>OX336394.1:206692958-207942958 GCA_946902985.2 Meconema thalassinum | reverse complement strand
GGTGGACCATTTCCATCTTAAAATACGTAATATATTTACAGTAAGTACTGAACCCATATGCTATAGGGTCCAAGGTGTGCGAATCCATGCATTTGAGGAAGAAATCAAAGAAACGTACAGTTTCTAATGTACTTTAAAGGAAGATCAAGCTAGGAGGCCAGCATAAGGTTGTGCAACTAACGAGGACCAAGTGTTCGAGAGGATGATATCACCCCTCTTGACATTCTGAAGGGAGCGAGTCACGAGTATTAATAACCGAGTGGAAATTTCCCAGGATTAAACAAGGAAGCCTGAATCGGAAACCAAGCTGACGTTGCTGTAAAATGACAACACCGCTTATGCGCCAGAAGAGGAATAATTAAAATTAACACGTTTACGAGCATAATAATGAGTAAACAAGTACAGTACAGTGAATCATTTTGAATGAGAGATTTTTCAGTAAAGAGAAACCATTTAATAATTGCGCAGAAAAAAACTGCTAACGTAAGACGACGTCATTGGGGAAGTACCACGGCCTGTGTGGAGGGGATAGAGCAAAAGAAATGCAACACCCACACAATTGAGGACGAGAAATTAATTAATATCTCCGAATTGCACGATCGATTCTTAGGTGCAATGAGATTATGTGACATTGAGAAGACGAGCTTTCGGAAGGTATAATTTTTATATTTGTGGCACCATTATTTTAGAAGTTGGCCACAGAAAAGGCTAGAGTCTTATTTTTTTGTAGTAAAATAGTATAAAGCTTCGGGCTTTACCAAGCCAATCATGCAGTCTCAAACGGCCTGAGGGCACGTCACTGTGCTCCATCATACATCGAATGCAGTCATTCCGACAGTCCGTGAGGGGACGTGACGCTGGAGCATCAACAGTAGATGCAGTTATTCTGACAACCTGTGAGGGTGTTACTACGCACGCAGTTCAAACGGCCTGAGGGCACGTCACTAAGTTACATCAGTATTCAGACAGTCCGTGAGGGGCATAACTCTGCGTTACATCGAAGACAGTTACCAGTACTCCTTGAGGGGAGAAACGCTGTGTTACACCGCAGAAGTAATATCCGATAGCCATAGGCATCGCAGTATTAACGACTTGCTTGCCTCCACAAGGAGTGGTCAAGAAGAAATTTAAAGTATCGCCGTATTGAAATATTAGGAAAATCCTACTTACAGGATTTAGGCCCGACTGTATACAAGTTATAGTGAAAGTTCGTAAGATATAGTCAGAGCAGGCCGCGAACGTCGGACTTAAAGGCGATAGGTCGTTAAATAGACGAACGAATAGATCATAACGTACGGAAGTACCGTACCAGACAGATAAACTGTCATCTAAATTAAAGAACCCTAAAAGGGAAGAACAGAATAAGGTTCGGAACGTATATCAGAAACGTAGGAGTGCTAAAACAGTTCAAATAAAGAAGCAAGGAGACTATAAACATTATCTCCAGAAAGTAGGCGAACTATTCTAAAAGTACTAGACTCGTACCTATAGACCAAATCTATAGGTCTTTGAGGAGACCTCGATCCGAATAGACTTTCGCTAGGATCGATAGACAGATCTACAAAGAAGCCGTTCAAGCTAGATAAATAGCCGGTCATCCAGGATAGGAGTAGCAGAATTGGGACTCCAGGGAACAGTAGATGTTTCGAGACTTTCGCATTCTGCAGGATAGGAAGCCGACATCGAATAAATTTCACCCTTGGAAACGGGAATTTAAGAAGATCACGTGTGATAGGCTCAGAAATACGGCCTAGTGATCGAGAATTGTGAAGTGTAAAATAATCAAGATTGTGTGTTAATAATATTTTTAGTGTCTATTATGTGTTCAAAAGGGACACATCAGTGTATAAAAATGTCGTCAATGTTAAGTGTTTTAAATATATGTCAAAAAGTGTTTATACATAAGATGAATTCCTTTAATATGGAGTAAAAAAGTTCAAAGTGGGCCCAAAATGAAGCACCGCACAAGAATAAAGATCATGGGACGATCTTAAATCATGTGAGTACTAAATTCATTCTATTTTGGTGTCAGAAATTGGTTGTGTACAAATCCACCGGAGTTTTTGAGTAAAAGGGATGTGTGTTAATAAATAAATACTGAATAAGCAAGAACGCGGTCTGAACAATAATAGAAAATTTGAGAAATTATAAATGATTATGTAAAGAATAAATCCCGTAGAGGAAATAAGTGAATAAAATGTTAATGTATTTAACAAATGTCATAAGAGCAAGCGAAATATCACTAATTATCATGAAAGATATTGAAATAAAGTAAAGTTGAGATATGAAAGAAATAGCTTTTGAGCTTGTGTAAAGAATAAAGATAATAATAATAATTAAATATGGAAAGATTAAATAAAGATCAAATGAATTGATATGAACATAAGAGCGTTAAAGCCTTAATGTATGTGTAAGATATGATGTTCAAGGGAAATATTTTAAAAGGGAGCGATTTATCGGCAACGGAAATGATTAATATGAGAATTAAAATAATATGAATTGTTACTAATGAGATTTATCAGTTCTTGGGAAGACATTTCGGCTTAAAATAATGCATAGCGCAAATGAGCGCAAATAATATTAAAATGTCACGCTAGGAACGCGTAGTGGTTAAAATACTTGGTAAATTACTTATGGAGGGTAGTTGATTGCAGTGAATTGATAATTGTATAAGTCCTCTATTTGTGACATAGTATCACGGGGCATTGTGTATGTATAAAAAAAGGGAGCTAATATATGGTATTATTGAGCGTATGTCATATGGGCCACGGCCGACTTTAAATCGCATTTTGTATAAGTCCTCTGTAAGGGAATGGTTCCCGAGGCACGTGAAGAGATTCGAACGCAGAATCGTCTTATGATAAAAGCCCCTTAATTTTTCGTCGTCGTATGTGTATTAATCTTCCCAATCAATGAGGACCCTCTCATAATTAATAAATGCCAAGGTTACGAAAGTGGTCTATGAACCAAAGAATAGTTGTTTGAATGAGTACGGTACAGTAAACGCCCGGTTTCTCCCCAGAACTGAATATAATGTGAAGGTTTGTTTTGAAAGCCTTGGAAATAAGATACTAACGTGGGTTAGACAAGGAGTCGCCGTCACCCCTCGTGTCATAAATCGCGCCCGAATAGAAGGGTCTAGCTCTCTTAAAGCGAGAGGGACCAGAAACCACCTCGTAAGATGTTGTAAAGAGAAATGAATACACCAGGAGTGTTTAAAGTTGTTAACGACCCGGGCGTTGAACCGAGGTCCTTGTAGATGGATATTTTCGTTTGCCTGTTCAGATCGTAGTTTCTTATATGATAATGGTCTTATAAGACATAAGAAATAAATAACAATCCCTATTGTAATGATGTATGGACGTGGGATTCCACGAGTTGATTGAAGGCGGCTAGGTTTCGGGAGTAACTATAGTTTTTTGACAGTGTCAAGTATCTTCACGCTCTGGAGTACACAATTGATTTCCTGATTACCTTAATGTATTTGTGAAATAAAGAGAGATGATAACAACTGAATGTGTGGACATGCCCAAAATATTGAGTTAGATAATTAACATAAATTTAAATATAATTATATATTTATTTTTGAGAAATAAGAAAATATAAAGGATAGTATTTGAGGTGTACCAGAATGACACCATTATTATGTAAATGCATGGAGCCAAAAGAGCTCGGAGTTATATAAAACTTACTGTTAATGCTTTATGGAAGTGAGACTAAGTAAGAATTGTTGGTTTATGTGGAAACCACATGTTTTTAAATACAATATTTGTTTTATTATTTGTGATTCCTTGTTCATTTGGAACAAGTAGATGATTATGGGTCAGTAATTAAATTGTTAAAGTGTTTGTAGCGCCATTAATTTTATTAATTAAATGTGTTTAAATAGGAGTTGATTTTGTTGTTATTTTTGCAAGTGTATCCTCTATTTAATCCAAAATATGTGAGTCACAGAGTGGGGGAACTTACCGCCGCCCCGAAAATTCCGAATTGAGCTACGCTGGTATACTGTGATTGGCATATTTCTTGCTAAAAGGGCACAGTACTTGTATGCTTAGATTTTAGCAGTCGTTCAATATGTCGGATTTTACACTGATCCAATGAAACGATTCACATGAATTCATTTACGAGGAACTGAGTTGCGCACCATCTATAATTTATGAAAATAAGGGTAGCCCATAGATGTATGTACCTGTATCATTAGATAATGGTACTATTCTCTAAATGAGGGAAGCTTGCAGAGGCTACTTGTCGGACGGGTGACTAGGTGTAGCAGCGTACCGTCCAACTAAAGTAGTTGAATACATCCTCACTTTTTGCAGGTTCGTTCCTGGCAATGGTAATTGATTATTGAAAGGCGGCAAAAATTACGACACACACGATTATGGCATGTCAGAGAACCCATTTGAATTCAGTAGGCCGTGTACTTAATGGCAAAATTAATCTCGGGATTTTCCGCCAACACAAAGTTCCTCCTTTCTCTACTAGAGCGCGCTATAGTGATCAAGGAGCTTAGATATCTAACCTCCTTGACTTTCATAGTGCTTCAAGGAACAACGAAATTTGACATGCAAGCTAACCTCTGGGTCTCAAACAACAAAGCTTGCAGCAGGCACCCGAGGCCATACGATATTGTTATTATTAACCTAATTAATGTTCATCATTACTTACATGAATTCCAGAGTTGCTGCCGGAAATGCTGTCCTCCATTTTCTTGACACACGTTGCACCGACGTAGGAAGTTGTGGTACACTAGCTGTATTTCATTCTTAATTATATTTGGCACCGTATCAGAGCAGATATTTCGTTCTCGAGAATCTTCAGAGTACGCGGATTGTTCTGTATACCTTTGGTTTAAGTTTCCCCCACAAGTAAAAATCACACGGTGCTGAAACTTATAAACACATTTACTGAAAGACTTCTTCTTGAGAAGCACTGAAACTCAGAAATATTTCTAGTTTCGTGCTGTGTCTTGTGAGGGGTTTTGCCTAGGACACCGAGCTGGCCTATCAGCGGGCTCTTGGTGTCATGTCGGGATTCCCACAGACACAGCACAAATCTAGAAAAATTGCCGAGCTTTAATTCACTGGCCATGAAAGCCAATATTCCACTAGGAAAATTCGTCATTTTGTTCTATACCTAACCATGTTCACGGGATACGAGTACTTCACCCCAAATCTTAATTATCCCAACTAAGGTATCTCGCGAACTGCGTATGTATTGAATGCTAAGACAGCATCCCGAGCTTCCCGAACCGCTGTTTTGTAATCAGTAGATGCTAGTTATCTTGCGGTGAGTCATCACGACGTGGCCTCTGTGAAGTTCCGTCGTTTAGAGAAGGACTTCACTGTATATTTCCTTTATATAAAGTTTCACAATTTTAGTATTATTTCGTGAAATTTGCAATAATTTGTCTCTCAAGAATTTACATTCTTACTGATATTTGGTCCCGTATCAAAGCAGATATTTCGTTCTCGAGAATCTTCCGAGTACGCGGATTGTTCTGTATACCTTTGGTATACAGTATTAAGGGGAGTCAGCCCTCTACCGCCTATGTTAAAGCCTCAACAATAATACCCCCATTATCTCAGGAACTAATACACATATAAGAAAGACATATTACCATGTACATTACCTATTTCTATTCAGCCTGCTAGAATAGTTAATGTACAGCTGATAGTTACACAAGTACGTTTTTAAAAGCTAGGTTAATATGGGGGGGGGGGATATTCTGCACTTATAGGGTATTTTTAGCCTACTTTTCACATTTTACAAATATGAGGAAAAAGTAGACTTATGAGATCGATCCGGGAAAATGTCTGTCTGGCTAGCTGGCTGTGTGTGTGTGTCCCCCTATCATCCTAAACGGCTGCAGCAAATGAAACCAAATTTAGTATGAGTATAGATGTATACCGGAATATCTCAAGCCCATATTTGAAAATGATGTCAGTGCTACCAACTGCGGAAAAACGCACTAGAAATTTGAGCTCCATGTTGGATATCATTGAAGGTATGCATGGGAGCTATTCCAAAATTGGCACACGTGTAGATAATACTATTTCAGTTTAATTTCCAGGAGGCCATACATGACGACAGTGTTGCCAAAATAATTTTTAGCCTTCTGATAGGTCCAATTTTTAAATGCATATTACTTCTACACTACTAATTGGATTTCAACCAAATTTTGTATGTAATATGTGTACATAAACAGATATGACTGAGCGTATTCTTAAGAGCCACCAGGGCTGCCAACTGTTAATAATTGTTCTCTATATTTTTAAAAATCCAAATACCAATATATCGGAAAGTATGCAAGCCGACAGCTTTAAACTGTGCACACGTATAGTACCTGACATTTTAGACTAATTTGGAGTAACTTATATACGTCAGTTCTACCAACATGATTCTAAGCATGCTGATAGGACCAATTTTTAAATACATGAAACTTCTATACTATCAGTTGGATTTCAACCAAATTTCGTATGTGCTATGTATAACATAGCAGATATGACTATAAGTATTCTTAAGGGCAGTCAGGGCTGTCAACTGCTAATAAATGCTGTCTATATTTTTTACCCTAATACCAATATATCAGAAAGTATGCAAGCCAACAGCTCTATTCTTTGCACACGTATAACACCTGACATTCTAGATTAATATGAAGTAATTAATATAAGACAGTGCTGCCAACATGATTCTATGCCTGCTGATATGTCCAATTTTAAAATACATGTAACTTCTATACTAACAATTGGATTTCATCCATAATTGGCATAACAAGATATCATAATATTTCAGATTATTTCTGACCAGCATACGCATGACATTGTTGCCAACATGCTTTTACGCGTGCTGATAGATCCAATTTCTAACTGCATGTAACGTCTATTGGACTTCAACCAAATTTTGTGCTCTGTACCTTAAGAGATGGAGCTAAAAAAATATTCAGTCACCAGGGCTGACAATTGTTGTGCTCTATTAGGCTACATTATACCTGGTATATTTCGAACTAATTAGACATTTCGATATTACCAACTTAATTTCGTCATTATTCTAGATAGGTTCATATACTGTAGATTAATCATTGGCATGAATCTTAATTTTAAGAAAAGTAGGCTCTTTAGTTCGTCACGGAACTTCTTGTTAAATGACGTTTCATACTTGTCTGAATAATTTTAGTACCAAACAACAGACACAACATGATAAAGATATGGTGAAAATTTCAAGTCCCTATTTTTATTACTTCCTGAGAAACTGGGCCAAATGTGGAGACAAATTAAATTCTTCAGAAATTGGATATTTAAGTTAGACATTGATATAAACTTATAATTATTCTCACAACAAACACATTTACTCTTCCTTTATACATCTGAGGGTGCCCTTACTGTTATGACAGTGATACCAACATATGATATGGAGATTCAAGTAGTTCCGTGACGAACTAAAGAGCCTACTTAACTTAAAATTTAAGATTCATGCCCATGATTTTGTTGGTAATGCTGACATTTCTAATTAGTCTGAAGCATACCTGAAATACTGTAGCCTAATAGAGCACTACAGTTGGCAGCTCTTGTGACTCTGAATATATTCTTAGATCCATCTCTTAAGGTACAGAATGCGCATACAAAATGTGAGTGAAGTTCAATTGATAATATGGACGTTACATGCAGTTAGAAACTGGATCTATCAGTGCGCGTAAAATGATATTGGCAACAATATCATGTATGGTTTGCTCAGAATTAATCAGAAATATTATGATCTATTATTGTACCCATTTTGGATGAATTTCATTTGTTAGTATAGAAGTTAAATAAAAAATTGGACCTATCAGCAGGCTTAAATCATGTTGGCAGCATTGACGTATATTCGTTACTCCAAATTAATTCAGAATAATAGGTAGGCCTACTATACGTATGCAAAGTTTAGAGCTGCTGGCTTGCATACTTTATGATTTATAGATTTAAGGAAATTAAATAGGGAGAGCATTTATACACAGTTGGCAGCCCTGTTGGCTCTTTAGAATTCCCATAGTCATATGAGTTATGTACACAAAGCACATACGAAATATGGTTGAAATCAATTCTTCAGTATAGAAGTTATAAGTATTTACAAATTAGACTTATCAGCAGGCTAAGAATCATGTTGGAAGCACTGACGTATATTAGTTACATCCAAATTAATGTAGAAGGTCATTTATTACACGTGTGCAAAATTTCGAGCTGTTGGCTTGCATACTTTCTGATATATTGATATTGGGATAACAAAATGAGAACATTTATTAACAGTTGACAGCCCTGGTTGCTCTTAAGAATACGCATAATCATATCTGTTATGGTATACATACTGCATACGAAATTTGGTTGACATCAAATTGATAGTACGGAAGTTACATGCATATAAGGATATGACCTATTATCAGCCGTAGAATTATGTTGGCAAGACTGTCATGTACGGTCTCCTGGAATTTAAACTGAAATATTATTATCTATACATGTGACTTTTTGGAATATCTCCCATGCATAATTTCCGAGATATACAACATGTAGATCACAATTCAATTGTGATTTCTCAGCAGTTGGTAGCACTGACGTCATTTTCAAATATTGCCGTGCAATATCCAGGTATAGATCATTACTTATACCAAATTTGGTTCCGATAGCTGCGGCCGTTCAAGATCTGATGGGAGGGCACACACAGACAAACAGAAGGACAGACAGACAGAAGGACAGATAGACAGACAGACAGACACACATTTTCCAGGATCGATCTCACAAATTATTTTTTCCTCATGTTTACAAAATGTGATGAGTAGGCTAAAAATCCCAGGTTTCCGCACTAAATAATTTTGGAAATAAAATTTTGTAAAGTAACAAGTAGTTCCGTGAAGAACTATACAGCCTATTTTCATATATCCTACTCATGCTAATTGCCTCTATCAACATACAAAATTTCAGTTTGAAGGTTGTGATAGATTCGTAGATATTGAGAACCGTCGAAATATTTCAGATGGTCGCCAGGTTGGATTTTTATTTTTGTACTATTACATTAAGATTATTGTGTACGTGTGGTATTCAAATACAAGAAGCAAAAACGAGATTTTAAAATTTCGCACAGCTGCCATCTTGTGATTATGCAAACAATTGAAATAAATTAGATGCCAGTTGATTAACATTTGTATAAGAATTTAACATGCAACATTTCTCTGCACTCGAAGAGTTAAATCACGAGAAAAGTCTATTAAAATGTTTCAACTTCGCTTGGCCGCCATGTTTGTTTTGTACTTTACAGGTTTATAAAAGTTACATTTATAAATTTGTATCAGTACCCTTTATCACCGTACAAAATTTCAGGGTGATATATGTAATACTTTCGGAGATATAGAATGTCAGTGAAATATTTCGCACAGCCGCCATTTTGAGGTTATGTAAACAATTAAACTAAATTAGACTCCACTGCATTACAATGTGTATAAACATTTGCAGTACCAAGTTTCATTACGTTTGGATAGTCAAATCGCGAGAAAGGTCTATTTAAAGGTCTCAACTTCGCTTCGCCGGCATGTTGGTTTTGTAGTCACCAGATTTTTGAAATTCTCATAGGTGAACTTCTAGTAGTGCACTTTATCACCGTACACAATTTCAGGGCGATATCGGTAATAGTTTCGGAGATACTGAATGCTGGTGAAATCGCGCGCGCGCAACGGGGTGCACTCAGCTTCGTGAGGACAATTGAGTAGCTGTCTGATAGTGAGGCAGCGCCCCGGTCACGAAGAACAAGATTAACGGCCGAGGGGACACGATGCACTGACCACGCGTCGCCACAATATATGCGGGCCAAATGGCTGGGAAGAGGTCGCACGATAGGCCTAAGCCATTCATGGGCTGTAGTGTCAGGGGTAAAACAAGCAGTTCCGTGAAGAACTATACAGCCTATTTTCATATATCCTACTTATATTAACTGCCACTATCAACATACAAAATTTCAGTTCGATTCCTGTAATAGATTCGTAGATATTGAGTACCGACTAAATATTTCGGATGGTCGCCATGTTGGATTTTATATATGCAGGTCCTAGAGGTATGCAATGTTACATGTAGATTATTGTGTACGTGTAGCATTCAAACTTCACTCGCATGATTAGGACACAAGAAGTAACAAGGAGATTTTAAAATTTCGCACAGCTGCTATCTTGTGGTTTTGGAAATAATTGAAATAAATTAGATGCCAGTGGATTAACATTCGTATAAGGATTTACTGTACCAAGTTTCACTGCACTAGGATGGTTAAGTTGCGAGAAACGTCCATGTGAATGTTTATACTTCGCGTCGCCGCCATGTTGGATTTGTGATCACCAGGTTATTTAAAGTCCTATAGGTCAACTTATGTTCATAGCCCCTCTGAACATTAAAAAAATCAGTTTGATTGCTATAATAGATTCGTAGATATTCAGAGTAGTCTGAATATTTCGGATGGTCGCCATGTTGGATTGTTAAATGTATAGGCCATAGAATCATGTACCATTAAAGGAAAATTATTGCGTAGGTTCATTATTCAAACTTTCACTTCGATCGCTTGATTACGACACAAGAAATAAAAACTTAATTTTTAAATTCGCACAGCCACCATCTTGAGGTTATGTAAACAATTGAACTAAATTAGATACCAGTGCATTACAATATGTAAAAACATTTCTTGTACCAGATTTCATTGCGTTTGGAACATTAAATCGCGAGAAAGGTCTATTTCAAATTTTCTAATTCGCTTAGCCGCCATGTTTGTTTTGTATATAACCGGTTTTTTAAAGTCGTATAAATGGACTTCCAGTAGTGCCCTTTATCTCCGTACAAAACTTCAGGGAGATACCGCTAATAGTTTCAGAGATACAGAATGCCGGTGAAATATTTCGCACATCCGCCATCTTGTGGTTATGTAAACAAATGAACGAAGTTATGTGTCGGTGCATTACAATGTATATAAACATATACTGTACCAAGTTTCATTGCGTTTGGTTGGTTAAATCGCGAGAAACGTCTATTTAAAAGTCGCAAATTCGCGTGGCCGCCATGTTGTTTTTGTAGTTACCAGGTTTTCAAAAATCACATAGGTGAACTTTTAGAAGTTCCCTTTATCACCGTAATAAATTCCAGGGTGATATCGGTAATAGTTTCGGAGATATTGAATGATGGTAAAATATTTCGCACAGCCGCCATGTTGGATTGGTGAGACTTAACAAAATTTGAAGGGCACGATCGAGGTCGCCCGGAATAGTGCTATGATCTTACCGAGTTTCATTGAAATCGCTCCAGCCGTTTAGAATTTATTAGGGACACACACACACACACCTCACACACACACACACGGACAAAGGTGATCTCATAAGCCTATTTTTTTCAAAATTGAAAATAGGCTAAAAATTGGGAAAGTGCCTTCTAATACCACCTTTAATTTTTAAACACTACAGTAGCAGCTACTAAATAAAGGTAGCGATATAGCTACGTTCAATTTCATAAACACTGGGCTCACGAATCCCATATGGTTAAGTACAAATAGCAGTCTGGTCGATATTTCAGTAGTAACGAAGCTCTATGGCGGCTATTGCCGTTTCCGTAACACTTAAGGCATCCCGCCGTCACATACCTCAATGTGAACCAGTCTATTTTACTGAAAAGAATTTCTACGAGCGAGTATCTACTCCGGCCAAAACCACACTCACTACCTTTTCCAAAATTTACACAAGTCATGATTTTTAAAGCACTCTTCTGTATGTTGAGGTACAGAGATATACCTAGTGATGTGGGCCGGGTAAATACCCAGTGGGAAGGTAAATATAAATTGGGTATTTACCCGGGTATATACCCAGTGGTCATTTAAATACCCAAAATGAGGGTATTTTCATTTTTTGACCTTTGTACAACACTTAATGATGTGTTAATGAAGTGTTGGACAAACAAGGACTGAAACACAGGTATTTCATCCCTTAAATTGAAATCAGGAACAATATTGATCCTTCAAAACTAAAAGAAAAGGAAAATGGAAGTCAGGGTATTTTTGGGTATTTATAATTACGTTTTGGCACTGTAACCTTGTCTTTAACTGTGTTTTTTCCCCTTAAACTAAAGTAAAATATTGGATAACACCTTTTGGTTGTTTTGTGTTTAAAATTTTTAATAAATACCAAATCAAGATATTGAGAAGGTCGAGTTTTATTACGGTACTGGAAATGAGCAACAAAGATGTGGGAGGGAAAAGCTACTTTTGTAGTAATACGAGTAGGCTATATGCATATTAATTGAAATGTGTATGCCTAAACTCAAAAGGTAATAAAACATATTCAATAGAACAAGAGAAAAAAGAGCTAAGCATAATTAAAGTGCTTAAAGTTATTTTTCATTCAATTTTAAGTATTAAAAAGTATTACTTTTTTAAATCATACTCTAAATAATATAAATGCATGTCAGGAAGTTTTTGTAGTATGTGGGTCCTAAATGGATGAAGATGTATGCCAGCAAGCATATGGGTTGGCAACACTGCTCAGCTCATCCTACCCAGAATTCAAACTGACACTGTACTTCCCTCCCATTTTCTATTATTTGTTTGATGCCTACTGTACTTAACGTAACTTTTTCAGTGTAGTGGAGTTGTTAGTTTATATCTCCTGATCTAATTCTGTTTTTAAGTCCCAATTCTAATTACATTTAGTTTTATTAACTATCTAATGTTGTTACATTTCTAAAAGGTTAATGTAGAATAGTTTGCATACCGGTACCCTTTTTTTTAAGGTTCAACTTACCACGACACAGGATTTTTAATGAAAAATCTAAAATACCCGGGTATTTACCCAAATTGGGTATTTACCTGAGTATATACCCTGGGTATTTACCCCGATTTATAAATACCTGGGTATTTTACATCACTAGATATACCACATGGAAAGATACAATGAAATGTTGGCAAATCTGAGTTCAAGGAACTGCTGTTCAGAATAGGCCTTCTGTTAAATCTGCAGAAGCTTTCTGTACAGGTTATGTGGCCCATGTTCGTAACATGGATTGTTTTCCTTTGACAACCCATCTACACCATGTGTGAAGGCAACGCATTTCAAAGATCTCTAAAACATAATAATCAGGAAATTGGAGAAAAATTTAAAGTGGGAGCGAAGATTCAAGGAGAAATCATTTCATCTCGGAGATTTGCTGATTATATCGTCATCTTGGCCGATACGTCAAAGGATTTGAATGAGTTTTTGAATGGTATGGACTCCGTCTTGAGGAGAGAATTCGTGATGAAAATCAATAAATGTAAAACAAAATTATTGGAATGCAGCCGAAATAAATCAGAAACCTCTATGGACATCAAATTGGCAGGTGAAACGCTACGGCAAGTAGGAAACTTCTGTTACTTAGGAAGCAGAATATACAGTGATGGACAAAGCATAGAGGATATAAAAAGTAGGTTGACTCAGGCAAGGAAAGCATTTCTACAGAAAAGGATTCTGTTGACATCGAATATAGATTTAGGTATTAGGAAGTCATGTTTGAAAGCCTTTGCCTGGAGCGTGGCGCTCTATGGGAGTGAAACTTGGACTATTGGTGCAGCAGAAAAGAGGAGAATTGAAGCATTTGAAATGTGGTGTTACAGGAGAATGATGAAGATCAGATGGGTAGATAGGGTTACAAACGAAGAGGTATTAAGACGAGTGGGAGAGGAGAGATGTTTCTGGCGACTGCTAATGAAGAGAAGAGATAGGTTAGTAGGACACATACTAAGGCACCAAGGAATAGCAAGGTTAGTTATGGAAGGAAGGGTCGAGGACAAGAACTGTAGGGGTAGACCAGGGTTAAACAGATTGCCTCGGATGTAGGGTGTGGTAGCTATGTAGAGATGAAACGATTAGCTCAGGAGAGGGAGACATGGAGCGCTGCATCAAACCAGTCAAAAAACTGAAGACTCAAACATCAACAATCAGGAATTTTAATTACTTAGAGAGGCATGTGAGGCAAAATGGTTGTTGGAGATTTCAATCCCTGTTATGTAACACTGGAAGAGACTGCATAATGTACATCAGCGGCCAAGGTGAAAGATATTTTACTATAGGTCTATTAATAGCGACATGTTGACGTTTAAGTTAGTTAGTTAGTTATTGTTGTTTTAAGGGGCGGAACTACGAGGTCATCTGCCCCTCATGTTGACGTTTAAATCATCAATAAGTGTGGCAAAAATTACACCCAGAATAGCTAAGGAAGAATACTTTTAATTCCCCATATTCCGATAGATTTGCCATTCCAGTGTGTAAGAGTGCAGTTCCCTCTTCAAACAATATTCGCAATTTCTATTTACAAAGCACAATGACTCACACGTAACAGCAACAGGTGTACAATTAGACAAAACCATTTTTCCCACGCGCAACTGTATGTGGCGTGCTCACGAGTATCCGGACAACTAAATCGTTATGTCTCAGCAGAAGATGGCAAAACCAAAAACGTAATTTTCAAATGTGTTCACATAATGTAACATCGTACCTTGCATACTTTCACAACTCTATAACATTCCCACTCTGCTGCTGATATCAATATACTGTATGTATCAGAATTAGAATGGACCCACCTCTAGCCGCGGTTGCTGTAATAGAATAGACCAATTATCATCAATAATACATCGTCCCCATTGTCTTGATTGCGAGCGAAGCTGCCGGTGTCTGCTAGTATCATATAAATAAACCTCCCCGGCAACGCCGGGTACATTAATTATTGTGTCATAAGACACGGGATAACGAAGTTCGTCATCGGGTGAGGACCTAGAGGTAATGAAATCAATGCTCTGCATATGCTTGGAATAACACTAATTTTATAAGTTAGCGAGACTATGGTAGTCATGGAGAATATTTTGAAAAGTCCTTGGATAATAATAATAATAATATCGTATGGTCTCGGGTGCCGGGTGCAAGCTTTGTTATTTGACACCCAGAGAGTAGCTTGTATGTTGAATTTTGTTGTTCCTTGAAGCACTATGCAAGTCAAGTAGGTTAGTTATCAAAGGTCCTTGAACACTATAGCGCTTTCTAGTAGAAAAATGAAGAACTTTGTGTTGGTGGAAATTCTCGAGATTAATTTTGCCAATATGAACACTGCCTACTGAATTCAAATGGGTTCTTTAACATGCCAACATCGTATGACATGCGTATCCTATTTTTGCTGCCTTTCAAAATCACTTACCTCGGCCAGGAGCGAACCTGCAAGCTTGGGATTAGTAGACCGACACGTTGACCTCTCACCCACCGTGGCGAGATGTCCTAGGATAAATTGTATGTTATTCCTTCAAATGTTTCCATAGTGTTCATTATTTAACCAAATCCATGCACCACACACAGAGTTATTAAGCACGATCACACGTCCCTTTTCTAAATTTCACCGCTTTGAAGCCTTTTATCTTCTTCTTCTTCTTCATCATTTCCCTTTTCCAGTTCCCTGGGTCGGGTTGCGAATCAAGGACCTCCACAGTTGTCTATCCCTCCACCGTTCATTCCCTTCTTTCAATACTTCTCTTTCTTTTACTCCTCTTTTCTCTATGCTTTCCTTCTCCGTATCTATCCACCTCTTTCTGGGCCTTCCTCGTGGTCTTCTTCCTGGCATTTTCTCCATAAATATTCTTTTTGGTACTCTATATTCTTCCATTCTCATCATATGTCCGTACCTCTTTAGCTTACTGGTCTCTATCTGGTAGGTAATAAAGTGTGATGACAAGTATTAATTCAAATGTGTTTTAGGTTATCAGACAGATTCTACACACGCCCAAAGAACACGGGGCTACATGACCGCGTTGTCGCAGCCCCTAAACTTAAGAACCAACCAACCAATCAACCAACCAGTGTCTTAACATTACAATAGACTGAGATAGAATATATCATTTTGTTCTGAGAACGTCACACATCATTTCGAGCAAAAATATAAAAACAAAAAAGAGCATATTTTGACCCCCCTCTCCGGGACTGATTGCCCTTAAATGTAAGTCTATGTAAGTTCAATCCAAGTTGCTTTAAATACTGCGACCTTCCCATCTGTGTTACTCATGGAACTTGTGGTGTAATTGGACAACAAACAGACAGAGGAAACTTAACGGCTCACGAAATCTCCTTTTAAGAACACATTACTTATTCTTT
Source organism: Meconema thalassinum (assembly GCA_946902985.2). Taxonomy (NCBI): domain Eukaryota; kingdom Metazoa; phylum Arthropoda; class Insecta; order Orthoptera; family Tettigoniidae; genus Meconema; species Meconema thalassinum. The sequence continues at coordinate 207,926,802 of OX336394.1, read as the reverse complement.
GAAAGTGAAAGAAGACTGGATGAGTGTTAGATATGTTGGCAGTAAAACGAGACTTTCCCGTCAGGCGACTGACGCCTCGTCGTGAACTCGTTATTGGTCGCAGGAAACGAGCGCTTAAAACGCTCTCCGCTCGTCAACTGCTCCCGTCCGTCACACTGCAATTGTTTGTCGATATAGACTTCCTGGCGCACGTGTAGAGCGATATAGTAACCCTGATGTAATAGAGAAACGATACCACAACGCTATTTTCACAAATATGCCATCTGGTTGTTATCCAATAATCACTCGTTCTAGCAATCTAACCATTTTTTACAAACAGATGTGTGTGACATGTGATGAATAGGATGTATGTGGAATTGTAGATTCATTGAAACTCATCGAGCGTGGCCGCAATATCTCTACATAATATAAACGAAACTCCCCGATTCTTGGATGCACGGTAACGGGTAATCTTGAGAACCACTTGATGGATTTTGATGCGGATTTCGCCATTCTGTATATAATTTCTTGTGTAAGGTTCCTATATAAAATCATTCATTTATGACCAAAGGAAGCCAAGCAGTAACGATTTAAGTGAATCGAGTCGAAGAAAAACCTGCCGTCTGTGTGCTTACGCTGGATAAACCGTTAAAATGTCTATATAAGCTACTATGAGTATAAGAATTGTTCAGCATGAATAAAGTTCTACAACAAAAAAGTCCGGGAAAGCATATCTCTATCTTTAATACATCGCACACTATAAGCGCTTTTACTCTTTCATTTCTTCCAACAGTATCCATTCAGTGGAAATAAAAATTACTAGCTTCGGAGCAGGTTTACGAGCTAGCGAGTGAGCCTATCACCCCAGCTTCGGCCTTCTCGAATCCAGCCAAGCCTTGCAGTCTGTTCAAAGACGGTGAGTGAACAGATGAATTTTAGTGAGTGTTCAGTAGAAGTAGTTAGCCCGATTCACAATAAATTGATGCAAGTAACGACATTGCCAATGGATAAGCAGTGGTTGAGAGAGACCCCATGAAAGTGCTGCCCTCCTTCGGAAAGGTCAATAAGATAGGGAGGGAGGGGTGTTGGACGGGTGGGGAGGGGGGTAGGGCGGGGGCGGGGGTGCAAGAAATTGCACTTTTCTGAAGGGGGGCGCGACAGAAGAAGTTTGAGAAACCCTGGTCTACAGGGTGGATGGGGTATCTGTAAAAGGCAGACTGGAACATAATATGGTTCCATAATACGCCGGAAGACATGAATAATATTTTTGTTGTTGTTAATTAAATTTAAGGGCTTGGGATATCATGGTTATTAGCCCCGTATAGTTGGGTGTGTGTTCAATGTTCGTCCCGTGGCTTAGCCTGCTCGTTAAATCGATCAACATGACCGGGAGGACAGCTGCAGCAAGTCTGGAGGTCGTATTTTCCAATCCCTGCATTGACAGCGGCTATCCTGTGTGTTTTTCCACACTCCCTCCAGGTATATATCGGCATAGTACCTTATTTAAAGCATCGGGGCACCTATTTTATCGCTGCCCCTAATACAGTTACACACAATACGACAGTCATCACATAATTACAGGTTAGCTTGCCACGGTGGGTGAGTGGATAGCGTGTCGGTCTACTAACCCCGAGATTGCAGGTTCGCCCCTGACCGTGGTAAGTGATTTTTGAAAGGCGGCAAAAATACGATACGCATGTCATACGATGTTGGCATGTCAAAGAACCCATTTGAATTCAGTAGGCCGAGTTCATAATGGCAAAATTAATCTCGGGAGTTTCCGCCATCACAAAGTTCCTCATTTCTCTACTAGAAAGCGCTATTGTGTTCAAGGAGATTAGATATCTAACATCTAACCTCCTTGACTTTCATAGTCAAGGAACTACGAAATTCGACATGCAAGCTACCCTCTGGGTGTCAAATAGCAAAGCTTGCACCAGGCACCCGAGGCCATACGATATTTATTAATTACAGGTTATCAAGAAAATCATATATAATGTGTGTGCAGAAGCCTCCGTGGCTTAGGCGGCAGCACGCCGGCCTCTCACCACTGGGTCCGTGGTTCAAATCCCGGTCACTCCATGTGAGATCTGTGCTGGACAAAACGGAGGCAGACAGGTTTTTCTCCGGGTACTCCGGTTTTCCCTGTCAACATTTCATTCCAGCAACACTCTCCACTATCATTTCATTTCATCTGTCATTCATTTAATCATTGCCCCAGAGGAGTGCGTCAGGCCTCGGCAGCCGGCACAGTTCATCTCCTCGCCGCTAGATGGGGGCTTCATTCATTCCATTCCTGACCCGGTCGGAGACTGGAAGCAGGCGGTGGATTTTCATTTTCAATGTGTGTGCATGATTCACAAAACTCAAGCTCTTAAACCAGAAGGAGTTAAAAGGTGTGGTTTGTGCCGAAATCTTCCAAATCGTCTGAATAGTACAGGAAAAATCTCGAATTTCTTGAAAAATCATAAAGTGTGTTTAAACATATAAACAAGAAGGTCTACAGTTTAACATATCAGTAGAAGAGACACAATATTTTATGTTGTTGCTAAAGCCTTTAATCATCACAAGAGAGTACTTGTAATGCATTTACGCGTATTAGTTTACAATTCTACTAGAGTTTTAGGGCTTACGGCTTAAATGTATGACAGCAACTAGCAGGAGTACCCATTCTTCGAACGGTCTTCGGTATTAATAACCAGTGCTACTGTTGCAATGGTTAGGGGCTTGGCACCTGTTTGTCGACAAAAAAAAATGATTAGTTAACATGTGCTATCAAACTAAATTTACCTAACGTGTACTTCCTGGCGTGAAAATAAAATTGAAAACCTCGTATACGGACCGCAATATACGTCACATAAAAACTGACCCTCACCGTTATGTCAAATCCACAGGAAGTCCTCTTTAATAAATTATAAAGGCTTGTGGTGCATGGAAATTCAGGTTCTTTAGCCTCCAATGGCCTAAATTCCTAAAAGCCATAAAAGTACTAGTCTATTTCAATTGAGGGATACTATTTCACTTGAGGGATTTTTGAAAATAATGTTCTGTTTGGAGATATAATAGACCTTCTGTACGACATATCGCACGTATAAATTGCGTGAAAAATTATTAGGATACCCCTTAAGCGCGTTATATATATTGAAGAATTTTACAGCTTAATTTGGTTCCGTGATAACCTTATTTGCAAACTTTCACAGTAATGTAATAAATGGAACTGCATTGCGTCTTACAGAAATAAATGGACCTCTGAGATTCTGTTGCCATGGTTACCAGCTTTCATTCTTTCATTAGATTAGATTTAGATTTGGCGGCTTTGGTGGCATAGTTGGTAGCGTGCTGAGTTTCTATGCCCAAGATAGCGGGTTCAAACCTGGCCTAAGCCGTCGGATTTCTTAAGAGCGTTAAAAATCCCTCAGTATGCCTTCCTTCGGAGGGGAAGTAAAGTCGGCGGTCCCATGTCATAGATTTATGGCATGTTTAAGAACCTTGCACCTGTGTGAAGCTAAATTGGATAGGTTAAGAATGTAAACAACGCTCTTAGGTTTCTACGTTCGTTGCCAAGAGACGACTGCGGTGGTTTCTAGTTGCTAAGTTCTGAACTTGGCCTAGTAGTCGTTGACGGTGGTGCTTGGCGGAAAAAGTAGGAACTATTTGAAAAAAAATCTAAGTTGCAGTACTTAAATTAAAAAACAGATAACACACACTAATACAGTCATCACAATTAACACCGGTTATCAGACAGATTCTACACACACCCAAAGTTCACGGGGCTACATGACCGCGTTGTCGCAGCCCCTAAACTAAAGAACCAACCAACCAACCAGATTTTAGATTGCCACGGTGGGTGAGTGGATATCGTGTCGGTCTACTAACCCCAAAGATTGCAGGTTCGCTCCTGGCCGTGGTAAGTGATTTTTGAAAGGCGGCAAAAATACGATACCCATGTCATACGATGTTGGCATGTCAAGGAACCCATTTGAATTCAGTAGGCCAAGTTCATAATGGCAAAATTAATCTCGGGAGTTTCCGCCAACACAAAGTTTCTCTTTTCTCTACTAGAAAGCGCTATAGTGTCAAGGAGCTTAGATATCTAACATCTAACCTCCTTGACTTCCATAGTCAAGGAACAACAAAATTCGACATGCAAGCTACCCTCTGGGTGTCAAATAACAAAGCTTGCACCCGGCACCCAAGGCCATACGATATTATTATTATTATTATTAGATTATTAAAAGGAATTAGTTTTGTGGGAATATCTCAAAAACTGTTGGTTTTAGGGTCTTAAAATGTGGTTAGGGCCCCCGAATTTCGTTTCTCACATTGAGGGGCAGAAGATGAGATTTGTCACACCCTTCTACGCCTATTTCAGCATGTATTTTAATTGAGTAGGCCCCCTTTTATGAGAGGTAGGCCTACTGTACGGAGACGAGATACATCAATAAAAAATTCCTCTCGGCACGCCGGAAGGTGGAGGTAGATTTCACCGGGCAAACTAGGGGATAGGCTATAATAGGCAAAATATTCTGGTTTTAGGTAGATTTCTTTAGAAAGCTAACTATTGCAATGGGTCCCATGTTTCGACTTCCGGAAAATTTCGACATATCTTCGCGTTTCACATCCCCCAGACCCCAAAACCACCGTCAGTTCAAAAGTTTATATATAATTTATGTATATATGTATCTATCTATCTATCTATCTATCTATATATATATATATATATATATATATATATATATATATCAGTTTCTTGTGGACACGATAACTGCCGTAATTTTGCACCAATCACTTTGAATTTTTTTAAATAGTATTGAAAGGCGGAAATTTTATTATTCTTTCAAAGTTTTTTTTTCGTGTAGCCTCCAGAGAGGCCGAGTGCAGGTATTTCAAGTCGATGCCCATGGGTGACCTGCGAGTCAGAATGAGAGATGGAATGGATGAAGATGAATGAAATTGGGCAAGGATGTGGAAGGAAGCGGCCGTGGCCTGTCGGAAGGTACCGTCCCAGCATTTGCCTGGTGTTGAAAATGGGAAAACCATTTCAAGGACAGCCGACGGTGGGGCTCGAACCCACGCGTCTACTGAGTCAGCAGAGAGCTTGGCCCCATGACCTAAAGCTGCGCTTTAGCCAGCGTAGCCACTACTGTCGGTCTTTCAAAGTTATAGTTACGTCAATACGGACCTGAATAATCGACATTATGAGTCTGTTACTTCTTCACGTCAAATTTTATCTCCCGCAGAGATGTTGGTTGATTCCTCAGTTTAGGGCTGCGACAACGCGGTCATGTAACCCCGCGTACTTTGGTTGTGTCCAGAATCTGTCTGATAACCGGTGTTAATTGTGATGGCTGTATTAGTCTGTAATTCAGGTAAGGACTGCAGACGGTCAATTTCAGGTAGCAGTTCCTAATGTTGGTACCAAATATACTGCCAACTACACCTAGCTGTGAACTTGGCTACTAGATGCCACCGCAACCAGTAACTTGCAACGAACGTTGGTCTTCCCCTCTGAAGGAAAGCATACTTACGGATTTTCAGCGCTCTTTGAAAATTCGACGACTTCGGCCGGCTTTGAACCCGCGACCATGGGCATGTAAGTTCAGCATGCTACCAGCTAGGCTATGTCACCCAAGCCGCTTCCCACATAGTCAGATGGAAAACTGAATGTGATCTCGTTGTCATGGCAACCTCTGATAGCTCATCCCTCATCAATTTAGAAGCGTTGTCATGGTAACCTCTGATGGCTCTTGGCATTTTCTTCTAATTCCGAAATCATTTTTCTCATCCCTTGGCGTAATGCTGGGTTGTATCAAAAATTATTTCAGACAAAAGTTTTAGGTAATTATTAGGGTAATATCGTCCATTTTGTACGGTTTTGATATTGTGCCTATTAAGAGAGACATGATTAATGTTTCCCGAAAACCCACTTTTTTCCACCCCATTGGCCAATGGTTGGTGCTATCAAAAAACTTTTTAAACATATATTTTTGGCAATTATTCGACACATAATATGAACTTTAAAGGGATTCGATATTTCAAATATTAAGAGAGTTATAGTGATATTTCACTTTTTCGAAAAAAGCCCCCCATTTTTACCCCCCTTGGAACGATTTTTCCCATTAACGAACTCGAACGAGATTTTATAGGGATACATATTATGTAAAAAATTCAAAGTGATTGGTGCAAAATTACGGCAGTTATCGTGTTCACAAAAAACTGATTTATATATACATATCGAACTTAGGTGATATGTTGAGTGAGCTCCAGGAAAGGTGTTTGGCTTAGTAAATCCATTTTACAATAGATAGCGCACGACTAGATTCAACAAATGAGTGACGACGCGCGAAGCGTTTCAACAAAATCCCGTATAAGTTTATATTCCATTCATAGATTGAGATGAAACTTTGATGATTTGTTGTGTACACTTAAGTGAAGGCTTCTAACTTAGTAATCCATTTCACAGGAGGTTGCGCACGAGTAGATTCAACAAATGAGCAACGACGCGCGAACTTTTAATCAAAGTCCCGTATGCGTTCATATACCAATCATCCGATTGCAATGAAACTTGGATGAGATGTTGTGTACACTTACGTGAGGGTTTCTAACTTAGTAAATCCATTTCACAGGAGGTTTCGCACGAGTAGATTCAACAAATGAGCGACGACGCACGATGCGTTTCAATAAGGTCCCGTATGCGTTCAAATACCATTCGCCCGATTACGATGAAACTTGGGTGAGATGTTGTGTACACCCTACGGAAGGTTTCTGGCTTAATAAATCCATTTTACAATAGGTAGCGCACGAGTAGATTCAACAAATGTGTGACGGCACGCGAATCATTTCAACAAAGTACCGTATGCATCCATATACCATTTATCCGATTGCGATGAAACTTTGGTGAATTGTTGTGTACACTCCAGGAAATGTTTCTGTCTTAGTAAATCTAGTTTTTAATAAGTAGCGCACGAGTAGATTCAACAAATGAGTGACGGCGTGCGAATCGTTTCCACAATGTCCCGCATGCGGTCATATATCATTCATCCGCTTGCGATCAAACCTTGGTGAATCCTTGAGTACACGCCAGAGAAGGTTTCAGGCTTAGTAAATCTATTTTACAATAGGTTGCGCATGAGTAGATTAAACAAATGAGTGACGGCACGCGAATCGTTTAAAGAAAATCACTTATGCGTTCATATGTCATTCATCCGATTCCGATGAAACTTTGATGAGTTGTTGTGTACACGCCAGGGAAAGTGTTCAACTTGGTAAATCCATTTTACAATATTGGTAGCGCACGAGTAGATGTAACAAATGAGTGACGACGCGCGAAGCGTTCCAACAAAATCCTGTATGCGTTCATATACTATTCATCGATTGCGATGAAACTTTGATGAGTTGTTGTGTACACTTACGTGAAGCTTTCTAACTTAGTAAATCCATTTCACAGTTGGCAGAGGACGAGTAGAGTCAACAAATGAGTGACAGCGCACGAATCATTTAAACCAAATCCCGTATGCGTTAAATGCCATTTATCCGTTTGCGATGAAACTTTGGAGAGTTGTTGTGCACGCTCCAACAAATGTTTCTAAATTAGTTAATTCAATTCACGATAGTTTAGAGGCAGCCAACAGAAATAGAAAAAAATATTGAGTATCCAAAAGCACTTCAAGAAACAAAGTTACAACAGTTTCTTTGATTGGCAGGACAACGTCTGCCGGGGCAGCTTGTATATATATAGGGATAGATTAGTTTACGGGGGAGACTGATTTAGTTGATGGATAGTCATTTCTAAGTTTTGCAACATTAAACTCGATAGTTCTTTTTTCGAGTGTTTAATGCCTTAGAAACCATCAAACATACGCTAAGGTGTATGTTTCACAAAACTCAAGCTCCTAAACCGGAGGGAGTTAGAAGGTGTGGTTTGTACCAACACTTTCCAAATCGTTTCGGTAGTACAGGAAATATCTTGCATTTATTGAAAAGTCAACGGAAGTATATTTATTTGTTTATAAAGTTCTTTTAAACAAATAAACAAGACGTTAGCCCCTGGCAGAACTGTGTGGTGTACAGCCCGCATAGCACTAGGACCGGGCGGGTAGTCTGTACACATTGGCCGCATACAACCCAATATGTGAGAATTCTCGCACGGGTCCTCTAGTCAGTAATAATTACCACACTCACTAAGTTTTCTGACAGGTTTCAGAGACTGTCTCTGGTTGTCACTGTAGGTTTGGTAGTGTTTTGTAGAGCTATTTGCCTTGCATATTTGGATCTGATGATGCCCGCTTGTCAAGCGAAACATGTCATCCCTTATTTTCATCTTCTACTTCTTTTTCTTCGATAGTCCGTAACGATATAATACACATGTAATTTATTTCAGGTTATTAGCCTACTTTCGATTTTTGCAAAAAATGAAAGTAGACTTATGAGATCAACACAGGGCGAAAAAAGTGTGTCTGTCTGTGTGTGTGTATGTGTGTGTGTGTGTGAGTCTGTGCGTGTGTGTGTATGTGTGTGTGTGAGTCTGTGTGTGTGTGTGTCTGTGTGTGTGTGAGTGTGTGTACTCTGAATGTCTGTCCCCCCCCTATCAATTCGAACACGGTGAATGCGAATTGAACGAAATTTGGTACAAAGGTAGCACCAGCAAAGGACACCTCAGTGTCATGTTTTATATCGCCGCCATCTTTACTAAAACTGAATGGCGGCCACTCAAACGTTCAAAACGTAAAATCAAATAACGACTAACCAAATCATCCGATCTCTACCAAATTTGGTAACAACATACCTTCGTATAGGATGCGTCTTGTGACCAAACTACAAGGTCGTCCGCCATACCATTTCAGGATGGCGGGCGTGCGAATTATGCAAACTTTATAATCCATATCATGGGACCCACCAGTTCCGATTATCGAGCCGAGAATCGTTTTAACTGTTCTAAAGGAAGAGGTACGTTCGAAAGTAAAAGTTTATTTTGTAATACTATAGTGCAGACGTGATTTTTAAAAGTTGAGCCGATTCAGTAATGAGACAAGATGGCAGCGGATATCTTGTGCCTGACTTATATTTCACTAATTTGAGTAATGCATGCAATATAGCGTACTGATACAAAATAAATAAACGTTGTATGAAATGCTTTATATATAAATAATATACTCCAGTGATGAAATCGTTAGTATAAATCATTATTTGCTAACAAGTTCTATGTAAGTCATTTTATATAGAACGATATTCGTTGACACAATTAGCTCAGTGGTAGAGCGTTAGCCTATCGCTCAAATGCCTATGGTTCAAACCCGATCAGAGCTAGGTTTTTTGCTTGAAATGTTATATGTTTATTGTTTTGTAATGACTCAGATGTTTTAAAATTAAGCGTTATATTGTGCATATTATGGTGTAAAATATATATTTAATTAAAACATAATTCGCCAGCAGATTTACTCGAGACATCTAGCTGCCAAAAAGGTAACTGCACGCAGACCTACTTATTAACTTCCAGATTTTATTGAAAAGTTTCTTCTTCTGGCCGCTAGAATGCACTCGCTCTGTTAGGATTATATTGTTCGATATTTCACCACTAGATGTCACGACTAGTCTACGTGGGGCTCCATTGATTACTATACCATTGGCATTCTATGCGCATCGAATTTGAAGAATGACAAGATGATACTACGATACATTTTTACTTTTTATTTTAAAGGGTTTGTAACAGCCTATTGTGCGTTATTTGAAAATGTTAATTGAAGTAAAGAACAAAACGATTTCACATAGTATCTGAACTCTACCGTTGGTGCTAGTTCAGGATATTAATTAATACTTTTATTTCAGCCAAATAGCAATCGAAAATATCCACATAGTTGGTATACACACGTCTCTGTAGGGTCATGGAAAGATTTGTTAATTCAATTAGGGTTGTGAAAGTCATACGCAGCCAGACGTGTCAAGACATGCCTCAACTCAAAGTTGGATGTTGCCCGCGTCAGGCCGATTATGTAATAATAATAATAATAATAATAATAATAATAATAATAATGTTATTGGTTTTACGTCCCTTTTAACTATTATTGCTTTTAGAGACGCCGGGGTGCCAGAATTTTGTCCCGAAGGGGATCTTTAACGTGCCAGTAAATCTACTAACACGGCTCCCTCGCATTTGTGCACCCTCAAATGCCAGCTGATTGCGCCAGGATACGAACCTGAAACATACGGTCCAGCAAGCGAGAACGTTACCGCTGAGCCACGCCGCCAGTCCGGTCGATTATGTCTCCAGATCCATAACATTCTTGATATACTTCTTATCTTTCTTTCTTTCTTTCTTTCTTTCTTTCTTTCTTTCTTTCTTCAATGATGGTAGCAGTTTTTATCTAGGTTGTGGCGTTTGGTAGAGGTAAATCGTTTCTAAGGTCTTCAACAAAGAATAGTTCTATTATACTCTTTGATAATAACAACGAGTTATAACTATACTCATACATTTAGGAGAAAGTAGGCTATATGTTCTTTACTGAACATCTTGTTTTTCACATATTCCATTAATTGGAATCCTTTTTTGAGTTGACTGAAAGATTACATTTTAATTGTACAAAGGTAACTGCACGCAGACCTACTTATTAACTTCCAGATTTTATTGAAAAGTTTCATCTTCTGGCCGCTAGAATGCACTCGCTCTGTTAGGATTATATTGTTCGATATTTCACCACTACGCAATTAAGTAACATGCGATGTGAAGGTTTAATGAAGAAAGTAAGATTGATAATATCTGTGCAGCACTGCGATTATTAAATGTTTAGTAACACATTTCAATCAAGGTTTACCTCTCTTAGTTGAAGTGAACTCCATAATTAGCCGGATTGAATCTAATTTAGTTTCAGACTGAATGACGGATTATCAAACCAAATGTGTCCCGTCATTCCATCACTGAAGAAAAACTCAGTACTATGAGAATTTATATCTCGTCACAAATGGGACACTTCATGAACCATCGCAAATGGGAATCGTCGCAAACGGGGAATATATCTAAGGAATACCTCATTTTCGTAAATTTTGGCAGAACTGCTTCCGGAAATGCCTTCTGTCATTGCTTGCCGTCAGGTTTCAGTATCTAACGAAGCTGCTTGTAAGGTATGTAAAAATATTTTGAGTTACTGTCCTTAAAAAAAAACGCCAATAATAAATTGGCTTTAAGGGCAAACATTGGACCGGCCGAAGGATTCAGAACCATAATTGCAGGTGTGAAGGATCCCCGCAAAGAAAGACCCACGATTTCAGCCGATTGAGAAGGAGCCAGAGGAAGAAAGATCTTTGGCAGGAAGCTAAACGGCAAGGAAGAAACACCTTAAAGAAGAAAACATGGACGGTTGTTGTGTATTTGCAGTCCATAGGTGGCTGTATCAAATAATAAATACGAGCCTTACATTAGTCCGTTATGATGTGTAACATATGACATAGAAGAAACCTCACATGAAATTGTTGATACACCGGTATGTTATACTATTATTGGCACAAATATGAATATATTGCAAAAGGGAGTGTTTTACAGATATTGTAGTTTATAATACGGAACTCATTTTATTAGATGATTTGTAGCTTCCACCAACACTAGCCTTAATAAAAAATACGATATTGATCAACTAGATTAATAGACGCGACACCTTAAATTCCTTATAAACAGGTCCTCTTCATTCACAGACCAACACGTAATTTCATATGGATTATGTTAAAATGAGTCATATTGATATGATAAATATCGTTTAAAATGATAATCTGGTAGCAAAAATATCTACCCCGTCCGGGATTCAAACCCAAAATCCCTAGATTCACAGTCATAAGCACTAACCCCACAGCTATTCCGACTACGAAAATTATGTGCACAAGACGGTGACTTATTTCCACGTTCCAATAATACTGCATTACGGAATTAAGTTTCATTTATATTTTGCTTGTTTCGATAATGTTCCTGCGTGAAATTGAGTTTAAAATGCCTTATGAATAGGCCCTCTTGTGAGTAAAGGGAATGTATTCAATAATAGTTCATGAAGGCTTGCTCAATTCTCGTATAACCACAACGATTATATTATATTAATGACTGCATTACCGTTATGTGGGTTAATATTTGAATAGCCATTGTGCAGAAACATAATACCGGCAATGCCGACTACTTACAATGTTTGATATTAAGGCATTCTACCATTTAAATACTGATACGAAGACTTCGAACATGTACCATGTCTTTTGTTTCAATCACTTGACACCAGAGTTCGCTTGAGCATTTTCCGTTCAGTATGTCATATACATTCTACATGGCCGAGAGTACGTCATGGTATCAATTTCTGACACCGCGCGCTCATTGTTTCTCGTACCACTGCCAGCTGGGTCTTACCACTGCTCGCTGGATCGATCGATCGAGCGGGCAGTGCATACTTCCGTTTTCCACCATGCCAGCTAGTACACTTCCGTTCGATCGATCGAGCGGGCAGTGCATACTTCCGTTTTCCACCACTGCCAGCTAGTACACTTCCGTTCGATTGATCGAGCGGGCAGTGCATACTTCCGTTTTCTACCACTGACAGCTAGTACACTTCCGTTCGATCGATCGAGCGGGCAGTGCATACTTCCGTTCGATCCACCACTGCCAGCTCTATTGTTCGATCCACTTCCGTCCCCAATTTTCAAAATCACTCCCACAAAACTATTCAGCAACCGAGCGGAAAGATGTTACACATCAATAAAAATAATAATAATAAATTGTCCATATTAGTTTTCAATATATTAATTCTTGTTTTATTACACATACAAGACGGACACGCTCTATACTGGTATCGTGCTCCCTGGTAATGACGCTCCTGTGTTTGTGTAATGGTGATACTTACAGATAACAAACACCCTAGTATCGTCTCTAGACTTTAATTTGTGAGCCAGTTTATTTCTTCTTCAGAAACACCTGCGATCATTTCACACGGCGAGGCGAGTCGCAAGCAGGTGGAAGATATCTTTCTTAGTTAATATTTCAGAAAGTCTGCTAGTTCGAACAGGAAGTTATTCTCCACATAAGAATCAAGTTTTCTTACAATGGTTTATGGACTCCTATTACTCTCCTGGAAGATAGTGTTTCATCTTTTATTCTCCCCATTCAATTCAAGCACGAGTGCAGCAGATTTATAGGCAGCTTTATTGGCTGGTTCTTAAAATGCAATATTGTTGTTATCATTTAGACTTTCACGGCCCGTATTACTATTCATAATGTTGAATTTTGGGCGTATGCCGTGTTTTATTATAATCAAATTCGACGCGTTTCGAAAGAAACCATGTCTTTCTTCGTCATGAATAATCTGCAATACGGCAAATGTTTGCTAAGAGAAAGCAACAAAGAGCATAGGCTATAGAAGGTGCCCAAAGATGGACGCCATTATAGCCCCATGTAGGGACAACGAAAAGCAGCAGTGAATTACTTTCTCAGGGTTCTGATAATAGGTAGCCAGGATTCACTGAGATTGTAGCTGGAGTCGCGGTTGAAATTATCTGGGTATTTCAACCGCCTCCATGATGATTCTGGGACGATATTGCTTTATACGGGCAAGAACATCCACTCCATGGAACATGACATCATGGCCAGGTGTTAATGCATGATCAGCAACAGCTGATTTATCAGGTTGTTGTTGTTGATTGTTTTAGGGGCTTTGCGACATCATGGTTATGCAGCCCTATGTACTTGGGTGTGTGTAGAATTTGTCTGATAACCTGTATCACTGTAATGTCTATTCTAGAGTGTGTATATGTACTTGAGGTAGGTTTTGGATAGGAAACGACCGTGGCCTTAAGTCAGATACCAACCCGGCATTTGGCTGAAGTAGAAGTGGGAAACCTCGGAAAACCAAGTCGAGGATGGCTGAAGTAGGAATCGAACCCACCGCTTACTCATTGTTGTCTCGAGAGGCTGAGTGTACCCCGTTCCAGCCCTCAGAACAGAATTACATTTCTTGGCAGAGCTGGGAATCGAACCCGGACCTCCGCGGTGACAGCCAAGAAAGCTAGCCACTACACAGCGAGGAAGACAAAATGCAATGAGAAATATCGATTGTCTCTAACGAAACTATGAATAATGCAAATATGAATAGATGTTGGAAGAAAGCTTGTAGTTTTACATGACCCTGTGGCATAGCCGCAGGCGTTAAATGACTAACCACGACCGTGATGAGGAGCTGCAGAAAATTCGAAGATCGGAGGTTCGAATCCCGTGCTGGGACTGGCTACCCTGTGTGTTGTTATGCTCCGAATTTTCTCCACATTCTCCTTAGGCAAATGCTGGAATAGTACCATGTTTCAACTGTCGAGCGTCCATCCCGTTCTTGACCCTATTAACTGATGTTGGACAGACATTACTAGTCACCACAGAAATAAAGGTTATTATAAAAATCCAACACACACACTCAAGTACACGGGGATGATGACCAAGGTATCCCAAATCTCTAAAAATTAATTATCAATATCAATTTCTCAGTCCTGACTGACTCGCGTGGGACATAAGACACCTTATGTGTAACCTGCACGTCAACGAACCCATTCCAAAGTGACTGCCCCGTGGTGTAGTGGCTAGTATTCTTGGCTGTCACCCAGGATCCCGAGTGTGATTTTAGGCTCTCGAATGAATTATAATTGTGGGTTGAGGGACATCAAGAGGAGTGAGTTCGATTTCCATCTCAGCCATTCTTAAAGTGATTTTCCGTGGTTCCCCAATTTTACAACAGGCAAATGCCGAAATGTTTCCCAACTTAAGGATACGGTCACCACCTTCCCAGTGGTTACCAGTGCTCAGTAATATCGCACCTCCTCATATCAGAAGAGAGAGAAATCAAGTTCATCTTTGGTCCAGAATACAGAAGAATCAGACACTTCCAATCCATGATGACGTTCAACAGTTGGGCCCTTCTAGACTGAAATTCCGCAAACCAGCCTTAGAACTAACAAACGGCAATTTCAAAGCCAATAATAGCTGGCAGACTGAGTGGTCAAGAGCTCCTCCTCGAGACATCGTACAAGTTGGGAACCCAAATACAAAACTCGCTGGTTTCAACTTGCCGAGACTTACCTACAATAGAGAAGACTCAATCGTATTAGATGTGGTGTGGGAAGAAGTGCTTCAGTACTGCATACTTGGGGTTGGCAAGATTCGCCATACTGTCACTGAGATGTCATTCCGCCAACATTGGAACACATAGTGTTTGATTGTCCCTGCCGAGCGTTCCCCGAGAGTCTGGAGGTTTTAAATTGTGCTACTCCAGAAGCACTGAATCGGTTAAATAGACTGGATGTTGATTTATGATATTTTCAACTTTAATAGTTATATATGTCTTGTTGCCATATTGTTCGGATGTTTGTGACACTATATTCATGTCTTTATTTTCTTTATTGTGTTAGCATCATACAATAAATAAATGAAATCTCCTTCCCAATCCAGGTCTGAATAACAAATCCACATATTACTACAGGAACCTCAATGGCAAATGTTATCATACAAATGCTACACACATCCAAGCACACGTGACTATGTCGTCACAGAAGCCCTAAATGAATCAACAACTACAGCGTTCCAGAGCCTCAATCCAGTATTTAAATTTTGGCAGAGCGGAGAATTAAGTCCACCTCCTCGGTGGTTATATATAAAAAAAAAAGCAGGACGTTTGTTTTAGAAGATTGCCCTTGACCTTGAACCTGCGGGTGAGCCTGTACACATTCACTCTCTCACCCTATCGCTTCACACTTGTCACCACCGATCTGATGTAATGGAATTTCAGACTTGAGCACGTGGCGACACCGCCTTGCTGACAGTACAGTCCACGTCGAAGTATTGTGTGACGCGGAAGTATACGTTACATAGTTACGAACAGAACTCCATCATATTTGCCAATGACTGTACTTCAGCAGTAGTGTGAGACAGCTTTGTCAATCATCGGACCGCTTGGGGCAGCTGATAACAAGACAGGTACTCTAGTAACTCGCATCCAGGCTTTCATTAAGATTTTTCACTCGTTGTAGCAACTATGCTAACCACACCATCAAGATAATTATGATGATGATGATGATAACTGCTGTTATAAGGGGCCTGACGTGTAGGTTATCGGTCCCTAATGGTTTGGGTGACAGCAGTGCTTGATTTGTAAAAAGAGAGGTTCCGGTACTGTGGGCTACCGGGTGGTGGTGGGAGTTTGAATTTATTGTTTCTCTTATACAGGCCACTGAGGCTACAAAGCCTCTTTATGCAGCTCTCTTCATTCAGAGGGCGGTTAAATATAATAGAATAAATGAAGAAAGAAAAAACTTAACCTAAACATACAGTTGACAATAGAAGTTCTTGTTATTACATCCGTTCACCTTGAACATGATAATTGTATAGCTGATAGATTACATTGAAGGGAGTGTTTTATCGCTCTGATAGGAAGTCCTGAATACTGGTGCAATTTATATTTATTCCAGAGAATACTAGCTGAAATACGGAATGAACCTTTGCATTTTTCGGTTCTGTGATGAGGTATCTGGAGCATTTGTGCAGTGTGTCTATTCGCACGTTTATGCACTGATTGCATGGGAGTTAGTGTGCAGTAAATATAAGACGGAATTTTGAATTTTAGAATTTTTATCACAGTCTTAGCCATGACATACTGTCTTCGTTCCTTTAACTTTAGCCATCCAATCTGGACGTAAAATGGAGTTATATGAGACTCTCTTGGTACATTGAGAACAAACCGCAAGCAAGCATTTTGCATTCTTTGCAATTTTGTATTGAGGACCTCTCCCATATCATGGTAAATTATAGATCCATAGTCAAATATTGGTAATATCAAACTCTGTATCAGTATCTTTCGTACATTTTGAGGCAAATAGAAGCAAGTTCGCCTAATTTGATATAATGACGATGCAACCTTTTCAGAATCATGTTTGTGTGATTCTGCCACGATAATCGAGAGTCAAAAATAACTCCCAGATTTCTTACTACTGACTGGTACGGAACAGTTTGGGATGCAAGCTGTAAAGGTGGTGGGAGGGGTGTGGGGGGCTTTGTAGAATATAGAAATATAGAGTTCTAAATACGATATTTTTACGCTTTTCTGAACACCCTTAAAAATTAATCAGCGGACAAAATAGCAGTCTAATTTTGATTGAAATTTTAAATGAAATTGAGACTGCTGTAGCAACATTTTTCTTACCATAGCCATTGGCCTACATTAAATTTTAATGTAGGCCAACTAGGCTACCATTCAAACATTGTACATTATTTCAATTTTTTACGTAGTTAAAAAAAAATAGGTCCACATTCGGTTTGAAAATACACACAATTTTCACCAACAATCTTTTATTTCTTGTTTTATAACTTCGTCTTTCCAGTTTCCTGATATAATTATTTATTTTAAAGGTACTGTACTTAAGGATGTTTTACCTCACAGTTTATAAAATTGTTCAAAGTTTAGAAAAGTTTTCGTTGTATGTGCCTCCCCTCTCTCTCTCTCTCTCACCTTGCTGCTAGTATACTTAAAGTACAGTCCATTCAAAACCCTACTTGACCTTGACTTACAACTAACGTTCCACAGGTCTAACAAGTTCCGTGACGAACTAAAGAGCCTACTTTTCTTAAAATTTAAGATTCATGCCAATGATTAATCTATATGGATCTATCTAGAACAATGACGGAATTAAGTTGGTAATATCGAAATTTCTAATTAGTTCGAAATACTGTATACCTGGCATAATGTAGCCTAATAGAGAACTACAGTTGGCAGCCCTAATGACTGAATATATTCTTTGTTCAATCTCTTAGAGCACAGAATACAAAATTTGATGGAAGTCCAATGGATAGCATGGACGTTACATGCATTTAAACATTGGGTCTAACAGCGCGCGTAAAATCATGTTGGCAACAATGACATACATGTGTTGGTCAGAAATAATCTGAAATAATATGATCTATTGTTTTGTCAATTTTGAATGAAATCCATTAGTTATTATAGATGTTACGTGCATTTTAAAATTGAACTTATCAGCAGGCTTAGAATCATGTTGGTAGCACTGACGTATATAAGTTACTCCAAATTAATATAAAATGTCAGGTACTATACGTGTGCATAGTTTAAAGCTGTTGGCTTGCATACTTTTTAATATATGGGTATTTGGATTTAAAAAAATTGAGAGCATTTATTAACAGTTGGCAGCCCTGGAGGCTCTTAAAAATATGCTCAGTCATATCTGTTTATGTACACATAGCACATACGAAGTTTGGTTGAAATCCAATTGATAATGTAGAAGTTAAATGCATTTAAAATTTGTACCTTTCAGCAGGCTTATAATCATTTTGGCATCACTGCCATGTATGGCCTCCTGGAAATTAATCTGCAATATTATTATCTATACGTGTGCTAATTTTGAAATAGCTCCCATGCATACCTTCCAAGATATCCAACATTGAGCTCAAATTTCAATTGCGATTGCGATTTTTCAGCAGTTGGTAGCACTGGCATAATTTTCAAATATGGCCGTGAGATATTCACGTATAGGTCTTTTATCCTACCAAATTTTGTTTCGATTGCTGCAGCCGTTTAGGAGTTGATAGGGGGGGACACACACACAGCCAGACAGACAGACAGACAGACAGACAGACAGACAGACAGAAGGACAGACAGACAGACAGACACACATTTGCCCGATCTCATAAGTCTACTTTTTCCTCATTTTTAGCCCATTTTCAATTTTGAAAAAATAGGCTTATGAGATCACCTTTTGTCCGTGTGTGTGTGTGTGTGCGTGTGTGTGTGTGTGAGGTGTGTGTGTGTCCCCCCATAATAAAATCTAAACAGCTGGAGCGATTTTAGTGAAACTCGGTAAGTTCATAGCACTATTCCCGGCGACCTCGGCCGTGCCCTTCAAATCTTGTTACGTCTCACCAATCCAACATGGCGGCTGTGCGAAATATTTCACTAGCATTCAATATCTCCGAAACTATTACCGATATCGCCCTGAAATTGTGTACGGTGATAAAGGGTACTACTAGAAAATCGCCTATGAGACTTTCAAAAACCTGGTGACTACAAAGCAAACATGGCGGCAAAGCGAAGTTGAGACATTTAAATGGACTCTTCTCGCGATTTAAATATCCAAACGTAATGAAACTTGGTACAGCAAATACACACATCAAAAAAAGTTTTGCATCACCTCGGTTCCAAGAGTTCCGGAACCTTTAAATACAAAGGGAATAGAGATCAACACAAACAACATTTCAGCTCGTTTTATTGCTCATGAGACCCACACATTGCATGTTGTACCATCATACAGCTAGACTTTCAGCATTTGTGGTCCAGATTGCAGTACACACCACTACCTCTAATACCCAGTAGCACGTCCTCTTGCATTGATGCATGCCTGTATTCGTCGTGGCATACTATCCACAAGTTCATCAAGACACTGTTGGTCCAAATTGTCCCACTCCTCAACGACAATTCGGCGTAAATCTCTCAGAGTGGTTGGTGGGTCAAGACGTCCATAAACAGCCCTTTTCAACATATCCCAGGCATGTTCGATAGGGTTCATGTCTGGCGAACATGCTGGCCACTGTAGTCGAGCGATGTCGTTATCTTGAAGGAACGCATTCACAAGATGTGCACGATGAGGTCGAGAATTGTCGTCCATGAAGACAAATGCCTCTCCAATATTCTGCCGATATGGGTGCACTATGGGTCGGAGGATGTCATTCAGGTATCGTAAAGCCGTTTCGGAGCCTTCCATGACCACCAGTGGCGTACGTCGGCCCCACATAATGCCACCCCAAAACATCAGGGAACCACCACCTTGCTGCACTCGCTGGACAGTGTGTCTAAGACGTTCAGCCTGACCAGGGTGCCTCCAAACACGTCTCCGACGATTGTCTGGTTGAAGGCATATGCGACACTCATCGGTGAAGAGAACGTGATGCCAATTCTGTGGGGTCCATTCAGCATGTTGTTGGGCCCATCTGTACCGCGCTGCATGGTGTCGGGGTTGCAAAGCTGGACCTCGCCATGGACGTCGGGAGTGAAGTTGCGCATCATGCAGCCTATTGCGCACAGTTTGAGTTGAAACACGACGTCCTGTGGCTGAACGAAACGCATTATTCAACATGGTGGCATTGCTGTCAGGGTTCCTCCGAGCGGCAATCCGTAAGTAGCGGTCATCCACTACAGTAGTAGCCCTTGGGCGGCCTGAGCGAGGCCTGTCATCGACAGTTCCTGTATCTCTGTACCTCCTCCATGTCCGAACAACATCGCTTTGGTTCACTCTGAGACGCCTGGAAACTTCCCTTGTTGAGAGCCCTTCTTGACACAAAGTAACAATGCGGACGCGATCGAACTGCGGTATTGACCTTCTAGGCATGGTAGAACTACAGACAACATGAGCAGCGTACCTTCGTCCTGGTGGAATGACTGGAACTGATCGGCTGTCGTACCCCCTCCGTCTAATAGGCCCTGCTCATGCATGGTTGTTTACATCTTTGAGCAGTTTTAGTGACATCTATGAACAGTCAAAGGGACTGTATCTTTGATACAATATACACAGTCAACGTCTATATGCCGGAGATCTGGGAACCGAGGTGATGCAAAACTTTTTTTGATGTGTGTATTTATAAACATTGCAATGCACTGGAGTCTAATTTAGTTCAATTGTTCACATAAGCTCAAAATGGCGGCTGTGCGAACTATTTCACTGACATTCTATATCTCCGAAACTATTACAGATATCACCCTGCAATTTTGTACGGTGATAAAGGGTACTGATACAAGTTTACCTATGTATATTTCATAAACCTGTCAAGTACAAAACGAACACGGCGACCAAGCGAATTTGAAATATTTAAATAGATTTCTCTCGTGATTTAACTCTCTGAGCGCAGTGAAATGTGGTACAGTAAATGATTTTGCAGATTGTAATGCACTGCCATCTAATTTAATTCAATTGTTTACATAAACTCAAGATGGCATCTGTGCGAAATTTTAAAATTAAGTTTTTTTTCTTGTGTCGTAATCATGCGATCGAAGTGAAAGTTTGAATAATGAATCTAGGCAATAATTGTCCTTGAATGGTACATAACTCTATTGCCTATACATATATCAATCCTAATTGGCGAGGTTCCGAAATATTTAGACGGTTCTCAATACCTATGAATCTTTTACAGCAACCAAACTGAATTTTTTATGTTCATAGAGGCTATGAACATATGTTCACCTATAGGACTTTCATAACCTGGTGAGCACAAATCCAACATGGCGGCGACGCGAAGTATAAATATTTAAATGGACGTTTCTCGCGAATTGACTATCCGAGTGCCGTGAAACGTTGCACGTTAAATGCTTATACAAATGTTGATCCACTGGCATCTAATTTATTTCGATTGTTTGCATAATCACAAGATGGCTGCTGTGCGTAATTTTAAAATCTCGTTTTGACTTCTTGTGTTCTAATCATAAGATTGAAGTTTGAATACCACACGTACACAATAATCTTAATGTAATAGTACAAAAATAAAATTCCAACCTGGCGACCATCTGAAATATTTAGACGGTTCTCAATATCTACGAATCGGTTGCAGCAATTAAACTGAAATTTTGTATGTTGATAGAGGCAATTAACATGAGCAGGATATATGAAAATAGGCTGTATAGTTCTTCACGGAACTACTTGTTTCAAGATGTGAAAAGTAGGCTAAAAAAATTATGTTATATATTCGACTTTTCCCCCCGATCGGAGGTTTCGGTACGGCGTACCGGTGCGTACCGTCACAAATC
Organism: Meconema thalassinum; assembly: GCA_946902985.2. Taxonomy (NCBI): domain Eukaryota; kingdom Metazoa; phylum Arthropoda; class Insecta; order Orthoptera; family Tettigoniidae; genus Meconema; species Meconema thalassinum. Next base: position 207,905,029 of record OX336394.1, on the reverse strand, counting down.
TAGCCCTGGGTGACAGTGAATAATGAGAATGTAATGTAAACTAAAACTAAAACCACACTTACAACTAAAACTTACACACTAGAAGATGAAATGGTAAACAAATGGAGAATAAAGCAAATAAAGGAAAGGAGGAAAAGAAATGCCCCCCGAAGAGCCCTTAAAGGTGTAGCAGTATCGAGAGTGCACCAGAAGTAGTGGGGCTACACACACCGTGCCTCGTTAAGGGCTTTGAGCACAAGGCAGGAAATATTAAGGGAACAGAAGAGGTCTGACCCCTCGAGGATTGAGGGATCAGAAATGATGAGACAAGGGCCTATTAAGGCAGGAATGTGAAATACTCTCTAGGCCTCGGATACCCTAATACCATCGGGGTCGGAAAAGAACAAGAGTTGAACAATGGAGATCGATAGGAAAGAAGTCAGAGAGGAGCCCGGAACAAGTAAGAGGAAGTAATGCCAAACTCAGCTGGGGACCCGTGGTCGCCAATCCACGTCCCACTAGTCATGCGCCCCTGGGGGAACACCATCAAGAAGCGCACAACCTGAGCCCTGTGGCAGGACTTCATTGACATCCCCCACAAACTGTGTCATGAGCTTGTGGTGTTACCTCACGGAGAACCCCAATCTTATCGGAATACGTTGCACGTGGTGCTGTAAGCTCACCAATAAAAGAAATTGTTTCACCGGCAGCGAGGAGTCTCACGAAATCAAGAGCAACGTGAGAGAACGGAACGAGTCCTGCATTATGAAAAGGCTGTCGCTAGCGTTCATACTGATATCACCACTACCGCTGTTGTAATATGCAAGGTTATGGATATAACGTTATTATACACTTCCAATTTGTCCCTACTGTCTTAGAAAAATATTTATTTTTGTGTGAGTTTGAGTCTTCTGTCTTATCACTGGTTTGAGTGCTGGTTGCGATGGCATTTAGTAGTAGCCAAGTTCACAGCTAGGTGTCATGGATGGTAGCATTTGGTAGTGAAAGTAAGAACTACTTGAAATTATCGTCTGCAGTCCTTACTTGAATTTAGAACAGATAACACACACTAATACAGTCATCGCAATTAACACTGGTTATCACACAGATTCTACACACACCCAAACAACAGGGGGCTACATGACCGCGGTGTTGCAGCCCCTAAACTAAGGAAACAACCAACCTATCACTTGTTAGATACAGCTCTCCTTGTCATGAGTGTAGCGTTTCATCTCTACATAGCTACCACACCTTACACCCGAGGCAATCTCTTGTACATATTCTAACCTTGGTCTACCCATACTGCTCTTCTCTTCGACCCTTCCTTCCATAACTAAGTTTGCTATTCCTGGGTGTGATAGTATGTGCCCCACCAACCTAACCCTTCTCTTCTTAGCAGTCGTCAGAAACATTCTCATCTCTCCCACACGTCTTAATACCTCTTCTACCCATGTGATCTCCGTCATTCTCCTGTAACACCACATTTCAAATGCTTCTATTCTCTTTTCTGCTGCACCTACAATCCAAGTTTCACTTCCACAAAGTGCCACGCATCAGACAAAGGCTATTAAAAGTTACTTCCTAATACCTAAATCTATATTTGATGTCGACGAAATTATTTTCTGTATAAATGCTATCCTTACCTGAAACAACCTACTTTTTAGCCTATTTTCATTTAAAAAGAATAGGCTTATGCGATAACCTTTTGTCCGTGTGTGTGTATGTGTGTGTGCGTATGTGTGTGTCTGTCTGTCTCTCTGTCTGTGTGTGTGTGTGTCCCTCTAATAACTTCTAAACAGCTGGAACGATTGCAATGAAACTCGGTAAGGTCTTAGCACCATTTTGGCCGACCCAGACCGTAACCTTCAAATTTTATTACGTCTCACCAATCCAACATGGTGGTTGTGCGAAATATATCACCAGCATTCAAAATCTCCGAAACTATTACCGATAGCACCCTGAAATTTTGTACGGTGATAAAGGGCACTACTACAAGTTTATGTATGTAACTTGCAAAAACCTGTAAAGTAGAAGACGAACATGGCGGTTAAACAAAGTTGAAACATTTTAATTGACTTTTCTCGCGATTTAACCATCTGAGCGCAGTGAAATATGGTACATTAAATGATTATACATATTGTAATGCACTGGCATGAAATTTAGTTCAATCGTTTACATAATCTCAATATGGTGGCTGTGCGAAATTTTAAAATATTTTTTTTCTTCTTGTGTCCTAATCATGCAATTGAAGTTTGAATGCTACACGTACACATTAATCTTCATGTAATAATACTTAACTCTAAGACTTACAACATGGCGACCATCCGTAATATTAGACGGTTCTCAATATCTACGAATCTGTTACAGCAATCAAACTGAAATGTTGTATGTTGATAGAGGCAATTGACAAAAGTAGGATATATGAAACTACTTGTTATATTCTCTTTGGTTCGTCCATCACTGGTTATTTTTCTTCCTAAGTAGTTGAACTCTCCTACTTCCATTTAGTTTTAAGTCCCCGCGAATATCGTGATCATGAGCCAAGGTATCTCCTTTTTATATAGAATCCGAAGCATCAAACACAAAATTTCACCTCAAAAATGCCTCATATATTAATCGGGACTAAGCCCGTTCAACTTGGTAAGAAAGCATAAGTTTTGAAAACATAAGACAGAAGTTAATTCTTTTATTAACATATACTAACATACTTAGACTAAAACTAGGTCGATTCGCTATCACACCTTATTCATCAAATAATCCACATATACTACGAACGTAGCTATGCACTGCAATTTGTGTGTGTTAACTTACTGGTAGTTAAAGATGCCAGTCTACGATACTGGGCAAGTAGGGACCGAGGAAGATGGCCAATGTGTGGAAGCCCCTCACGGCTGGTCTCTACTCACCTAAGTCCTTGCGGTCTTAAATGAAAGAGGAATGGTGACCAATGATTAAAAGTTTACAATCACTCATTAGCAACATATCATATTTGAATTCATGGTTGGCTGTTTAATCAGTTCAGGGGCTGCGACAACGCGGTCATGTAGCCCCGTGTACTTTGGGTGTGTGTAGAATCTGTCTGATAACCGGTGTTAATTGATGACTGTATTAGTGTGTGTTATCTGTTTTTAATTCAAGCAAAGACTGCAGACTATAATTTCAAATAGTTCTTACTTTCGCTATCAAATGCTATCGTCTACGACACCTACTATGAACTTGGCCACTACTATATGCCATCGCATCCAGCGCCCGGTGACGAAGTTGGAACTTAAGAGCATGAATCAAACTTAAACTACAAAGTTTGGCTTAACACAAATGTAGTTATTGGAAGGTTCTTTTTCATGCCATAAATCGATGACATGGGACCACCGGCTTTACTTTACCTCCGAAGGAAGGCATACTCAGGGATGTTTAACGCTCTTAAAAATCCGACGACTTCGGCTGGATTTGAACCTACGACCTTGGGCATAGAAGCTCAGCATGCTACCAACTACGGCACCGAAGCCCCCAAGTAATTGAATTCCTATTACTGTACATCCCTTCTAACATACCTCATCTCAATTTTAGCAGGCAGAAAACATTTGAAGCAGCCGAACCTTGGGTGCCCAAAGCAATATATCTTCTGGCCGTGATATATTGAAAATCGATGGCACAGCAAAGCGGGGTAAGCCTGCCTCACATCGCAATAGACGGGCTGTTGGGATGGATTCACTTTGCGGTGCTGGCCGCCCGCAATGACCTCTGTCCGGCAGATCGAGTGACATAGGCACACAAATGGTCCACAGAAATACGCTTTCCCTAACACGAAGGGTTATGCTAGAATATTTCAATTTCCATGAGGTACATTGCATGGTTCCTCATTTTTATCTAATCATCAGTGCAAGTGGTCAACGTGTCGGTCTACTAATCCAAAGTTTGCAGGTTCGCTCCTGACCGTGGTAAGTGATTTTTGAAAGGCGGAAAAAATTACGACACCATGTCATACGATGTTGGCATTTCAAAGAACCCATTTGAATTCAGTAGGCCGTGTAATATAGTGGCAAAATTAATCTCGGGTGTTTCCGCCAACACAAAGTTCCTCATTTCTCTACTACACGTAGAAAGCGCTATAGTGTTCAAGGAGCTTAGATATCTAACCTCCTTGACTTTCGTAGTGCTTCATTAAACAAGGAAATTCAACATGCAAGCTACCCTTGGGGTGTCAAATAACAAAGCTTGCACCCGGCAACCGAGGCCATACGATTTTATAATTATTATTATATGAATGTTTCTCAATATTTATTATATATTTTGTTTATAAGATTCTTGGTAACAAATAGCCTATTACATATTTTGTAAATTGAAGAACTGTCAACGCTTATAAAAAGAATCCGAACATTATAAAAAATAGAGTAATATTAATTTACAAGTTCAACTTCGTGGTGTAGCGGCTTTCATACTTGGCTATCGACCTGGAGATCCAGGTTCTATTCCCAGCTCAGCCGCTTCCTATCCAAATCCTACCTCAATTACAAATACACACACTAGTACAGACACAAAGACACAAGTTATCAGACAAGTTCTACACACACATACACCCAAAGACGCAGGACTATAAATGACCACGATGTCGTGAAGCTCCTAAATGAAGAAACAGCAACTACAATATAAATTCTCCAAACTGGTATTCATTTTCGCAGTGAGTGACTATTCTGATGAAAATGAAAATCCACAGCCTGCTTCCAGTCTCCGACCGGGTCAGTAATGGAATGAATGAAGCCCCCATCTAGCGGCGAGGATATAGACTTTGCCGGCTGCCGAGGCCTGACGCACTCCTCTGGGGCAATGACTAAATGAATGACAGATGAAATGAAATGATAGTGGAGAGTGTTGCTGGAATGAAATTTTGACAGGGAAAACCGGAGTACCCGGAGAAAAACCTGTCTGCCTCCGTTTTGTCCAGCACAGATCTCACATGGTGTGACCTGGATTTGAACCACGGACCCAGCGGTGAGAGGCCGGCGTGCTGCCGCCTAAGTGACTATTCTGATATAGAGGCTAAATATAAAAGCAAATTATGCAAAATCATAATAAAAAGGGACTTTCTCACAGATAATCTTGAACTGATAGTTGGCAAATTTCGAATAGTCAGACTGGTTAGAATTTTAAGTTTTGATGTGTTGTTACATTTAAGATCGTGGCCATTTAGCCCGTGTACTTGTGTGTGTGTAGAATTTGTCTAGTCTGTGGTGTCTCTAGTAGTGTGTGTATTATTTTGTAATTCAGGTGAAAATTAGGAAGAAGGCTGCCGTGGCCTTCAGTTAGGAACCATATCGGCATATGCGAGGAGAAGTGGAGAGGGATTTATAATTTCCATACGAGTGTCTTAGTTACCAATATAGGCGAATTGCATACGACTGTTTATGTTCGACGATAATTATAACTTTATATTATGCTCAAACTTAAATATTCATAAATATCTGTCAAGATTCCGCCAGTTACGTCACTGAACAGAGTGCATGCGCTAGGTTATAGATTATCCGTGGATCAAAAACCTTGACTTTGTCATAGTTTCCAAAGCTTTGAAGAAAACAACAAGGATAGAAGGTTATCATAACCTCAATGTTGTCACTTGTGCCCGACCGCAGGTGCGATGCTATCCTTACCTAAATGGTCAAACAGCTGTATCGTAATGGAAATCTTGACCTCCGATTGATGGAGAACCTGTATCAGAATGAAACATGAACTATAATGAGCCTCATTAAGATGCAGTTGTCAGACATATAATATTTATAATTCGGCATGATCGAACATAAAAATATTTAAAATGCTCTAAAAATAATGGTAGGCCTACTCTAAAAAGCATTAAGTCAGCGAAGATGAACAAAGTTCAACATGCATCAATGAGAAGGATGTAGCCGTTTCTTTGATTAAATTATATCTTTTGGGGGAGGATCGTTGAAATTCTCAATCTGAGGGCTACTTCAACATTCTTACGACGATTTCTTCTTACAAGTTTGATGTTGCAAAGCGTTGAAAATGCCTGCTCACATAAATAAATAGTGCAGAAAAGCATACAATGTTTTAATGCTTTGTTGGCTATATTTGCTTACTTGTTTTGTTAATCAGAAGCGAAGTGTGTCTTTCATTTATTTTTTTTGTTTAGTCGTGGACCCTTTGGACACTTTGAAAAACTCTGACTTACAACGCTGCGAAATTCACTGTTTGTTGCAGTTCTCTGTCACCGTTGGAAAGGTTTTTTGTGTGGGATAATTTATATTTTTAATTTTTGTATTTACCTTGCTGTAATCTGCAGCGCTCGCAATTTCGATGTTGCAATGAGCTGCGGTAATCCTTCGCACGCGCTAATATCCCTACCTCGATGCTCGATAAATAGTGGGATTAATATATATTTTAGCTTGTTCGATAATACTCTGGTAATATCCGGTAATAAGGTGCCAGCACGCTGACTCACCGAAGTGATCACAGTGAAGCCTGAGGATTATTCAGTGACGTCAACAATAATAAAACGTTAATATTGGCGACCATGAGGCTCCCAGCTAACACGACATTGCTACCACTTAGACTAATTGTATCGTGTTCCTCTCGCTCATCTGAGGCATTAATTGGCCCTAGCTTGCCACGGTGGGTGAGTGGATAGCGTGTCGGTGTACTAACCCCAAGATTGCAGGTTCGCCCCTGGCCGTGGTAAGTGATTTTTGAAAGGCGGCAAAAATACGAAACGCATGTCATTCGATGTTGGCATGTCAAAGAACCCATTTTAATTCAGTAGGCCGAGTTCATAATGGCAAAATTAATCTCAGGAGTTTCCGCCAACACAATGTTTCTCATTTCTCTACTAGAAAGCGCTATAATGTTCAAGGAGCTTAGATATCTATTATCTAACCTCCTTGACATTCATGGTGATTCACGAAACAACGAAATTCGACATGCAAGCTACCCTTTGGGTGTCAAATTACAAAGCTTGCACCAGGCACCCGAGGCCATACGATATTATTATTATTATTGGCCCTTGTCTTTTCGTTTCTTATAACCTAATTTTTTGACGGAGTCTGACCTCTTTTGTGAATGTTGAAAACTTTTATCATCAAAGTATGTACACCTCTTCTTACAAAAACGTAAAATTAAGCAATTTCCTTAATTGTATCAAATGTTGAACCGACAGCAGTGGCTACGCTGGCTAAAGCGCAGCGTTAAGTCATGCGATCAGGCTCTCTGCTGACTCGGTAGATGCGTGGGTTCGAGCCCCACCGTCGGCCGTCCTTGAAATGGTTTTCAGAGATTTCCCCATTTTCAACACTACTGTCGACCAAAGTATTATGTGTACTTGAGTTTGAAGGTTGTTTGTGAAGTAACCAATAGATCTACATAAAATCCAATAACATCATCATTTTCGTCGTTCTATTGCACGTTAGTTCATGTAGGTTTGGAATTTTTAATTTATATTTTAATATTTTTTGTCGCAGTTGGAGCACAAAAAGTGCACGTTTTTAAGCGTGTTTCAACCATACGTCACATTTAAGAATTATTATCTCAAAAACCCGTCATCAGATCGAATCTAAATTTTAACACAATATATATTGGAATGTTGTATATCTGGATTATTAATTTCATAATTTTGCGTGTCCAAGAAAAAAAGTTGTTATCATTTTTGTAAGGTAACTTTTTCTCGGCTCGGGGTGGTTGGAAAATGTAGTTCTTGGTTGCGATGTAATACTTATACATCAAAAAGTTAAGCTGTATGACTGTGAAATACGTAAATTAACTCACTTATTTTATATCGGTTTGTATTTGTAGGCGGAAATAACACATCGTTCACCAGCTACCCGCTCCCAGAAAAGCTGTACAGCGTTGCCGAAATGGAACCCAACACGCATCATGGCCTGCCTCGCTCGGAAGTGATGGGCTCCATCACAGCAACGCTGTACAGCTTTTCTGGGAGCGGGTAGCTGGTGAACGATGTGTTATTTCCGCCTACAAATACAAACCGATATAAAATAAGTGAGTTAATTTACGTATTTCACGGTCATACAGCTTAACGTTTTGATGTATAAGGATTACATCGCAACCAAGAACTACATTTTCCAACCACCCCGAGCCAAGAAAAAGTTACCTTAAAAAAATGATAACTTTTTTTCTTGGACACGCAAAATTTTGAAATTAATAATCCAGATATACAACATTCCAATGTATACTGTGTTAAAATTTGGATTCGATCTGATGACGGGTTTTTGAGATAATAATTCTTAAATGTGACGTATGGTTGAAACACGCTTAAAAACGTGCACTTTTTGTGTTCCAGCTGCGACAAAAAAATATTAAAATATAAATTAAAAATTCCAAACCTACATGAAATAACGTGCAATAGAACGACGAAAATGATGATGTTATTGGATTTTATGTAGGTCTATTGGTTACTTCACAAACAACCTTCAAACTCGAGTGCACATAATACTTTGGTCGACAGTAGGCAAATGCTGGGACGGTACCTTCTGACAGGCCACGGTCACTTCCTTCCACATCCTTGCCCAGTTTCATTCATCTTCATCCATTCCAACTCTCATACCGACGCTCAGGTCGCCCATGGGCGTCAACTAGAAAGACCTGCAGTTGGCCTCTCAGTAGGCCACACGACAAAAGAAAAGGAACGTTGAAGGGCTACAGGGCCCAAATAGGTTTCATATTGCTAGTCTTGGAGAGCTGTATCAAATTAAGTAACCAAATTTTGAAAATCATTCCGGCCTAAATGCAGTTTTGGAAGAACAGCCTAAAATAGCTTTTTTCTTTACACGTTTTCTTTTTGATTCAAATCCTACCCAAATCAACATATTTAGATAATTATTATCAGGGCTCAAGTGAAACTCTGCAGTGACTCACACTGGCGCTCGTAGTGGTAGAAAAGGCAAACTCCTAATGTAAACGATCTGCTATGGTTGAAATTCAGGCGAACAATCATCAGTCTACCACGTGTCATTATTCCGGAACCTCGTATAAAACGCTTAGTGTGTCCTTTACCTTTGGAAAAGTGGAGAAACAACCAAAATTAATTAAAAATGCACCATAAAAGGAATAGAGGTCTGGTCTGTCACATTAAGGGATGTTTTCTTCATTGAGTTACTTACCTGAGGTATCTCCTTCCTACTGTAAGATACTCTAATGGAGGCAGGGTATACCGTGGATAAATCCTGCTGGCGAGTTCGTGAGTTGGCGCTCTCGAGGGATTCTTGTGCTGGGTCCAGTTTAACATGGATGCATTTAGGGCTGAGTTAGCCTGTGGTTAGCCTGGACAAAAACGGACACGAGTATCTGATGGTTGCCAAGTTAACTAGGCCTCTGCATTCTACACTAGTGTCCAAAAGGTAAGCGTAAGTTAGGAATAAGCAGGGTAACAGGAAATAGACCGCAAATCGCACTACATATGCACCTACCAACCTTTCGTGTTCGCTCTGTATAGGAAAGGAGTATTCCCTGCTTTGAATAGCAGCGTAACCGCAAGGTAAACACAGCCAGTGCCTCCGCCCCATATTCCCTCAGTCGTGTTTGCCCTGTTATAGTGTGCGGAGTGTATCCTCGTGCTGAACGTGACAACATCATGGCACAACGACGCCATTTGGACCCCGTTTTGCAGGGTAGAATATTCGGCCGCCTGGAAACAGGCCAGACACAGACTGACGTCGCCGTTTCCTTGAATGTGCCACAGAGTGTCATTTCCATGCTTTGGAGACGATTTCGAGACACATGAGATGTTAGTCCTAGACCAGTACCAGGTCAACCAAGAGTTACCACCCCACATCAGGACCGATATCTGGCCTTAACCATCCGACGAAATAGGAGTGCGCCTGTAAGGCAATTGTCGGTGCAGCTTGCAGCCGTCTCAGGGGATGCCGTTTCCCGGCAAACTGTGTACCGGAGGCTCAGAACAGCAGGGCTGTTTGCAATACGTCCAGCGGTATACGTCACGCTCACTCCAGTACAGAGACGGACCCGTTTAGTGTGGAGCCGTCAACGTCAAAACTGGACCATGAATGAATGGAGACATGTGCTCTTCACAGATGAATTCCGCTTCAGTTTTCAGAACGATTCCCGTCGCACATTAATCTGGAGAGAACCGGGTAGCCGATACAACCACAGGAACATATTGGAACGGGACCAGTAAGGTTGTGATGGCGTCATGGTGTGGGGTGGCATCATGTTGAATGGCCGTACCGACCTGCACATCTTCATGGGTAGTCCTGGGAACACTGTGAACGCATTAGGTACTGAGACCACATGTTCGACTCTTCCGAGGTGTGGTTAGTCCAGACTTAATGGACGATAATGCCCAAACACACTCCGCTCCTCTGGTGGATGAATTTCTGTCTGGGGAAGACCTTGTTCGCATGGACCGGCCAGCGAGATCTGCGGATCGGAATCCTATAAGCATGCCTGGGATGCATTGGGGAGGCGAATTTCATCCCGTCAGTCTCCACCAAGGACCTTCCAAGACTTTTGCATTGCCCTTTCGGAAGGAATGAGATCGACTGCCACAGGAGCACGTGTACCATCTGATCGAGAACATGCCACGTCGCTGCGAAGCATGTGTGGCCGTTAGGGGTAACCATACACCCTATTAACAGCATGTTTTGTTGTGGAAGACATTGCCAAGTTTTGTTAGTTGTTGTCAAAGGTGTGCCTTAGCTACCAGAACCTTTCTGGCACTGTTCATTTGGACAAGTTGTGTGACATATGGTGTGTGATTCAGCTTCCGTTTGTTCAGCAATCCATCTGATATTCCCATAAGGCGGCATGGCCTCGTTTAGTGCTTATGCTTAACTTTAGGACACTAGTGTAGTTTCAGTAGATATACCTAAATGTTGCTGTAAGAACATCTTAGTTACTATTATTGAAAGTTAGTTCAGCGATCGGTCGCGAGATGGTAAAACTATCATTGTTGGACTAAGAGTCCCTAATGTTACCAAAGGTCGTTCAAAATGTCTTATTTTTCTTCTAGAGTCTTCGAAAGTCTACTGTATATAAATTTTAAAAATCAGTGCTACCAACTTCATGTTCAGCGTCAACAAAATATCACTAAAGAATTACTAAATTCAATTTTCTTTCAAAGTGTTATTTTAACAGCGCAAATGATCTAGGTATGTATGCATGGTTACCATGGCAACAAGGCCCTCAACATAGGTCATTGCTATGAATTACGTCTAATGTTGTCTCACTATTATAATAATCATAATAATATTAAATTCATGTGGAATAATTAGATCGAACCCTGCGGATATGGAAAATACGAACATGTCGACCAATCATTCAATACATCATTTCATATACAGGGTCATCGAAAAATAATGCCAACATTTCAAAAAATAATTTTTTGAAATGTTAGCATTATTTTTCGATGACCCTGTATTTGCAAATATGTTTTCATTCCTGAGCGAAGCTTAGACTTAATATATTTCTTTTGAAAGACTTACAATGTCTGCCTACCCCTTATTATTCCCGTTTCCAGCGGTGTCCGGCATGAGATGCGATGAATGGCTATGCGTTGGGTGGATTTTATGGCCGGACGCCCTATCTGACACCAACCTCATGAGATGAGTTAATGAGAGATGAAATGAATGAAGATGAATGAAACTGGACAATGGTGTGGAAGGAAGTGTCAGAAGGTACAATCCCAGCATTTGCCTGGAGAAGAAAATGGGGAAACCATTTCAAGGACGGCCAACGGTGAGGCTTGAACTCATGTCTACCGAGTCCGTGGAGAGCATGGCCCCATGGCCTAATGCTGTGCCAATAACAATAATAATAATAGGCTAATAATAACAATAATATATCCATCATTCCATGTTTCTCAATGTAGCGGAGGAACTTAATCGTTTGCGGCTTCGGTGGCGTAGTTGGTAGCATGCTGAGCTTCTGTGCCCAAGGTCGCGGGTTCAAACCCGGCAGAAGTCGTCGGATTTTTAAGAGCGTTAAAAATCCCTCAGTATGCCTTCCTTCGCCCTCAGTATGCCTGCCTTCGGAGGGGAAGTGAAGCCGACGGCACCCATGTCATTGATTTACGGTATGTAAAAGAACCTTCCACTAATTACACTTTAGTGAAGTTGAATTATTGGTTAGATGTGACTAACGCTCTTAGGTTCTAACGTTCGTCGCCAGGAGCTGACTGCGGTGGCATCTAGTAACCAAGTTCAGTACTTGTTGTTGTTGTCGGTGGCATTTGGTAGAAAAAGTAGGAGCTACTTGAAAATTGAATGTGTGCAGTCCTTACTTGAATTAAAAACATATAACACACACTAATACAGCCATCACAATTAACACCGGTTATCAGACAGATTCTACACACACCCTAAGTACACGGGGCTACATGACCGCGTTGTAGCAGCTCCTAAACTGAGGAACCAACCAACTAACCGAACTTAATCATTATCCCGTTTTCCAATGACATAGAGCCGACCCTCTCCTCTTTTCCTGTGTCGTTCTTGCCGAGTCCCTTATTCTTCGAGGTGCAGATGACCTATATGTTAAACCCCTGAATACAACAAATCACCACCACCGCCACCATCATTGAGCAGCAGAGTGAGACAGTTAACGTAATTGCTAGCGCTTGTTTGAAGAGCTTAACTTCAGTATTAATGATAGACGATTAACATGCAATGGTTCAAGAGATGCTTAAATGCAACAGTCTTTCCTAGAAATTGACCTTAAGATTTCAAATAAATCTGTTGACATTATCATCACCATTGAAGCATATCTAAAAGCTGAGTGACGGTGCGAGGAAAATAATAAATATGCAAATCTGCATTTTTCTCTGGTCATCCGTTCGTTTTACGGGCAGTACATGTTTAGGTAATTACGGAATGAAAAATCTACATTTTGGCTTATGATCAGGGCTAGGATATAATGTACTATAACGTGTCAAAATATGTACATATACTGTATATGTAAATATATTTCACAAAATATGGATAATACAATTAACAAAATCACTGAACACTATATTTTGTTACTATCAGAGCCTGCAAAAAATACGGCGTTGCGGCTTCGGTGGCATAGTTGGTAGCATACAGAGCTTCTATGCCCAAGACCGTGGATTCAAACCCGGCCAGAGTCGTCGAATTTTTTAAGAGCGTTAAAAATCCCTCAGTATGTCTTCCTTCGGAGGAGAAATAAAGCTGGCGGTCCGATGTCATAGATTTATGTCATGTAAAAGAACCTTCCACTAATTACACCTGTGTTAAGCTAAATTGTAGGTTATATTTGACTAAGGCTCTCAGGTTCCAACGTCGTCGCCAGAATCCAACTGCGGTGGCATCTAAAAACCAAGTTCAGAACTAGTTGTCGTTGACGGTGGCGTTTGGTAGCAAAAGTAGGAACTACTTGAAAATTTAATGTCTGCACTCCTTACTTGAATTAAAAACAGATAACACACACTAATACAGCCATCACAATAATTAACACCGGTTATCAGACAGATTCTACACACACACAAAGTACACGGGGATACACGACTGCGTTGTCACAGCCCCTAAACTGAGGAACCAACGAACCATAAATACTGGATTCATAACTTTTCTTTTTCAGTTGACTTACTTTTCATTTGTTATTCAGTCATTCATTCATTATTTCTGCTACCATTACATTATGCCACAAAATGTTGTGTTAAATTTTCAAGCTTGAAGCTTCTCCTGTTGTCTCGCAAAAGTGATTTATATTGGCTGAAGCTTCGCTCTACCGTACATGATGTGATTGGTGCTTATTTAAAATTCACTGTATCACCAGGAGATATATCTGATTCTAGTTTTACAATACACATTTCCTCAAACCTTGGATTTCTAGAAAACGTGCGCATCTCAAGGTCCAGGTCTATTCTTATAAGCACTGATACCTGATTCAAAGGGATGCTTGCTATCCATACAGTTACGTACTTTAGAAATCTTTCTTTGCTCAAAAACAATTTAGGAAGAGTAATAGGTGGAGTCTCTGATGATCCTCGTTCCAAAACCTATTTGATGCAGAGAACTGGCATAGCGATTCAAAAGGGAAACGCAGCCTGTGTAATGGGGACTATTCCACATACCACTTCTATGGACGAAATATTTTATTTGTTATAGGGTAGTTAATTTAATACGGATGTTTTATTTCAAGAGTGTATTAAACTGGCTGATTAATGTAAAATGTGCCTGTTTGTGTAGCTGTAGAAATACAATTATGCAAATCACTACGGAGTATAATAATAGGAAGGAAAGTTATTATATTTAATGGATCAATATATATCTTACTAAACGGAAAGTGCCGTGCATTACATGTTCTATTGGATACCTAGGCTTACTTGTGGTTGGGGTATAACGTATATTCAGGTGTACTTTATATTCCGCAAACTTGCGACATATCTGCTTTATCATATAAAGCATCATTTCATGGACACTTCTCCGTTATTTAGATATACGGATCTTTTCTATTAAAGAATTACAGTCACCAGGACATGTAGAACCTCGTCGAATTTTTAACAACAGCATCCATTGAATACCAAACAATTATCTAATAAAATAACTTTTTACCAAAGCTTGTATATAGCCAGTCACCACCACCTAGATCACTGTCGGTTTCTAATCAATGCGTTAGTTCGACGTTATACCGTGTCGCTCCGTAATGGCCTATACATCATAGTAGGTTTTTTCATATAGAACACAAGGACATCAGACAACGGCCTGGTTACTTATTTCTATTCCCTAACTGGGCACTTTCCGATTAAATTTATATAAGATACAACTATACATGACAAAAAAATAATGATGAGGAGTGTCTGTGCAGATCCAAGATCTGTCACAGTACATAACTGTAAATTTTTCACTGTAAACGACAATTCTATATATAAATATACAAATATTTCATTAAATATCACTAAATATGGAAAAATATTTCTTTTACGAATATTCGTGAAGATGTACCAATGTCAGAAATATGTAAAAATATGTGAAATAAATGTGTTTAATTTGAATTGCGGACAACATAATTGAAGGAAATAAGTTAAACAATATAGGTCTATCTGTGTAATAAATATACAGGGTGATTCTTATTAACGTTTAAAACTCTCTGTAGTGACGTAGATGGCATTGAAACGAATAATTTGATATAGGACACTTAGGGTCGCAAGTGTCCGGAAATACCTTAAAAGTGGACCACAACTGTTAAACATATGAAGTCATCAGATGACGGCTACGCTCGAGCGGTGGCCCGTGCTCTCTTACGCACACCAAAGCATCCCAAGCATACGTTGAATGTCATAACACTGTGACTCCGAGTCTGCGTATGCGACTTGGGCGCGTGGGGTTCGAGGTTCAAATCCGGGGCCTATTCATCAGCTTTCGTTGTTCGCTCTCTTCTCCTTTCAAGTGGAAGCAGGACACGGAATCAGATGATATGATATTCAACGTTTGCTTTGGTGCGCGTAAGGGGGCACGGACTTGACCAATCGAGCTGAGCCGTCACCTGATGACGTGAAGGGAACCGGGAAGTGTGCATTGCAGAAAAACGCTTATCATGGTATTACATACATTTAAAAATAAAGTTTTCAATGATTTTTTTTTTCAATTTTTTTCTCAGACTTTATTGCTCTAAATGAAAAAAAAACTCAAGTAAATAGGTCATAAATTTACCAAAAAGTCATAAAATTTTTGACATTTTAGGTGCAATTTCTGAGAACATTTTTCAAAATTTGGTCATGAGATTTTTACATGATATTTAACCACTGATACTCGACCTTGATGACTAAATTCATCTTCCTAACTGAAATACAGTAGTGGTTCACTATCAAGGTATTTCCGGACACTTGCGACCCTAGGTGTGCTATATCAAATTACTTGTCTCAATGCAATCCACGTCGCTATAGAGAGTTTTAAACGTTAATAAGAATCATCCTGTAAATATAAATACATTTATAATCCTAGCCCTGCTTATGATTTGGATTCCTTCTAAATTGGAGTTTACGTGTCACTTGATTACGATCGTTAAAATCACGTAAAACTGCACGTTTCCTTCCGTTCTTTTCTTCCTTTCTTCTTCCCTTAACTGCATCGTTACAGTAGCTCCTGTTATTTTAAAGGAAGCCTTGCTGAATAGCGTTGGCCCCCATTAAGGACAGGTCTCTCTGGATAAGGAGCAGAGGGGCTTCCGCCAACACTTGTCAGCTGAAGAGGAGGGCCATCGAGGGAGATAGGTCTCGCCTTGCGCGGGACAGGACAGCAGGCCATGGCATAGCCTGGATCGATCATCAGCCATTAGTTGAGCTGACTCCCGCACCCACATGTATGGCGCTGCTGGTCTCTCTCTCTCGCTCACTTTCAGCCTATCTGTTTATTCGGCGGCCAGGCAAGGGAGATAAAAAGCGCGCCATTCACATCATAATGTGCTCAAAAAGATAAAAGTGTATACTAATTGTACTTTCCCGATCCATCACTTGCATTGCAGTTTATTAGCCCTCGTTTTGATGTTGGAAATATTTTTTAAAATGCGTGATCATTAACCATTATGACAATGGTAATAATTAATATCCATGTTGACTGATAGTACTAGGCGATTCAAAACCGCATGTCAAACACTAAAGAATGTAGTTTAATACGTACATATTTCGGTGTTCAATGACACCCTCGTCAGCGTAGATTGAATTAAAATAATCTTAAAACTAAGTTTGCAAAGATAAAACAGAAAATGGATATCCTTACAAAACACAATTAGAAATTTAAATAAAAAGAAAGCTCGCAAAAAGAATTAGAAACCATATGAATAAATAAGAATAGAATGAATATAAGTGTACCTGAAAGGACTGCGTGTCAATAAATATGGTTCGATTATAGTGAATCGGACGTCGCTGCTATATGATGTATCTTCCAGTTATACCACAATCCTTCAGTGTGGTTTAATATCATCGGACGTAATATTAATAATATTTTTTTTTACACGCGAATGGACCACTTAGGATCCCGCTACAACTTCATTTCTTTTTCTTGGTGCGAAGTTTTATCTGCACCCAATACTCCTTCATGCGTTCGCTGGCCTGTTTACGCTGTTTGTCAGTCCAGGCTCTTCCGGTCTTCTTAGGTCTTCTTGCGGCTTGAATCCCTTCCCAAGTTACTCAGTATGTTCCTAAATCTATTTCTGTCTAACAGTTGGTCTTCAGAGATGTTCAATTTTGCCATATCCGCCTTTGTTTCCTTAATCCATGCTGTTGTGGTATTCTTTCTCCAGAAGTACCGTAATCAAATATCCGTTTGGTGAGTCTATTTTGGTCCATTCTGTATAGATGTTCGAGAAACTTCAACCTCTTCTTCTTCATAGTCTCAGAGATTCTTTCTACTTTCTGGTAAACTTCTTCATTACTTCGAAGTTTCCATCCACTTTCGGTTTGAACAGCACCCATAATTTTTCTGAGGATTCTCCTTTCCAAGACCTCTAGTTTATCCAGCTTGTAGTTCATAGACAGACATTCACTGGCATAGATACATTTTGTCTTCACCACGGTGTTGTAGTGTTTTATTTTGGCATTCCGGGATAGGCACTTTTTATTGTACATGTTTTTTGTCAAGCCATATGCTCTCTCAATTTTTGAGATCCGATCTTCTATTGCATCTTTCTATTGCATCTTGTATGGTCTCACCAAGGTACTTGAACTTTTTCACCCTTTTGATTCGCCCTATCTCTGTTTCCTGAAATTGTGGTCCATCTTTGGAGTTCATCATGAATTTGGTCTTCTCTGTTGAGATCCTCAGTCCTGTTTGGGTAGCAATTCTTTCCAGAAGGTTAATTTGAATGGTTGCGACCTCTGGACTTTCAGACAGAACAGCAAATTCATCAACAAAAGCTAGGCAGTTGATTTTAATCCCTCCTGATTTTCTTCCTAGGCAGATCGGAGTTACTTTTGGCGTTCAAGTTCAGAGTTCCAAATTCTAGCAATCTTTTCTAAGATTATTATAATAATAATTATTATTATTATAATATACAGGGTGTATCTTAATTATGCCGACAAAAACAATCAGGAACGCTCTGCGTGTTATGTAAAAGACGATGCCGCAATCGGATTGGCGGAGAAAATTTTTCCCTCCGAGAAAATGAGGTTACTTTGTTACTTCCGGGCGCGCGATTCAAATCTACGAACTCGCCGTATTTGCTGAGCTAGAGAGCAAGCCGCTGGCCACCGCTGTGCTTCAAGCAAGGGAAGGGAGTGTGATAGAAGGTGACAGAAATGTGCTGGCGGGCATGCGCAAGATTCCTCGATCACCTCGGCTTGCCTCGGCTTGACAAGGCGGTTTTGAATCACATAGTACATTTTTTAAATTACACTAGGAACACTTAGACTGTTGGGGTCCAGTTTAACAAAAAGGTGAGTTTATGCTATTTTGACAATTGTGCCTAAAGTTTATAAGCTTGAAGCTTGAAGTGTCAAAAAGCGTGGTTTGAAAAGCTCTATCATATTTTGAAAATTACATCCAGCTTAAATGATATTTTGAAAAACATGCTAAAACATTTGCTTTTAAATGGAACTTTGACAGATTCGTATGAAATAAAGATTTATTGTTTTAATTTAATCTTTGATTCTTTTTCTTCAATTTGTGGGAAGCAGATTATTGAATTTCTTAAAACGAAAGTAGATATTTTGATTATGATTTGACCATGTATGGGTAGATACTAGCGCTCGTAGTGATAGAAATAGTGAACTACATACGACAACGGATGAGGTATAACGTTTGGTGTCCATGACTTGTCTGTTTAGTGTGTGTCACCATGCCGCCAACACGTTGAGGCGGTTGGTTAATATACAAAATATTCGAAAGTGGAATAATAAAATTAACCTATTAAGTTCTGTGTTTTTTCATTCGCATTCTAAGAAAATTGTAGAACTTCTAACTTATCAGGAATAGACTTAAAATGTCAAGAGGTTTTGGGTCTTTTTTTAACGTAAATGTAAATTCAAAATCCTACGTTGATAAAAAAAATTACTTTCAGAGGAATCAAAATTTTTAAAATTGTACCCATGCGTGCATCACCTACTGTAAACTCAGCAGGCAAGTAATACTTGTTGCTCTTTATTAGTACAAAAATTGTTATTCTTTGATCCGTAATCGCAACGTGGCGTGAAGAATTTGCTTGTTGTTATGGCATGCCTGTTTACATCTCACTTGTGAGATGAACTCCATCTGAAGAGGACATATGTCTACAAAATGCTGTATTAGTTACTTCCGGAAGCTAATATCCAAACTTAATTATTACTACATAATGCCCAATAGAAGGCCTCCGTGGCTTAGGCGGCAGCACGCCGGCCTCTCACCGCTGGGTCCGTGGTTCAAATACCGGTCACTCCAAGTGAGATTTGTGTTGGACAAAGCGGAGGCAGACAGGGTTTTCTCCGGGTACTCCGGTTTTCCCTGTCACAATTTAATTCCAGCAACACTCTCCACTATCATTTAATTTCATCTGTCATTCACTTAATCATTGCCCCAGGCGAGTGCGATTGGCTTCGGCAGCCGGCACAGTTCATATCCTCGTCGCTAGATGGGAGCTTCATTCATTCCATTCCCTGACCCGGTCGGTCGACTGGAAGCAGGCGGTGGAATTTCAATATATGGGATGTATGGAGATCGACTCGGTGCTCGAAAGCGAATGCGGAATATAAAAAAGAAGGATTTTTGCAACGTTTATAGACGGACGAAGCACTCAAAGGGTTAAGAGGCAGAAAATAGTAAGATTCTCTTTGTGGTAAAACAATATTAGTTCACAGCTAGACACATGGTGAAACGTGATACGTTCTTCAATTATTTCTTTTTTTAATTTATTTATACTCCCGGTTAGCCATGAGTGAAATCTACAAATTCCAAACTAATGAAGTCATATTTCTTTGAACGTATGCCACATATTAATATTAATTACGTTATTAGTAAACTGTTGTAGGTTTAGTTGTTTGGATGATACAGCTAACGTTATCGTGTTGGAAGCCATTTTCCAGTGTCATCTTAGTGATCCAAATTTTATGTTTTTCTGTCGGTGAGTAGGCCTAAAGATTTTTAAAATTAAGAAATAAATATCCTACATTAAAATAATGCATTTTTGATGTGTAACATATTTCCACTCGGTTGCAGGATATTTCTGTTGGAGTGAATTTGAAAAATGGGACGGAAGTGGATCGGACGATCCAGCTGGCAGTGGTGGATCGGACGGAAGTGTGTAAGACGCACTGCCAGCTGGATCAATCGATCCAGAGGAAACAGTGAGCGCGTGGTGTCGGAAATTGAAATTGATACTCTCGGCCATGTGGAATGTATATCGCATACGGATTACTTCAAGGTTTTGAGGCGCAATTACAAATATTCATACAATAAATCATCTTCAAGTTGTCGTTCTTTGGTGTAAAAATATTGATTATATCATATTTGTTGAAATCCATAATGATTTATTAAGAGTCTGTTTTTCAATCTCTGGATAAAAGTGATCGGCATCCACTTCCCGAGTAACTTTGCTCACTGACATTCTGACGGTAATCGCTCATGCGAACTCTGGTGTCAACTGATTGAAGCACATGTTTATACGGGAACTAGGCAAGCCTTCATGAATTATTGCTGAACACAGTCTCTTTACTCACAAGAGGGCCTATTCATAAGGCATTTTAAACTCAATTTTACGCAGGAACATTATCGAAACAAGCAAAAAATAAATGAAACATAATTCCGTAATGCAGTATTATTGGAACGTGGAAATAAGTCACCACCTTGAGCATAATATTTGCGTAGTCGAAATAGCCGTGGTGTTAGCGCCTCTGAATCTGGAGATCTCGGGTTCGAATCCCAGATGGGTTAGATATTTTTGCTACCAGATTATCATTTTAAACGATATTTATCATATCAATATGACTCATTTTAACAGAATCCATATGAAATTACGTGTTGGTCTGTGAATCAAGAGGTCCGGGAACTGGGCAAGCCTTTCATGATCTACTGCTGTGCACATTGCATTTACTCGCAAGTTGGCCTATTTATAAGGAATTTAAGGTTATGAGCGGTGTCACGTCTATTAATCTAGTTGATCCATATCGTTTTCTTTATTTAGGCTAGTGCTGGTGGAAGCTACAAATCATCTAATGAAATACTGGGTGAGTTAGCCGTGTTCGTTGCGGCATGACTGTTGGCAGTCACTCACATCCGGGAGGCGAGAAGGTTCGAATCCCCCCGCCGGCAACCTTGAAGATGGTCTTCTGTGGTTTCCCATCTTCCTTCCAGGCAAATGCCTGGGTTGGTCCCTACCTATGGTCCACAGCCGCTACCTTCCAACTCCTCGACCCTCTCTTCCAACTTTCCTCCCCAACGGTACTTGTAGCTCACCCATTGGGTGTCCGTCTCGAAGCAGCTACAAAACTGGCGAGCCGAACATGTCCTCGGACACTCCCGACGCTAAAAGCCATACGCTAAAAAAAACAAAAAAAAAACTAATGAAATGAGTTCCGTATTATAAACTACAATATCTGTAAAACACTCCCTTTTACAATAGATTAATATTTGTGCCAATAATAGTATAAAATACCGGTGTATCAACAATTTCACGTGAGGTTTCTTCTATGTCAGATGTTACACATCATATGCGACTAGAGTAATGCTCGTATTTTTTAAAATTAAAATTAAATACCGAAATTTTACTTACAATAAGAACCAAAATATTTTTATATCCTATATATCTATGAAGGGTACCATGTTTCATTAGTTTGCCATAAATTATTGCTCTGGTTGTTGTTGATGGTGAAACCAATCTTCCACAGCATCACGAGCCTCTTGATTTAGTGGTGAGACGCTTACCCTTCAGAAATTTATTCAATGGACCAAACACGTGTTCGGCTCCAGGAGAGAGATCAGGGTTATTGGGTGGATTTGCCATCATCCAGCGTAGTTCCTCACGGACCGTATCTAGAAACCCGTTCAGCGTTGAGACAGTTGCCAGAACAATGACGGTAAATATCTGTATACACCGTCGAACTGACATCTCTGAGATTTGTCTTTATGATAGAGCCTACTGTATATTGTCCAATCTATATTGCGTCTATGTGTCATTAGAACAAATTTTGTACTGCAAGGAGGTGCGACTGCGCTGCCTATTTTAAGTCGTTTGTAACCGGCCGAGACCTCTTTTATCACATTGCTAGACACCGCCAACTCTGGAATGTCTGGCTAAAGTGTTTAATACAGCATTCCTTTCCTGAAACCTTTTAAGAACGTCACGGCTATACGGGTAAGCGTGTGCAGAAAATTTGCAAAGAGTCAGTTTCTTGAAGCCGATGTAGCAAGTATTCAGCAAAACATACTTTCTACAAACCATAGGTTGGTTGCTTCCTCAGTTTAGGGGCTGCGACAACGCGGTCATGTAGCCCCGTGTACTTTGGGTGTGTGTAGAATCTGTCTGATAACTGGTGTTAATTGTGATTATTGTATTAGTGTGTGTATCTGTTTTAATTCAAGTAAGGACTGCAGACAATCAATTTTCAAGTAGTTCCTACTTTTGCCGCCAAACCCCAACGTCAACGACCAACTAGTTCAGATATTAGTTACCAGATGCCACCGCAGTCGCCTCTTGACGACGAACGTAGGAACCTAAGAACGTTAGTCAAATGTTTAACCTATATTAATTTAGCTTCACAAAGGTGTAATTAGTGGAAGGTTCTTTAACATGCCATAAATCTATGACATGGGACCGCCTGCTTTACTTCCCTTCCGAAGGAAGACATACTGAGGGATTTTTAACGTTCTTAAAAAATCCGACGACTTCGACCGGGTAAGAACCCGCGATCTTGGGCATAGAAGCTCAGCATGCTACCAACTACGCCACCGAAGCCGCACTACAAACCATATTAATAGAATATTGTGCCATATTAGTTTTCAAAAAGAGACATTATTTACAGCATGTAGCAGTCAGGTAACGATTCATATCCATACCTCCATTGCCATCTTGAAGTAAATGCATTCTTTGTTTATTTTAAATTATTATTTTAGGTACATATAAACCACAAATGTTGGAAATAAAATAAAAATATTAAGTAAGGAACTTAGGTGGTCCTGCTGCATAATCGCTCACAATTATTGATATTATTGCAGTATAAGCTTACGTGATGTTACTCTGTTGCATATAATTGCTTGGTTATTGAAATGTTATATAAATTTACTAAATTCTGGACAGTGACTTGTGACCGAGTATACAGAATAAAATGATTTTGGATTATGAAGGACGGAATTTGATTCTTTTCCACAAACAAATGGCGTAGAAAGAGCCAATATGGCTGCAAATAATAGCAAAGAATACTAAATACACTGCTGTGCAGAACTTAAGGACGAGATAGATGGATTGAGTGATAAATACGTTAAAAGTTCCGCCTAATCAATACTTTTTATTAAATAATGATCACTGTGTGGTCATTGGTGGGACATGTTTCGAGGCCTAATTATTTGTGGCCACTCCAGCAGCCGATATGAATGAATTAACAAATGTCAAATACACAAGATAAATGTAAAGCATAACACTATAAGGTCCCTTGTCATTAAAATCTTATAAGGTGCACCATAAGGAAGGATGGGAAATTGAACGCCTAAATCAACACAAAATGATGAATGAAATATGAATAAAATAATCATTTGATTCACTTGAAACATTATCTCATTAAAAACCGCCTAGTCAAACACTAAAGAAACGTTTAATTACATTATTAATCGTACATGTTTCGGGATTTCATTGATACCTTCCTCAGCGTGATTGATATTAAATCTTAAAAAAGTCCTCTCGGCACGCCGGAAGGCGGAGGTAGATTTCACCGGGCAAACTTGGGGATAGGCGAAAATAGGCAGAATATGCACGTTTCCGTAGAAGGATCAGACCTCATTTATTGCGAGAAAGTATTTTATAATTGGAGCTTAATTAACTTTGTTTTTCGTCATTTTATGCATATTTTAAACATTTTATTGTCTTATGGGGACAGTAACCTTCTTGTCATTTGGGGTTCATTTTTATACTTGTGATCACACTGTCCTTATGCAAGGTTTCGACACTGATGTGTAACTATGTAACGGTCTGTTACTTCTTCACGCAAAATTATATCTCCCGCAGAGATTTTGGTTGGTTCCTCAGTTTAGAGGCTGCGACAACGCGGTCATGTAACCCCGTGTACTTTGGGTGAGTGTAGAATCTCTCTGATAAACGGTGTGAATTGTGAAGGCTGTATTAGTCTGTAATTCAGATAAGGACTGCAGACGGTCTATTTCAAGCAGTAGTTCCTAATGTTGCTAGCAAATACTACCGTCAACGTCACCTAGCTGTGAACTTGGCTACTAGATGCCACCGCAACCAGCAACTCGCAACGAACGTTGGAACTTTCCCTCCAAAGGAAAGCATACTGAGGGATTTTTTGCGCTCTTAGAAAATCAGACGACTTCGGCCGGCTATGAAGCCGCGACCTTGGGCATAGAAGTTCAGCATGCTACCAGTTACGTCACCGAAGCCGCTTCACACTTAGTCAGATGGAAATCTGAATCTAATCTCGTGCAAGTGCGTTGTCATGGCAACGTCTGATGGCTCATCCCTCATCAATTTAGTAGTGTTGCCATAGCAACCTCTGATAGCTCTTGGCATTTTCTTATAATTCCGAAATCATTTTTCTCATCCCTTGGCGTAAAGGTGGGTCATATCAAAAATTCTTTCAGACAAAAGTTTTAGGTAATTTTTAGGGGAATATTGTCCATTTTGTACGACTTTGATATTGTGCCTATTAAGAGAGATATGATTAATGTTTCCCGAAAAACCCACTTTTTCCCACCCCTTGGGTCAATGGTTGGAGCTATAAAAAAAAACTCTTCTTACATAAATTTTAGGCGTTATCCGACACATAGTATGAACTTTGAACGGATTCGATATCTCACATATTAAGAGAGTTATAGCAATATTTCACTTTTTCGAAAAAAGCCCCTCATTTTCGCCCCCTTCGACCGATTTAGCCCAGTAACGAACTCGACTGAGATTTTATAGGTATACATATTCAGTAAAAAATCAAAGTGATTAGTGCAAAATTACGGCAGTTATCGTGTCCACAAGAAACTGATATACATATATATATATATACATACATAAATTATAAATAAACTTTTGAACTGACGGTGGTTTTGGGGTCTGGGGGATGTGAAACGCGAAGATATGTCGAAATTTTTCGGAAGTCGAAACATGGTACCCATTGCAATAGTTAGCTTTCTAATGAAATCTACCTAAAAGTGACAGTCAGTCTGAAAGACTAGACTTTGTATCATTTTAAATGCTACAAATGCTGAAAAATGCTAGAAAGGCTGGAGGCTTCTCGCTTCGCTCGAAGCCAAAGACTCTTGACATGTTAGAAAATTATCTGCATAATACTTATCTTGCTTATCTTGTTTCAAATTACTCGAGAACGGCAAGTACAAACTAAGTGCGCGGGATGCCGTCACGCTCACCAGAGCGCGCGGGGACGTGCCCCTTCCATCCAGTCTAAAAACACTTATAGTGGGCGATGTATTGAAGATAGAGGTATGCTCTCACGGAGTTTTTTGTAGAACATTTCATGCTGACCAATTCTTACGCTCATAGTATAATGATATTTTTAACGGTTTGCCCAGCGTAAGCTTAAGAAGCGCACGGACGCCAAGTTCGTTTTCGATTTTTTCACTGAAATCGTTACTGCTTGGCTTCCTTTGATCATACATAAATTATTTTCTACAGAATCTTTCCTCGAGATATCATTTACAGAATGGTGAAAACCGCATCAAAATCCATCCAGTGGTTCTCGAGATTACCCGTGACATCCAAGAATCGGGGATTTTTGTCTTATGCTAACGAAGTAGAGATTGTCGGGGAATACAAGCACCAAGCGGTACTATGACGTCACACACCTCAGTGCGTCTAGGTACATTTCGTCCCGTCACCGTAACGTAACGCCAGACCCCAGCGTAACGACGAAGTCGACAAGATCATTTAAAATGATAAAATATAACCCGTTGTTGGAATCCAGTAGTAACGATGGAAATATTTTCAATATTTCAATACTTCACCAGTGATGCAGACATATAAAAGCAATAGTCAATTGCGCTGAAATGATATCTTGCAAATAGAATGCTCTGGTAGAAGTAATTATGTTCAGGAATTGTATAACT
The DNA here is from genome assembly GCA_946902985.2 of Meconema thalassinum. NCBI lineage: Eukaryota > Metazoa > Arthropoda > Insecta > Orthoptera > Tettigoniidae > Meconema > Meconema thalassinum. The sequence continues at coordinate 207,878,867 of OX336394.1, read as the reverse complement.
TCAGCATATGTAATGGTAGAAATAGTCCTCTAATCCGTGTGAAGTTAAATTGTATGCTTGTGTCGGCTCTGGTTACCAGAGAACTTAAGGACGAGATAGATTAATTGAGTAATAAAAAGGCTACGTTTTTAACTACTGCGGCTTTTAGAGACGCCGGGATGCCGGGAATTCGCCCCAAAGGGTATCTTTAACGTAAATCTACTGACACGATCACACATTTAATCTTTATAGCTAGTCCACTCTATAACATACTGTTATAAACCCAGTCACAACACAGCCCTTAAATACCAATTTACCTCGAATGTACACAAAACTAAAAGGACCTAACAGATACCGTGAAGACCACTACAAGTGATGTAATTCGTAAACCAAACATTTAACGCCGACTAGTCAAAGTCAAGCTCCAGGAAGTACAAACACTCTGAACGCTTGCGGCAACATTGTGAAAACGATAACAAACACCTCCTGACGACAACACATGACATTACATACTGGACAATGCAAACATGAGGGGCGGACCGCAGAACGAGGGGACAGATAAAGCCCAGCGTGGATGCGGATATCCGCGGATAAACCCACGGATATCCGCAAATTATTTTACCAGGCGGATATAGTTTGCATGGCTGTGCGGAGAGCGGATAAGCTGCGGATAATGTTCGGAGAAAATTTGCGGATAGTTTTTAGAACACAATCCGAACTTGTTTAATATCATTACTAGGACCCGGATGTTTATGACATACCGGTATCATATTTTTCCGTTATGTTTTTTTTTTTTCGTGAAAAATGTAAGATGATGGTTTAAGCTAATCTCATTCAAATTGTGTCATTAAGCATAATTAACACTCCGAACAGGAAAGGGTTGCAAATCGGGCTGTATAACATTCATTTTAAACACAGCACATGGCATACAAACCCTAAGGGAACGACCTTTTCTTCAAATGTTTAAATATATTGCTTTAGTAACGTATGCTTTATAATAATAACATTGCAATGCCAGTAGATTTGGATAACAAACATAGGAATGCGGAAAACACTCATGCGGATGTGGATCATGTTTTGTTTATCCGCGCAGGGCTGTAAGTATAGAGTGTGGTGCAAGCATGAACGAACCGATCCACACCGCAAAGCAAAGCCCCCAAATCCCTCACCTCATCAGCCCTTTCATACGACTGGCAATAAACAGTCAAACATTTAAACAGGAGCTCACGTTTGTTCATTTCGGCAGTCAAAGTTTTAGTTCTTGCACTTTTCTCGTTAAAGTGTGGCTCGCCTTTAAAATCTAACTGGGCGGATATATTAAAATTTCATGGTTGCCTAGAGTCAAGGCTTTACCAACGCAAGGCACAGCGTTGTCAACTTTCCAACGTAGCTACTGAGAGCAAGCAGCGAGACTGGACAGAACTACTTGCAGATGTGCAACACTGGACACTTGATTCCTGCGTGAGACACGAGCAGGCTGCCAGGGCGAGACTTTGGAGTTCACGTGGAGTGATAGAGGAAGCAACAACAGTCAGCTATTGGTCAGTAGCGAATAATGGTTATTGTCGTTGCGTACTATACAAGCTTTGTGGTAGTTCACGGGGAGCCTCGGCTGACTGCTTACGATTAACGGGTATTAGTCTTGTCTACTCTGCAGCGGAATACTGTGCCCCTGTATGGCTAGAAAGTGCACATGTGCATAAAGTAGATACTAAGTTGAATGAAACCATGCGCTGCATAACTGGTACTGTCAAGTCTACACCTCGCCACTGGTTACCCGTTCTTAGCCATATCCCACCACCCCACCTGAGGAGAAAGGAAGCTCTGCTGAGAGAAGCAAAGAAGATCCGGTCATCTCCGTCTTTACCAGTTCACCAGGAATTTTGTTACCCATCGCCACAACGACTTCGATCTAGGAGACCAGCCAGTGTATTGGCCGGCCGACTCTTGAGGGACAATTTTAACCTAAACCGGAGCTGGCAGGAAGAGTGGTCAAATTCAACATCTGGTACTAATGCCCATGAGATAAATCTAACTCGGAAAATGAATGGATTTGACCTCCCAAGAAAACTATGGTGTCGCCTCAACAAACTGAGAACTGGGCATGGGCGCTGTAATTTCTTGAGCCATAAGTGGGGCTGGATGGATTCTCCAATGTGTGAATGCCGTGAAGAGAAGCAGGCCATGGACCATGTCATCCTGAGCTGCCCTCTTCATGCCTACTTCGGAAGCCCCAGCGACCTGTTTCATCTATCAGAAAGTGCTGTTGTGTGGTTGAAGAACTTGGACCTGGACTTATGAATTCCTTGTTGTACTCACCATACGATTAAATAAATACTGCCTTACGTTTGTGTTGCCGCTCGTTAACCAGCAAAGTAAGGGACTGTGGCGAATCTGCCGTCTGTACAAGGAACAAAATAGTTATACCATGAAGAACTTGCTTATTTGCTTGCTTTTTGTTTGGTTTTTGTTGTTGTTTATTCTTATGAGTTCTTAGAATTGGCTCTCAGCTCTGTTTGTTGTATTCATTCATTATGATTAGAGCTTGCCACGGTGGGTGAGTGGTTATCGTGTCAGACTACCAACCCCCAGCTTTCAGGTTCGCTCCTGACCGTGGTAAGTGGTTTTGGAAAGGCGACAAAAATCTTTGCACGCATGTCATACGTTGTTGACATGTTAGAGAACCCATTTGAATTCAGTAGGCCGTGTTCACAAAGGCAAAATTAATCTTGTGATTTTCCGCCAACACAAAGTTCCTTCTTTCTCTACTAGAAAGCGCTATAGTGTCAAGGAGCTTAAGATATCTAACCTCCTTGACTTTCATAGCGCTCCAAGCAACGACGAAAAGCAACATGCAAGCTCCCCTCTGGGCGTCAAATAACAAAGCTTGCACCCGGCACCCAAGATCATACGATATTATTATTATTATTATTTATTTATTTCACACGTTTCAGTCCTATTAGACCACGCGAAGCAATCATGACTTTTTTTCTTCCTCTCTTTCCAGTACTCTTTCATTCGTGCACTAAAGGCCCTCTTCCTTTCTTCGGTCCACTTTGGTCTTTGGGCTGTAGGTGCTGCTCTCTCTGACAACACTTCCCACTTGTATACTTTGTGTCTAAATACGCTTTTGTCTATGACGTCTTCTGGGTCGACCTGTGCTTTTACTAGATCAATTTTGACTTGCATCATCCAGGGTGTAGTAATCTTGAGCCGCTGTATGTATCTAAGAATTTTGTTAGTCCACTTTGGTATTTGGGCTGTAGGTGCTGCTCTCTCTGACAACACTTCCCACTTGTATACTTTGTGTCTAAATACGCTTTTGTCTATGACGTCTTCTGGGTCGACCTGTGCTTTTACTAGATCAATTTTGACTTGCATCATCCAGGGTGTAGTAATCTTGAGCCGCTGTTTGTATCTAAGAATTTTGTTGGTGAGTCTGGTTTGTGGGAGTCTGCTGATGTGGCCGTAAAATTTTAGTCGTCTCTTTCTGATGTCTGCTGCGAGGTTGGACAATTTCTCTCCGGTGTCTCTGTGTGCTTTGGTCCAATTATTTTCCTTATTATTTTTCTATCCTCTGTGAAGATATTTTCCAAGTCGCCCTTAGTGTGTACTCCAAAGGACTCAGGACCAGCTGGAATACAAGATTGGCGAGTACCAGGCGGGATTTCGTCCTGGTCTCTCCTGCGCGGAACAAATCTTCTACCTAAAAACTATATTTAAAATCAAAACACTCAGGAATACTCCAGTTCTGTGTGCCTTCGTTGACTTCAAGAAGGCATATGACTCCATTGACCGTCATTCATTGTTCCATTGAGGACCTTGTACGTAACTTGTAATAGTGAAATGCCCCTGTAATTGTTTACGTCAGTGCGGTCGCCTTTTTTGTGTAATGGGTGGATCAATGCACATTTCCACTCATCTGGTAGCTTTTCTGATGTCCAGATGTCAGTGATAATCTGTGTGAGTTCCCCAAGTGAGTGTGGCCCTAGGTTTTTCAGTAGTTCGGCCGCTATGCCGTCTTCACCAGATGTCCTGTTGTTCTTGAGTTTGAGGATGTGCCTGTGAACTTCATCTTGTGTCGGAGGTAATGAGTCTGCGTTCTTCACTGTAGGTTCTTTCTCTGGGAATCTCTCTATTGGTTCTGGACAGTTGAGAAGTTCTGAGGAGTATTGTGCCATCACCTTGCAATTCTCCTTATTCGTTAGTGCTAATTTTCCATCACTTTTTCTGAATCAAAGTTTTGGTGGTGTGTACCCTCTGATGTATCCTGCAAACGTTCTGTAGAAGTCCCTTACGTTGTAATTACGGAAGTTGTCCTCAATGGAGTCCAGCTGTTCCTTCAGGTACCTCCTCTTGGATTGGCTGATATTTTTGCAGTTATTTTTCGTGTTTCATGGAAAGTCTGTAAATTTTCTGGGGATTTTTTACTGTTGTATTTATGATATGCCAATTTTCTGGTAATGAGTGCATTCTCACAATCAACATCCCACCAAGGATGTTTGGAATTCTTCTACAAAGGAATGAGAGCTTGTGCTGTTTCTATGATTTTTCGGTGGAAATTTTGCCATTCTTTGGCAAGTTCTTTTTCCCAGGCTTCCTTCACTCCAGAGTCTGCGATCTTTTTTGAGTCAAATTTTGGTAGCGGGGTTTTCTTACATAAAGTTCTCTTTGGGGTGAACTTGACCTTGACGTGGGTTAGGTAATGGTCAGAGTCAATGTTGGCTCCCCTACGTACCTGTACATCATGAATCTCCTTCTGTACTGGATATGAGATTGCCACATGGTCGATTTGGAACTCACCTAACTGCTGGACTGAAGAACGCCAGGTTTTCTGTTTTCTAGGGTGTTTTCTAAGAGATGTTGTCATGAGCTTGAGGTTATTCTGCTGGCAGAGTTCTATGAGTCGTGTGCCATTTTTATTTGTGAATTTATATGCAGGATAGTTTCCGACTGTTTTCCTGTACATCTTTTCTCTACCGATCTGTGCATTGAAGTCACCCATGAGGAGTTGGGGGTGGAACCACGCAAAACTACTTCTACGATGGCAGACGCAGGAGTCGAGTACACCTCTTCTCAGTTAGACTCAGCGCTCAAACCAGAATTAAATGTCTTCGCAGAACGGAGAATTGAATGCAAACCTCCACGGTGACAGCCAAGAATGCTGTCACTACGCTACGAGGTGTACGAGCAAAGTGGAGTTGAGACCTTCTCTGTACTGGCGAGCTACTCAGTGTGGGTGTGAGGAATGTGGCTGGCAGACAGATGACGGGATATATTGTGCTGTCTGTATTTATGCGCAATGTGTCGTGAAACGTATGCTCGTAACCATGGATCACATAACGATTTGTGACTACGCTGCTTGATTAACAGAATGCCCCTGCTCTCTTCACTTCTCCCCACAAACACACACAGATTAGTGGGGACCAGTTTATTGGTCCTGCACATTTTACACTAGCGAACATCAGCTAATGTACGAGGCTCTCTTTTTTAGTTTAGTATCGTTTCCGGATAAATTTTAGCTTATGTACGGAGTAAATAACCATTATATTGGAAATATATACAGTAGTTATGAACCTTTCTTCATCAGTGCACTGTTTGTTAGTTAGTTAGTTATTGTTGTTTTAAGGGGCGGAACTACGAGGTTATCTGCAGATTAAAGTAGACTATATACATTTGGAATGGAATTTAAATTTTAGAAGTGGACACCTAAATTTGAAAAGACCGAAAATTAATAAAACGAAAAATTAAATAAAAGTAATAATTATAATAGTCTAATAAACAAAATTTACGGAATAAACAAAAAAAAATACACTGGAAAATTTAGATTGCTTGCCCTAACACACTCTCATTTATAAAGCGCATTAAGAGAGATCATCAGCCACCGCGTCATCGGCTAATACAAGTTTGAGTGTCATCTGCAAACCAAGGTTTCTTCGTAAGCCAGCAAGATCCACACACTCGGTTAAAATGTGGGCCACGGTGAAAACGGCCACATCGGTACAAAGTGGGGGGGGTCTTCCCTTCTCATCAGGTACGAATGGGTGCATCTTGTATGACCTATCTTTAGCCTACACAAAATGATGGATTCCCTCATTGACCGGAAAGAGCTCCGACACACGTGAGTAGTTCCCTGCACTGTTTCCGGATTTTGCGGTATATGTTGGGATCCAAGATATTGTTTGCAAAACCATCTCAGGGATTGTTGAAAATCTGGAAAGAACCACTCATTCACATAAAACAATTTAAAGAAAATTAAAAATAGGCATAGCCCTTTTATTCTCTGCATCCTTCATTTAATGTTGAAAATATTTTTAAAATGATACCAAGAGCACCCAGGGTCCAGTTTAGCAAAAATGTAAAGTTACGCTATTTTGACAATTGTGGCAAAAGTTGAATATCCAGAAGACCCGGAAAAATATCAAAATGCGTGTATTCAAAAGCTTGAAAAGGTTGAAAATTACTTTCGGCTTAAATTATATTTTGAAAAAGAATAGAGAGGTGTGCAAATTATTAGAATCAAATAAAGAATCTAAATCAGTCACAATTTTCTATTCAAAATCATTTTATAGACCAACTTTTATTATCCTACTTAGTAATCTTTTATCCTCCCGAGGACTTACACCTTTTCCCATAAGGAATTGCGACTGGAAACTTTCGTAATTAGGGATTCCGAGGGATACCTGAGATGGGTCCGTTTTCTTTTTCTAATTGACTTCGGAATGTACCCTGTAGCCTAAGTCAGATGATTTCAATCCATAGTTCATGAATCTTTTGAATATTTGAAAAGTGGATCATCAGTAAAAAGTCTACAAATCCCCCTGCTCTCAATCCACACGAAAAGGAGAGTGAACTAATCAAAACAAAATGTGTGGCATGCTCCATTAGCAAAGCTCCTCTGTTAGTGGGGATTCAAAAAAATTATTATACTTTGAGTTTCTAAACAGAAAATTTAATTAAGACTCTTGGTTAAACATTTAAAGTAATTTCAGCGCTTTGCAAACATATTTAGTGAATAATGCCCTGAAAAGTATAAACGCAATTTTGAAAAACTGGCATCGAGTCTAATAATTTGCACACCCCTGTAAAAAGCTTGATTATAAAATCGAACTTGTTCTACAGATTTAAATGAAATTATAATTTGACTATTTTAATCTCTTCTTTGATTCTTTATCCTCAATATGTGAGAAGCAGATTCTTTAATTTCTCAAAACGGAAGAGATATTTCTATTTTGATTTGACCATATATGGGTCAGCACTAGCACGCGTAGTGATAGATTTAGGCCACAAAGGATGTGGTCTAACGGTTGGTGTCCATGATTTGTCAGTTTAGTGTGTGTCTCCATGCCGCCAACACGTAAGAAGCGTTTGGTTAATACAAATAAATTCTAAAGTGGAATAATACAATTACAAATCAGAAAGTAGTAATATTCAGTGACGAACCTGGAACGAGTCAGCAACAAAATGAAGGAAATCATTCAAGGAACAACAACTACAAAAGAAAGAAAGAAAGAAAGAAAGAAAGAAAGAAAGAAAGGAGAGAAAGAAACACAAACCTCACCAACGGAAGACGAAGACTGACGTGACTCGTATATTTTCGCTCAAACAATACATGGGCAGCAACAGTTAGACCACATTCTTTTGTCGTATGTAGTTCACTAAATTGATGTAAAGATTATTATTTCTTAATTTCTAAGTCATGTTTGCAACATTTCAGTTCCTAGCCTTAAGGGCTACAACTGTGAATGTATTCTGAATGAATCATTAACAAGTATTTGCGTAGGCTTAATTTAAATTTTCGTTCATCCAAGCATGGCTTTTACCCCAGACTCCAGAAAAATTATTCATCTCACCCCATTAACTAGCAGTGTCATGGGGGTGGACTTGTGATTCTAGATCAGAGATATGTCGAGGTGCCTAGACCAAGGTGACCTCTGACCGGGTCTCAAAAGGATAATGTTAGCCAAGGATTTGCGCAAGAAGTGATCGAGGTTAGGGATAGTCAGCGTATAACAATTTCCAATTTAGTCCCAATTGAATTCATCTACGAGTCGTAAATCTACAGAGATGAAACTGTCTTCATAATCACTTATTAATTATCAATATGATTTACACACACAACACTACATTTGCCTACAGGGTTTATTTTTTAAATTCCCATTACAGACTTTGAGGGCTTGTAGTGGGGACCAAGACGGTTAAGTTTACTATAGGAACTGTATCCGGGAACGTACCGTCTTCCCGCTACCTGCAAAAGAACACCACAGCTCCCATATTTTCGGCGCTCTGTCTGAATCCTGCAGCTTGTCATCTGGGTCCAATTACAGGTGGGGCTCGATGTGACGACCACCGACGTCAACACAGACACGGTACCTCCGTACTATGTTCTGGTACACAGGATCACCCATTCCTGGTCCTCCAACATCCGCCGCAGTCATAACTCACACTAGTAGAACGTCCTCTGATTCCACAGGGGTCTCGTAAATCAAGGTTTTCATGTGAAGGCTATGGGGCATCAGGTGATCGTTCAATGACGTACGTACTCTAGCCAGTAGTACCGAAAATGCGGGAGATTTGAACGTGTACAATGATGGTCTTTTGCGGGTAGCGGTAAGACGGTACCCTTTCGGACACAAGTTCCTATGCGAAACTTATCCGTTTTTGTTCGTACTACAAGCCTCCAAAGTATTTCATGGGAATTAAAATCAACCTGAATATTAGTATAGATTAAACATCATCAATAATGCAGAGTCGAAACCCAGGAATCTGATAATTTTTAAGTGTATTTTCTAACAAGAAATAGAAGGAATGTATGAGACCATTGACGAAATATGGAATATGACAAAGGAAACATAATTTAATAATCACGGGAGCTGTCAATGCTATTGTTGGAATGCACCCAACCCATGAAGGAATTGGGAAGTTTGGATTAGGTGTCAGGAACAAGAGAGGGGAGAGGTTGTTGGAATGCACCCAACCCATGAAGGAATTGGGAAGTTTGGATTAGGTGTCAGGAACAAGAGAGGGGAGAGGTTATTGGACTTCTGTGATCAGTACCATTTAATTGTGCAAACACCTTATTTGATGTTCCATTGCGAAGAGGTTGTTGTTGAGTATTCAGTCTTTTGACTGGTTTGATGCAGCTCTCCATGCCTCCCTGTCCTGAGCTAATCGTTTCATCTCTACATAGCTCCGACACCCTACATCGGAGGCAATCTGTTTAACATATTCTAACCTTGGTCTACCCCTACAGTTTTTGTCCTCGACCCTTCCTTCCATAACTAAGCTTGCTATTCCTGGGTGTCTTAGTATGTGTCCTACCAACCTATCTCTTCTCTTCATTAGCAGTCGCCAGAAACATCTCTCCTCTCCCACTCGTCTTAATACCTCTTTGTTTGTAACCCTATCTACCCATCTGATCTTCATCATTCTCCTGTAACACCACATTTCAAATGCTTCAATTCTCCTCTTTTCTGCTGCACCAATAGTCCAAGTTTCATTTCCATAGAGCGCCACGCTCCAGACAAAGGCTTTCAAAAATGACTTCCTAATACCTAAATCTATATTCGATGTCAGCAGATTCCTTTTTTGTAGAAATGCTTTCTTTGCCTGAGCCAACCTACTTTTAATATCCTCTTTGTTTCGTCCATCACTGGTTATTCTGCTTCCTAAGTAACAGAAGTCTCCTACTTCCTTCAACTTTTCACCTGCCAATTTGATCTCCATAGAGGTTTCCGATTTATTTCGGCTGCATTCCAGTATTTTTGTTTTACATTTATTTATTTATTTATTTTCATCATGAATTCTTTCCGTAAGACGGAGTCCATACCATTCAAAAACTCATTCAAATCCTCAGGCTTGTCGGCCAAGATGACGATGTCATCAGCAAATCTCAGAGTTGAAATTATTTCTCCTTGAATCTTCATTCCCACTTTAAATTTTTCTCTAATTTCCTTCATTGCTTGTTCAATGTAAAGATTGAAAAGTATGGGTGATAAGTTGCAGCCTTGCCTTACACCTTTCTGAATACCAGCTTCTCTCTCATGTCCATCAACTCGAATGACTGCTGTCTGGTTTCTGTACAGATTGTATATCACCCTCCTATCCCTGTACTTTATTCCAATTGATTTCAAAATGTCAAACAATTTAGTCCAATCAACGTTATCAAAAGCCTTTTCTAAGTCTACAAAAGCCATGAATGTTCTCTTATCTTTCCTTATTCTACCTTCTAAAATCAGCCTAAGACTTAGTACAGCTTCCCTTGTTCCTACATTTCTCCTGAAACCAAACTGGTCTTCACCCAACTCCGTTTCTATCTGGCTTTCAATCCTCTTGTAAATTATTCTAGACAGGATCTTTGAAGCATGAGTAATCAAGCTGATTGTACGGTAATCTTCACATCTGTCAGCTCCCACTTTCTTTGGTATAGGGATGATTACATTCTTCTTGAAATCAGGGGGTACCTCACCTGTCTCATAAATCCTACACACCAAGTGAAATAACCTAATCAGACCTTCATCTCCTATGCAGCGTAGCAACTCAATCGGTATATCATCTATGCCTGGTGCTTTGTTCCTGCTTAAGTCTTCCAAAGCTCTATCAAATTCTGATCTCAATATTAAATCTCCTTTCGCATCCTCATCAATTTCCTCCTCCCTTTCCATTACATGATTCTCAATCTCCTTTCCCTTATACAAACTCTCTATGTAAGCTTTCCATCTCTCAACCTTTTCTTCCCTATCTGTTAGAGGCTTTCCATTTGTGTCCTTAATATTACAGCACTTAGTCTTCTTTTCCCCAAAAGTATTCTTAATCCTTCGATAAGCTGTGTCTACTTTTCCTAATTTCAGACAATTTTCTATACCTGCACATTTCTCTTTCAACCATTCTTCTTTCGCTTCCTTGCACTTCTTGTTAACCTCATTTCTCAGACGTCTGTATTCTGCTTTTCCCTTTTCATCTCTTACATTCTTGTGTTTCCGCCTTTCATCCATCAATTCTAGTATATCCTGAGTGATCTACGGTTTTCTACCTATTCTTTCTTTCCTACCAATGTTTTCTTCTGCGGATTTTGTTATTTCATTCTTCAAAAGTGCCCATTCGTCTGCAATTGAAGTTTGTTTAGGGTTTTTCATTAGTCCTTCCTTTATACTCTTCTTGAATCTTTCGTTTACATCCTTCTCTTTCAGTCTGTCTATTGCCCACCTTTTTGGCTTTTGACTTTTCTTCAGTTTCTTCAACTTTAATCTGCATTTCATTACAACCAGATTGTGATCAGAGTTTATGTCAGCACCAGGATATGTTTTACAATCCAAAATCTGGTTTCGAAACCTCTGCTTGACCATAATGAAGTCGATTTGGTAACGCCCTGTATCTCCTGGTCTCATCCATGTGTATATTCTTCTATTGTGGTTATTGAATAAGGTGTTAGCTATGACCAATTCATGCTCGGTGCAGAATTCTACCAGCCTGCTTCCTCGATCATTCCTTTCACCTAATCCGAAATCTCCTACTATCTTCCCTTCTCTCCCTTTTCCTACCACAGCATTCCAATCTCCCATTACTATAACATTTTCATCACCCTTGATATACCTCAGAATTTCGTCTATTTCTTCGTAGACCTTTTCAACATCCTCATCATCAGCTTGACTGGTAGGCATATAGACTTGTACCACTGTAGTGCAGGTAGGTTTTGTATTGATTTTTGCTACAATAATCCGTTCACTATATTGCTCATAATATTCCACCCGCTGTCCAAGTTTCCTACTCAATATGAGGCCAACCCCTGCTTGGCCATTGTTTGATTTAGTGCTAATGACCCTATAGTCTCCTGACCAAAAGTCCTGTTCTTCCTGCCAGCGCATTTCACTAATCCCAACCAAATCCAACCTCAACCTATCCATTTCCCTTTCTAAGTTTTCTAACCTTCCACTTCCTAACAGACTTCTAACATTCCACGCTCCGATCCGTAGAATGTCAGATTTCCACTTTGTCACTTCTGTGATGTTAACCCCCTCTCGAGTAGTCCCCACCCGGAGATCCGAACGGGGGACTAGTTTACCTCCGGATTGAAATTTTACAAGGGAGGAGGCCATCATCACATGTAATTATGCATAGAGAGGTGCATATCCTCGGAATAGCATACGGCTGTAGTTTCCCGTTGCTTTCAGCCGTGCAGCAGGACGCAGTGTAGCCATTATTGGCTTATATTATCAATATCTTAACCGTCTATAAGACTAGTAAAGAATTGATTTATTCTGAAAGGCTGCTACTCCCTTTCAGAATAAGTAAAGAGCAATTCTACTAACAAAAATACTAACCTTCTACCGTACTAACAATTAAATACCAAAACTCTACTAACAAAAAACTTAAGTTCCACCAACAACAAATACTACCACTAAAACAGTCTGTCAACAGGCACACTCACATGCACCCTCACACATCACAGTCTACTGAAACAATGAACTATAACTAATAAACAATGCAACTGCTACCAGACACACTCACACACCACAGTCTAATAGAACAATGACATATATCTAATAGACAAACTAACTACCTACTTACAACTAAAACTAACTACATACTTACTGTACTTTTATTTGAATTGACAATATTTACAAAATGCAATTTAGATAGAAAATACTTACAAAATGTAATTTAGATTCAAAATTGTCACAAAATGCAATTTAAGGGGGACGTATGCAAATTTGCACTAAGTGAGAAATGGTTTCATTTCGGCTGTATTAAGGTAAATAAGGAGGATTGTGTAGTCGGGAATTGGTTTTTGACGTTTGTAACAGTGTTTCATACGACTGTATTCATAAGAGAATCTGCGTCTGATACTAGATCGTTCAGTCCATAACATTTCGTATACTGGCGAGGCGAGCAGCAAATTTATGTGAAGTGAGACGAACATTATTAGCACCGTATTGAAGCCATTGATATTTACTAAGCTGCGTGTGTTTATGAACATTGAGGCAACTCATATCAGTGAGATATCAACTCTACAGATATTCACAATGAACATTAACATGAAATGGAACGGAAGGCAGAATTATCAGTATACGAAAGCTGCAGAGATGGCGTAAGTTTTAATATGCGTTTGGAATACATTAGACAGAAGTGAGATGGCTATACAGAGCAACTCTAACCTAAACATTGAGCATTATCAAAATTATTTCGAGCTACTTCGAACATTCTACGACCTATTGTACTTTCTCCATCTATGAAATACTTTATGGTCAAAAACAATGATTGTCTACCAAAACTCTACTAATGCTGGGAATTAAGATGTAACTGTAAAAATATTTAAATAAGCCTATCGTCGACTGGCAAAGCAGACTGCATCACGCCACCCCTAGCAGCGTTCTGGTGCGGAATTGCAAAATAGTTACATCTTACGCTGTTTACAAATTACAGTCACGGTGAGAAATTAGTGAAAAATGATTTAGGCCCCTTAAAACTGTTATCATAGACATCATGCATACTGTAGGCCACATCTGTAAATCAAATATTAGGCCTCTGTATAAGTGTGAAGTTGTTGGGGCAGATCATTGAGGTTATCAGAAGCAATAATACTAGACGTTATTAGCGGGCGTTGTCACTACTTGAATTTGCAAAGTGATGGCATGAATGAGGCTGGGACATCAGTGAAAAGCCTGATTTCTGCTATAGATCGAATCTACCGCAACAAATACACAAATATCACGAGTACCATAGAACCAAGGTAAAAGAACAGCCTCGTTATATTGCCACCGTGCGCGTCACTCTAGCGGAGCACAGTACACTACAGTTGTGAGACGAGGTGGGAGTACAGCATATAGCAGTTCATAAACGCAGGAAAGGATATTCTTCTATTCAGGACTAAACACAAATGTCATGAAAATCGCCTGTTGATATTTGGAATGAAGATGAAGACAGGACTGTCTCATTCTGCTATTAATAATAACAATAATAATAATAATAAAATGAAGGCAAATATAATACCTTGGCAATAACTAAATATTTCGATTGACAGCACTACAAACATTTAAGTTTAATACAAACGCATTTAGCGGAAGCCTCCGTGGCTTAGGCGGCAGCACGCCGGCCAATCACCGCTGGGTCCGTGGTTCAAATCCCGGTCACTCCATGTGAGATCTGTGCTGGACAAAACGGAGGCAGACAGATTTTTCTCCGGGTACTCCGGTTTTTCCTGTCAAAATTTCATTCCAGCAACACTCTCCACTATCATTTCATTTCATCTGTCATTCATTTAATCATTGCCCCAGAGGAGTGCGTCACGCCTCGGCAGCCGGCACAGTTCATATCCTCCTCATTCCATTCCTGACCCGGTCGGAGACTGGAAGCAGGCTGTGGATTTTCATTTTTCACAAACGCATTTAGCGGCGATAATTCATGGCTGTCGCTCCAGAGGTCCGGGTTCGATTCCCGGCTCTGCCAAGAAGTTCAATTCTGGTCTGATGGCTGGAACGCGGTACACTCTGCCTCGTGCGGCAAACTGAGTAGAGGTGGGTTCGATTCCCACCTCAGCCATCCTGGAAATGGTTTTCCGTAGTTTTCCACTTCTACCCCCAGGCAAATGCTGGGATGATACCTAACTTAAAGCCACCACTTCCACCTTCCCAATCTTCGCCCGAAGTACAATTACACACTACTGCAGGCACCACAATAACATAGGCTATAAGGCAAATTCTATATATCACCTAAGTACACGGGGCTGAATGACCACGATGCAAAGCCCAAATGAAGCAACAACAACAACAAACGCAAAAGGATACATTAAATATTTGTCAGATGTGAGAGGCTCTAATTTTAATAGAATGTTCATAAGCTAGCCTGTAACACGTTTGGGTAGATAATACATGAAATAAAACTGTTCAATTTTATGAATATAATTACGAGTCCTTCTCTAAGGTTACACACAGTTGATGATTCTTAGTGATATAAACAGGTCACATAAAGTACGTCCTGTTAACTGCAATAGTAGTTAAATCTGGTACTGACAAGGAGAGATCGCCACGTGGTTTACTAGAAAAGAGCTCAAACCTGGAGGGTCCGCTCCTAACAAAAAAACATTCCGCCCCCGTTCGAGCGTTCCCGCCAATGGGCCCCAGTGTGCCCAAAATTGAACATCCAAAATCAATCCTCAAACCTTTATAGTCCCATTCCCGCACACGCTCACGGCCCGCCACCATGGCGCACTCGCCAGCGCGCTGGCGAGGGGAATTGAAGGTTTCGAGTTCGAGCCAGACCTTGATCAGCACTTTTTTTCTTTTACTGATACATCCCTTATTGTCTTTTGTGCTTTCTGTAATGTATTTGCTTTGGTCTCCTCGGTTTTGGAGCTATAACATAATATTATAACATCATTATTCGTCAGTAGCGCTTGAACGTGTTGTAAGTTTTATTCGTTAGAATTTAAATGCAGCGTGACTGGCGACGCTACGTTCATTCGCACTGCACCGAGTCTAATGCAGAAACGCAAGAACCCCTCCCTCTGTTCCACTCTGCTCCACCGTCAAGCTAAACTTTCTGTATGTTAACATTAACGTAAATATTAATTAATTGATATTGTAAATACAAAAAGCAAAAACAAATAATAAAGCACTTGATGTACTCTGCCAACTTAAATATTGTACCACAAACATAAAATAAAAGACGAAAAATCAAAGAAATATAAAGAAAATAATTTTAAAAGATCAAGGTAGTGTCCGATCATGGTAACTTCCATTTCCAACACCAACACGCCAGCGACCACGCCACGGAGGCGAGCCAGGAACGTGCGCGGAAATAAGACTAAAAAAGTTTGAAGATCGATTTCCAACGTTCAACCTTGAGCACACCAAGGCCCACTGGCAAAAACGCTCAAACAGGGGCAAAATATCCTTCTATGAAGAGCAAACCCACCAAATTCGAACACCCTTCCAGCAAACCACTTGGCGACCTCTCCTTGTGAATTAAGCACATACCGGTATGAGTTTTTTAAATCTATTTATTATTCGTTTCGTCTAACGTAAATTTTACTTCTCTTGTGTCTTCCACTATTCCCCTATCCTCGCAATCGGTCGGACATCTCACGTCCAACGGTCTCTGTGTCCTACCGTCTTTCACAACGATTCTATCTGGGCTTCCACAAAGCCATGGTTGCAATTTATGGACAATTAAACCCCAACAAACTACTTTCACATTAATCATAACCTGATAGAACGAAATAGCCTGTGGTTCCATTTCTTTCCCATATGTAACATCGTGTATTGAACTCCCCTGAGGTTACAGTCAGTTATCATAGAAAACGCTAAATTTTCAAAGTTTTCCCTCCTGGTTTGATGCGATGAGCCATGCTACTCGCCAATAGTCAACATTTTCTTTCTTGGTACCGGTACCATTCTGGGGACTCGCCCTGTTACCGAGTTGTCACGGAATTGTGAAGCGCTTTGTCACTGTTATCATTGTTTCCAAATACCCACTGTTCCCTCTCATTCAAAGGTCTGAAGAGGATACACTTGGAAAGCCCCTGGTGACACTGCCAGTTATCAAAATGACTATATCCTCGTTAAGAGAAGATATCGTAATAAAGTCAAGTCAAGTCATAACTATCCTGGGGCAGAAATTGGCAGTGACCATTGTCTAGTCTTGGCCAAATGCATTATCCACCTGAAAAGAATTGATCATTGGAAACCAAAACCTGTTGATTTAACCAAATTACGAGCTCATAAAATCAAGGATGTTTATGCACACAAAACAAATGAGTTACCCAATCGAAATGACAATTCTACATAGAATACTATAAAGGAAGGCTTGCTAAGAGTAGCTCATGAAATACTGGGAACAAAAAGACTGGAACCAAGAAAAGCATGGATTTTGGATTTAATAGTCAAAAGGAACCATTTCAGGAAAGGGAACATGCAAGAATGCCAGGAACAATATAGGCAGGTCAAAAATCAAATTACAACTCTGTGTATGAAAGATAACGAAGCGTGGAGAATATCGGGAATGATATTATGAAAGGAAGAACAGATAGAGCATATCGGAACATTAAAATTTTAAACCAAAAGTCTACAACAAAAAGCTCCCTCTTGAGAGATAAAAATGGAAAATTTTTAATAAATATTGATGAAATCAGTACACGGCAGAAGAAATACATTGAAGAACGTTATGATGGAGGTAATGTGCTGAATGAACTACAGTATATTGAATCAGAACAAGAAGTAGAGGAAGATGATAAAGGTCCTGGAATCACGCGGATGGAGTTTGAATCAGCACTTCAGATGAACTCACAAATTGATCAAGATCAGTTTGGATTTCGAATAGGAACAGGAACAAGAGAAGCAATCTTGGCCCTTAGAAAAAAATTGGAAAGGAGGTTGGAGATGAACAGAAACAGATATGTGGCGTTTGTAGACATCGAAAAGGCTTTCGATAACGTTAGTTGGGACATACTATTCAAAATTCTTAAAACTACAGGGTTGGACTGGAAAGACTGGAGGATGATACTGAAACTCTATGGAAGACAGATCACGATGGTCGATATTGGAGGATGCATTCAGACAGCAACAAGTAGTTCCGTGAAGAACTATACAGCCTATTTTCATATATCCTACTTATGTTAATTGCCACTGTCAACATACACAATTTCTGTTTGATTGCTGTAATAGATTCGTAGATATTGAGAACCGACTAAATATTTCGAATGGTCACCATGTTGGATTTTATATATGTAGGTCCTAGTGTTATGTACTGTTACATGCATATTATTGTGAACGTGTAGTATTCAAACTTCAATCGCATAATTAGGACACAAGAAAAAACAAGGAGATTTTAAAATTTTGCACAGCTGCCATCTTGAGGTTATGGAAACCTATTGAAATAAATTAGATGCCAGTCGATTAACATTCGTATAAGGATTTACTGTACCAAGTTTCACTGCATGCGGATGGTTAAATTGCGAGAAAAGTCCATGTGAATATTTATAATTCGCGTCACCGCCATGTTGGATTTGTGATCACCAGGTTATTTAAAGTCCTATAGGTCAACTTATGTTCATAGCCCCTCTGAACATAAAAAATCAGTTTGATTGCTATAATAGATTCGTAGATATTCAGAGTAGTCGGAATATTTCAGATGGTCGCCATGTTGGATTGTTAAATGTATAGGCCATAGAGTAATGTACCATTAAAGGAAAATTATTGCGTAGGTTCATTATTCAAACTTTCACTTCGATCACATGACTACATCACAAGAAATAAAAACTTAATTTTAAAATTCGCACTGCCGCCATCTTGAGGTTATGTAAACAATTGAACTAAATTAGATACCAGTGGATTACAATGTGTATAAATATTTCCTGTACCAGGTTTCAGTGCGCTTGGAACATTAAATCGCGAGAAAGGTCTATTTAAAATTTTCAAATACGCTTGGCCGCCATGTTCATTTTGTAGTTAACCAGTTTTTGAAAGTCTTATAGATGGACTTCCAGTAGTTCCCGTTATCTCCGTACAAAATTTTAGGGAGATACCGCTAATAGTTTCAGAGATATAGAATGCCGGTGAAATATTTCGCACATCCGCCATCTTGTGATTATGTGAACAATTGAACGAAGTTAGATGTCGGTGCATTACAATGTATATAAACATATACTGTACCAAGTTTCATTGCGTTTGGTTGGTCAAATCGCGAGAAACGTATATTTAAAAGTCGCAAATTCGCTTGGCCTCCATGTTGGTTTTGTAGTTACCAGGTTTTCAAAAGTCACATAAGTGAACTTATAGTAGATCGCTCTATCACATTAGAAAATGTCAGGGTAATATCGGTAATAGTTTCGGAGATATTGAATGCTGGTGAAATATTTCGCACAGCCGCCATGTTGGATTGGTGAGTCGTAACAAAATTTGAAGGGCACGGTCGAGGTCGCCGGGAATAGTGCTATGAACTTTCCGAGTTTCATTGAAATCGCTCCTGCCGTTTAGATTTTATTAGGGGGGGAAACACACACGAATCACACACACACACACACACACACACGGACAAAAGGTGGTCTCATAAGCCTATATTTTCAAAATTGAAAATATGCTAAAAATTAGAAAGGGTGTGAGACAGGGCTATTCTCACTCACCGTACCTCTTTAACGTATTCATTGAAGAAGCCATAAAGACGTTTAATACAAATACGAAAGGAGTAAACATAAATGGGCATCATATTCAATGTATTAGATTTGAAGATGACGTATCAATTGAAGCTGACTCCGAGAAGATGTTGTCCAGAATGTTAAATGTATTGTTATTTGCATTGTCAAAGTTACGTTTGAACATTAATACTAAGAAGACCAAGTTGTTAGTTGTGAGTGAACATCCTGAGAATATTCACACAAACATTAAGCTTACTGACAAGTTAGTGGAACAAGTCGCCAGTTTCTCTTATCTGGGAAGTATAAGCATCAATGACAACAGGTGTAGTAAAGAGATTAGAAGGCGGATAGCGTTCGAAAAACAGGCATTCAATAATAATAAAAAAATCTTTTGATTAAAGGAAATTTGGATATTGCAATTAAAAAGAAATGTGTCATGTCCTTTGTGTGGAGTGTGTTTCTGTATGGATGTGAATCTTGGACAATCAGTGATTAGGATTGGAAGAGACTTGCAAGAGTTTGAGATGTGGGTCTGGCGGAGAATGTTAAGGGTTAAATGGATTGAAAAGAGGACTAACATCAGCATCCTGCAAGAAATTCAAGGGAAAGAGAACTGAGACCAACGATCCATAAAAGAAAATCTAAACTCACTGACCACATCTTGCGACATATCGCTTTCCTAACTTATCTCCTGAAAGGAAAAATCACAGGGAAGGAAGGCAGCGGACGACTGAGAAAATATTTCCTGTATGACATCACACTAACTCTTCATTATGGTTCCTACAATGAAATGACACCAGGTTTTGAAGACAGAGAGCAATGGTTGCGGAGACAACGCATTGCCTTTAGAAGTTGATGATTATGATGCAGAGCTGTTACTTAGTGTGCTCTTATTTTCCAAATGTTGTAGTTTTGAATTTCTGGTGATTTTTGTGGTGTAAATACACTGTACCAACCACATTAAGGACCATATTAACTTGTATCAATGCAGGTATGAAGATATCATTCTCTGACTACTTTTGGACTGTTGACACACCTGATGTCAGTTTCACAAGTATTCGAACAATTTGACGATGCCTGTAGAATCGATGGTTCTATCCCAGCCAGGGGCCGATAACTTCGATGTTAAGACCTCTAAAAACAATTATAATCATCATCATCATCATCATCTATCCCAGCCCATTCACTATTAAGGGTTTTAAAGGCAATAACCCCTTATCAATAGCTTTCTTGGCGTGCTGACGATCGCTGCTCTAGCAAAATCCTTACATCTTGGCATCTCTAAATGTATAACAGTTAAAAGGGACTTCAGACGCATCACGTTATTATTACATTACCTCTCCATCGTCTTTCTCCGTCACTAACGTGATTATATAACCTAAAATTCTTTTACGACAAGACTTTGTATCCCCCTAACCTTTGCACTATAGGCCGCTACACCTTGTTAACATTTTCTTTTATTTGGAAGACGTATTTTTTTTGTCAGGCACCTCTTGTGTAAACCTGTACTTTGAGAGCCATCAAAGTGGATTTTTTATTCAACGATGTATAGGATACAATTTCTTCCTCCACCGTATCCTTGCATGGCTTCTCATGTGACGCAAGGAGCACTGTTTGACATGAAGTTATCCCGTGTTAGCTCAAAGGATGATACGAGATTTAACATGGTTTCCGGTGTCGTGCGTGTACACCTTCAGCAGCGCAAGCAACGACCTAGTCCCGTAAGCATTTCCTTTTGCTTTGATAAGGCGATACTGGTTTTGGTATATAAATTGTTCACAATGTAGCGAGTACAGACCAAAACAACATGAAATGTCCCTATGATTATCTCTCTTTTGGTGGATTGTTATAATAAGTAATGCCTGTCGGCATAATCGGGTGGAATGGAGGGTATGTGTTATAATTTTGGAGTCAGGAATTCAGTCTTGGTCATCATTGCATTGGTCATATGTTTCTGAATACATTAAGGAGAGATTAAAAGCCCTATGCTTATAATGTTAAATTTACCTTATTGATGAACCATTTTCTCATTAACTATTTCAGGTAGAGACTTAAACAATTTAAACTGAGTACTTATAATGTACTAGTGGCTTCGGTGGTGTAGTTGGTAGCATGCTGAACTGCTGTGCCCAAGATTGCGGATACAAACCCGGCCGAAGTCGTCGGATTTTTTAAGAGCGTTAAAAATCCTTCAGTATGCCTTCCTTCAGAGGGGAAGTAAAGCCGGCGGTCCCATGTCATAGATTTATGGCATGTAAAAGATCCTTCCACAGACTAAACTTGTGTGAAGCTGAATTTACAGGTTAGATTTCGTTGGAACGCTCTATCAACGTTCCAACGTTCACCGCTAGGTGTCAGTGACATCAGGTAGCGAAAGTTGGAACTACTTGAAATTGAACGGAACTTGTAGCTCACCCTATGGGTGTCCGGTTGAAGCAGCTACAGCCTCAGGCGAGCCGAACATATCTTCAGACACTCCTGGTACTAAAAGCCATACGATAAATAAATAAATGAAATAATGTACACTGATCTACACCCAATACGATAGCTTACTTGGGAAATGTGTTTCATTTTTTTTACAAATTAATTTTTTCTTAAAAAATTTGGAAAGTTTATTAACATAACTCCCAGGAGATAAGAGCGTAGATCCATTGTACTAGCAGATGTTACTTAGCTATATCTGAAAATTTCAAGTGTCTATCTGTTATAGTTTCTGAGATAATGGGTCACTCGTACAAGGAAAACATGTTTTTCAGAAATGAGGATCTAAAACTTACACACATGATTATTGTAATAAATTTTCATACAATTTCTAGAAGCACCCTGCTCCGTAGTCTGGATCCTGTCCCTTATCTTCCACACCAAGTTTCTTGTTTCTTCTTTCTCTCCTAGCTCTTTTGATCATGTTCTTAGCTGCAATTTCTGCATTTTGTATCGATAATCCATTCCGGTCTTCGAAACATCTGACATTATTTTTACCTATTCTGACACTAAGTTCCTGTAGGACCCTCAGTCTTCCAACATTGCCATCATTAAATGTTACTACTGCATCCCATACAGCCAACTGTAATGTTTTCTTCCCAACAAAAACATTTTTAGGAATACGAGACCACACGACAATGTTAAATGACTCGTTGCGATTTTAAGTCTTCCCATGTAAGCAGTTTCTTAACAGTTTTGGTGCTGCCAGATCACGGTATATTGGCTGTATTGCTTCCATAACAGCTTCTGGCAATGCATTCTGGTGGTGGTAAGTGTCAATAGTTCCAACTGCCTCAGCTTTCCTATATTTGCACCAAGTTTCCGGAGGAGAAGGACATAGATGGCGAACTGGTTTCTCATCAGAAGAACCCCTGTGAAGATACGTGGCTCAAACTGCTCTTCTCATAGCCTGTAAAACATTGCTATTGTGTCTGATTGCTTTGCCGTAGTAGTTTTGAAGTTCATCTATAACCTTGTCAGTGAGCCTTCCAGAATGTTTTATGGTTTTGCCATCTGACAACATTGTGCTTTCAGTTTGCGAAGACGTGTCCCCATTCTCTTTTGGACGTGGCCTACACATTCCAACTTAGTAATAAATATAAACAAATGTCATCCATTACTGTTTTGGCAGTCCTGCCAACCTAAAATAAATGAATATACCATGTCACCACCTTCTACATAGAATAATTTCTGAGACAAGCTTGAGAAGAAAGTGTTGCAGTATGGTGTGCCTCACAGATAAAAATGAAATAAACTAAGCCACATTTCAATATTATTTTAAGCATACATAGAGCCATCATAATTTAACTAATGACACACCAAAATGAGCAGAAATATCCCTGCTACAACTTCAGGCAACAAAAAAAAGTCATACTGTATTTTCACCAAAAGAGTTTTAATCTTCCCTGGGAACCTGGAATTGATAGAAAAATGTAGCTTCCGATGTTTAGTTATATATCATAGAAACTACAATAGGTATCTCCTTGAATGTTCTTTTGGTGTATTCAGAATACATTCGTCATTATTTGGGTAGAATCTGAAGCTTCTATACGGCATATTTTGTGTCAGAGAGAGAGCATCACAAAATCAATGTGAAAACAATGTATTGTTAAAAATTACCTTACCTCATGTCCCTGTTCCTGAGCAAATACACAAACCAGACCAATCAAAGTTTACATGCATAATATTTCAACCAATTTTGAGCTACTGAAGTAAAAGTATTGCCCTATCGATTACTGGAGCTGGGTTATCTTTTCTTGTTTACATCCTTTTTGAAAACTGACATTTTCTGTAAAATTTTCATTGCTTTTCAAGCTGCGCTCCATGAACTAATCAATATACCTGAATAAATATACTTCAACTAGTAGATCTATATAGTTTCTTAGAGACTACCGAGTTTCAAATACATTGGTCACATAGTTTCTGAGAAAATGGTACATGAAGTTTCCAAAAATATGACTTACGGTAAACACAAAAAGAATGTTTGGCTAGTAGGTAGCTGCAATATAGCCTTAAAACATTATGTTTAACCGTAATTTTATTGCATCAAATAACGCTTCAGCACAATAATTGATACACCAAATTCTTCAGGAAAGATGGGAGATTTAATTAAGCTGAAAAATAAAAATTGACATTATTTAGTCTATTACACGTCCCGGTTCCCTTATGGTTCGATTTTGATATTTGAAATATCCTCCTGCGCCGTACTTTCTACGTAGGCCAATGTGACCCGCATGCACAAATGATGAACGGGATTGCTTAATCCCTGTTTTCAAAGGAATTATATAACGTGCTATATATTGTCCCCGGAGCGTGCAAACGTCCGTGACATAATGACGAGCTGATGGTAACGAACGCTAGTCCAGAGAGACAACAAAACTGATGATGTTTGAATAACGCGCTCGGAGGATAGAGAGTCGAGGGAAGCATATAGACACAGGAGTGAGTGACGCGGAGGCGTGACGTGGAAGCTTGCCTACGTCATGAGTTGAAATTTTTAAATTTTACTCAAGGAGACGGATTAGCGACTTAAAAAGTAGCACAGTTTTCTGGAACAGAAAAGAGAAGAATTTTAAGCTATTGATCAGAAGAATCCGTACACAAGGAGGCGAGATCTGGAAATGGAACTTTCGAGAAGGATTGCTGGCTGACTTATATAAAGAGCCAGATTTTCAAGACAGTCAAGTCATTCCTAGCAAGCAACTGCTTGGGAGGAACTCGCCGCTACGCTTCATAACAGTGAATACTACGTCATACTTCACGCCGAAGGAACTTTGCCACCAAGTAAGCCATGTGGGCTGGGGCTATGTTCAAAGTGATAGAAATTTTCAAAAACGTACTTGGAATATTAGAGGACTCTATAGTCAGATATTCTTACAAGTACTCTACAAGTGATGGTTATTTGATAAACCATTCACTGAAGTCGCTTACAATAATTTGTTGTTTCTATTTGTGAAACTGTACAAGGCACTTCAAACTTTAGACAGGACAGACTGTGAATTTGAGGTTCAGTCTCAACTGCTAATAGGTGTTCCTATGCGAGCAGACGATCAGAACAGTATTTTCAAACGTCGGACTTGTTCCGAGAAACGAAATTGCAAGAGTAACACATTCATTTGGAATTATTGCTACAGTTCAAAATGTTACCTTGTGTTGATGAATACGGGAGTGTTTGTTTTAAACGAGCGATCATCAAAATCGACATGCGCCGTTAAACGAATTAAGGATAGGTGTGACGTGGGACCAACGAAGTTGAAATGGATTGCAGATGACCATGGGAGACGTTATGGGTATAGCGTTTACTGAAGGACACGCATCGCCAGCACAGCAAGAATAAAGTAAGAGCTATTTCATGTACTATCAACTAGCATAGTAGAGCTTTTTGAGAAACCTTTTTACTCAGTCATTTTAAGAAATCAACACCACCGTTTATTTTGATTATCATATTTGTCTAGGATGGCAAATGGAGCGACATGAATGTCTGACAATTTATTTTTCCGTATTTTCTATTTCGATCAGACTACAGCCATGTTCATGTTTTCTGCAATATGAAAGATATAACATTTTTCCAAAGTATAGGAAGAATCTTAGTAAATTCTTATAAAAGATTTAAGTTACATCTTGGATTATTTAAATAATTTAATTTTATAAAAATTAATAAACATAAAAATAAAACAAAGATAATAATAATAATAATATCAAATGTGAATAAAATAATTTCATAATGTTATTGATTGAAATACTATTTAACGTTGTGAGAGATAATTTGGTAATAGCACCATTTACTAAAACTAAATGAAGTTAAATGATTACCGCATTAAATAATACTACATTAATAATAATAATAATAATAATAATAATAATAAAGTGTTATAGATAATACGCGACAAGGAGTTAGATAATTGTTTAGGAGTGAAACAGGGCATTAATAATCCTAATGAAGTAATAGGAAAGCATTATTAAATAAAAATATATTTTTTTGCCATTTTTCCATTGTTAATAATAATAACTTGTGAAGGAATTTATTTAAATTGAAGGTTTTAAATGCGTTAACTTTTGTTTATTGTTGAATAGAAGTTGAAATTTATAAACAGGTAGAATGAGTTGGTAAATGAAGGTGAAATATAATCAATTTTGAGCTCAGTAAAATTTTTCAAGGAAAAAAAAAGCAATAAACGAATATCAAAAGAAAACAATAAGGCAGGTATAATACAATGAACAATGTATACAATATATTATGTATACAATATTATGTATACAATGTATACAATAATGTATAAATCTAGGGCAGAATTTATGTGAAAGGGAAGGCCAGGAAATGTTGACCATAATAAATACATATCTTCTTATAAAAATAAAATTTGGGAAAACGCAGAGTGGTAAGACAGGATATTACAAAGAGAAAAATATATATAAGTGTTTGGTGGATAAACAATAATATAATAAATGATGTCAAATATAATTGTTTAGTGTGTGAGTATAATTGTCAACACTTAAGTTTGGTGAGGAGGCCAGATGGGTCGTCCATGAGGGCTTTGAGTCCCATTGTCTTGCGCACACAGGGATATGCGTGTGTGTCATGTGAATGTTTATGAAGAGCATATGGGCTCTGAATTGTAAAAGAAGGGTAAGGAATTATTAGACCGCCCCATATTTCTGGTCTAATCCCACTAAATCTGTCAGTTACAAAAATATTTTTTTTGCCTGGATCAACTTCAATTTTCCGAACCTGATGCCTAAATATTTGAACAGTATGAGTATAGATTTTGAGGAACCTGACCTAAGAAAAAAAAAATAGTTGGGAAATACAAAGATTAACAAGATAAATAATTAAATATTTATATTTTGTGCTTTGAGTATTGATAAAAAGA
The DNA here is from genome assembly GCA_946902985.2 of Meconema thalassinum. Taxonomy (NCBI): domain Eukaryota; kingdom Metazoa; phylum Arthropoda; class Insecta; order Orthoptera; family Tettigoniidae; genus Meconema; species Meconema thalassinum. The sequence continues at coordinate 207,852,407 of OX336394.1, read as the reverse complement.
ATTTCTTTTGATATGAGCAGTTAATATTCACCCGATAAAAAGTGAAACCCTGTTATAAATAAAATTCTAAGAGAATTATTGAAATAATAAAAAAACAGAGAATTGTATAATTTAAATTTTTGTGAAACATTGCACAGATTTTCTAAGTGAGAAAATGTTGTGGCAAGAAACTCAGTCAACTGAGAATAAATTGCAACAATTGTGTTGTTAATAACAAATAAATATCAATTATGAATAATACATTTCAAATGATGAAATTCCTATTTTTCAACATTGTTCATTTGGAACAAAGAAACTTATAGGTAAATGAGATATAATTTAATTTTCAATTTGATGAAAATTACATAAATTTTGTTTATTGTTGAAACAAAGTTTTTGAAAATAATGACCGTATTAACATCCGACATTGTTAAGCCGAATCTTAATATGAGGTTCATAAGACAGAGTTAGCAGTGAATCAACAGAATAATATTTCAAAAATATAATAATATATATATATATTGTTAGCATACTTTCGACTTTTGCAAAAAGTGAAAGTAGATTTATGAGATCAACACAGGGCGAAAAAAAGTGTGTGTGTGTGTGTGTGTGTGTGTGTGTGTGTGTGAGTCTGCGAGTGTGAGAGTGTGTGTATTCTGAATGTCTGTCCCCCCCACCCCCACCTATCAAACGAAATTTGGTACAAAGGTAGCACTAGCGAAGGACACCTCAGTGTCATGTTTTATATCGCCGCCATCTTGACGGAAACGTAATGGCGGCCACACAAATGTTCGAAGCTTAAATCAAATTACGACTAACCTAATCATCCGATATCTACCAAATTTTGCAACAGCATACCTTTATGGGGGGAGCATCCTATGACCGAACTAACAGGTCATCAGCCTAATAGTTTGCGGATGGCGGCCATCTTTGTGTGAAAATAGATTCCCCCTACTAATTCGAACACGGTGAAACCGAATGGAACGAAATTTGGTACTGAGGTAGTACTAGCAAAGGGCACCTCAGTGTCATGTTTTATATCGCCGCCATCATGACGGAAATGTAATGGCGGCCACACAAATGTTCAAAGCTTAAATCAAATTACGACTAACCTAACAATCCGATCTCTACTAAATTTTGCAACAACATACCTTTATGGAGGAAGCATCCTTTGACTAAATTAATAGGTCATTCGCCTTATAGTTTGCGGATGGCGGCCATCTTTGTGTCAAAATCGATTCCCCCTATTAATTCAAACACGGTGAAACCGAATGGAACGAAATTTGGTACAGAGGTAGCACTAGCAAAGGGCACCTCAGTGTCATGTTTTATATCGCCACCATCTTGACGGAAACGTAATGGCAGCCACACAAATGTTCAAAGCTTAAATCAAATTACGATTAACCTAATCATCCGATCTCTACCAAATTTTGCAACAACATACCTTTATGGAGGGAGCATCATTTGACCAAACTAATAGGTCATTAGCCTAATAGTTTGCGGATGGCGGCCATCTTTGTGTGTAAATCGATTCCCCCTATCAATTCGAACACGGTGAAACCGAATGGAACGAAATTTGGTACAGAGGTAGCACTAGCAAAGGGCACCTCAGGGTTATGTTTTATATCACCGCCATCTTGACGGAAACGTATTCCCAGCCACCCAAATGTTAAAAGCTAAAATGTAATTACGACCAACCTAATAATCTAGTCTCTACCAAATTTTGCAACAACATATCTTTATGTGGGAAGCATATTCTGACCAAACTGCAAGATCATCAGCCCAATAGTTTGCAGATGGTGGCCAAATATGTGTGCAAATCGATTCCCCCTATCAATTCAAACACAGTGAAACCGAATTGAACGAAATTTGGTACAGAGGTAGCACTAGCAAAGGACACCTCAATGTCATGTTTTATATCGCCGCCATCTTGACGGAAACGGAATGACGGCCACCCAAATGTTAAAAGCTTAAATCAAATTACGACCATCCTAATACTTTGATCTCTACCAGATTTTGCAACAACATGCCTTTTTGTGGAAAGCATCTTATGACTGACAACAAGGTCATCAGCCCAATAGTTTGCAAATAGCGGCCATGTATGTGTGCATATCCATTCCCCTTATCAATTCAAACACGGTGAAACCGAATTGAATGATTTCTTTTACAGAGGTAGCACTAGCAAAGGGCACCTCATATTCATGTTTAATATCCCTATAGCACGTTGTATTTCAACAAGCTACTACAACCAATATTCAATTATACTCCTTGAAAAGGACAAAGAGTTATAAAAATACCCATGCATTTAGGAGAAAGTAGGCTATATGTTCTTTACTGAACATCTTGTGTTTTTTTTGAAAAGAGGAAAAAAATGAAAAGTGTATAAATATTTTTCGTTGAATGTCTTCAACGAACGACGAATCTTCTTAATGTGCAACGAGATATGTAAATAGGATGAATCACTCGGACTCTTTAATGAAAGTGATTATCTAGTGTAAATATGTAAAAAAAAGTATTTTTTTAAACTTTGATATCAGATGGACTTTGATTTCTGATTATCAATTTTTGCAAAGTGGTGAATGATAGGAAGGTTGATTTTTTAAATTATTTTTTTGTTTGTTTGTGTTTTGATTTTTTTGCCAGTCAAAGTCAATTTTAGTTATCAATAAATTGAGATATTTTAAGAAAGTGTGTGTTTCCAGAAGTAATTTCACTCCTTACCTACTTGAGAATTACCGAAATCAGGGATGCCAGATAGACCTAATTTTTGCCTAGATAGACCCTGAGATAGATTTTCTCGTGCTTATCTGATTTCGGTACTTTTCAAAATGTGGTAATTTGGATCCTGATCCAAACGGGCACAATATCGTATGTTATGGTATGAAACAAATAGCAGCCATTTTACTACCCACTTTCTGGAACAGGAATACTATTTGTAAATTACGTTTACGGCCATGAGAGACCACGTTGAACAACTGTTACACATTCATTGAAACCTCCTTTGCAGCGAAGCGTCATTGCATTCTTTTCATGGCAGCCTGTCTCCTTTCCACCGTCCATCCACTGTTCAGCTTGGCTTCTTCGTGAAAACACTTCATGACAGTTCAGTATGTAAAACAAATTCCTTTAAATACCTAGGAGAGTGGATAATGAATGACTCACAGGAAAAGACAGCTATAGAAACTCGTATGCATAAATTACAAAGGAGTTTTCATATGGCAAAAGAGATCTGTTGCCGGTACTTGATTCAATGAGAGACATCCTCACGCTTCATACCCATTTTTTCCAGATACTTCCCGGAACCACTGATCAGACGTTTTTGGTCTAACATCAAGTATGGATCTGTTAATAAACCGCTTTTCGTCCATTATAATATCCGTTAAGTAGTCAGCCCGAAGGCTGGTTGGATCCTCAAAAAGTACCGCCGTTAGGTTATGCGGGTCGATACTCACAAAAACCCAAGGCAGCGCAATATTGAGGCATACTAGCAGGATGAGGAGTGAGGTAGTTTGTCATTGCTTTCCTCACTGAGTCAGAACAGCAGTACTGACCCTATGAATGGAACCTTTCACAGCATCCACAGGCACTGACTGTGCCCTGAATGTCATTACTAAGCACCACTCATACCTCAGTAGCTTCCATATAATCACAGCCATGAGTGTGACTGAGACATCGGTGAAAAGCCACATTTTACTCTAGCCTGTGCCAACAGACAAATGCAAATGTACTGCATTCATCAAGAGATGGCAAACTGGCCAACCATTATAATAAATGACCATATAATTTGAGTGTTTGCTTCTTTATGGATTCCAACTGTCGTTCGTTACTTTGATACAATTCCGTGCTTTCTCGTAACCTGTATTGTCCAACCACGATCTTCGGGCCCATTATCCTCCTAAGAATCTTTGTTTCAAGCTTCACTGTTTCCCTCACACCAGCCTTCCCAGTAATTCGGATGCATTCACTTCCATCGCAACAATCGGGTTTAATCACCGCACTGTAGTGTCGGAGTTAAGCTTGCATTGGAATTGCCATTTTTCTAGTAATATAAACTATATATATAAAGCACAAAGTTTGTCTGTTTGTCTGTTATGTATACAAATCTACACCGTTTCACCGATCTGAACCAAAATGTGTATACTTACCCTTTGGAACCCTGCGGGTAACCCTGTGAACTTTAAATTTTGGACAGACCACCCCATTCCCTGCATTTAGTCCCTTTTGCACAAATCTACACAGTTTCACCGATCTGAACCAAAATTTGTATATTTACCCTTTGGAACCCTGCGAGTATCACTGTCCACTTAAAATTTCGGACAGACCACCCCATTCCGTGCATTTAGGCCCTTTGGTCCAAATCTGCACCGTTTCACCGATCAGAACCAAAATTCGTATTCTTACCCTTTGAAACCCGACAAGTAACACAGTTCACTTTATATTTCGGACAGACCACACTATTCCCTGCTTTTTGGTCCTTTGGGACAAATCCACACCGTTTCACCGATCTGAACCAAATTTTACATACTTACCCTTTGGAACCCGATGAGTAACACTGTTCACTTGAAATTTCTGACATGTCACTCCATTTCCTGCATTTAGCTCAGGAATCCCTCGGGGTTGCCAGCTTCCTAACTCACCAGCCATGAGCCCTTGAGGGTGTACCAGAAGTGGTGGGGCTACACACACCCTGCCTCTTTGAGGGCCTTGAGCAAGAGACAGGAGATATTATGAAAAGGAAAAGAAGGCAGACCCCTCGAAGAATGAGGGCATAAGGAAAGATGAGAAAACGGCCAATTAAGGCGGGAACTTGTAAGACTCCCTAGCCCTCGGATACCCTAATACAGTCGGGGTCGGAAGAGAACGAGAGTTGACCAAGGTAGGCCGACAGGAAAGAGAACTGAAAGGAGCCCAGCACCAGGAAGTAGAAGCGATGCCAGACTCAGCTGGGGTCCCGTGGTCGCCAACCCACGTCCCACAAGTTGTGAGACCCCGGGGGGTGCAGTTGTTAGAATAGCTGGCTGATTCATCGGCGAGGTGACATGAGAGGACTTTCCAGAGCCCGCCGTGTTATCTGCTGTCTATGCTGATGCCAGCACAGGGCCGTTCCTCAAGCCACTGTGGTGTTGCGAAAGAGTGAGTGATTCCCCGGCCAATCTAAATAGGACGGGGAACCCCGAACGTGTGTCATATTTTGTCATCATCTGCAATCATCTCAGGTTCGTGCAGCTTGGACCCACATTCTTTGCCGTGCAGTACGCCATAAGCTCTTTCACTAGACACATCGAGTACAGGCCTAAGCCAGAAAATAAGGTTGAGACTTTGGAAGACATCGAAGCTAGACATCTGAATTACCTGTATCAGTTTTAAAATAACACAATGTTCGTTTAGTAGTCATTTTTTCATTACCTTATTATTATCATCATAAGTGCAAATGACCTAGATGTTACGCGCATCATACCACTAATCACCGCCGCATAGAGTCTTTCTCGACTGTGAGTTTTAAAATATTTATTTTTATTACAGTACATGGTGTACATTATAAGTTGAAGTGTCATTTCAATACCGGTAGTAGTTTCCCTTATCATCCTCATCTTAAGGGCAAATGACCTAGATGCTACGCCCATTACAACATTAATCACCACACACAATAAGTATTCCTCGCCTGTGAATTTTGAAATATGTATTTCTATTACGGTAGTTTGTAAGTTTGACGTGTCAATTAAACAGTAGTTTTCATTATCATCCTTATCAAAAGGGCAAATGACCTAGATATTACGCCCTCATTGTCTTTGGGGGCAAATGACCTAGATTTTAAGTCCATGATATTTTTAAGGAGACTTTGAGACATTATCATCATTCCACCGGGCATAGCCGGGTACTACTGCTAGTCCAATATATAATATGCTAAGTTCATCCGACAATAAACTAAAGTTCCTGAACCAGAAGGAGTTAGAAGGTGCGTTTGGTGCCAAAATCTTCCAAATTACCTCAATAGTACAGGAAAGATCTTGTATTTCTTGAAAAGTCGACGGAAATATATGTATTTGTTTACAAAGAGTGCTTAAACAAATAAGCAAGACGATATCCCCTGCCAGAACTGTGTCGCGTCCAGCCCACATAACACTAGAGCCGGGCGGGTAGTCTGTACACATGGGGCGCACACAACCCATTGTGCATTGAAAAGAATATTCAAACCGAATTATCCACAGCAGTGACGAATTGCACTCTGATTTCATAAATATCGACAGTTTGTTTAAAAAGTGCGTTTATACAAATAAACATATTTATAGAAGCCCGCATAACAGTAAATCTGGGCGGGTGGTTTATGCTCATGCGAGATTTCTTGCACAGGTCCCCTAGTTATTATTATTATTATTATTATTATTATTATTATTATTATTATTATTATTATCAAAGTTAGGTGAAATGGAGACAATTAATCATTTTACTTCACCTGGCCTGCGCGTGTTAAACCTGATTTTAAGCCCTGAGAGAATAAGGTAATGTTTAATACCATGATGCTTTGCATAACTTACAGAAGCATTATGCTACTCCGGTTTTGAACGTCCTCATAAAGCGGTCCTCCCTTGTCGTAAACTTGAGTAGGCTACTCACAAGTCAGTCTGTGAACTGGTCTTGACCTTCCCTCACGACTGAAACAGTAGCGGGGATAGGGAACGAACATTGCCTGCTTTTCACGACCGGCGTAAAAAAGAAATGAGATTCAACTGTTTTACGCCGACTCATCACTTGGTGTATTATTTGGGAAGGTGGTCATTGTAATAAATAGGAGGAGTTTCACCAGTTTAAAAGCAGATGAAAAGCCAGTGCTATTTAAATAGTTAAAGGTACAGTGCAGCCATAATTTAGGACGTTCCCTAGAGCAATGCCTGGTTGAGCATTAGAAATGGAATATCTTTTTCAGAATGGCCGACAGCAACAAACATGTCGTACAACACTGCAGCAGTGTTGCATGTTTCAGGCAAAACAACTAGCTGAAATCGATGTCACTTACCGGCATGCGAGGGACTACAAGCACCCTGTAATGTGCTAAGTTTTTGTTTGTTTCTTTTGTTGTTGTTGTTGTTGTTGTTAGCGGCTTCGGTGGCGTAGTTGGTAGCATGCTGAGCTTCTATGCCCAAGAACGTGGGTTCAAATCCGGCCAAAGTCGTCGGATTTTTTAAGAGCGTTAAAAAGCCCTCAGTATGCCTTCCTTCGGAGGGGATGTAAAGCCGGCGGTCCCATGTCATAGATTTATGGCATGTTAAAGAACCTTCCACTAATTACACCTGTGTGAAGCAAAATTGTATAGGTTATGAATGCAAACAACGCTCTTAGGTTCCTACGTTCGTTGCTAAGAGCCGACTGCGGTGGCGTCTGGTAGCTAAGTTCTGAACTAGTAGTCGTTGACGGTGGCGTTTGGCGACAAAAGTAGGAACTATTTGAAAAATTCAAATGGCTGCAGTCCTTACTTGAATAAAAAACACTAATACAGTCATCACAGTTAACACCGGTTATCAGACAGATTCTACACACTCCCTAAGTACACGGGTTGGTTGGTTCCTCAGTTTAGGGGCTGCGACAACGCGGTCATGTAGCCCCGTGTACTTTGGGTGTGTGTAGAATCTGTCTGATAACCGGTGTTAACTGTGATGACTGCATTAGTGTTTTTTTTTTTATTAAAGTAAGGACTGCAGACTTTTGAATTTTTCAAATAGTTCCTACTTTTGCCGCCAAACTCCACCGTCAACGACTACTAGTTCAGAACCAACCAACCAACAACGTTGTTGATGTTGTCGTTGTTAACTCTTTAGGCGCTTTGCGACATCGTGGCCATGTAGCTCGGTGTACTTGGGTGTGTGTAGAAGCTGTGTGGTAACCTGTGTCACTGTGAAGTTTGTACTAGTGTGTGTATTTGTTTTTGAGATAGGATTTGGGTAGGAAACGGCCGTGGCTTTAAGATCGGGACCATCCCGGCATTTACCTCGAGTGTAAGTGCGAAACCACGGGAAGCCACTTCCAGGATGGCTATCCTCAGTTTTTTCTCACGAGGTTGAGTGTACTCCGTTCCAGCCCACCAACCAGAATTAAATTTCTAGGCAGAGCCGGGAATCGAACCCAGGACCCCTCGGTGACAGCGAAGAATACTAGCCACCATGCAACGAGGTCACATTTATACCAGTTTTATTTCAATTTGGCTTCGTTATTTGGGAATTGATAGTGGGCGACAGACATTCACACAGACACTCGGATATTGTGCCCTTGTAGATATCATAGGTCTATAGAGCATCCAGCGTTTAAAAAAGACTGTGGAGCCTTATGGCGACAGTGTTGCTAACTCTAGGCAGAGGTAGCGCTGACGTCATACGTTACGTTCACCCGCTTCGAGTACTGCGCTTTCATAAGTTAGCGAGACAACACAACCCCAGCAACTATCTGAAATAGAACATGCCCAGGAAGGAGCAGTTTTGCAGGTGTTGACGGACTGGACCAGTATTAAGGATACCGTACGCGAAGAGAACCAATAACAGCATTCATTTCGTTGTGATATGACGCATTACTGATTGACAGATGTCGAGAGCACAACGCTTCCTTCCTTCTCGGATGTACTGTATGCTGACGATGTTAACAATTTTTACGTCAGCAATACTGTTGATCATCACCTTTTTTGTTATTAGTTAGGCTATAATTTAGTTTCTTTCATTTTTATTCTTGTTTGGTTTAGATTAATATTTGTACAATTGTATGAGTTAGCCGTGCAGCTGTAAGCTTGCATTCGGGAGAGAGTGGGTTCGAACCCAACTGTCGGCAGTCCTGATTCGATGAAACAGAAAACAAAACAGACACACAATAATAACACCAATGACGGATAGTGCTTCAGAACTTATGTTGCCGACGGAACTGAGCACGTGCTCCACTCCGGGCGAGCATGCAGCACAGGACAAGGCTCTTCCTTCCAGCGTGCTAACCTCGAAAATTTTTAAATTACTAAGACGTAATATAAACGATACTAGTATGCAATAACAAAGGTAATCAATTGGCAGATAATTGTAGGAAGCTATTATGACGAAAAAATATATGTTCGGAATTCCTTCATGATAAAAGGTAAGGTAACAAAACCAGTGTAGGGGGTGTTTCCGTTAAAAGTAAAAGCCCATAAGACCCACAGTCTTTTCTAAACGCTGGACGCTCTATAGCATAACTTTTCACAAATTTCGAAAGTAGACTAAAATTAGGCTAAAGGCTCGGTCACACAGGAGCGCGGACTGTCCACGCACGCGGAGCGGCCTACCGCCGCGAACTCTGTATTGTTAAATATTGCATCACCCTGGCCAAACCGAACGCGGCCTGCCAACGCGGCTCAACCTTGTCCTCGGCGGTCGGCGAACCAGTTGTGTTTTCTTACAAAGTTCGCGGCGGCCTGTAGACGACAAAACAGAAAATATGGCAGAAGAAACCGAAAAATAATAAGTATAATTTTTTTCGTGAAAAATAAATATGTGCACAAAATAATTATTATGCTTTATTTTTCATTTTTTTAAACTGGTGGCTAGCCTTTCCTTCACACAGATGGGTTTTCTCCAGTCAGTGGTTTGCTTGGAAATAGTTGGTTCTAGGAGCATACGTAATGTCTCTGTTCTTGAGATATTCGAAAATATATGAAGAACCTGTCTTCAAACGAGAACAGTTCCCGGCACAATCTGTGAAACTCCCCATATTCCTCTCTTTTCTCTTTAATTTCGTGAACCCATAGGCCTACTCTCATTCGTCTCATTGCCAACAGAAGAAGCAATTCTTCTTCTTCAGAGGAACTGCTGGACATGCTGAATTAAAATGTTAATTAAATTACCACGAGCAGGAAACAATGTAATGCACATTTGATCGCGAGTGCTTTCACACTGGTTTGCCTTGACTTGTCCGCATTCTATTTCACCACCCTAGTCCGCGGCGGACTGCGGTCGTTCCGTTCGTGCGGACAGTCCGCGCTCCTGCTTGACCGAGCCTTTTAATAGACATGAACAGGCTTAGGATAATTATGTATTTTGCATATTCCATAATTATGCAATTGCATATTTGGGACAGTTTTAACTTAACACTGCATATTTAGGGGTTTCCTCCCATTAGTGCATATTTCAAAAACATTCTTAATCTTGAGTGTAGACATCAGCTTCTGCAGGACACTTTTGGATTATTTGACATGCATTTCAGGTAACAGGAATGTTGAGAAGTGCTGGGTTTGCATCGTGTTTAAATTTAGCAACACTGGCCCTACATCCGGCCATAGCTTTGCCTACCTGCAATGCAATTAGGTGAGCACTGATTCTTGGTATTTCCCGTAAAGCAGGTTATATTTTCCTCATTCCGTAAATAGTTACCTTTCATGCACAATTAGTTATTGTCAGTCTTACTTTCGTTGAGTTGAAACAGGCTGTGGTTCATACCACGTTCAATAGCTACTGTATTTAAGATGCCTAAGTAGAAGAACTGTTAATGAGGTAATGAAAGGGTATGTACGAGAGTTTCAAGACTTTTCAATTGACGGAAGTGTGTTGTTTTGCAAATGCTGTAGAAAAGTCGTAAACGCAACTAAAAAGTATCAAATTCAACAACATCTTCAAACAATGAAACACAATAAATTGAAAGAAGTAAACCTGAAACAAAAACACCAGGTTCTTGTAACCACTGCTTTAGTTAAACCTGAACCAACACGTAGTACATTCAATGAAGATCTGTATAAAGCATTTCTCTCGGCAAACATACCGTTCGCTAAACCAAACAATAAGAACTTAGTTCAGTTTCTGCAGGTGTATACGAAACAGCCAGTCCCAGATGAATCAACAATTAGGAAGAATTACGTTCCTGAGCTTTACAATGTAACGTTAAGTAAACTAAGGGAAAACGCACGTGGAAAATATATTTGGGTCTCACTAGACGAAACAATGGACGTAGATCAAAGATATGTAGCTAACTTCGTGTTTGGAATTTTAGGAGAAGAAGAAGAGAGGGACAAATCATATCTAGTAAATATGGCTGTGTTGCCTAAGGTGAATCACTCAACAGTTGCTGCATTTTCAATGATGCACTTTCTTGTTTGTGGCCATCAGGCATTCTTTACGATCATGTTATCGTGGTAAACAAGATGCCGCACCTTACATGGGAGGTCTTTGGATATTATATCCCAAGATGATACAAGTCACATGTGTAGCACATGGACTTCATCGAGTCGCTGAAGCAGTTCGGGCTTCCTTTCCTGAAGTAAACACGTTGATCTCCACAGTGAAAAGAGTGTTCCTGAAGGTTCCAAGTCGCAAAGAAAAATATTTTGATGCAGATCATGATGTGCCACTCCCGCCTTCACCAGTTCATACAAGATGGGGAACGTGGCTCGAAGCTGCTGTTTATTATGCCAATTATTTCGAGGTAGTAAAAAAGGTAGTTGAAGACCTCGATTCTGAAGAAGCTGCTTCTATTAAAGAAGCTCAAAAAGTCTTGAGCAAAGATGGTGTTCGTGAGCAACTTATATTCATTCGTTCCAATTTGCGTTGCATACCTTCAGCCATTACGAAATTGCAAGAAATAGGACTGCCTCTTCACGTTAGCATTGGAATTGTTGAAGAAGTCGATCGATCCCTAAAGAACCCAACTAATCAAGTTTTCTCGAAAAAATTGCAGAATGTAATGCTGAAAAATTCCGGTCTCCTCAAACTTAAAAGCATTTGTGGTGTTATTCAAGGCAAAGACAAAATTGACAGTGCATCGATACTAGAGGTCTCTGATTTCGTTAAGTTGGAGTATGCTCCAATTGTGGCATGTGATGTGGAGAGTGTTTTCTGAGTACAAAGTCATTTTAAGTGAAAATAAGCGCAAGTTTGTGTTTGAAAACCTACCTATTATATTACCCATTACATCATGCAGTGATTAAGTGTAATCAAGACTTGTAAATTTTATTGACAAACTGGAGCAATCTATTGTAGTACTGTGAGTAATTGTCTTTATTTTGGCGATATTTAATATGTAACATTGATTTCTTGTAATATAAACCACTAATTGATATCAGATATATGTTTATTTTTAATGCATATTTTAGTGCTTATTTAGACACTTTTTAGTGCATATTTGCATGCATATTTTGGCATTTTAAGTGCATAATTATCCGAAGCCTGGACATGAAATACATCGAGCAGCAATATTATGCAGAAGTAAGAAATCTGGTCTCCTAAGAATTTTATTTCCTTTGTCCCCGCTATGGCGAATTTAGATTCCCAGTTCTGCCAGGCTTAGCAGTGAGTCTCAAAATCGATGGCAAGCGTTTAAAGTACTATTACAACCCACGTAGCAGGAAGAGCGGAAATTCTCACAAGTAATTTAGGGAAGTTCCTATGAGAGCAGAACAGCGGTGTGATGGTCATTATAGCTTGGAAACGGAGTCTCTTTTTAATAATTATAGCTTAGGTGGGACATTTGCCAAGTTCGTTAATGTGTCTCTAACAGCACGGCTGTTGGAGAAGGTAAGAGAAACTCGGAAAGTGTTAGAGGCTCGATATTCCTATAAACAAGTTCTGTGCTTGGGTACTACGACCTTCTTCGACAGGAAACAGTGTCCAATTACGGCGGCTTTGGTGGCATAGTTGCTGAGCTTCTATGCCCAACGTTGCGGGTTCAAACCCGGCCAAAGTCGTCGCATTCTTTAAGAGCGTTAAAAATCCCCCAGTATGCCTTCCTTGGGAGTGAAAGTAATGCGGGTGAGCCCATGTCATAGATTTATGGCATGTAAATGAACCTTCCACTAACTACACATCTGTGAAGCTAAATTTGTAGGTTAGATTTGATTAACAGCGGTAACGTTCTCGCTTGCTGGGCCCATGGTTGCAGGTTCGTATCCTGGCGCAGTCAGCTGGCATTTGAGGGTGCACAAATAATGCGAGGGAGCCGTGTCAGTAGATTTACCGGCACGTTAAAGATCCCCTACGGAGCGAAATTCCGGCACCCCGGCGTCTCTAAAAGCCAGAGTAGTTAAAAGGGACGTAAAACCAATAACATTATTATTAGATTTGATTAACGCTCTATTATAGTTCCAATGTTCGCCGTCAGGTACCAGTTGCTATGACATTTAGTAGCGAAGTTAACAGCTAGGTAGCGTTGACAGTAGTAAAAGTAGGAATTAGTTGAAATTGATCGTCTGTAGTCCTTGCCTGAATTACGGATAACACACACTAATACAGCCATCACAATTTACAGTGGTTATCAGACTGATTCTACACACACCCAAAGTACACGGGGCTACATGACCACGTTGTCGCAGCCCCTAAACTGAGGAACCAACCAACCAGTGTCCAATTACCTTAGAGACTTTACGCCCCGTGTAAATATAAACCATGACGAATAGAAATAAATAGTGTTATCACTCACCGAGTTCAACCGCGCCCCGCTCTGCTAGCGCTAGCGGCGCTGATCCCCAACGCTACACAGACAGCTGTTCAATAGTGGGATACGCGCTGGGCTACGTAAACCTCTTTACGAAGACTGCGGTTACGCTGATTACAACAAATTGTGGGTTTAGACTTATGAATAATACTGTCAAAAAGTTAGCATTAATATTCTCTGTCGCCATGTAGAACTATCGTTTAAAACCCTCCGTTAGTCGCGCATTGGTCTGACAGCTCCATGGTTCGTTATATTAGTTTTAATATCAAGCCAACAGTTCAAGTTATGATCTTATCGTCTCGTGACATCTTACACCAAACCATAGTAAGCATTTTTCTGGAGTTGTGAAATAGCGTGTCTAAAAATAACTTTAACACGTGTAACATTTTGTCAGCGTGAGATTGATAGTACCAGCGCTCCCAATGATGTTACATTCTGTTAGTGAGTGGCAGGGTGCTGTTATAACGATTATTTGGCTTAGTATGTTGCCTTAGTTAATATCAGTAAGGAGACTGCGCCTTACGAAAACCTAAGGATGCAGATGAAGCGTGTCACCTTCTGCTGAAAGATAACAAATAGCTAGTTCATGATTCAGTAATTTCAAAGGAATTTGTGACTCTGATACTGAAGACAAAGTTGAAACAAGATCCGAAGATCAGGAGGACGGTAACGGAAGCGAAGAATTGGATGACCGTTTATTTTATTGGCAGGTTGGCCATTATTATATGTCCGACTCATTCTTGGCCACTTGGCTATCACCACGGAAGTCCGGGTTCGATTCCCAGCTCTGCCAATAAATTTAATACTGGTCTGAGGGCTGGAACGGTGTTCACTCAGCCTCGTGAGGCAAAAATGTTAAGAGGCGCGTTCGATTCCTACCTCAGCTATCCTGGAAGTGGATTTCCGTGGTTTCCCACTTCTCCTCCAGGCAAATGCCAGGCTGGTACCTAACTGAAGGACACGGCCGCTTCCTACCCAAATCCGACCTCAATTCCAAATACACACACTACTACAGATATCATAATGACACAGATTATCAGACGAATTCTAAACAAACCCAATCACACGGGGATAGGTGACCACGATGTCTTAAGTCCCTAAAGAATCAACAACCAGTATTATTTTAGGCCTATTATTATTAAGACGGATTATTTTTCGTTTTAGGTAAGGATGGCACGAAATAGAACAAGTAACCACGGAAGGCTGCCTTCATTCCGTATCCTACTGGGCGGCTTTCGTGATTTTACATCAGTGGATAGATATTTCGGTAAATTTTGAAAAATTTGAGGTACTGATCCTGGTTTTCATTTCCACTTCACGCGATGAAGTTTCACGTTCTCATAGTTCACTACGAAACAGTCCGCCTTTATAATAATTAAATCTTCCGAAAAACGCTCGTCACAGATTCCATTTTTTATCGACAATTGCTTATCCTTCTACGGAAAAACTCTCGCCCATTTCGAAAACAGATTTGTTTCTTTTGGCGGTGTGAAAAATGTCTACCATCAGATTTTCTTCGTAACCCAATTTACTTCCAGGAACAAAACATTACATTTTCCCGAACCAACAAAAACTTAGTTGTTTGCACACACAAAGCACTGCACAGACATTCGTAAATTATTACAAAGAAACAAATTCCCTCGAATAATATGACTTCTCGCGCACAGGATATTACAGTACTAACCTCGTGGGTTACTGTCATACGTGCTTATGGTTCGTCGCGACTTCCGCGCCACACACTGGCTGGACCATGAACTACAATGCTTAAGTAGCGGAGTGATGACACTGTTTATTTCTATTCGTCATGTATAAACTGACGAGTTAGCGGGTGTAAATTGACACCTACTCTCAGACTAACACAGCCCACATACCAAATAAACCAATTAACGCGATATTTCGAGTTGCAGAGTAACTTGAATTCTTAATAAGTCTCTGCTTCAGACCTTTCTAAACATTAATAGTGCAGAAACACTATTTTCTATGTTGTTGTTACAGATTTTATCATCATCACAGCAGGGTGCTTGTATGCCATTTTGCATATTAGTTCACAATTCTACAGTAGTTTTTAGGTCTTACTGCTTAATTGTATCACAGCTACACCCTCATGGATTAGTAGGAGGAAGAAGACTGTTTTGTTGAAGAGATTGCCATTTTTTAGTATTGCAACATCTATTATATAATACGCTAAGTACATCCGACAAAAAACTCAAGCTCCTGAGCCAGAAGGAGTTAGAAGGTGCGTTTTGTGCCAAAATCTTCCAAATTGTCTCAATAGTACAGGAAAATCTCGCATTTCTTGAAAAGTAAACGGAAATATATTTATTTGTTTAAAAAGTGTGTTTAAATAAATAAGAAAGAGGATAGCCCCTGGCAGACTTGTGTCGCGTCCAGCCCGCATAACAATATGGTCGGGCGGGTAGTCCGTGCACATAGGGCGCACACAACCCATTGTACATTGAAAGGAATGTTATAAACAGAATTATTAATGTCTACAGTGACGAATTGCACTCTGATTCAATAAATATACACAATTTGTTTTAAAACTGTGTTAAAACAAATACACATATTTATAGAAGCCCGCATAACAGCAAAGCCGGGCGGGTGGTTAATGAACATGCGAGATTTATTGCACAGGTCACCTAGTTAAAATAGTTCTTTATTCGGGTGCTTAATGCCTTAATATTTATCAGTAATAATTACGACACTTATGAAGTTTTCTGATGGATCTTTTGTTGTTTTTAGTTGGAGGGCAGAGACTGTCTGTGGGTGTCACTGTAGGTTTGGTAGTGTTTCGTAGAGCTATTTGTGTTGTTGATTTGTATCTGAAGATGCTAACTTGACGAGCGAAACATGTTATCTCTTTGTGTTGTCCTTCTTCAATAGAACATACCAATGCATATAAATGTCTTAATCATGTAATTTATAGAGTGATATAAAAATGACCATGATAACCCCGATACCTTATGAAGTGTTAATTATAAACTATTTATTTATTTATTTTTCACCTAAAGTCAATTTTTAGTTCAGAGTTCAGTTGATATATGATGAATATAACGTGGCAAGTTAGACCTGGCCTGTCATGGCGGAGTCTCGTCTAGGAGGGGAAGTGGTGGGATCACTAGGCGCAAATGCAATTTCCCCTCTTCGGTGCAACAGCTGTTTGGAGCTGCTGGCTGCTCATCGTGGTTATATTTAGAGCCCTGCGCGGATGAACAAAACGTTATCCGCATCCACCCCGCATCCGCACGGCTGTTATCCGCATCCGCCCCGCATCCGCACGACTTTTATCCGTATCCGCTCCGCATCCACACGACTTTTATCCACACTTTTATTATCCGAATCTACTGGCATTACAATAATATTTTCAATGTGTTGCTTTATACTTTATATTTTAGACATTTGAGCAGAAAGTCGTTTCCTTAGGCTATGTATGCCATGTGCTATATTTAAAATGAATGTTATTCAGCCAGAAATGCAACCCTTTTCAGTTCGGAGTGTTGACTATCCTTAATGACATAATTTGAATGGAATTAGCGTAAATCATAATCTTACATTTGTCATGAAAAAACATAACTAAAAAAAAGTCATAAACATCCGGGCCCCTGTAAGGGATAGTGGGGGGAATTGTGCGCACTTAATCAAGAATCTGTCCTGCGATGGTCTCATAATAGATAACACAGCTGCGGTTATGAATAAGGGAGCGTTAGTAACCCTATATTCGATGTGCAACTTCTTTCGTACGGATGACTCGGAAATGTTGAAACGTCTCCCCACTTCCCTTATTTTCATCCCATCATCCCTAATTGCACGTACAGCTTCCTGCATATTTTCTGCTGGGTAGGAGTTTGTCTCCGTTTTCCGCGTATAATTTCTTGGCATCTGGAGAACAAACTCGAAATATTTTGCCATTAATTTCGCGTTGTATTTACTTGTATCGTATGTTCTGCGCACCATTACCCCACTCTGCTTTTAAAACGTAACTCACTGAATCCCGGTAAACTAATCTATTATATTAAAAAAAAAAAACTGAAAAAAACACTGTAAAACTGACATATAAAACTGCATTTAACTTCAAATAATTGAATCACAACTGCAGGCTTACCTTCTTATTTGCTGGCTACAGAAAATAACATGCAACGTGTAAAGTTTCTTCATCCAAGCCTCACGGCTATCACATAGCAACTGGCATCATGCTGACTGTCCCTATCTGATAGGTACGATGACAGCTTAAGGGCAGCATGGGCAGCAGGGAACTGAGTTGCTAGTTGTACTACCAATTCGAAAAACGTTGGCGCGCATAATTAGCCAACTCTCCCCATGATATTCAACAAGTTCGGATTGTATTCTAAAAACTATCCGTAAATTTACTCCAAACATTATCCGCAGCTTATCCGCTATCCGCAAAGACATACAAACTATATCCGCATGGCCAAAAATGTTGCGGATATCCGCATCCGCGCAGGGCTTTAGTTATATTATGCAAGCATAAAGTATCGAATAGGCGCATTCTCAGTGACATAGCATTGGTATTGATGGTAATGAACTGAGAGCACGCCCACTTCACACACTCCTGACAGCAAGCTTGTTGCCATGCTTGTCAAAGAACTGAGCCGCTCAGTCTTGCTTCGCATGCCTTGACAGCATCTGTACCCTGCCAAGGTTCTGGGAATAATGACTACTTGGCAACATCTAACCAGCGCGTGATGAAGTATGTGCTCACTGGTTGACAAAGAATCCAGGCGGGGGGGGGGGGGGGATGACGTAATGCACCACGACGCACATGCGCATCGGACGGTTCAGATATAATTTGTTCCGTTATAGTACTATATCTAAAGTTCAATAGTAAAATTTTCCAAAAAACAGATCTGTTACAATAAATTTTGAAAATTAAGCATAAAAAAATTGTCTTGAAAAACAGCGTAGAAATGAGGAATGTGTATGTGAAAATATGTAGCCTACTGTTTGTTGAAATAGTTAGGTTATAAAAATTCTTGATGAGTATTAGCTAGGTATAGTACTGTATAGTATAGAAAAGAAGAACTTTGGAATGTGTGGTGAAGTTAAGTTGAAAATGTAACTGTTCTGTATTTATTTCAGTTTAGTTTTTCATATATTCCAGTAATTTGAATTATTTTGTGTTGACCGACTGAAACTTACAACATCAATCGAGTTTAGGTAACGTCGAGCCTTTACGTTCCGTGTAAATAGAAAGGGACCAGTTGATACTTGCGCTAAGACCCTCACGGCCCACACAGGCCATAATAAAACCACTTCCAGGATGGGTGAGGTGGGAATCAAACTCTCCTCTTCTCCGATTTGCTTCACGAGGCTGAGTGTACAGCGTTCCAGCCCTCAGACCAGAATCAAATTTCTTGGCAGAGCCGGGTTCAAATCCGGGCCTCTGCGGTGACAGCCAAAGTGCCAGTCATTACGCAACGAGTTGGGTGTGTATACTTATTAATCCATGTTATATATCCCGTGGTGTTGGGATAGCGCGATGCCTCTCACCCGGAGGCCCCGGGTTCGATTCCCGGCTCCGTCAGAGATTTTAGAAACTGATGAGAGGGCTGGAATAATATTAACATCTCCAAAATGGACAAATTCAAGTATTTAAGCAAAATTACGAAACATATATAAAATTACATAGAACAGATAGCCTGTAGACTAATAAAATATCCATGTCCCTATTATATAAGGAAAACATACAACAGTACAATACTGTTTTCAAAACAGAAGCACTTTATTAATCTGAAAAAGTAGTTCCGTGAAGAACTCAATAGCCTATTCTCATATATCCCACTTAGGTGTTAATAGCCTCTATCAACATACAAAATTTCAGTTTGTTTGCTGTAATAGATTCGTAGATATTTAGAACCGTCAAAATATTTCAGATGGACGCCATGTTGGATTTTTATATATGTAGGCCAAAAACGACGATTATTGCATAGGTTCATTATTCAAACGTTGACTTCGATCGCATGATTAGGACACAGAAAATAATAACTTAATTTTAAAATTTCGCACAGCCGCCATCTTCAGGTTATGTAAACATTTGAAATAAATTAGATGTCAGTGCATTAAAATATGTATAATCATTTGCTGTACCATGTTTCGCTGCGCTCGGATAGTTAAATCACGAGAAAAGTCTATTTAAAATTGTTAAATTTTGCTTGGCAGCCATGTTCGTTTTGTTATTAACAGGATTTCGAAAGTTACATAGGTGTACTTCTAGTAGTGCCCTCTATCACCGTACAAAATTTCAGGGTGATATAAGTAGTAATTTCGGAGATATAGAATGCCGGTGAATTATTTCGCAGAGCTGCCATGTTGGATTGGTGAGACGTAATAAAATTGGAAGGGCACGGTATAGTACTATGCCTTACCGAGTTTCGTTCAAATCGCTGCAGCCGTTTTGATTTTATTACGGGGACACACACATACACAGACACACACACACGAACAAAAGGTGATCTCACAAGTCTATTTTTAGCCTACTTTCGATTTTTGCAAAAAATGAAAGTAGACTTATGAGATCAACACAGGGCGAAAAAAGTGTGTCTGTCTGTGTGTGTGTATGTGTGTGTGTGAGTCTGTGTATGTGTGTGTGTGTATGTGTGTATGAGTCTGTGTGTGTGTGTGTGTGTGTGTGAGTGTGTGTACTCTGAGTGTCTGTCCCCCCCCCCCCTATCAATTCGAACACGGTGAATGCGAATTGAACGAAATTTAGTACAAAGGTAGCACTAGCAAAGGACACCTCAGTGTCATGTTTTATATCGCCGTCATCTTGACGGAAACGTAATGGCGGCCACACAAATGTACAAAGCTTAAATCAAATTACGACTAACCTAATCATCCGATCTCTACCAAATTTTGCAACAACATACCTTTATGGGGGGAGCATCCTTTGACCAAACCAATAGGTCATCAGCGTAATAGTTTGCGGATGGCGGCCATCTTTGTGTGAAAATCGATTCCCCCTATTAATTCGAACACGGTGGAACCGAATGGAACGAAATTTGGTACAGAGGTAGTACTAACAAAAGGCACCTCAGTGTCATGTTTTATATCGCCGCCATCTTGACGGAAACGTAATGGCGGCCACACAAATGTTCAAAGCTTAAATCAAATTACGATTAACCTAATCAACCGATCTCTACCAAATTTTGCAACAACATACCCTGAGAGAGGAACCATCCTTTGACCAAACGAATAGGTCATTAGCCTAATAGTTTGCGGATGGCGGCCATCTTTGTGTGAAAATCAATTCCCCCTATTAATTCAAACACGGTGAAACCAAATGGAACGAAATTTGTTACAGAGGTAGCACTAGCAAAGGACATCTCAGTGTCATGTTTTATATCGCCTCCATATTGACAGAAACGTAATGGCGGCCACACAAATGTTCAAAGCTTAAGTTAAATTACGACTAACATAACCATCCGATCTCTACCAAACTTTGCAACAATATAACTTTATGGAGGGAGCATCCTTTGACCAATCTAATAGGTTATTAGCCTAATAGCTTGCGGATGGCGGCCAGCTTTATGTCAAAACTGATTCCCCCTATTAATTCGAACACGGTGGAACCGAATAGAACGAAATTTGGTACAGAGGTAGTACTAACAAAATGCACCTCAGTATCATGTTTATATCGCCGCCATCTTCACGGAAACGTAATGGCGGCCACACAAATGTTCAAAGCTTAAATCAAATTACGACTAACCTAATCATCCGATCTCTGCCAAATTTTGCAACAACATACCTTTATGGGGGAGCATCCTTTGACCAATCTAATAGGTCATTCGCCTGATAGTTTGCGGATGGCGGCCATCTTTATGTCAAAATTGATTCCCCCTATTAATTCGAACACGGTGGATCCAAATGGAACGAAATTTGGTACAGAGGTAGTACTAACAAAAGGCACCTCAGTATCATGTTTTATATCGCCGCCATCTTGACGGAAACGTAATGGCGGCCACACAAATGTTCAAAGCTTAAATCAAATTACGACTAACCTAATCATCCGATCTCTACCAAATTTTGCAACAACATACCTTTATGGGGGAGCACCCTTTGACCAATCTAATAGGTCATTCGCCTGATAGTTTGCGGATGGCGGCCATCTTTATGTCAAAATTGATTCCCCCTATTAATTCGAACACGGTGGATCCGAATGGAACGAAATTTGGTACAGAGGTAGCACTATCAAAGGGCACCTCAGTGTCATGTTTTATATCGCCCCCATCTTGACTGAAACGTAATGGCGGCCACACGAATGTTCAAAGCTTAAATCAAATTACGACTAACATAACCATCCGATCTCTGCCAAACTTTGCAACAACATACCTTTATGGAGGGAGCATCCTTTGACCAATCTAATAGGTCATTAGCCTAATAGTTTGCGGATGGCGGCCATCTTTATGTCAAAATTGATTCCCCCTATTAATTCGAACACGGTGGAACCGAATGAACGAAATTTGGTACAGAAGTAGCACTAGCAAAGGGCACCTCAGTGTCATGTTTTATATCACCGCTATCTTGACGGAAACGTGATCGCGGCCACCCAAATGTTAAAAGCTAAAATGTAATTACGACCAACCTAATAATCTAGTCTCTACCAAATTTTGCAACACCATATCTTTATGTGGGAAACATATTCTTACCAAACTGCAAGAACATCAGCCCAATAGTTTGCAGATGGTGGCCAAGTATGTGTGCAAATCGATTCCCCCTATCAATTCAAACACGGTAAAACCAAATTGAACGAAATTTGGTACAGAGGTAGCACTAGCAAAGGGCACCTCATATTCATGTTTAATATCCCTATAGCACGTTGTATTTCAACAAGCTACTACAACAAACATTCAACCATACTCCTTGAAAAGGACAAAGAGTTATAACAATACCCATGCATTTAGGAGAAAGTAGGCTATATGTTTTTTACTGAACATCTTGTTTTTTCATAAATGAAAATAGGCTAAAAATGATGATTGGGTGGGGGGGAGGGGGGGGGGGGGGCAGGTCAATATTCAAGACATCAAGAAACAAAAGAAAAAATCATCAGAAAAATCTTAGGACCAAATATGATAACTACTTTTGTATGAAACAAAAGTCGCATGAAATCTTTCAAAGTATTGAAAAATTTACAGATTCCATCAAAAAGAAGAGGCTGAAATATAATGATCTCATATACAGAATGGATACTGATTTTCTTTAATTTTAACTCACACCAATTGGCAGATGGAAATGAAAAAAGTTCTACAAGGAATTAGTACTAACGAAGACTTCATTCACAACAGAACATAATTTAGAACCCTACTAAACGGACACAAATCAGCCAAGAAACCTACTCGCATGAGTACAGGAATGGCTGAAGAACGCAAAAGCGAGCAGAGTGAATGGATGAAGAGATGATGTAGTTGCTAATTTTTGGGCTGCGACATCGGTGTCATAGGCCCGTGTATTTGGGTGTGTGTGGAATTTGTGTGATAACTTGTGTTAGTGTGTTTGTTTGTAGATTGGGTATAGGATTAAAAATAATAATAATATAATTTTTTTACATCTCTTTTAAATACCGCGGCTTTTAGAGACGCCGGGGTCCCGGAAAATTTGTCCCAACGGGGAAGTTTAACATGCAAGTAAATCTACTGAAATCGCTCCCTCACATTTGCGCACCCTCAAATGCCAGCTGACTGCGCCAGAATTCGATCCTGCAACCTAGGGCGAGCTGGTGAGAATGTTACCGCTGAGCCACGCAGCCAGCTGGAATAGGATTAGGAAGGAGACGGCTGTAGCCTTAAGTTAGGAACCAACCCAACATTGCCTGGAGTAGCACTGGGGAAAACACGGAATACAACTTCCAAGACGACTTAAGGTGGGATTCAAACTCTTCTCTTTTCAGTTTTGCCTCACATCAGATATTTTTTTTAAATTGTAAAGTCGGGAATCAAACCCGGGCCTTTGGGGCGACAGTCAAGAACGCTAGCCGCTACACCACGAGGTGCTCTAAGATATATTGGGAAGAAAAGAGTAACCATTGTGCTAAATAAGTTCGAACAAGATATTTAGTTATGCATAATGAATAATAATAATAATAATAATAATAATAATAATAATAATACTAATAATAATAATAATAATAATAATAATAATAATAATAAGCTGCTCTGGGCAGGTCAGTGATCAATGATAGACCTATATCAGCAAACGGTCAGACATTATACTTATTGATAAGGTGCAGAAGAAACCTCTTCCAATAGACATCGCAGTCCGTAACTCGCATAATATCCAGCAAAGTTATGCTGAGAAAGTGACAAAATACATACCTCTGGTTGAAAATATCCGACAGATTTGGCGACAGGAATTCTTTACAGTATTGTCTATCATAATCTCTTCCACCGGGATCATACCGAAGACGCTGAAGGCCAACCTTGATAAATTGGGGCTCCACCATAATCTGCCTACCAGTATGCAGAAAGTAGTTATTTTAGAGACCTGCTCCATAGTTCGTTCGTTCTTCAACCTACCAGTATAGAGAACTCCACTCCATCTTTCAACAAATGCTGATGAAATTGTGAATTGTACCCAACGACATGGTGAACATATGAGTATAAATTCAGTGGCGTACCGACGGGGGGAGGGATTCCTTTACTTGAATCTATATATTGTCCCATCTATCACCTGTTTTACGGCATCGCTCGTTAGGGGTCTTAACTCCCGCATACACCTTAGGTGTGGTCACGTTCCTCACTTAATAAATGCCCTGCACTCTACTCGCAGTGTTGGAGCTACCCATGGATCAGTTTTGCTGTTGAAGTGGGCGATCGGTAAGTCTTTTCACGTCGCTTCGGGTTGCTTTAATTGTGTGTGCCCGTTTCCTTATAGATAATTCAGTAAAAGAGGAGTTTCTGCAATTTAATCCAATTAATGATACAGATAAAATAATCAATATAGGCAGATTTTGAGAGCCAATAGCAATTGCAGTAGGAACACGGAGAGCAAAACATTATTTTTCTCTCACATAATATCAATATTTTAAGCAACCACGTAACTATGGCCATGATTATACCACTGCATCGTTTCAGTCTCAATATTTAGTTACTGTTGTCCATATTTTTTAGAATTTCTTTTCATTTTTTTATTGTGTCGAAAAAATGAGACCTAAATTTTTTTCATGCAAAGAGAGCGGTTATTTAATTGTACTTTTTTATGAATATTAATCAAATTATCATTTTAATTATGATGATGACTGTCGTTTTAAGGGACGGAACAGCAAAGTCATCTGTCCCTGTAATACCAGTAATGTACACAATTACCCTATTATATTAATGGACCCCCCCCCCCAGAAGGAAATCCTGCGTACGCCACTGAGTATAATAATAATAATTGTTACGTGCATTGTCCGTACCAACGTTTTTTTTTTTAAATATGTATCTTACCTAGATGTGACTTCACGACCTTTGAAACGACCGCCTGGTGGCTTGGTTCCGATTTTGAACACGAGATGGCAGCTGCTATCGGACTTCGGCGCTTCTAGCCGTGGTTTCTTCTTCACCGCTAGGGTGTGTTTGTGGTGCCTTATAAACTCGTCCTAATCGTGTCATATTTGAAGGCTATTATTATTATTCTACGTCATGAAACAAAAGACTGTATATACATGATACCGCCAAATTAATTACTTAATAATCACATTGTTGCTTGAGGTGTCATGCTGTGATTGGACAATTACATTAACATGAATGCAATGCTGTTTTGACGTGTGATTCTCTGCCATCTTGTGAATTTATTGTCTGTCGTCAAGGAAGCAACTAGCCTGCTGTTGGTGAAAGAGGATCTCTCCGTCGCGCTGGGGGCGGTGGCCCTCAGCCTCTACGAAACATGACTTAATTCAACTAAGAAAATGCCTGTGCTCGTAAGGTTTTAACTTTCATCGTTTCGCCGTGAAGAGGACGTATGAAATGAAAATCGCATCTAGATACAAACAGGAGTGCTTGTGATACCAAAACGGCGCATGGCCGGGTTAGCCATTTTTGAGGCACATTTAGTGCCGTATAATATTTTATTTAAATTGTGTGCTGATTAATTTATTATTATTGTGTCTCCACTGAGAAGTTTTTAAGGTACGTAATGTTATTCTAAACCTTATATATTTTATTATGGGAGCTCCAATTTTGGCCTTGTATTAATGTTTTGATGCTGGTTTGTTTCGCCTGGTAGGCCTAATTTTTTTTCTGTTTTAATAATGTTACCAGATATATATATATATTAATTTTGTTATTTTTCTTCGTACCTTCTGGAGACACATTTCTAGTTTATTTTACGTTTTAAATTATTATTTATTTTCTTTTGGCAATCTTGGGATTGGCATATTATTAATCTGATGTAAGATCCGTAGCAACTAAACCGCCTCATGTTAATAGTATTTAGATGTAATTGTTTTCCTCCTTTTTATTTCTCTCTGGTGATTTTTAAAATTTAATTTTGCTAATTGTTTGCCGTAATTCGATCGGACATGCGGTCTCCTTTTTTTTTGTGGCCATGTTTGTTTGTTTTTGTTTTGCCGGAATGCATTCTGGTCTCGAGGGCATTATCTTGGCGTCGAGCGGTAAACTCAAACGTGTTGTGGTGTTAGCTTAATATGTTTTTTTATTAACCTTGTTGGATTAACTTTGTGTTTTTGGTAAATGTTCCTGTGTTTTTTTTCTCCGTCATGCAAATTATGGATTTATTTTCTGATCCAATTTTATTTTATTAATTTAATTTTAATTTTCTCGTTTCATCGTGGCTTTAGATGTCTGCATGTCGGATCGGTATTACATACCTTAATATATTATCAAGCCCTTTCTCATTTAATAATGCTTGTCTACTGATTTTCTTCATTTAAGCTTAATTAATTTTTTTTAATTTAATGTTTTCTTTTTGGTTCAGCAAACTGCATGTAAAACCGTAACTTGTTTTCTAAGGTAATCGACTTGTTTTGGCCTTAAGCCATATGCATCACCAGATACATTTTGTTGTCGCCATAGAGTTTCCCCCTTTTTTTTTAAATGATTTTATTAAATTTCTATTTTCTTGCATCCTTCTGATAATTAAATTTTATTTTAATTTTTAAGCAACTGTTGTGGCATTATTTCGTCGGCGACAATTCCATTAGTTATCGGATGTGTCTGTAGATGAGCCTGTGCCTTCCCCTTCTCCACCCTCCTTCCACCCCTTTTGGTGTTCTTCTGTTGGGGCATGTCATCTGGAGGTGATTTTGCTGTTGAAGCAAGGCGGACCTCTCAGAAAAGGTAAGTAGGCCCATCCACCCTGGCCACCTCCCCGTGTCAATAATAATAATAATGTCAGCAAATCATTCAATGTAGTTTGGAAGAATGGTGCCGTTTTAATGATCACTTGGTGCATGTAAATCAAGCAAGCAGACAAGCAAAACATGTGGAACAGATAGGACGGGAAGTTATGGACCACTTGTGTGGTTCCCAAAGTGGCTACGGGCTGTTGCAATTTAACTATCGCCACGGTGTTGATGAGATTGTTGTGCGTTCTTTAACTGAGAATGGAGCCTGTCGACGCCTATCAAGAAAGCAGGCACTTTCCTTTACGGTAACGTGGGCCCGACTTTACACCTCTGGATGCAGGAAGCGTGACATTTCCCCTGATTACTAACAAAAGAGAGACGACAAACGCTTGGCTGATCAGTCGCGACTAGTGCACCACAAAGAAGAGACAAGAACATCTTGTCAGTAGCATCTGAACCCAGTTCCAGTCTGTCTGGCTGCGTGGCTCAGGGGTAATGTTCTCGCTTGCTGAGCCCAAGGTTGCAGGTTCGAAACCTGGCGCAGTCAGCTGGCATTTGAGGGTGCGCAAATGCCAGGGAGCCGTGTCAGTACATTTACTGGCATGTTAAAGATCCCCTTCGGGGCAAAATTCTGGCACCCCGGCATCTCTAAAAGCCAGTGTAGTTAAAAGGGACGTAAAACCAATAACATTATTATTATACCAGTTCCAGTCTTAAAGAACCTTCCACTAATTACACCTGTGTGTAGCTAAATTGTAGGTTAAGTTTAAACAACGCATTATGAGGTTCGCAAAATGAGGTAGACATGGGGAAAGGAGGCTCTTGGCTCAAGTCTCGTGATATTGTGACGACACAAACTCGTCTGGATTTGAACATAGGTATATTCATGCAAGAGCTTCCAATATTTACTAGGGTAGAGAGGTGTGCGAATTATTAGACTAGATGCCAGTTTTCCAACATTTCATTTATTACTTTTCATCACCTAATTTAGTAAAAGTGTTTGCAAGGTGCTGAAATTATTTCAAAAATATTTAACCAACAGTCTTAATTACGAGGGCAGATCAAAAAATAAGTTGCACTTCCAAGTTATGGCCATTTATTACACCACCTATACAACAGCAACACGCCTATAACGGCATACAATGTAACGTCACTTTTCCACATAGTTTCCAAGAGACTCCAAATATTTCTGCGAACGCACAACCAACTTGTCGATGCCGGGTGCATGGAAAGTTCCTCCGCTCAGCGGTCTAGCTGTATGCCTCTCACCAAGGCGGTCCGGGTTCGATTCCCGGTCAATGCATGTGAGATTTTCGAAATGAAATGCCATGTCCTGTGGTTCGGATTCCACGTAAAAAGGAGGTCCCGTGGCTCATGATCTCGCGATTAACGGTCACGTTAAACTACAAGCTTGCTTTTTGAAAGTTCCTCCAGCGTTCTGCATCCACATGGAGACAGCGGCCTTCACCTCCTCATCGGTCTGGAAACGTCGACCACCGAGCTCTGTTTTGAGCTTACCGAACAGATGAAAGTCACATGGCGCTAGGTCGGCACTGTAGGGTGGATGTTGCCAGACCTCCCTCTTGAAGCAATGCAGCAGTTCGCTCGTTTGGCGGGCCTTGTGAGGTGTTGCGTTATCGTGCAAAAAATCACACCGGCGCTCAATTTTCCCCGGTGCTTTTCTTTAATCGCTTTACGCTTTACGTTGTGGGCCTGCTTTCGCGATATTCGTCCGTGATATCCGTGCGTCCGGCTTCGAATTGCTGACACCACTTTACGATCCCTTTTCGGGAAATGGCCCACTCCCCATACACAGCACTAATTTCACGATGAATGTCCGTGCAATTTTTCCTTTCGGCCCATAGGAATCGGATTGTCGCACGTACCTCATATTTGGAGTGAACGTCCAGTCGACGCGCCATTGCATTTGGCCGCTATTCACACCATACAAGACGAGACACCACAGCGACCTGCTTAACAGACGTGTGGGCAGTGTTTGTTCTTTTCTCCGCTGTGCCCACGTTTACGACACACTGCGCGCTGCTGCAGCGCGTTAGTGCAACTAACTTTTTATCCACCTTCGTATTTAAAGGTTCGTGGACCGTGGATTGAAATCACTTGATTTAGAGGGTACGCATTCCAAATTCATTGAAAAAGAAAACACACTCAGACCAATTTTGGAAAATTCTAGACTAAATTCCTGATGAGAGAATTTCTTAAGTCGATAGAGAAGAATTAAGGTAATTAAGGTAATAAAGGATATCGTCAGCTGGTCAAAAAATGATTTAGAACAAACCACTATGAAGGATTTAAATTCTATATTTCAGTCTAATAGCCTCCGTGGCTTAGGCGGCAGCACGCCGGCCTCTCACGGCTGAGCCCGTTGTTCAAATCCCGGTCACTCCATGTGAGATTTGTGCTGGAAAAAGTGGAGGCAGACAGGTTATTCTCCGGGTACTCCGGTTTTCCCTGTCACAAATTCATTCCAGCAACACTCTCCACTATCACTTCATTTCATCTGTCATTCATTTAATCATTGACCCAGGGGAGTGCGACAGGCATGATTTTGAAATGACGTTCATATTTGCCACTCTTCAAACATCCTACATCCTCGGACGGTAAACGAAGCCATGAGTTTGGGATAATGAGGCGAATGCTCTACCACTGATCCAGCAAGGAAGCGAACGTTTAAAGTAAGGGTTGACGAATTTCTTTATGTTCAAGCAAAACATATAATATTGTTTGCTTTACCTGCAAGTCACCTTGCGTCAAAAACCTCAATCTTGTTCATTGTTACTAACATAAATTATTGCGACTAACAGCTCACTGTGTCTGGACTTTAACATTTACATACAGAGGTGTGCATATTATTAGACTGAAATGAAAATCCACAGCCTGCTTCCAGTCGACCGTCCGGGTCACGGAATGGAATGAACAAAGCCCCCGTCTAGTGGCGAGGATATAAATATAAAGGAAAGGAATGCTCAGACACTTACGGTCCGATAATATGTACAGCAAATATTCTAGTTAAGTAAAACTGCATAGGAGAGACGTTGCAAGTAGTTTCTATCCCACAAAGGGTTCAGATAGGGTGTATACGGATCGTATACTGATGAGCCCAGTCGATACAGCTGGGTGACACGGGTTAACACCTAGAAGAATTTGCTGTATTTATCACCTGGTCATGATGAACAAATAATTCCACATATTTCGCAATTCATTTTCTTTATTTACAGAACATATCATACAATAAAGTATTTGTTGTTGTTGTTGTTGCTGCTGTTTTTGTTTCTCTTGAAAAGTTGCCCTATGAAGGTGGCACTAATTAACTTGTTGGCCATGCTTGCTTGCTGATGGAATATCCTGGGAACAGCAGTTAAGCTGTGGCATGCCATCATGGTTTATTCATGCAGACTACCGCCGCTATGATTGAATCCACTATCGATTCTGAATGCTGCGTATCTGCCTCGCAGTTTTTCGCGAGACACACTGAATACTGAATGCGATCTATTCCTTTGCAGAACGTCTTACAAACTCAAGTTACCGATACAAGTTCTTGCTTATGCTCTGAATTCTTCTCTTTACCCACCGTATATACGTTCAGGAGAATATATCTACAATGTATGTAGTTCCGAATCTTAAAACAACAATAACTAACTATCTACAATGTATATTTAGTAACAATTCTTGGGTTTACGTCCCTTTTAACTACTGCAGATTTTAGAGACACCGGGGTGCTGGAATTTTGCCCAAAGGGGGATCATTAACTTGCCAGTAAATCTACTGACACGGCTCCCTGGCATTTGCGCACCCTCAAATGCCAACTAACAGCACCAGGATAGGATCCTGCAACCTTGGCCACAGCAGGCAAGAACGTTACCGCTGAGCCACGTAGCCAGTCAATGTATAATTAGAGACTAGGCTGCTTGTATTTATTTATTTATCTCTTAAGCTTCCTCGACTTACTAGGCTGCTAATATACAAAGCTTAACTGTCATAATAAAATGAAAAAGAAATATGAGAAGGTTAGCAAATTACGAGTATTGAACTATGAAATGTATAAGGTGCGTTCAAGAAGTAAAGACCCGGAGGCTGTAATGCGAAAACCGGTGACGACATCGGCTAATCGTGGCGTGTGTAACGAGATGTGGTTTCGACCAGAGCGTGGAAGGGCACAGCACGTCGCTAGAGGGCACGCATGCACGTCACGTGACAAAACAAAGCGAGCAGCAGCATGCATCAATCGTCCAACACTACCAGTGGCATTGCAAACAGTGACATGGAGGCGTCAAACGAAGAGCAAAGAGGTGTTGTTCGGTTTCTGACACCGAAAGGAGTTGGGGGAACGGACATTCATCGCCGAATATCACAAGTGTACGGCGAACACTGCATGTCCCATGCAAGGGTCAAGGCGGGTCACAAGCGCTTCAGGGAAGGACGGGTGTCGTTAGCCGATGATGCCCGGTCTGGGGCATCCCCCTGCATTACCGATGACAAAGTCCAGCTGGTTGATGCACTCATTACCCAGGACCGCCGAGTGACAGTGAACGCCATAGTTGCCGTGGTCGGATTGAGCGTCGGAAGTGTGCACACCATCATTAAGGAACGTCAGCACTTGCGGAAAGTGTGTGCCCAATGGGTGCCCCACAGACTTTAACTACATCAGGAAGCATGTCGAATGGCCTACTGTCTTGGTCTTGGTTGGACGATTGATGCCTGCTGCTGCTCGCTTTGTATCGTCACGTGACGTGCACGCGTGCCCTCTAGCGACGGGCTGTGACCTTCCACGCTCTGGTCAGAACCACACCTCGTTACACACGCCACGATTAGCCGATGTCGTCACCGGTTTGCGCATTGCAGCCTCCGGCTCGTTAATTTTAGAACGCACCTTATATCTTATACATATAAATTTGAATAAAAGACCTGAAAAGTGGGCAAACCGCAACTAAAAATAAATAATTAAAATAATTAATAATTAAACAGTCAGATTTGTTAAATGATTCAACAATACACAGGCCTGCAAAATTGAAGATCTTGAAAATGTCAAGATACGTTTTCGCTAATTTTTATGTTATTTGGTATGGTCATTTCGAAAATGACCTCTATTTTTTCCCCATCACGACAGAGGTTTTTGTAAATTCGATATAGATACTTTTGTTAAAACCCAGAGTAAAAAAGATATCCCTTGAGTTTAAACATTTTACATAAAATTATGGTGCAGTTTCTAGAAGAAACTAACATAAAATAGACGATTGACCAAGAGGAACAAATAATATGATTGTTTGTTTAAATAAACGTTCGAAACGAAAACAAAAACAAAAACAAAACCAAAACAAAAAAACAAAAACAAAAGAAAACCCAAAACCAAATCGAAACAAAACCAAAAACCAAAAACAAAAAAAGGATAAAGAACCAATACAAAAACCAAAACAAAAACCAAAACATAAACTAAAACAAAAAACAAAAACAAAACTTGAACGTTCGAAACAGATTTCAAACTGAGCAAAAATCAAAACATACAAAATTTCTATTTTAATACCTAATCTTTTTCCTTTGAAACATCTCCTTGACGTTCTATTATTTTCAATCTTAGGTAAATGTTCATAAAAGTCCAAGAACAATTGCATTTTTCAAGAAAACATGACGTAATAGAAGTTTTGAATTACGGTACTGTATTCGAAATCAGCACCGAAAAATACATGAAGTTCAGATTTCACTTCCCTTGTATTTTTTTTTCAACACAGGTCTGTGTAATTGTTGACTGAACTAACATGCGGTAAGGGGCGTGGTGGTACAGCGCTCAAGCTGTTGGCCTCTCATCACGGTGGACTGGGTTCGATTCCCGGTCAATGCATGTGAGATTTTCAAAGTGAAATGGCATTTCCTGTGGTTCGGATTCCACATAAAAAGGTGGTCCCGTGGCTCATGATCTCGAGATTAACGGTCACGTAAAACTGCAATCTCCTTTTTAGCCTACTTTCGAATTTTGAAAAATTGAAAGTAGACTTATGAGATCTACACAGGGCCAAAAATTGTGTGTGTGTCTGTCTGTGTGTGAATCTGTGGGTGTGTGTGTGAGTGTGTGTACTCTGAATGTCTGTCCCTCGATATCAATTCGAACACGGTGAAACGGAATTGAACGAAATTTGGTACAGAGGTAGCACTAGCAAAGGGCACCTCAGTGTCATGTTTTATCTCGCCGCCATCTTTACGGAAACGTAATTGCGGCCACCCAAATGTCCATGATGATGATGATAATTGTCGTTTTAAGGGGACTAACATTTAGGTTATCGGCCCCTAATGATCTGGGTGATAGCGAAAATGAGAATGAAATGGAAACCAGAACGAAAATTATGTGAGACGGAAAATACGTACAAAGAGAAACTCAGATGGAAACAACTCACAATATGGTCTTACAAAAGGGAATTTAGAACGAAATGATTCACAAAAAGAATAGATTGAAAAAGACTCACAGCACGTAGGCTAGATTCAAAATACGTACAAAATGCAATGTAGCGTCGAAATACTTACAAAATGCAACTGAAATTCAAAATACTTACAAAATGCAAATGAGATCGAAAATACGTACAAAATGCAATTGAAATTGAAAATACACAATGCAATTCAGATTGAAATATCCCAGTTCCAATCCAAATTATTCACAAAGTGCAATTGAAATTCAAAATACTTACAAAATGCAATTGAAATTGAAAATGCTTACAAAATGCACGGTAGATTCAAACGACTCGTGTGGATTGACTATACTGACAAAATACAATTTAGATTCAAAATACCCACAAAATGCAATTGAGAATCAAAATATGTGCAAAATGCCCACCAAACAAAATGCAATTTAGATTCAAAATTCGTGCGAAATGCGGGTTTGGTTGAAAATACTTACAAAATGCAATTGAAATTCAAAATACTCACTAAGAGGCCCGGCCACCTGCATTGAAAGACTTACTAAAAAGCAGTTTAGATTGTCAATCTTTACAAAATGCAATTGAGGTTGAAAACAATCGCGAGATGTAATTTAGATCGAAAAAACTTACAAAATGCAACGTAGATTAAAAATGCCTTAAAAATCGCTAAAAGGGAATTTAGATACACGGTGAACCAAGTTACAAAAACAGTGCGGGAATCTTAAAGAGAAATGGAATTATCAGGAAAAGAGGAGAGGAGAGGGGAGAGAGGAGAGGGTCCGCCCCAAAGAGAAGGGACAAAAGGGGAAAACGGACCCAGCTCAGGAATCCCTCAGGGTCGCCAACTCCCGAACTCACCAGCTAAGTGGTGGGGCTACATACACCCTGCCTCCTTAAGGGCCTTGAGCACAAGGCAGGAGGTAAAAGGAAAAGAAAAAGAAGGCTGACCCCTCACAGAAGGAGGGTATCAGGAAAGATGAGACATGGGCCAATTAAGGCGGGAAAGTGAAAGACTCCCTAGGCCTCGGATAACCTAATACCGACCCAAATGTTCCAAGCTTAAATCAAATTACGACTAACCTAATCATCCGATCTCTACCAAATTTTGCAACATTATACCTTTATGTATGAAGGTTCTTTTCAACAAACTTCAAGGTCATCAGCCCAATAATTTGTGGACGGCGGCCAAGTATGTATGCAAATCGATTCCCTCTATCAATTCGAAAACGGTGAAGCCGAATTGGACGAAATTTGGTACAGAGGTAGCGCTAGCAAAGGGAACCTCAGTGTCATATTTTATATCGCCGCCATCTTGACGGAAACGTAATGGCGGCCACCCAAATGTTCAAAGCTTAAATCAAATTACGACTTACCTAATCATCCGATCTCTACTAAATTCTGCAACAATATACCTTAATGTGGGAAACGTCTTTTGTCCAAACTACATGGTCATCCGCCTAATAGTTTCAGGATGGTGGATGTATGAATCATGCAGTATTATAGCCCAACCATAACTTACGATTCAACAAGGCCCGATCTCAACAATTCAACTTATCATACATATGGAGGTTTAAACTGTCCTCAAGGAGGTGACCGGTAGGATATTAGCCTATTATAATAGAATACGTAACCGTAGAAGTGACTTAACAGGTCTGATTGACCATGCCATATGGTTGTGGGTCGTACACAATATGGCCGCTATTTGTGCTCGTAAATCCATTTATATTCGTAACTGCGTAAGGTTATATCCTTTTAGGAATGTACTGAACAAAATAATACATATTTAGTAACAAATGGTTTGTAGAAGCACCAAAAAACGCTAATGAAATCGTTGATTAAACACAAAATATGATACATTCGTACTAAAGAAGTTATTTACATTTCTACCTTGTACTGCGTTCGTGGCGTAGTGGTAGCGATCTAGCTTCATAGTGAAGGGTTCCTGGGTTCGAATACCCGTGGTTTCGATAATTTTACTTAGTTTTTATTATTAGTTGGTTCATAACTACTCACACGTGTGTATTTGCAATCGAAAAGATTATATAATATGCTGTACTCATAAAACCACACATTTCAACACTCGACTAGAGCAATTTAAATCTTTGTGCTTGATCCGGGGTTTGAGCCTATCGTTGTTATTTTTGTTGTTGATTCTTTAGGGGTTTTGCGGCATCATGGTCTTGTAGCCCGGTGTACTTGGGTGTGTGTAGAAGTTGTCTGATAACCTGTGTCACTGTGAGGTCTGTGGGCTTACTAGTGTGTGTACTTTTATACGAGGCAGGATTTGGGTAAGAAGCTGTTGTTACTGCTGTTTCGTTTGAGATTCATGGACATCATGGTCATTTAGTCCCGTGTACTTGGGTGAGTGTTGAATTTTGACTCATAATCCGTGTTATTGTGATGGCTGTATTAGTGTGTGTATATATCACTCAGGTATGCCGGCCCCGTGGTGTTGGGGTAGCGTGCCTGCCTCTCGCACGGAGGCCCCGGGTTCGATCCTCGGCTCCGTCAGGAATTTTAAAACTGACGTGAGGGTTGGAACGGGGTGCACTCAGCCTCGTGAGGACAATTGAGTAGCTGTCTGACAGTGAGACAGCGCCCCGATCACGAATACCAAGATTAACGGCCGAGGGGACCCGACGCGCTGATCACGCGTCACCCCAATATCTGCAGGCCAAATGGCTGGGCAGCGGTCACTTATCACCACCTTGACGGGGCACTGAAGCAGGTCCGAAGTTGGGAGTTCAAATCCTGGAACTGACAGCGGCTACCCTGGGTGTGGGTTTTCCCCACTCTCCAGACAAATAACAGCATAGTACCCCATTTCTGATCCTAACAATATTACAGTTACACACATACCTCAAATTGATATTGTAACTCTTCAGTCGGTCAACACAACACAATCCAAACCTGAAATAAAATCATCATTTACTGAAGGCTAAACCTTGTCGCTGCAGCCAGATTTGACGGATTTCTGCTAGTCTCTTCATGCTGCCATAAGAACCCCATGACAGGTTTCCATGGAGTTCTTGATGTATGATATCCTTGAACGTCCCTGGTTTCTTTCTCAATACTTTGCCCTCGATAATGGTTTGGAGAAGAGAGTCGTGCCTTAATACATGTTCAAGGAACTTTGTTTTCTTCTTCTTGTTCTTCTTTATTGTTTTTAATAAACATTGATCTTCATTCATGAGGAGATTTTGGGAGGATAAGAAAGTGAAAACCATCAGGCGACTTGAGGAGTTCAATGGTGCTCTTTGAATGGGCATATCGAAGGAAAAAAAATACGAGATTTACAGTAGTCGCATATGATGTATAACATCTGACATAGAAGAAACCTCACGTGAAATTGTTGATACACCGGTATTTTATACTATTATTGGCACAAATATTAATCTATTGTAAAAGGGAGTGTTTTACAGATATTGTAGTTTATAATACGGAACTCATTTTATTAGATGATTTGTAGCTTCCACCAGCACTAGCCTAAATAAAGAATACGATATGGATCAACTAGATTAATAGACGCGACACCGCTCATTACCTTAAATTCCTTATGAACAGGTCCTCTTGATTCACAGACCAACACGTAATTTCATATGGATTCTGTTAAAATGAGAAATATTGATATGATAAATATCGTTTAGAAAGATAATCTGGTGGCAAAAATATCTACCCCGTCCGGGATTCGAACCCGATATCTCTAGATTCACAGTCATAGGCGCTAACCCCACGGCTATTTCGACTACGCAAATATTGTGCACAAGATGGTAGCTTATTTCCACGTTCCAATAATATTGCATTATGGAATTAAGTTTCATTTATATTTTGCTTGTTTCGATAATGTTCCTGCGTGAAATTGAGTTTAAAATACCTTATGAATAGGCCCTCTTATGAGTAAAGAGAATCTATTCAGCAATAGTTCATGAAGGCTTGCTCAATTCTCGTATAACCACAACGATTATATTATATTGATGACTGCATTACCGTTATGTGGGTTAATATTTGAATAGCCATTGTGCAAAAACATAATACCGGCAATGCCGGCTGCTTACAATGTTTGATATTCAGGAATTTTACCATTTAAATACTGATACGAAGACGTCGAACATGTACCATGTCATTTGTTTCAATCACTTGACACCATAGTTCGCATGAGCGTTTTCCGTTAAGTATATCATATACATTCCACATGGCCGAGACTTCGTCATGGTATCAATTTCCGACACCGCGCGCTCATTGTTTCTCGTACCACTGCCAGTTGGGTCTTACCACTGCCCGCTGGATAGATCGATTGAGCAGGCAGTGCATACTTCCGTTTTCCACCACTCCCAGCTAGTACACTTCCGTTCGATCGATCGAGCGGGCAGCGCATACATCCGTTTTCCACCACTGCCAGCTAGTGCACTTCCGCTGGATTCATCGAGGGGGCAGTGCATACTTCCGTTTTCCACCACTGCCAGCTAGTACACTTCCGTTTGATCGATCGAGCGGGCAGTGCATACTTCCGTTCGATCCACCACTGCCAGCTCGATTGTTCCGATCCACTTCCGTCCCCATTTTTCAAAATCACTCCCACAAAACTATCCAGCAACCGAGCGGTAAGATGTTACACATCAAAAATAATAGTAATGTTCCTTTGCTAGTTCTGGATATAACTGAATACTTCCGATTTGACTAATTCCACAAGTTTGTATATTATATTTTACCTAGCACTTCATTAATCTTCCATTTATTTGAACGCGTTCCTAAATAAAATACACGTAGAGTAGCCTTTGAAAATCCTATTGTGTATTCACAGTCCTGCACACGTATGGAGAACTTGTGAAAGCCTTTTCTTCTGGATTTTGGAGCGGCGAACAAGTTCTACTTGTCCTGGAACGATGTCAAGGGACTGAATGTTCGTTGTTTTATTCCCGGCGATAAGAGGACTGGGCATAAAAAGCAGAATCCCCCAAAGAGAGTGTTTGGCTTACACGCTGTTTCACATACGGACAGTCCACCTCTTCATTTTACCTTTCTTTCGCCGATGATAACACAGCAGAATACAGAACGATGAGAGAGCGATGTACTACCGGGGGAGGTGTATTAGTTTACGTTTAGAGACTACTTTTGAGTCTCTGGATGTCCTTTCAAATTAAGGATGTTCAATTTATCTCCTTATATAGAAGGGTAAGCATTTTATAGCAACACGTATTACTATAGTAGAGTTCTACTGGTCCCATTTAAATATTTTTGAGTTCTTCGAAGCCTCTTGCTGAGGGGAGTTCAAAAGCGTATTAAAGCTGCAGTTTACTCGGAAAATCCATCGCAAACGGGGAAAAGATATTATTTTTATATTACATCAAAATTTGAAGAAAAAAAATACCAAACTGACTTTGTCATTTCAAATCTGAGTGCCAACGTTTCGCTTCGGTGATTTAGTTACTGTATGATGATGATGGTAGTGATAACTGTTGGTTCAAGGGCCCAACAGCTAAGATATCGGCTCCCAATGGCTTGGGTTGATAGTGAAAATGATGATGTAATGTAAACTACCGCTGCCACGATTATCACCAGCTACAGACTCACCACCAACCCATATACCAGAAGAAGGAAATGACCAACACCAGGGACTAAAATGAAACACTGCACTTATTAGCCTATTTTCATTTTTCAAAAAAAAAATAGGCTTATGAGATCACCTTTTGTCCGTGTGTATGTGTGTGCGTGTGTGTGATGGTGTGTGTGTGTGTCCCCTAATAACTTCTAAACGGCTGGAGCGATTTCAATGAAACTCAGTAAGATCAAAACACCATTCTGGACGACCTCGACTGTGCCTTCAAATTTTATTGTGTCTCACCAATCCAACATGGCGGCTGGGCGGATTTTCTCACCAGCATTCAGTAACTCCGAAACAATTACCGATATCACCCTGAAATTGTGTACGGTGATAAAGGGCACTACTAAAAGTTGGCCTATGAGACTTTCAAAAACCTGGTAACTACAAAACCAACATGGCGGCCAAGCGAAGTTGAGACTTTTAAATAGACTTTCCTCGTGATTTAACTCTCTGAGCGCAGTGAAATGTGGTACAGTAAATAATTATACATATTGTAATGCACTGACATCTAATTTAGTTCAATTGTTTACATAACCTCAAGATGGCGGCTGTGCGAAAATTTAAAATTAAGTTTTTATCTCTTGAGTCGTAATCATGCGGTCGAAGTGAAAATTTGAGTAATGAACCTAGGCAATACTTTTCATTTAATGGTACATAACTCTATGGCCTATATATAACAATCCAAAATGGCGAGCATCGGAAGTATTTAGACGGTTCTCAGCAATCTTTTACAGCAATCAAGCTGAAATTTTTATGTTCATAGAAGCTATGAACATAAGTTCACCTATAGGACTTTCAGTAACCTGGTGAGCACAAATCCAACATGGCGGCGACGCGATGTATAAATATTTAAATGGACGTATCTTGCGATTTAACTATCCGAGTGCAATAAAACTTTGCACGTTAAATGCTTATACAAATGTTAATCCTCTGGCATCTATTTTATTTCAATTGTTTTCATAACCACAAGATGGCAGCTGTGTGAATTTTTAAAATCTCGTTTTTACTTCTTGTGTTCTAATCATGCGATTGAAGTTTGAATACCACACGTACACAATCTTCTTGTAACAGTACATAAATAAAAAAATCCAACCTGGCGACCATCTGAAATATTTAGATGGTTCGCAATATCTATGAATCCATCACAACCTTCAAACTTAAATTTTGTACGTTGATAGAGGCAATTAACATGAGTAGGATATATGAAAATAGGCTGTATAGTTCTTCACGGGACTACTTGTATCACTTGTTTAAGACATGCGAAATAAAAACCAGTTGTTAAACATTTTTCACAGCCTGCATTTTATATCAAGATGTACTGTGCCACGTTTGACAGAGCTTCGATGATTAAGTCGCGAGAGAAATCCAATTAAACATTTACATTTCACGTCCCCGCCATGTTAATTTTGTGCTCGTCAACTTGTTGAAAGTCCCATATGTAAACTTACTTTTATGGCCTCTCCGAATATGCAAAGCATCAGATTTATTGCTGAAATTGATTCGTAGATATTTAGAACCGGTGAATTCTTTCGAATGATCGCCATATTGGATTGTTCAATGTGAACACCTTGGGTTTACGTTGGGTTCACTTTGATCGCATGATTTTAATTTTAAAATTTCACACAGCCACCATCCTGAGTTTATGGAGACAATTGAATTAAATTATATGCCAGTAGATTAAATCTTGTAGAAGCATTTATTACCGTGCTAAGTTATACTGCACTCGAGTGTTTAAATAGAGAGAGAAAAACACTTAAATAATTTAATGTCACTTAGCCACCATGTTAGTTTTGTACTAAACAAATTTTTGTAAGTTATATAAGTGAAGGAAAAGGAAGGAAGCTTGTAGTTTAACGTGACCGTTAATCTTGAGATCATGAGCCACGGGACCTCCTTTTTACGTGGAATCCGAACCACAGGACATGGCATTTCACTTCGAAAATCTCACATGCATTGACCGGGAATCGAACCCGGACCGCCTTGGTGAGAGGCATTCAGCTAGACCGCTGAGCCACCACGCCCCCTATATAAGTGAACTTATCATAGTATTTATTCTCTATCCCCTCACATAATTTAGGGTGATATCAATAACATTAAAATATTTCGCACGACCACCATGTTAAATTGGTGAAACATAATAAAATTTGAGTAGCACGTTCCAGGTGGGATAAGATAGTAGTAGCCTATGTCCTAACTGAGTTCAATTTCAATCACTTCAGGCGTTTAGATATTATTATGGACCCACACAGACTCAGATCAAACACACACAGGGGCAAAAGG
This sequence comes from Meconema thalassinum, assembly GCA_946902985.2. NCBI lineage: Eukaryota > Metazoa > Arthropoda > Insecta > Orthoptera > Tettigoniidae > Meconema > Meconema thalassinum. The sequence continues at coordinate 207,811,402 of OX336394.1, read as the reverse complement.
TGATCTCATAAGCCTATTGTATGTTGTTTCGTAGTTGTAACAGTGTCCTTCGAAACATGTTATATCACAGTTTGAAGCAATCATTGTGTGACAATGAATTCCAACCATGACATTTTAGCATGCTTTGGTGAAACTCCACGTGGTTAAATCGAGGGCGAGTGATACTAACTGGGAAAGACAATACAATGAACATACATTTCCAAGACTTATAGTACTATGACGGTGCAGTTTCAAAAGATTCCCGAGTAGCAATAAAAATGAGACGGTTTTATCTGCATATGAAAACAAGATGTTCAGCAAAGAACATATAGCCTACTTTCTCCTAAATGTATGGGTATACTTATAACTCTTTGTCTTCACCACTAAAACAATCACCTCCACCGCCATGTATTTTTTGTTTTCTTTTATATTGATAATTAGCCAGTAAGTGTAAAATCAATATTAAGTTATATACTTAATGATGATTGAATATCAAAAATACTAACTGTAATGCATTCACATCCGTTAATCTCGATATTAAGCTTCCAAACTTTAGAATCCTTCGTTTTAAGTATCTTCCCCTTTAATAATTCTCGGTGATCACAGTAGGTTGGTGCTGCAACGACTTGCGTCTATCTACCAAGATGTCAGTGGGGCTTCGGGGCCCTTCGCCTGCTATCGGCAAACCTCGCGTTAGCTCGGATTTTCCCTCCATTTTCAGTTAAACATGTGCTAGTGGAATGCAATAAATCGGAAGTTCTGTTCTATGAAGTATTTCAAGTTATTCGTGCTACAGTACAGCTTTGTAATTCTTCTGTGATTAAATTGTTTAGTTAACGAACTAACGTAACGTATTGATTGATGTATTGGAAACTATTATTATTCAAGTCAAGTGTGCTAAACCTACAATAAAGTCTCTGTTTGCCACGAAGAAGCCACCAAAGAAGCTCCATAGATTGACTTTTGTTAAGGCTGACGGAAAGGAGTGAGATGATATAAAAACTCCATTAATAGAAACGACTTATATGACCCTATAAAGCACACCAAGGACTCATTTTGGTACATTTTTTATTCATTCATGACTTGTCTTATGAACACTAGCGTTAAATTTGTAATTCTACTGTGATTAATTTGTTTAGTTGACAAACTACCGTGTTAATTGATTTAATGGAAAATTATTATTATTATTCATGCCTTTACAGAATGTTATGAACGTAGTTTTAATGTACAGTACATATATAATATTGTGTGCTAAACCTACAATAAATGATCTAAGCTCAATGCACTGTTCCACACAGCCTGCTGTTTATTTGCACGCTGAGCACGGAGAGTGCCGAGCTAATGCGAGGATTGCCGATAGCAGCCGAAGGGCTCCGTAGCCCCGTTGACATCCCGGTAACTAGACGCAAGTGCTGCAACCTAGCAGTGAATTAATCTTGTACACCTCTGAGTGTTGAATGGGCAGGCAGTTTAAAGCGACCAGGAGGGAAGCGATCCAGTTGGCAGTGCCTAAAGGTAATCGGAGCGCGGTCGTGGCTAGAAATTGAACTATTACAAAATTGCCATACTTCAGGAGGCCAGGCGGAATGTTTGAAACAATATTTATTACCACGTATCCCACAAGAGGACAGCATCCTACAGGGGCATTGAGAAAGCTGTGGTTGATGACAACGTGTATCTTGAATCTCCTATTTCTAATGCCTTCTGTTTATGTGCGATTGTGGGACTGTGATTATTAATAAACGAGTGTATACGTTAGACTCTCCTTTGAGCTAAATGGCATCTTATTTAGTATATGTGTAAAGAGCTCATCCACATCATTTGTAAAATAATTCAAGTAAAAAACAAGATGTTCAGTAAAGAACATATAGCCTACTTTCTCCTAAATGTATGAGTATAGTTATAACTCGTTGTTATTATCAAAGAGTATAATAGAACTATTCTTTGTTGAAGACCTTAGAAACGATTTACCTCTACCAAACGCCACAACCTAGATAAAAACTGCTACCATCATTGAAGAAAGAAAGAAAGAAAGATAAGAAGTATATCAAGAATGTTATGGATCTGGAGACATAATCGACCGGACTGGCGGCGTGGCTCAGCGGTAACGTTCTCGCTTGCTGGGCCCTAGGTTGCAGGTTCGTATCCTGGCGCAGTCAGCTGGCATTTGAGGGTGCACAAATGCGAGGGAGCCGTGTCAGTACATTTACTGGCACGTTAAAGATCCCCTTCGGGCCAAAATTCCGGCACCCCGGTGTCTCTAAAATCAGCAGTAGTTAAAAGGGATGTAAAACCAATAACATTATTATTATTATTATTATTACGACCTGCCGTGGGCAACATCCAACTTTGAGTTGAGGCATGTCTTTACACGTCTGGTTGTGCATGGCTTTCACAACCCTAATTGAATTAACAAATCTTTCCATGACCCTACAGAGATGTGTGTATACAAACTATGTGGATATTTTCGATAATATAATCCTAACAGAGCGAGTGCATTCTAGCGGCCAGAAGAAGAAACTTTTCAATAAAATCTGGAAGTTACCTTTTTGGCAGCTAGATGTCTCGAGTAAATCTGCTGGCGAATTATGTTTTAATTAAATATATATTTTACACCATAATGTGCACAATATAACGCTTAATAACATTTTCAAGTAACGCAAAATAGGCTGTTACAAACCCTTTAAAATAAAAAGTTAAAATGTATCGTAGTATCATCTTGTCATTCTTCAAATTCGATGCGCATAGAATGATAATGGTATAGTAATCAATGGATCCCCACGTAGACTAGTCGTGACATCTATTGGTGAAATATCGAACAATATAATCCTAACAGAGCGAGTGCATTCTAGCGGCCAGAAGAAGAAACTTTTCAATAAAATCTGGAAGTTACCTTTTTGGCAGCTAGATGTCCCGAGTAAATCTGCTGGCGAATTATGTTTTAATTAAATATATATTTTACACCATAATGTGCACAATATAACGCTTAATTTTAAAACATCTGAGTCATTACAAAACAATAAACATATAACATTTCAAGCAAAAAACCTAGCTCTGATCGGGTTTGAACCATAGGCATTTGAGCGATAGGCTAACGCTCTACCACTGAGCTAATTGTGTCAACGAATATCGTGCTATTTAAAATGACTTACATAGAACTTGTTAGCAAATAATGATTTATACTAAACGATTTCATCACTGGAGTATATTATTTATATATAAAGCATTTCATACAAAGTTTATTTATTTTTTATCAGTACGCTATATTGCATGCAATACTCAAATTAGTGAAATATAAGTCCGGCACAAGATATCCGCTGCCATCTTGTCTTATTACTGAATCAGTTCAGCTTTTTAAAATCACGTCTGCACTATAGTATTACAAAATAAACTTTTAATTTCGAACGTGCCTCTTCCTTTAGAACAGTTAAAACGATTCTCGGCTCGATAATCGGAACTGGTGGGTCCCATGATATGGATTATAAAGTTTGCATAATTCGCACGGCCGCCATCCTGAAATGGTATGGCAGACGACCTTGTAGTTTGGTCACAAGACGCATCCTATACGAAGGTATGTTGATACCAAATTTGGTAGAGATCGGATGATTTGGTTAGTCGTTATTTGATTTTACGTTTTGAACGTTTGAGTGGCCGCCATTCAGTTTTAGTAAAGATGGCGGCGATATAATACATGACACTGAGGTGTCCTTTGCTAGTGCTACCTTTGTACCAAATTTCGTTCAATTTGCATTCACCGTGTTCGAATTGATAGGGGGGGACAGACATTCAGAGTACACACACTCACACACACACAGACACACACACACACACACACAGACTCACACACACACATACACACACACACACACACACAGACTCACACACACACATACACACACACAGACAGACACACTTTTTTCGCCCTGTGTTGATCTCATAAGTCTACTTTCATTTTTTGCAAAAATCGAAAGTAGGCTAATAAGTTAACTATAGTAGGATTCGATCACCAGTCAACTGCGGGAGAGACCAACACGCTAGCCCAGATCCAAACATGTCCTTATAACATTCGTGTTATTAACTGAATTAGATACAACATGTTAGCAAATAATCTCTTGAAATAAACAAGTTCTTAGCTGCAGTACATCTTCATTATAAATCATTTCATACGACGTTTATATTAATACTATCCGTAGGATATATCACATACAACATACTCAAATTACTGAAATATAGGACAGGCACAAGAGGCCAGCTGCCATCTTGTTATGTGACCGAGATGGCTCAGCTCTTTTAAGTCACTAATACAGTATAATATTATAATATAAAATTATAATAAATAACGGATTACTTCCTTTAGGATAGCTTAAACCACCCTTGGCTCGCTAATCGGGATGGGTGGGTTCCATGTTATGGATTATAAAGTTTGCATAATTCACGCGGCTGTCATCCTGATGTCCTTGTAGTTTGGGTATAAGACGCGTCCATATGAAGGTATGTTGTTACCAAATTTGGTAGAGATCGGTTGATCATTTTAGTTGATACTTGATTTTAGGTTTTGAACGTTTGAGTGGCCGCCATTCAGTTTTGCTAAAGATGGCGGCGATATAAAACATGCCACTGAGGTGCCCTTTGCTAGTGCTACCCCTGTGCCAAATTTCGTTCAATTCGGTTTCACCGTGTTTGAGGGCAGACATTCTGAGTACACACAGTCTCTCTCACACACACAGACACACAATTTTTGGCCCTGTGTAGATCACAATAGTCTACTTTCATTTTTTGCAAAAATCCAAAGTTGGCTAAAAAACAGAAACCAGAAATTTGAATTTAGATCACAACCCAAAAGAAATAGGAGTAAATGGACAGATGAAGAGGAGGAGGCACACAGTGAACGGATGAAAGGCTTTTGGGAAGATAAAAAGAAAAGAGTCACCACTAAAAGCTAGATTTTTGTGTTTTAGCGCTCTCCTTAAAGGGGAATGTACGCAAATAATAATAATAGTAATAATAATAATAATAATAATAATAATAATAATAATAATAATCAAGGTTATAACTGGTTTTACGTCCCTTTTAACTACTGTGGCTCTTAGAGACGCCGGGGTGCAGGGATTTTGCCCCGAAGGGGGTCTTTAACGTGCCAGTAAATCTACTGACACGGCTCCCTCATATTGGCGCACCGTTAAATGCCATCTGACTGCGCCAGGATTCGATCCTACAACCTTGGGCACAACAGGCGAGAAAGTTACCGCTGAGCCACGCAGCAAGTCCAATAAGTACAAAAGAAAGCTTGTAGTTTTACGTGACCGTTAATCTTGCGATCATGAGCCACGAACCTCAATTTTACGTGGAATCTGAACCACAGGACATGACATTTCACTTCGTAAATCTCACATGCATTGATGGGAAATCGCACTCTGTCTGCCTTGGTGAGAGGCAAACAGCTTGGCCGCAGCACCTCCACGCCCCCTCCATTAAGTAGCCTAAGTAACAAACATGAGAGAGTAACTAACAAAACTGAAACGGGATGCCGTTCACTAAACGAGAGCCCACCCAAATGCACGGGGCTACTTGACCACTATGTCGCAGAGCCCCTGAATCTTTACAACTACTTTTGCTATTGAGCAGTTATGTTATGAACATGATTACCGTAGTTATATTCAGAGGTAGTAATCCGGCAGGTAATCAAATAAACAAATTAAATAATAACAAAGGCCCCGGTAATGACAAGATACATAAAATTATGCTGAAAGGCATAAATAATATAGCCCTCCGACACCTAACAGAACTACTCAACGCCATGCTAAATTTCGAATACTTCCCCGACACATTGAAGACAGCCAAGATAGCACGCTTTCCAAAACCGGGTAAAAACAGAACAAGTAGTTCCGTGAAGAACTAAAGCCTATTTTCATATATCCTACTTATGCTAGTAGTGGGATAACAGCGGTTCTGCCCACTAACTTATTGAGACCTTCTCGTATCGGCCCTGAATCTGATATCTCGCTAACCATTAATGGGATTTGATCATACAGGGTGTCCTAGAACTCCTAGTAATGCCCCCTACTTTCATATAGCCTCTTTATTTAATTAAAAGACCGAAACTAAAAGGTCATTCGCGAGTAGTGGGGTAGTGTATGTTTCCTTGCAGGTCGCGTGTGTGCTTGAATACGTATGGCTATGTTGGGAAAAGGTTAGGTGGAGGGCGAGGACTAGGGTTGAGTGAGGGTCGTTTAGATGGTATTTTTCCCGCCCTATTTGAAGGTGAGGTTATTTTTTTAATGGGTGGAATTTGGAAACGCAATTTGAGGTAAACGTTTGATTATGACATTTTGGCGATTAGTGTTTTTTTTGGTATGCATACGAACTTGAGGGATTTTGAAAGAGAGCGGGCTTTATAAATGATTATTTATAGATGAGTTTTTTTAAATATTTATTAAGAACCAAAAAAACTAATAGGTCATCCGCTTTTTACTATCTCGCTAACCAATAATGCGATTTAAACATATGGGGCGTCGTAGAACTCATGGTGAACTCCCCCTTTCCTATGGACGAGGTATGTCGACCCCAAAATAAAAACTACCCTTACCCGGGGGTGAAATAGTTTTTTTTGTATGCATACGAACTTGGCGGCTTTTGAAAGAGAGCGGGCTTTTTAATGATTATTTATACATGAGTTTTTTATATTTATTTAAATAAACCCAAAAACTAATAGGTCATCGGCTTTTTAGTATGTCGTTAACCAATAATGGGATTTAAACATATGAGGTGTCGTAGGACTCGTGGTGAACTCCCCTTTTCTATGGACGAGGTATGCCCAAACCCAAAATAAAAACTACCCTTACCCGGGGTGAAATAGTATTTTTTGTATGTATGCACACCGGCGGCTTTTGTCAAAAGGGCCTAACTACACTTTTGTTAATATGTTTTGAACCCCTGATGGGATTTTGCCATAGGCAGTAGCCTAGCACTTGGGGTGACGTCCCGTTTTTGAATGTATGATTCATTTTTTGTCAAAAGGGCCAAACTACACTTTTGTAAATACCTCGCGAACCAATTATGCTAGGGACTTGTATGAGGGGTCCTAGCACTTGGGGCGACGTACCCCTTTGGGGGTGGCGAAATAACCCCCCAAAATTGAAAAATCAGTATCTTGGAAACTTAGAACCCTAAAATTAGGTGTGTAAGCTTTAAAAATAGGTGATGATATAGGCTTTTACCTCTATTGGTCATATCACCCCTAAAACAGGAAATAGTCATTTGACGAGTAACAAGATGTTCAGTAAAGAACATATAGCCTACTTTCTCCTAAATGTATGAGTATAGTTATAACTCGTTGTTATTATCAAAGAGTATAATAGAACTATTCTTTGTTGAAGACCTTAGAAACGATTTACCTCTACCAAACGCCACAACCTAGATAAAAACTGCTACCATCATTGAAGAAAGAAAGATAAGAAGTATATCAAGAATGTTATGGATCTGGAGACATAATCGACCAGACTGGCGGCGTGGCTCAGCGGTAACGTTCTCGCTTGCTGGGCCCTAGGTTGCAGGTTCGTATCCTGGCGCAGTCAGCTGGCATTTGAGGGTGCACAAATGCGAGGGAGCCGTGTCAGTACATTTACTGGCACGTTAAAGATCCCCTTCGGGCCAAAATTCCGGCACCCCGGTGTCTCTAAAATCAGCAGTAGTTAAAAGGGATGTAAAACCAATAACATTATTATTATTATTATTATTATTACGACCTGCCGTGGGCAACATCCAACTTTGAGTTGAGGCATGTCTTTACACGTCTGGTTGTGCATGGCTTTCACAACCCTAATTGAATTAACAAATCTTTCCATGACCCTACAGAGACGTGTGTATACAAACTATGTGGATATTTTCGATAATATAATCCTAACAGAGCGAGTGCATTCTAGCGGCCAGAAGAAGAAACTTTTCAATAAAATCTGGAAGTTACCTTTTTGGCAGCTAGATGTCTCGAGTAAATCTGCTGGCGAATTATGTTTTAATTAAATATATATTTTACACCATAATGTGCACAATATAACGCTTAATAACATTTTCAAGTAACGCAAAATAGGCTGTTACAAACCCTTTAAAATAAAAAGTTAAAATGTATCGTAGTATCATCTTGTCATTCTTCAAATTCGATGCGCATAGAATGATAATGGTATAGTAATCAATGGATCCCCACGTAGACTAGTCGTGACATCTATTGGTGAAATATCGAACAATATAATCCTAACAGAGCGAGTGCATTCTAGCGGCCAGAAGAAGAAACTTTTCAATAAAATCTGGAAGTTACCTTTTTGGCAGCTAGATGTCCCGAGTAAATCTGCTGGCGAATTATGTTTTAATTAAATATATATTTTACACCATAATGTGCACAATATAACGCTTAATTTTAAAACATCTGAGTCATTACAAAACAATAAACATATAACATTTCAAGCAAAAAACCTAGCTCTGATCGGGTTTGAACCATAGGCATTTGAGCGATAGGCTAACGCTCTACCACTGAGCTAATTGTGTCAACGAATATCGTGCTATTTAAAATGACTTACATAGAACTTGTTAGCAAATAATGATTTATACTAAACGATTTCATCACTGGAGTATATTATTTATATATAAAGCATTTCATACAAAGTTTATTTATTTTTTATAAGTACGCTATATTGCATGCAATACTCAAATTAGTGAAATATAAGTCCGGCACAAGATATCCGCTGCCATCTTGTCTTATTACTGAATCAGTTCAGCTTTTTAAAATCACGTCTGCACTATAGTATTACAAAATAAACTTTTAATTTCGAACGTGCCTCTTCCTTTAGAACAGTTAAAACGATTCTCGGCTCGATAATCGGAACTGGTGGGTCCCATGATATGGATTATAAAGTTTGCATAATTCGCACGGCCGCCATCCTGAAATGGTATGGCAGACGACCTTGTAATTTGGTCACAAGACGCATCCTATACGAAGGTATGTTGTTACCAAATTTGGTAGAGATCGGATGATTTGGTTAGTCGTTATTTGATTTTACGTTTTGAACGTTTGAGTGGCCGCCATTCAGTTTTAGTAAAGATGGCGGCGATATAAAACATGACACTGAGGTGTCCTTTGCTAGTGCTACCTTTGTACCAAATTTCGTTCAATTTGCATTCACCGTGTTCGAATTGATAGGGGGGGACAGACATTCAGAGTACACACACTCACACACACACAGACACACACACACACACACACTCACACACACACATACACACACACACACAGACTCACACACACACATACACACACACAGACAGACACACTTTTTTCGCCCTGTGTTGATCTCATAAGTCTACTTTCATTTTTTGCAAAAATCGAAAGTAGGCTAAAAACGCGCTAAACACTTAAAAATGATAAATGAACCTATGATCTTTTGATTTTGATGAAACATAACAGGGAGGTGAAAACTACTCTCAAATTGAAAAATCGATACCTTGGAAACTAAAAACCCTAAAATTAGGTGTGATAGCTTAAAAATATGTCATGACATACGTTTTACCGGATAGGTCATTTCACCCCTAAAACAGTAAATAGTGATTTTTCAGGGGTAAAAACGTGTTAAACGGGTAAAAATGACAATTGAACCTAAGATCTTTAGTTTTCGATGGAAAATAGCAGGAGGTGTAAACTACCCCCAAATTGAATAATCGATACCTTGGAAACTAAGAACCCTAAAATTAGGAGAGATAGCTTAAAAATATGTCATGACAAACGCTTTTACCTCGACGATAGGTCATTTCACCCCTAAAACAGTAAATAGTGATTTTACAGGGGGTAAAAAGGTGATAAACTGGTAAAAATGATAATTGAACCTAAGATCTTTTGTTTTCATGAAAAAATAGCACGGGGTGAAAACTACCCCCAAATTGAAAAATCGATACCTTGGAAACTAAGAACCCTAAAATTAGTTGTGATAGCTGAAAAATAGGTGATGACATACGCTTTTACCTCGATAGATTATTTCACTCTTAAAACAATGAATAGTAATGTTAAAGGGGAAAAAGTTATTAAACACTTTAAAGGATAAGCGTAATGTGAAACCATGTTTTAATGAACGTGTGTATGGAGGTTGACAGCTTGCTAATTATTATTATTATTATTATTATTATTATTATTATTATTATTATTATTATTATTACCGTACTATTATTATTATTATCCAGTAATTATGGATTAATGTGTATATATACCTAATGAATAAGGCTACAGAGTTTTATGATATATTCTACAAGTCAGGATGGCCAACCTGTTGCCATGACCCATGAATTTACCCAAAAGAGTTAAAACGTTAAGGTTATCGACCTGAGATTTTATAAACTAATTATGGGATAGGGTGAAGTAAGGTGTTGTTTTGGAATAACAATAGCTAACCCTATCGAATGATTCATGAATTGACCCAAAACGTTTTACCTGACAAGACTGAATCTACCCTGTTTCAGTCTTTAGAAAATCGAACCCGGACCTCTGTGGAGGCAGCAGAGTGATAAAGTTGCATTTTAAACAAAACACATGTTTGAATGCATTTGCTCTAGTTGCTGCCTGTGCTCGGACTAGGTGGGCAGAACTTGTGACACTTCGTGATAAGAATAGTGCACTGTTGTCAGAAAGTATTAGGTTTCTTGTCTGACTGAGCATATGTAGAGTTCAAGCGCTCTGCACTTCACAGCTTAGGAAAACACTACTTACTTACTTATTAATTACTAAATTACTTAATTACTTACTTACTTACTTATAGCTCGGCGCTACAGTCCCTGAAGAAACTTGGCCTCCTTTATGACCTTCCTGGACGCTAGGATAGTTGTAATTGAAAAACCCAAGGCCGCCCTCTTTCCAATTCTACACTGTAGACCGCAGTAAAAATAAAAAAACAAGTAGTTCCGTGAATAACTATACAGCCTATTTTCATATATCCTACTTATGTTAATTGCCACTATCAACATACACAATTTCTGTTTGATTGCTGTAATAGATTCGTAGATATTAAGAACCGACTAAATATTTCGGATTGTCGCCATGTTGGATTTTATATATGTAGGTCCTAGAGTTATGTACTGTTACATGCAGATTATTGTGAACGTGTAGTATTCAAACTTCAATCGCATAATTAGGACACAAGAAAAAACAAGGAGATTTTAAAATTTTTCACAGCTGCCATCTTGAGGTTATGGAAACAACTGAAATAAATTAGATGCCAGTGGATTAACATTCGTATAAGGATTTACTGTACCAAGTTTCACTGCACTCGGATGGTTAAATTGCGAGAAACGTCCATGTGAATATTTATAATTCGCGTCACCGCCATGTTGGATTTGTGATCACCAGGTTATTTAAAGTCCTATAGGTGAACTTTAGTTCATAGCCCCTATGAACATTAAAAAATGCAGTTTGATTGCTAAAATAGATTCGTAGACATTCAGTATCGTCTAAATATTTCGGATGGTCGCCATGTTGGATTGTTAAATGTATAGGCCATAGAGTCATGTAGCATTAAAGGAAAATTATTGCGTAGGTTCATTATTCAAACTTTCACTTCGATCGCATGACTACATCACAAGAAATAAAAACTTAATTTTAAAATTCGCACTGCCGCCATCTTGAGGTTATGTAAACAATTGAACTAAATTAGATACCAGTGGATTACAGTGTGTATAAATATTTCCTGTACCAGGTTTCAGTGCGCTTGGAACATTAAATCGCGAGAAAGGTCTATTTAAAATTTTCAAATTCGCTTGGCCGCCATGTTCGTTTTGTAGTTAACCGGTTTTTGAAAGTCTTATAGATGGACTTCCAGTAGTGCCCTTTATCTCCGTACAAAATTTTAGGGAGATACCGCTAATAGTTTCAGAGATATAGAATACTGGTGAAATATTTCGCACATCCGCCATCTTGTGATTATGTAAACAATTGAACGGAGTTAGATGTCGGTGCATTACAATGTATATAAACATATACAGTACCAAGTTTCATTGCGTTTGGTTGGTCAAATCACGAGAAACGTCTATTTAAAAGTAGCAAATTCGCTTGGCCTCCATGTTGGTTTTGTAGTTACCAGGTTTTCAAAAGTCACATAAGTGAACTTATAGTAGTTCCCTCTATCACCATAGAAAATGTCAGGGTAATATCGGTAATAGTTTCGGAGTTATTGAATGCTGGTGAAATATTTCGCACAGCCGCCATGTTGGATTGGTGAGACGTAACAAAATTTGAAGGGCACGGTCGAGGTCGCCGGGAATAGTGCTATGAACTTTCCGAGTTTCATTGAAATCGCTCCTGTCGTTTAGATTTTATTAGGGGGACACACACACACACGAATCACACACACACACACGCACACACACACGGACAAAAGGTGATCTCATAAGCCTATTTTTTCAAAATTGAAAATAGGCTAATAATGATCCTGTCAGGAATTGAAGCTGGTGTTTCGAAGAAAAGACAAGCGTTCTATAAACTTAGCCATTTAAACCCTAATGGTTTGGGTGATCGTAAAGATGAAAATTAAATCTAAACTATAACTAAAACTAACTACACACTTATATACTAGAAGGACATAAGGAATAAACAAGTAGTTCCGTGAAGAACTATACAGCCTATTTTCATATATCCTACTTATGTTAACTGCCTCTATCTACATACAAAATTTCAGTTTGATTGCTGTAATAGATCCGTAGATATTGAGAACCGTCTAATATTTTGGATGGTCGCCATGTTGGATATCTATATATGTACAGTAGGTCTTAAGAGTTATTTACTATGACATTAAGATTATTGTGTACGTCTAGTATTCAAACTTCAATCGCATGATTAGGACACAAGAAGTAAAAAAGAAATTTTAAAATTTCGCACAGCTGCCATCTTGTACTTATGGAAACAATTGAAATAAATTAGATGCCAGTGGGTTAACATTTGTATAAGGATTTACTGTACCAAGTTTCACTGCATTCGGATGGTTAAATTGCGAGAAACGTCCATGTGAATATTTATAATTCTCGACGCCGCCATGTTGGATTTGTGGTCACCAGGTTATTGAAAGTCCTATAGGTGAACTTATGTTCATAGCCCCTATGAACATAAAAACATTCAGTTTGATTGCTGTAATAGATTCGTAGATATTGAGATCCGTCTTAATATTTCGGATGGTCGCCATGTTGGATCTTTAAATGTATAGGCCATAGAGTCATGTACCATTAAAGGAAAATTATTGCGTAGGTTCATTATTTAATATTTCACTTCCATCGCATGATTACGACACAAGAAATAAAAACTTAATTTTAAAATTCGCACAGCCGCCATCTTGAGGTTATGTAAACAATTGAACTTAATTAGATACCATTGCATTACAATGTGTATGAACATTTGCTGTACCAAGTTTCACTGCGTTTGGGTTATTATATCGTGAGAAAAGTCTATCTTAAACTTTCAAATTCGCTGGGCCGCCATGTTCATTTTGTAGTTAACCGATTTTTGAAACTCTCATAGGTGAACTTCCAGCAGTAACGTTTATCTCCGTACAAAATTTCAGGGTGATACCGGTAATAGTTTCAGAGATATAGAATGCCGTTGAAATATTTTGCACAGCCGCCATCTTGGGGTTATATAAACAATTGAACGAAGTTAGATGTCGGTGCATTACAATGTGTATAGACATATTCTGTACCATGTTTCATTGCGTTTGGTTGGTTAAATCGCGAGAAACGTCTATATAAATGTCGCAAATTCGCTTGGCCGCCATGTTGGTTTTGTAGTTACCAGTTTTTCAAAAGTCACATAGGTGAACTTCTAGTAGTTCCCTTTATCACCGTACAAAATTCCAGGGTGATATCGGTAATAGTTTCGGAGATATTGAATGCTGGTGAAATATTTCGCACAGCCGCCATGTTGGATTGGTGAGGCGTAACAAAACTTGGAGGGCACGGTCGAGGTCGTCCGGAATAGTGCTAAGAACTTACCGTGTTGCATTGAAATCGCTCGTGCTGTTTAGATTTTATTAGGGGACACACACACACACACACACACACACACACGGACAAAAGGTGATCTCATAAGCCAATTTTTTCAAAATTGAAAATAGGCTAAAAATGACCCACAACCCTCAAGAATATGGATTGAGGGAGTTGGAAGGAAGAAGAGTCATGGAAGGCAGAAAGTAAAAGAGGAGAGGCTCTGCCCCAGAGGTAAAGGATAAAAGGGGGAAAACCGAGGACAGCTCGGGAATCCCTTGGGGTCGCCAACTTACAAACTGATCAGTCGTAAGCCCCCCTGAGGGTGTAGCCATATGCAGAGTGCACCACAAGTGGTGGAACTATATATACACCCTACCTTTAGTGGGAGTTAACAATTAGCATATTTAGCATATTTACTCCCACTTTTTATATTTGCTTTGCTCCTACATTTGATGCCATATTTGCTCCCACGTTTTGCTCCCACTTTTTGCTCACAGTTTTTGCTCCCAAATTTGCTCCCACTTTTGCTCACAATTTTCACCCCCACCTTTGCTCCCACTTTTTGCATCTATATATGCTCCCAAATTAAACTATTGTTGTTATTACCAAGTTGTCTTTACTAGAGATTAGTTTATGCTTGACAGTTGATATGGAAGTATCTGTGACTAGGTATGGTAAGCCATATGCATACTATAAAGGATATTCATATATTGTGAAACGAAGCAATAGAAATGGAACTGTTATTTGGCGCTGTTCAAAGCAACGATCGAAACAGTGTCGAGGAATGCTTAAGACAAAAGAATTGGACATACTTTCATCAAACAATCATGATTGTAAACTTAATAATCATGGTAGTCTAAATGTATGGAAAACTCAAACCAAAGCAAAAAACCAAGTCCAAGAAAAAGATAGTGCTGCTCAAGATAATATTAACCTCAAGTTTAATACACTACAACGCACTCATGCCGTTAGCGAGTTGTTTAATAAGAAACCTTTAACACCTCCTGTAAAACCCATGTCAAAACACACACACACATCTCAAAAGCCCTCAACTCTATCAGAGACAACATACCCGATCAAGAAGTTGGTGGGGAAAGGTAAAAAGGATGGTGATGGTGATAATAATAACATAACAATGTTAACGCACTCTAGCACATCTAAAAAGAAACTTTCATCACTATCTAAGGCAACTCAAAGCATTGAACAGACTGTGGACACAGGTGGAAATTATGATTGTAATGATGACGATGATGATGATGATCATTATGAAGATCATTATAATGATGAGAATAATCATGATGATGATGGTGATAATGATGAACTGCTTCCCGAGGTTTTGAAACCATTCATAAAAAATAGCAAATGGAACGATCCTAACATATTAGTCGAACGTCTACAGCTGTTGCATGCCTGTAAACAGACTGGTCATATTGGTTATGAGGAAGAGCTATTAAAAATAGAAGATGAACTTCGTAAAGCTGGTATTATTGTGTAATGGGTCAACGTAGCAACACCCCCATCCCCTAAAAATAATTTTCAACGTGTTACATTTAAAAACGATAACAAGCAAACATAATCAAAAAAGAGCTGTATTCTGTGTGTGTGTATATACCTATTGTAAATATATATATGAATTAAATTAATTAACATAGTGTGTATATATTTCTTGTTTTCTTTGCATGTTGAGTGTATATTTGCTCAACCACTTTTTGGTTTTTCAATGTAGATTTTTGTTTCGTTTTGATTTTTCCGTAACATTACAGTTATCAGTCTTGTAAACTGGATAATTAATATAGGCCTAACATGTTACATGTTGTCCTACATTCCACATAGGGCTCTACCTTCTTAACAGTGAACTCTGTTGGTATTAAAATAACTACTTGTAAAATAATTCCAGTGGCAAATCCTGTTAGCAAATATCAAATACAGTACAGTATTAAATATTTTCACGCTATAGAACGACAACTACAAAATCATTTATTGTAGGAATACCTTTAATGGGCCACCAAACCTTCAAGTATGCAATATACATTCCAGATTGTGCTGCATTTTGGTCGATAGTGCCACGAGTGCTTACCTTAAATAACAATACTGTAAACGTATATACATTTAATAAATCATAATTGTTTTCATTAAATACCCTGTAATAAATATTTTCACACCAAAGAATGACCATTTCAAAATAATTTATTATAGGAATATCTTTAATGGAATCTCCAAACCTTGAAGTAAACCATATGTGATATACATTCCACATAGCTACATAACCGAGAGTACGTCGTGGTATCAATCTCAGCCACCGCGCGCGCACATTGTTTGTGATGCATTTCAGTTCCATTTGCATTTCATTTCTTCAAAATGACCCCCACGCCAAAAAAAAGTAAATAGCAAGCGAGTGGAAACATGTTAAACAACAATAATTTTAGAAGCGCTCTTAGGCAATGTATGATGATTTTTTTTATTGCATAACTGTTTGTTGACTAGCATTTACTGTTACACAACATTATTTTTGGTAAGCTCTACATAAGTATCCTAATTGTCTCTGGTATAATGTCTTGTTTAACAAAAATGGTCAGACGGTTTTGTCTATAGGTCTAAGCCTCTGTTGTATATGATTTCAAAAAATAATAAACAGCTTTCTAGAACTGTACTCGCTGGTCAATAACCAACATAGTGGCCAAAATGTTTCCCTAATAGGTAACTCATGTTTGATTAGTCAATTCTTATTGCAAGGTCAGTCAAGACCTAAATAAAAATTAGTCCTAACGTATATATCAATCATCAACACCATATCATTAAACAAATCAAACCATTTTAAGGTATTTATTAAATTTAATTGCATTTTAGGAACCTTGCAAGCATCTTGCAACCTTGAAGAGGAAAGTATAGACAGGAATTGTGAAAAGGAAACTGTTCAATCATTCGATGTCGCTAGTGTTAGAAACCTCAACGTAAGAGGTTATGAAAGTCTGTGTAAGGGTATGGTTTTTACAGCTGGACGCCTTTTCCTGATTCCCACCTCAGAGACGAGTTTATGGGTCATGAAACTCAGCTATCATGTCAAATGTGGAGCTCCTAGTCCAGGAGAAAGTCATGTTGAAGTAATTGTCTGCAGCGAGTGTGTTTAACGAAACAACAGCAAGAAAAGCATACATGTAAAGGGAAATATTATGGAATTGTCGAGTTCATGTAGTGACTTTTTTAAATTGGTTAAATTTCATGGTTTGTAGACCACTTGAGTACCAGTTTGGTAAATTTTAGTGAATTTTCGTCTATATTCGGGTAATTTTATATGAATTTGAGGTAGTTAAACCATTCTTTGATAAATCAATGGCATTTCAATAAATCTGGTAGTCATTTGTTGGATTTTGCTGCAATTTGGTGGAATTCGCAAAATTAGCGGAAAATTTGTTGGATTTTACAAAATTCTGGTCAATTTCACGATAAATCTCAGATATTTAGGTATTTTACAAATAACCTCTGCCACTGTGATGTCTGTATTAATGTGTGCCTTTCACTATCAAGGGTAGCAATGGGAAGGAGGTGGTTATGGACTTAAGTACACAGTCTGACTGGGTGTTAAGCTGCTAAGCATGGGCAGTTTGCAACCATCCCACTATTGCTAACATGGAATGTTCATTACTTGTTATTTTAAGTCCATGTTGTCATGTAGGTATGGAATTCATCCAAACACAACATGTTTTGATTTTCTTTACACTTGTCTGTGGGAAAACCATGGCATTTACCTGTAGTACAAGTGGAAAACCACATGAGTTTGACGTTTAGAAAACTCACTTCACCTCACCCCAACTGTTTGGAAATGGAAATAATTTGTTTTTGTCTTTCTTAGGGGCTTGGAAATCATGGTCATGACTTCCATGTACTGTAGTTAGGGAAAATAATAAGGGGTCATGTACACTATTATTAGCTGAGTATCTAATACAATTTTGCATACCCCTAGGACCAGTATCGCATTATAAAGGCATACCATGAGTTATCGTCCTTAATGCCAGTGATATGAAACAAAAGCGGTCTTTATTTTCCACCCCCAAACATGGGCTTACATCTAATGGTATGCGAGTTGGCAACCACGGGGGCCCCAGCTGTGTTCGACATTGCTTCTACTGAATTGTGCCGGGCTCGTCTCTGTCTTCTTTCCTTTCGACCACACTTGGTCAACTCTTGTTCTCTACCGAGCCTGACATTATTAGGGTATCCAAGGGCTAGGGAGACTCTTCCTTTTCCAACTTAGTTGGTCGTTGTTTATTTTTTTCTGATACGGTACCCTCGTTGTGAAAGGAGGCAGCCTTCATTTTATTTTCATGTTATTTCCTGCCCTTTGCTAACTACCACTAAAGGTAGGGTGTATATATAGCCCCACCACTTGTGGTGCACTCTACATATGGCAACACCCTCAGGGGGCTAACGACTGATCAGTTTGGAAGTTGGCGACCCCAAGGCATTCCCGAGCTGGCTTCGGTTTTCCCCCTTATATCCTTTACCTCTGGGGCAGAGCCTCTCCTCTTTCACTTTCTGCCTTCCATGACTCTTCTTCCTTCCAACTCCCTTAATCCATATTCTTGAGGGTTGTGGGTCATTTTTTATTCCTTATGTCCTTCTAGTACATAAGTGTGTAGTTAGTTTTAGTTATAGTTTAGATTTAGTTTTCATCTTTACGATCACCCATACCATTAGGGTTTAAGTGGTTAAGTTTATAGAACGCTTGTCTTTTCTTCGAAACACCAGCTTCAATACCTGACAGGATCATTTTTATTTTATTTTAACTGCGGTCTACAGTGTAGAATTGGAAAGAGGGCGGCCGTGGCTTTTTAAATTACAACTATCCTAGCGTCCAGGCAGGTGATAAAGGAGGCCAAGTTTCTTCAGGGGCTGTAGCGCCGAGCAATAAGTAAGTAAGTAATTAAGTAATTAAGTAATTAAGTAAGTAATAAGTAAGTAAGTAAGTAAGTAAGTAAGTAAGTAGTGTTTGCCTAAGTTGTGAAGTGCAGAGCGCTAGAAATCTACATGTGCTACCAGTCAGACAAGAAACTTAATAACTTCTGACAACAGTGCACTATTCTTATCACGAAGTGTCACAAGTTCTGCCCACCTAGTCCGAGCACAGGCAGCAACTAGAGCAAATGCATTCAAACATGTGTTTTTTTTAATGCAACTTTATCACTCTGCTGTCTCCACAGAGGTCCGGGTTCGATTTTCTTAAGGCTGCAACAGGTAAGACTGAGTCTTGTCAGGTAAAACGTTTTGGGTCAATTCATGAATCATTCGAAAGGGTTAGCTATTGTTAGTCCAAAACAACACCTTACTTCACCCTCTCCCATAATTAGTTTATAAAATCTCAGGTCGATAACCTTAACGTTTTAATTCTTTAGGGTAAATTCATGGGTCATGGCAACAGGTTGGCCATCCTGACTTGTGCAATACCTCATACAACTCTGTAGCCTTATTCATTAGCTATATATACACATTAATCCATAATTACCTAATAATAATAACAATAATAATAATAAAATAGTGATAATAATAATAATTAGCAAGCTGTTATCTTCCATACACACGTTCATCAAAGCATGGTTTCACAAAACGCTTATGCTTTTAATTGTTTAATAACTTTCTCCCCTGTAACATTACTATTCACTGTTTTAAGAGTGAAATAATCTATCGAGGTAAGAGCGTATGTCATCACCTATTTTTCGACTATCACACCTAATTTTAGGGTTCTTCGTTTGCAAGATATTGATTTTTTCAATTTGGGGGTAGTTTTCACCCCCCTACTATTTTTCATCAAACACAAAATATCTTAGGTTCAATTATCATTTTTACCCCTTTAACACGTTTTAACCCCCTGTAAAATCGCTATTTACTGTTTTAGGGGTGAAATGGCCAATCGAGGTTAAAGCCTATATCATCACCTATTTTTAAAGCTATCACACCTAATTTTAGGGTTCTTAGTTTCCAAGATATTGATTTTTCTATTTAGGGGGGTTGTTTCACCCCCCAAAGGGGGACGTCGCCCCAAGTGCTAGGACCCCTCATACAAGTTCCTAGCATAATTGGTTCGCGAGATATTTACAAAAGTGTAGTTAGGCCCTTTTGTCAAAAAATTAATCATACATTAAAAAACGGGACGTCACCCCTAGTTCTAGGATACTGCCTATGGCAAAATCCCATCAGGGGTTCAGAAAATATTAACAAAAATGTAGTTAGGCCCTTTTGACAAAAGCTGCCGGTGTGCATACATACGAAAAAAATACTTTTTCACCCAAGGGTAGTTTTTATTTTTGGGAGGGCATGCCTGGTCCATAGAAAAGGGGAGTTCACCACGAGTCCTACGACACCCCATATGTTTAAATCCCATTATTGGTTAGCGAGATACTAAAAGCCGATGGCCTATTAGTTTTTTGGGTTTATTTAAATAAATATTTAAAAAATCATATATAAATAATAATTTAAAAAGCCGCTCTCTTACAACAGCCGCCAAGTTCATATGCATACAAAAAAAAAATTCACCCCCGGGTAAGGGTAGTTCTTATTTTGGGGTGGACATACCTCGTCCGTAGGAAACGGGAGTTCACCACGAGTCCTACGACGCCCCATATGCTTAAATCGCGTTATTGGTTTGCGAGATACTAAAAAGCGGATGACCTATTAGTTTTTTATTCTTAATAAATATTAAACAAGTAGTTCCGTGAAGAACTATACAGCCTATTTTCATATATCCTGCTCATGTTAATTGCCTCTATCAACATACAAAATTTCAGTTTACAGTAATTGCTGTAACAGATTCGTTGATATTGAGAACCGTCTAAATATTTCAGATGGTCACCAGGTTGGATTTTTATTTTATTTTTGTACTATTACATTGAGATTATTGTGTACGTGTGGTATTCAAACTGCAATCGCATGATAAGAACACAAGAAGTAAAAACGAGATTTTAAAATTACGCACAGCAGCCATCTTGTGATTATGCAAACAATTGAAATAAATTAGATGCCAGTGGATCAACATTTGTATAAGCATTTAACGTGCAACGTTTCATGGCACTCGGATAGTTAATTTGCGAGAAACGTCCATTTAAATATTTATAATTCGCGTCGCCGCCATGTTGGATTTGTACTCACCAGGTTACTGAAAGTCCTATAGGTGAACATATGTTTATAGTCTCTATGAACATAGAAAAAAATCAGTTTGGTTGCTGTAAAACATTCATAGATATTGAGAACAGTCTAAATATTTCGGAAGCTCGCCATTTAGGATTGTTATATGTGTATGCCATAGAGTTATGTACCATTCAAGGGCAATTATTGCCTAGGTTCATTATTCAAACTTTCACTTCGATCGCATGATTACGACACAAGAAATAAAAACTTAATTTTAAAATTTCGCACAGCCGCCATCTTGAGGTTATGTAAAGAATTGTATTAAATTCGATGGCAGTGCATTACAATCTGCATAATCATTTACTGTACCAAATTTCGCTGCGCTCAGAGAGTTAAATCACGAGAAAAGTCTATTAAAATATTTCAAATTCGCTTGGTCGCCATGTTCGTTTTGTACTTTACAGGTTTATGAAATATACATAGGTAAACTTGTATCAGTACCCTTTATCAACGTACAAAATTGCAGGGTGATATCTTTAATAGTTTCGGAGATATAGAATGTCAGTGAAATATTTCGCACAACCACCATTTTGAGGTTATGTAAACAATTGAACTAAATTAGACTTCAGTGCATTACAATGTGTATATACATTTGCTGTACTAAGTTTCATTACGTTTGGATAGTTAAATCGCGAGAAAAGTCTATTTAAAAGTCTCAAATTCGCTTGGCCGCCATGTTGGTATTGTAGTCACCAGGTTTTTGAAAGTCTCATAGGTGAACTTCTAGTAGTGCCCTTTATCACCGTGCACAATTTCAGGGCGATATCGGTAATAGTTTCGGAGATATTGAATGCTAGTGAAATATTTCGCACAGCCGACATGTTGGATTGGTGAGACGTAACAAAATTTGAAGGGCACGGTCGAGGTCGCCGGGAACAGTGCTATGAACTTACCGAGTTTCATTGAAGTCGCTCCAGCCGTTTGGATTTTATTAGGGACACACACACACACACACACACCTCACACACACACACACACACACACGGACAAAAGGTGATCTCATAAGCCTATTTTTTTCAAAATTGAAAATAGGCTAAAAAAATCATCTATAAATAATCTTATATATAAAAGTGAAAGTCTGTATGTATGTATGTGGGTGGGTTGGTTCCGTATACAAATCTTCACCGTTTCACCAATCTCAACCAAATTTTGCATACACATAGTTTAGGACCCAGAATGAACCGCTGGCTACATGAACTTTCGATAGTCTTTCTCATTCTTCTGATTTCGTCCCTTTTGCACTCAGCACAGGCTAATCAAATCATAAAATATACTCATGAAAGAATGGCAAGGCAGAGAGTTTCCATTGGCAACATAGCTCAAGTCAAGTCACGGCCGACTGGATTCGAGTTGCGCTCTGTACTACCGGTATAGAAAATGAGCATCTTTACTTGAAATCCGGTTAGTTACTCAATTGCTCACACAGCACTGTCAACCGGGTATAGCATAACAAAGACTTGACACTATCTACTAGATATTTGTCAAATACCACTCATTCACTCACTCACTCATACATTCATCATGAAATCTCAGAAACCACACAACGGATTGGAATGAAATATGGTATGCAGCTTCCTCAAGGGCCGCAAACGCCCACTAAGAAAGGATTTTTGGATATTCAGTTTCTAAAGGGGTGTTAAGGGGGTAGACCTGCATTTCATTGAATAGGAATATCTCCCGATTGGTTTCATTGGGGGGATGTGATACTCGGCATATAAACTCATCATTAAAAATAAGAAGACACGCGTCTGAGTTTTTTTTGATGTGGTGTATATTATGAGGTGAAAGGGGTGAAAAGTGGGGGTTGAAAGATTCCTAACGGAGCCTGTATCTCTTAAACGACATAGGCGAGGAGTTTGAAACTCAGCGGAAAAAATCAGCATAAAAAATAAGTAAATAGGTGTTTGACCGTTTTTTCATAAATCCAATTTAAGAGGCCCATGGGGAGGGGTGAAATTCTGGGTAAAAAAAAAAACAGGAAAGAAAGTGTCCTAACCGATTGACTAACTCGCTCTTCGAACTCAGGGGGAAAAACTGCTTAAAAATAAGTATATAATATATACATATTATGTATTCGCCATTTTTTTGATAAATCAAATTTAAAGGGTTCATCGGGAGGGGTGAAATTCTGAAGAAAAATAATGAAAGAAAATGTCATGACTCACTCATTCACTCATCATCGCCCAGCCAAAAATATTGAAGTTGGAAACATGTCATTTTCGGGATATGTTCGATGTATGTCAAAACCATACACTAAGGGAGGATTTTTGAATATTCAGGTTCTAAAGGGGTCTTAAGGGGGTTAAACCTGCATTTCATTGAATAACAATAGCTCACGAGTGGTTTTATTTGTGGATGTGATACTCGGCATATAAACTAATCATTAAAAATAAGCAGACATGTGTCTAAGGGTTTTTCGATGTGGTGTATTATTATGAGGTGAAAGGGGTGAAAATTGGGGGTTGAAGGATTCCTAACGAAGCGTGTAGGCCTATCTTCTAAACGACATAGGCGAGAAATTTGAAACTCAGCGAAAAAAAGAGCTTAAAAAATAATTAAATCGGTGTTTTACCGTTTTTTCATAAATTAATTTAAGGAGCCAATGGGGAGGGGTGAAATTCTGGGGGGAAAAGGAGAGAAAGTGTCCTAACTGACTGACTAACTCACTCACTCATCAAACTCAGGGGAAAAAGACAGCTTAAAAAATAAGTTAATAGGTGTTCAAGCTTTTTTTCATCAATCCAATTTAAGGGGCCCATGGAGTGGGGTGAGATTCTGGTAAAAAAAATTGAAAGAAAATGTCCTGTCTGACTCACTCACTCATCACGCCCAGCGAAAACTATTAAAGTTAGAAACATTAAATTTTGGGAATATGTTCACTGTATGTCGAAAACGTCAACTAATGAATGATTTTTGTTATTCGGGTTTTAAAGAGGTGTTAAGGGGGTAAACGTGCATTTCATTGAATAACGATATCTCATGAGTTGTTTCTTTGGGGATGTGATATTCGGTATATAAGCTTATCATTAAAATAATCAGACATATATCTAAGGGTTTATCGATGTGGTGTATATTATGAGGTGCAAGAGGTGAAAATTGGGGGTTGAGGGATTCTTAAAGGAGCGTGTATCTCTTAAACGACATAGGCGAGAAGTTTGAAATTCGGCGGGAAAAAACAGCTTAAAATATAAGTAAATAGGTGTTCGATCGTTTTTTAATAAATCCAATTTAAGGGGCCCTTGTAGTGGGGTGAAATTCTGGGGAAAAAACAGGAAATAAAGTGTCCTAACTCACTCACTCTTCAAACTCAGGGGGGGAATGAACAGCTCAAAAAAAGTAAATAGGTGTTCGACCGTTTTTTTTTCATAAATCCAATTTAAGGGGTTCATGAGAGGGGTGAAATTCTGAAAAATAATTGAAAGAAAATGTTCTGACTTACTCACTCACTCATCATCCCCCAGCCAAAATTATTGAAGTTAGAAACATGACATTAATGGGCTATGTTCGTTGTATGTCGAAAACGTCCACTAAGGAAGGAATTTTGGATATTCAGGTTCTAAAGGGGTGTTAAGGGGTAGACTTGCATTTAATTGAATAACAATATCTCCCGATTGGTTTCCTTTGGGATGGGATACGAGGCATATAAACTCATCATTAAGAATAAGAAGAGACATGTCTGAGGAGTTTTCGATGTGGTGTATATTATGAGGTGTTTGTGTGAAAAGTAAGTGTTGAAGGATTCTTAACGGAGCAAGTAACTCTTAAAAGACAGAGGCAAAAAGTAAGAATCTCAGGGAGAAAAATCAGATTTAAAAAGTAGTAAATAAGTGTTCGATCGTTTTTTTTTTCATAAATCCAATTTAAGGAGCTCATGGGGAGGGATGAAATTCTGGGGAATGAAGTCGACTAAGGAAGGATTTTTGGATATTCACTCATCATCCCCCAGCAAACCTATTGCAGTTAGAAACTTGAAATTTTGGGGATATGTTCGTTGTATGTCGAAAACGTCCACTAAGGATGGATTTTTGGATATTCATATTCTGAAGGGGTGTTAAGGTGGTTAAACTTGCATTTCAATGAATAACGATATCTCACGAGTTGTTTCATTTGGGGATGTGATATTCGGCATATAAACTAAGCATTAACAATAAGCAGACATATGTCTAAGGGTTTATCGATATGGTGTATATTATGAGGTGAAAGGGGAGAAAATTGGGGGTTTAAGGATTCTTAACGGAGCATGTACTGTATCTCTTATTCAACATAGGCGATAAGTTTGAAATTCAGTGGAAAAAGCAGCTTAAAAATAAGCAAATAGGTGTTCGACCATTTCTTCATAAATCCAATTTAAGGGGTTCATGGGGAGGGGTGAAATTCTCAAAAATAAATGAAAGAAAATGTCCTGACTGACTCACCCACTCATCATCGCCCAGCCAAAATTATTGAAGTTAGAAACATGAAATTTTGGGGA
This sequence comes from Meconema thalassinum, assembly GCA_946902985.2. Taxonomy (NCBI): domain Eukaryota; kingdom Metazoa; phylum Arthropoda; class Insecta; order Orthoptera; family Tettigoniidae; genus Meconema; species Meconema thalassinum. The sequence goes on along the minus strand of OX336394.1, from coordinate 207,785,772 downwards.
TAAGAGTTTTGTGTATTCAGGTTCTAAAGAGGTGTTAAGGGGGTAAACGTGCATTTCATTGAATAACAATATCTCATGAGTGGTTTCATTTGGGGATGTGATACTTGGCATATATACTAATCATTAAAAATAAGCTGACACATGTCTAATGGTTATTCGATGTGGTGTATATTATGAGGTGAAAGGGATGAAAAGTGGGGGTTGAAAGATTCCTAACGGAGCGTGTATCTCTTAAACGACATTGGCGAGGAGTTTCATTTTCTCCGAGTTTCAATCAGCTTAAAAATAAATAAATGAATCAAAATAATTAAATTAAGTAGGTGTTCGACCGTTTTTTTTCATAAATCGAATTTAAGGGGCCTATGGGGAGGGGTGAAATTCTGGAAGAAAAACGTCCATTAAGGAAGGATTTTTGGATGTTCACTCTCATCGACTAATCTAAACTATTAAAGTTAGAAGAAGGGGATATGTTTGTTGTGTGTCGAAAAAGTCTACTAAGGAGGGATTTTTGGATATTCGGGTTCTAAAGGGGTGTTAACGGGGTTAAACCTGCATGTCATTGAATAACAATATAACACGACTATAACGCGAGCGAAGCGAGGCAAAAAATTAGATGGTGTGTGTCTGTATATTACTCAATCACGCAAGAACCACTGGTCCGACTTACATGAATTTTACATGGAAGTAGCTGATTTACCTGGTTAACATATAGGCTACTTTTGATGTTAATAATTTGCACTATTTAATGATGGTGACCATTTTAGTGACGTCACTACACCCTTTGGTTTCAAACTTTCTTATTTCCATATCAAATAAAAAGTGAACGCTAAGAAATAGCAAACTTGTGATGGCATATACGAGGTTTAAAATTACATTTTCTATCCGAAAGGTATCTCCAACAGTTAGCGAGTAAAACCTAAATTTGTGCTATAAAACACGGTCAACGCCGAACAGTGTGGACAAAATGTTCCATCCTTAATCTCCCTCTGCGCAGCCCCTCGCCTATCACCTGTTTTAACTGTCACTTTCACGTTTTAATTTATTTATGACGGGTACTTCAGCTAGTCATTTATAAATCTCTTACAAAAGCCCTCAAGTTCGTATGCATACAAAAAGAAAAATACTAATCGCCAAAATGTCATAAACACACGTTTACCTCAAATTGCGTTTCGAAATTCCACCCATTTTAAACAAGTAGTTCCGTGAAGAAATATACAGCCTATTTTCATATTTCCTACTTTTGTTAATTGCCTCTATCTACATACAAAATTTCAGTTTGATTGCTGAAATAGATTCGTAGATATTGAGACCCGACTAAATATTTCGGATGGTCACCATGTTGGATTTTATATATGTAGGTCCTAGGGTTATATACTGTTACATGAAGATTATTGTGTACGTGTAGCATTCAAACTTCAATCGCATGATTAGGACACAAGAAGTAACAAGGAGATTTAAAATTTCGCTCAGCTGCCATCTTGTGGTTATGGAAACAATTGAAATGAATTGGATGCCACTGAATTAACATTCGTATAAGTATTTACTGTACCAAGTTTCACTGCACTCGGATGGTTAAATTGCGGGAAACGTCCATGTGAATATTTATACTTCACGTCGCCGCCATGTTGGATTTGTGATCACCAGGTTATTTAAAGTCCTATAGGTGAACTTAAGTTCATAGCCCCTATGAACATAAAAAAAATCAGTTTGATTGCTTTAATAGATTCGTAGATATTCAGAGCCGTCGAAATATCTCGGATGGTCGCCATGTTGGATTGTTAAATGTACAGGCCAGAGTCATGTACCATTAAAGGAAAATTATTGCATAGGTTCATTATTCAAACTTTCACTTTGATCGCATGATTACGACACAAGAAATAAAAACTTAATTTTAAAATTCGCAAAGCCGCCATATTGAGGTTATGTAAACAATTGAACTAAATTAGATACCAGTGCATTACAATGTGTATAAACTTTTCCTCTACCAGGTTTAATGGCATTTGGATTATTAAATCGTGAGAAAGGTCTATTTAAACTTTCAAATTCGCTTGGCCGTCATATTCTTTTTGTAGTTAACCGGTTTTTGAAAGTCTTACAGATGAACCTCCTGAAGTGCCCTTCTTCTCCGTACAAAATTGCAAGGTGATACCGCTAATAGTTTCAGAGATATAGAATGCCGGTGAAATATTTCGCACAGCCGCCATCTTGAGGTTATGTAAACAATTGAACCAAGTTAGATGTCGGTGCATTGCAATGTGTATAAACATATACTGTACCAAGTTTTATTGCGTTTGGTTGGTTAAATCGCGGGAAACGTCTATTTAAAAGTCGCAAATTCGCTTTGCTGCCATATTGGTTTTGTAGTTACCAGTTTTCAAAAATCACATAGGTGAACTTCTAGTAGTTCCCTTTATCACCGTAAAAATTTCCTGGGTGACATCGGGAATAGTTTCGGAGATATTGAATGCTGATGAAATATTTCGCACAGCCGCAATATTGGATTGGTGAGACGTAAAAAAATTCGAAGGGCACGGTCGGGGTCGTCCGGAATAGTGCTATGAACTTACCGAATTTCATTGAAATCGCTCTAGCCGTTTAGATTTTATTAGGAGGGGGGAGGGGACACACACACCTCACACAAACACACACGCACGCACACACACGCGGACAAAAGGTGTTCTCATAAGCCTATTTTTTTTTTCAAAATTGAAAATAGGCTAAAAATAACCTCAACATCAAATTGGGCGGGAAAAATACCATCTAAACGACCCCTCACTCAACCCTAGTCTTCGCCCACCACCTAACCTTTTCCCAACATAGCCATACGTATTCAAGCACACACGGGATTTGCAAGAAAGCATACACTACCCCACTACTCGCGAATGACCTTTTATCTTCGGTCTTTTAATTAAATAAAGAGGCTATATTAAAGTAGGGGGCATTACTACGAGTTCTAGGACACCCTGTATGTTCAAATCCCATAAATGGTTAGCGAGATATCAGATTCAGGGCCGATACGAGGAGGGCTCAATAAGTTGGTGGGCATAATCGCTGTTTTCCCACTACTTATGCTAATTGCCTCAGTCAACATACAAAATTTAAGTTTGTTGCTGTAATAGATTCGTAGATATTGAGAACCGTCTAATATTACGGATGGTCGCCATTTTGGATTTTTATATATGTAGGTCTTAGTGTTATGTGTTTTTACATGAAAATTATTGTGTACGTGAAGTATTCAAACTTCAATCGCATGATTAGGACACAAGACGTAAAAGTGAGATTTTAAAATTTCGCACAGATGCCATCTTGTGGTTATGAAAACAATTAAAGTAAATTTGATGCCAGTGGATTAACATTTGTATAAGGATTTACCGTACCAAGTTTCACTGTACTCGGATGATTAAATCGCGAGAAACGTCCATTTAAATATATGTACTTCGCGTCACCGCCATGTTGGCTTTGTGCCCACCAGGTTATTGAAAGTCCTATAGGTGAACGTATGTTCATAGCCTCTATAAACTCGAGGGCGTCGTGGCGCAGCGGTCAAGCCGTTGGCCTCTCACCACGGCAGACCGTGTTCGATTCCCGGTCAATGTATCTGAAATTTTCAAATTGAAATGCCATGTCCTGTGGTTCGAATCCCACGTAAAAAGGAGGTCCCGTGGTTTATTATCTCGCGATTAACGGTCACGTAAAACTACAATATTCCTTTTTCCTCTATGAACATAGAAACTTTCATTTTGATTGCTGTAAAAGATTCGTTGATATTGAGAACCATCTAAATATTTCGGATGGTCGCCATTTTGATTGTTATATGTATAGGCCATAGAGTTATGCACCATTAAAGATAAATTATTGCGTAGCTTCATTATGCAAACTTTCACTTCGATCTCATGATTACGACACAAGAAATAAAAACTTAATTTTAAAATTTCGCACAGTCGATATCTTGCGTTTATGTTAACAATTGAACTAAATTAGACGCCAGTGCATTACAATATGTATAATCATATACTGTGCCATATTTCACTGCGCTCAGATGGTTAAATCGCGAGAAAAATCTATTATAAGGTTTCAAATTCGCTTGGCCGCCATGTTCGTTTTGTACTTTACAAGTTTTTGAAAGTTACATAGATAAACGTACAGTAGTGCCCTTTATCATCGTGAAAAATTTCATGGTGATATCTGTAATAGTTTCGGAGATATAGAATGCCAGTGAAATATTTCGCACATCCGCCATATTGAGGTTATGTAAACAATGTGGATTCTATCCTTGTTGGTCCTCGTGTGACAAGCAACAATTGCATAGCATACCATCTTGAATTCAACGATGAAGAGGGCTACTTTCTACGTTTTATCACCCAAAATGCAAGTACCTCCCTATTGTTTACCAACTGGCCTTTACAACAAGATGGCGGACAGGTGGTTTCTGAGTACGGCGCATAGTTGGCGTTAGCTTCGCAGGAGTAAAAGTAGGCAACCCACACGGCTCGTTCAACCCACCAATTGAACTAAATTAAATGCCAGTGCATTACAATATGTATAACATTTGCTGTACCATGTTTCATTGCGTTTGGATGATTAAATCGCGAGAAAAATCTATTTAAAAGTCGCAACTTTGCTTTGCCGCCAGGTTGGTTTAGCAGTTACCAGGTTTTTGAATGTTTCATAGGTAAACTTCTAGTAGTGCTCCTTATCTAACCTCCTTGACTTCCATAGTGATTCAAGGAACAACGAAATTCGACATGCAAACTACCCTCTGGGTGTCAATTTACAACGCTTGCACCCGGCACCCGAGGCCATACTGTGCCCGTTTAGACCGAAGTCCGCACGACCACATATGCATTTTACCAAGAATCAGTTAGCACGAGAGTCAAAATATCCCGGGGCGCCAGATGGGTTAAAGCTAATCGCAAAAAAAAAAACGTAATCAAAATAAAATAAAAATGCTTAACTGATTTTTGGCTCAATGCAACAATAAGGATAGAAGGAGATTCAACTGGGCATAACACAACATGTAAAATTATCTCATTTTATTCTAAATTTTAAAATTGACTACAAAATGATGCTCAAGGTAACATCATTCCAGTGCGACGGCTCACACTACTATTTACACAATGTACAGAAATTTTCCAACACATTGAACAATTGTCTTTGGAGACACAAGTCTGATTATCAGTCCTGTAGACTGTGTTCCAAAATTATATCAATTATTTACGATGATATCCAGTTCAAATTAAATTGTCTCTACTGGAAATATTGTAGTTCACTGGTTGAATTTCTAACATGATATTAACACTCGTAGAAATTCTCACTGTTTATAATTGTTTATAGAATTTTTTAACTTCCACTTATTTTTCCAGTTTCAAAAATATTGTCAAAAATATTATCTTTGACCCAACACTAATTATGTACACATATTAATAACAACATCTGAAAAGTATTTGACCCTTGAGCATAGCATCGAAGAACTGTGCGAAGCACAACAAAATTTATTATTCTTCCAAAATTAAACATTTCGAGAAGTGACTCGATTATGAACTTCAAATTCCAAAGAAATATGATTTCTGAATAATCAGCTTGATCAAAAAAAAATTGTTGAACCATTCAACTATTCGATTTTCCACTTGGAATTATTATTAAGAAAAATATTTATATTTGTTGCTATTTTAGTAACTTTCACAACTTGCAATTCTTGAACAGAATGCGGAAAAAAGAATTGTAGCTTTATAATAAATTCATTTAGTTCATGACAATAGGATTGAAAACATCCTTTAAGTAATTCGTGGATACAGAATTATTTTTTAATTGGCAGTGGCCCATTCAATTATTTGTGTAAGAACACAATATCCCAACAACAACGGCAAAGGTCTTCCTCTGAAGAAGAATAAAATTTTATCATGACAAAACCGGATTCTAGCAAATCCAAAGTATTAATGGAATACGTAAACAAGTTTGAAATAATTACTGATGGTTTGGTCATTCATTCGACGAAATGTGTGGTTTCAATACTCCTCCTATAAACCTGAGCCATCGAACCTGCTATTTGATTGATGATCAAAAAAAAAACCGTCCTCATTCCTGCGACTTAAACATGCGCACCTGGGAATGGCATTTCAACTATTCCACACACATAAATTTTCTTCCCAAAATTTATACAATAAATCAAGCCTCTGCTTGTTATCAAAACTGGAAGATCTATAAACTTACAAGTTTATTTTATTTTACCATTCAGTTCAAACCGTGAAGTTACCACACTTGTGATATTCTCTATTTCACTTTCGAATGTGTGCCTACGTCATGATTTTATATAAACACAAAAAAAAATCCTAATTGATACAAATATCATTGGCTTCCTGTTTCATGCCTTTCCGTGTTATCTGAAAAATATACTTTGCTCAATGCAAATATTAACTGTTCAACCAGAACTATAATGTTGGTGGAATACGGGCTTGCGCTATCCACTAGCTTTCGGAAAATCACCTGTTCCAAACTAGGAATGATTAAACTAATCCTTAAGCTCTCTCTCAACGAATGTGATTATTAGAAAATGTAAGATCCAATAATTATTTAGAAAAATTATGAAAATTATTATTATTATTATTGGATTATTATTGTTATTATTTCCTTAAATATGTTTAATTATTATTTCCTTATGTGAAAAAAACACATGTTCGACTCTTTGAATATGGACAAAATATCCATTCCTCAACAAAAATAAATATTAACTTCTACAGTTATATCGGCTGATTACCGTGATTCTCAAACAAAATGAACATTCAAATAAATGCTCGGTATGCTCGGTCATCGATCCTAAACTGTTCTGAGTGCTGAAAATACTCAGAATAACCCTAATGTGTCTTGCGTAAATCAATGCAAGATGTAAATACGAAGAAAAATAAATGTGTTGGTCATCTGCAGAAAATGAGTTTGTTCCAATTAGCTAGGCATAATATAAAAGTCAAATGTGGCTTACATTTCTCGTTGGTCTTGAAGCGTAGTGAACCTGGTCTGTACCAGATTTATCCAGATACATGCCCTATTGGACACGCACGTCTAATCCTTGTATCGGCCGCCATTATATACCCACAATCTGTCTAGCACGACGTAGTGGAAATATTTCTTGAAGTTTGAAGTAACTGCTGATCCATTTTAATATTGACTTCAATTAAATCCATAGCAGTTCGCTTAAATGGGGTCAGATCCAAATGATCTCTTCTCAAAAGCGTCAGTTGTAACATAACTCACGGTAATCTTTTCAGTACAGGAAAACACTGATAGTCTAAAACAATCAACGGCTGTTCTGAAGATCGTTCCCTGGGCATGGCTTCACACCATCTATCATGCGCGAAGCAACATATAGTTTCCCTTTGTCGGCTAATGAACAACACCGTGATAGACTGGCCTTCAATATACTGAAAGATATGAGTGGTTATTTAGTTACAATTTTTGAAACTGACAAGTTGGATTAAAATATCCAAGTATTGAATTATTGTTACTGGACTGTGACAGAATAATATCTAGACAAAGTCTAGCATATGTCCATATAGAAACAAAGTGTTTCACCAATGTCCGTAGAAAATAACAATCACCTTAGTGATTCCCTCTACCGGAAACTTACTACGTTCCCCACGTATCGTAGCACTTTTGTGACTATCACAATTCAAAGATATCTTCTGCGTAGATTCGGCAACCATGTGCCTTGGCTCGACGTAGCAGCAGCACCTTGTCCTACAAGAGCTTGGTTTGAAGTGAGCTGCTTATGCTTGGGCCGAGAGGCTTTTATACAAAACGGTCGGCTCCACGCTGGATCACGCTGAAATCTGTAAATCCTCATATCTCCGGTGTCTCTGGTCTGATTCACATGAGACTATCGGATTTTTTATTATGGATACTCGAGTTTAGGCCTTAATTACAACCAAACCAACAGACCTATTGAAAAACGAGTTATACCAATATTTTCCTTGTTTAATTCTGCGTTAGACTATATAAGCCAATTATTTTAAAGTTTATTATTTATTTATTTGTGGTTGTATGAAAAATTGTCCGTGTTTTTTACGTCTTTTCTAGGAACCTCTCACTTAAAACTATATACATGGAAAACTACTTGGCTGAGGGTAATGCAATTTTTATATGTGATAGGCACAAGTATTGGTAGTGCAAATCTTAAGTTTCAATTTTTTTTCAACTACCCGATAAAAAGTTCTTATACTTTATCTGACGTAACGTTTTCTCAGCCCAGGATAAACGTACAGCAGGAAACTTGGTCTCATTTTGAAGCTCTCATTCGTGATTATCGGAAACTACGACCACTGTAAACGTACAGTGTGATGAATTTATGAAGAGTAATATTAATGGGAGGTTTTGTGCGTTGTAGCCCGTACGATTATAAGCGGGCGAGGTGGTGAATTCGAGTGCAGCGTTGCCGGCTACCCTCGCCCCGGGCAGTTGTGAATGGAATGCGAGTGACCTGGCTGGCTATGTCCTCATGCTATTTCAGTCTTCCTGTTTACTGAATATTGGCCACATCACTTCCAGATGCCTCCGAGACCACCATTGTCTGAGGGCGAACGTGCGCTAGTTCTCAGTGCTATTTGTTTATTTCAAAATGAGGGGGAAACATTAGGGGACAAGAGGTTTCCTTTGTATCGGAAAGTGGCAGATTGTCTTGGATTATCAGTGTCATCAGTGAAGAGAATAGGAGCCACTTCAAAGGAGAATGATGAAAATATGTCATCCAGTACAAGAAAGAAGCAGTGTGTGAGGCCCGGGCCAGGTCGTCCGAAAATCCAACTCGATGATTTTAATTTGGGCACAATTAGAAGAACTATACATGATTTTTACATGAATAAGGTATTTCACACAATTAAAAACCTCCGCGAGAAACTGTCCGAAAATATAAACGATTTTCCTGATATGTCAATTTCTACGCTTTTGAAAGTAGTCAACGGCTTGAGATTCCGATCCAAAAAACTGAACAGGAAACCACTGCTAATGGAATCCGTGACGGTTGCTGCATCCCGACATACATTCCTGAGGAGAATGAGAGAACTTCGAGCACAGGGCTACAAGATCTTCTTTGCAGACGAGACCTGGTGCGGACAGAACCACACTATGAAATATGGGTGGCAAGAAAACGTGGTTGATGCTTTGGAAAATAACTTCGATAATTATGATCAATACAGAGGGTACATTCAGGAAATTTATGGATGGTGTGGAGGTTTCAAGACACCGTCTGGAGCTGGGAAACGCATCATAATTTTACATATAGGAAGTGAAGAAGGATTTCTTGACGGTGCAGAACTTTGTTTTATCGGCAAGAAAGGGAGCGGTGATTACCACAACGAAATGAACTCGACTCATTACGAAGAATGGTTCACGAAAGTGCTGAGTTTATTGCCTCAAAGGTCGGCAGTTATTATAGATCAAGCCCCATATCATACGATGGTCGATCCTGCAACTAAAAACCCGAACATGTCCTGGCTGAAACCTGACATTATAACCTGGATAACATCAAAGAATATATCGCTACCACTTGGAGTTGTCAATTACAACAAGCTGACTAAATCAGAGCTAATTGTCCTTGCCAGGCCTTATTTTCAAACTCCAGTGAAGAAGCTGGAACAACTGACGAAACGACTTCGACCGGATGTAAAGCTTGTTTGGTTACCAGTGGCTCATTGCGAGCTCAATCCAATTGAACTTATTTGGGCTTACGTTAAAGGAAAAATAGCAAAAACAAATATGGCTAACATATTACAAAATGGTAGAAGTATGGAAGCAATGAATGTTTTATGCCGAGAAGCCTTGGTTACCGTTACTCCCGAACTCTGGAAACAATGTATTAAACACGCTAAAAGAATTGAAGACCACTACTGGGAGAAAGATGGACTGTCTGAAAATGTCCCTCATTTCGAGCCAGTCATAATTAACAAGAATGACAGCAGTTCTGATTCATCGGAACAGAGTGATTCTTCAGACGAAGAATACTGATTGAATTTAATATTGTATAGATATGTAAATAATGTAAATAACACATGTAAAAATTGTGTAGGCCTAGTATGACATTTCCAAATTAGGAAGCAAACCATTTTTAAACCTGCCATTGAAGGTCCAAAGCCCTTATGTGAAAAAGGTGATGGAAAATGAAATTTGTACGAGGAAACAAAATCAAGGTTGAAAGTAAACTTAAAGCAGTGTTCGCTTGTTGCCAGCCGCGACACTGCACTTAACGCGGCAACGCTGCATCGGATTTCACAAGCCCGCTCGCTTTTAGTCGCTCGGGCTACAACGCACAAAACCTCCCATTAATATTACTCTTCATAAATTCGTCATCACACTGTACGTTTACAGTGGTCGTAGTTTCCGATAATCACGAATGAGAGCTCCAAAATGAGACCAAGTTTCCTGCTGTACGTTTATCCTGGGCTGAGAAAACGTTACGTCAGAAAAAGTATAAGAACTTTTTATTGGGTAGTTGAAAAAAATTAAAACTTGAGATTTGCACTACCAATACTTGTGCCTATCACATATAAAAATTGCATTACCCTCAGCCAAGTAGTTTTCCATGTATATAGTTTTAACTGAGCGGTTCCTAGAAAAGACGTCCAAGACACGGACAATTTTTCATACAACCACAAATAAATAAATAATTAATAAACCTTAAAATAATTGGCTTATATAGTCTAACGCAGAATTAAACAAGGAAAATATTGGTATCACTCGCTTTTCAATAGGTCTGTTGGTTTGGTTGTAATTAAGGCCTAAACTCGAGTATCCATAATAAAAAATCCGATAGTAAGTGCATCCTCTTTCATTTGGCCGTGCCAGTAATCTGATCCAAGTATCAAGTCTCTACTCCATGGCTAAGTATTTAATCACCAAATAGTCTCGACCTCTGCTACTATTTGCCACGTCACTTAACATCTTCTTGGCTGCATAAAGTTTCCATTTCAATCTAGAAGGAAAGGAGCGCGATATTCAAATATCTCAACTTTCAAAAGCGGCTGTAGCCTTTCCCTTGATACCTAGGTGTCTGAATCTTGGAATACCCATTCCTAGAATTGGGCACAATACCATAGTCTAGTCTATCACCGTACAAAATTTCAGGGTGATATCGGTAATAGTTTCGGAGATATTGAATGCTGATTAAATATTTCGCACAGCCGCCATGTTGGATTGGTGAGACGTAGTAAAACTTGAAGGGCACGGTCGTGGTCAACCCAAATGGTGCTATGACCTTACCGAGTTTCATTGAAATCGCTTCAGCCGTTTAGAAGTTATCAGGGGAGGGGGACACACACATCACACACACACGGACAAAAGGTGATGTCATAAGCTTGTTATTTTCATAAAATGAAAATAGGCTAAACATACCGGGAAACTACAGACCTATCAGTCTACTTAGTATGCTGTCCATACACTTCGAGAGAATAATACATAATAAAATATCACCCTTAATAAGCAAAAGGTAATTAATGCACGATTCGGCTTTAGAGGCAAACATTCAACTACATAGAGTACATGAATATATTATAAATGGATTTCACCACAATCAAGGAACAACGGCACTGTTCCTTGATTTTTAACAAGCGTTTGACAGAGTTTCACACCCCCATCTAATACATAAATTAAGAAAATTAATATTCCCCCTCATCCATATTAATGAATCAATACCTAGAACATCACAGATTTTTATTAATGCAGCCAATTCTACCTTGGTCTCAAATTTTACATTACCCGTATATCATATTCTGCCTTAAGGTGCGTATACACTTGCGCGCTGCGTCGCGCGCGCGCAGCAAGTTCGCTAGATTAGTACGGGGTTTCGAAGCTGCGCGCGCGCGACGCACGACGATCCATCTCCTGTCGGTTTTTTCCACGCGCACTTTGAGTGTTCGCAGTTCAGATTTGGACGGGATTGTGAGAAGTTCGTTGTTTCTCGCGCGCATCTGATTGCAATATTTGTGCGTTTTGAGTGGTGATAATGGAGTGGTCAGACGAATCTGTGATAAAATTTTCGTTGCTTATCGCAAAAAGCCTCTTCTGTGGGATCCTCAACATGAGGATCATTTTAAGAAACCAATAGACTAAAAGCAGATGCCTGGAGGGAAATAGGAGCTGAGATGGATATATCTGCGGACCAATGCAAGAAGAAGGTGATATCTCTGTTGTCTTCCTACCGGCGTGAGAAAAGTAAAATAAATCGCAGGGCGGAAATACGTATCTTGTTTGGAAATGTGGGGTCCAATATTCTGCAGCAGATTCTCAAAGTCAGAAGGTGACATTCGAGTAAAATTCTTATACTGGCCGCTTATTTCTTGTGACTTGAAGTCCATCATTAGCTCCTCACCTGTCCTTTTTTTTAACAAGTCAGTGTGCCACCAACGTCGTCATTTCTTTTTCTTTTTGCACAAACGTGCTATTAAAACAGCCGCACAAGGTAACTAGAATACTATCAGGTAGGCCGATATCGCAGTTCCCGCTTCAGTCGCCAGGCGGCTCCCTTTCCGCTGACGTCATCTCGCGGACAAGCCAGTGTCTCCTGAAGTAGGAAACGTGCTTAGTAATGTAGTTGTATGATCCATTTCGACAAGAAATAATGAGCTTTTAAAATGGGTAGCCACAGTAACTGTGCCGTTTCTGAGTACAAAACGATGGCCGCAGAAATTCTGAAGTGATTTACCACTCTTTTTCTAACGATAAGGAAGTTCGAAAGCTGTAGATTTTAAGATGCAGGCGAAAGGATAGCGTCAATGTTAGAACTACCTGTCGTTGTTCTGCACATTTTCTTACCATAGGACTGCGAACTGGAGCTCAAAAATAAATTATTGGGTTTGCCTCTGAAGAAGAATTCACGCTTTGGTGTAGTTCCTTCGAAGAATATACCTAACTGGCATCAGGCCCGACGAGAGGGAGGGGCAAGCGGGGCTGTAGCCCCAGGGCTCAGTTTAGCTGAGGGAGCCGAGGCGGTAAAAGGACTTAGGATGGACAACTTTATTTAATTTAGGGTCAAAACTATTGTGAAATTTTCTGATGACACACTTTGATGTAAACACAGGCAGTGGACAGTATACAAGACCTTACAATAATTATTAAATAATATACCGGTAATTAATTTTATAAATAACCATTCTGTTTTTCGTTTTCCGGGGAAATGGTTAAGTTGCCAAAGTCATGCATTTTATAACGTGTTCGAGTTCAAGAGTCCTAAACGTTTCTAATTCAATCTCAGAAAGAAAAAAAATTACTTCATACTGTGCATTTCTGAAAGGTGTGTGGGTTATCCTTGTAGAGCCTGAACACGTTCCGATACACAGAAAACTGATTTTTTAAGGCACAGTGATCAAAATCGTTAAGTAAAAGAACAACCAATGATATATAATAAAGGCGAGTGGCTGAATAACTAAAACCAAAATAGATTAATAATCATTTGGGCAAGCTAAAATCCACGGATGATAAGGATGATTGAAGTTTTATGGGGCAGAATAGCGAAGAGCTTTTTCTTTGGGTTATCTTAGGGCCCGTGATCGCTCTCTACGGCCCTGGCTGGCATTGGGACATTGTGCTACTGAGCAACAGGTATGTTAAAAAGACTACTGTTTTTTTTAATATTGAGAAATATATCTGCTACGAATAGACCGACAGCGGTAGCTACGCTCGCTAATGCGCAGCACTAGACATGGGGCCAAGCTCTCTGCGGACTCAGTATACGTGCGTATGATGTCTCCTTGTCAACGCCTCAACCCTGATTATCGGGGACATGTGGATTTGCATTCCATCGTTTGCCGGACTTGAAGTGGTTTTCCATTTCAACTCCAGGTAAATGCCAATAATGGTACCTACCTCTCAGATCATGACCGCTTTCTTCTGAACTCCTACCACAACCCATTCTTTGAAACCGTAGACCATAACATTATATAATGTCCTTACACGCACAGTATATAAATAAATCGAGATGGGCGTCTCATGCTTCGTTGGTGAAATAAAAATATTAATAATAATACAAGTATAGTGGGCCATTTAATTACAGGTCAATCATAAACGGGAGATGCGCAACCAGAACAGTGCTTAAGAGAGCAATGTCAACGATTGAAACGTTGTCACCCACGAAAATACCAAAACTGGATGAAAGTATCTCCAGATGAGTCGACTTCTGCGGAAGTAGTACCTCCAGACATGGAAATTGAGGCACACAATTGACCACAGAAATCCTAACCCCAATTACAAATAAACACATCAGTACAGCCATCATAATGACTCGGGTTATCAGACAGATTTAATACATTCACCCAAGTACATGGGGCTACTGGACTACGATGTTTGTTGTTGATTCATTTATGGACTATGTTAACCCACCATAACTGTGATGGATTGGTTTAAATATAGACATTTCCAATATTTTTAGACATATTTTCTGACCCCACAGCATAGCCATGTTCGTTAAGTCGTGCACCACAACTGCACGGAGATCAAATGTTCGAATTCTGACACCGTGTGAGGTTTTCCTGAGAGTTCTCCACACTCCCTCCAGGAAAATGTCGGTATGGTGCTTATTTCAAGTCTTGAGGCACCAACGTCAATCCTAAATGCTGAAAATTACCATTACACATACTACTGTATTACAAAAACACGGGTTATCAGGAAAATTCAACACGTCCAAGTACATGAGACTCATGACCAATATGTCCCAATCCTCTAAAATGAATAGTTAAGAACAGAAATGTTGGATTCTAAGATGTGTAACATTTCATAGCCGTTAATTAACTCATATTCATTTATGTGTTAAGTCACCGTTAACATTACCAACATCATTCAGAAATATTCTAACATTAGTAGATCGAAAGGTGTGTGCAATTACGTAGCTATTAACTCGTATATATTATGAAAACGTGCCTCAAGCAAAATATATGCAGGTGCTGCAGTGCTGTGGGACTCGCCTATGTCCGCGAGGTGACGTCACATACTGCTACACCAATGGCTACCATTACTCCCGCAAAGCTCGTAACGGTACCCCCTGACAGCCGCACCACTCATCACCGCAATCGCGAGGTTTTCCTCGTGCGGCGGAGACATGATTATATTAACCACACTCCAAACTGACTAGTGAATGTTCGTGGGTTTCCTATGGATCGCGAGAGGTTCGTTTAAATAATAATTCAGGTCGAGCAACACACGCGCCGCGTATGCACCGCGCGCAGTGCGCGGCGCGCAAGTGTATACCCACCTTTAGGCGAATCTTTCAACCCAAATGTTATGACTACTTTATGTGGGACTCGATTAATTCTTTATCCATTGGTATTCAATTACGCATCAAATTTGAAGAATGACAAGTTAATAATACAAGTGTTTATTTTACATTGATTGTTAACAGTCTGTTGTGTATTATTTGCCAAACTGTTATTTAAACTTAAGAAGAAAATGATCCCACATCATTTAGTACTTATGCGCCATCTGTTGGCGCAAGTTCAGGATATTCCTATTGAGCAGGAAATACAGTAATTCATGTTCCTGTGGTTAAATGTAGGCCTATATATTGCCCAGATATGTAGGGGATTCACAAGAAAGGCCGAGGAATATTGTAGGCACTTAAGATATTCATATAGGCATAATTGGATGGAATTTCATTTTTTTTTTCAATTATTTCCAGATGAATGCTTAATTCTTCTATTTAAAGAAAATGTATGGGTTTTTACATATTTCATGCATAAATACGCTCAGAACATTTATGTAAATTGATCAGGGTGCTCGTACCTAATCATAGAGCAAATCGTTAAACTGAATTTATCAATACTGTAACTAGGAATTGTGTTATTTTACAGGTTTAAACATCATTAAGCCAAGTTCTTATTCAGATATCAACCTTAACAAGGTCTCTTATTTAACATCAATAAATTAGGAATGTCCTCCATTAAAGCTGAGAAAGAACTGCATATGAAGGTTGGTTGGTTGGTTCCTTAGTTTAGGGGCTGCGACAACGCGGTCATTTAGCCCCGTGCACTTTGGGTGTGTGTAGAATCTGTCTGATAACCGGTGTTAATTGTGAAGGCTGTATTAGTGAATGTTATCATCATCATCACATATATTATTTCGTCTGGCTGCGTGGCTCAGGGGTAACGTTCTCGCTTGCTGAGCCCAAGGTTGCAGGTTCGAAACCTGGCGCAGTCAGCTGGCATTTGAGGGTGCGCAAATGCGAGGGAGCCGTGTCAGTACATTTACTGGCACGTTAAAGATCCCCTTCGGGGCGAAATTCCGGCATCCCGGCGTCTCTAAAAGCCAGTGTAGTTAAAAGGGACGTAAAACCAATAACATTATTATCATATATTATTTCAGTAGTATAGATCCCTCCTGCGGCGCTCACAAGCGACCGATCGTGAAAAAGAGCATTCAAATGAAAGAGATTAGACATTAGCAGTGACGAATTCCACTCGAATTCCATACATATCAGTAGTTTCTTTAAAAATAACTTTCTTTAAATTGTACGAAGTGTGCGATTTGCAGATACAGTTGATGTATGAAAATACGCTCCATAATTGCTGTCCACTTCACATTTTGGTCGCTGTGACGCCCGTTTCATATCATTTTAACATGATGAGGTCTTTCCTTTATCATTTTGCATGGATTTCAGAAACAGTAAATCAAAGGAATGAGTACTCAAATCGTATAATTTCATAAACATCGAATAACCGGTGAGTGTTACAGCACACTCAGCACACAAATGACATTATCAGTGACAAATTGCATTCTAATTTCTGAAATATCAATTTTTGTAAGAAGTGTTCTATTTGCAAAACCTATTGGGGAAAGTGTGGTTTATGAACATGTGAGATTTCTCGCACGGGTCCGCTAGTCTGTTTTTAATTCAGGTAAGGACTGCAGAAGATAATTTCAAGTAGTTCCTACTTTCGCCACCAAATGTTACCGTCCACGACACCTAGCTGTGAACTTCGCTACTACTAGATGCCATCGCAACCAGCGCCCCGTGACGAACGTTGGAACTCAGGAGCATTAATCAAACCTGCCCTACAAATTTTGGCTTCACACAAGTGTAGCCTAGTTAATGGAAGGTTCTCTTTCATACCATAAATCTATGACTTGGTCCCGCCGGCTTTACTTCCCCTCCGAAGGAAGGCATACTGAGGAATTTTAACGCCCTTAAAAATTCCGACGACTTCGGCCGGGTTTGAACCCACGACTTTGGGTATAGAACCTCAGCATGCTACCAACTACGCCACCGAACCCGCCATGAAGAAAGAATCGTTATGGAGTTTGAAGCTATTTTTAGCCTATTTTCAATTTTGAAAAAATAGGCTTATGAGATCACCTTTTGTCCGTGTGTGTGTGTGTGTGTGTGTGAGGTGTGTGTGTGTGTGTGTCCCCCTAATAAAATCTAAACGGTTGGAGCGATTTCAGTGAAACTCGGTAAGTTCATAGCACTACTCCCGGCGACCTCGACCGTGCCCTTCAAGTTTTGTTACGTCTCACCAATCCAACATGGCGGCTGTGTGAAATATTTCACTAGCATTCAATATCTCCGAAACTATAACGGATATCGCCCTGAAATTGAGTACGGTGATAAAGGGTACTACTAGAAGTTTACCTATGAGACTTTCAAAAACCTGGTGACTACAAAACGAACATGGCGACCAAGCGAATTTGAAATATTTTAATAGACTTTTCTCGTGAGTTAACTCTCTGAGCGCAGTGAAAAGTGGTACAGTAAATGACTTTGCAGATTGTAATGTACTGCCATCTAATTTAATTCAATTGTTTACATAACCTCAAGATGGCGGCTGTGCGAAATTTTAAAATTAAGTTTTTATTTCTTGTGTCGTAATCATGCGATCGAACTGAAAGTTTGAATAATGAACCTAGGCAATAAGTGTCCTTGAATGGTACATAACTCTATGGCCTATACATATAACAATCCTAAATGGCAAGCTTCCGTAATATTTAGACGGTTCTCAATATCTATGAATCTTTTACAGCAACTAAACTGAAATTTTTATGTTCATGGAGACTATGAACATATGTTCACCTATAGGACTTTCAGTAACCTGGTGAGCACGATTCCAACATGGCGGCGACGCGAAGTATAAATATTTAAATGGACGTTTGTCGCGAATTAACTATCCGAGTGCCGTGAAACGTTGCACGTTAAATGCTTACACAAATGTTGATCCACTGGCATCTAATTTATTTCAATTGTTTGCATAATCACAAGATGGCTGCTGTGCGTAATTTTAAAATCTCGTTTTTACTTCTTGTGTTCTAATCATGCGATTGAAGTTTGAATACCGCACGTACACAATAATCTTAATATAATAGTACAAAAATAAAAAATCCAACCTGGCGACCATCTGAAATATTTAGACGGTTCTCAATATCTACGAATCTGTTACAGCAATTAAACTGAAATTTTGTATGTTGATAGAGGCAATTAACATGATCAGGATACATGAAAATAGGCTGTATAATTCTTCACGGAACTACTTGTTTAGTGTTGCCTTAGTAAGCGAAAATTAATGTTTTTTCGGTCAGTCAACACGATTGTACCCAATTGTAATGGATGGTTCCCTAATCCTTAAAGGAATAAATGAGATTAATAAATACACTTCGAGGACTTGTGCTGTTCAGTGCAGGCAATGACGAGAGTAACTGTTCGTAACCGGACTACAAACCACTCAAGCAGCTAAGTTCGCAATCCACTTTAACCTGACCATTTAACAACAATCACATAATTACACTAAGGAAACAAATTTGAAGGCCAATCACCACTTTCATTATCTCAACAAAACATCGCATATAACTAACCAATATTGACTAATAGTGTTAGTTAAACTACTACTACTACTACTACTACTACTACTACTACTACTACTACTACTACTATTACTACTACTACTACGAGTACAAAATATTTAGGAGTGATACTTGACTCCAAGCTCACATTCCGGAACCATATTCAGAGAGCGACAGATAAGGCAGTAAAATACATGACAGCACTTAGTAGGTTGATGGGCAATATTAACGGCCCTAAATCAAGTTAAAGATGCCTCCTCATGACGACGGTTCAGTCAGTGCTCCTGTATGGCTCTGAAGTTTGGGCCGAATCCTTGAGATTTGCATGGTATCGGAGAAGGATAGCTGCTGTACAGCGGAGAGCAGCTTTACGCATTGCATGTGCATGCCGCACGGCTGCTGAACCTGCAATCCTCACGGTGGCAGCAATAGCCCCAATAGATCTACTTGCATTGGAGCGACAAGAAATCTGGCGTACCCAAGGAGAGCTGGGAAAGAACTGTGCAAAAAGCGTGCCTTTAATCAACGGATGAGGCGATGGGAACTCAGATGGGAAAGTGACCCTCGTGGTAAATGGACCAAGCGACTGATACCACGCCTGGATACCTGGGTCAAAAGAATCCATGGTGAAGTCAATTATTACCTCACACAACTTCTAACAGGACGCGGATATTTCCGGAAATTCCAGCATAGAGTAGGCGGAGCGAGTGGTGCAACATGCATATATTGTGACGACATCGATGATGTACTTCACACCTACTTCGTGTGCGGCCATTGGATGAAAAAGAGAGAATATGTGGAAACTGAACTGGGAGAACTGACACCAGATAATATTATTTATGTGATGTTACGGAACCAGCAATCATGGGATCAGGTAGCAGTGTATGTGGAGGATATCCTTCACCAGAAAAAGCGTGATCTGGAAGCGTACGAACGTCCTTAAGAAGTCTGAAAGGCTAAGTAAGCACGACATCACCCTGAAGTAATGCGAGAGCGGTTCCGGGGTGATGAACGCATCGTGGGAAAAGGGATGTGGTTTATAGTGGGTAAGAATCCCACACTACTGTGGAGTGCGGACCCTTCACAAGTGTCTTTTGAAGATTTTCCACAGTCCCTCGTTAAAAAAAACTACTACAACTATTAACTCTTTAACTTTCAAGGTAACGATCTGTCGTTACGTCCTGTTCGTGCCAAAACTGTCAGGGTAACGATCCATCGTTACCGGCCTTTATTATTGATTATTCCTTATTTTTACCCTTGATTTTCAGGGAATATGAAGAAGGAAATTTTAACTCACGTTTATATTCCGCGGGATTTATAGACTATTAATTCTTAGAGTCTGAAACATGATCTCACAGAATTTTTTGTCTTGTTTACGTCGAGGTTGGTGGCAAACATGCGTGTATTTTTCTCAGTTTTCGTTGGTAATTTTGGAATCCTTGACATTTACCACGCTATCAAATAATATAGATTTTCTTTTAACAAGAATAGTAGACTTGACAAGTCAATTCCAATCCCCAAAAGTATTTCAAATTTGTATATTTTTTCCCATTGTTTTTTTTAAATATCGAAATCATATGACTCAGAGACATCGCTTATTTTCAGTAATAACAAGTGATTTTACATTCTATGTTTATAATATTTTATTTTAATATTTTTAATGGTCTCTCTTCCATCTCATTTTAAAAGAAGTGTGTGCACAGCTTGATAAATATGGTAGACAGTTTTCACACATCCATCATATGAGAGCCTGAAAGTGAAAGGGTTAATAAGCTTACATATTGTAAAAACTATCACCCATACTTGTAGACTAAGTATAATGGATCTGATGATGATCGCTTGGCGATCAAAACTGGTCATTCAAGTGTATATATTAATCTCATGTAGCCTATCTTTTTTCATGATTAGGGAAACACCCATTTAAATTGGGTACAATCGTGTTGACCGTCTGAAAAAAAATCGAAGAAAGAAACTAAAACGTTTTTTATTATTTTTATTTTCATTTTGCAATTTCGAAAGAACGTTATATTTCTTGTTATAAAAGTAGTAACCTACTAAACTTAATAAGGAACATCAAAAACACTATTGTTAATAGGTACGTGAATGAAAAATGGAACTAAATATTCATTGTGGTAGTTGCTAGATGATCTCAAAAAATAACTTACACCCCTTAAATTATAAATTAACCATTCTGATCACATAACTGCTTTTATTATCATTCTAGTTAACCACTAAAATGCATTTTAATAAGATTGGTTTAAAATTATGTTTTAAAAAACGTACTATGAATAACTTACCTTTACGTCTTCGCCAGAGAAGTGGCTGAACAGGCCATGATTCTTTTTTTTATGGTTGGGTGGACTGCAGACTATTGAATTTTTAAATACTTCCTACTTTTGCCGCCAAACGCCACCGTCAACGACTACTAGTTCAGAACTTAGCTACCAGACGCCACCGCAGTCGGCTCTTGGCAACGAACGTAGGAACCTAAGAGCGTTGTTTACATTCCTAACCTATACAATTTAGCTTCACACAGGTGTAATTAGTGGAAGGTTCTTTAACATGCCATAAATCTATGACATGGGACCGCCGCGCCGGCTTTACTTCGCTTCCGAAGGAAGGCATACTAAGGGATTTTTGACGCTCCTAAAAAACCGACGACTACGGCCGGATTTGAACCCGTGCTTGGGAATAGAAGCTCAGCATGCTACCAATTACGCCACCGAAGCCGTCATTCTTTTATTTGTATTTTTTATTATTGCTATGAGAAATTATTTTAATAGGTCTACTGAGATTTTAGCCGATTCTCCAGAGGATTTGAATGAGCTTTTAAATGGTATGGACTTCGTCTTCAGGAAATAATTCATAATGCAAATCAGTAGCCTAAATATAAAACAAAAATAATGACATGAAGTCGAAAGAAATCAGAAACACTTATTGGCGTTAAATTAGCAGGTGAAAAGCTAAAGGAAGTAGGAGACTTCTGCTACTTACGAAGCAAAATAACTAGCGATGGACGAAGCAAAGAGGATATAAAAGGTAGGTTAGCTCAGGCAAGGAAAGCATTTCTACAGAATAGAAAACTGTTGACATCAATTGAGTCGTCCAGTTGCAAAACTCGTTTAATCTTCTTGTGAATAAGGATCGTAAAATTATTTATTTTATTTGACTTTATGTTATTTTGTTTCATTTTGTTTCATTTAATTTGGTTTTATTTTGATTTTATTTATTTTGTTTTGTTTTATTTTATTTCGTTTTATTTTCTTTTGAATGGTTTTGTTTAATGTTTTGTCTTGTTCTTTGTTTTGTTTTAGTTTATTTTTTATTTCTTATATTTTTATTTAATTTTTTGTTTATTTTATTTTATCTTATTTTGTTATGTTTTATTTTGATTTTCCTAAAAACAAACACAAAAACAAAGAACTCGAAGCAAAAAATCAAAATTTAAGAACAAAAGCAAAAGCAGAAAACAAAAATCAAGAAACAAAAAGCAAAAAGCAAAATTCAAAAAATAAGCAAAAGCAGAAAACAAAAACCAAGAGAGAAAAGCAAAAAGTAAAATTCAAAAGCAAAAACACAAAGCAAACACAAAACCAAAAACTAAAAACCAAAAACACAAATCAAAAAGTAGAAAACAACAAAACACAAAAGATACGTGAGGCAAAGTCCAGAGAAACGTTTCTCATGAAAAGGATTCTTATTCACAAGTGGATTAAACGAGTTTTGCAACTGGACGACTCAAATTAGAAAGTCATTTATGAAAGCCTTTGTCTGGAACGTGGCACTCTATGGAAGTTAAACTTGCACTGTTGGCGCAGCGGAAAAGAGGTGAATTAAAGCATTTGAAATGTTGTGTTGCAGGAAAATTATGAAGATCAGATGTGTGCAGTAGTTTACCCTTCATCCATTGTAAAAGGGTACAGAAGATAGAGTAGCAAATGAAGAAATATTAAGAAGAGGTGGCGAGGAGAGATATTTCTGGCGACAGCTAATGAAGAGAAGAGATAGATTGGTAGGACACGTATTACGACAACCAGGAATAGCAAACTTAGTTATGGAAGGAAGGTTCGAGGACAAGAACTTAATGGGTAGACCAAGGTTAGAATATGTTAAACAGATTGTCTCGGATGTAAGGTGTGGTAGCTATGTAGAGATGAAACGATTAGCTCAGGACAGGGATGCATGGTCAAAAGACTGAAGACACAAACAACAACGAAAATGCCATAGGCCTACAGAATGACCATTACATTATTTTCAGAGTGTCAAAGACTACACAAGATCACGACTCGTCTACCTTCTCGTACGAGAATTATTCCTCATTGAAGACCTCAGGATACCTTTGCCTCTACCTAACACTAGAGTTCGATTATGAAGGGAGTTCGCCAAGGTTGCATTCTTTCTCCACTCCTCTTCAACATCTATTCTGAAAAGATTTTTCAAGATGCTGTTGATGATAAGTCTCAAGGAGTAATCGTAAATGGATCTAAACATTCGATATACTAATGACACTGTCATCCTTGCAACAAGTATGTATGATCTACAAACACTAATGAATTCTATTTCTGAAGAGAGTAATGCCATGGGATTACATTTAAATGTAAAACAAGTAGTTCCGTGAAGAACTATACAGCCTATTTTCATATATCCTACTTATGTTAATTGCCACTATCAACATACACAATTTCTGTTTGATTGCTGTAATAGATTCGTAGATATTAAGAACCGACTAAATAGTTCGGATGGTCGCCATGTTGGATTTTATATATGTAGGTCCTAGAGTTATGTACTGTTACATGCAGATTATTGTGAACGTGTAGTATTCAAACTTCAATCGCAAAATTAGGACACAAGAAAAAACAAGGAGATTTTAAAATTTTTCACAGCTGCCATCTTG
This sequence comes from Meconema thalassinum, assembly GCA_946902985.2. Classification (NCBI taxonomy): domain Eukaryota; kingdom Metazoa; phylum Arthropoda; class Insecta; order Orthoptera; family Tettigoniidae; genus Meconema; species Meconema thalassinum. The sequence continues at coordinate 207,762,077 of OX336394.1, read as the reverse complement.
AGGTTATGGAAACAATTGAAATAAATTAGATGCCAGTGGATTAACATTCGTATAAGGATTTACTGTACCAAGTTTCACTGCACTCGGATGGTTAAATTGCGAGAAACGTCCATGTGAATATTTATAATTCGCGTCACCGCCATGTTGGATTTGTGATCACCAGGTTATTTAAAGTCCTATAGGTGAACTTAAGTTCATAGCCCCTATGAACATTAAAAAATTTAGTTTGATTGCTAAAATAGATTCGTAGATATTCAGTATCGTCTAAATATTTCGGATGGTCGCCATGTTGGATTGTTAAATGTATAGGCCATAGAGTCATGTACCATTAACGGAAAATTATTGCGTAGGTTCATTATTCAAACTTTCACTTCGATCGCATGACTACATCACAAGAAATAAAAACTTAATTTTAAAATTCGCACTGCAGCCATCTTGAGGTTATGTAAACAATTGAACTAAATTAGATACCAGTGGATTACAATGTGTATAAATATTTCCTGTACCAGGTTTCAGTGCGCTTGGAATATTAAATCGCGAGAAAGGTCTATTTAAAATTTTCAAATTCGCTTGGCCGCCATGTTCGTTTTGTAGTTAACCGGTTTTTGAAAGTCTTATAGATGGACTTCCAGTAGTGCCCTTTATCTCCGTACAAAATTTTAGGGAGATACCGCTAATAGTTTCAGAGATATAGAATGCCGGTGAAATATTTCGCACATCCGCCATCTTGTGATTATGTAAACAATTGAACGAAGTTAGATGTCGGTGCATTACAATGTATATAAACATATACTGTACCAAGTTTCATTGCGTTTGGTTGGTCAAATCACGAGAAACGTCTATTTAAAAGTCGCAAATTCGCTTGGCCTCCATGTTGGTTTTGTAGTTACCAGGTTTTCAAAAGTCACATAAGTGAACTTATAGCAGTTCCCTCTATCACCATAGAAAATGTCAGGGTAAAATCGGTAATAGTTTCGGAGATATTGAATGCTGGTGAAATATTTCGCACAGCCGCCATGTTGGATTGGTGAGTCGTAACAAAATTTGAAGGGCACGGTCGAGGTCGCCGGGAATAGTGCTATGAACTTGCCGAGTTTCATTGAAATCACTCCTGCCGTTTAGATTTTATTAGGGGGGGGACACACACACGAATCACACACACACACACACACGCACACACACACGGACAAAAGGTGATCTCATAAGCCTATTTTTTCAAAATTGAAAATAGGCTAAAAATGGATGGTTTTTAGTAGAAGCAAAGATGATTTTCAGGGCATTCTTACACTTGGTAATGAAAGAATTGAAAGGGTTTCATGATATAAATATATAGGATGTCAAATCAATGATAACTGGGACTTGAGTCAAGAAATTCGCTGTAGAATTGAGCAGGCCAGAAGTTCTTTCATGAAAATGAGAAAAGTTTTGACCAGCCGTGATTTAAGTCTGTCATTACGCACCCGACTGGTTTGATGCTACGTTTTTAGTGTCCTGCTCTATGGAGTTGAATCATGGACACTTACCGAGGTTTTAAATAAGAAACTGATAGAATTTGAAATGTGGACGTATCGCAGGATTTTAAGGACATCATGGACAGCTTAAGTCACAAATGTGGAAGTACTGCGGCGTATGAACAAAGATTCGGACATTCTCAGTATCATCAAATGGAGAAAACTAGAATACTTTGGTCATTTCATGCGCAACAACAAATAATGAATTATCCAAGGGAAGATTGATGGCATTAGGGGACCAGGACGCAGACGAATATCCTGGCTAAATAACTTAAGCCAGTGGTTTGGACTTAATACAGTGTCACTGTTTAGAACAGCTATAGACAAACAGCAGATCATGCTACTGATCGCCAATGTTCTTGGAGGACGAGGCACTTGAAGAAGAAGAAGAAGAAGAAGAAGAAGAAGAAGAAGAATAGAGTCTCGGAAATACTATTAACATCACTGAACAAATGAAGAGAATTCTATGGAATTGGGGCCATTATAGATCGGACGTGGACAGCAGCCAACTTCGAGATGAGGCAAGTGTTTGCAAGACTGGTAGTACACAGTTTTCATCATCTTATAAGTGGGCCGCTCCTTCTTGACCGGTACATATTAAGTGCGCAGTGGTGTCTCCACGCACAGTGAGCCTTCATACCTTGGTGATCAACGCAAATCAAGTACGCAATGTGTCCTCGGCAGCGTACACGCATTTTCAGTGATCTGAATGTTCTACTGTCACGTAGCCTACTTACGACCGACAACGAATGACCGATCCATCTATACCATGAACCGACAGAGACGTGTGAATGTAAACTATTATGATGTAACTGACACACCACAGCATATCATTCATACAACAAAACACCCTTGCAGGTTGCAAACACCTTTATAAATAGTGCTTCGACACAAAAATACTTAGGAATTACCCTTGATGAACACTTTAACATACATACAGTAAACATGATAAGAAACCTAAGAGCAATCCTTTACACCTTCTACATAATCTCCGATTCTATGTAGATTAAAATACTTACGATAGTACATTATGCAACCAGCCTATAATGGCAATAATTAATTATGACACTCGCTTCGCTCGTTTTATAATTTCCATGCCATTATAGGCGAGTTGCATACGGCTGTTTATGTTCGACGATAATTATAACTATTTTATGTTCGAACGTAAATATTCATAAATATCTGTCGAGATTTCGCCAGTTTTATGTACTGAACGGAGCGCATGGGACGCAGAGAATACCATGGTCTCCTGGAATACCCCACTATAACACTGGAAGCCACGCAGTGAAATTTAAAATAGAAGGCCGTGTAAGTCAGCGCAGATGCAATGCTATTCTTACCTAATTGCTCAGACAACTATTTCTTGAGCTCTGATTGGTGGGAGGAACCGTTTCATAATGAAAAATAGTGTTATAATGACCCTCATTATGATACAGTTTTCTGACATATAATATTTACTATTCGACATCGTCGAACATAAAACCAGTACGATTCCCGGCTCTTCCAAGAAATGAAATTTTGGTCTGAGAGCTGGAATGGGGTACACTCAGCCTCGTGAGCCAAATCTGAGAAGGGGTGGGCTTTATGAGTTTGATTCCCACCTCAGCCATCTTGGAAGTGATTTTCTGTGATTTCCCACATCTACTCTAGGCAAATGCCGGGATCAGTGGCGTAAATTCCGGGAGTGATCAGGGGTAGCAAACTCCCCACAGAGCCAAATAATAACAATATGACATTTGATGAAGCTTTAGATGATTCTCTCGTGTAAATTTGTTTTGTGTTACCCTAACTCAACACTTCTTCAATGAGCAAAACGGTCAACTGTTCAGTTAGCTACTGGGGGGGGGGGGGGGGAGGTGTACCATTATCTTTTCTCATCCCTTTCCAAAAATACAACACTTGTCAGTTACTATTCTGTAGACTAGTATCCTACTGTCTACCAAAATATTATGTGTACTCGAGTTTGAAAGTTGTTTGTGAAGTAACCAGAAGACCTACATAAAATCCAATAACATCATCATTTTCGTCGTTCTATTTTACGTTAGTTCATGTAGGATTGGAATTTTTAATTTATATTTTAATATTTTTATCGCAGTTGTAACACAAAACGTGCCCGTTTTTAAGCGTGTTTCATCCATGCGTCACATTTAAGATTTATTTTCTCAAAAACCTCTCAGCAAATCGAATCCAAATTTTAACACAATACACATTGGAATGTTGTATAACTCGTTTATTAATTTCAGAATGTTGTGTGACCAAGAAACAATGTTATTATCATTGTTGTAAGGTAACTTTTTCTCGGCTCGGGGTGGTTGGAAAATGTAGTTCTTGGTTGCGTTGTAATCCTTATACATCAAAAAGTTATGCTGTATGACTGCAAAATACGTAAATTAATTCACTTATTTTATATCGGTTTGTATTTGTACGGGGAAATAACAAATGGTTCACCAGCTACCCGCTCCGGGAAAAGCTGTACAGCGTTGCTGAGATGGAGCCCATCACTTCCGAGTGAGGCGCGCCATGATGCGTGTTTTATGTACTGAACAGAGCGCATGGGACGCAGAGAATACCATGGTCTCCTGAAATACCCCTCTATGACACTGGAATTGAATGTTGGTTGTAGTAGCTTGTTGAAATAAGTGTCATACGGATATTGAACATGAATATGAGGTGCCCTTTGCTAGTGCTACCTCTGTACCAAATTTCGTTCAATTCGGTTTCACCGTGTTTGAATAGATAGGGGGAATTGATTGGCACACATACATGGCCGCCAGACGCAAATTATGGGGCAGATGACCTAGTAGTTTGGCCAAAAGATTCTTCATACATAAAGGTATAATGTTACAAAATTTGGTAGAGATCAGATAAAAAAAGGTTGGTCGTAGTGTGATTTAAGCTTTGAACATTTGGGTGGCCGCCATTACGTTTCCGTCAAGATTGCGGCGATATAAAACATGACACTGAGGTGCTCTTTGCGTGTGCTACCTATGTACCTAATTTCGTTCAATTCGGTTTCACCGTGTTTGAATAGATAGGGGGAATCAATTGGCACACATACATGGCCGCCATCCGCAAATTATTCGGCAGATGACCTCATAGTTTGGCCAAATGATTCTTCATACATAAAGGTATAACGTTGCAAAATTCGGTAGAGATCAGATGATTAGGTTGGTCGTAATATTATTTAAGCTTTTAACATTTGGGTGACCGCCATTACGTTTCCGTCAAGATGGCAGCGTTATAAAACATGACACTGAGGTGCCCTTTGCTAGTGCTACCTCTGTACCAAATTTCGTTCAATTTGGTTTCACCGTGTTTGAAAAGATAGGGGGAATCGATTTGCACACAAATATGGCCACCATCCGCAAACTATTAGGCAGATGACCTCGTAGTTTGGTCAAAGGATTCTTCATACGGAAAGGTATAATGTTACAAAATTTGGTAGAGATCAGATGAATAGGTTGGTCGTAATTTGATTTAAGCTTTGAACATTTGGGTGGCCGCCATTACGTTTACGTCAAGATGGCTGCGATATAAAACATGACACTGAGGTGCCCTTTGCCAGTGCTACCTCTGTACCAAATGTCGTTCAATTCAGATTCACCGTGTTCGAATTGATAGGGGAGGGGGGGGGGGGGACAGCCATTCAGAGTACACACACTCACACACACAGACAGAGACACAATTTTTGGCCCTGTAGTGATCTCATGAGTCTACTTTCATTTTTTTTTGCAAAAAAACGAAAGTAGGCTAAAAAAAAGAGAAACGAGAGCATCTAGTCGCTTATATAAGCTCGGAAAACCTTAGTTCTATGTGCTAAAATTTTATGAGGTGTTTTATGGCTGTTTCAGAATTGTTCATTTCATCAGCAAATATATTTATGCAAGAAATTTGTTGATAAGTATTATGTATACAGGTCAACATTTTGCTCAATATGCGAACACGGGCGTAACTTTCGATCTAGCGACCAATAGCGCGTTATATGATCGGTGGAGACCCAAAAGGTATTTATTTGTATGTCATGTTGAAACAATTGTTCTGCTTCAAAGGTTACGTCATTTTTATCTGCTATCGTAATTCTGAAATGGCTTCATTCATTGCCGGAAGGATATTCTCTTTTCGAAGTTCAGTGCTCGTCAAAGTAAAGGATGACGCAAAAGTTGATAAGCTCGTCAGCAGGATTGATGTGGCACTTTACGCAGACGTTAAGCAGATGCAATGTTAAAAGAGAAGAGTAAAGAAAACTTTTCTGATAAGGAACATCCATAAAAGTGTCGGAAATATTTCACAGGCTATTCATTATCGTACTTCTTGTGCTCGTTATCAGAAATACAGGAGCTGCACGCGACGTCTGCTTGCTTCAGCAGCTTTTATTACATGTTTCTTTACTAACAGATACTACCAAGCAACAAAATAGCAAATAACGTTACAATGTGTTAACTAGTGTACACTTGAGAATATGTGGTGAGTATCTTAAGATAGTCACTCAATTTATGAGTAATATTTATCCAGTCTAGACCAGCGTTCACGTAACTACGAGAACCATCCAGAAATTAAGTTTCCTTATTTCTTAAATGAAAAGAAAACAGTTACATGAATTATCTTATTGTCACCAGATACAGCAATGTTTGATGAATATTTCGACATAATCAGGGGCATGGTGGCGCAGCGGTCAAGCTGATCGCCTATCACCAAGGTAGACCAGGTCCGATTCCTGGTGAATATATGTGAGATATTCAAAGTGAAATGCCATGTCCTGAGCCATTTTCATGGTTCATTTATCGTAACCTATTTATATATTATATTTATTTTATTTGTATTTAAAGTCTCTCGATCTGACATTTAAATTTTCCGCCCGCCATGTAGGTTGGTGCGAGTCGTAACTTCACTTTCGTTTATTTATTTTCCATTTGTACTCTTGACTATCTTTCTGTGATTGGTCACTTCTTTCCTTATTGTCAAGCTCGCGCTAATTTCGGTGTCAATCTTGGCATTTCTCCGCCATTTGAGTTCACGAGTAGACGTGCATTATACAGGCTGTAAAAAAAGTCCTGCACCAAACTTAAATCCCGCATGCGGGTGGGGACAGGGAGTAATTTGAGATAGGGAACCCATGTGCGGAACTCAACCGTTACGCCCCTATGAGGGATTTTAATTATGAGTACATTTGGCAACGTCGCGTGCTACCCACGGCACAGGACCGATTACCGCTCACAAGTCAATCTAGTTATCAGCCCACCTCGTGGTTCAGTGCAAAGCCGTTAGAATCTCACACTGACGTGACCGGGTTCGAATCCCCCTTCCGACAATGCAGATTTTTTTCTTCGAGTCGTTTGTATTTGCAACAATTAATTACTACATAGGGCTAGATTAGATCCTTTTTGTTTCTAATTTCGTTTTAAAAGGAGCTACATTATACGCCGCAATTTTGCGTTTTAAAAGAAAAACAAATTGGTTCTGTTCGTTGCCGATTTATTTCTTCGCGGTAGGATTTTGTTTGGACACAAATGATCTCTTTGTTTTTGTCGTAATTGCTGTATGATTGTTTCGCAATGATATGTTTAAGATCGCAATTTGAGGTAAAGGACATAGGCGGTTACTTTACAAGCAAAAGATTGCGAGTTTAAATAAGGTACAGTTAAGATACAGAGACAGGTTCAGCGATCGTTGGAACTGAGGACATTTAATTAAGATTCTTAAAACGTTCTTGAAACATCTACCTGAAAACATCATGCTTACGGTAATTAAGTTGATCCATCATCAAATTACTCGGAGGGAAAAATAATCAAGTTGGGTTGGAAGAAGGATTCGAACCCCCAGCGTGGAGTCACCTACAGCTGAGGGTCGAGCGCTTTTCTACTGAGCCACGAAGTGGGAATGGAGCTAGGTAGACTTGTGAGTGATAATCGGTCCTCTGCAGTGGATAGCACGCGACGTTGCCAGATGTACTCATAATTAAAATCGCTCATAGGGGCGTTACGGTTGCATTGCGGACATGGGTTCCCTATCTCAAATTACTCCCTGCCCCCATCCCCATGCGGAGTTTAAGTTTGGTGCAGGACTTTTTTTACAGCCTGTATAAAGTTCTTATTTTAATGTGGTAGGCACTCTGCCTATCCACATATTGGGTTAACTTCTGTTTTCCTTCCGTGTTCGTTCTGGAGTGAGTTCATTCCGTATTTAAAATTACTTTCATTTTTAATTGTGTTTGTGTTTGGTTTTGTTTCGTGCATCGTTCTAATTTCGAGCTTCGGAATTCACGTTGCGTCTTGGTGAGTAGCAGAAATGTTTATTTGTCTATTATTTCCTTAATTTCCTTTCCTCCCTTTTCTCTTGAGTTTGGTACGCGAGTGTTAACCTTGCCTGGTGGCTTTTCGTTTTGGGCTGGGTCTCCTTTATTTATGTCTTGAGGTCAGGGCTAGTTGAATAGTTGGATTCCTTCCACTTTCATTCATGCATTGCCTGACGCTCATATGACTATGTGATGTTGGTATTTTTCGCCGTGTTTTTGTGTGTTCCATTATGGCCAATTCAGTCGTTTCTGTGTTTGCCACGTTCGTACTGGGTCGGAATCGTACCGGCAAATCCAGATCCTTTGGGACCAGCAAAGTGTTATAAAATCTATGTTGCATCACGTAGCAACCTCAAGATTATTTTGTGTATCTCGTATATATTGCGATTTGATTTATGTCCCGTACCTGTGTCTTTCCGTAGCCCATTTCTGTAGTTCATTTGGTGCGATATGATTCCGAAGTATTCTTCTTTGGTTTCTGTATTTTATTGTTCGCGGATTTGTCGCTATTTTGCCTTATTACGGTATTTATCTATCCCTCCACAACGCATTTCTGTTAATTTATTGTAACGTCATGTTAGTCCGTCCCTCCCTTTGTATCTTTGCATCGCACGTCTAGTCTAGTCTAGTCTACTCATATCCTTTCGTTCTGATTTCTGTGACCTTATGTCAGTCCACATGTATTGCAGTACTTCGGTACTTTTTATCATATGTAATATCTGCTTAATTCTGCCTGTTGTTTCAAACTCCCTTTTCTTTTTTAGCATGTACACGTTCCTCTTCGCATCGTTATTTATTTTGATATTTTTTCTGAACACATCCTCTTGGCCTGTTCCATTTTACTTCGATTCATTTGTAGAAGTAGTCTTCCCTCCCGGTTGCGTGATAGGCCGAGTGATGGCGTGAGTTGTCTTGGGTTTTCGGCTGTGCTTATTTCTTTGCGAAATACGCACGTCAGCGCCTCTGGAGGTGTCAATTTGTCGTCTTCTCTGCCTAGCACGTAACTTCCACTGCGTTTAACATCTTATGCTCTGCGAGAAGATCGATGCTGTTCGTCATCCACTTGAGGGTAAGTATTCCCGCTCTCTTAAAAACATAGGTAGTTCAGTCCTGTGGTTCGAATTCCGCGTGAAAAGGAGGTCCCATGGCTCATGATCACAAGATTAACAGTCATGTGAAACTACAACCGTCGCTTCCCTTCCCTTCCCTTCCTCTTCCTTCGACATTATCACCACCAGAATTGAGACAACAGTAATATCATGGGATCCACTTTTGTATTGTTGTGTCGCCTGGGAATAGAACCAGATTTTGGCATTTATCTTAAGCTCTTCGTCAGTGTGAACATGCTTCCCGGAGGACGCCAATTTCATGAAGTGGAGGAAAGGAGTGAAATCACTGGGAGGAAAATCAGGATTGTACGGCGGATTATCGAACAGCACCCAGCCGAACTCCGGCAAAACAGTTGCTGTGCGCTGAACCGTATGTGATCTAGCGTTGTCATGTATCCATCTTTTCGAATCCCACCTTGGCAGTCCTGAAAATTGCATTTGAGTTTTCTCATTTTCACCACCAGGTAAATGCCCGGGCGGTTCGTTTCAACAGGTCCACGGCTGACTTCCTTCCAAAATCCCTTCCCTGGGAATAGAACCAGACTGTGGCATTCATCGTCAGCTCTTCGTCAATGTGAAAATGCATCCTGGAGAACGGCAATTTCTTGAAGTGGAAGAAAGGAGTGAAATCGCTGGGAGCAAAATCAAGTTAGCGGTCACCTGGGTGATCGGCCTGTCACCATCCCCAGTTGCATCTGCTGACAAAGTGTGTTCAGCTCTCAGACACCACCCTTGCGACGGTAGAGGAATGATCCCTCGCCTAGTCCGTGGGTGAAGTCGAGCTGGGAGGATAAACAATAAAAAAATTGTTTAATTTCGTTCATGTTTGTTTTGTTATTACAATTTTTTTTTTGTAATTTGATATTAGGCAATTCATAATGTTTAAGTTTGGGCTTATGCCGTGTTTCATTATATTAAAATTCGACGCGTTTCAAAAGAAACCATGTCTTTCTTCGTCAGGAATAATCTGAAATACGACAAATGATTGCTAAGAGAAAGCACGTATAAAAGGTGCCCAAAGATGGACGCCATTAGAACTTCATGTTATGGACAACGAAAAGTAGCAGTATACTACTTTCTCAGGGTTCTGATAATAGGTAGCCAGGATTCACTGAGATTGTAGCCGGTGTCGCGGTTGAAATTATCTGCGAGTTTACGTATTTCAGCCGCCTCCCTGATGATTCTGGGACGATAATGCTTTATACGGGCAAGAACATCCACTCCTTGGAACATGACATCAAGGCCAGGTGTTAATGCATGATCAGCAACAGCTGATTAATCAGGTTGAATGAGCCTGATACATCTATTATGTTCCTTAATGCGAGCGCATATTGTTCTCGAAGTCTGCCCGATGTAAACCTTGCCACAAGTACAGGGAACTCTGTAGATACCCGGTTATTGCAATTTAGGCAAACTGTCCTTAGTTGGTCGCAGGAGTTGTCTAATTTTAACAGAAGTACCAAATACAGTCCGTATGTTGTACCGACGCAGGATTTTAGCAATACGATCCGTCGTGTTATGTATGTACGGTAGGTATGCAGTTCCTCTTACATCTTTTTTCTCAACTGCCGTCCTATTATTATTTGTTGGTTTCAGAACCGTAGAAATCAAAGCCTTGCTATAACCGTTGCTTTCAAAGGTGGTTCTCAAGGTATTAATTTCTTCTTGTAAAGAAGACACTTCACGAATCCTCCTAAGCCTGGTAGTTAGAGTTGTAAGGATACCATGTTTCTGGGCAGGGTGATGGTGAGAATTTGCGTGGAGATATCTATTGGTGTGTGTTGGCTTACGAAATACGCTGTGCCCTAAATATCCATCCTCTTTCTTGGTGACGAGAACATCTAAAAAAGGTATTTTGCCGTCAGATTTCTTTCCAATGGTGAAACAAATAGAAGGGTGCTGGAGATTAAGGTGTTCCAGCAAATTGCTAAGATTTTCCTCACCTTCCGTCCAAACAACGAACGTATCATCTATATAACGCCACCAAATCTTCGGTTCGGAAGGAGCCGACGACAAAGCTTTCTCTTCAAAGTTCTCCATGAAGAAATTAGCCTCAACAGGAGAGATAGGACTACCCATGGCCACACCATCAGTCTGCTCATAAAAATTCCCATTCCATAGGAGGAGGTCATGCAGTGATAAAATTGTCTGATGATGTCTTCAGTAAAAAAGCCATTAATGAGAGACATAACACAATCAATAGGTGCTCTCGTAAACAGAGACACCACGTCGAGACTCACTAGAATATCACCTGGCTGAAGTGTTATAGCTTTCAACTTTTCAACGGAGTCTGTGCAATCCTTAATGTACGAAAGCGTGTTACCCGGAAGCGACTGAAGTAGTCTACCTAGGTATTTGGGAAGGGCATATGTAGGAGAAATAATCGTACTAACAATAGGTCTAAGAGGAACACCTTCCTTATGTATTTTAGGAAGACTATTGTAGAAATAGCAATCCCTGGAAAGATAGTCTTCGCTGAATCCGCTGGAATAGAAGATTGCTTAATCAATTTGACGGTGACATTTGAGTAGCGAGTAGTAGGATCACGACTATTAATCCTATATACAGGATCTGATAACAAAGACGAGATCTTGGAATCATAATCCACCTTATCCAACACCACTGTGTCAGCGGGGAGAACGATAATATCAGAATTGTCCCTTAGATACTTAAGTGCCCGGCTTTCGCCTTGTTTTAAGTTGGTGTTAGGGGGCTTAGCGGTCAGGAAACTCTGGAACATTCTTGTCTGGCTTCCTCGGCCTCTTCAGGTGTGAGGTAATGTACCGAGGATTCTACAGATGTAATAAGTTCTTCAATAGGAATTCTTCTGGCGCTACAGCAAAATTGAGACATTTAGCGAGAACTGCCTGTTGGGTATCATTTAGGGGCATGCTGGACAAATTTACGACAACCTTGTTAGCATCAAGTCTAATGGCATGAGATTTCTGCAAATTCTATTATTTAAACTAGTTTCCATGATGGTTCCGTATTGACGTACTAAATAGTTTTAACAACAAATTGTATATCCGCCTTAGTCAATACATAAACGAAAATAAATTATAATTACACTTGCTCCTGGTACATGTTTCGGGGATTAATTGCTTTTATCCCCTTCATCAGCCAAGACAAATATCCGAAGAAAGATATAATATAGCGTAGCACTCAAAAATAAATAGCTATTTAACTTAATATGGTGCACCATATAAGTAGGTCACAGGAAATTGTTGAGCAATACTAAAAACATATATGTAACAGCGATGATATTCAGCCATCAAAAAACAGAGAATCAGTGGACAGTTAACTAGTAAATCCGCTCCAAAACACTGGTCGAAGCTTGAATTGGCAAAAATCACAATACTTCACCATATGGACACAACCAATGAAGATGCCTTATGCTCAACGGGTCCAAAATCAAATGCCTGCATACGAATTAGACGAGCGTGGAAGGAACAACTTCAAATAGCAATGAGGTTAGCTCAATGCATAACCTGAAAGAAGCAAAGGAAAAACAAACACCATAACAAAAGGGACCAAGGGGAAATTTATAGACTGAAATAATTATGAAAAACTGTAAAAATTAATTTATAATGATATAGAACGAAAGCAAACTTAATAATATTCGAAGAACTTACTTCAGGTTAAGTCAAGGTATCAATTATGAAGAGATTGTCTTATGTTTGAAAATTATTGTAAATAATTTATGGGTGTAGCCAATTCCAACACTCATATATATGGTTAGCAGTAGATGATAAATATTGCCATAGCTAGTTCTGTAATAGGACGTATGTATGAGTGGAGCGCTACTATGAAAAAATAGATTCTTAGGGGAAAAAATGTTCAAAGTGGAAATTAAATAATGTAATATAATAAAAATCAAGTTGTAGGGAATTGTAATGGCAGAGGGGTGTAACAGTATATTAATAAGTATGTAATTATGTATAAATATGTGATGTAGAAAAGTTATACTAAAGAGCATCTAAGGTGGTTTATTATTGGACTTATTAGTTAAGTTATTTTTGAGAGTGTCAAATAAGATATTAGAATCGAAAATGACTTCATTAAGATTCACTGGGTCTGAAATACTGTGTGCTGTGTTGATTTCAATGGATTCGAGAACATTCATCATAGTACCCTTGCTAGTGTAATGTAAGATTTCTAAATCATTCTCTATACTAGTGAATTTGTGGCCTGAATCCTCCATATGTGCGGCCATGGCTGAATACTTTCTATATTTAGTGGCATTTAAGTGATCATTATATCTTGTGGTGAAATTTTTTCCTGTTTGACCTATATAATTGGCGTTACAATCATTACAACTTAATCTGTAAACACCGGATTTGCTGAATTTATCCTTCAAGTTGAAAGAATTGGAATTAAAGAAAATGCTCTGTTTAGTATTGTTAGTTTTGTAAGCTATTTTCATGTTAACCTTTTTGAATTTGTTAGTGATGTTATAAGTATGATGATTAAAATAAGTAAAAACTGCGTATGAGGGCTTTTCTTTATGCTCAGGTTGAAGTCGTGTGATGGGCTTATTTTTTAATTTGTTGATAATATTAAAAAAATGTATTGACGATTATAACCATTAACTCTGGCAATTTGATATATTATCTCAATTTCTTTGTCAAAATCTTGCTTGGAAAGAGGTAAATTCATGGCTCTGTTCACAAGGCTAATTAAGGTGACATTTTTATGACAGCCAGGATGGTTTGAATCTTGCCTTATAACAGAATGGGTTTGCGTGGGTTTCCTGAAAATTTGGTAATGCAGTCTGTTATCTTTTTTGAAAATGGTTGTGTCAAGAAAATTAATCTTATTGTTTGTGGCGGATTCCATGGTAAATTTAATAATATTATCAATATTGTTGAGTTGATCTGAAATTCTATCAATCTTTTGAATATTATCGTCAATAATGATGAACACATAATCAACGTATCTACCCCAAAATGTAATCCCCATTATTTTATCTATTATTTTAGTTTCTTCTAAATGGTCGAGGTAAATGTTAGCGAGTATTCCTGACAATGGAGAACCCATAGCTAAGCCATCATTTTGTTTATAAACTTTACTGTTGAATGTAAAGTAATTATTATATATAATATAATTTAAGATGCAAATGAATTCATCAATTTCTACTTTGGATAGACTACTATTATCTGTTAGATTCTTCTTAATGATGTCTATTGTAGGCATAATAGGTATATTGGTGCACATTATATAGGTCAAACAGGAAGAAATTTCACCACAAGATATAATGATCACTTAAATGCCACTAAATATAGAAAGTATTCAGCCATGGCCGCACATATGGAGGATTCAGGCCACAAATTCACTAGTATAGAGAATGATTTAGAAATCTTACATTACACTAGCAAGAGTACTATGATGAATGTTCTCGAATCCATTGAAATCAACACAGCACACAGTATTTCAGACCCAGTGAATCTTAATGAAGTCATTTTCGATTCTAATATCTTATTTGACACTCTCAAAAATAACTTAACTAATAAGTCCCATAATAAACCACCTTAGATGCTCTTTAGTATAACTTTTCTACATCACATATTTATACATAATCATCATCATGTTTTTCAGTCAAGCGACTGGTCTGCCCCTACAATGAGTCTTCTCCACGTTGTTCGGCCTTGTGCTGTCCTTTTGACCATTTCATAATTTCGTAGGCCAGAGCTATGTAAAAAAGATCTCATGAAAGTGTTCCGTGGCCTCCCGCGAGGGCGTTTTACGGGTATTTTGCCTTCTAGAATGTCGATCATCAGGCCACCATGTCGTAACCTGTGGCCAAGCCAGGTGGATCTCCTTCTATATATCTGGCGGATCATTTGCCGTTTTTCCTTTATTCGATCCAGCACCGTTATGTTGGTCATTTTATCTACCCAGCTGATCTTTTCCATTCGGCGCCAACACCACATCTCAAACGCTTCTAGTCGTTTAATGTTACCTCTATTCATTGACCAGGTCTCACTGCAGTACATTGCAACTGGCCATATGTAGGTCTTAACCAGTTGTTTTCTAAGGCTGAGGGACATCGAGCGTTGACAAATTAGAGAATGCTTTTCACGGAATGCCTGCTTGGCCATGGCTATACGGCTCCTGATTTCAACTTCACATCGTAGGTCTTCTGTGAAGATCTGGCCAAGGTATTTAAAACGATTGACCTGTTGTACTGGTTCTTTATTTATGGTAATATTTAGTTCGTGTTGATACTTACTTATCACCAGAATCTTGGTCTTCTTAAAATTGATTTTCATTCCATATTCTGTAGCTGTATCATTTAAACATTGCAACATGTTTGTTAATGTATGCGGATTTACTGAAAGTAATGCCAGATCATCAGCAAATTTAATATTCTGGATAAGTCTTCCACCAACTTTCACTCCCATATTAGAACCTTTAAAAGCCCACTTAGTTATAGCTTCAGCGAAGGCATTGAACAGTCCAGGGGACAGAAAACACCCTTGTCGCACACCTTTGCGGATCTTAGCGGGTTCTGATACGTCATTTCCAAGCCGAACAACAGCAGTTTGATGTATATACAGATCAAATATTAATCTGATTAATCGATGGGGACAACCTATTTGATTCAAAAGAGGAAACAGCTTGTGCCAGCTGACTTTATCAAATGCTTTTTCAAAGTCCACAAAGCACACGTAAAGGTTTCTGTTTACACTTAACATCTTTTCTCCAAGACATCGCAAGGACCCGATAGCATCACGTGTAGACATATTCTTTCGAAAGCCAAATTGAGAGTTGTCTAGATACTGTTCGATGTATATTTCCATCCTTTTCCTTAAAATCTGCAGAAGTATCTTTGATGCATGAGGGATGAGACTAATGGTCCGATAGTCACTACATTCAACTGGTACAGTCTTCTTTGGAATTGGAATGATGATGCTGGTGTAAAACTCCTGAGGCCATTTACCTTCTTCGAAAATTCTTGCTACCAATTTGAATATCCATTCAAGTGTACTATCCCCACTATTCTTGATTAGTTCGGCAGGAACATTGTCAATACCTGGTGTTTTACCCATGGATATTGATTTTAGAGCTTCATCGAACTCTGATCTAATAATTCTATCTTCTGCAATTGGCCTGTCTTCCTCGCCACGTGTTGGCAAAAGGTATGGAATTGGTTCTGCGTATAGATCTTCAACATACATCCTCCAGTGTTCCTTCTTGTAATTCAGGTCTGATATAGGATTCCCATGTGTATCACGGAACTGTCTAGTGCGGAATCCTTTTTGCTTCTTAGTAGTTTCCCTGATCTTTTGGTAGGCTAAATCTGTTCTTCCTTGTTTTTGCAGAAATTCGATCTCTTCGCATTTTGACTGCCACCACTCCATTTTCTTCTCCCGACAGAGTCGATCAATCTGGTTCTTTAGCATTCGGTAGTTATTTCTGCCTACTTCTGAAGAGTCGTTTTTAAATTTTCTTCTTTCATCCTTCTTTAAGAGAATGTCCTGTGTGATCCATGGTTTGCGATTCACTCTTTCCACAAATCCCACATAGTCTTCAGCAGCCTTTTCGATGGAGAATTTGGCTATTGACCATAAATGATCAACAGTTTGTGAGTTGTTTGCATATGATGATATGTTGTCATCAGTGGCTTCCTGATATTGCTTTTTAGTCCGCTCGCTTTTAAATGCTTCAAGATTCCACTTCTTTGTTGGTTTTCCCTGAATCCTGCGTTTAAATTTCAGTTCCGTACTCATTACTAGTAGAGAATGATCAGAACAGATGTCAGCGCCCGGATATGCCATGGATTTTTTCACTTGATTTTTGTATCTTTCCTTGACAAGAATATAGTCAATCTGGTAACGTTGATCATCACCTGGCTTTTTCCAAGTATATCTCCGCCTCTTTGGTGAGGTAAACCAAGTGTTACTTATAGCGAACCTCTCTTGTTCACATAATTACATACTTATTAATATACTGTGGTGTTTGAAGCCATATTTTCAGTGTTGCCTTAGTAAACAAGAGTTTAGTGCTTTTCAGTCGGTCAACACGAATGTACCCAAAAGAGATGGGTTATGCCCTAATCCTGAAATAAATTACATGAGATTAATAAAACACTAGGATGACCAGTTTCGATCGTCAAGCGATCATCATCAGATCCAATACACTTAGGCTATAAAATCTATGTTTGAAATACAGGTGAAAATATTTACAATATGTACAATTATTTAGTTGCAGTATTGGTACTGCAACTGTCAGTGTATGCTAAATGCAGTATATATGTTAGGTGAAATGCTAAATGGTGATAGCTATCCGGAGATTGTACTTTAGAGAGATTATATGGTTGTAAACTATGGTTAAACTATAAAATTTTAGGCTAACTACTTATCTGATTGTCTTCCGTACTACAGCTATTCGCAGTTTTCGTGCTCACTTGAACTCGCTGTGCGGTCAACTGCGGTGGTTATCTTAACGACTGGTTTTTCCCTGCCTTCCCCCCCCCCCCTGTCCCTACGTGCTGTGGGGAGTGATCGCGATGTGTTTATGTGATGTGTTGCCAACCTAGATAAGATGTATGTTATTGAATGAGGTGGATCTACAACTATTAAAGACCGTGGATTAGTCCTCGCCACGCGTTTAGCATAACCCATTCGAACTAAGCGTTGACGGTCTTATGAGGACGTCCCGGCACCTTTAATACTGCCTCTAATATGGGCCTTGGTTTATTGCAGAAGAAAAGTACATCGTACACCTGATCCAGATAACATTTACCTATTAAAAACCCCCTAATTTCCCCCCCTTTTTTTATCTAGCTTGGCTGTGTCGCTAAATTGTGTTTTGTTTCCGACAGGGTGTGTTTTTTAGTAGCGTGAAGAGGGGTGAGCTCTCCATGAACGTGTGTTCATTTAGATTGTTGGGATTGTTTCGTTTGGCTAGGTGTATCTCGATTGCTTCCTTTATGTCAAGAGCTCTGCCTTTCGATTCGTGATGGATTATTTTAAGGTCCGACTCTATGTTGGTAAAGCTATGCCCTGCGTCACACATATGTTCGCACACGGCTGAATGTGTTCCGTATCTTATCGCATTTCTATGTTCATTATAACGTGTGTCTACTCGCCTTCCACTCTGCCCGATGTAATTAGCTTGACAATCAGTGTCTTGGCACGTTATAGAATATACCCCTGACCTTGAATACGGGTCACGTTTATTTAGATTACTATTTAGGAGGTGCCTAGCGGTTGTGTTTTTCGTCGTGAAAGCTATCTTTATGCCTTGCTTTTTGAATAGGTTAGTGATTTTATATGTATTCGCATTCACATAGTTGAAACGCGCAAATTTTTTCTCATTACTGTCCGGTTTGGGAATCGTTTTATCTTTATTTTTATGTTTGGCTATAATTTGATTTATTTTGCTTGGCGAGAAGTTGTTTTCCTTTGCTATTTGCATAATAGTTCTTATTTCCTTATTATAGTTGTCTTTTGACATGGGTATGTTTAAAGCCCTGTGCACCATTGAATTGAAACCCGCTAGTTTGTGCGTACTGGGGTGATTAGACTGATTGTCGATTGCATGCGAGGTTTGTGTTGCTTTCCGGAATATGGAATATGAAAGGTCGTTGTCTTTACGTTCAATAGTTATATCGAGATAATTTATTTTCCGGTCTATTTCGGATTCCTTAGTGAATTTGATAGAATGGTGAAGGCTATTAATGGATTGGAGAATTGTTTCTTCGCTTGTTAGTTCAGTATCGTAGATGCAAATTACATCATCTACGTATCTTTTCCATATTACTATTCCCTTTGTTGAAGTATTTTCTAAGAACGCATTTTCTAGTGCATTGATGAAGATGTCAGCGATTAACCCACTTAGTGGCGATCCCATTGCTAGGCCTTCTCTCTGTGTGTATATTTTATTGTCGAATTGAAACACGTTTTGGGTGAGAACGACCCTCAGTAATCTCACAATCTCTTCAATTTCTTTTACCGAATTGTTGGATTTTAAGTTGTTTTCGATAGTGTTGATTGCTTCAATAATCGGAATATTGGTGTACATGTTAGTTACGTCGAAGGATACTAGCCTGAAGCTAGGTTTCATTTGTAGGGTGTTCAATGCTGTTACTAGTTCTGTTGTGTTCTTTACAGAGTTGTTTTTGTCGTTGGAAAGACGGCATTTTAAGATTTTTAATAACTCTTTGCTGATTTTGTAATTAGGGGCATTCCTACAATTGACTATTGGTCTCATTGGACATTCCTTTTTGTGTATTTTTGGTTGTCCCCTCAATGACGGTATTTTCGGGTTCATGTTTATTAGTTTTGATTTTTCGGCTTTGGTCAGTATGTATTCTGTTTCTTTTAGCGCACTTTTTATTTGTTTTTGGAATTTGTTGGTGGGGTCTTTTGTTAATTCCTTGATTTCGTTGTTGTTTAGGAATTCGACTGTTTTTTCAATGTATTCTGTTTTGTTCAAAATTACTGTAGTGTTTCCCTTATCTGCTTTTGTGATGATTAAGTCATGTTCTTTTATTTTTTGTTTCAACGACTTTATTTCTTTGATTTGTTTGTTGTTTTGAATGTTATTGCTATCGCCCTCTCGTTTGAGGATTTTTTTGGCTTCGTTGGTGGCGAGATTTTTGGTTAATTCCCTGTCTTCTGCTGGGAGCTTGTGACTGGCTATCTCAATATCTGTGATTAACTGTTTTATATTGTGGTTCGTGTGTGCGTCTGTGCAGTTGTATTTCAAACCTTTGTCTAACATATTCATTTCACCTTGAGAAAAGGTTACGTTCGTTCTGTTGTTTACTCTGCTGTGGAAATTGAATTCATTGTTATTCGTGTGTTGTTCGTTAGATTGATGGTTCTGTGTTTCTCCTAGTTTTCTTAATTTATTTTCTAGCGTTTCATGCTTCCTCGTTGCTCTGATTTTGATGGTGTCATGTAGGTGTTCGGTGAAGCTGTCCCATTGGGCTGCGTGCCAGAAATTACTTAGTTGCAATTGAATGTCGTATAATTGTTGGTTAATTTTTTGCTTTCTTATGTATGCAAATCTTAATTCGTTTTTTATCCAAAGCGCTTTGGCTTGTTTAGTTGAAATGATCGAGGCTGGTGTGTTCGGTACGGTTTTAATTGGTACGTATTTAGGGGTGAGGTTTAGTTCTATACATTTTTTGTTGAACCAAATTGACTTGTCTAAATTCATGAGTTTAAGCCTGAGTGATTTGAATTTCTTGGCTTCACGATTTGTCTGACTAGCCGTGAACATTGTGGTGTTTGAAGCCATATTTTCAGTGTTGCCTTAGTAAACAAGAGTTTAGTGCTTTTCAGTCGGTCAACACGAATGTACCCAAAAGAGATGGGTTATGCCCTAATCCTGAAATAAATTACATGAGATTAATAAAACACTAGGATGACCAGTTTCGATCGTCAAGCGATCATCATCATATCCAATACACTTAGGCTATAAAATCTATGTTTGAAATACAGGTGAAAATATTTACAATATGTACAATTATTTAGTTGCAGTATTGGTACTGCAACTGTCAGTGTATGCTAAATGCAGTATATATGTTAGGTGAAATGCTAAATGGTGATAGCTATCCGGAGATTGTACTTTAGAGAGATTATATGGTTGTAAACTATGGTTAAACTATAAAATTTTAGGCTAACTACTTATCTGATTGTCTTCCGTACTACAGCTATTCGCAGTTTTCGTGCTCACTTGAACTCGCTGTGCGGTCAACTGCGGTGGTTATCTTAACGACTGGTTTTTCCCTGCCTTCCCCCCCCCTGTCCCTACGTGCTGTGGGGAGTGATCGCGATGTGTTTATGTGCTGTGTTGCCAACACATCGCGATCACTCCCCACAGCACGTAGGGACAGGGGGGGGGGGGAAGGCAGGGAAAAACCAGTCGTTAAGATAACCACCGCAGTTGACCGCACAGCGAGTTCAAGTGAGCACGAAAACTGCGAATAGCTGTAGTACGGAAGACAATCAGATAAGTAGTTAGCCTAAAATTTTATAGTTTAACCATAGTTTACAACCATATAATCTCTCTAAAGTACAATCTCCGGATAGCTATCACCATTTAGCATTTCACCTAACATATATACTGCATTTAGCATACACTGACAGTTGCAGTACCAATACTGCAACTAAATAATTGTACATATTGTAAATATTTTCACCTGTATTTCAAACATAGATTTTATAGCCTAAGTGTATTGGATCTGATGATGATCGCTTGACGATCGAAACTGGTCATCCTAGTGTTTTATTAATCTCATGTAATTTATTTCAGGATTAGGGCATAACCCATCTCTTTTGGGTACATTCGTGTTGACCGACTGAAAAGCACTAAACTCTTGTTTACTAAGGCAACACTGAAAATATGGCTTCAAACACCACAATGTTCACGGCTAGTCAGGCAAATCGTGAAGCCAAGAAATTCAAATCACTCAGGCTTAAACTCATGAATTTAGACAAGTCAATTTGGTTCAACAAAAAATGTATAGAACTAAACCTCACCCCTAAATACGTACCAATTAAAACCGTACCGAACACACCAGCCTCGATCATTTCAACTAAACAAGCCAAAGCGCTTTGGATAAAAAACGAATTAAGATTTGCATACATAAGAAAGCAAAAAATTAACCAACAATTATACGACATTCAATTGCAACTAAGTAATTTCTGGCACGCAGCCCAATGGGACAGCTTCACCGAACACCTACATGACACCATCAAAATCAGAGCAACGAGGAAGCATGAAACGCTAGAAAATAAATTAAGAAAACTAGGAGAAACACAGAACCATCAATCTAACGAACAACACACGAATAACAATGAATTCAATTTCCACAGCAGAGTAAACAACAGAACGAACGTAACCTTTTCTCAAGGTGAAATGAATATGTTAGACAAAGGTTTGAAATACAACTGCACAGACGCACACACGAACCACAATATAAAACAGTTAATCACAGATATTGAGATAGCCAGTCACAAGCTCCCAGCAGAAGACAGGGAATTAACCAAAAATCTCGCCACCAACGAAGCCAAAAAAATCCTCAAACGAGAGGGCGATAGCAATAACATTCAAAACAACAAACAAATCAAAGAAATAAAGTCGTTGAAACAAAAAATAAAAGAACATGACTTAATCATCACAAAAGCAGATAAGGAAAACACTACAGTAATTTTGAACAAAACAGAATACATTGAAAAAACAGTCGAATTCCTAAACAACAACGAAATCAAGGAATTAACAAAAGACCCCACCAACAAATTCCAAAAACAAATAAAAAGTGCGCTAAAAGAAACAGAATACATACTGACCAAAGCCGAAAAATCAAAACTAATAAACATGAACCCGAAAATACCGTCATTGAGGGGACAACCAAAAATACACAAAAAGGAATGCCCAATGAGACCAATAGTCAATTGTAGGAATGCCCCTAATTACAAAATCAGCAAAGAGTTATTAAAAATCTTAAAATGCCGTCTTTCCAACGACAAAAACAACTCTGTAAAGAACACAACAGAACTAGTAACAGCATTGAACACCCTACAAATGAAACCTAGCTTCAGGCTAGTATCCTTCGACGTAACTAACATGTACACCAATATTCCGATTATTGAAGCAATCAACACTATCGAAAACAACTTAAAATCCAACAATTCGGTAAAAGAAATTGAAGAGATTGTGAGATTACTGAGGGTCGTTCTCACCCAAAACGTGTTTCAATTCGACAATAAAATATACACACAGAGAGAAGGCCTAGCAATGGGATCGCCACTAAGTGGGTTAATCGCTGACATCTTCATCAATGCACTAGAAAATGCGTTCTTAGAAAATACTTCAACAAAGGGAATAGTAATATGGAAAAGATACGTAGATGATGTAATTTGCATCTACGATACTGAACTAACAAGCGAAGAAACAATTCTCCAATCCATTAATAGCCTTCACCATTCTATCAAATTCACTAAGGAATCCGAAATAGACCGGAAAATAAATTATCTCGATATAACTATTGAACGTAAAGACAACGACCTTTCATATTCCATATTCCGGAAAGCAACACAAACCTCGCATGCAATCGACAATCAGTCTAATCACCCCATACGCACAAACTAGCGGGTTTCAATTCAATGGTGCACAGGGCTTTAAACATACCCATGTCAAAAGACAACTAT
This sequence comes from Meconema thalassinum, assembly GCA_946902985.2. Lineage (NCBI taxonomy): Eukaryota > Metazoa > Arthropoda > Insecta > Orthoptera > Tettigoniidae > Meconema > Meconema thalassinum. Next base: position 207,739,000 of record OX336394.1, on the reverse strand, counting down.
AATAAGGAAATAAGAACTATTATGCAAATAGCAAAGGAAAACAACTTCTCGCCAAGCAAAATAAATCAAATTATAGCCAAACATAAAAATAAAGATAAAACGATTCCCAAACCGGACAGTAATGAGAAAAAATTTGCGCGTTTCAACTATGTGAATGCGAATACATATAAAATCACTAACCTATTCAAAAAGCAAGGCATAAAGATAGCTTTCACGACGAAAAACACAACCGCTAGGCACCTCCTAAATAGTAATCTAAATAAACGTGACCCGTATTCAAGGTCAGGGGTATATTCTATAACGTGCCAAGACACTGATTGTCAAGCTAATTACATCGGGCAGAGTGGAAGGCGAGTAGACACACGTTATAATGAACATAGAAATGCGATAAGATACGGAACACATTCAGCCGTGTGCGAACATATGTGTGACGCAGGGCATAGCTTTACCAACATAGAGTCGGACCTTAAAATAATCCATCACGAATCGAAAGGCAGAGCTCTTGACATAAAGGAAGCAATCGAGATACACCTAGCCAAACGAAACAATCCCAACAATCTAAATGAACACACGTTCATGGAGAGCTCACCCCTCTTCACGCTACTAAAAAACACACCCTGTCGGAAACAAAACACAATTTAGCGACACAGCCAAGCTAGATAAAAAAAGGGGGGGAAATTAGGGGGTTTTTAATAGGTAAATGTTATCTGGATCAGGTGTATGATGTACTTTTCTTCTGCAATAAACCAAGGCCCATATTAGAGGCAGTATTAAAGGTGCCGGGACGTCCTCATAAGACCGTCAACGCTTAGTTCGAATGGGTTATGCTCCACGCGTGGCGAGGACTAATCCACGGTCTTTAATAGTTGTAGATCCACCTCATTCAATAACATACATCTTATCTAGGTTGGCAACACATCACATAAACACATCGCGATCACTCCCCACAGCACGTAGGGACAGGGGGGGGGGGGGAAGGCAGGGAAAAACCAGTCGTTAAGATAACCACCGCAGTTGACCGCACAGCGAGTTCAAGTGAGCACGAAAACTGCGAATAGCTGTAGTACGGAAGACAATCAGATAAGTAGTTAGCCTAAAATTTTATAGTTTAACCATAGTTTACAACCATATAATCTCTCTAAAGTACAATCTCCGGATAGCTATCACCATTTAGCATTTCACCTAACATATATACTGCATTTAGCATACACTGACAGTTGCAGTACCAATACTGCAACTAAATAATTGTACATATTGTAAATATTTTCACCTGTATTTCAAACATAGATTTTATAGCCTAAGTGTATTGGATCTGATGATGATCGCTTGACGATCGAAACTGGTCATCCTAGTGTTTTATTAATCTCATGTAATTTATTTCAGGATTAGGGCATAACCCATCTCTTTTGGGTACATTCGTGTTGACCGACTGAAAAGCACTAAACTCTTATTAATATACTGTTACACCCCTCTGCCATTACAATTCCCTACAACTTGATTTTTATTATATTACATTATTTAATTTCCACTTTGAACATTTTTTCCCCTAAGAATCTATTTTTTCATAGTAGCGCTCCACTCATACATACATCCTATTACAGAACTAGCTATGGCAATATTTATCATCTACTGCTAACCATATATATGAGTGTTGGAATTGGCTACACCCATAAATTATTTACAATAATTTTCAAACATAAGACAATCTCTTCATAATTGATACCTTGACTTAACCTGAAGTAAGTTCTTCGAATATTATTAAGTTTGCTTTCGTTCTATATCATTATAAATTAATTTTTACAGTTTTTCATAATCATTTCAGTCTATAAACTTCCCCTTGGTCCCTTTTGTTATGGTGTTTGTTTTTCCTTTGCTTCTTTCAGGTTATGCATTGAGCTAACCTCATTGCTATTTGAAGTTGTTCCTTCCACGCTCGTCTAATTCGTATGCAGGCATTTGATTTTGGACCTGTTGAGCATAAGGGATCTTCATTGGTTGTGTCCATATGGTGAAGTATTGTGATTTTTGCCAATTCAAGCTTCGACCAGTGTTTTGGAGCGGATTTACTAGTTAACTGTCCACTGATTCTCTGTGTTTTGATGGCTGAATATCATCGCTGTTACATATATGTTTTTAGTATTGCTCAACAATTTCCTGTGACCTACTTATATGGTGCACCATATTAAGTTAAATAGCTATTTATTTTTGAGTGCTACGCTATATTATATCTTTCTTCGGATATTTGTCTTGGCTGATGAAGGGGATAAAAGCAATTAATCCCCGAAACATGTACCAGGAGCAAGTGTAATTATAATTTATTTTCGTTTATGTATTGACTAAGGCGGATATACAATTTGTTGTTAAAACTATTTCTGCAAATGACATAACCTTTCATTTGGAAATATGTCTTCCCCTCCCCTGATCTAGAACGCTGTTTGCTTGCACTGAAGAAATACGATGAAAGATCTTCCATAATTCCTCATTTGCGAAGTTCGAGAGGCGTAGATGTAGCTGTAGTAACACCCTCGAAATAAAATCCAACTGCTTACGAGTGTGCTGTAACCTATCTAACAATAACGCCTTGCTTGCACGACGATAGCTTCTCGTTGCCTTTGTGTTCCGAAGGTATGCTTCAACATAACAAAATTCGGTAGATCCCGGCATCTTAGGAGAAAAGCGAGTGAAGAGATAAGACACGCCTTCTTGCGTCGTAACCTACTAAATCTTGACATCATTCGGTAAATATCCTCCTCATAGAGGAGGATTTGTGAAATGTCTTCTTTACAAGAAGAAATTAATACCTTGAGAACCACCTTTAAAAGCAACGGTTATAGCAAGGCTTTGATTTATACGGTTCTGAAACCAAAAAATAATAATAGGACGGCAGTTGAGAAAAGAGATGTAAGAGGAACTGCTTACCTACCATGCATACATAACACGACGGATCGTATTGCTAAAAGCCTACGTCGGTGCAACATACGGACTGTATTTGGAACTTTTGTTAAGATTAGGCAACTCCTGCAACCAACTAAGGACAGTTTGCCTAAATTGCGACAACCGGGTATCTACAGAGTTCCCTGTACTTGTGGCAAGGTTTACATCAGGCAGACTTCGAGAACAATATGCACTCGCATTAAGGGACATAATAGATGTATCAGGCTCATTCAACCTGATAAATCAGCTCTTGCTGATCATGCATTAACACCTGGCCATGATGTTATGTTCCAAGGAGTGGATGTTCTTGCCCGTATAAAGCAATATCGTCCCAGAATCATCAGGGAGGCGGTTGAAACACGTAAACTCGCAGATAATTTCAACCGCGACACCGGCTACAATCTCAGTGAATCCTGGCTACCTATTATCAGAACCCTGAGAAAGAAGTATACTGCTACTTTTCGTTGTCCCTAACATGGGGCTATAATGTCGTCCATCTTTGGGCACCTTTTATATGTGCTTTCTCTTAGCAATCATTTGTCGTATTTCAGATTATTCCTGACAAAGAAAGACATGGTTTCTTTCGAAACGCGTCGAATTTTAATACAATAAAACACGGCGTAAGCCCAAAATTCAACATTATGAATAGTACCACGGGCCGTGAAAGTCTAAATGATGATATTAGGCTGTTCTTTTCTTAATTAGGCACCCACTTCAAAATGTATAATTAGTCAATTTTTACTGTGTTACAAGGGGCATATGACCTAGATAGAAGAACATATATCATCATCATCATCATCATCGTATGCAAATGATCTGACAAGGGGACCCTACGGCAATCGGATTTTTGTAATTTTTCCCGTTTCGGGTACGTAAAGTTCAGACCTCGAACAATAATTTCCCAAAGCCGTTCAATGCCATATTCATAAATTCTCGAGAAAATCGACTTCGAAGTTTTCCGAGCGCTTCATATCTAGTCAAGATGTTACCGAGTTCGAGCAGGACGCGTGGCTCACCTGGTAACGTTCGGGCCCAGTAATCGCCGGGGTGCTAGTTCGAGTCTCACTTCGGGTGCTATTTTTTTCTTTCAATTCATATACTACTAATGTGATTGAAATATATAAATCATCATCAGGCGGATTGTCGTCCTCCACGCCCGACATTATGATCTTCTTGATCGTATGTTAGAAACAAGTAGTTCCGTGAAGAACTATACAGCCTATTTTCATACATCCTACTTATGTTAACTGCCACTATCAACATACAAAATATCAGTTTGATTGCTGTAATAGATTCGTAGATATTGATGACCGACTAAATATTTCGGATGGTCGCCATGTTGGATTGTATATATGTAGGTCCTAGAGTTAGGTACTGTTACATGAAGATTATTGTGTACGTGTAGCATTCAAACTACAATCGCATGATTAGGACACAAGAAGTAAAAACGAGATTTTAAAATTTCGCACAGCTGCCATCTTGTGGTTATGGAAACAATTGAAATAAATTAGATGCCGGTGGATTAACATTCGTATAAGGATTTACTGTTTCAAGTTTCACTGCACTCGGATGGTTAAATTGCGAGAAACGTCCATGTGAATATTTATTATTCGCGTCGCCGCCATGTTGGATTTGTGATCACCAGGTTATTTAAAATCCTATAGGTGAACTTAAGTTCATAGCCCCTATGAACATAAAAAAGTTCAGTTTGATTGCTATAATAGATTCGTAGATATTCAGAGCCGTCTAAATATTTCGGATGGTTGCCATGTTTGATTGTTAAATGTATAGGCCATAGAGTCATGTACCATTAAAGGAAAATTATTGCGTAGGCTCATTATTCAAACTTTCACTTCGATCGCAGGATTACGACACAAGAAATAAAAACTTAATTTTAAAATTCACACCGCCGCCATCTTGAGGTTATGTAAACAACTGAACTAAATTAGATACCAGTGCATTACAATGTGTATGAACATTTTTCTGTACCAGATTTCATTGCGTTTGGAACATTAAATCGCGAGAAAGGTCTATTTAAAATTTTCAAATTCGCTTGGCCGCCATGTTCCTTTTGTAGTTAACCGGTTTTTGAAAGTCTTACAGATGATCTTCCAGTAGTGGCCTTTATCTCCATACAAAATTTCAGGGTGATACCGCTAATAGTTTCCGAGTTAGAGAATGCCGGAGAAATATTTCGCACATCCGCCATCTTGTGGTTATGTAAACAATTGTACGAACTTAGATGTCGGTTCATTACAATGTGTATAAACATATACTGTATCATGTTGTATTGCGTTTGGTTGGTGAAATCGCGTGAAACGTCTATTTAAATGTCGCAAATTCGCGTGGCCGCCATGTTGGTTTTGTAGTTATCAGTTTTTCAAAAGTCACATAGGTGACTTTCTAGTAGTTCCCTTTATCACCGTAAAAAATTCCAGGGTGATATCGGGAATAGTTTCGGAGATATTGAATGCTGGTTAAATATTTCGCACAGCCGCCATGTTGGATTCGTGATACGTAACAAAATTTGTAGGGCACGGTCATGGTCGCCCGGAATACTGCTATGAACTTACCGAGTTTCATTGAAATCGCTCCAGCCGTTTAGAAGGTATTAGGGGACACACACACACACACACCTCACACACAGACACACGCACACACAGACACACGGACAAAAGGTGATCTCATAATCCTCCTTTTTTTTATTAAAATAGGCTAAAAATCACCCACCACGCCAAGAACCACTATCTGCTTCTCTGGAAACCAACGGTCAAATGCTACTTCGAACAGCCAACCCTTGGGAATGACGTGGTATGTATCCCTTCCACCCATCCTGCAATACCCACAAATCCTTTGAGCTAGAGCAGCTGTGCCTACTTCGCAGGTACAAAAAAGGGACAAAGGCAAGCGATACATGCAGAACTGTTAATCGAAATAATGACAGATCTCGAAGAATCTGCCATATTCAAATATTTCATCACATTCAATTTTACTCATTCCATTGCTTACATTAATTTATTCTCCTAATTATATTTTAGCCTACTTTTCACATTTTGCAAAAATGAGGAAAAAGTAGTTTTATGAGATCGGGCAAATGTGTGTCTGTCTGTCTGTCTGTCTGTCCTTCTGTCTGTCTGTCTGGCTGTGTGTGTGTCCCCCCCCCCCCTATCAACTCCTAAACGGCTGCAGCAATCAAAACCAAATTTAGTATGAGTAAAGATGTGCACCGGAATAGCTCACGTCCATATTTGAAAATGATGTCAGTGCTACCAACTGCTGAAAAAACGCACTAGAAATTTGATCTCCATGTTGGATATCCTGCAAGGTATGCATAGGAGCTATTCCAAAATTGGCACACATGTAGATAATACTATTTCAGTTTAATTTCCAGGAGGCCAACCATGACAGTGTTGCCAAAATAATTTTAAGCCTTCTGATAGGTCCAATGTTTAAATGCATATAACTTCTACACTATCAATTGGATTTCAACCAAATTTTGTATGTAATATCTGTACATAAACAGATATGACTGAGCGTATTCTTAGGAGCCACCAGGGCTGCCAACTGTTAATAATTGCTCTCTCCATTTTTTTTTATCCAAATACCAATATATCAGAATGTGTGCAAGCCGACAGCTTTAAACTATGCACACGTATAGTACCTGACATGTTTGATTAATTTTGGAGTAACTTATATACGTCAGTTCTACCAACTTGATTATAAGCCTGCTGATAGGGCCAATTTTTAAATACGTGTAACTTCTATACTATCAGTAGGATTTCATCCAAATTTCGCATGTGCTATGTGTAACATATCAGATATGACTATAAGTATTCTTCAGTGCAATCAGGGCAGCCAACTGTTAATAAATGCTGTCTATATTTTTTACCCTAATATCAATATATCAGAAAGTATGCAAGCCAACAGCTCTATACTTTGCACACGTATAGCACCTGACATTCTAGATTAATTTGTAGTAATTAATACAAGGCAGTGCTGACATCATGATTCTATGCCTGCTGATATGTCCAATTTTAATATACATGTAACTTCTATACTAACAAATGGATTTCATCCAAAATTGGCACAAGATATCATAATATTTCAGATTATTTCTGACCGTCACACGCATGGTATTGTTGGCAACATGCTTTTACGCCTGCTGATAGATCCAGTGTCTAACTGCATGTAACGTCCATTGGACTTCAACCAAATTTTGTATTCTGTAACTTAAGAGATGGAACTAAGAATATATTCAGTCACCAGGGCTGCCAACTGTAGTGCTCTATTAGGCTACATTATACCAGGTATATTTTGAACTAATTAGATATTTCGATATTACCAACTTAATGTCGTCATTATTCTAGATAGGTTCATATTCTGTAGAATAATCATTGGCATGAAAAGTAGGCTGTATAGTTCTTAACGGAACTTCTTGTTGTTAATCTACAAGGTGTGAATATTATTGCTGGATAATATTTTTTGTCGCTTATTCGCAATTTCAAATAGGAGATAATTAGAAATGGATGTGCGTTTTTTCATTGGAAATTATAATGAAATATCTGTGAATTACTACAGACATGATGATTTTTATATTTCAATCACATTAGTAGTATATGAATTGAAAGAAAAACAAGTAGTTCCGGGAAGAACTAAAGCCTATTTTCATATATCCTACTTATGTTAACTGCCACTATCAACTTACACAATTTCAGTTTGATTGCTGTAATAGATTCGTAGATATTGAGAACCGACTAAATATTTCGGATGGTTGCCATGTTGGATTTTATATATGTAGGTCCTAGAGTTATGTAATATTACATGAAGATTATTGTGTAGGTGTAGCATTCAAACTTCAATCGCATGATTAGGACACAAGAAGTAATAAGGAGAATTTAAAATTTCGCACAGCTGCCATCTTGTGGTTATGAAAACAATTGAAATAAATTAGATGTCAGTGGATTAACATTCGTAAAAGGATTTACGGTACCAAGTTTCACTGCACTCGGATGGTTAAATTGCGAGAAACGTCCATGTGAATATTTATACTTCGCGTCGCCGCCATGTTGGATTTGTGATCACCAGGTTATTTAAAGTCCTATAGGTGAACTTTCATAGTCCCTATGAACATTAAAAAAATCAGTTTGATTGCTATAATAGATTTGTAGATATTCAGAGTCGTCTGAATATTTCGGATGGTCGCCATGTTCGATTGTTAAATATATAGGCCATAGAGTCATGTACCATTGAAGGAAAATTATTGCGTAGGTTCATTATTCAAACTTTCACTTCGATCGCATGATTACGACACAAGAAATAAAAACTTAATTTTAAAATTTGCACAGCCGCCATCTTGAGGTTATGTAAACAATTGAACTAAATTTGATGCCAGTATATTACAATGTGTATAAACATTTCCTGTACCAGATTTCATTGCGTTTGGAACATTAAATCGCGAGAAAGGTCTATTTAAAATTTTAAAATTCGCTTGGCCGCCATGTTCGTTTTGTAATTAATTAGTTTTTGAAAGCCTTATAGGTGAACTTCCAGTAGTGCCCTTTATCTCCGTATAAAATTTCAGGATGATACAGCTAATAGTTTCAGAGATATAGAATGCCGGTGAAATATTTCGCTCATCCGCCATCTTATGGTTATATAAACAATTGAACCAAGTTAGATGTTGGTGCATTACAATGTGTATAAACATATACCGGTACTGTACTAAGTTTTATTGCGTTTGGTTGGTTAAAACGCGAGAAACGTCCATTTAAATTTCGCGAATTCACGTGGCCGCCATGTTGGCTTTGTATTTACCAGTTTTTCAAAAGTCACATAGGTGAACTTTTAGTAGATCCCTTTATCACCGTAATAAATTTCAGGGTGATATCGGTAATAGTTTCGGAGATATTGAATGCTGGTGAAATATTTCGCACAGCCGCCATGTTTGATTGGTGAGACGTAACAAAATTTGAAGGGCACGGTCGAGGTCGCCTGGAATAGTACTATGAACTTTCCGAGTTTCATTGAAATCGCTCTAGCCGTTTAAAAGTTATTAGGGGGGGGGGACACACACCTCACACACACACACACGCACACACACGCGGACAAAGGGTGATCTCATAAGCCTATTTTTTCAAAATTGAAAATAGGCTAAAAATAGCACCCGAAGTGAGACTCAAACTAGCATCCCGGCGATTACTGGTCCAGAACCTTACGGGGTGTGCCACGCGTCCTGCTCGAACTCGGTAACATCATTGCTGGATAAGAAGCGCTCGGAAAACTTCGAAGTCGATTTTCTCGAGAATTTATAAATATGGAATTGAACGGCTTTGGGAAATTATTGTTCGAGGTCTTAACTTTACGTTCCCGAAGCGGGAAAAATTATATAAATCCGATTGCCGTAGGGTCCCCTTGTGAGCTGATAAACAAGACATATAAAGCCTCTAAATGACAAGTGAGAGAGTGAGAAAACGTGGACAAACGCTACACTCATTTAAAAACCAGATTCAAGTAATATACCGCGATACATACGTATCTAGGGGAAAACTTTAATGTAGTCGATAACGTCATGGATGTCGTGCGGACATTCGATGTTCTTTTTTTTTGTATTTTGGCTTGAATTGCCACCACATTAGTCAGATGTATGAGGTTTTCTTAAACAGTGTTTCGTTACATGCCGATGTAGTGGTATGTGTTCAAGTGAGTCGTGAGTGGGCGTGGTTCACGAATGTTCATAAATTTAATTTTAGTTGTAAAATTTAATTCAAAAGTTGCACTGTACTATTCTAAAGTCATGGTGAGACAAAGCCATTGGTCGCTACTTGGTTAGACCACTGTCTGGACGAAATATTACTGCTTGTACTACAAGCCCCAGGTTAGGTTTGTGTGTGTAAGTATGTATGTATGTAAAGCCTTACTAACACATAGAATGTAATGTAAGTATGTTGGCAACGATCAAACCTTTAGTGTCGTTCATGATTTCGTAGATGCCACCAATTCGTGTCTAGGGGAATTACGTAGTGAATGTATCGCGATCTGTACTACACCCACAAATCACTTGGTGGCAATTCTCAAGAATCATCTCCACAATCCGATTAAAAATTATGATACCTTTTTTATATTTATATATTTCAAGATCATGCATGCACTTTTTTTATCCTCTGGTCTATGGCAGATCCCGAAATGAATCAGTCTAATAAGAAATGATAAGCAATTGTATTTAGTCATATTCGACCAATTTAGTCATCTCATGCGATGGATTATCACGCACAGCTCTTGAAGTTGGTGGTCTGTTATTCAGTATTCTGGGTTCGAGGCAAGCATCTTCAACTCACAGCAGAGCTGCGGTTACGCCGCTTGAATTTTTACCGACTTGTGCCGTGATTGATCTATTGAATGTGAGTGGAATTTGTTGTGGGAGTTTTATGCGGACATTTCACTTTCCACAAACGAAGATTGCCAAGCTATCACTCTTCTATCGCCGTGGTATTGATCCAATAGGAAGTTCAGTACACTGGTGACGTATTGCATGCACTCAGTGCACCTATAATAGGCGAAGTGCTCAGAATGGCGTGTAGTCTTGTATTTTCACTTTTTATTTTATGTAAACCACTTTTTAATGTATTTTGAGAAAGCGACAAAATCCGAAGTCTACGATTTTTAGCTGATTTTCATTTATGAAAAGTAGGCTTATGAGATCACCTTTTGTCCGTGTACAGTATGTGTGTATGTGTGTGTATATACATGTGTGTGTGCCCCCCCTCCTCTAATAAAATCTAAACATCTGGAGCGATTTCAATGAAACTCGGTGAGATCATAGTACTATTTTGGCCGGCCTTGACCATGCCCTTTAAATCTGATTTCGTTTCACCAGTCCAATTTGGCGGTTGTGTAAAATATTTCACCGGCCTTGTATATCTCCGAAACTATTACTGCTATCACCCTGAATTATTGTAAGGCGGTAAAGGGCACTACTGAAATTGCACCTATATGGCTTTCAAAAACCTGTTTAGTACAAAACGAACATGGTGGCCATGCGAAGTTGATACATTTAAATAAACTTTTCTCGCGACATTACCATCCGAAAGCAGCGAAACTTGGTACAGCAAATGTTTATACACATTGAAATGCACTGACATCGAATTTATTGCAGTTCAATTTTGTACATAACCTAACGACGGTGGCTGTGCGAAATTTTCAAATTAAGTTTTTATTTCTTGGGTCCTAATCATGCGATCGAAGTCAACTTTTGAATACGTACACTATAATACTCGTCTAATAGTAAATAACATAACATATTAAAATCCAACATGGCGACCATCCGAAATATTTAGGACGGTTCTCAATATCTATTAATCTACCACTGCAATCAAACTGAAATATGATATGTTGATAGAGGCTGTAAACGTAAGTTCACCTATGGGACTTTCAATAACATGGTGAGCACAAATCTCAATAACCTGGTGAGCACAAATCCAACATGGTGGTGACATGAAATGAAAAAAGTTAAATGGACATTTCTCGTGATTTAACAATCCGAGTGCAGTGAAACTGAGTACGGTCTATGATTATACTAATAATCCACTGGCATCTAATTTATTTCATATCAATTGTTTTTATAACCACAAGTAAGCGGCTGTGTGAAATTTTAAAATCTGGTTTTCATTTCTTGTGTTTATCATGCGATTGAAGTTTGAATAATACACCTACACATTAATCTTCATGTAATAGTACATAACTCTAAGGCCTACATAATTATATAAAAATCCAACATGGCGACCATCCGAAATGTTCAAACGATTCTCAATATCTACGAATCTATAACAGCAATCAAACTGAAATTTTGTATGTTGATAGAGACAATTAACATAAGTAGGATATATGAAAATAGGCTGTATAGTTCTTCACGGAACTACTTGTTTAATGTTAAAATATATTCTTATCCGACAGAGTAGTGGTCCCATGTTAGTAAAAACGTAAAATTAATCAATTTCCTCAATTGTGCTGAAGGTGTAAGGGCTTAAACGCCCGGAAAGATGATGATGATGATAATAAATTATTGTTTAAGGGGCCTAACATCTAGGTTATCGGCCCCTAATGAACTGGGTGACAGCGAAAATGACGATGAAATGGAAACCAGAACGAAAACTAAGTGAGACGGAAAATACTCACAAAAAAGAACTCAGATTGAAACAACTCACAAAATGTTCTTACAAAGGGAATTTTGAACGAAAAGATTCACAAAAGGAATAGATTGAAAAATACGCACAAAATGCAGGCTAGGTTCAAAATACGTACAAAATGCAATGTAGAGTCCAAATACTCACAAAAAGCAATTGAAATTCAAAACACTCACAAAATGCAAATGAGATCGAAAATACGTACAAAATGCAATTGAGGTTCAAAATACTTACAAAATTCAAGTGAAATTGAAAATACACAAAGAAATTCAAATTGAAAGATCCCATTTCCAATCCAAAATATTCACAAAGTGCAATTGAAATTTTAAATACCAACAAAATGCAATTGAATTTGGAAAACCTTACAAAATGCACGGTAGATTCAAACTACTCATTTGGATTGACAATACTTACAAAATGCAATTTAGATTGAAAATACTTGACAAAATGTAATTTAGATTCAAAGTACCCACAAAATGCAATTGAGAAACAAAATACTTACAAAATGCCCACCGAACAAAATGCAATTTAGATTTAAAACTCTTGCGAAATGCAGTTTTGGTTGAAAATACTTAAAAAATGCAATTGAAATTCAAAATACTCTTTAAAATGACCTGCTCCTACATTGAAAGACTTACTAAAAAGCAATTTAGATTGTCAATCCTTACAAAATGCAATTGAGGTTGAAAACAATCGCGAAATGCGATTTAGATCGAAAAAACTTATAAAATGCATCTTAAATTAAAAATACCTACAAAATTTAGTGTAGATGCAAAAAAATCGCTAAAGGGAATTTAGATACACGGGGAGCCAAATAACAAAAACAGTGCGGGAATCTTAAAGAGAAAAGGAAATATAATGAAAAGAAAACAAGAGGTCTGACCCCTCGAAGAAGGAGGGATGAGGAAAGATGAGACAAGGGCCAATTAAGGCGGGAAAGTGAAAGACTCCCTAGGCCTCGGATACTCTAATACCGTCGGGGTCGGAAGAGAACAAGAGTTGACCAAGGGAGGTCGACAGGAAAGAAGATGGAGCGGAGCCCGGCACAAGTAAGTGGAAGCAATGCCGGACTCAGCTGGGGTCCCGTGTTTGCCAACCCACGTCCAACAAGATGTGAGCCCCTGGGGGAAGGCCCGGAAAGGTTTCACATTGTGAGTCATGGAAAGCTCTATCAATTTAAAATACTAAATTTCAAACAAATTACTTCTGGCCTAAATGCAGTACCGGAATAACAGCCTAAACTAGCACGTTTCTTTACTAGTTTTCTTTTAAATTCAAATCCTAGCCAAATTAACTTAATAACATAATTCTTTCTTTAATGTGTTCCTTGGTTCAATACCGTGAGGCAACTTTTGATATTTTAGAAATCTTCACAGAAGAGTATAAGGGTTTAAGTGAAGCTCTGCATTGACTCACAATAGCGCTCGTAGTGGTAGAAAAGGCGAACTGATAATCTAATTGACAGGATATGGTTGAGATTCTTGTGAACAATCATCAGTCTACCGCGTGTCATCATGCCCGCATCTGATAAGAAACGTTCAGTGCGTCCTTGACGTTTGTAAAAGTGGAGTAAATTTCGAAAATTAATTACAAATGCACCAACAATAAGATTTAGTGATGAACCGGGTTCGAGTCTATGACTTTAGGGGATGATTTCAACATTGAGTTGCTTGACTGAGGGGATTTTCTTAAATACAACGCTTTTTATAACTGTTTTCTCTTATGGAAACTTCAAATGAGGAGTTTGTACACGCTTGAAATGTTGATGACGGCTTGACCACAGGTCTGGAATGTGGATAGTAATCCCTACTGCTCCTTGTTGCCCGTCCGTTGCTTTCATTCTCTTCGCGTAGATGAAGTCAACAAGTGCTAAGGTGGTGAGACAGAAAACTTCTAAAAACAGCCCTAAGATTCCATTCAACAATGCTAAAGGTTCATGAACATGCATGCACTTACCCACTGTTGTGTATAATGGAGCAAGGCGGGAGCCAATTTTGTGTTTTTTTTCGGTATTATTCTGGTTTACCAACAGTATAAATATAATTTCCAAAATTTATTTATTTATTCATCCATTTATCCAATTATTTATTTATTTATAGTTACATGTTACAACCTAATTACGTGAAACAACTATTAAAATTAAAATAATATTTACTTAATAATTACCTTATGCTAAAATAATTATGATAAGAAGAAGAAAACAACAATAACAAAATAATTTTACAATACCTAAACTAATTATTATTCTAGAAGAACAAAGTTGAGTACGGTACTTAAAATTACGCTACACGATCACTGCTAACGAGATTATGATATTAACTAATTTCAGCACATGAAGATACAATAGACTGAGTGATCAGACACTGCAGAGCTAAGACAAGGCGAATGAAAATTGGAAACTGGAAAATGAGACCAATGTACCTTCAGTCACTAGTGTATGCGGACGACATAGTGAAAATGAAAATCCACAGCCTGCTTCCAGTCTCCGACCGGGTCAGGAATGGAATGAATGACGCCCCCATCTAGCGGCGAGGATATGAACCGTGCCGGCTGCCGAGGCCTGACGCACTCCTCTGGGGCAATGATTAAATGAATGACACAGGAAATGAAATGATGATGGAGAGTGTTGCTGGAATGAAATTTTGACAGGGAAAACCGGAGTACCCGGAGAAAAACCTGTCTGCCTCCGTTTTGTACAGCACAGATCTCACATGGAGTGACCGGGATTTGAACCACGGACCCAGCGGTGAGATGCCGGCGTGCTGCCGCCCAAGCCACGGAGGCTTCGGACGACATAGTACTTATTAATAATAGTTCAGAAGACCTGCAACAAGCTGTCACAGAGTTGGCAACTTCCCTATACGACAGATGACTCACCATTAATATAAATAAGAGTGAGGTGATGAAGATGGAGGAGGTAGGGAAGATATGTTGATAGAGTGGCAAGGAAGGACTATGGATCAAGTCCACAGCTTTACATATCTGGGAACAATGAGGATGGGAGAATCGATGGAGAGGTTAATACTCGGGTAAAGAAGGCAAATAACGTATATTATCGGTTGAGCCCGTGTATTGTGGGAAAGAAGGAAGTTTCGGAGAAAACCAAGAATCAAATCTATAAGACAGTATTTTTACCTACACTCACCTATGGAGCTGAGACATGGACTATGCTGGACAAACATGAAAGTCGAGTGACTGCCTCAGATATGAAATACCTCCGGAAGGTAGTGCATAAAACTAGAAGAGATAGGGTACGAAATATAGCGATTAGAGAATAATTAAAGGTGGAATCGGTAGTACATTCTACCCAGAAGAAAGCTTTACAATGGTATGGACATATCATAAGGATGGATGAAGAAAGGAAACCGAAGCAAGTGTTTGAGGCAAAGCCAGAAGGCACTCGAAGAATAGGTCGTCCAAGGAAAGAATGGATCCAATATGTCGGAGAGGTGGCAGAGAAGAAGGGAAGGACTCTGCAGCATACCAGGAGACTCGCAGGGAATAGGAATGAATACAGAAAGTGGCTGGCAGACCCGACGCCGAGAGGCAAAAGGGATAGAAGAAGAAGAAGAAGAAGAAGAAGAAGATGATACAATGGAACGAAAGGGGCTGTGAAATATATTCAAATTTTGCAATGCTTTACCGGTATCCTATAATAATTTTCTTGTCTGTTACATACGCCTAATTCATTGAAAATAAATACACAATTAACAGCACTTCCTGCAAAATTTATCTCACTATTAATCTCTTACAAACGTTATTTTAATTTCACATCAATCCCATTTTAAGATAGATTACATTTGTCAGATTATTTGTTTTGTTTAAAATGCCATAAAATATCAAAATGCAAAAATATAAAATCTACAAAATGCTAAATGCTAAAATCATAATGCTAAACTCCTGATTTAAAAATGCTACAAATCACCACCTCTAGATATATCCAATCCCTGATTAATTAGCATTTCATTATGCATAACAAGCTGTACCCGGCATGCGTCGCAATGCCAATCAGTGTTGGCGTTGAAATTCTGTTTCTTGAAGTGCTTTTGGATACACAACATGTTAACTGCCTCTAAGCGATCATAAAATGGATTTTCTAATTTAGAACCATTCGAGTGAGCGTGCACAACAACTTTCAAAAAGTTTCATCGCTGTCACTCATTTGTTGAATCTAATCGTACGCTACCTATTGTGAAATGGATTTACTAAGTCGAAACCCTTCCCTGGCGTGTACACAATGACTCATCAATGATTCATCGCAATCGGATGAATGGTATATGCACGTATAGGGGTTTTTGTTTAAACGATTCGTGCGCTGTCACTCATTTGTTGAATCTACTCGTGCGCTACCTATTGAGAAATGTATTACTAAGTCGAAGCCCTTCCCTGGCGTGTACACAATAACTCATCAAGGTTTCATCGCAATCGAAGAATGTTATATGAACGCAATAGGAAATTTTGATGAAACGCTTCGCGCGTCGTCACCCATTTGTTGCATCTACTCTTGCGCTACTTATTGTGAAATGGATTTACTAAGTCTCCTTCCCTGGCGGGTACAAAATAACTGATCAATGTTTCATCGCAATCGGATGAATAGTATATGAACGCATACCTGATTTTGTTTAAACGATTCGCACTCCGTCACTCATTTGTTGAATCTACTCGTGCGCTACCTACTGTAAAATGTATTTACTAAGAAACCGTCACGTAAGTGTCCACAACATCTCACCCAAGTTTCATCGCTATCGTCGTTCATTTGTCGAATCTACTCGTGTGCTACCTACTGTGAAATGTATTTACTAAGCCAGAAACCTTCCTTGGAGTGTCATCCATATTTCACCCAAGTTTCACCGCTAACGGCAGAATGGTATATGACCTTATACGGGACTGTGTTGAAACGCTTCGCGCGTCGTCCCTCATTTGTTGAATCAACTTGTGCGCTGCATATTGTATAGGGGATTTACTAAGCCAGAAATTTTCCATGACGTGTACACAACATCTCACCCAAGTTTCATAGGTACGGACGAATGGTACATGTATGCATACGGGACTTGGTTGAAACGCTTCGCGTGTCGTCGCTCATTTGTTGATTCTACTCTTGCGCTACATATTGTAATATGGATTTACTCAGCAAGAAACCTTCCCTGGAGTGTACACAACATCTCACCCAAGTTTCATCGCAATCGGATGAATGGTATGTGAACGTATACGGGACGTTGTCGAAACGCTTCGCGCGTAGTCACTCATTTGTTGAACATAAACGTGCGCTTCGTATTGTAAAATGGATTTACTTAGCCCGAAACCTTTCCTGGAGTGTACACAACAATTCACCAAACATTTATCACTATCAGACGAATGGTATATGACTTTATACGGGACTTTGTTGAAACGCTTCGCGTGTCATCACTCATTTGTTGAATCTACTGGTGCGCTACCTATTGTAAAATGTATGTACTAAGTCAGAAACCCTCCTTGGAGTGTACTCAACATCTCACCCAAGTTTCATCGCAATCGGACGAATGGTATATGAAATTAAATGGGACTTTGTTGAAACGCTTCGCGCGCTGTTGCTCATTTGTTGATTCTACTCGTGCTCTACCTATTTTTAAAGGGATTTACTAAGCTAGAAACCTTCCCTGGAGTGCACACAAAATCTCAGCCTAGTTTCATCGCTATCGGACGAATGGTATATGAACGCAAACGTGACTTTGTTGAAATGCTTCGCGCGTCGTAGCTCATTTGTTGAATCTAATCGTGCGATGCCTATTGTAAAGTGGATGTACTAAGCCAGAAAATTTCCCTGCAGTGTACACAACATTTTACGCAAGTTTCATAGCTATCGGACGAATGGTATATGAATGCATTCGGGACTTTGTTGAAATGCTTCGCGCATCGTCGCTCATTTGTTGAATCTACGCGTGCGCTACCTATTGTAAAATGGATTTACTAAGTCAGAAACCTTCCTTGGAGTGTACTCAACATCTCACCCAAGTTTCATCGCTATCGGACGAATGGTATATGAATGCATACGGAACCTTTTTGAAATGCTTCGCGCATCGTCGCTCATTTGTTGAATCTACGCGTGCGCTACCTATTGTAAAATGGATTTACTAAGTCAGAAACCTTCCTTGGAGTGTACTCAACATCTCACCCAAGTTTCATCGCTATCGGACGAATGGTATATGAACACATACGGGACTTTGTTGAAATGCTTCGCGCATCGTCGCTCATTTGTTGAATCTACGCGTGCGCTACCTATTGTAAAATGGATTTACTAAGTCAGAAACCATCCTTGGAGTGTACTCAACATCTCACCCAAGTTTCATCGCAATCGGACGAATGGTATATGAACACATACGGGACTTTGTTGAAATGCTTCGCGCATCGTCGCTCATTTGTTGAATCTACGCGTGCGCTACCTATTGTAAAATGGATTTACTATGTCAGAAACCTTCCTTGGAGTGTACTCAACATCTCACCCAAGTTTCATCGCTATCGGACGAATGGTATATGAACACATACGGGACTTTGTTGAAATGCTTCGCGCATCGTCGCTCATTTGTTCAATCTACGCGTGCGCTACCTATTGTAAAATGGATTTACTAAGTCAGAAACCTTCCTTGGAATGTACTCAACATCTCACCCAAGTTTCATCGCAATCGGACGAATGGTATATGAACACATACGGGACTTGTTTGAAACGCTTCGCGCATCGTCACTCATTTGTTGAATCTACGCGTGCGCTACCTATTGTAAAATGGATTTACTAAGTCAGAAACCTTCCTTAGAGTGTACTCAACATCTCACCCAAGTTTCATCGCAATCGGTTCAGTGGTATATGAATGCATAGGAGACATACACACCCACAGACAAACTATCGCGTAAGATTGATTTTTATATATATAGATATGAGTAATGAAATAAAGCATCAATGCTGAGAAATATCCCCATTAAGAACTAGCGCAGTCCTGTTCTTGCCACTGACTAAATCAGCTATGAAGTAAAGCGTGTGTGGGTTTGAAATAGACAGGTTCAAAATTTGGTAATGACCGCGTCCATCCTACAGTGTGTTTAGGTTTTCCCTGTTATTTTAAACACTCCCCCCTGTCAAATGCCGTCATGGCAGATTATTTTGTGGAGCCGTTTTCACCATGGCCCACATTGTAATCGAGTGTATGGATCTTCCAGATCTAAGTTAGAAACCATCATCAGCAGAATACGCTGAATTTTTTATCAACTGATGACGTGGTGGATGCTGATCGCGTCATCCGCATTATAGGAGAGAGTTGTTTTAGTGCTAGCAATCTAAATTTCCAAGTGTTGCGTGACTCAAATACCTTGACCTTCTTTTATTGTTTGAGATTCTAAGTTTTGTATTCCGTACATATTTGTTTGCTATTGTGTTTTTTTTTAACTTGCGAATTGACCACTTAGGATCACGCTACAATTTCACTGTTTTAGTTGTAATTTCCTCTGCCTCCAGAACTCCTTCATGCGATCGCTGTGCTGCTGCCGTTGTTCGGCCGTCCAAGCTCTTCTGGTCTTTGTAGCTCGTCTCTAGTCATGAAACCTTTCCAAATTGTGTATCCTGTTTCGAAACGTATCTCTTTCCAACATTTGGGCCTCCTGGATGTTAGATCTTTCACGGTCTTTCCGAGTTTCTTTAATCCATGAAGTAGTTGTTTTCTTCTTCCAGAAGTAATCAAATAACTGCTTGGTTAATCTGGATTTGTCCAATCTGTACATATGTCCAAGAAATATTAGCCTCCGTTTCCTCATGGTCGCAGAGTTTTTTTCTACATTCTTGTAGACTCCGGCGTTGTTATTGTAATTGTTAGTTTCATATTTTTTCTTTTGTAATAGGGATTTTCCATATTTATTATACAGGGTCTTCATATTTGCTTGGCAAGGACATACTCGCCCACGCGCTCCGCCAGTGACGGCTCAGTTGCCGGCGACCATGGGCGCATATGTACGGCAGAATCATCATCATCATCATCACCATCATTTTCCCATTTATGTGGGGTCTGCCTTCCTGCAATGATTCATGCATTTCAATCGATCCATAGCGTCCCGATTGCGGAGTTTAGTGATCTGCATGTCATCTCTCACCCTATCCAGCCAGCGTGTTTAAGGCCGTCCTCGAGGTCGACGTCCCTCCACGTTCAGTTGAAGGGCAGTCTTTGCAATTGATTTATCACTGCTACGGAGCACATGTCCATACCACCGCAGACGTGATTCACGCATTCTCTCTGTGACTGGGGCAACCTTTAAATCCTTCCGCACAGCATCATTCCATATATGGTCAAGTCGTGTCAAGCCATTGGACCACCGCATCATCTTCATTTCCATTGCATGAAGCGCCTGTTCGTGCTTCGATATTGTAGGCCAGCATTCTGCTCCATAAAGGGCCGCCACCGGTCTAATCACTGTGCGATATACTGTACTTAAGATTTTAGATGCAATGGAATTTTCTTATCGCATAGGACTCCAGTAACTTGGTGCCATTTTATCCATGTGGCAGTGACTCTTGTTTTGACATCAGGAATCGTGCTGCAGTCTGAGGTGATGCATGACCCAAGGTATTTGAATTGGGTCACTTTATTAAGTTGCACCTCACCCATAGTGATCGTGCCATCAGTTTGGTCACCGCATTCCAGGTACTCTGTCTTCTTCAGATTTAATTTCATCCCAAATTCTTCTAGACGCATCTTCCACTCTTGTACTTGCTGTTCGAGGCGCCCACGTGTCTCGTTAGGTAACATGACATCAACCGCATATAATAACGTACGGCAGAATTCAGTGCTTAAAATCAGTATCATGCATTTTTTGTTACTCACCATGTTTACAGTAGTTGGTGAAAATGTTCGCCATCCGCCGCCAAACATTATCGGCATCTCCTTATGAAGTTCCCTGTTACTCAGGTTTACGTCTATTTTTATCGTTTATTGAACTTGTACGTTTGAATCACTTAGCCAGTTGTTTTATTGTCCGATTTATAGGAATGGATCTCCCTGGAAATTTCACTCAAAACTTTTGTCTTGTTCTAGCGCACTATTTTCTGCACTTCATGTACCTATTGTTTAGATATACACGTTCACGTAACGAATATTTCACATAAGCCATTACAGTACTACACACAGTCACAATATAACACTATACAATACGATATACAGTACACAGTAGCTTTGTAAAACACCCAATTAGCTCGGAGCTCACACGTCTAAGGCAGCAAGAGCGTGGGAATACGGCCGGAGACCGTGCACACCAACCTGTAACAGCCGGCTATTGACCGGGGACCGCCGGCTAGGGTCGAGCGGAATCGTCTTGCCAAGCAAAAATAACGACCCTGTATTTGAATTGCAGCCAATGGCCATAGAGGGGGTATGTTAATTGGAAGCCCGTTGACTCCCAATCAAGATCAATTTCAAGTAGGTCCAAGTTTGACTACTAGAGATGCCACTGTCACTGACACCTAGTGGCGAACTTTGAAACTTGATAGAGCGTTTATATTCAAATAAGGTACAAATTTAGCTACACACTACCAATTAGTGGTAGGTTCTTTTACATGCCAGGAATCTATGACATGGGCCCGCCGGCGTCACTTCCCCACCGAAGGAAGGCATAGACCTACTTAAGGAATTTAACGCTCTTGAAATTCCGAAGGAATCGGCTGGGTTTGAACCCGCGATCTTGGGTATAGCAGTTCAGCATGCTACCGCCTACGCCACCGAAGCCGGCTTTTTCCATAATTTTATATCCACTTCTAAATTATAACCAAACAAAATTTATTTTTCTTAAACTGTTTTATGAGGGGCAGATGATCTTGCTGTTTCGACCGGTAAAACAACAACCATCCTAGCGTATCTACAAAAGGGGCAGATGACCTCGTAGTTCCGCCCCTTAAAACAACAACAACTAACTAACCAACCAACTAACTATCTACAAAAATCATATATCCTAAAAATTACAACAACACCCACTACTACAGTCACCATGGAAAAATCATATTATCAGACAAATGCAATACACACCGAAGAGCATGAGACTGATAACCAATATGTCAAGAACACCTAAATGAATATATGAAAATCCACAGCCTGCTTCCTGTCGACTGACCGGGTCAGGGAATGGAATGAATGAAGCACCCCATCTAGCGGCGAGGATATGAACTGTGCCGGCTGCCGAAGCCTGTTGCACTCCCCTGGGGCAATGATTAAATGAATGACAGATGAAGATAGTGGAGAGTGTTGCTGGAATTAAATTGTGACAGGGAATACCGGAGTACCCGGAGAAAAACCTGTCTGCCTCCGCTTTATCCAGCACAAATCTCACATGGAGTGACCGGGATTTGAAACACGGACCCAGCGGTGAAAGGTCGGCGTGCTGCCACCTAAGCCACGGAGGCTTACACCTAAATGAATATAACAAGATATAACATTTTCTTCTATTAGAATCATTTAAATATACATAATTATAATCGCCACCTTAAAAATATATATATTGTACCCTATTTATCTCGAAAAAGATTTTTGTTTTCGACGTTATTGCACCTCAGTTACTTGAGGAAGCGTCTAAGATCTACCCCGCGCTATTGGAGTTTATTGCTGCATCCCTTTATGGCCGGCGAGTACCAGCACCATATCAGGACGTAACGACCATCATCTCCAAACTTGGAGAGAACTTATCAACAAGAAATTGGGTCAGTTACAAGTTTATTATTGCATCCAACCAAATCAGCCATGTTCCATTGTCAATTGAATTGAGAGATTACATCTGTATATATGATGGAAGTCGGTTGCCTTCAGTAATAGACATTGCAATGCACATACTAAAAATATAAAAGTATCGGTCCCACTTCATCTATTATCAATTATGTAGTGTTCGAGCCGTAGGACATGAGAGAGAAGCTGGTATTCAGAAAGGTATAAGGCAAGGCTGCAAATTATCACCCATAATTGTCAATCTATACATTGAAGAAGTAGTTAAGGAATATAGGGAAACATTTAAAGCAGGAGTAAAGATTCAAGGAGAAATAATTTCAACTCTGAGATATGCTGATGACATTGTCATCCTGTACATTTCATTATGATGAAAATAGGCTACAAAATGTCAGCCTCACTTGCTGGTGAGACATAAAATATCAAGAAATGATTTGTTGTTGACTCTTTAGGGGCTCTGTGACACACTGGCCATGTAGTCCCGTGTACTTGGGTGTGTGTAGACTTTGTCTGATAATCTGTGTCACTGTGATTTCTGTACCAGAGTCTGTATTTGTAATTGAGGTAGGGAAGGGATGATAATAGGCCGTGGACTTGAATTACGTACCATACCAGCATTTGCCTTGATTAGAAGTGGGAAACCACGGAAAATCACTTCCAGGATGGCCGAGCTAGGGACTGAACCCGCCTCTTCTCAATTTGCCTCACGAAGCTGAGTGTACCTCACTCCAGTCCTCAGACCAGAGTTGGAGATCAAACCCGGAACTTCACGGTGACAGCCATGAATGCTACTCGCAACACAACGAGACGAACAAGAAGCGTTTGAACGGCCTACTAACCCAAAAAGTCGTTCTGAAAATTAAGAACATAATATTTCTAAAACATGACTTCTTGAAGCGAATGCGGGAACAGACATCTAGGCTATGTTACATTTTGTGTAATTTGAGATATTCACGTAACAAACATAGACGGTGTTTTCTGAATACGTATTTGCAAGTAGTTCGAGCATATCTCAAAAGATGGATTTAGTATTCCCGAAATTGTGAAGCGAAATACACTTTAAATATAACGGAACAAAAGTCTATGTTTCATCGTTTACCGCTGGAACGCTATGAAGTGAATGGATATAATGAACACACTGTCGTCTAGCGGCTATTCTGGTGTTTTCATCTGTGTATTACAATGATTATTATTAGTGCAAATTATTGTGTTGAAACGAAAAGGAAAAGCACCATAGTTGCATTTTGAAACTTAATTTTAAAAAAACTTGACCACGGCAAAGAAACGAGTTCATTCACGTTTTACAATTCAAGAAAAAATATTTTCACAAACTAACACATTATAAGTAGGTTCTAACAATAACATTAAACTTAAAATAACGCTGTTCTATTCTGTACGCTTCCATTATGGGCGAGCGAGTAAGCACGCGCATTATAGTGTACGGAAATAAAGGCTATGTTACATCTTACCGCGTAGCCCTGTTCCACGGACAACAGTCACCTATATTGCTGTGTTCCTCAATCAGTAAAAAATGTAACGTAGATGTTCGTTCCCGCATACGCTTCAAATGTTACATAGTTACAGTGATAATATACGGGAAAAACACCATCTAAAATGCTCATACCGCCACTGACATGGACGATGCAAATATAACTCAAAAAGTAAGGCGTACCATTCGCTAAAATATTCAACGTGCATTAACGAATCTCATTATTGTTCTTAAATTCCCATTCAGTTACACCTTTATGTTCACACAAACGAAAAAAAAACCAACATGATTCAACAATATCTCGTTCAATCAGCCACTGATTGAATACGATTTATCTGAGCAACATCTTAACCTGGTATAATTGTCTAGCATATCCATGAGAACTGCAAATGAAAACAAAAAACACAGAGTGGCTTGCGTTACAATAGTGAATTAAATTAGTGAAAAATTAAATTACTGATCAGGACCTGATGATGACCACTGGAGGGTCGAAACATAGTAATCCTAAACTGCCCCATTTAATGTGTAAATAACTAATACATGTATTTGGAGGGCCCATTCATCAGTTTTTCTATTACTGCCACGTGTTTTTTTTATCTAAGCTGTTTAATGACCCATTTTATAAAATTTCTTAAAAGTGTAGGTACTAAAAATTAGTTTATAATTAAAATGTATTAATAGGAATGAATATATTTATTCCAGGAGTGTATTTTACATATTTATATCTTGTACCCCGCTCATTCATAGGGCACAATTGTGTTGACCGACTGAAAAGCTACAAAAGACAACAGTAACATATGGCAAAATCCAACCATAAATTACGACACAACAGTTTTTTGTCAAGGACAATTCACTTCAGTATTTCCATTGAAACAAGAAGACACATACATTAGCCTACATATTCCAACCTATGTTCCACTCCGCAAAGAACCTTTATTCATCTTATAGAAAACATCACCCCCTTCACCATCCCAAGATATTCTTTTAGGATTTCTTTTAGTCTATTTTCTGGGAATATACAAACAACTATTATTTATATATGTGATTTTCACATAATTATTTCACATTATCATCAATTTCGATACCATATTTGTTACAGATCTGACTGGCGGCGTGACTCAGCGGTAACTTTCTCGCTTGCTGGGCCCAAGATTGCAGGTTCGTATCCTGGTGCAGTCAGCTGGCATTTGAGGAGCCGTGTCAGTAGCTTTACTGACACGTTGAAGATCCCCTTCGGAAAAAAATTCTGGCACCCTGGCACCTTTAAAATTCACAGTAGTTAAAAGGGACGTAAAACCAATAACAATATTATTATTGTGTTACATATATGTTTTTTAAGTATCTTGTTGTGGGGATTGAAGCCATTTTTTCAGTGTGGCCTTAGTAAACAAGAGTTTAGTGCTTTTCAGTCGGTCAACACTAACGTACCCAAAAGAACTGGGCACAGCACATATGAACATATGAACAGGGGGGAGAAATGGGAAAAACCAGCGTCGTTGAGATAACAGCCCATTTCAGTCGACCACACCTGGAGTAACAGTGAACATGAAAACTGTGGGTAGCTCCAGCAAGGAAGACAACCAGATAAGTAGTAGCCTGTAATATTACAGTTTAACCATAGTTGATATTTTCAACCATATAATCACTCCAAATTACAAACTCCGGATATCTATCACCATTTAGCATTTCACCTAACATCATATATACTGCATTTAGCATACACTGACAGTCGCAGTAACCTGTAATTTCAAACATAGATTTTATAGCCTAAATGTAATGGATCTGATGATGATCGCTTGACGATCGAAACTGGTCATCCTAGTGTATTTATTAATCTCATGTAATTTATTTCAGGATTAGGGCATAACCCAGTTCTTTTGGGTACATTCGTGTTGACCGACTGAAAAGCACTAAACTCTTGTTAAGTATTTTGTTATATGTTTTATTAATTTTTTACAGAAAGAAATCCAAGTGTAATATTATTTCAAAACTTTGCTCGCTATTACAATAGATTTGTAAAAACAATTACTGGAGAACTGGTATTAATGAATGTATATTAATTCAATTGTTTTGACTAAGAAAACATTAAATACCTATTGGTATTTCATTTATACAATTTATTTGGTTTGTAACACTGTCTGTCAATAAAATAAGAGCAGTGAGAATGTTTTCGTTTAGGAAGGCTTTTGAAATTGAAATAACAGCTCCAAAAGGTGGCCTTGTTCTCTTAATGGGAACTCGTGAGAGGACTTGAAGGGAATTGTTGGGAAAGTTTTATTTCTAATGAAAGCACCTTACGAACTTCGTAAGAAACTAAACAAACACTTTGTTTACTTTCTTCTTGAGAAACTTATTTAACTGTGTCGGTTTCTTTACTTCCAAAAATAAATCACCAAAGTGGAGAAATTACATGACTTCTTCCATAGAAACTCTTCCAATATTAGTTTCTGGGTCGTAGGTGAGGTAGAATAAATACCATGGCAAAATAAATTTGTATGCTACGTAAGATAGGTTGGGTTCACTACCGTTGATATTACATCTTTTAAGTTGGTTAACCCAATATAATCTTAAATACTGGGACATGTGAAAAGATAACCTGGAAAAACCAACTTGTGCTTAACATATCTATATTTTTAGCCTATTTTCATTTTATGAACAAGAAGTTACGTGACGAACTAAAGAGCCTACTTTTCTTAAAATTTAAGATTCATGACAATCTATATGGATCTACCTAGAATAGTGACGAAATTAAGTTGGTAATATCGAAATTTCTAATTAGTTCGAAATACTATATACCTGGCATAATGTAGCCTAATAGAACACTACAGTTGGCAGCCCTGGTGACAATATATTCTTAGTTCCATCTCTTAAGGTACAGGATACAAAATTTGGTTGAAGTCCAATGGATAGCATGGACGTTACATGCAGTTAAACATTTACTTTAACAGCGTGCGTAAAATCATGTTGGCTACAATGTCATGCATGTATTGGTCAGAAATAATCTGAATAATACGATCTATTGTTGTGCCAATTTTGAATTAAATCCATTAATTAGTATAGAAGTTACATGCATTTCAAAATTGGACCTATCAGTAGGCTTAGAATCATGTTGACAGCACCGACGTATATTAGTTACTCCAAATTAATCAAGAATGCCAGGTACTATACGTGTGCAAAGTTTAGAGCTATTGGCTTGCATACTTTCTGATATATTGATATTAGGAAAACAAATATAGAAACAGCATTTATTAACAGTTGGCAGCCCTGGTTGCTCTTAAGAATACACACAGTAATATCTGTTATGATAAATATAGCACATACGAAATTTGGTTGAAATCCAAAAGATAGTATAGAAGTTACCTGTATTTACAGTTGGACCTCTCAGCAGGCTTAGAATCATGTTGGTAGCACTGACGTATATAAGTTACTCCAATTTAATATAGAATGTCAGGTACTATACGTGTGCGTAGTTTAAAGCTGTCGGCTTGCATGCTTTCTGATATATAGGTATTTGGATAAAAGAAATTGCGAGCATTTATTAACAGTTGTCAGCCCTGGTGGCCCTTAAGGATACGCTCAGTCATATCTGTTTATGTACACATAGCACATACGAAATTTGGTTGAATTCCAACTGATAGTGTAGAAGTTATGTGCATTTAAAAGTTGAAATTATCAGCAAGCTAATAATTATTTTGGCAGCACTGCCATGTATGGCCTCCTGGAAATTAAACTTAAATATTATTAACTATACGTGTGTCAATTTTGAAATAGCTACCATTCATACCTTCCAACATATCCAACATGCAGCTCAATTTTCGATTGAGAGTTTTCAGTAGTTTGTAGCATTGACATTTTCAAATACGGCATACGGCATACTCCTACCAAATTTTGTTTCGATTGCTGCAGCCCTTTAGGAGTTGATAGGGGGGCGACACACACATAGCCAGACAGACAGACAGACCGACAGACAGACAGACAGACAGACACACACACACACACATTTGCCTGGATCGATCTCATAACTTTACTTTTTCCTCACTTTTGCAAAATGTAAAAAGTAGGCTAAAAATAGGTTTATGAGATCATCTTTTGTCCGTGTGTGTGTGTGTGTGTGCGTATGTGTGTGTGACGTGTGTCCCCTAATAACTTCTAAACAGCTGGAGCTATTTCAATGAAACTCAGTAAGGTCATAGCACCATTTTGGCCGACCCCAACCGTGCCCTTAAAATTTTACTATATCTCACCAATCCAACATGGCGTCTGTGCGAAATATTTAACCAGGATTCAATATCTCCGAAAATATTACCGATATCACCCTGAAATTTTGTACAGTGATAAAGAGCTCTACTACAAGTTCACCTATGAAACTTTCAAGAACATGGTAGGCCTAACTACTAAACCAACATGGCGGCCAAACGAAGTTGCGACTTTTAAATAGACGTTTCTCGCGATTTAACCATCCAAACGCAATGAAACTTGGTACGGCAAATGTTATACACATTGTAATGCACTGGCATTTAATTTAGTTCAACTGTTTACATAAACTCAAGATGGCGGCTGTGCGAAATTTTAACATCTCGTTTTTGCGTCTTGTGTCCTAATCATGCGATTGATGCTTGAATACAACAGGTACACAATAATCTTCATGTAACAACTGTACCCGATTGTCACCATGTGGACCATGTGTTCGTATCCCAACTAGCTCACGGTCTTTCGAGGTATGGGACGTTCCTGCCCACAATACGACCACATGCTCAGGATTTGAGTCTACCAGGTAACTACTCTACAGGAAATACACAACATTCCTATGAATAAAATATTTACTGGTCTAAAATCATGGCTGTACAACAAATACAAAACAAAGGACAAATTACAATTAATTCCCACAAATAAATAGGGTTATTCTGTGAGCTTTCTCCTTAAAAATAGCGCTACAATGCACTCAAACCTACTTCTAATATCCTGTCAATAATAGTTCAGATTACAAGGTTTTCATAGTGATCGTCATGTGACACAATTTTATTTAATGGAAATATCTTAACACAAAAACCACATGTCACATAAACATGATATTACTAAGACATTATTCCGTCTCCTACGGCATTTACTTTAATTAGCATTACTTCAATGTTTCCTACATTTATTAGCAAATATTTGTTGTGTCGTGCGAATCATCTTCCTTCTTTCCATCCCTATGAACGCTCTAGGAAAATGAGTCATGCTTCTTAATCATAAAATAAACATAAACATGGATAGAATATTTATAGTTTCACCATATAACGATTATCTGGGTCTTGTCGGACTTATCATAGATACAACTGTGTCATGTTCTGGGAAAAACACATACCCGTTTTTCCTAAATTAGCATAAACTGGCAAAATGCACTTTAAAGAAGATGCCTACATTATTTTGGTTCAGCTTTCCCCCTCAGAGGATAACTTCGCCAAATATCATCTGATTTCTATGGTTCAACCACATATGTGAGTTGCCATACACCATTTAATTCCATTTTTATCACTAAAATACTTATATTTTACTTGCATATTGAATACCGAGATCTCTCAGTGTCCTATTGTGACTGTAATTGACAAGGGATCGGTCGAGCAACCTCCCCTTCCCTCAGCAGGTCATAAAATTCGTTCCAGACGGCTCTCCAAGATGGCTGCCACGGAAATGGTCTACATTCCCTGTCTCTCTCTACCGTCAAGGCCAAACTTGTTTACAATTATATAACAGTAAAGATCCGCTAGGCATAGTCCTAAGTAATTGAGTCATTTAATTAATTAACACCTAACTTTACAGTGTATTTGGGCTCAAATGGCTCCTATTAAACATTCATGGCAGGGGTGAAATTCCAATGATAGCATTGCCGTTCTAAGGTGATTACTTGTGGCTTTTAAGACGCGCATCATAATGAAACCCCATGGTTATCATCAGCAGCTGTCATTAACATATATTTTTGGGAACCACGTTCCTCGTCGACGAATATGATTCTACCTCTCGGGCAGACCATAAGTATAAATGCACACCGCGCCTCGCTGGGCGTCCATAGTGGCTATAATTCAATGCAAGCGTTGGCAATAGACAGAATCTATCCAAATCGCTGCGTAACAAATACAGTATGCACAAAGGCGATACTTCTCGAAGATTAAGCCAATTTTCACCTCACGCGCAAGCTATACTAGTCTTTCCCGTGCTCATCTTACGCAAATCACTGGATTCTACGTTAATCTGCACGCTATATGCGGCTAAACAATATTTCACATATATGACTCCATTATCAAGGTACCTGCGCTCTTCCTGTTATACTATTTAAGCCAAAGCTTTACATAGCTCCTAACACAAATGTATAAATATACTGGCTTACTTTAATTTCAAATATTCATTCAAAATTTCACTGACACTGAGAAAAGCTCTCGTATTTGCTATATTCCACACTACATTCTTTACTGTTTACCAAATGACAGTATCTTAAATTAGACATGACACTATTTGAACATTACTTAGGCCAACTTTGCCCTTACTTTATGGTTGCCGACCCCAGTTATTATTATTATTATTATTATTTTAACGTTTAGATCCATCACTATTTTTGACCTAAATGGTCCTAAGCAAATCACCTTCCAAGTCATACTTTATTCAAGACGAGTGGTGAAAACTCGTTCAGTAAGTGACTATTACATCTTTAATTTCAAAGTGATTAATCGTTACATGGTGAACTATGCCATTATAATGCTATTATTTGCATGTGTACTCACGTTTCCTTCTGGCTGGAAAGTACCAGTATCTTCGCCTGAGCTCTACCATGATGATTGACTTAATCCATCATGATATCCAATACACAACACTGAGATTCACACTTTTTACACATGATACACATATTATCACAAGTGGCCTTTACCACTGATAAACACTGAATATTAATCATTAAACACATTAACACTTTAAATTATTATTTCACAATTTATACACACTTCCTCTATCATTTCACATGTTGATCCTTAATCTGGATTTCACCTACGCTTGACCTCAGAGATGCGATGAACTTATGATAACCGCTGGTCTCCGTGAAATCTAGTAGCGTTTTTATAGATGTTCGATCCTAGTTCCCTGCACTCCCGTTCACCTCACTGTCCTGGTTAGGTGGCAATAACTTCCACTCTCCCATCACTGGAGTGCTCCTGATGCTGATGTCATATAATTGACAATACCTTCCGGTATACGAACTGTTCCAAACATTATCAGTTCCTATTCGCTGTAGCGAATTTATATCTGTGTCAGATAATAAAGAAATATCTGCATTGAGTTACTTTGATGCACTTCATTATTACAGATGAAGCTTACAATTTGCTTCCATTGTCTTCAACGGCGGTACGCTGATATTTTAATAATTGGCGTGCTTACTGCAGAGCGCTTGTAGACAAAGGACTAACTTCCAACTCGAGCGACCGTCTGACGTCTTCAACTGCCTTCAACTCTACATCACTGACTTCGACTGACTTCCAACTGCCCTGCAACTGCCTTCCAACTGCCTCTTGGCGTAGGCTGCTCTCCCTTATATTGGTTTCTTGCACAAAATAGTTCACGGGACACGTGAGAGCGACTCCCTTCTTGAAATACTCCGTCTTCAGCCGAAAAAACATCTGCATCTTGTTTATTTAGGCGTGGAGATTTTAAAAACACTCGCGTGCCGGCGATCGCTTCGGCCAATTAATTACAATTAATTGCCTTAGTTCAGCGCGTGGGACGCCACGGTGGGGATTTCCCGCTGGTTGGTTAAAGTATTCGTGCTCTCGAGCGTGAGTTAGGTTGTAATGCGGTCATTTTGAGAAATAGGCGTAATTTTAGGTGAGAAACCACTCCTAAATTACTCCTCCGTGAATACATTCATCTGTGTGTATGTTCCATTGCATTACAATGCTCCATTTATCTGTAATTAATTAATTTCTTGTGGGCTTGGTTCCGCCAAAGCTTTGCTCGTTGTCGACTGGTGAATTCCCGGGTCATTAATTTTGAGCTGTCTGACCGCCCTAGACGGAAATAGTTCTACTGGCGCCGAGCCTACCCCGCCTACTTGCTAAAGTAATTTGTCAGACTTTAAACTAGCCTTCTTTCGACTTCGTATGCACTGAAAACGTACATTCCCTTGCATTTTGCTTATAATTTTTCCTTTAAATTGCTATGATTTGCACCTAAATAATCGTGAAATCACGCTAGACTATTATGTGTCAGTAGACCTCTCATTGCTCTGTGGGTTCCATATAATGGCTCCCCCTTAGAGACCACTGGTTCGACCTTAGGCATAACCATTTGCCTGGTCTTCTCTGATGAGGCCTGAGTTCGATGCCAGACTGCCGTGACCAGTTGGGCACATCTTTCTCCTGCTAAGTTCGAAAAATTCATTTCATGAGTGAATTTTTCGGGCCTATCAGCTGGTATCAACTCCTTGCAGTGTTTACTTTAAGCGGTCATTGCTCTCGGCAATGGGCTTTCACGTTTTCCCACTCCACTCTTGTCTGCTGTCTCGTTGACTTTCGTTTTCCTGTCTCAATTGTTCATTCATCTCCCCTAACTCCACAGCGGCTTCCTTCAACTGGTCGTAAAACTCCTGCAGCCGACAGCTGCACTCTCCCCTCGTGTCCGCTGGGCTGGCGAGCTGTTTGCTTTTCTTCGACCCTTTTCGAGTCTGCAAGCTTTTCTCCAGAACCTTTCCGTGCATACGTAATGATTCCTCGTTCACTTGGATGTGTGTAGCTTGCTCTTCTCTCGCATCATAGTCTTCTGGTGGACTATATAACTTCAGATTAGCTGCATTCACCACAACTTCTCTACCTGTTGCCTCATCTTTAATCCGATATGCGTTATTCTGCAGATCCCTTATAATCAGGTAGGGTCCGAGATAAGCATGCTGGAATTTCTTATATTTCCTGCTCTCTGGATTTGAACTGGCGGTTTTTTTTAATAAGACGTATTCTCCCACGAGTAGCGGTCTATGATAGCGTTTCCTCCTGTTTCTCCGCTGTCGTTTATCTGCTTGTTTCTTGAGATACTCGAACGTCCTCTGGATTCTCAACTCACGTCCAAGTTGTGCATCGACGGGTGTCTGGATGACATTATTCCATGGCCTCTCGGGTCTTCTGTCGAGATGTAGGCTCACTGGCACCTCTCCTGTAGCTTCGTGCACGGTATTGTTGATACAATATTCAATAATCTCAAGTACGTCAATCCATTTCCAATTCTCAGTAGAGCAGTATATCTTCATGTATTTTTGCACCTCCCTCATAACTCTCTCTGCGGAGTTCGACTCCGGGTGTCTAACCGTGGACAAAATCTGTCTTATGCCCAGATTTTCCAACTCCCTGCGAAATTCTACGCTGGTAAAACAACTTCCATGATCCGATAAGATGTTTTCTGGCTGTCCTAATATAGGAATGATTCTTTCCTTCAGCCTCTTAAGTACTTGTTTTGTACTGGTTTTCTGAATTGGACACAGGACTACCATTTTGGAAAACACGTCTAGTGCAACTAGGATGTGTTTATTTCCTCTTCTAGCTCTAGGCAGGGGCCCAAAGTTGTCCAGCGCCAGGAGCTGACATGGCTTCTCTGGTAAGAGTGCTATAGGTTTCTGCCTCATTAAGTACGAGTTAGGCTTTACTCGTTGGCACATATCACATGTCCTGATAGTATTTCTGACTGTTTCTCTAAGTTTAGGCCAAATAAACGCCTCTTTAAGCAGGGCAACAGTCTTATCTACACCTGAGTGTCCAAAAGCTCGGTGTGCTAGCCAAACTAGCCTTCTCTGCAATGCTGGTGGTACAACAATCCTAGGTTTTGTGTGGTCAGAGTCGCTCCATTTATGTAGCATCTGATTAAACCATAGATATTCCGTTGAAAGTGCTTCAGCTTCCATATACATCGGGGTTCCTCTATCCAGCTTTCCCTCGAAGTAATTTATCATCAACCGTATCCAGGGATCTTCACGTTGAAAAACGGTGATGTTCCTCAGATCATCTAAGGTCTTCTGATCTCTATCTTCTATCTCAATAGCTAGAGTTTCTTCTTCCTCTGCTGTAGGGTATCTGCTTAGCAAATCAGGTATGATATTGTCCTTCCCCGGGCAATATTCTATTTCCACTTGAAATTGTTGTATGTACAGGGACCACCTTGTCAGTCTTTGACTCGACAAGTCAGTTTTTAGCAGGAACGTTAGGGCTTTATGGTCTGTTCTCAAAATAATTCTAAAACCATAAATCAGCTTGTGCCAATACTGTAATGCATACAGTATCGCAAGTAATTCGATCTCCGTGACCGTATAATTCTTTTCATTAGGCCTCAACCTTCTACTGATGAATGCGATATAAGTTCTCTCCTCTGGCCTGTCCTTATTTTCCTGATACAACATAGCTCCAATGCCTATGAAGGATGCGTCAGTCTGGATGATAAATTTCTGAGTGTAGTCAGGATATCCCAATTTCACATAATCTAACATCATCTGTTTAGATTTCACGAAGGCTTCCTCGCATTGCTCCGTCCATCGCCATCTTCCTCCCTTTTTAAGTAAGTCTTGGAGTGGTGCTACAGTCTCGGTGTACTTCGGACAATGGTTCGAAAAGAATCCAATAACGCCTAGATATTGCCTGACGTTCTTTACCTTCGTTGGTCTCGGGAAACGTTTTATGACTTCCAGTTTTCCCGGATTAGGCCTGACTCCTTGTGCATCGATTACATGACCTAGAAATTTAACTTCTCTCTGAGCAAAGTTAGACTTCTTTATATTGACCTTGAAGTTAGCCTGACTTAGGTCATATAACAACTTGCGTAGATCTCTGACATGTTCTTCAACTGTTTCAGAGGTCAGTAGTATATCATCTACGTAGCATATGGTTGTAGCTTTTACTTCTTCGGATAGGTTCCTATCTAGCGCTCGTATCAACGCTGAACCTGCTGTTTTTAATCCAAATGGAAGACGGACGTATGAGTACGTGTGCTGGTCAAATAAAAATCCGGTTAACAGACTTGTTTTCTCTTCCAGAGCAAGATGGTGAAAACTTGCCGTTAGATCAAGATTTGAGAATACAGTCTTTCCTTTGAACCTTCTGAGTACCTCCTTAATGGGTGGAACTGTATCAAATTCCGGTATGACCTTGGAATTCAAATTTCGTAGGTCCAGGCATATCCTCACACTTCCATCCTGTTTCGGTACAACTACCAGTGGGCTGACATAAGGTGTGGCTGTCTTTACAATGACGCCTGCTTCTAGCATTTCTTGTATCGCTTCTTTGACCTTTAAATAATGTTTCTCAGCTACAGGATACGGCTTCTGTTTGAATGGCGTCCAATCGCTGACTTGAAACGCATACTGGAAATTCTTGATCCGGCCAGGTCTCGAATCGAAGACTCCTTTATACTCGAATAGCAGTTCCCTTAGCATTTTCTTATATTCTGGACCAAATTTAGCTTCCTCAATCTTCTCTTCCAGGCATTCTTCAAATTTTGGTTCGAGATCCTTTTCAATGTCTGCGGCCAGTGTTGCCAACTCTTCCTCAATATCTTCTATTGTCGACACTGCCTCCCCAGTCATATCTCCGTATGTATGCCATACGTATTCTTCTTGTCTCGCTTCATTATGCCTTAATGAGAGTTCTAAGTCTTCCTTTCCCTCACTTGCGCGAAACATTACAATGTCTTGCGAGAGATCTATAATAACTTTATACTCTCTTATGAAATCCATCCCAACAATAAGGTTATATGGCAGCTTATTTACAAGTAGGAAGCTCTGTGAGAATGTAGAGTTCCCTATCTGCAGATCTAAAAATACTTGGTATCTGCATATCATAACTTTGTCTGGTATGACACCTTTTATTTTCACGCTTGAAATGGGTATTTTCAATACGTGGATTTTACTCTGGATTTCATTGTATAATGCCTGGGTTATCAAACTCACTGTTGATCCTGTATCAATGAGACTTCTTACTTTCGTTCCCGCCATGTTTACAATAATAATAGGTAGTTCCCTTCTTACATTGACCGTTCTTTCATCGAGGTCTTCGATAAGCTCCTCAGGTTTGGCAATCCAGTTAATAACATTTACTGTATTCCATCCTGAACCTATCTCTCTCTGGTCATTTAAAATTGGTGTTTTTTTTCAATTGCTCCATTCTTCGTGGAGTTCTTCTGCCTGTCTTCATGCTGTTGAAGTTCCAGACTTTTGGCACCATC
This sequence comes from Meconema thalassinum, assembly GCA_946902985.2. NCBI lineage: Eukaryota > Metazoa > Arthropoda > Insecta > Orthoptera > Tettigoniidae > Meconema > Meconema thalassinum. Next base: position 207,702,458 of record OX336394.1, on the reverse strand, counting down.
ATCATTTTGATATATGTCGGGTGACCTTCTATTTCGAATCGCTTCATCCCAGTGAACTCGCGATTGTCTTGGATCATCTCCGCGCTCTTCCATGTATCTTAAAGATGCATGATAGCGTTCTTCCGCCTCTTCATCGAACCCACGACTCTGCTCTTGGGATCTCCATCCTTGGTTATTCCCATTTCGGCCGTAATTTCTTCTGTTATCCAGCTGCTGGTCTCTGGTACCACGCTGATTCCAGTTTTTCCTTCCTCGGTTACCACGGTTCGAACCTCCTCGATACGCTGGCCTCCAATTTTGGTTTTCGCGTCCTTCGCGCTGCCAGTCGGATTTTTCTGTTTCGGTGCTTGTAGCCTTGCATTTCGTCTGCACCTTCGTTGGCTCGATCGGCGTATTCGTCATATTAACTTGTTCCACATGTCGACTTTGTCTTGCGTGCTGCACTGTGGTTAAATCAAGTTGTCTCAGCACCTCCTCCATATCGATTGCAGTTTTGGCGTTTGCTGAGATTAGCAGGCGCTGCACTTCATACGGCAGCTGCTTAGCTATTGCTATGCAGAAATCTGACTCTCTAAGCCCTTCATCGAGCTCGCGAAAACGGCATAATTGGTTCACAAAAAACTCTCCGTATTTGGTCGGGTTACTAGTACTGTAACGCCTGGAATACAAGTCCAGTCTGAGGTTTTGTTGTACGCTCGCGTTCCAATACCTGCTTAAAAATGCTTGGCGAAATTCCTCAACGGTGTCGAACGTGTACCTAAAACTTCGAAACCCTAGAGCACACTCCCCTTCGGTTAGTTTTTCAATCGCTCTCAACCTGCGCTCTGGCGGTACTTTCGCATCATTCAAGTACTCGGAAACTTCTTTAAGCCAGTACTTGGGTGTCATATTAGAATTACTCCCAGAGTATTTCTTTGGTTTTTCATCACTAGCCCTTATAACTGTGACTATTTGGTTCTGTACAGCATTTTCCTGCGGTGTTGACATAGCCATTGGCATACCAGGTGTGGCATACGGGCTGTCACTTGGCATTGCTGCATTCTTTGGAGTGGGCTGTATTTCTATCTCTGCCCATTTATTCCTCCTATTCTCGTCTATACTTCCTTCGCTAGACCTAGGATTCCGCAACATGGATTCTTCCTGCGCTATCATTCTAGTTTCTAATTGGCTGTGCCTGTTTTCAGTCCTTTCCAAACGAGCTAATACCTCTCGTTCTATTTTCTCTAGGCGATCTCGGTTTCTTTCTGCCATCGAAAATACCATTTATTATCCTTAAGGTTTCCCTTCAGGTGGATAATTTCCCCTGCTAGACTTTCTCTTACTTCGGCAAGAGTCTTATCACTGGCTTCAGTCTTTAAGCCTTCTCGAAGCTCTAACTCTTCGCGTAAGCCTGTAACTTCCCGTTGAATGTGACCTTGTATATGAGAGATTTCAGTCCTTATTTTCGTGATTTCTCCTTGGTCTTCGTCCTGTCTTTTATGGATAACTGCTAAGTCGTTCTGAGTTTGTTCCAACTCTTTCTGCACTTTTCCAACTTGTATCTTCATATTAGACATTATTTCCTTATTATCTCGATCAGACGTCTTTATTTCCTGCATTTCCTTGCATTGGTCAAGGATATTCCGGTCCTGCTTTCTTAAGGCGTCGTCTACAGCCTTGGCATAACCTGCCATTCGCGTATTCCATTTTTCTTCATTATCCTCGAACCTATGATCCACGGTCTGAGTAAACGTGTTAAATTGTTCTAACTGACGTTTTGTGTTAGCTTCATTCTGACTTTGAATGTCTTTAAGCTCCCGGGACATACTATTTAAATTATCGTTAATTTCACGATGTGACTCTCTGCACATTTGCAAATTGCTTTCTAATTTTAATTCAATAGACTCAAAGCGTTTATCGTTATCATTTTGCATTTCTGAGATCACGCTAACAATATTCTTAGTTACCTGTCTCTGGACAGACTCTTTAACGTCGTCCATTTTCTTATTAACCTCTACTAGGTTTAATTCTAACTGTGTGTTTACATTAGTTTGACTAGCCTCTAGTCTAGTATTTATTTCGGCTTGATTAGCCTCTAGTCTAGTATTGACTGTAGCCAACATCTGGCTTACCTCAGTTTGACTAGCCTCTAGCCTATTGTTTATTTCGGTTTGATTGGCATCCAATCTACCCGCTATTTCATCTTTAAATGCTTTGGATTCTTCCTTACTCTTAGCGTTTATAACATCGAAATGTTCCCTTAACTCGGCGATACACCTGAGTACCTCTTCCGTTCCGGCCATCCTGTACTACTTAATTTGAGATTCAGGTAGGCCCTAGCTGAAGACACTGGCGCGTTCTATTGGAAAGAAAAGATTCCGATCCCGCGACAACAACAACAACATATTATAAAATGTCAAAACTAACTATGGAATGGGTATAGACCCTCGTACCCGTCTGACAACATTTGTCTGACGTCTGAACATCATCTAGAACGACTCACAATCGCTCAAACCAAGTTTGAGGAAAAAAAAATTATTTCTATGGTTTTCCCCATGAAAACCATGCTATTATTATGGGGTTTTTCTGAATCCCATAAGCCATCCACGTACGGGCGCCATGTTATTTTTATATGTGAGGGTCACGTGCTTTTTTATGCCATGCTCATGATGCTTAAGTGGAGGTTACCTGTATTTTAAACTGGCCCCACATATCAGCGTCATGTTAACAATAATGGGTTATCTATGGCTATGGTTTATGAAAGTTACAATTATATATAAGCATGTCTTATGGAGGAATAACAATTATTTTTAATGTGGTGGCTTATTAACAAATGGGATGCGGTCTTCCTATTCTGTCCTAATTTCTATGCTATATTTGCTTCTACCATTAATACCTTGACCGACTTAAGTAATTACCTGTGACTCAATCCAAGTACAGAGACAACTCCCCCATGTACCCGATTGTCACCATGTGGACCATGTGTTCGTATCCAAACTAGCTCACGGTCTTTCGAGGTATGGGACGTTCCTGCCCACAATACGACCACATGCTCAGGATTTGAGTCTACCAGGTAACTACTCTACAGGAAATACACAACATTCCTATGAATAAAATATTTACTGGTCTAAAATCATGGCTGTACAACAAATACAAAACAAAGGACAAATTACAATTAATTCCCACAAATAAATAGGGTTATTCTGTGAGCTTTCTCCTTAAAAATAGCGCTACAATGCACTCAAACCTACTTCTAATATCCTGTCAATAATAGTTCAGATTACAAGGTTTTCATAGTGTTCGTCATGTGACACAATTTTATTTAATGGAAATATCTTAACACAAAAACCACATGTCACATAAACATGATATTACTAAGACATTATTCCGTCTCCTACGGCATTTACTTTAATTAGCATTACTTCAATGTTTCCTACATTTATTAGCAAATATTTGTTGTGTCGTGCGAATCATCTTCCTTCTTTCCATCCCTATGAACGCTCTAGGAAAATGAGTCATGCTTCTTAATCATAAAATAAACATAAACATGGATAGAATATTTATAGTTTCACCATATAACGATTATCTGGGTCTTGTCGGACTTATCATAGATACAACTGTGTCATGTTCTGGGAAAAACACATACCCGTTTTTCCTAAATTAGCATAAACTGGCAAAATGCACTTTAAAGAAGATGCCTACATTATTTTGGTTCAGCTTTCCCCCTCAGAGGATAACTTCGCCAAATATCATCTGATTTCTATGGTTCAACCACATATGTGAGTTGCCATACACCATTTAATTCCATTTTTATCACTAAAATACTTATATTTTACTTGCATATTGAATACCGAGATCTCTCAGTGTCCTATTGTGACTGTAATTGACAAGGAATCGGTCGAGCAACCTCCCCTTCCCTCAGCAGGTCATAAAATTCGTTCCAGATGGCTCTCCAAGATGGCTGCCACGGAAATGGTCTACATTCCCTGTCTCTCTCTACCGTCAAGGCCAAACTTGTTTACAATTATATAACAGTAAAGATCCGCTAGGCATAGTCCTAAGTAATTGAGTCATTTAATTAATTAACACCTAACTTTACAGTGTATTTGGGCTCAAATGGCTCCTATTAAACATTCATGGCAGGGGTGAAATTCCAATGATAGCATTGCCGTTCTAAGGTGATTACTTGTGGCTTTTAAGACGCGCATCATAATGAAACCCCATGGTTATCATCAGCAGCTGTCAGTAACATATATTTTTGGGAACCACGTTCCTCGTCGACGAATATGATTCTACCTCTCGGGCAGACCATAAGTATAAATGCACACCGCGCCTCGCTGGGCGTCCATAGTGGCTATAATTCAATGCAAGCGTTGGCAATAGACAGAATCTATCCAAATCGCTGCGTAACAAATACAGTATGCACAAAGGCGATACTTCTCGAAGATTAAGCCAATTTTCACCTCACGCGCAAGCTATACTAGTCTTTCCCGTGCTCATCTTACGCAAATCACTGGATTCTACGTTAATCTGCACGCTATATGCGGCTAAACAATATTTCACATATATGACTCCATTATCAAGGTACCTGCGTTCTTCCTGTTATACTATTTAAGCCAAAGCTTTACATAGCTCCTAACACAAATGTATAAATATACTGGCTTACTTTAATTTCAAATATTCATTCAAAATTTCACTGACACTGAGAAAAGCTCTCGTATTTGCTATATTCCACACTACATTCTTTACTGTTTACCAAATGACAGTATCTTAAATTAGACATGACACTATTTGAACATTACTTAGGCCAACTTTGCCCTTACTTTATGGTTGCCGACCCCAGTTATTATTATTATTATTATTATTTTAACGTTTAGATCCATCACTATTTTTGACCTAAATGGTCCTAAGCAAATCACCTTCCAAGTCATACTTTATTCAAGACGAGTGGTGAAAACTCGTTCAGTAAGTGACTATTACATCTTTAATTTCAAAGTGATTAATCGTTACATGGTGAACTATGCCATTATAATGCTATTATTTGCATGTGTACTCACGTTTCCTTCTGGCTGGAAAGTACCAGTATCTTCGCCTGAGCTCTACCATGATGATTGACTTAATCCATCATGATATCCAATACACAACACTGAGATTCACACTTTTTACACATGATACACATATTATCACAAGTGGCCTTTACCACTGATAAACACTGAATATTAATCATTAAACACATTAACACTTTAAATTATTACTAGCTGAAACCCGTCAAAAATGACGGTCAATAGAAAAATATTTACTGAAGCATTTTCTTATGTAGGCCTACTGTATATTCTTTGTACGATGATTTTTTGGCTCTATTGAAACTATAAGGGCGTCAAAAGATTGCACTCTCAACATTGCAAAATACTGCTGGCCATGACTGAAAAATTGATGAGGCAAATTGAGACCTATACGTTCCAGAGTTTTCCCTTGAGCTTCATTGATTGTGACAGAGTATGCCAAATAAATTGGAAAATATTGCCTCTTAAAACAAAATGATAGTGTTTTATCGGATGCTGTTAAATCAAGTAGAAGGATTCAACCTCTCTGCCTAATTTTAACTGCACTTATTATTTCCAAATCCAAGCAATATGGTTGCATTTAGGAGCCCTTGGGAAACGTTCAGATTTCTAAGCAGCATAACGGTTCAAGCGTTTGGAATATGTGGAGGCAAGTCATTTAGTTCCAAGGAATTCAAGAACTCTGAGGAGTCTAATAAAACTGGCCGCAAACCGTCACATATAATTTTGGAATATAACGAAGAAATGCGATGATGTGCACCTCCATACATCTTAAAACAATGTGGACCGTATGGGTGTGGCACAGTAACATTGGCACCAAATGAAACGAAGGACATAGCATTGTACTGCCGATTAGTCTCTCTGAAATTCCTTGAGATATCATCTCCAGTGAAAAATAATTGTTGCAGCATGTCAAATGTTTTATATTTAGTCAGATTAATTTTACATTACAACAGCAAAGCTCAAAGTAACCAAGTGAAGATTTCTCTCAAGAGAAATACAGTGCAGAACAATGTTTAAATTTGTTCGTCAAGGACCCTACACTGTAACGGTATAGTATCTGGAATTGTATCTGAAATGCCGTATTCATATTGGAGTTTAAAAGTGGCTTCGTATTTTTCTCCGATTTCCCACTTGTTTGCGGCTAATGTTCTATTTCGTAAAATGGGTTTATTTATAGCAGCATTTCTCCCCAAATTAACGTCATAGCTTATTAAATAACACTATAGTGGCCTGCATCAACGCAGCTGCCAAATATTAAATAGCAAATAATAACTTACTTCCATTGCCAAAATCAACTGCGTGGTTAGACTCATTGTTATGTACTCTAAAAAAAATAATCAATAAACAACAATATTCACTTATACAACTAAGTTCAGAGACTTCCATTCTCAAGTTGGTTGCTGATGAGAATGCGATGAGACTGATCGCCAATAATAAAATCCTTGCAATTTTTGCAATTTGCTTGCAAACGCAACTCAGGATGACGAACTTCATTTTGAAATAAACAGAATGAAACTGCTCTAAATAATCAATTTCCATCACCTGTTGAAGGTACAATACTTTGCATTTCCATAACAGTAAATTATGCAAGGGAGCATAGAATCACTTCGCCACTACTGGAATGAGCATGGACTCACTTCGCCAGCCACCGTAATGGAGGGAGTTTTAGAATTATATGTTCAGTGTTTTTCAAAGATCGTATTAACACAGGGAAGCCCAGTCTTAAGGCTACATTCTGAGCTATCGCCCCAGATTCCAGGTTCGATCCCTGCTCTGCCAAGAAATTTAATTCTGGTCTGAGGGCTGGAACGGGGCGCACTCTTGAGGCAAACCTAAGAAGAGCAAAATTTGATTCCCATCTCAACAACCTTGGATGTGGTTTTCCGTAGTTTCCCACTTCCACTCCAGGCAAATACCGGGATAGTTCCTAACTTAAAGCCTCAGTCGTCAACTCTCCATTCCCCATACTAATTACAAATGCACACATCAATACAGCCATCACATTAACACAGGTTATCAGAGAAAGGTTTACACTCACACACCAAAGTAGACGGGGCTGAGTGACCACGATGTCTGAGTCCATCAAATGAATTATGTTCGACAATTTTCTCTCAAGGCGAAGCGATTGTGCCGATATTTATTTAATAATTTAAAAGTATCTGGGAACGTAAATCATGGAGAATTCCTTACCTTACGGGAATAATAAACGTAGCCTAACATATGTTTAGACAATGTAATACCAATTGCAAGATAGAATAATTGGGAAATAGAATTACATGTCTGAGGTGGGAATCAAACTCCTTCGACGATGCATAATCAATTTCGTTGTCCACAATGTTAGCCGCTGAGCCACCCAGACAACGAAATTCGAGTGCAATATTAAGAGACGTAAACAACAAACGCACTTAACTGCCAGTTACAGTTCATCAATATTTCCCTTATTTCATGATTCTCAACTCCCTATTCCCCATACTAATTACAAATGCACACATCAATACAGCCATCACATTAACACAGGTTATCAGAGAAAGGTTTACACTCACACACCAAAGTAGACAGGGCTGAGTGACCACGATGTCTGAGTCCATCAAATGAATTATGTTCGACAATTTTCTCTCAAGGCGAAGCGATTGTGCCGATTTTCATTTTCAATTTAAAAGTATCTGGCAACGTAAATCATGGAGAATTTCTTACCTTACGGGAATAATAAACGTAACATATGTTTAGACAATGTAATACCAATTGCAAGATAGAATAATTGGGAAATAGAATTACATGTCTGAGGTGGGAATCAAACTCCTTCGACGATGCATAATCAATTTCGTTGTCCACAATGTTAGCCGCTGAGCCACCCAGACAACGAAATTAGAGTGCAATATTAAGTGACGTAAACAACAAACGCACTCAACTGCCAGTTACAGTTCATCAATATTTCCCTTATTTCATGATTCTATTCCAGTATATATCGGGATACAACATAAGCGATATTTCCCTTTTCAATTCTCATAAACAAAGATCACACTACGATACGGTGGATCTTTTATCCGCCATTTCTCTCAGGAAGAAACGCAATTGTGGCAACGCGCAATTGCCACATATAATACCTTTTTCCTTAAACATATAAAAATATACCGTAACATATATTTTCCTTTTAAAGACACACTGCAAATCTGCATGCCAAGAGCTTTCGTTAGAATGCCATACGAAGCCAATCGGTTAAGTCGTTTTCAAAATCTCGTGTGTACAAAAAATACATTAGTGTTTTAAATATATATAGTTGAAACCCGTCAATACATGACGGTCAATAAGAAAATATTTACTGAAGAATTTTCTTATATACACTGAAGAAAATGGAAATTGCAACACCATGAAGGCATTGGTCGTTTGTGTTGATTTTCAAGATATGGAACGATGCCTTGTAGGTATGTAAACGATCAAAGTTTCAGACCCATTGGATTGTTGCTACAGGTCTCCCCACGTGATTGGTCGCGGAGGATTCAACTCCAGTATACGGACACCGGTGTAGCGTAGTTGACTTGCAGTCTGTGCAGTGAAGTGTTCCCCGTCAAACATGCCTCGACGACAGAGAAGAGCACGCTATCAACAACTGTCGCCGTTTGAGAAGGGTCGGATAATTGGGCTGTGTGAGGCTGGATTATCGCTAAGCACTGGCGCTGCACGTGTTGGCCGACAGGCATCTACGGTACAACGTGTATGGCAGCAGTGGTCAAATAAAGGTACCCACACTCGTAGACCTGGCACAGGCCCACAGCGACAGACAACTGTGAGAGAGGATCGCCGCATCATTCGGATGGCCCGGATGGAACCCCATGCAACAACAGCGCAAATTCGAGCAGCTGTGGCACCCCACGTTACACAACTAACAGTTGGTAATCGCCTGCGTGCAGCTGGCTTACGATCCCGTGTCCCTGCAGAAGGTGTTCCATTGACCCCACAACAGCGACGTGTAAGGCTGGCCTGGTGTCGAGAACGATCGACGTGGGTCGACGAATGGCATAGGGTCGTCTTTAGTGATGAATCGCGCTTCTGTCTTGCCCGCAGTGATCGCCAGAATCGTGTGCACCGACATACCGGGAAGAGGAGCCGCCCAGACCTTATTGTCGAGAGGCACACGGGGCCAACACCAAGCATTATGGTCTGGGGAGCTCTTGGCGTTAATGTGAAATCACAATTAGTGCCTGTTGAGGGCACTATGACTGCTCGACAGTATGTTGATAGGGTACTCAATCCAGTGGTTGTCCCTATGATGGCGAACATTGGTAATGGGATGTTTCAGCAGGACAATGCCCGGGTTCACACTGCACGCATCTCCAGACATCACAACCTTAGAATGGCCCTCCAGATCCCCGGACCTCAGCCCTATTGAGCATGTGTGGGACATGATGGGTCGACAACTGGCCAACCGTCCTCAGCCACCCATAACTCTGGAATAACTGACCCGTGCAGTGCAGCAAGCATGGGCCACAATTCCTCAGGAAGCGATCCAGGGCCTTATTGACTCCATGCCTCATCAATGTATTGCAGCTCGTGGTGGGCACATCCAGTATTGATTGTTGTCTAAACTTGCGGTCAGATTGCCCTGAAAGTGTAATCATGGAATCACAACCGAACACTCGTCCTGTATGTTCAATTGCAGCAATGTAGCACCACTCCTTCTGGATGTTGCAATTTCCATTTTCTTCATTGTACGTTCTTTGTACAATTATTTTTTGGCGCTATTGATACTTTAAGAGCGTCAAAAGATTCCAGAGTTCCCCATTGAGCTTTATTGATTGTGATAAAGTATGCCAAGCGAATCGGAAAATGTTGCCTCTTAAAAGAAATTGATTGGTTTATCCTATGGTGTTAAATCAAGTCGAAGGATTAGACCTCTCTGCCTAATTTTAACTGCACTTATTTCCAAATCCAAGCATTTTCATGCATATTTCTTATAATTAATATGGAATCAAATCGAAGGGTTAGATCATCCGCCTGATTTTAACTGCACTTATTATTTCCAAATTCAAGCAATTTTCGTACACATTTCTTATAATTAATATGGTAGTATTTATGAGCCCTTAGGAAACTTCAGTTTTCTAAGGAGCATAACTATGGGTCAATCGTTTGGAGTATGTGGAAGCAAATCACTTAATTCCAAGGAATTCAAGAATTCTGAGGAGTCTAATATATACAACTGGCCGCAAGAACCGTCGCTTATAATTTTGGAATATACATTAACGAAGAAATGCGATGATGTGCAAGTCCATACATTTTAAAACAATATGGACCGTATGCGTGTGGCAAAGTGACATTGGCACCAAATGAAACCAAGGACATAGCATTTGTTGTACTGCCGATTATTCTCTCCTAAATTCCTTGAGGTATCATTTCCAGTGAAAAATTGTTGCAGTCTGTCAAATATTTTATATTTAGTAAGATCAATTTTGCCATTACAACACTAAAGGTCAAAGTAACCAAGCGTAGATTTCTCGCTACAGAAATACAGTGCAGAACAATGTTTACATTTGTTCGTCAAGGATCCTACACTGTACGGCATAATATCTGGAATTGTTTCTGAAATGGCATTTTTATATTAGAATTTAAAAGTGGCTTCGTATTTTTCTTCGATTTCCCACTTTTTTGTGGCTAATGTTCTTTTTCGTCAAATGGATATATTTATTGTAGCATTTTTCTCCAAATTAGCGTCATATTCAATAACACTATAGTGGCCTGCATCAACGCAGCCGCCAAATATTAAATGGCACATAATACTTCCATTGCCAAAATCAACAGCGTGGTTAGAGTCATTGTTATGTACTCTAAACAAATAATCATTAAACAATAATATTCATTTATACAGTGAAGTTCAGATACTTTCATTCTCAAGTTTGTTGCTGATGAGAATGCGATGATACTGATCGCCAATAATAAAATCCTTATAATTATTCATGCCAACACCAATTTTTGCAATTTGCTTGCAGACGCAGCTCAGGATGACGTTCTGCATTTTGGAATAAACAGTACGAAACTGCTTTAAATAAGCAATTTCCATCACCTGTTGTAGGTACAATCCTTTGCATTTCCATGACAGTAAATTAAGCAAGGGAGCATACTTCGCCAACTACTGGAATGAGCATAGACTCACTTCGACAGCCACCGTAATGGAGAGTTTAAGGGTTAGACTATATGTTCAGTGCTTGTCAAAAATCGTATAAACACAGGGAAGCCAAATCTTAAGGCTAAATTCTGAGCTATCGCCCCGGATTCCGGGTTCGAACCCTGGTTTGCCAAGAAATTTAATTCTGGTCTGAGGACTGGTACGGGGTGCACTCTTGAGGCAAAACTAAGGAGAGAAAGGTTAGATTCCTATTTCAACAATCTGGCATGTGGTTTTCCGTGGTTTGCCACGTCCACTGAAGGTAAATACCGGGATAGTTCCTAACTTAAAGCCTCGGTCGTCAATTCTCCATTCCCCACATGAATTACAAATGCACACATCAGTAAAGGCATCACAATAACACAGGTTATCATAGAAAAACTTACACACACACACCAAAGTAGACGGGCCTGAGTGACCACGATGTCTGAGTCCATCAAATGAATTATATTCGTCAATTGTGTCTCATGGCGAAAGCGATTGTGGCCATCTTTTATTTAATAATTTAAAAGTATATGGCAATGCAAATCGAGGATAATTCCTTACTGTACGGGAATAATAAAAGTAAAATATGTTAAGACAATGAATTACCAATAGCCAGAAAGAATAATTAGGAAATAGAAATACATGTCTGAGGTGAGATGTGAACTCCTTCGAATATGCTAAATTCATTCCTGGGTCCGCAATGTTACCCCTGAGCCACCCAGTCAACAGACTTCGAATGCAATATTAAGTTACTTAAACAACAAACGAACTCAAACGCCTGTTGAAGTTCTTCAATCCCCTCTTTTTAATTCTAAAAAACAAAGATCACACTACGATACGGAGGATCCTTTATCCGCCATTTCTCTAGAAATGTAATTCTGGTCTGAGGGCTGGAACGGGGCGCACTCTTGAGGCAAAACTAAGAAGGGCAAGGTTCGATTCCCATCTCAACAATCTAGGATGTGCTTTTCCGTGGTTTGCCTCTTCCACTGCAGGTAAATACCGGGATAGTTCCTAACTTAAAGCCTCGGTCGTCAATTTCCCATTCCCCACTTTAATTACAAATGCACACATCAGTACAGCCATCACAATAACACAGGTTATCAGAGAAAATTTGACACACACACACACACACACACACACACACTAAAGTAGACGGGGATGAGTGACCACGATGTCTGAGTCCATCAAATGAATTATGTTCGTCAATTGTCTCTCATGGCGAAAGCGATTATGGCCATATTTTATTTAATCATTTAAAAGTGTAAGGGAACGTAAATCGTGGGGAATTCCTTACTTTACGGGAATAATAAAAGTAAAATATGTTAAGACAATGTATTACCAATAGCCAGAAAGAATAATTGGGAAATAAAAATATGTGGCGGAAGTGGGATTCGAACTGCTCCCATTGGGCGAAGCACAAACTAAGACTTCAGCGCTACCATCTGAGCTACCGAATCACTGGAGTTGTAGCGCAATATTAAGGTACTTAAGCAACATTCACACTCAACAGTCAGTATAAGTTCTTCTACATTTCCCATCCTTTATAATATTCTATTCCTGTTTATATCGTGGAAACTTCATATTCGATATTCCCCTCCTTTATTATAATTCTTATAAATAACTATTACATTAAAACGCGGTGGACATCCGCCATGTCTGTCATTAACCATGGTGATTCTGCGCATGCGCTTGAGCCAATAATTTTGCAGTTTTGTTTATAAATTTAAAAATATATGATAACATATTTGTTTATTTGAAAGACACCCTGCAAATCTGCATGCCAAGAGCTTTCGTTAGAATGATTTACGAAGCCAATCGGTTAAGTCGTTTTCACAATCTCGTGTGTACAAAAAACAGCTTAGTGTTTTAAATATATAGATTTCACAATTTATACACACTTCCTCTATCATTTCACATGTTGATCCTTAATCTGGATTTCACCTACGCTTGACCTCAGAGATGCGATGAACTTATGATAACCGCTGGTCTCCGTGAAATCTAGTAGCGTTTTTATAGATGTTCGATCCTAGTTCCCTGCACTCCCGTTCACCTCACTGTCCTGGTTAGGTGGCAATAACTTCCACTCTCCCATCACTGGAGTGCTCCTGATGCTGATGTCATATAATTGACAATACCTTCCGGTATACGAACTGTTCCAAACATTATCAGTTCCTATTCGCTGTAGCGAATTTATATCTGTGTCAGATAATAAAGAAATATCTGCATTGAGTTACTTTGATGCACTTCATTATTACAGATGAAGCTTACAATTTGCTTCCATTGTCTTCAACGGCGGTACGCTGATATTTTAATAATTGGCGTGCTTACTGCAGAGCGCTTGTAGACAAAGGACTAACTTCCAACTCGAGCGACCGTCTGACGTCTTCAACTGCCTTCAACTCTACATCACTGACTTCGACTGACTTCCAACTGCCCTGCAACTGCCTTCCAACTGCCTCTTGGCGTAGGCTGCTCTCCCTTATATTGGTTTCTTGCACAAAATAGTTCACGGGACACGTGAGAGCGACTCCCTTCTTGAAATACTCCGTCTTCGGCCGAAAAAACATCTGCATCTTGTTTATTTAGGCGTGGAGATTTTAAAAACACTCGCGTGCCGGCGATCGCTTCGGCCAATTAATTACAATTAATTGCCTTAGTTCAGCGCGTGGGACGCCACGGTGGGGATTTCCCGCTGGTTGGTTAAAGTATTCGTGCTCTCGAGCGTGAGTTAGGTTGTAATGCGGTCATTTTGAGAAATAGGCGTAATTTTAGGTGAGAAACCACTCCTAAATTACTCCTCCGTGAATACATTCATCTGTGTGTATGTTCCATTGCATTACAATGCTCCATTTATCTGTAATTAATTAATTTCTTGTGGGCTTGGTTCCGCCAAAGCTTTGCTCGTTGTCGACTGGTGAATTCCCGGGTCATTAATTTTGAGCTGTCTGACCGCCCTAGACGGAAATAGTTCTACTGGCGCCGAGCCTACCCCGCCTACTTGCTAAAGTAATTTGTCAGACTTTAAACTAGCCTTCTTTCGACTTCGTATGCACTGAAAACGTACATTCCCTTGCATTTTGCTTATAATTTTTCCTTTAAATTGCTATGATTTGCACCTAAATAATCGTGAAATCACGCTAGACTATTATGTGTCAGTAGACCTCTCATTGCTCTGTGGGTTCCATATAATGGCTCCCCCTTAGAGACCACTGGTTCGACCTTAGGCATAACCATTTGCCTGGTCTTCTCTGATGAGGCCTGAGTTCGATGCCAGACTGCCGTGACCATTTGGGCACACAACACATAACTCTAAGACCTAAATAATGTAAAAATACAACATGGCGACCATCCGTAATATTAGACGGTTCTCAATATCTACGTATCTATTACAGCAATCAAACTGAAATTGTGTATGTTGATAGAGGCAATTTACATAAGTAGGATATATAAAAATAGGCTTAAGTTCTTCACGGAACTACTTGTTTTAATATAGGCCTATATTTTTGCTATGGACTGTTGTTGTGAATCAATTTAGGGCCTTTATGATATCGTATAGCCCCGTGTACTTGGGTGTGTGTGTGCAATTTGTCTAGTGTTAATGCAATGTCTGTATTAGTGTGTGTATTTGTAATTAAGAAGAGGATTGGGAAGAAGGCAGTCAAGGCCTTAATTTAGGTAGTAATGTTATTGGCATTATGTTCCTTTTAACTCCTGTGGCTTTTAAAGACGCCGGAGTAACGTAATTTTGCCCCGAAGAGGATCATTAACGTGGCAGTATATCTACTGGCACGGCTCTTTTGCATCAAATGCCAGCTGACTGTGTCAGGATTCAATCCTGTAACCTCGGCCACAGCAGGCGAGTACGTGACCGCTGACCCACGCAGCCAGATTCATTCACGATATTTGCCTATTTTCAATTTTGAAAAAATAGGCTTATGAGATCACCTTTTGTCCGTGTGTGTGTGCGTGTGTGTGTGAGGTATTTGTGTGTGTGTGTGTGTCCCTAATAACTTCTAAACGGCTGGAGAGATGTCAATGAAACTTGGTAAGTTCATAGCACTATTTAGGATGACCCCGACCGTGCCCTTCAAATGTCGTTACGTCTCACCAATCTAACATGGCGGCTGTGCGAAATATTTCACCAGCATTCAATATCTACGAAACTATTCCCAATATCACCCTGGAAATTTTTACGGCGATAAAGGGAACTACTAGATTTTCACTTATGTGACTTTTGAAAAACTGGTAACTACAAAACCAACCTGGCGGCCACGCAAATTTGCGACTTTTAAATAAACGTTTCTCGCGATTTATCCAACCAAACGCAATAATACTTGGTACAGTATATGTTATACACATTGTAATGCACCGACATCTAACTTCGTTCAATTGTTTACATAACCACAAGATGGCGGATGTGCGAAATATTTCACCGGCATTCTATAACTCTGAAACTATTAGCGGTATCACCCTGAAATTTTGTACGGAGATTAAGTGCACTACTGGAAGTTCATCTATAAGACTTTCAAAACCCGGTTAACTACAAAACGAACATGGCGGCCAAGCGAATTTTAATATTTTAAATAGACCTTTCTCGCGATTTAATGTTCCAAACGCAATGAAATCTGGTACAGAAAATGTTTATACACATTGTAATGCACTGGTATCTAATTTAGTGCAATTTTTTTACATAACCTCAAGATGGCGGCTTTGCGAATTTTAAAATTAAGTTTTTATTTCTTGTGTCGTAATCATGCGATCGAAGTGAAAGTTTGAATAATGAACCTACGCAATAATTTTCCTTTAATGGTACAAGACTGAATGGCCTATACATTTAACAATCCAACATGGCGACCATCCGAAATATTTAGACGGCTCTGAATATCTACGAATCTATTATAGCAAGCAATCTGAATTTTTTAATGTTAAATGGGCTATAAACTTAAGTTCACCTATAGGACTTCATATAACCTGGTGATCACAAATCCAACATGGCGGCGATGCGAAATATAATTATTCACATGAACGTTTCTCGCAATTTAACCATCCGAGTGCAGTGAAAATTGGTACAGTAAATCCTTATACGAATGTTAATCCACTGGTATTTCATTTATTTCAATTGTTTCCATAATCACAAGATTTCAGGTGTGCGAAATTTTAAAATCTCGTTTTAACTTCTTGTGTCCTAATCAGCGATTGAAGTTTGAATACTACACGTACACAATAATCTTCATGTAACAGTACATAACTCTAAGACCTACATTTTTAAAATCCAACATGGCGACCATCCGAAATATTTAGTCGGTTCTCAATATCTACGAATCTATTACAGCAATCAAACTGAAATTTTGTATGTTGATAGTGGCAATAAACCTAAGTAGGATATATGAAAATAGGCTGTATAGTTCTTCACGGATCTACTTGTTATCAGTATGCTACCGTACCCAGCGTTAATTTCGTATCCAACTGAATCGTATTATCTGCATGTGTAAGTCAGTAGTTAATTTTAGTTCTAAGTTTGTAGTTAGATTAAATTTTAGGTTAATTTTAATTTTTAATGAACACCCAATCTATTACGGTCCGATAACCTAGATGTTAGTCCCCTTATAACAACAATTATCATCATTATCATCTTGTATTTGATCCCAAAGGCTTAATATGTGCATAAAAATAATTAGCGGTGGTGGGATTCGAACCCACCTTTCAAAAACAGGCCAGCTACCTTCTATGTAGTTAGGGCATTGCTCCACGGCTATTCTTCCCTTCACTTTGCCTGAAGGCGTATGAGATGTGATACTGCTTTCCGCTTCGAAGGTTCATTCACGTTTTTTAACAGTATGCCACTGTACCCAGGGTTAATTTCGTGTTCAACTGTAACAGTATAATCGTCATGTTCTTTGTACATGCCCGTATGACAGTTTTATGTATTGAATAAACACTTGTCCCACACATGTTTTTGTAAAGATCTTGCTTCCATGCCGTCATAAATCTTGAAAAATCAGTTAAGGTCAATGAGGCTATAGACGGGGAACTGTCGACCATGCTGGCATCAGACGTTGGAAGTGTGGCCGAAAACTAGGCAAATAAGGGGCGGAAGACTCAACCAGGATACACTCACTAGCGTCCCGCCCCGGCTTCGCCCGGTATCTCTGACGATTTACCCAGCGTACGCTTAAAATGCGCACGGGCGGCAGGTCCCAGCCGAGGTGAACAGTGAAACTCTTTTCTGAAGTCTTAACTCGACACAACTCGACAGATTGATGCTGGCCGAAACTGGGGTGATAGACGTGCTCGCTTGGTCGTAACTTACTCCAAAACTAGCATAATTGAAATTTCTACTGAATGGAGATTGTTGGAAACGTAAAAACACTTACAGTGGGCGATGTACTAAGGATAGAGATATAATGTCATGGGCTTTCTTGTAGAACTTTTAATCCTGAACAATTCTTACACTCATGGTATATTAGTACATTATGCAACGAGCCTATAATGGCAATACTTAAGACGGGAGTATGTTTATAAAACGAGCGTATGCGAGTTTTATAATTTCCATACGAGTGTCTTAATTACCATTATAGGCGAGTTGCATATGACTGTTTATGTTCGACGATTATTATTATAACTATTTTATGTTCGAACATAAATATTTATTAATATCTGTCGAGATTTCGCCAGTTTTATGTACTGAACAGAGTGCATAAGACGCAGAAGAATGCCTTGTATTTGATCATGGCCTCCTCGATTACCCTACTATGACACTAGACCACGCAGAGAAATTTAAATTAGAAGGCCGTGGAACTCGGTGCAGGTGTGATGCTATCGTTATATAATTGGTCAAACTACTGTTTCTTGAACTGTGATTGGTGGGAGAAACTGTTTCATAATGAAAAATAGTGTTATAATGACCATCATTATGATACAGTTTTCTGACATATAATAGTCAGGGTCGAACATAAAGGTATTTTAATGGTTTACCCAGCGTAAGCTTAAAAGGCGCACGGACGGCAGGTTTTTCTTCGACTCTATTCACCTAAATCGTTACTGCTTGGCTTCCTGTGTTCACAAATGAATGTTTTTCTACAGAAACCTTCCTCGAGAAATCCTTTACAGAATGGCGAAAATCACATCAAAATCCATCCAGTGGTTCTCGAGATTACCCGTGACATCCGAGATTCAATAAATTGGGACTTTGTTTTATACTATGTGGATATTTAGTTGCAGCAGTTATTAAACTAGCACAACTAGTCAAGATTTATCATTTAGACTTCCACGACTCGTTATAATATCCATAATGTTGAATTTTGGGCTTATGCCGTGTATTATTATATTACAATTCGACACGTTTCGAAAGAAACCATGCTATGCATTATATTATACCGACGTAGGATTTTAGCAATACGATCCGTCGTGTTATGTATGTACGGTAGGTAAGCAGTTCCTCTTACATCTTTTTTCTCAACTGCCGTCCTATTATTATTTGTTGGTTTCAGAACTGTAGAAATTAAAGCCTTGCTATACCGTTGTTCTCAACGGTGGTTCTCAAGGTATTAATTTCTTCTTGTAAAGAAGACACTTCACAAATCCTCCTAGCCCTGGTAGTTAGAGTTGTAAGGATACCATGTTTCTGGGCAGAGTGATGATGAGAATTGCTCGGAGATATCTATTGGTGTGTGTTGGCTTACGAAAAACGCTGTGTCCTAAAGATCCATCCTCTTTCTTGGTGACGAGAACATCTAAGAAAGGTATTTTGTTTCACCATGAAAAAAGAATCTGACGGCAAAATAGGCTACCTTTCTTAGATGTTCTCGTCACCAAGAAAGAGGATGGATCTTTAGGACACTGCGTTTTTCGTAAGCCAACACACACCAATAGATATCTTCACACAAATTCTCATCATCACCCTGCCCAGAAACATGGTATCCTTACAACTCTAACTACCCGGGCTAGGAGGCTTTGTGAAGTGTCTTCTTTTACAAGAAGAAATTAATACCACGAGAACCATCTTTGAGAGCAATGGTTATAGTAAGGCTTTTGATTTCTACGGTTCTGAAACCAACAAATAATAATAGGACGTCAGTTGAGAAAAAAGATGTAAGAGGAACTGCTTACCTACCGTACATACATAACACGACGGATCGTATTGCTAAAATCCTACGTCGGTATAACATATGGACTGTATTTGGAACTTCTCTTAGGATTTGGCAACTCCTGCGACCAACTAAGGACAGTTTGGCTAAATTGCAACAACCGGGTATCTACAGAGTTCCCTGTACTTGTGGCAAGGTTTACATCGGGCAGACTTCGAGAACAATATGCACTCGCAATAAGGAACATAATAGATGTATCAGGCTCCTTCAACCTGATAAATCAGCTGTTGCTGATCATGCTTTACCTGGCCATGATCTTATGTTCCAATGAGTGGATGTTCTTGCCCGTATAAAGCAATATCGTCCCAGAATCATCAGGGATGCGGTTGAAATACGTAAACACCCAGATAATTTCAGGCGTGACACTGGCTACAATCTCAGTGAATCCTGGCTACCTATTATCAGAACCCTGAGAAACAACAAAGCAGCTGGACCTGATGGAATATACATGGAACATCTGAAGGAAGCACAGCAAGACCTACTAGAACCACTAACGGAACTTTTTAATGAACGCCTAAAGAACAACTTAATTCCAGAACAATGCAGAAAGTCAATCATATTGTGGTATACAAAGGGAAGGGAAGAAAGGATGACCCGAACTCCTATAAGGGAATCGCCCTGGAAAATGTCATACTCAAATTGTTTTCCAAGATTCTACTAGCACGTATAGAACATAGATTAAGAGCCTACATACCACCGAATCAATATGGCTTCACCCCGGGCAGATCAACACTGCACGCTGTCCAAGAAATCATACAAGAAATAACAATTACACTAGCTGAACCCGCCACACCATTATACGCAATTTTCATAGATTACTCGAAGGCATTTGACAGCATCAGCAGGAAGATACTCATCCACAAACTAGAGGATATTCTAGGCAGCACAAACAACGAACTCAATACGATCAAGTCGATTCTATACGCCAACTACGTCACAATCTATGATGGCATATCCACGTCGAAGAGCATCACCCAAACACGAGGGGTCCTGCAAGGAGACCCGATGAGCCGAACCCTCTTTAACGTGATGACTTCAGATATCGGACAGACCATAGGCACAAGAAACGTTAAACTGCTAATGTACGCAGATGACATGGCCATCCTCTCCAAGAGTCAAGGAGTCCTACAGGCAGTCATGGAGAACATTAAGCTATGGGCCACAGAAAACTCCATGGAAATAAACAGTGCGAAGACAAAGGCAATGAAATTCAGAAGGGGAGGCAGGCTATCTAGGAGGGACCACTTCAAGTGTGGGAAAGAAACCATAGAAATTGTACCCAGCTTCAAATACCTAGGTGTTACACTACAAACAACTGGAACCACCTTCTCTCTGCATACACAAGAGAGAGTGACGGCTGCAACGAAAGCAACTTACGACATCCCTAAGCTCCAGAAGCTATCCCTGCCAACCGCGATCGCGCTGTTCAAACTGAAAGTTGCTCCGACTGCAACGTACGGAATACAAATAACATGGCCCTACCTGACGGCAAACAAGCTTAGGAAAATAGAAAGCATTAAAGCCAGATTCCTAAAACGAGCCCTCTCGATCTCTAAATTCACAAGGAAGAGCTACGCGTATACAATAGCACGAGAGTCATTCTTCATAGAGGACATAAAACTCTGCTTCGGATTACCGGAAACACACGCATGCAAAACAGTCATCAAGGAAAGACAGGACAAAGCCATCGAGGTCCCGGAGCAAACAATGGACACAGAAGCGATGAAAACAGAAGCCTGGAAGGGACCGAACTATGTGAGCTTCGCCATCTGTACACAAGATTCGCCGCCCACGGGTTCCATGGGAAGATATGTCGGAACAAAACATACCACTAACCGGAGAATGGCTGCGTCTGTCAATTATGCAACAAACAATGCCCCAAGTATCACTTGCTGTCATGTGGAAACAGAACCCAGCCGCTAAACACGCTAACAAAAGATTGATGAAAAACAGAAGTAAATATGTAAACAAATGTTTGTAAATTAATAACACATTGTGTTTAATAAATTATTTAAGAACCCTGAGAAAGTAATACACTGCTGCTTTTTGTTGTCCCTAACATGGGGCTGTAATGACGTCGATCTTTGGACACCTTTGGTATGTTCTTTGTTGCTTTTTCTTAGCAATCTTTTGTCGTATTTCAGATTATTCCTGACGAAGAAAGACATGGTTTCTTTCGAAACGCGTCGAATTTTAATATAATAATACACGACATAAGCCCAAAATTCAACATTATGAATAGTCAAGATTTGTTAGTTATAATTATGTTTTTCGTTTTGTTTGTTAAGATATTGATAGTTCTTATTGACCTTCAAGTCAGGTTGCTTATTGTGATTATGTGATTGTTATTAAGTGGTCAGGTTGGAGTGGATTATGAACTCACAAGGGGATCGCGTCTACTCGTCATCACCAATTTCGTCCAAATGTAAGGTAGTCTATATGCAGGGCTTGACCAGAAATGAAAAAGACAGAAGTGGGTGCTTCAGATGGTCAAATGTTTAGAAAAAATTGCATTTTTTTTTTTGGCGCGGGCAGGGCGAGGCATGAGCCACGTATGTTAGCGTAATTACCAAGCAGCGGCTGGCTTGGCTTTTATGCAAGTATTAATAATTACTAGCGGACCCGTGCGAGAACTTCTGCATAATGGGTTGTGTGCGCCCCATGTGCACATACTACCCGCTCGGCTCTAGTGTTATGCGGGCTGCACGCGACACAGTTCTGCCAGGGGCTATCGTCTTAATTATTTGTTTAAAAGTACTCCATAAACAAATAAATATATTTCCGTTGACTTTTCAAGCATTGCAACATTCTTCCTGTACTCTTGAGACGATTTGGAAGATTTTGGTACAAACCACACCTTCTTACTCCCTCTGGTTTAGGAGATTGAGTTTTGTGAATCATACACCTTAGCATATTACATAATAAGATAATATACTGAGCATTATTTTGGTGTAAGTAACGTACCAATTAAAATAAAAACAAGAAAAATCGTTTCCGGATAAGAACTCGACCCATGACCTTCAGATTACCGTTCTGTCCTCTTTCCGCTACGTCAATTGCCTGGAAACTAGGCAAATATACGTGGCTTAGGGCTCACCTGCCCGTGCCAAAAATTCAATATTTTCTTGACGCTTGGCCATCTGGAGCTACCATTTCTGTCACTTGCATTTCTACCTAAGCCCTGCATACACCATAAATTTGGACGAAATCGGTCATGACGAATATAGTACAGTACAGCTGGAATGGTTTTGTTCAAAAACCGTGCAATGGTTGGTTTTTTGTAAATCGTTAGAAAAGCACAAAAAAGCTTAACTCTAAATTTCCGAATAATTTATAGTATCATGTTGTCGGAAAACTAAAAAATAAAAAAGAAAAGTTTAAAATATATATATATAGGGGACATTGTCACCTACAATTTGTCTCATTGAGGTCATGTCATACGTTTTGAAATGCAGAAGCTAGGTGACGCCAAGGTTTCAAAAAAAGTGTTTTTTCACTTTTTGTCCAAGAAAAATTGTTTTTTTTTTCCACAAAAGAGTGAATCAGAAATTTGTTCCTCTAAAAATTGTCTGCAACATTTATTTAAACGTTTGTTTCCTCCGATTTACCGTTTCAAAGTTACAGCGCAGCAAATGCAACGCTGCGTAGTCAAGGCTACTATTGTTACTGCGGAGAGAGCGGTGGGCATAGTTTAAACCAGGACCGGTGTCGGACAATTTTCACACTTCGACAGACTATAGGTTTGGAACGGTAAGTCAGAGGGAAAAAAATGTTTCAATAATGCTGTAGACAATTTTGAGAGGAACAAATTTCTGATTCGCTCTTTTGTGAACAAAACATTTTTTCTAGGACAAAAAGTGAAAAAACACTTCTTTGAAAATGTTGGTGCCACCTAGCTTTTGCATTTCAAAACGTATGACATGACCTCAATGAGACAAATTGTAGCCTCCACTTAACTGGCTGATTTAACAGCCTAATTGTGAAGTACAAAAGCAGACTTTTGCACTATTATGTATAATATTCTGTTGTTTTATATGGTGTAGAGACATGGACCTTGAATAGCAACACGGAGAAGAGTCTGGCGGCTTTTGAATTGTGGCTTTATAGACAGATCCTAAGAATACCTTGGACACAAAGCGTGATACATGTAGAAGTAGTGAGAAGAATGAACACAACACCAAAATTGATCAAGATAGTGAAATGTTGATCTAGGTCATATCATATGGAATACAAATAGATACGAGCTGTTACAAAATAAAAATAAAAATAGTCCAAGGGAAAATCAACAGCAAAAGGTGTCCTGGACGAAGAAGAATATCTTAGTTCGACAATCTTATATGCTGGTTCAATATGTCTTCAACTAAATTATTCCGCGTTGCCACCAACAAGACAAGAATAACCATGATGATCACCAATATCCGAACCGGATAGGCACTGAAAGAATATGAAGTGTAATGGATCTGATGATGATCGCTTGACGACCTGGAATAACTACACATTCTTGTTGAAGGCAGAGACGAATACTTCATAATATGCAGGTAAATTACAGCCACATTTCATAAACAGTATTTTAAGGAAGAAATTAAATTATGCATTCACTAGTTACCGATTGTTTTTGTGGCTTGGCTTGACGTTATATTGACGTGAAGCCACAATTAGAATGTTACACGGGGAACCTGCGAATGACGTTCTGTCGTATACAGACAATATATGGATTACACTGTGGATCCAGCTCACATAAATTTAAAAACTCAATTGTAAGCCCACTTCTTGACGTTGAAGTTCAATTTCATGCAAGTATTGTAAGCTGTCACTTGCGTTTAGTGTCTCATTTATCAAGTAACACTCCGAAAGTTATGATAATTGTACAGTAGGTGCATATGAAGGACTGTTTTGCTGACATTAGAATTCAAAACTGAGGTAACAGATCACACCTGCGTAGCCATGTATAATAACAGGAATTGCCAGCAATACATTTCGTACAACCACTGAACAATTCCCTGAGCATTCAGCGGACTTCTTAGGTGTTATTTACGTCCAGTCTCTTCAATACCTACCACATTAAAACACCAGGTGCTCTTCTTTATTTCAATTACCATGGCATATACCCCCAGAGGAGTGCGTGAGGCGTCGGCAAACGGCACAGTTCATATCCTCGCCGCTAGATGGGGACTTCATTCATTCCGTTCCTGACCCGGTCGGAGACTGGAAGCAGGCAGTGGATTTTCATTTTCACCATGGCATATACCCGATTTCGAGCGTCAGGCCTCGGCAGCCGGCACAGTTCATATCCTCGCCGCTAGATGGAGGCTTCATTCATTCCATTCCGGACCCGGTAGAAGACTGGAAGCAGGCTGTGGATTTTTTTTTTCATAATACTACTGACATCAGACAAATTACATTCACACACATGTACACGGAACTGATGCCTCATCTTGTGGTTAAGTAGCAAGCGTGCTAGGCCTTGGCCGAAGGGTCACGGATTTGGTTCTAGGTTGGGACGTGGGGATTTAATCTCCTTATTAGCCTACTTTCGATTTTTGCAAAAAATGAAAGTAGACTTATGAGATCAACACAGGGCGAAAAAAGTGTGTCTGTCTGTGTGTGTGTGTGTGTATGTGTGTGTGTGAGTCTGTGTGTGTGTGTGTGTATGTGTGTGTGTGTGAGTGTGTGTGTGTCTGTCTGTGTGTGAGTGTGTGTACTCTGAATGTCTGTCCCCCCCTATCAATTCGAACACGGTGAATGCGAATTGAACGAAATTTGGTACAAAGGTAGCACTAGCAAAGGACACCTCAGTATCATGTTTTATATCGCCGCCATCATGACGGAAACGCAATGGCGGCCCCACAAATGTTCAAAGCTTAAATCAAATTACGACTAACCTAATCATCCGATCTCTACCAAATTTTGCAACAACATACCTTTATGGGAGGAGCATCCTTTGACCAAACCAATAGGTCATCAGCGTAATAGTTTGCAGATGCGGCCATCTTTGTGTGAAAATCGATTCCCCCTATTAATTCGAACACGGTGAAACCGAATGGAACGAAATTTGGTACAGAGGTAGTACTAGCAAAAGGCACCTCAGTGTCATGTTTTATATCGCCGCCATCTTGACGGAAACGTAATGGCGGCCACACAAATTTTCAAAGCTTAAATCAAATTACGACTAACCTAATCATTTGATCTCTACCAAATTTTGCAACAACATACCTTTACGGGGGGAGGATCCTTTGACCAAACTAATAGATCATCAGCCTAATAGTTTGCGGATGGCGGCCATCTTTGTGTGAAAATCAAACACGGTGAAACGGAATGGAACGAAATTTGGTACAGAGGTAGCACTAGCAAAGGGCACCTCAGTGTCATGTTTTGTATCGCCACCATCTTGACGGAAACGTAATGGCGGCCACACAAATGTTCAAAGCTTAAGTTAAATTACGACTAACATAACCATCCGATCTCTACCAAACTTTGCAACAACATACCTTTATGGAGGAAGCATCCTTTGACCAATCAAATAGATTATTAGCCTAATTGTTTGCGGATGGCGGCCATCTTCATGTCAAAATTGATTCCCCCTATTAATTCGAACACGGTGGAACCGAATGGAACGAAATTTGGTACAGAGGTAGCACTAGCAAAGGGCACCTCAGTGTCATGTTTTGTATCGCCGCCGTATTGACAGAAACGTAAAGGCGGCCACACAAATGTTCAAGGCTTAAGTTAAATTACGACTAACATAACCATCCGATCTCTACCAAACTTTGCAACAACATACCTTTATGGAGGGAGCATCCTTTGACCAATCTAATAGGTTATTAGCCTAATAGTTTGCGGATGGCGGCCATCTTTATGTCAAAATGGATTCCCCCTATTAATTCGAACACGGTGGAACCGAATGGAACGAAATTTGGTACAGAGGTAGCACTAGCAAAGGGCACCTCAGTGTCATGTTTTATATCGCCGCTATCTTGGCTGAAACGTAATGGCGGCCACACGAATGTTCCATGCTTAAATCAAATTACGATTAACCTAATCATCCGATCTCTACCAAATTCTGCAACTACATACCTTTATGGAGGGAGCATCCTTCGACCAATCTAATAGGTCATTCGCCTAACAGTTTGAGGATGGCGGCCATCTTTATGTCAAAATTGATTCCGCCTATTAATTCGAACACGGTGGAACCGAATGGAACGAAATTTGGTACAGAGGTAGCACTAGCAAAGGGCACCTCAGTATCATGTTTTGTATCGCCGCCATCATGACTGAAACGTAATGGCGGCCACACGAATGTTCAAAGCTTAAATCAAATTTCGACTAACCTAATCATTTGATCTCTACCAAATTTTGCAACAACATACCGTTACGGGGGGAGGATCCTTTGACCAAACTAATAGATCATCAGCCTAATAGTTTGCGGATGGCGGCCATCTTTGTGTGAAAATCGATTCCCCCTATTAATTCGAACACGGTGCAACCGAATGCAACGAAATTTGGTACAGAGGTAGTACTAACAAAAGGCACCTCAGTGTCATGTTTTATATCGCCGCCATCTTGACGGAAACGTAATGGCGGCCACACAAATGTTCAAAGCTTAAATCAAATTACGATTAACCTAATCATCCGATCTTTACCAAATTTTGCAACAACATACCCTTATAGAGAAAGCATCCTTTGACCAAACGAATAGGTCATTAGCCTAATAGTTTGCGGATGGCGGCCATCTTTGTGTGAAAATCAAACACGGTGAAACCGAATGGAACGAAATTTGGTACAGAGGTAGCACTAGCAAAGGGTATCTCAGTGCCATGTTTTATATCGCCGCCATAGTGACAGAAACGTAATGGCGGCCACACAAATGTTCAAAGCTTAAGTTAAATTACGACTAACATAACCATCCGATCTCTACCAAACTTTGCAACAACATACCTTTATGGAGGAAGCATCCTTTGACCAATCAAATAGGTTATTAGCCTATTGTTTGCGGATGGCGGCCATCTTTATGTCAAAATTGATTCCCCCTATTAATTCGAACACGGAGGAACCGAATGGAACGAAATTTGGTACAGAGGTAGTACTAGCAAAAGGCACCTCAGTGTCATGTTTTATATCGCCGCCATCTTGACGGAAACGTAATGGCGGCCACACAAATTTTCAAAGCTTAAATCAAATTACGACTAACCTAATCATTTGATCTCTACCAAATTTTGCAACAACATACCTTTACGGGGGGAGGATCCTTTGACCAAACTAATAGATCATCAGCCTAATAGTTTGCGGATGGCGGCCATCTTTGTGTGAAAATCGATTCCCCCTATTAATTCGAACACGGTGCAACCGAATGGAACGAAATTTGGTACAAGGGTAGTACTAACAAAAGGCACCTCAGTGTCATGTTTTATATCGCCACCATCTTGACGGAAACGTAATGGCGGCCACACAAATGATCAAAGCTTAAATCAAATTACGATTAACCTAATCATCCGATCTCTACCAAATTTTGCAACAACATACCCTTATAGAGGAAGCATCCTTTGACCAAACGAATAGGTCATTAGCCTAATAGTTTGCGGATGGCGGCCATCTTTGTGTGAAAATCAAACACGGTGAAACGGAATGGAACGAAATTTGGTACAGAGGTAGCACTAGCAAAGGGCACCTCAGTGTCATGTTTTGTATCGCCACCATCTTGACGGAAACGTAATGGCGGCCACACAAATGTTCAAAGCTTAAGTTAAATTACGACTAACATAACCATCCGATCTCTACCAAACTTTGCAACAACATACCTTTATGGAGGAAGCATCCTTTGACCAATCAAATAGATTATTAGCCTAATTGTTTGCGGATGGCGGCCATCTTTATGTCAAAATTGATTCCCCCTATTAATTCGAACACGGTGGAACCGAATGGAACGAAATTTGGTACAGAGGTAGCACTAGCAAAGGGCACCTCAGTGTCATGTTTTGTATCGCCGCCGTATTGACAGAAACGTAAAGGCGGCCACACAAATGTTCAAGGCTTAAGTTAAATTACGACTAACATAACCATCCGATCTCTACCAAACTTTGCAACAACATACCTTTATGGAGGGAGCATCCTTTGACCAATCTAATAGGTTATTAGCCTAATAGTTTGCGAATGGCGGCCATCTTTATGTCAAAATGGATTCCCCCTATTAATTCGAACACGGTGGAACCGAATGGAACGAAATTTGGTACAGAGATAGCACTAGCAAAGGGCACCTCAGTGTCATGTTTTATATCGCCGCTATCTTGGCTGAAACGTAATGGCGGCCACACGAATGTTCCATGCTTAAATCAAATTACGATTAACCTAATCATCCGATCTCTACCAAATTCTGCAACTACATACCTTTATGGAGGGAGCATCCTTCGACCAATCTAATAGGTCATTCGCCTAACAGTTTGAGGATGGCGGCCATCTTTATGTCAAAATTGATTCCGCCTATTAATTCGAACACGGTGGAACCGAATGGAACGAAATTTGGTACAGAGGTAGCACTAGCAAAGGGCACCTCAGTATCATGTTTTGTATCGCCGCCATCATGACTGAAACGTAATGGCGGCCACACGAATGTTCAAAGCTTAAATCAAATTTCGACTAACCTAATCATTTGATCTCTACCAAATTTTGCAACAACATACCGTTACAGGGGGAGGATCCTTTGACCAAACTAATAGATCATCAGCCTAATAGTTTGCGGATGGCGGCCATCTTTGTGTGAAAATCGATTCCCCCTATTAATTCGAACACGGTGCAACCGAATGGAACAAAATTTGGTACAGAGGTAGTACTAACAAAAGGCACCTCAGTGTCATGTTTTATATCGCCGCCATCTTGACGGAAACGTAATGGCGGCCACACAAATGTTCAAAGCTTAAATCAAATTACGATTAACCTAATCATCCGATCTTTACCAAATTTTGCAACAACATACCCTTATAGAGAAAGCATCCTTTGACCAAACGAATAGGTCATTAGCCTATTAGTTTGCGGATGGCGGCCATCTTTGGGTGAAAATCAAACACGGTGAAACCGAATGGAACGAAATTTGGTACAGAGGTAGCACTAGCAAAGGGTATCTCAGTGCCATGTTTTATATCGCCGCCATAGTGACAGAAACGTAATGGCGGCCACACAAATGTTCAAAGCTTAAGTTAAATTACGACTAACATAACCATCCGATCTCTACCAAACTTTGCAACAACATACCTTTATGGAGGAAGCATCCTTTGACCAATCAAATAGGTTATTAGCCTAATTGTTTGCGGATGGCGGCCATCTTTATGTCAAAATTGATTCCCCCTATTAATTCGAACACGGAGGAACCGAATGGAACGAAATTTGGTTCAGAGGTAGCACTAGCAAAGGGCACCTCAGTGTCATGTTTTGTATCGCCGCCGTATTGACAGAAACGTAAAGGCGGCCACACAAATGTTCAAGGCTTAAGTTAAATTACGACTAACATAACCATCCGATCTCTACCAAACTTTGCAACAACATACCTTTATGGAGGAAGCATCCTTTGACCAATCAAATAGGTTATTAGCCTAATTGTTTGCGGATGGCGGCCATCTTTATGTCAAAATTGATTCCCCCTATTAATTCGAACACGGAGGAACCGAATGGAACGAAATTTGGTTCAGAGGTAGCACTAGCAAAGGGCACCTCAGTGTCATGTTTTGTATCGCCGCCGTATTGACAGAAACGTAAAGGCGGCCACACAAATGTTCAAGGCTTAAGTTAAATTACGACTAACATAACCATCCGATCTCTACCAAACTTTGCAACAACATACCTTTATGGAGGGAGCATCCTTTGACCAATCTAATAGGTTATTAGCCTAATAGTTTGCGGATGGCGGCCATCTTTGTGTCAAAATGGATTCCCCCTATTAATTCGAACACGGTGGAACCGAATGGAACGAAATTTGGTACAGAGGTAGCACTAGCAAAGGGTACCACAGTGTCATGTTTTATATCGCCGCCATCTTGACTGAAAAGTAATGGCGGCCACACGAATGTTCAAAGCTTAAATCAAATTACGATTAACCTAATCATCCGATCTCTACCAAATTTTGCAACTACATACCTTTATGGAGGGAGCATCCTTTGAGAGAATGAATAGGTCATTAACCTAATAGTTTGCGGATGGCGGCCATCTTTGTGTGAAAATCAATTCCCCCTATTAATTCAAACACGGTGAAACCGAATGGAACGAAATTTTGTACAGAGGTAGCACTAGTGAAGGGCACCTCAGTGTCATGTTTTATATCGCCGCCATCTTGACTGAAACGTAATGGCGGCCACACGAATGTTCAAAGCTTAAATCAAATTACGATTAACCTAATCATCCGATCCCTACCAAATTTTTCAACTACATACCTTTATGGAGGGAGCATCCTTTGTCCAATCTAATAGGTCATTCGCCTAATAGTTTGCGGATGGCGGCCATCTTTATGTCAAAATTGATTCCCCCTATTAATTCGAACACGGTGGAACCGAATGGAACGAAATTTGGTACAGAGGTAGCACTAGCAAAGGGCACCTCATATTCATGTTTAATATCCCTATAGCACGTTGTATTTCAACAAGCTACTACAACCAACATTCAATCATACTCCTTGAAAAGGACAAAGAGTTATAACAATACCCATGCATTTAGGAGAAAGTAGGCTATATGTTCTTTACTGAACATCTTGTTAATTCTTCAAGCTCGAAGATTGGGTGTACGTGTCTGTGTGCGTGTTGTCTTCACAAAAGTGATACCGCATAATTAATACCAAATAAAAACTACGTTTTCTGAGCTACACTGTGAAGCACAGAATCATGGACATGTCCACGACCTCTAAGCTTATTTGGATCCTCAGTACTCCTTTTGATCGATAGTTGTAGAGGAGAATTGCGTGCCAAGGATTTTTTTTTAAGTCATTCCCTTCCTTCTCCGCACATTTCTGATTGGGATATTTTTTTTACAATTTTTCACCGTTCAACAACGCATGGAGCAAATACATTCGTAACGAAACAAATAACACGTAACTAAGAGCTTGTGTTCTTACAGCACGCTACTGATATAGTATACATAAATCCACAAATAGCACATATCTAAGAGTTTGCGTTATATAACAACGTATAGACATTCACTTTTACATATCTACATTTAGAGCTCAAAAATCCGTTCAAAATGATGTTTTTATACAAGGCTTGAAATAGAGTATTGTAGCACAATCTTTTAAATGCAATAGACAATGTCGCAAAAGACTCCCCAAGTTAGGGATCCTTTCTCAACAAATTTTCTTCTCTTGATGCATACTATCACAAAAACCCTGTGCGGATGCGGATATCCGCAGAATTTGTCGCCATGCGGTATGTTTTTGTGGCTGTGCGGATAGCGGATAAGTTGCGGATAATATTTGGAGTATTTTTGCGGATAGTTTTAGAATACAATCCGAACTTGTTGAATATCATTATTCATTACAAAGACTTGAATGTACTGTAAATGATATATCAAATTTTCCGTTATGTTTCTTCATGACTAATGAGAGGTGATGATTCACGATAATCTCAATTGATGTCATTAAGCACAATTAACACTCCAAACCGAAAAGGGCTAAAACTCTGACTGTATAACATTCATTTTAAACATAAGACATAACATACATAGCCTAAGGGAACGACTTTCTCCTCAAATATCTAAATGCGCTGCTTTACTATTTTATCTAATGAAAATCTTATTGAAATGCCAGTATATTAGGATATCAAACGTGTGGATGCGGATAAAAATCGTGGGGATGTGGGGCGGATGCGGATAACAGCCATGAGGATGCGGGGTGGATGCGGATAACAGCCATGTGGATGCGGGGCGGATGAGGATAACAGCCGTGAGGATGCGGGGCGGATGCGGATAACAGCCATGTGGATGCGGGGCGGATGAGGATAACAGCCGTGTGGATGCGGGGCGGATGAGGATAACAGCCGTGCGGATGCGGGGCGGATGCGGATAACAGCCGTGAGGATGCGGGGCGGTTGAGGATAACAGCCGTGAGGATGCGGGGCGGATGCGGATAACAGCCGTGAGGATGCGGGGCGGATGCGGATAACAGCCATGTGGATGCGGGGCGGATGAGGATAACAGCCGTGAGGATGCGGGGCGGATGCGGATAACAGCCGTGAGGATGCGGGGCGGATGAGGATAACAGCCGTGAGGATGCGGGGCGGATGCGGATAACAGCCATGTGGATGCGGGGCGGTTGAGGATAACAGCCGTGAGGATGCGGGGCGGATGCGGATAACAGCCGTGAGGATGCGGGGCGGATGCGGATAACAGCCATGTGGATGCGGGGCGGATGAGGATAACAGCCGTGAGGATGCGGGGCGGATGCGGATAACAGCCGTGAGGATGCGGGGCGGATGAGGATAACAGCCGTGTGGATGCGGGGCGGATGAGGATAACAGCCATGTGGATGCGGGGCGGATGAGGATAACAGCCGTGTGGATGCCGGGCGGATGGGGATAACAGCCGTATAGATGCGGGGCGGATGCGGATAACAGCCGTGTGGATGCGGGGCGGATGAGGATAACAGCCATGTGGATGCGGGGCGGATGAGGATAACAGCCGTGTGGATGCGGGGCGGATGCGGATAACAGCCGTGAGGATGCGGGGCGGATGAGGAATACAGCCGTGTGGATGCGGGGCGGATGCGGATAACAGCCGTGAGGATGGGGGGCGGATGAGGATAACAGCCGTGTGGATGCGGGGCGGATGAGGATAACAGCCGTGAGGATGCGGGGCGGATGCGGATAACAGCCGTGAGGATGCGGGGCGGATGCGGATAACAGCCGTGAGGATGCGGGGCGGATGAGGATAACAGCCGTGAGGATGCGGGGTGGATGAGGAGAACAGCCGTGAGGATGCGGGGCGGATGCGGATAACAGCCGTGAGGATGCGGGGCGGATGCGGATAACAGTCGCGCGGATGCGGGGCGCATTCGGATAACAGCCGTGTGGATGCGGGGCGGATGAGGATAACAGTCGTGTGGATGCGGCGCGCATTCGGATAACAGTCGTGTGGATGCGGGGCGGATGCGGATAACAGCCGTGTGGATGCGGGGCGGATGAGGATAACAGTCGTGTGGATGCGGGGCGCATTCGGATAACAGTCGTGTGGATGCGGGGCGCATTCGGATAACAGCCGTGTGGATGCGGGGCGGATGAGGATAACAGTCGTGTGGATGCGGGGCGCATTCGGATAACAGCCGTGAGGATGCGGGGCGTATGCGGATAACAGCCGTGTGGATGCGGGGCGGATGCGGATAACAGCCGTGAGGATGCGGGGCGGATGAGGATAACAGCCGTGTGGATGTGGGGTGGACGCGGATAACAGTCGCGCAGATGCGGGCGCATTCGGATAACAGCCGTGTGGATGCGGGGCGGATGCGGATAACAGCCGTGTGGATGCGGGGTGGGTGCGGATAACAGCCGTGTGGATGCGGGTTGGGTGCGGATAATAGCCATGTGGATGCGGGGCGGATGCGGATAACAGCCATGAGGATGCGGGGCGGATGCGGATAACAGCCATGTGGATGCGGGGCGGATGAGGATAACAGCCGTGAGGATGCGGGGCGGATGCGGATAACAGCCATGTGGATGCGGGGCGGATGAGGATAACAGCCGTGTGGATGCGGGGCGGATGAGGATAACAGCCGTGTGGATGCGGGGCGGATGCGGATAACAGCCGTGTGGATGCGGGGCGGATGCGGATAACAGCCATGTGGATGCGGGGTGGGTGCGTATAACAGCCGTGTGGATGCGGGGTGGGTGCGGATAACAGCCGTGTGGATGCGGGGTAGGTGCGGATAACAGCCATGTGGATGCGGGGTGGGTGCGGATAACAGCCATGTGGATGCGGGGTGGGTGCGGATAACAGCCGTGTGGATGCGGGGTGGGTGCGGATAACAGCCATGTGGATGCGGGGTAGGTGCGGATAACGTTTTGTTTATCTGCGCAGACCTCTATCACCTCTTAAAATATTGGATACTTATTCAATCCAACTAAGCGGGGCTACAAGAGTCTCGATGTCGCCAAGTCCCTAAATGAGCCTAATAATATAAGAGCATTAGTTCCAGTCTTGAAGTAGGGATGAGAAATGTACAATGCAATGTAAGGAGAGAACATATTAAAACTTACCATGAATGGAGATGTGCCAAGTTTTTAAATTATTTTGTACAAGTGCCAACGCTGGATATTAAGTTTTCGGGGAGCCATTCCTTACCTGTAAAGATACAAAAAGAAAGTGTTAACAACTCTCTGATATAAACCAATTTAGAGTAAGTAAGGGTGGTATTGATATCGCGCCAGGAGATGGCAGTCGGGTTTGAACTGCAGTTGTCTTCCCGCTCACTGCGTATCACGCATTCCAAAAACATTGAGTTGGTCACTGTTTCCATTACTGTACCTGATACGGCCACATTGTTAACAGTAAACACAAAGGCTTGTAATAATATCGACAGTAGGAAGGGAGGTTACAATACACACAAACATGAAGCCCGATAACAAATTATTATGCAGGAAGTAGCAGCAACTGACTGCCAGCCGATATATTTTGGTTTGGAATAGACGGGCCGGGCAGGCGTACTGCAAGACCCCACTTACCCCGTCACAGCGAGTTGAACTACCATCTCCTGGCGCGATGACGTTAGTATGATTAGTGATTACGATATCAGAGGACGGAAGCACGCCACTAATAAGATAATAATGTTAATAATGTTATTGGTTTTACGGCCCTTTTAACTACACTGGCTTTTAGAGACGCCGGGGTGCCGGAATTTTGCTCCGAAGGGGATCTTTAACGTGCCAGTAAATCTACTGACACGGCTCCCTTGCATTTGCGCACGCTCAAATGCCAGCTGACTGCGCCAGGATTCGAACCTGCAACCTTGGGCTCAGCAAGCGAGAACGTTACCCCTGAGCCACGCAGCCAGACCAGACTCACTAATAAGAATTCAGTGAAGTGTATATCTGCGTCATCGTTACTTTCAACGTGACAAGTCACGGACCGGTGTGACAGTGTTTCAGTTGACACTTTTGACAACCTTCAAGATTATAAAGCACTTGTAAAGGAAGAACAAGAAGTTCCGTTAAGAACTATACAGCCTACTTTTCATGCCAATGATTATTCTACAGAATATGAACCTATCTAGAATAATGACGAAATTAAGTTGGTAATATCGAAATATCTAATTAGTTCAAACTATACCTGGTATAATGTAGCCTAATTGAGCACTACAGTTGGCAGCCCTGGTGACTGAATATATTCTTAGTTCCATCTCTTAAGGTACAGAATACAAAATTTGGTTGAAGTCCAATGGACGTTACATGCAGTTAGACACTGGATCTATCAGCACGCGTAAAAGCATGTTGGCAACAATGTCATGCGTGTGCTGGTCAGAAATAATCTCAAATATTATGATATCTTGTTGTGCCAATTTTGGATGAAATCCATTTGTTAGTATAGAAGTTACATGTATTTTAAAATTGGACATATCAGCAGGCATAGAATCATGTTGGCAGCACTGCCTTGTATTGTCTACCCCTTATTATTCCCGTTTTTCCTACGGGGTCGGGGATGAGATGCGATGGAAGTCTTTGTGGCGGATGATTTTACGGCCGGATGCCCTTCCTGACACCAACCTCATGAGAGGAGTTAATGAGAGATGAAATGAATGATGGTGAATGAAACTGGGCAAGGATGTGGAAGGAAGCGGCCGTGGCCTGTCAGAAGGTACCGTCCCAGCATTTTCCTGGAGTTGAAAATGGGAAACCACGGAAAACCATTTCAAGGACGGCCGACGGTGTGGCTCGAACCCACGCGTCTACCGAGTCAGCAGAGAGCTTGGCCCCATGACCTAACGCAGCGCTTTAGCGAGCGCAGCCACTACTGTCGGTAACAGCACTGCCTTGTATTAATTACTCCAAATTAATCTAGAATGTCAGGTGCTATACGTGTGCAAAGTATAGAGCTGTTGGCTTGCATACTTTCTGATATATTGATATTAGAGTGAAAATAAACAGCATTTATTAACAGTTGGCAGCCCTGATTGCTCCTAACAATACCTATAGTCATATCTGTTATGGTACACATAGCACATACGAAATTTGGTTGAAATCCAACTGATAGTATAGAAGTTACATGTATTTAAAAATTGGTACTATCAGCAGGCTTATAATCATGTTGGTAGAACTGACGTATATAAGTTACTCGAAATTAATCTAAAATGTCAGAATATACGTGTGCATAGTTTAAAGCTATTGGCTTGCATACTTTCTGATATATTGGTATTTGGATTTAAAAAAATAGAGAGAGCAATTATTAACAGTTGGCAGCCCTGGTGGCTCTTAAGAATACGCTCAGTCATATCTGTTTATGTACAGATATTACATACAAAATTTGGTTGAAATCCAATTGATAGTGTTGAAGTTATATGCATTTAAACATTGGACCTATCAGAAGGCTTAAAATTATTTTGGCAATACTGTCATGGTTAGCCTTCTGGAAATTAAACTGAAATAGTCTTATCTACATGCGTGCCAATTTTGGAATAGCTCCCATGCATATCTTGCAAGATATCCAACATGGAACTCAAATTTCTAGTGCGTTTTTTCAGCAGTTGGTAGCACTGACATCATTTTCAAATATGGACGTGAGATATTCCGGTGCACATCTTTACTCATACTAAATTTGGTTTTGATTGCTGCAGCCGTTTAGGAGTTGATAGGGGGACACACACACACAGCCAGCCAGACAGACAGACAGAAGGACAGACAGACAGACAGACAGACACACATTTTCCCGGATCGATCTCATAAGTCTACTTTTTCCTCATTTTTGCAAAATGTGAAAAGTAGGCTAAAAAATGCATACACATCATCATGCTCAGGGATAAGTATTACCCATTCAAGATTTGATTGCCGCTGAGCGTGGCTGCGCCAGTGTTTGTTGTTTATTGTAGCATGAGCCCCGCGGGGCGAAGATAGAGTGCAGTCCGCACATAAGTCAAGCAGCATTGCGCGTCACAGGAGCTCATGTCACCACGGACAGTTAAACGATGACTGAGGCTACTGGAGCTGAGTCATATCCTACTTACGCAACTGTACCTGTCAACGAAGCAGGCTGACGTCTGACATAAGTAAACAAAGAATAGATAGTTCCCATCTCGACCGCTCGCAATCAATTCGTGAAAGTAATACCGTATTGTTGTTTCATTCTAGGGGCTTGAACTTCGTGGCCATTTAACCACGTGTACTTCCGTGTATGTAGAAATTGTTTGATAACCTGTCTGATAGTGATGTTCGTAGTAGTGTGTGTATTTCTGCTTCAGGTGAGGATTGGGAACGAGGCAGCCGTGGTCTAAGTTAGGAACCATCCCAGCATTTTCTTGGGGTAAAAGTTGGAAAACCACTTTCAGGATAGCTGACGTTGGAGTCGAATCCACCCCTTCTGAATTTTGACTCATGAGTTTGAGTATACAAACGATCCAGCCCTCAGACCAAAATTACATTTCTTGGCAGAGCCCGGAATGTAAATGGACCTCAGGGGTGACAGCCAAGCCTACTAATCGCAACACCAGGACGAGTTATTGATGAGCATTGGTATTTCTTTATTATGGTGTTACCTTTCAGTCGGTCAACACGATTGTACCCAAATGAGATGGGTTATTACCTAATCCTGAAATAAATGTATAAATGTATTTATAATTTTCATGTATTTTTTAAATAAATGTATTTATTAATCTCATGTAATTTATTTTATTCAGGATTAATCCGTCTCATTTGCTTGTAACGCAGAGTAGAAATTTTGAAGATGCAGAAAACACCCTTACTGAAGACCTTGAGAGAATGTCAGCTTTCCTTCAGTCCTGGAGATTGATTCCGAGCCTGAATAAAACAGAAGTATCTTGCTTCCACCTTGCACATCGGTTTTCTAATTACAAACCAAATATTTTGCTTGACGGACAACAACTTAGATACAATCCCTTTCCTACTTATCTTGGAGTGACTTTGGATAGAACCCTGACCTACAAAGAGCATCTCACCAAGCTCTCCCATAAAATTGCTGCAAGAAACAACATCCTACATAAACTTAGTGGTACTTCCTGGGGAGCCTCTGCCGACTGCTTACGCCTAACTGGCATTAGCCTTGTCTATTCAACAGCAGAATACTGTGCACCCGTGTGGTTGGAAAGTGCACATGTGCATAAAGTAGACTCAAGGTTAAATGATACAATGCGATGCATCACTGGTAATATTAAGTAAACGCCTTGCCATTGGCTGCCTGTGCTGAGCCACATTCCTCCACCACATCTAAGAAGGAAACAAGCATTGTTGAGAGAGGCTAAGAAGATCAGGGCTTCACCTACTTTACCACTATACCATGAATTTTGCCATCCCTCACAACAGTGACTACGGTCTAGGAGGCCAGCATGTGTTACTGCAGAAATAATGTATGTGGATGGGTTTAATTTAAACCAAAGTTGGAGAAACGAGTGGTTAACTAAAACAGCGGGGACAAGTGCCCATTCTCTTGATCCTACAAAGGAACTGAAAGGTTCTGACCTCCCAAGGAAACTGTGGTGCCGTCTTAACAGATTCAGAACCGGCCATGGCCGCTGTAAATTCTTTCAACACAGATGGGGCTGGATCAATTCAGCAATGTGCGACTGTGATCAAGAGGAGCAGACAATGGATCATCTGCTCCGACGCTGCCCTCTGTTCTCGTTCCCTGGGAACCCTGCTTAACTCTTTCATGTCACTCCGAATGTCATAACTTGGTTGCAGAATGTGGATAATGTTGTATAATATAAATTTTGTATATAATTCACCATACGATTAAATAAATTATCAAACTTTCATTGGTATTTATATTTGGACACGGAAAAATGTTTAATGACGTTCTTGAAACTGAATAACCGTTTCTTCGCAGTACGTGGCCATAGCTAACTATTCTCTCGCTTTTTCTCCCGTATGAGGATTACATAAAATGACGTCCAAACATCCATTTTTTTGACGTGGTACAGTCGAACGAATTCCATTAGCCAGTGGAGCATTATCACTTCCATGACATGCATCTGTTGTTAGTCTCTCTTTGTGACTGCCAACGTTCAGTTCCATTCAATGCCACTGGTCTAATGATGACTTCATAGATTTTTGGTTTTAGGCACATTGACACCTTCCGATCAGAAAGAACTTCCTGTGATTTGGCGCCACTTTATTCTGCTTCGAACATCTAAGTTAAACCACACTCAATATACCTACACCTATTACATTCCATCACAATGTAATTGCTCGTATGGTAACGGAGAGCACTGAGACGGTTTCACCAGCTCCTTGGACAAAAGAATTAAACTTTAGCTAAGATTTGAGTTATGTATTTACAATGATACAATAATTTCAGAAAAATACTATTTACAGGTCCTACTGCGGGCTGGTGTTTTAGGTTACAGTTTTTCAAACAAAATAAACTGAACATTCCTGACATACTATTGAACTTATATTTCCAAAGAGGTGTGATTCAGTGATGAAAGTGATAATATTATACAGAAACTTGAAATATTTTAATGATGACGTTGATTGCAAGTAAAATTGTCTCTTATTTCAGACCTATATAGTGATACGATATTTCAACAAGTTGAACATAAATTCATGTTCGTAGAACACTCATTCTTTGTATCAAAACAGATCGCGGATGAGAGGTAAATCATCAGATGTAATTAAATGACCTCTGCCTCGTGAAACAAGCTGAACAGAACATAGGGAAATTGATGAGCATTGGTATTTCTTTACTATGGTGTTTGAAGCCATTTCCAGTGTTGCCATAGTAAACGAAAGTTTGATGCTTTTCAGTGCCGTGCAATTGGATTCGAGTGGAATTTATGTTATCGTCATGATTGAAGCTGTGAGTGTAACGGGTGTAGTATTTGGATAGGTGCCTCGGGACTTGAAATTACAAACGATCGCAGTATTTATCTATAGTAAATGTGGAAGAATGGTGGTATTACTACACTGAATATGGCGCTGTCTCCAAGACCTGAAAGGTTCAGCAAAGCAGTCCAGACGTGTAGCGTTTTTCTAAAATAAATAAATAAATAAATAAATAAATAAATAAATAAATAATACGATGATTTGAAGTGAAGGAAATAAATAAATAAATTAAATAATTGATGAATGAATGAAGAATCCACCAAAATGTAGGCCTAAATTGGTAATATCTGCGGAGCAGCGGAGGATTCGAAGTGAAGGAATGAAGAAGTTCTGGGAGGAAAAACAGAGATTGGCCAGGAAACGTTTGGTTCTATGCGGTCCATACTTGGGAAACAAAAATAAATAAATAACTAAATAAATATGTAAATAAATAAGTACATAAATAAAGAAGGAAGCTTGTAGTTGTGCGTGAACGTGAATCTCGCAATCATGAGCCATGGGACCTCCATTGTAAGTGGAATCCGAACCAAAGGACGTGATATTATGCATCGTAAATCTCACATGCATTTACCAGGAATCGAACCCGGTCCGCCTTGGTTAGAGGCAATCAGCTTTATTATCAGGACCCACAAATTAATAAATTATATAATTAATTAAAAGATAATTCGTTTTAGATTATGAAATTGTTATACTCCTATGTTTTCTCTAGAAATTATCGCATATTCCTAAGAAAAGAAAAGCGGGTCTTCTCTAGTTCCCCTATCTTCCCTCTCCACTAGCGGCACCGGTGTACTTTGGGATCAACACTTGGATGATACATGCTAAAAGCAAACATCTTCAATCGATCTAAGTCAGCCTGGGAGGCTATAATAATGGAACTTCGGAATGTAGAGCTTGAATCATCCCAGTCTACAATATGGACCACTACTGCTTTTTGCTGCTGTACTCCACTTGGAAAACAGAAGGGAAACCATGGCTTATTCAGGGACCAGTCCCGTTTCCATTATTTCCAGTAGCGAGGCTGTGCTTCAGTGGATGTGTTTTGTTTATCTCGCTCCTCGACAGAGTGTTCTGTCGGCATCCGCACAGTCAATTGCGAACGCCACACAAAAACGACAGACAGCAATAAAGTAAAGCACACATCATATAAAAACATTCGGACGTTC
Source organism: Meconema thalassinum (assembly GCA_946902985.2). Taxonomy (NCBI): domain Eukaryota; kingdom Metazoa; phylum Arthropoda; class Insecta; order Orthoptera; family Tettigoniidae; genus Meconema; species Meconema thalassinum. Next base: position 207,660,950 of record OX336394.1, on the reverse strand, counting down.
AATTTATATTCTCCAAATAGCAGACGACTTTATTGTACACTGCTGTAATAGAATACTCCAAAGGACGCATTAATACAGTAACATTGTGAACCACTCACTGGCTTCAGTAGCCTACAGTTATTAGAGGTAAATTTTGGATTCTATAACACTAAGTTTAATCGGTGTAGGGATACGTAAAGAATTATTGACGTGAGTTCAACACTCGAGATTGAACCTGTAGAGCGAAAGTTCGATATAAAGAACAGTAAAACTAATACGTAATTTTTACGGTCATTATTTATTGCTATCAAAATATATTTATTTCTAATATATCATGACTAGCAACCCGCCCCAGCTTCGCCCGGGAACAGTTATGAATGCATTACGTGATACGCGCTTTCTTTTTTTTTTTCGATGTCGATGAACAACGATCTATATTCATTTTACGTCTCGTCATGAAGAGTTAAAATAACTGACTGGACTATTAATTATATTATCATGGAGATGCATGTGCAACGAATTCTTGTCAGACGTAATTTAAAAATGGCGAGGTGCATGAAACACAAATCCCCCTGCCGTCCAATCTTAACTTGACTGTGTAGTTTGCGGAACGAAAAGTTCACAGGTGAAATGAAGAAAAGCCGAGTTGCACTTCCAGGGAAACTCCAAACACAACCACTTTTCTCTGAAGTCTTAACTCAACAAGACTCAACAGTTTGCTGATGGCTGTATCTGGGGTATTAGGCTCACCCGCTAGGTAAGCTGTAACTGGGGTGATAATCTCGCCCCTAGCTAGCTCGTAAACTATCGCATCAGTAATTGAATGGAGATTGTTGGAAGAAACGAAAACGTAAAATTACTTGTAATGACCGATGTATATAGTATTGAAGATAGAGATATGCTCTCGCGGACTTTTTTGTAGAACTGTTCATGCTGAACAATTATTACACTCACATTAATATTTTTTACGGTTTTCCCAGCGTAAGCTTAAAAAGAGCACGAACGCTAGGTTTTTATCGATTTTTTCACTGAAATCGTTAATGCTAGTTTTCCTTCGATTATAAATAAATAATTTTCTACAGAAACCTTCCTCGAGATATCCTTTACAGAATGGTGAAAACTGCAACAGAATCCATCCAGTGGTTCTCAAGATTACCCGTGACATCCAAGAATCGGGGACTTCATTTTATATTCAGTAGAAATTAATGAGGTATTTTTGTTGTTGGTTTATTTAGGTGCTTTGCGCCATCGTGGCCATGTAGCCCCGTGTAATTCGGTATGTGTGGAATTTGTCTGATAATCTGTCTTATTGTGATGGCTGTATTAGTGTGTGTATCTGTAAGTCATGTTAGAATTAGGAAGGAAACAGCCGTGACCTTAAGTTAGGAACCATCCTGGCATTTGCCTGGACTAAAACCGGGAAACCACGGAAAACCACTTCCAAGATGAATGAGGTGGGAATCGAACCCATCATTTCTCAATTTTGCCTCACGGTGCTGAGTGTACCCCATTCCAGCATTCAAACCAGAATTAAATTTCTTGGTAGAGCCAGGCCCCAGTGGTGACAGCTAATAATGCTAGACACTACGCAACGAGGTGGGCTCCTTAATTCGGTGCATGCTACTTAGATGTTAACACCTGTGCGACGACCGTATTCAAGTATTCATAAGTATAAATCAGTGTGCATGCTCTAATTTTATTATATTGTTGTATAACTCAAATATTTACACGTGAAAAATATTCATACCATACGATAGACTAACCTTTTCATAAAGCGAGATTCACTGCGAATCATGAATGCGAAGGTAACCAAGACAGGCTACTGTATACTAAGTAGAGCAAAACATATTTCTAAATATTTGTATAATTTTAAAAATCAACCCTAGTAAACAGGATCGAATGATAACCATATCTTCTTGAATTCCCACTTTATCAGCGAATAATATTATTACATGTATATTTATTTTCTGGAATAGTGTGTTATACATATAGTTACCTCGCCTAACTCTATATGAATTGCAGCCAAATGGCCATAGCAGGTTCAATTTCAAGTAGTTGCAACTTTGGCTACTAGATACTACTGTCACTAACATCTAGCAGTGAACGTTGAAACTCAATAGAGAGTTTCTAGCTAGTCAAATATAACCTACAAATTTTGCTTTTGCATGGCATAAATCTATGACATGGACCGCCGGCTTTACTTCCCCTCCGTTGGAAGGCATACTGAAGGATTTTAACGCTCATAAAAATCTGACGACTTCGACCGGGTCTGAACCCTTTGTTCTGTTGATAAGAAAGTTTGCACACTCCTTGAACTGTCTTTTATATTCAGTTTTCAATTTGAATATTTGAAATTAACTTCCCCTAGTTATTAAACTAAAAATTTCAAAAAATTGGACTCATTTATACATTGATCATGCTTTTCTTTGATAATTTCCACAAAACTTCACATTTCTGTAAGATTATTATTTTAGAATGTTCATAATGCTTGTGTTAACAATGTGAACTAACATCGTTTGCCTATCTTTTGAAATAATATTTTTTCTCCCTTTTTTTATAAGAGTAGATTTTTTTGTAATTTTTTGACATTTTAATGAGCTATGTTTACTCAGAAAATACAAAATTCGATTGTTACAGGAATGGTTCCAGTTCACAATCTTAAGACACAGAACATACATAAGAATACAAAATGTCATCAAAATATCTCAAAAACTTTTCCTCGCATTGGTAAGTTCAACCGTTCCCCAAACTTTATTTTTCCTTTTTTTTCCTTCATAACTCAAAGAGTTTTTGAGATATTTTGTTGAAATTTTGTATATACATGTATCTCACGTGTCTTAAGAATGTGAACTAGAACCATTGCTGTAACATTTGTTTTTTGTATTTTCTGAGTGAACACAGCTCAATAAAATGTCAAAAGAATGTCAAAAATCTACTCTTATAAAAAAGGGAGAAAAACATATTATTTCAAAAGATAGGCAAAAGATGTTAGTTCACATTGTTAACACAAGCATTATGAACATTCTAAAACAATAATTGTCCAGAAATTTGAAGTTTTGTGGAAATTATCAAGGAAAATCATGATCAAATGTATAAATTAGTCCAATTTTTTGAAATTATTTTTTTAATAACTAGGGAAAGTTAATTGCAAATATCCAAGTTGAAAGCTAAAGATAAAGGACAGTTCTAGGAGTGTGCAAACGTTCATATCAACAGAACAAAGGGATACCGAGGAAAACTATTTTAAATATCTGTGGTTTTTACACTTGTAAAGGTGTACCTTCCCCCTTACTTCCCCGCCGTTGGAAGGCATACTGAAGGATTTTAACGCTCTTAAAAATCCAACGACTTCGACCGGGTCTGAACCCGCAATCTTCAGTATAGCAGTTCAGCATTCTACCAACTACACCACCGAAGCCTAATCTAAATGAGCAAAAACACGTTGATCAACTGGAACGTATAAATTGATAGTCTTTCTTTAGTTCATATGAAATGACTATATTATTCGGAGACTCAGGGTTACTTTAATCAAAACGCACATGCATAAGAAACAAACATAATTCAAAAGATGATATAACACAGCAAACATGCCTGCAGTTACTCCAATAACACAAATGTATCGTTTGCCAAGGTTTACACATACGAATGTTTTGTTGAATGGGGGAAAATGATCAAAGGTACAGACATCTTTATATCTTCATCTCAATTCTGACGTTTAGAGAGGAGATCGAAAACTTTTCACCGGTAGGTTATCCGCTCTTCAATGTGTGAAAAACATGCAATACAAAGAAAGATACTTCATTGAGAGTTTAACTCGAAGAGATATTGTTCTCCTATTGCAGTCAGAATAAAGTTCAACTGGAATTTATCACTCGTGCTGTGTTCCCTGGAGAGGAGTTAGAAAGAAACTTGGAAGAGGGAGAAGAGGTTAAACATCTGCGTGTGGAAACAAGGACTGCCAACTCTACGCTAATATGGTCCCTAGAGTAAGATTAGTAAACACCTACAACTCAACAGACAAAGATAGTAGCTTAAATTATAATTGATTACCTCTGAATACTTGTCTTCAGTCAAAGATACTTTTCAGGAAGACCTAGCAGTAATATAATAATGTCGGATTTTGTCGTTCCCTGTAACGCTATGAAAGTTAAGGAGGTTAGATATCTAAGCTCCTTAACACTATAGCGCTCTCTAGTAGAGAAAGGAGGAACTCTGTGTTGGTGGCAATCCCGAGATTAATTTTGCAATTATGAACACGGCCTACTGAATTCAAATGGGTTCTTTAACATGCCAACAACGTATGCCGCTTTAATTCATGCGCAATTGGTAGATGCAGTTCGGAGTTTCAAGGTTCGAACTCTTGTGTTTATGGTAGCCATATTCGAGTTTATCATAGAATGTTTTTCAGTCGGTCAACATGACGGTGACCAACTAGACATCTAAATTTATTAAAGTCTAGTGTATGTAGTAATTGTGTATTTGGGTTATAAACGTAACTAACCACATTATAATAGACCACCAGTTAAAAAGGAACCTCAAATAGATGTTAACAAAATGGTCTTAACAACATTTTTATTTGAAGCTTGTTATAATAATAAGTTAATCTCAAATTATAAAAGCCGACTTGTCAAACACTGGAAAGTAGTTAATTAATTAAATTAACGCGTGCATGTTTCGTTATATCAATGATAACTTCGTCAGCGTGATAAATCGTAGAAACTATCTTAACATAAACAAACAAAAATGGAAATGAATTGAGGGTCACAAAAAATAATTAATAAACAATTATAGGATGTGCGAAATACTTGGACATTTATATTCCAACCGTAAATGAAACGATAACATTGCACCACATCCACCTGAGATAGGCTATCAAGTCACTTCCATAAATTTTGCACATGGGAAAGTTTGCTTCAGGACATGGACCTGCTCGAATCTGTTTGTTGGTTATTTCCTTCCGCTGTTCAAAACGGTTAATGTATATTTCCTAGGTAATTATATAATTATAGGATGTGTGAAATACTTGGACATTGATAACCAATCGTAATGAAATGAAATTCAATAAAGTAACATCATGAAACAGTGCATCAAAAGTGGAACAAGTAATGAATATGTTTGACAAGGCGGCTTTTATAATTTGAGATTAATATCAATCAACACGGATAATATTGAATACCATTTTAATAATAAGTTAGCAAATCGCAGTGGACATACATTACCCCATAAACAATATTAGTAATAACGAAGCGTTTTGGTGTGCTACAGACCAACTGAGAAATAACGTCTTATAAATAAGATTTTTCACGTTACACAAGTTTAAAACTGATGAAGATGATAATTGTTGTTCTAAGGGGCCTAACATCTAGGTTATCGGCCCCTAATGGTCTGGGTGATAGCGGAAATGATAATGAAAGGAAACCAGAACGAAAATTCAGCGATACGGAAAATACTTGCAAAAATGAGCTCAGATTGAAAATACTCACAAAATGGAGAGAGGTAATACTTACAAAAGGAAATTTAGAACGAAAATACTCACAAAAGGAATAGATTGAAAAATATGCACAAAATGTAGATTAGGTTCAAAATCCGTACAAAATGCAATGTGGTGTTGGAATACTTACAGAATGCAATTTGTATTCAAAATATTTACAAAATGCAAATGAGAATGGAAATACGTACAAAATGCAATTGAGAATCAAAATAATTACAAAATGCAATTGAAATTGAAAATACACAATGCAATTCGGATTGAAGAAATCACATTTCAGATCCAAAATACTCACAAAGTGCAATTAAAATTCAAAATGCTTACAAAATGCAATTGAAATTGAAAATGCTTACAAAATATACGGGAGATTCAAACTAGTCATTTGGATTGACAATACTTACAAAGCGCAATTTAGATTGAAAATACTTACAAAATGTAATTTAGATTCAAAATACCCCAAAAATGCAATTGAGAATCAAAATACTTGCAAAACGCCCACCATACCAAATGCAATTTAGATTGAAAATACTTGAAAAAAGCGGCTTAAGTTGAAAATACTTACAAAATGCAATTGAAATACAAAATACTCTCAAAAGTCCCAGATCCTATATTGAAAGACGTACTAAAAAGCAATTTAGATTGTCAATCTTTACAAAATGCAATTGAGGTTGAAAACACTCCCAAAATGCAATTTAGATCGAAAAAACTTATAAAATGCAACGCAAATTTAAAATGCCTACACAATGGAGTGTAGATGAAAAATAAATGCTAAAGGGAATTTAGATACACGGGGGCCAATTAACAAAATCAGTGTGGGAATCTTAAAGAGAAAAGGATATTATAATGAAAAGAAAACAAGAGGTCTGACCCCTCGAAGAAGGAGGGATCAGGAAAGATGAGACAAGGGCCAATTAAGGCGGTAAAGGAAGAGCCTCCCTAGGCCTCAGATACCCTCGTAAAGTCGGGGTCGGAAAGAAACAAGAGTTGACTAAGGGAGGTCGACAGGAAAGAAGACGGAGAGGAGCTCGGCACAAGTAAGTGGATGCAATGCTGCACTCAGCTGAGGTCCCATGGTCGCCAACCCACGTCCCACTAGATGTGAGCCCCTGGGGGGAAATTAAAGGAAATATATAATTGTTTCATTCAATAATCGTAAATATTTTTGCACATAAGTGTAGGGATATCCACCAAACCTAATCTTACAAGGGGACCGCACCTACTAGTCATCAGAGATTGTGCCCAAATTTATGGTAAACTAGGAGTAGTGCCCGGCTTCGCCCGATGGATTCATTTGTTTTATGGATGATAATGAATACTACTACAGAACTGGAAAATGATATTTAAAGTAATAGAAAGAAAAAATATAACTTTTTGTGGTGGTCGTGGTAGTGGGGGTGATAAGTAGTACAGTATAATGGACGTAACATTCAGGACATTTTTCCGTAATGATAATGACAATAATGAATAGGGAAACGGCTATTTACTAACTACAGTACTGACACAATACATGTAATTTACAAACGAATTGAAAAATATGATTAGAAAGAGGAGTAAGTGAAATAAGAGACACGGCCTAGGGTCTATATCTCATTGGCTCTTGGAAAAATAGAGACGAATAGTGTCGTCTTTTGTCGCATAGCGCCGTAGGAAAATAATCAGAGCACTTGGAAAACTTCGGCTGTCCCGAGCTCCTGTTGCAGCAATAGTGTCATTTATCGCTACAAAGCGCTCAAGGATAAGGATCGGAATAAATGAAAGTAAATTTGATAGCACCATCGCTTATTGTATCTGATAACCTCAATGTACTGCACCAACACTATCGCACTTATACAGAGGCATAATATTCATAATGATAACTGTTTTAAGGGGCCTAAGAAATCTTTTTTGCACTAATTATTCCTCGTGACTGCAATTTATAAGCAGCGCAAAATGTAACTATTTTCGCAATTCTGCACCAGTGCACTGGTAGGGACGACGTGATGCAGCCCGAATTACCAGCCAACAATATACTTATTAAAATATTATTACAGGTACACCACTACGGACATGTTCTAGGGCCTAAAAGCGAGGTTTTTAAGTTAATTTTGTCTGTTTTCTAAATGCAGGGAACGGAGAGGGTTTTCCAAACTATCAAGTGGACAGTGGTACCAGCAGGATTTCAAGGGGTAAGTACTGTATGTAAAATTTGGTGCAATTAGATGAAACGATGTAGATTTGTGCTAAATTGCCTAAATGCAGGGAGTGGAGTGGTCTGTCCAAAAATTCAAGTGGACATTGTTACCCACAGGGTTCCAAAGTGTAAGTATACAAATTGTCGTTCAAATCGGTGAAACGTTGTAGCTTTGTGCCAAAGGGCCTAAACGCAGGGAATTGAGTGGCCTGTCCAAAATTTGATGCAGACAGTGTTACTCGTCGGGTTCCAATGAGGGAAGTATTTAAATTTTGGTTCAGATCGGTGAAACGGTGTAGATTTGTGCCAAAGGGCCAAAATGCAGGGAATGGAGTAGTCTGTCCGAAATTTAAATGAGACAGTGTTACCCGCAGGGTATAAGGTGCTCCGGGGTTTCTGGGCCCATGGGGTAACTGGGCCATGGGTTATTCATATCCATATTTGTGGGAATTATAATGTTATTTGGTTGGCACACCTTCATATTCCTTGTTTCTCTCTCGAACAACAGGCATTACTTCATTTGGAGAGGGGTACAGACCACAAAGTATCTGTGTCAGTGCTTATGCTGCCCTGATTCTTGCAGTGAGGACTTGTTTAATGTTCGTTTCTGGGCAAACACAGTTTGATTATATATGTATAACTAGCAGAAGTACCCGTTCTTCGAACGGTGTTCGGTGTTAACACCAGACATAATCAATTGAGCTACTGTTGCAATGGTTACCGGTTTGCCATTCCTTCATAAGTTTATCAGAACGAAGTTAGTTTTCTGGATATATCACACTCACTGTTAATTTAAGGGCCTTAAAATGTGGTTTTCGGAGACCCTTTATAGACTCCCGAATTGTGTGTCTCTCATTGAGAAGCGCAACATATGCTTTGGTCGTCCTTCTAGGATAATTTTTATATTTCGCCTATTTTAGCATGTATTTTGAGAAGTTCTTCCCTATATCCACCCTTCTACTGTATGAAAAGTACGGTGAAGAGTTTTATAAATGATTGGTGTATTGACTCATGTTTACCATACCTAATTTTACAATGCACCAAGCATCCGAACACGAGTTATAGGCGTACATAAAGGTACACAGGAAGACAGATAGACAATTCTATTGTCTACAACATATCACCCAGGTATCCAAATATGGGTATATATATATATACCACACATTATGAAACTAAATCATCCTTACGATAAACCCGTATCTCGACAAAAAAGAAAAAAAAAAAGATTAGTCAAAATGTGCTCTCAAACTAAATTCACCTAACGTGTACTTCCTGACGTGAAATAGAATTGAAAGCCTCGTAGACGAAACGCAATACACGTCACATAAAAACTGACCCTCTACGTTGTGTCAGGACCCCATACACAGGAAGACATCTTTCATAAATTATAAAGGTTTGTGGTGCATGAAAATGCAGGTTCTTTAGCCTCAAATGGCCCAAATTCCTAAAAGCCGCAAAAAATGCTGATTCAATTCAGGAATTTTTGAAAATTATGTTGCTGTTTGGAGATATAATAGACCTTCTGTACTATATGTCGCACGTGAAAATTGCATGAAAAAATTCTAGGTTACCACTTGACCCCCTTAATTGCTTTGATGAATTACACAGTCTACGTTGGTTCCGTGATAACCTTATAGCCATTTGCAAACTTTCACAGAAATATAATAAATGGAGTGACATTACTTCTTACAGAAATAGATGGAAAGTTGGATGCCACCCCTTGAGATAATGTTGTCATGGTTACCGATTTGCATTCCTTCATTAGTTTGTTAAATTAAATTGAATTAGTTTTCGGGGAATATTTCAGAAACTGTTGGTTTTAGAGCCTTATAATTTAGTTTTCGAGGACCCTTTAGGGCCCCCGAGTTTTGTTTCTGGCACCGAGGGGCTTTGTCTCGTCATTGTACCCCTTCACCCCCTTAAGCGCATTATACGTAATGATGAATTTTACAGCTTAATTTGGTCCCGTGATAACCTTCTAGCCGTTTGCAAACTTTCACACTAATGTAATTAATATGATAGCGGGTTCAAACCCGGCCGAAGCCGTCGGATTTTTTAAGAGCGTTAAAAATCCCTCAGTATGCCTTCCTTCGGAGGGGAAGTAAAGCCGGCGGTCCCATGTCATAGATTTATGGCAGGTTAAAGATCCTTCCACTAATTGCACCTGTGTGAAGCTAAATTGGATAGGTTAAGAATGTAAACAACGCTCTTAGGTTTCTATGTTCGTTGCCAAGAGCCGACTGCGGCGGCGTCTAGTAGCTCAGTTCTGAACTTGGCCTAGTAGTCGTTGACGGTGGCGCTTGGCGGCAAAAGTAGGAACTATTTGAAAAATTCTTAGTTGCAGTACTTAAATTAACAAACAGATAACACACACTAATACAGTCATCACAATTAACACCGGTTATCAGACAGATTCTACACACACCCAAAGTACACGGGGCTACATGACCGCGTTGTCGCAGCCCCTAAACTTAAGAACCAACCAACCAACCAATGTAATTAATGGAATTGCATTGTGTCTTACAGCAATAGATGGACCTGTGAGGTTCTGTTGCCATGGTTACGGGATTGCATTCTTTCATTATTGTATTAAATGAAATTAGTTTTCTGGGAATATCTCTAAAATGGTTGGTTTTAGGGCCTTAAAATGTGGTTTTCGGAGCCTGTAGGGCTCCCGAGTTTTGTTTCTCACACTGAGACGCTGAAAATGAGCTTTGTCTCGTCTTTCTACGCCCATTTCAGCATGTATTTTAAGGAGGTAGGCCCTCTTTTATTAGAGGTATTGAGAAGAGTTACATCAATGATTACTTTCGTGCCTCTGATGGACATCTGTACCAAATGTTACGTTGATCCACACAGCCGTTCTAGAGTGATGCGCGTGCAAAATTGTACACAGACAGACAAACAGACAGACAGACAGACAGACAGACAAAAAAATTCTTTTTGCGCGCAACAATCATAAACCAGTCTGAAACGCATTAATAACTAATCTTCCGTGGAAATTCAGAAAAAAACAGACAATCTTTCATTTTTATATAGAGATTCCATGTTTCTCCTTTGATTTTGTATTGCACCCTTCAATAAAGCATGGTTTTCTCAAGATTCATCTACGGGGTCGTGTTCAGTCCTGACTGCATTATAGAGCAAAGTTCGCTTAAAAACAACATGCTCTAATGAATAGAAAGGTCCATGACAGAGGCTATACTAGAAATAAAATGAATAACAAGTAGAATAAAAGAAATTTAATGACTGAAAATTATGTGCATAATAATAATAATAATAAATAAAAAGGAATCCTCCCTGACTTTCACCCCCTTAAGAAATAAATATATTACTGAGCGGTAAGACTCGCTCCACACAACAAAACAATGTGAATACAGCTTCACACAAAATGATTAATCACAATATAAACTTTGAGCGGTAAGAACTCGCTCGTCACAACTTATGGATACAAGTCCATTTTTCCTGGTCAAGAAGTTATATAATGCGTGGTGTACTGCTCGTTAATAAGAAAATGAGTACTGATGCGAGTCCGTTTACAACTGAAACAGTCATGTTGCTCACGGAGTTGCATCTTTTTAAATCATACTACGGCTATGGGACCCAACCTTAATTAACACAGCACAATTACTACTGACACAAGCAAGATCTAATAATACAAAAAGATGACGAATCTTCCTGATATTCTAGCTGGTGCCAACGCACACAAAATAAAAAGAGCATGCCACAAATAGGCCAAAACGCTCGCATCACAAATTGGGAACGCAGCATCGCACATCCTAATGCCACACGGGGTCATTGAACGCGCAAAATAAACACACAAGAAGTGAAGCAACAGCAACAAAATACAAGCCTAACGGCTGAAAACTATATTTACATTTTTTTATAAAACGCCAGACAAACAGATATTTCGGGAGCTACCTTATAACTATGGACAGCACCCATTTAATCAATCAAATACTCATTATAACCGATCAGGTTTTGTGAATTTTAAACAACGTCTTAAATTGACGTACAGGACCCTGGCCTGTTACTAATGACAAGTCGCGTTATCTGATTTGAGCGCACCCTTCTTGTATGAATCATCGCTGCCTCAACTATGTCTCTCAGTCCTTCAAGCTAGGTGCTATTTCCATCTGGAAACGCAAACATATCTCACTCATCCACTTGGATGGCAATAAAACACAAAATATACCACGAGTCCAGCCTCGCGAGGTTATGAACTGGGCTGATGTGGAGCAAGTCAGAATAATCACAATGATATATTCTCGCTAACACATCATAAAATCACACTGCGCACCATAATGCTTGGACTGACTCACTCATAAACATACCAACTGGGTCGGCTCAAAACAGATCAACAATATTGCGTCCATAGACACATTAAAAACAAGAAGTTCCGTGAAGAACTATACAGCCTACTTTTCATGCCAATGATTATTCTACAGAATATGAACCTATCTAGAATAATGACGAAATTAAGTTGGTAATATCGAAATATCTAATTAGTTCAAAATATACCTGGTAATATGTAGCCTAATAGAGCACTACAGTTGGCAGCCCTGGTGACTGAATATATTCTTAGTTCCATCTCTGAAGGTACAGAATACAAAATTTGGTTGAAGTCCAATGGACGTTACATGCAGTTAGACACTGGATCTATCAGCACGCGTAAAAGCATGTTTCCAACAATACCATGCGTGTGCAGGTCAGAAATAATCTGAAATATTATGATATCTGTTGTGCCAATTTTGGATGAAATCCGTTTTTTAGTATAGAAGTTACATGTATTTTAAAATTGGACATATCAGCAGGCATAGAATCATGTTGGCAGCACTGCCTTGTATTAATTACTCCAAATTAATCTATAATGTCAGGTGATGTACGTGTGCAACGTATAGAGCTGTGGGCTTGCATACTTTCTGATATATTGATATTAGCGTAAAAATATATAGACAGCATTTATTAAGAGTTGGCAGCCCTGATTGCTCTTAACAATACTTATAGTCATATCTGTTATGGTACACATAGCACATACGAAATTTGGTTGAACTCCAACTGATAGTATAGAAGTTACATGTATTTAAATATTGGAACTATCAGCAGGCTTATAATCATGTTGGTAGAACTGACGTATATAAGTTACTCCAAATTAATCTAAAATGTCAGAATATACGTGTGCATAGTTTAAAGCTGTTGGCTTGCATACTTTCTGATATATAGGTATTTGGATAAAAAAGAGAGAGAAATTATTAACAGTTGGCAGCCCTGGTGGCCCTTAAGAATACGCTCAGTCATATCTGTTTATATACAGATATTACATACAAAATTTGGTTGAAATCCAATTGATAGTGTAGAAGTTATATGCATTTATAAATTGGACCTATCAGAAGGCTTAAAATTATTTTGGCAACACTGTCATAGTTGGCCTCCTGGAAATTAAACTGAAATAGTATTATCTACATGTGTGCCAATTTTGGAATAGCTCCCATGCATACCTTGCAAGATATCCAACATGGAGCTCAAATTTCTAGTGCGTTTTTCAGCAGTTGGTAGCACTGGCATCATTTTCAATTATGGACGTGAGATATTCCGGTGCACATCTTTACTCATACTAAATTTGGTTTTGATTGCTGCAGCCGTTTAGGAGTTGATAGGGGGACACACACACACAGCCAGACAGACAGACGCACATTTTCCCGGATCGATCTCATAAGTCTACTTTTTCCTCATTTTTGCAAAATGTGAAAAGTAGGCTAAAACTACACAACAAAAACTCGGGTACAAAGTGCCATCCCGTACAGATATGCTGGAAAAGCGACTATCAAAATAATCCTGATCCGTCATGAATTCTGCTCACGAATAATCTTTACCCTCCAAATTCTATTTTTAATCTCAAAATAAATTCAGTTCCATTTTTGTTATAAGGCATACCTCCGAATTATAATGCTTGACTGTGATTTACGCAAGCGAATGCGAGCACGAGCTGCGCGTCACCCCGTATAATTGAACCAAACAAAATCACAATATTTACAAATTACACAACGCTCGGCTTGTCCCATACTTAATGTGTCAGTAAAACAAGAACTAAGAATCTACATTACCAAACAAACAAACAAACAATTATCTACAAAAATATGTCCCATAATACCATAGCTGATTTAATAAATAAATAAATTCATTTTACTCAATCCTTTAAAACAGCGTCAGGAAAAACATCTGCAGCCATCACTCCTTTAAGATGCTTAGCTCGTCATCGACATATTCTGGCAAATGTCCTGCTGGTTCCAAGATCCGGCCTCGTTCCTAGACGTCTTCTCGTGCTGAATTAAATATTGTTTGTCAGATACACACACGATATATTTCCTATTAAATTCAAGTACTAAATTCCTTGACAGTCTATTGGTGAATTATTTCGATGAACTGGTCCTATCTGGTAGTACTGGGACTACAACTAAATCACTGAAGTTACACTTATAACTTGACGAAAATGTTCCATGTTCAAATACATGAAAATATGCAGAGTATGCCTCGTGTCCTCGGTCACCTGAATAAAAGATATTACGTCCTCAAATCTCTTATATAAAAACATGTGTCCTGACTGACTGACTGACTGACTGACTGACTCATCATCGCCCAGCCAAAACTATTAAAGTTAGAAACATGAAATTTTGGGGATATGTTCGTGGTAAGTCGAAAACGCGCACTAAGAAAGGATTTTTGGATATTCAGGTTCTAAAGGTGTCTTAAGGGGGTACACATGCATTTCATTGAATAGCAATATCTCCGGCTTGGTTTCATTGAGGGACGTGATACTCGGCATATAAACGTATCATTAAAAATAAGAAGACATGTGTCTGAGGGTTTTTCGATGTGGTGTATATTATGAGGTGAAAGGGGTGAAAAGTGGGGGTTGAAGGGTTCCTAACGGAGCGTGTATCTCTTAAACGACATAGGCGAGGAGTTTGAAACTCAGCGGAAAAAAAAATCAGCTTAAAAAATAAGTAAATAGGTGTTTGACCGTTTTTTCATAAATCGAATTTAAGGGGCCCATGGGGAGGGGTGAAATTCTGAAAAAAGAAAATTGAAAGATACAAAGTCCTGACTCACTCATCATCGCCCAGCCTAAATTATTGAAGTTAGAAACAAGACATTTTGGGGATATGATCATTATATGTCCAAACCGTCCACTAAGGGAGGTTTTTTGGATATTCAGGTTCTAAAGGGGTGTTAAGGGGGTAAAACCTGCATTTCATTGAATAACAATAACTCCGGATTGGTTTCATTTGTGGATGTGATACTCGGCATATAAACTGATCATTAAAAATAAGAAGACACGTGTCTGAGGGTTTTTCGATGTGGTGTATATTATGAGGTGAAAGGGGTGAAAAGTGGGGGTTGAAGGATTCCTAACGGAGCGTGTATCTCCTAAACGACATAGGCGAGGAGTTTGAACTCAGCGGAAAAACATCAGCCTAAAAGATAAGTAAATAGGTGTTGACCGTTATTTTTTACATAAATCCAATTTGAGGGGCCCATGGGAAGGGGTGAAATTCTGGGGGGGGGGGCAGGAAAGAAAGTGTCCTAACTGATTGACTGACTGACTCACTCTTCAATCTCAGGGAGTGAAAGCTGCTTAAAAATAAGTAAATAAGTGTTCGACAGTTTCTTTTTCATAAATCAAATTTAAGGGGTTCATGGGGAGGGGTGAAATTCTGGAGAAAAGGAAATGAAAGAAAATGTCCTGACTCACTCATCATCGCCCAGCCAAAATTAAAGAAGTTAGAAACATGACATTTTGGGGATATGTTCGTTGCATGTCAAAACCGTACACCAAGGGAGGATTTTCGGATATTCAGGTTCTAGAGGGGTCTTAAGGGGGTTGAACCTGCATTTTATTAATTAACAATATATCACTAGTGGTTTCATATGTGGATGTGATACTCGGCACATAAACTAATCATTAAAAATAAGCACACATATGTCTAAGGGTTTTTCGATGTGGTGTAAATTATAAGGTGAAAGGGGTGAAAAGTGGGGGTTGAAGGTTTCCTAACGGAGCGTGTATCTCTTAAAAGACATAGGTGAGAAGTTTGAAATTCAGCGGAAAAAATCAGCTTAAAAATTAAGTAAATCGGTGTTCGAAAGTTTTTTCATAAATTCAACTTAAGGGGCCGATGGTGTGGGGTGAAATTCTGGGGGGAAAAGGAGAGAAAGTGTCCTAACTGACTGACTAACTCACTCACTCATCAAACTCAGGGGAAAAAGACAGCTTAAAAAATAAATTAATAGGTGTTCGAGCGTTTCTTCATAAATTCAATTTAAGGGGCCCATGGGGAGGGGTAAAATTCTGATAAAAATAATTGAAAGAAAATGACCTGATTGACCCACTCACTCATCATCGCCCAGCCAAAATTATAGAAGTTAGAAACATGAAATTTTGGGGATATGTTCATTGTATGTCGAAAACGTCCACTAAGGAAAGATTTTTGGATATTCAGGTTCTAAATGGGTGTTAAGGGGGTAAACCTGCATTTCATTGAATAACAATATCTCACGAGTGGTTTCATTTGGGGATGTGATACTTGGCATATAAACCAATCATTAAAAATAAGCTGACACATGTCTAACGATTTTTCGATGTAGTGTATATTAAGAGTAAAGGGGTGAAAAGTGTGGGTTGAAGGATTCCTAACGGAGCGTGCATCTCCTAAACGACATAGGCGATGAGTTTGAAACTAAGAGGAAAACAATCAGCTTAATAATAAATAAATAAATAAATAAATAAATAAATAAATAAATAAATAAATAAATACATAAATAAATAATTTACCAAATAGGTGTTCGACCGTATTTTCATAAATCCAATTTAAGGGGCTCATGGGGAGGGGTGAAATTCTGGAAGAAAAACGTCCACTAAGGGAGGAATTTTGGATATTCACTCTCATCGACCAACCAAAACTATTAAAGTTAGAAGAATGATATTTTGGGATTATGTTTGTTGTGCGTCGAAAAGTCTACTAAGGAGGGATATTTGGATATTCAAGTTCTAAAGGGGTGTGAACGGGGTTAAACCTGGATTTCATTGAAGAACAATATGACACGACTATGACGCGAGCGAAGCCGCGGGTACCTGCTAGTCTTATATATAAAAGTGAAAGTCTGTATGTATGTATGTGGGTGGGTGGGTTGGTTCCGTATACAAATCTACACCGTTCCACCAATCTCAGCCAAATTTTGCATACACATAGTTTTGGACCCAGAAGGAACCGCTGGCCACATGAATTTTCGATAGTCTTTCTCATTCTTCTGATTTCGGCCCTTTTGCACTCAAGCACAGGCTAATCAAATCATAAAATATACTCATGAAGGAATGGCAAGATAGATAGTTTCCATGGCAACATAGCTCAAGTCGAGACACGGCCGTCTGGATGCCAGTTGCGCTCTGCACTACAGATATAGAAAATGAGCATCTTTACTTGAAATCCCGTTAGTTACTCACCTACTCACACAGCACTGTCAACCGAGTTTAGCATAACAAAGACTTGACACTATCTTCTACTATATATTTGTCAAATACCACTCACTCACTCACTCACTCATTCATTCATCACGAAACCTCAGAAACCACCGAACAGATTGGAAAGAAATTTGGTATGCTGCTTCTACAAGGGCAACAAATGCCCACTAAGAGAGGATTTTTGTATATTCAGGTTCTAAAGGGGTGTTAAGGGGGTAGACCTGCATTTCATTGAATAGCAATATCTCCCGATTGGTTTCATTGGGGGATGTGATACTCGGCACATAAACTCATCATAAGAAGACACGAGTCTGAGGGTTTTTCGATGTGGTGTATATTATGAGGTGAAAGGGGGTGAAAAGTGGGGATTGAAAGATTCCTAACGGAGCGTGTATCTCTTAAACGACATAGGCGAGGAGTTTGAAACTCAGCGGAAAAAATCAGCATGAAAGTAAGTAAATATGTGATTGACCGTTTTTTTTTCATAAATGCAATTTAAGGGGCCCAAGGGGAGGGGTGAAATTCAGGAGGGGGGGGACAGGAAAGAAAGTGTCCTAACTGATTGACTGACTGACTCACTCATCAAACTCAGGGGGAAAACTGCTTTAAGGTAAGTAAATAGCTGTTCGACAGTTTTTTTTTTCATAAATCAAATTTAAGGGGTTCATGGGGAGGGGTGAAATTCTGAAAAAAGAAAATTGAAAGAAAATGTCCTGACTAACTCACTCACTCACTCACTCATCATCGCCCAGCCAAAAGTATTGAAGTTAGAAACATGACAGTTTGGGGATATGTTCATTGTATGTCAAAACCGTCTACTAAGGGAGGATTTTCGGATATTCAGGTTCTAAAGGGGTCTTAAGGGGGTTAAACCTGCATTTCATTGAATAACAATATCTCCCGATTGGTTTCATTGGGGGATGTAATACATGGCATATAAACTCATCATTAAAAAATAAGAAGACACGTTTCTGAGGGTTTTTCGATGTGGTGTATATTATGAGGTGAAACGGGTGAAAAGTAGGAATTGAAAGACTCCTAGTGGAGCGTGTATCTCTTAAACAACATAGGCGAGGAATTTGAAACTCAGCGGAAAAAAATCAGCACAGAAAATAAGTAAATATATGTTTGACCGTTTTTTCATAAATCCAATTTAAGGGGCCCATGGGGTGGGGTGAAATTCTGGGGGGGGGGGTAGAACAGGAAAGAAAGTGTCCTAACTGATTGACTGACTGACTCACTCATCAAAGTCAGGGGGAAAAACTGCTTTAAAGTAAGTAAATAGCTATTCGACAGTTTTTTTGATCAATCAAATTGAAGGGGTTCATCGGGAGGGGTGAAATTCTGAAGAAAAACAAATGAAAGAAAATGTCCCGACTCATTCACTCACTCATCATCGCCCAGCCAAAAATATTGAAGTTGGAAACATGGCATTTTGGGGATATGTTTGTTGTATGTCAAAACCGTGCACTTAGGGAGGACTTTTGGATATTCAGGCTCTAAAGGTGTCTTAAGGGGGTTAAATCTGCATTTCATTGAATAACAATATCTCACGAGTGGTTTCATTTGTGGATGTGATACTCGGCATATAAACTAATCATTAAAAATAAGCAGACATGTGTCTAAGGGTTTTTCGATGTGGTGTATTATTATGAGGTGAAAGGGGTGAATAGTGGGGGTTGAAGGATTCCTAACGGAGCGTGTAGGCCTATCTCTTAAACGACATAGGCGAGAAATTTGAAACTCAGCGAAAAAAATCAGCTAAATAAATAAGTAAATCGGTGTTTGACGTTTTTTTTTTCATAAATTAATTTAAGGGGCCAATGGTGTGGGGTGAAATTCTGGGGGTAAAAAGGAGAGAAAGTGTCCTAACTGACTGACTAACTCACTCATCAAACTCGGAGGAAAAAGACAGCTTAAAAATAAGGTAATAGGTGCTCAAGAGTTTTTTCATCAATCCAATTTAAGGGGCCCATGGGGAGGGGTGAAATTCAGGTAAAAATAATTGAAAGAAAATGTCCTGTCTGACTCACTCACTCATCAAGCCCAGCGAAAACTATTAAAGTTGGAAAAATGAAATTTGGGAATATGTTGTCTGTATGTCGATAACGTCAACTAAGGGATGATTTTTGTTTATTCGGGTTTTAAAGAGATGTTAAGGGGATAAACGTGCATTTCATTGAATAACGATATCTCATGAGTTGTTTCTTTGGGGATGTGATATTCGGTATATAAATTAATCATTAAAAACAATCAGACATATATCTAAGGGTTTATCGATGTGGTGTATATTATGAGGTGAAATGGGTGAAAATTGGAGGTTGAAAGATTCTTAACGGAGCGTGTATCTCTTAAACGACATAGGCGAGAAGTTTGAAATTCGGCGGGGAAAAAACAGCTTATACTCTGTGAGCTGCCAGAATGGGATTGACAGTTCTCGCCTCGCCATGTGGTCTGAGAACAAGGTTGCCAAACTGTACAAGCCAGAGATACAGCTGACCAGGCACTGAAGCACGTGGGCTGTAATATTGCAACGCAGAGTATTATGACATCAACTATGCGAACATGGATTGGTCAAGAGGCAGAGGGGTGGTTACTGACGTGGAATTTCCGGCATAATGTCAATCCTATTCAGGCAGCTCACAGACTATAAAATACAAGTAAATAGGTGTTCGACCGTTTTTTTTTTCATAAACCCAATTTAAGGGGCCCTTGGAGAGGGGTGAAATTCTGGCGGAGAAAAACAGGAAAGGAAGTATCCTAACTGACTCACTTACTCACTCATCAAACTCAGGGCGAAAACAGCTTTTAAATAAGTAAATAGGTGTTCGACCGTTTGTTTCATAAATCCAATAAAGGGGTTCATGGAGAGGGGTGAAATTATCAAAAATAAATGAAAGGAAATGTCCTGACTCACTCACTCACTCATAATTGCCAAGCCAAAGTTATTGAAGTTAGAAACATGAAATTTTGGGGATATGTTCGTTGTATGTCGAAAACGTCCACTAAGGAAAGAGTTTTGAATATTCAGGTTCTAAATAGGTGTTAAGGGGGGGTAAACGTGCATTTCATTGAATAACAATATCTCACGAGTGGTTACTTTTGGGGATGTGATACTTGGCATATATACTAATCATTAAAAATAAGCTGACACATGTCTAATGGTTTTTCGATGTAGTGTATATTATGAGGTGAAAGGGATGAAAAGTGGGGGGTTGAAAGATTCTTAACGGAGCGTGTATCTCTTAAACGACATAGCCGAGGAGTTTGAAACTCGGAGGAAATCAATCAGCTTAAAAATAAATAAATAAATAAATAAATAAAATAAATATGTGTTCGACCGTTTTATCATAAATCCAATTTAAGGGGCCTATGGGGAGGGGTGAAATTCTGGAAGAAAACGTCCACTAAGGAAGGATTTTTGGATGTTCACTCTCATCGACCAACCCAAACTATTACATGTCAGCAGAATGATATTTTGGGGATATGTTTGTTGTGTGTCGAAAACGTCTACTAAGGAGGGATTTTTGGATATTCAGGTTCTAAAGGGGTGTTAACGGGGTTAAACCAGCATTTCATTGAATAACAATATGACACGACTATGACGCGAGCGAAGCGAGGCTAAAAATGAGATGGTGTGTGTCTGAGGATTACTCAATCACGCAAGTACCACTGGTCCGATTTACATGAATTTTACATGGAAGTAGCTGATTTACCTCGTTAACATATTGGTTACTTTTGATTTCAATACTTTGCATTATTTAAAGATGGCGACCATTTTAGTGACGTCACTACACCCTTTGGTTTAAAACTTTCATATTTCCATTTCAAATAAAAAGAGAACGCTAAGAAATAGCAAACTTTTGATGGCATATACGAGGTTTAAAATTACATTTTCTATTCGAAAGGTATCTCCAACCATTAGCGAGTAAAACCTAAATTTGTGCTATTAACACGGTCAACGCCGAGCGGTGTAGTTGGACAAAATGCTCCATCCTTAATCTCCCTCTGCGCAGCACCTCGACTATCCCCTGTTTTAACTGTCACCTTCACATTTTAATTTATTTATGACGCGTGCCGAAGCACGGGTACTTCAGCTAGTGCTCAAATAAAAGTCAACGTTACGTCCTCAGACGCACAAATAAAAGTCAACGTTACGTCCTCAGACGCACAAATGAAAGTCAACGTTACGTCCTCAGACGCACAAATGAAAGTCATCTCTCGAAGCTTCATGGATCATTATAAATGAAACTGGCTAGGGTAGGTGTGGAAGGGGATTTATGGAAAAATATTCCATAATAATTATCAGACTAGCATGCGATCGGTATCATTGAGTTCGT
The DNA here is from genome assembly GCA_946902985.2 of Meconema thalassinum. Classification (NCBI taxonomy): domain Eukaryota; kingdom Metazoa; phylum Arthropoda; class Insecta; order Orthoptera; family Tettigoniidae; genus Meconema; species Meconema thalassinum. The sequence continues at coordinate 207,639,453 of OX336394.1, read as the reverse complement.
AGCAGTGTGGAGGTTACGATTTTGCTGTAGCTGGCTCGAATCGATCATGGAATTAATCCGTAGATAACTCCCGCTTAAATTTACCAGGGTGCGTTACCAAGCCGAGTTGCCGCTCAAACAGGGCGTCTTGATATTATTGGTTCAGACTCTTGTAGATCTTTGCGCGCTTTTACTTGTATTTCTGCCACAGGGAGTGGTTAACATGAAGATTGACCAATTACATCGTAGCATTCGATTTTCTTCTTGGCGCCAACACTCATAGCAACAAGCCATATTGTGCGTACCCAAGCCATCTCCGCGCTAAAAGTTGCACCTGTCCTATGTGTCAAGAATATTATGCTACTTCCTAAAATACCACAGGAGCTTAAACCATTGTGTCCTCTCGGCCACTGATTTCTCAATATTTCCCAACACCGTCTGGCTCTCATATCTGCTGTCTGTAGAAATGTATCAAAAGATGATGAATAATTATTAGAATCCTTTATACAGCCTGTGGACAAAGGGTTCAGTATGTACAATATTATTTATCTGCCTCTGATTCGAGTAAATAAAATACTTCATTTGGAGCCATTTTGTAGTTGTGAGAGGTTCAATAATTTGTAAGAAGAAATATTTTCAAACAACGTCGTGTTTTCATATGTTTAACGGGCTTCCGTCGTTGCTTGATAAGTACCTGTTTCCTTATTCCTAGTCAGGCATAAACATAATGAATGAGCTTATAAATAAATATGCTAATTACCACCCCTAGGCCTGTTGTAAATTTCCTGGTAGGGTATTTCTATAACGAAACACGCACATCAGGGATTTGCAACAATGACCACCTCAGATCAAAACATCGGACCTTAAATAATCCACTCAATAATAGACTTTTCCGTCTTGATTAGTAACACATAAGGAACCCTAAAGTTCCAAACTAACACGGTCGGTGCATAATTACAACCAAATACCAGAGACCAAGGGAAAAGTGCACATATATGTCAATTCCACTTTTAATATTTCAACAAACAGAATGTCATCAAAATACAACTGACAAGATCTTCAGCAAGTTTTTTTTAATGTTTCATCATAATAAGTACTGACACTTCATGTACTCATTGCCCCAGAGTAGTGCGACAGGCTTCGGCAGCCGGCACAGTTCATATCCTCGCCGCTAGATGGGGGCCTCATTCATTCCATTCCTGACCCGGTCGGAGACTGGAAGCAGGCTGTGGATTTTCATTTTCAAGTACTGACACAGGGAGGAGATAATAAAAACTAAATGACTACTTTCAACTAGCAGAGTTGACATGCATAATTATAATAGGGGACAACTTCCTCCAGATGCATGAACTATGGGACACCTTGATTTTAAATTTCATGACTACTCAGTGTTTTATAATGTATTTAAATGTGTGGTTTGTTACTTATAAGTGTTTTAATATGTATCTTTGGCTGAAGAAGGACACATGTACCGTTGTTAACTTCTTGAATACAAATAGTATTGAAAAGACGGAACAGTTTGCAAATTATTAAGTGGATTTAATCCAATACGGACCAATATGGATAATAACAATTTAATAATTTACTGTACCATAGTTTACTCCGCTCACATGGTTACATCAGGATAAAAGTCTATTAAAACGTCTCAACTTCGCTTGGCCGCCATGTTCATTTTGTACTTTACAGGTTTTTGAAACTATATATAAACGTGTAGTAGTGCCCTTTATCACCGTACAACATTTGAGGGTGATATCGATAAAAGTTTCGGATATATTGAATGCTGGTGAAATATTTCGCACAGCTGCCATGCTGGTTTGGAGAGACGTTATAAAAGTTGATGGGCACGGTCGGGGTCGGCTGAAATGGTGCTATGACCTTACCGTGTTTCATTGAAATCGCTCCAGCCGTTTAAAAGTTATAAGGAAGGGGGGGGGGGGGGGGCACATACAGGTTATCAGAAATGTTCCACTCACAAACACTAAACTACACTAGGCTGATGACCAAGATGTCCCTAGCACCTAAAATGAATTAACAATAACAACAAGTAGCTTATTTCAACCGACAGCGGTAGCTACGCTCGCTAAAGCTGAGCGCTAGGCCATGGGGCCAAGCTCTCTGCCGACTCAGTAGACGTGGGTTGGAGCCCCACCGTTGGCCGTCCTTGAAATTGTTTTCCGTTGATTCCCAATTTCAACTCCAGGCAAATGCTGGGACGGTACCTTCTGACACGTCATGGCCGCTTCCTTCCACATTTTTGCCCAGTTGCAATCATCTTAACTCATTTCATCTCTCATTAACTCCTCTCATGAGGTTGGCGTCAGGAAGGGCATCAGGCCGTAAAAATTATCCGCTACATTAGAATTTTATCGTATCTCATCGCCGACCCCATTGGAAACGGTAGCCTATTTCAAGTCTTGGTACATCTACCCCATTTCCGTCCCAAACATCTCGTGGCTCATAATCACAAGATTCACGGTCACAAAACTAGAATCTTCTTTCCTTCTTCCTAGCAATTGCAGTTAGAATCCCTGCTACAAGCAACTCAGAAACACACGTTTTTTCACACAAATCGAACCATACTCAAGTACACGGGGCTGATGACCAAGATGTCCCAAGCACCTAAAATGAATTGATAACAGCAATTGACAAAAAACTGGGAACTGGTATCTTTTCATACGTACCTAAGTATATTAAGGAACACACTCATATTTTAATACACTTCATTTTATCTCTAAGAGCTATAAAAGGCACCCACCATCTGCTGAAGCCAATAATATTGAGTTATGACAGGGTTTTGGTTTCTCATAACCTCGACAAAACTCAATTACTACCACAGCGAAGCACTTGGATTGTGAATGCTTGATTTAACAGTGTTGTAGCCTGTGATCTTGTTTGTACCAAAGTTCGGCACACAGGAGAGTTCCCGAGGGATTTGGATATTTAAACAGTCTGCTTGCTCCTTTTAATCCCTTTGCTTTCCACCTTGTTTACTTCTAATCCAATGGACTTTCTTTTGTTTTCCGCTCTTTTATAACAAGAGAAAGTTTCTGTTGTATACAGTGATGATGATGATAATTATTTTTAAGGGGCCTAACATCTAGGTTATCGGCCACTAATGACAGAAGTGATAATGAAAATTAAATGTGTGTGTGGCTTCGGTGGCGTATTTGGTAGCATGCTGAGCTTCTATGCCCATGATCGCGGGTTCAAACCCAGCCGAAGTAGTCGGATTTTTTAAGAGGGTTAAAAATCCCTCAATATGCCTTCCTTCGGAGGGGAAGTAAAGTGACGGTCCCATGTCATAGATTTATGGCATGTTAAAGAACCTTCCACTAATTACACCTATGTGAAGCTAAATTAGGTTAAAAATGTAAACAACGCTCAGGTTCATACGTTCGTTGGCAGGAGCCGACTACAGGGCGTCTAGTAGATAAGTTCTGAACTAGTAGTTGTTGACAGTGGCGTTTGGCGCCAAAAGTAGGAACTACTTGAAAAATTCAAAGTCTGCAGTCCTTACTTGAATTACGAAATAGAAACACACACTAATACAGTCATCACAATTAGTACCGGTTATCAGACAGATTCTACACACACCCAAAGTACACGGGGCTATAGGACGGCGTTGTCGCAGCCCCTAAACTGAGGAACCAACCAACCGAAATGAAAGATAATTACATGAAACCTACAACTAGAACTACAGTAACTACACACTTACTTACTAGAAGAAAATGGTGAATAAAATAGGAAAATAGAAATAATGGACAGGAGGAAATGAAATGTCGGAAGTAGAGCCATAAAAGGCAGATAGGAAAGGGATAGAGGAGGGGGCCCGCCCCAAAGTCAGTGTAAAAGGGGGGAAAAACAGACCCAGCGTAGGAATCCATCGGGGTTGCTAACTCCCAAACTCACCAGCCGTGAGACCTTGAGGATGTAGCACTATCCAGGGTGCACCAGAAGTGGTGGGGCTACATACACCCTGCCTTCTTGAGGGCGTTGTGCAGAAGGCAGGAGATATCATGAAAAGAAAGAGAAGACTGACCCCTCGAAGAATAAGGGTATCAGGAAAAATGAGATAAGGGCCGAATAAAGCGGGAAAGTGAAAGATTTCCTAGACCTCTAATACCCTAATACCGTCGAGATCGGAAAAGAACAAGAGTTTACCAAAGGAGGCTGACAGGAAAGATATCAGAAAGGAGTCTGGCACAAGTAAGCGAAAGTAATGATGGACTCAGCTGCAGTCCCGTGGTCGCTAACTCATGTCCCACAAGTTGTGAGCCCCTGGGGAGGTTTTATATTGTAAGCATAGCGTTTGAAGTAAGTAATGGTTTTCTGCGTCTTATTATCATCGTCATTATTACAGAAACTATAAAGAAAGCAAACGCCGCTTTTGTATGACTGCCATAGACGAATAGTAGAATATCCGTATATTGATACCTAATTAATCATATTTTAAGTGGTTACTTATTGTCAACTAAATCAATTAAAACGGTCCGCCTCGTTGCGTAGTGACTAGCATTCTTTGCTGTCCCCGCGGAGGCCCGGGTTCGATTCCTGACTCTGCCAAGAAATTTAATTCTGGTCTGAGAAGGCTGGAACGGGGTACAGTCAGCTTCGTGAGGCAAAACTGAAAATAGGCGGGTTCTATTCCCACCTCAGCCATCCTGGAAGTGTATTCCTTGGTTTCCCATTCCTACTCCTGGCAAATTCCGAGATGGTTCCTAAATTAAGGTCACGGTTGTCTCCTTCCCAATCCTCATCTGAATTACAACAACACACACTAATACAGTCAATACAATAACACAGGCTATCAGACAAATCCCCCCACACACACACAAGTACACGGGGCTACATGGCTACCGTGTCACAAAACCGCTAAATGAATCAACAACAACAGTTAAATACTTAGGCATTAAAATCAATCCATCAATAGTCATTGAAATAATATTACTAGAAGATTTGTTATTGGACTAGTTTTGACCACATTCTAGTCTTCATCAGCAATAACTACAATTATTCTTAAGAAATCATTGGTGATAAAATTGCGAGTATATTAGCCAAGTAAGAGGTGTCGTCGTCTTTCAGCGTGAATCAAATATATTTAGTTTTTACTCTAACCTAGGTATATACTCATTATCATTAAAATTCTTAATTCAACTTGGATTGTTATTGGAAAGTCCTCAAAAGTATATAAAATGAATGATAACTAGGAAATCAGATCTGTTACAAAATCATGTAAGTATAATTTTCAGACAAAATCAATAATGCTGTGAGACAGAAAATGCTGTTGTAAATTAGAATATGTGAAGGTTCAAGCGTAAATTTCTTCTATAAATGGTAGTACTCATGAAGTTGTAAAATTCAAATCCAAAAAGTTGACATTATCAAAGAGACAGGTATCAGTTTGCCTCTTCTAGTTAATTAACTGAATGAATGAATGAATGAATGAATGAATGAAAATCCACAGCCTGCTTCCAGTCTCCGACTGGGTCAGGAATGGAATGATTGAAGCTCCCGGTCACTCCATGTGAGATCTGTGCTAGACAAAACGGAGGCAGTCAGGTTTTTCTCCGGGTATTCCGGTTTTCCCTGTCAAAATTTCATTCCAGCAACACTCTCCACTATCATTTCATTCCATCTGTCATTCATTTAATCATTGCCCCAGAGGAGTGCGTCAGGCCTCGGCAGCCGGCACATATTCATATCCTCGCCGCTAGATGGGGGGGCTTCATTCATTCATTCCATTCCTGACCCGGTCGGGGACTGGAAGTAGGCTGTGGATTTTCATTCAGTTAATTAACTAATATTAATATGTGTAAATATTCTTCTGAATTTGCGGGAAGTGTGTGTAGAGTGGGAACCATCAAATAGTCTAATATGATGATGTTACATTACGTTGGTTGCCTGTTGTCGATATTGAATAAAGATTACAGGAGTCCAATTGAAATCAAGGCTTATAACCTAAATATGTCTTGATCAAATTTGATTAAGATGGTTATATAATTATGTATTTTAAACCTATGTATTATAAATGCCGGATATTAAGCGTGTTTAACGTAAGAAATTGTATTCTTCATATCAATATGCATATGGATAGGGGTAAATTGAGCATAATTAGAATACCCCCTCAGGATAACAGAGGGCCCGGATAGACCCGAAATTGTAACAAATGTGAGGTGTAACAATAAGTATCGCCAGCGTATCCTCTGAAAAACTCACTAAAAGTAACCTACATCAAAAATAATTTCCTAAACAACTCCAAACTAATCTCACAAATATAACACTTGGCAAAAAACTATATTGTCATAAGCCAAGTATAATTAATCTCTATTTATTCGTTACGGCCAACTATGGACAACGTTTGACATTTATTACATTATTTTTGTCTTCACTCACAAAACCAATATCTCTTCGTCCTCTGTCCCACTTCCTTCTTCTGTTCCTTAGTGTCAGATATTCTTTTCCTCACTGAAAAGTCCCCGTCTCCTGGAAACCTGTAAACTCCTTAACTAGTCGTCTAAATCGCTCTCTGTCCCCATCCGATCAAAGTTCAATCTCACTTTCTAAAACCATTTCGGCTCCGTCTTCCTTTTCTGGAAGAATTCGAAAATCCTCTTCGTCAATCTGGCACTGTGCATCTTCACCAAGTGTCCATAAAACTGTATTCTCATTTTTCACATTAGGGCTACGACACCTTAACCTCTTTGTAGTCTGTTTTTTTCCTGAATTTACATGGAAACATGCATTATTAACGCGCTTCAGACTGCTCTATGACCGTTGCGTCCAAAAACATTTTTTGTCTTTCAGAATATCTGTCTGTCTACAACTTTGTACAATTTTAACTCGAGAACGGCTGGAAGAATCGAGGTACTGTTACCCATTAGAAGCCGGACATTAATTATTGATGTAACCCTTCTCCTAACCTCTCATTAAATGGAGCTGAAATAGGCGTAAAAGGACGATATAAAGTAATTTTCAGCCCCTCAATGTGAAAAACAAAACTCGAAGGACCCAGAAAACAACTTTTTAAGGACCTAAAATCAACAGTTTCTGAGATATTCCCAGAAAACTAATTTCATTAGTAATACAGGGCGCCAGGAAATGTTCTCCGCAGTGACTACGGGCTTCTGCCAGAGGTAGCATCACCAGTTTAGTTGGCAACACAGCGTCCTTGACAGGGGGAATCCCACCCATGTGTGCTGTAGGCTGTCGAAATCGTCAGTGTGTATTGCAATAAGCGAGCGTGTGTGTCATCAGCACTTTTAGCATCTGTTATGAATGGCTGTGGTGAGTACAAAGTTTTCTGTTTGTGTGTTCTGATACAAGCGACAGGCGTGCTGCCAACGTAACTACCGATGTTAGCTCTCGCAGTGGCCCATAGTCACCGTGGAGAACATTTCTTGGCACCCAGTATAAGCCCTCATCACAGCTCTCAATACCATCATTCGTTCATAATTCATAACGGGACTCTGCGATAGACGAGTGAGTCACCACCTTTCACTCTTACTTGTTCCGTTGCGTAATGTGATGATGATGATAATAATAATAATAATAATAATAATAATAATAATAATAATAATAATAATAATAATAATAATAATAATAATAATAATAATAATAATAATATCGTATGGCCTTGGGTGCCAGGTGCAAGCTTTGTAATTTGACACCCAAAGGGTAGCTTGCATGACGAATTTCGTTGTTCCTTGAATTACTATGAAAGTCAAGGAGGTTAGATATCTAAGCTCCTTGAACACTAAAGCGCTTTCTAGTAGAGAAATGAGGAACTTTGTGTTGGCGGAAAATCCCGAGATTAATTTTGCTAATATGAACACGGCCTACTGAATTCAAATGGATCCTTTAACATGCCTAAATCGTATGACATGCGTGTCGTAATTTTGCCGCCTTTAAAAAAACCTCACTTACCACAGCCAGGAGCGAACCTGCAATCTTGGGATTAATAGACCGACACGCTATCCACTCACCCACCGTGGCAAGCTATGTGATGATGATGATAATAATTGTTTTTAAGGGGCCTAACATGTAGGTTATCGGCCCCTAATGGTCTGGGTGATAGCGAAAATGACAATGAAGTGGAAACCAGAACGAAAATTAAGTGAGACTAAAAATACTTACAAAATGTAACTCAGATTGAAATGAATCACAAAATGGAGAGTGGTAATTCTTACAAAAGGGAATTGATAAGGAAAATACTCACAAAATGAATAGATTGAAAAATGCGCACAAAACGTAGTTTATGTTCAAAATACGTACAAAATGCAATATGGAGTCGAAATACTTACAAAATGCAATTGAAATTCAAAATACTTAAAAAATGCAAATGAGATTCAAAATACGTACAAAATGCAATTGAAGTTCAAAATACTTACAAAATGCAATTGAAATTGAAAATACACAATGCAATTTAGATTGAAAAACGCACATTTCAGATCCAAAATACTCACAAAGTGCAATTGAAATTCAAAATGCTTACAAAATGCAATGAAAATTGAAAATGCTTACAAAATGTATGGTAGATTCAAACTACTCATTTGGATGGACAATACTTACAAAAGGCAATTTAGATCGAAAATACTTACAAAATGAAATTTAGATTTAAAACACCCTAAAATGCAATTGAGAATCAAAATACTTGCCAAATGCCCAACGTACAAAATGCAATTTAGATTGAAAATACTTGCAAAAAGCGGTTTAGGTTGAACATACAAAACGCAATTGAAATTCAAAATACTCACTAAAATGCCCTGCTCCTACATTGAAAGACTTACTAAAAAGCAATTTAGATTGTCAATCTTTACAAAATGCAATTGAAGTTGAAAACACTCGCGAAATGCAATTTAGATCGAAAAAAACTTAGAAAGTGGAGTGTAGATGCAAAAAAGTCGTTAAAGGGAATTTAGATAAAAGGGGAGCCAATTACAAAAAAAAAAGTGTGGGAATCTTAAAGAGAAAAGGAAATATAATGTAAAGAAAACAAGTGGTCTGATCCCTCGAAGAAGAGGGATCAGGAAGGATGAGACAAGGGCCAATTATGGCGGGAAAGTGAAAGACTCCCTAGGCCTCGGATACCCCAAAACCGTCGGGGTCGGAAAAGAACAAGAGTTGACCAAGGGAGGTCGACAGGAAAGAAGGCGGAGAGGAGCCCGGCACAAGTAAGTGGAAGCAAAACCGGACTCAGCTGGGGCCCCGTGGTCGATAACCCACGTCCCACTAGTTGTGAGCCCCTGCGGGAGTTGCATAATGTGTAGACACTAGACACTGACAGGCAGCACAAGCTGATGGCTGACAAAATACTTTTATGAAGGATACACAGTAAGAACGATAAGATGTGCGAAAGACTCCACTCTTAAATTTAGACCCAGTACTTCTCGAGTCTAAGCTCTGTGACCTGAGAGAAATGTGGATCGCGGACGATGAGGAGAGATGTGTGGGGTTCCCAGTCCGTAAATAGTAACAGAACCAAATACATTGGTCGGTCACCCACTCACTCATTCGCAACACCTTACACTGGTTTAGGTAACGGCCCTATGTTTGCAGTATTGGAATAGACAGGAATTTCAGATAACACGGCGGGCTGTTGACAGGCCCTTAACTTCCCGCCTCAACATTTTAAGGTCGGAAATTTAACAGTGTCTGTGACATTCCCAGGAAAATAAATTCGCTGTGGTAAACTGATGAAGGATTCACAAGCCCCTAACCATGGCAACAGTAGCTCTATTGATAACATATGGCTATTAATGCTTAGGACCGTTCAAAGAACGGGTGCTTCAGCTAGTCTATATATGCTGTAAAAAAGATAAAGAACCACTTTTTTCAAAGTCCACCAAATTTTGAAAAGCTGACTGCACAAGCTGGAAATTTCAGTATGACGTTTGTCCTCACGCCTACGAAGCATATGCTTCAGCACAAATCCCCAACTTGAGTAGTTTCGGGGTAGTGCCCCCAAAACCAGCCCATTTTCGAAAACCGCAAATTGAAGTTTGCGAAAAAAAGCTGTGGGACTTGTCGCAGGTTGCCAAAGCAGTCGAAAATGAATGAGTCTTGCTCTTAAAGGTTCCACAAACACGTTGAAATCGTTGCATTTGACGTTTGGGCATTTTCAATCCCCTTCATAATCCCCTTAACATGGACTACCATCGGGGGCGTCTGAGAAGGTACCGGGTGTGTTTAACCACTAGAAAACCGGAACATCGTCCTCAGTCGCTGATTGCAGTAACTTGAGGCCTCCAGCAATGTTCACCCCCTCCCCTCCTAACACCCTCTACTGACATGGGACCAAACCACCCCATCTCGATTCACCCCTAAGGAAGGTTTTAATCGAGGTGTTTATCAGTGCTGTAAATAGGGGGGTCTACCGCTAACGTTTCAAAAAAGGAGCTTCGCCTGTGACACCACCCCTTCCCCTGCTACCCCCTTTTGTATGATTTTTCGAATCAGGCCCTTTTTAAAGGATGAAACGAGGTCTTAATCGCTGAAAGGTCTGTAAAGGTCCTTAGAAGTAGTGGTGACACGAAATCAACCCCTTCAGATCGTTGATTGACATTCCATCCCCCAAAATTGAAATGTTTGCACTCTCAACCCTCCCTGTCTGTCTGGACGCGTAACCCGTCATTGCAGAGTTTTCAGAGTTGGATGAAAATGAAGCTTATGGCCTGCAATCGAGCACAAAACAACAGGTTGGATGGAAATTTATCGGTAAGGTGGGAAACGAGACCAAAAGTTTTCAAGTTAACAGCCTCTAGTAAGTACGCCCATGCATAGGCAACCCACATCACGTCCGTGCATATGGGTTGCCTATGATCGGCAATGGGTTAAACAGGATGGAAATGGGAGAAAAATGACTCTTTGTAATGATGTTTACCCTTTAATAGCGCGGAACGCCTCCATTCGCATCAATATTACAGCCTCACACCTTCGCCTCATGCTCTCAATAAGCGTCGGGAACGTCATTTGATTAGTCGATTCCGTTCACGCACATTTCTGCCGTATCTTTTGTCAACGTTAATTGTGGCTCAATGGTTAGAGCTGATTCCTACCATGCGGGAGACCGTGGGTTCAAGACTCAGTACAGGCGTAGAATCTTAGCCATTTATCCTACAGGGTCTCGAAGGTTCTCGGTTACACAGTAATTTGTTTCCGGTTACTCAAACCCTCGAGAAGCATCCATAGGCCTTTAAAAGCACGGGGTCCACGTTCTGGGTTTTCAGTTCTTCAGCCCGTCTAGAAGCCACAGTATCTCAGGGATACTTCAATCAACGGTCGAAGTGCTGTCTACGGTGGAAGTCATTTCCAAGAATGTCAACTCAGGCATTGAAGGGGACTAGTTGCTCATCTTAAAAGGTAAGGGATGTCATAAAGATGGCCCTGAAAGTCTTAAGGAAACGTCGTGCTGATTCTTCGTGTCCCTCTTGGCAGGTAGCCGCAATGATCCGACGAGAGTTAAGTGAGGAGGAGTGCATTAAAGTCGTCGCGCTAAGGGAAGCTGGCTTGTCCTTCAGAGAGATCGGCCGCCGTTTGGGGAGGAATCACATGGTTGTGTCCAATGCTTACTACCGCTTTCAGTAAACCAATTCTTACTGACGGCGACCTGGTCAGGGGTGACCTCGCTGCACGATACCTCGGGAAGATTGTGCCATTGTTCCATGGTGCTCTTCATGACCGTACGGCGACGGCCTCGCACCAGAACGCCACTCATCGGAGAATCAGCGACCAAACTGTCCGCAATATTCTGAAGCGCGCACGCCTTCGCGCCAGAAGACCTGTGCGAGGTCCTGCTTTTACTCGGCAACAACGGCGCAATCGGGTAGCTTTTGCTCAAGAACACCAAGGTTGGAACAGGCAACGTAGGTAAGGCGTCCTGTATACGGACGAGTGTCGGTTTAAGTTGCGCGGCTGCGACGGGCGTGTGCGGGTCTACAGAAGAAACAAGTAGTTCCGTGAAGAACTATACAGCCTATTTTCAGATATCCTATGTCAATTGCCTCTACCAACATACAAAATTTTAGTTTGATTGTTGTAATAGATTCGTAGATATTGAGAACCGTCTAAATATTTCAGATGGTCGCCATGTTGGATTTTCATGTATGTACTGTTACATGAAGATTATTGTCTACGTGTGGTATTCAAACGTCAATTGCATGATAGTAGTGTGTTTTGATCGGTTCCGCAGCCACCGCCACCGCTCCACCGCTGGAATACTAAAATGGCGATATCTCTTGAACGCATGGTTGGATTTAAAAAAATGAGGTGTTGTTGAACTCGGGCTAACACTCCCTTTCCAATGGACAACATATTTCAACCCCAAAATAAAACCTACCCCTACTAGGGGGTGAAATTGTAATTTTTTAGAAAATCTCTCTTTCCAATTGCAACATGTGAGAGTTTGAATGCCGATATGGATTTAAACGTTGTTCTACATAAAGTGCATGTGTACGGTCGATAGTCACTACGAATTAACATGCATGTTTTTTGTTTTTGTTTTTTACGCATGCCCACTCATGGCTTTTGTAAGAGGGTGGGGGAGTGGATCCCTATGGATGGGTTATTGTTGACGGGTCATTGTTGGCGGGGTCATTGTTGTCGAGTCCTTGTGGACGAGTCCTTGTGGACAAGTCCTTGTGGACAGGTCATTGTTGACAGGTCATTGTGGACAAGTCTGTGTGGACAGGTCCTTGTGGACAAGTCCTTGTGGACGAGTCCTTGTCCCTTTGCACTGATCCCTTTGGACGGGTCCCTTTGGCCTGGTTCCTACGGACTAGCCCATGAATTTATTTAAATTATGTCAAAGGGCCTAACTACATTTGTGTGTGTGTTGAATTGACGTTGTTCACTAATCCCCCACTACTATAATGGGATAACGATATGAAAGGAAAGTGACGAAATACATGTGAACACGTGTGAAATGACCTTATTACCGTCCTCCTAGTGAAACAAGTCACATCCTGTTTTGCTTCATACGTGAGAAAATGTGAGTTCATGTGTAATATGATCTAACACACAGGTGTTCACCTGTACACGCGCACGATAAGAGCTAACAAGTCACAACCTGTTTTGACAGTGGTGGGAGGTGAAGGGGGGGGGGGGGTTAGTGTAAGAGAGAACACAGGTGAAGAGAGAAAGAAATATGTATTGCTCATAATACATGTATAGCTGAGGACTGTACATAGGACTGTAGGTTAAGTACAACATGAGTAAATAAATAAATACAAGACACACAGGTTCACACAACATGTAATTTATTAATCCATGAATTAAAGGCTGAGCTAAATCCCAACCATTTTACATATAGTTTATTTCCTTTTTGTTTCAGCACTTTTTCCACAAGGTAATGTTTAGGAAACGCTGTCTTTTGAAGTTCTTGAAGATAAAACCTGCCTTTTATGGGTTGATGGTTGAGGTCCTCGAGTAAATAGGTGACTGGACTGTTCAGGTTGACTTGACGAATTCGAAATAGTTCAGTCCCCCAATTTGGTGTGTAGCCCTTGTCGAAGACGGACTTGAATTTGCTCACACGAACATGGTCCCCAATGTTAAGGCGATGACGTTTAGGGTCTGCTGTTTTTATGGGATTAAACAGTTTATCCAGTTGTGGAATATTTTTAGTTACAAGTCGTGGCTTGGTCCCAATGGTTCTGTGTTTGGTGTCGTTGTAATGTGACACTAACTCAGGTAACAAGTCCAACCAGCGATAAGTGCCCTGAGCGGTAAACGCTTTCCACATATGGGGTTTCAATGTTCGGTTGAACCGCTCGACCACGCTGGCTTTGAGATTGCTGTACGTGGTGTAATGGTGAATATCCTTAGATTTGAGAAAACTGGAGAAATCTTTGTTGAAAAATTCTTTTCCCTGATCGGTTTGTAGCAGCTGAGGTTGACGTTTGGATTGTTGAATAATATGTTGAAAGGCTTTGGTAACTAGTGGACTAGACTTACGACGCACAGGTTCAACAAACGCCATTTTGGAATAAACATCAATGACCGTCAACATATAGCGTACACCATCGTTAACGCTAGCATAGGGAATCATTTCAACCAAGTCTGCTTGCCAAAGTTCATCCACACCCTGTGAAATCTCCTTGAGTCGCTGATAGTGACGTCTAGCTGGACGATGCAACTCGTGAGCAATACCCATTTTAATGGGTGAGGGTTTAAACAATAATTTTGGCATTTCGAATTTCTTCCTCAATTTCTTGAATTTCCCAATCGTGACCAGTATGGCCGGCTTGGCGTGAAGCATGCAACAGCTGTAGTCGTTGGACGAGTTTATTTGGATTGTGCCAGTAGGTAACATCCACAAGGGGTTTTAATGGTTTAAATGTCACTCCTGAAGCGGACACTTTACGACGACCACTTTGACTAGTGGGGAACATTTTTGCAATGATGGTTTTATATTTTTGAAATATATTGGCATTCACTTGTTTAGTGGGATCATACTGTCTTTTGTGAGCATGGGTATCCAATAAAATGGATTTATATTTACTAAGGTCCTCTGACGTATAATCTTGAGATGAGGGAGTCCGAGAGAATAGTAGCTTTAACAGTCCTGGTGTTAATTTATAGTTGATCTTTTTAATGACAGCTTTAGTACGACTAAATTTAATCGATGAATCACCAATTTTAAAACTATCATCCTCATAGCGAACGCCATATGTGGTATCTGTGTTTCCAATAAATAGATTGGTGAAATAGGGTTCCAGTGTTGATCCATAATATTTTATTAAAATGTTTTTCAGTTGAGCTTTATGTAGAGGGGTGGCCAAGAGTTGTGAAAATGGAGACGATCTGGAAGGGCAAGGGGTTTCGACCATGGCCAAGGATTTCCTTTTTCTTAAAAACTCTGCAAGGGGTGATGCCTTTTTTGAGGCGTAAACACTTGTTCCTCATTATCCTCAACTTCGCTAACACTAGTTAAATCTTCCTGTTCCTCTTCATCTTCCTCTTTCTCTTCCTCAGAGTCCTCGTGGTGCGTCTGACTGGCTTGTGAAACGGTAGGTAGCGTTTCAGATGGCTTGAAAGAGGGTTTCAACATGGCTTTTAGCGGAGGTGCTAAATGTTGTTGAATAAACAAAGCATGATCCGCACGCGATCGTTTCAATTGACGAAACTTTTGGCGAATAGTATTTTTTGCTCTAATAATATGCTTTTTCAATTGACTCTCTGCTAACGCCATGATGTCGTGACAAATGACTTGAGAGGGAATGATACAGTGCCTTAAATAGCAATAAAATGATCAAACCCTAAGCGATACCGCCCTTGGTTGAGTTCACTTTGTTTGTCAATCACTAAACAGGCATGACGTTGTGTGTTCCAGCACTTGCCACACAATTCTGTAAACATTTGAAAGGTCATATCCGGATTCACATGTTCATTATAAATGTAACGACTGTTCCTCTCGTCCTGGCGAAATAAAACAATGACATTGGCATTGTCACGAATCAACTGTTTGGACATTTTAGAATACGTTTGTCCAAGATAGAAGCAATCGATATGTTTGTGTCGACCCATGCTGAAATAGCTTTGAATGATACCTTGTCGTTCAGTGGATACATCATCGAAAATCATGAGTGAATCAGGCTTTACCTCATTAGGTGAAATAACATTTTCTTGCGTGGAAAATGTAAAATACCCCATATTCTCATTTTTTAATCCAGACATGACTTGATCCAGAAACACGTAGAGGGGTTGCTAGAGAGATTTTGCGAAAATATAAATATTTTGAAAACACAGACCATTGGGCGCTGTAATAAGTGTCAGCAAAGATTGGTCTTTCCACAGCCGGAAGGTCCCACAATGATGCAGCGAATGGAAGATGGAAACAGTGAACCATGGCGTTGTTCACGTGATGTGGGGCAGAGATGGGAAACCATGTCCCTCACGGGGAATGACTCTTGCTGCTTAATTAGCTTCATTTCAACTAAGGCTTAGAGAGGCTAGCAGGCTGTCTATATACATCGCACCGTGCCTTGTCATAGAAAGAGTAGACTCGTACTACAGGTTGACGATGGATGTCTTTGGACGTGCGTTGATGGTCAAAGCTAGGTCTGTTCCCATACATGATCCTAAACAAGAAACAGATCCTGCTAATAAACACTATGTGGATAGGTCAGTAGTGCCACGCATAAAACAAGGAGATTATGACTTTAAAGGAAAGCGGTTAACTCATGTAAAACATCCTCAAGTGTCTACAGACCTTACTACAAAAAAGTATGTGGATAACAAGGTGTATGAGTTTTATGATAAAGTGCCTCAGCTTACGGTGGATGGTTATAGCGCTAATCATCACCGCATTATTCACGTGGAAGACCCACAAGAAGATGATGATGTCTGTACCAAGCGATACGTGACCTATGAAATGAAAAGTCTTTATAAATTTATCCCATCTGTATTTTTAGTGCATCTGACAAATGTAAAACCTGTGAATGAGAGAAACCATATACCGCTAGTATATGACCAGCACTTGCCCTATGTGCTTGCTTCGGGTTTAAGCCACTATCGACTACACTATAATGGAACCATTCACATCAAATATGCCATACCTGATGAGAACCATTTACAAATAGAGATAAATGGTCATAGAATGTTGGTCCATAACCATGAAATGGTCAATGCAGGAGACGAATTATCCTTTCATCTCCTGTTGACATGGAATGAAAAGCAAGCTGGAAAAACCATAAATGATTTCCCACTTTATGTAGAATTGGAATATACAGCCATGAAATAACAATCTGATGTTAGTTGTGACTTAAACTTTCTTGTGAAAGGTTGTTGGTCATCATCATCATCATGGTGAAACAAAGATATGTGGTGAGAAAGACTAAAAATATGAGCCTGTCCTTGGCAAAGCCTGGGCTTATGACATTCGTGGACAAGCCCTTGCGAAAGAAAAAAAGAAAAAATGATGTGTTGACCATAAAGAAAGCTCTTCGAGTAGCACAGAGACATGTTATTCCAAAACGTCAGCGACAGGGTTCAAAACAAGGGCGAGTGATCCCCGTCCCCAAACGAGCGGGATTTTTACCTGCATTATTCGCTGGTCTGGCTGCTCTAGGTTCACTTTTAGGCGGCGCCAGTGCAGTGGCAAAAACCATTAAAGCCGTGCAACAGGGCAAGCAACAACTCAATGAAAGTCAGCGACACAATGAAACAATGGAGGCCATTGCTATGGGGGCTAGAAATGTCAATTTGAAGCCAGCCTTTTATCAACAAGGATTTGGAATTTCACCTTTTCGAAATAAAAAAAACATCTTTAACCTCAGCCATAGCAAGACATGCCCTGACGCATCAGCAAGGGGAAAGCTATGCTAAACAACTGAAGCTTTCTCATTTTCGAGGTGTGTTTATGCGAAACCAATTACCCTCACAACCCGGGAAACATGAATGTGCTGTTGTCAATTTGGATGATCACCGAGGACCTGGAACACATTATGTAGCTTATGTCAAAGAGGGATCTACTGTATGGTACTTTGACAGTTTTGGGAATTTGCCCCCGCCCATGGAACTAGTGGCCTATTTTGGAAACAGGATCAAGATATATTATAATGTGAAACGTGAGCAAACGTTTAACAGCCAACAGTGTGGACGTTTGTGTTTATTTTTTTTATATAAGACGCAACATAAGCAAAAACGTCAACAGTATGTCGGCGGAAAGTAAGACGTTTACACTGCATGGACGTGGACCTGAAGTGAGTCTAGACTTTTACCCACCTATCGAATTGAGTGAAAAACCTTATGGTTTAGGACTTGTTTCTCTTGAAACGTACAATCGAATATACAACATACGTGAAAATGTGAACAACAAGTTTTACTATGATGATTCTGTGCTCACCCTGAACTCTGGTGGATACACGATAGATGACATTTATGAACACATTTATGTGGTGTTGATCAATGAATATGGTTTAAAGTCATTTCTCGATGGAACGCGCAAGTTTGAACTTGTAGGAAATACCAACACTCATCGCTGCAGTATTTTTTCTACATTCAAAATTGACTTTAAAACTCACCCCGATTCCATTGGTCCATTACTAGGATTTAAACCACGTGTGTTAGAGCCCAACAAAAAACATGAATCAGACCATGAAGTGAAATTCATTGAGGACCATCATGTGTCGGTGACGTGTAATATTATTAGTCAAGTGTACACCAATCAAGAACCGTCGCATTCGCTTTATGACTTTATTGTAACATCGCCCAATGGCTATATTATTCGTGAAAACCCTCCAGTGGTGCTTTTTCATTCTGTGGCTGTCGATGGTATTAGTAATATAACATTAAGACTGATCAATAGAGAGCAACAACTCATTGATCTAGATTCTACCACACCAGTGACTTACAAGTTGGTGCTAAAACCACTATGAAGTTTGTATATAAAGCAACAGCACCGTCTAGGAATGGTGTTAGTTGTTTACCACGTGAATACACGTTAACATCTCAGAACAAGCAGATTTTACAGCATTTAGGTTACCACATTAACCCCCGCGATGAATTCTATTCTAGAGGTAGCGAACCACATCGAGGAGCAACCAGGAGTGGTAAGAATTGATCTGCATTCTTATCAAGCTCAAACACCTGGACTCAATAACAATGATGAAATTCAGTTTGTTATCAACAACCAAGATATTTACACTCTACCGCATGAAAGTGTTATTCAGATTGAAGGTCGGCTCACCAAAGCCGATGGTTCTACACCCACTACATCCAAGTTAGCCAACCATGCTTTCGCCTTCCTGTTTTCTGAAGTACGTTATGTCATTAACGATATCGTGGTGGATAGCACTCGAAATGTGGGTATTTCCAGAGTC
Organism: Meconema thalassinum; assembly: GCA_946902985.2. NCBI lineage: Eukaryota > Metazoa > Arthropoda > Insecta > Orthoptera > Tettigoniidae > Meconema > Meconema thalassinum. The sequence goes on along the minus strand of OX336394.1, from coordinate 207,620,656 downwards.
ATGAAACTATATCCCTCTTATAGTGAGGAAGAAGCTAAAACACTTTGCATGGCGGGTTGGTGCCCTGACTCGACCAATGACTGGATGGTACACACCGATGGCACCTTCACTGGTTATTTACCTCTTAAACTGATTTTAGGCTTTGCTGAAGATCACCAGCGCATTGTGGTCAACGCAAGGCAAGTGCTTTATCTAGTGAGAGACAGGAGTGATAATAATGCATTCGAGGGAGTCGACAATGCCCCCATTGATTCAAAAATTCAACTACAACGCTTGCTATGGAAAGTACCCCATGTGACCCTTAACGATAGCAAAAAACTGGACATACTCAAAATGGTAAAGAGAGATATACCTCTACCCATGGAATTTAGAAGCTGGGCACTCCATGAGTACCCGTTATTGCCCACCACCAACACACACAGTTGGTCTATAAAAACAGCCCGCTATACAGAGAGACCTCTCTACATGATTGTGGGTTTTCAAACGAATCGCAAGTATCAACAAACCAAAGATGTCACGCAATTTGATCACCTGCAATTGAGAAATTCACGTCTTTTCCTCAACGGTGCTGTGTTTCCCTATGAAGGACTGGATTTAGATTTTTCAAAAAATAAGTTTGCCCCCCTGTACGACTTGTTTTCTAAATTTAGATGGTCGTATTATCAAAAAGAGAATTGTCCAATGTTGTCACCCCAAGCTTTTAAGACAAGGGCGCCACTGATTGTCTTTGACTGTTCCTACTTGGAAGAGTCTGTCAAACCATCCAATATTGACATTCGACTAGATTTTGAAACGCATGACAATGTTCCAGCCAATACCACGGCCTACTGTTTGATTATTCATCACAAACAAGTCAACTATTATCCACTGTCCAACCAAGTGACAAGTGTATAAATAGCAGGTCAACACACATCAAACCACTCAGTCATGTCTTGCTTTCAAGCCTCAAGAGAAGTTACATCCATGAATTTAAAATCTGAGGAACAACGTTTCAAGACCTTTGCGACGTGGCCGGTGCCTTTTATAAACCCTCAAGCCTTAGCAGCCGCTGGATTCTACTATTTAAAAAGAAGAGATGAAGTGAAATGTGTGTTTTGTCCCATCATCTTAGACCAATGGCAAGAGAGCGATGAACCCATGCAGGAACATCAGCGCTGGTCACCTGCCTGCCCCTACCTGTGCAGAATGGAAGTGGGTAATATACCCTGTCATTCAAGTTACCCCTCACTCATGCCTCTGAGTGATGAAAAAAGTTATGATACGTGTGGACTTTATGGTGCCGGCAGTGCTTCAGTGAGCAGCTCACAGTCAAAAACATCCAGTTTAGAGACATTGGGATATCATCGGTGTTATGGACACTATAAACACAAAAGACTTTTTTGTTGTATGAGATGGTACCGCCTCTATCCTAGAATGAAAAAAGAATGTAAAACTTGTTATGCTAATAAAATAATGAAATAAAAAAATTGGTTGTTGTTGTTATATTATTATTTCTTATGCCCCCCCCCCCCCTGTCATATCCTAACCTCTATAGTGACTACTCGATGTTTTTCTTTTCTTTTACTAGAATGGAATGTAAGTAAATGACATGGGTACACCTTACTGAACAATTGTCAGTCTGTGGTCAGTTGGACTTGATCCAGACAAGAGTGAACATGTTGCGTACACTGATTGTCGACTGTCAAGGGTTTAAAATTGGAGATAACAAATTTATATTTAAAGAAGTGGCCATCATCGATTGTTCCACTTTTTGGATATCACAAGCTACTCATTTGGTGTTTAAACCACCTTATGCGTTTGATTTGTTGTGTGATAAAGACCGTAAACAAACCCAGTGGATTGAAACTCATATGCAACTAGACTGGAAGCGGGGAACCATTTCATATAAGCACCTGGACATGGTCATGAAAGCCCACTTGTTTTCTGCCCATGTAATATTTGTGAAAGGTAGTGAAAAACGTCAATGGCTACAACCATTTTTAGCGTCTTACTGTCAATGTATCGATTTAATGGACATGGGCTGTCCATCGCTGCAAACACTCATGGATCGCTGCCCCTGTGACAATATTACCCATAAAGCCTTGGCACAGGTGTGGCAATTGTTTCATTGGCTATCCACCAATGCCTGCTGGGAGTTGTTAAATAAAATTAAAACTAAAGGTTTACCTGTGAATGACACCAGTGAGATTTCTACAAGCGACGTGTAAACATCAACGTGATACCATGGGGAAAGGGGATGCTACCGATAAAGCGATTGGAATGTTCTTTGTGTGTAAAAAGAAACTAGACAGTTTTACTAAAGAAGAATTATTGGCTCTTCCAAAATCATTCATTTATTATGTCGCAGCAAATGCAGTGAAAGAAATCTGGCAACATGTACCAAAATCATGGACTCAAGACCCTGTGTTAAGTGAATTGCAACCATGTACAGATTATGATCACCTTAAGCAAGTGGCTATGGCAAAAATACCCTCTATGCGACAATGTGCTACTTGTCAGCTAGTCAAACTGTATCATGGTCATAAAAGTCAGTGTAAAGACTTTGTTTCCTCATACCACGGGAGTAATGAAGAAAAAAAGCAACAACAACAAACATCATCCACAGAGGAGGAGGAAGATCAAACCTTTTTACCATCGATGGAAAAGGATATGCCAGACCTGTACTGGCAATGGCGTCATTAACAAAGTAATTCAATACTTGACTTTCGAAATCTACCTACCTGGTTATTATTTGTGTAGTCCTGGAACTTGTCTTGAAGAACCTTTGCAGCATAGTGATATACCTATTAATCCTTTGGATCAAGCATGCACCTTTCTTATCACCACAGTCATTCTGCATTAAGACGTGTAGCGGATAAAGTATCGTTGAAAAGCTAAACAACTTTTGACATTCTGTGATGTCTCAGTGGGAGAGAGGTTGGCAGTCGTCATTGTGATTAGTGTTATAAAAGGAAAGTTGATAATGAGTGGACATGGACATTGAAAAGGATTGAGGAATTGGTATTTCTTTGTATTCTATTTGTGTAAAGCTCTATTTGTTGTGAAATAAAAACAAGGTTTACAAGATCACAATGTCTTTTATTTTAAAAAATGGTGATAGCCATTTCATTTTTTTCACACATGAATATTTACAATTTCCACTTTACATTTTTTTACATTCCCCTTGTTTAGTTTGAACATTCTGTACATTTTTGTTGTTGTGAAATAAAAAAAAAGGTTTACCAGATCACAATGTCTTTTAATTCTAAAAATGGTGATAGTCATTTCTTCATTTTCATTTTTTCACACATGAATATTTACAATTTCCACTTTACATATTTTTACATTCCCCTTGTTTAGTTCACACATTCTGTACATTTTTTTGTGAAATATAAATAAGGTTCACTAAATCACTATATCTTTTAATTTTTAAAAAATGGTGATAGCCATTTCATTTTTCACACATGAATATTTACAATTTCCACTTTTCATTTTTTACATTCCCTTGTTTGGTTACACATTCTATACATTTTTGTTGTTGTGAATTAAAAAACAAGGTTTACCAGATTACAATGTCTTTTTAATTTTAAAATGGTGATAGCCATTTCACTTTTTCACACATGGATATTTACAATTTCCACTTTACATTTTTTACATTCCCCTTGTTTAGTTCACACATTCAGTAAATTTTTTAAAAACTTTTTCGTAATATACAAAAGCAAACATTTTACACTAAAATGTATTACTTATCTTATTTTTACTAAACTACTGTAGCCTAACATTATACATTCTACTTACAGTTTTTACAAAAAAATATTACAATATAAAACACACTACAAATATTACAATATAGTGATCATTAGACTTAAGTAAAGTAATAGTCGTCAATACGACTGTTTCCCCAAGCAAGAGTATTAAATGTGTTGGGTATAATGAATCGTTTGTTGTCTTCATTACTTAAAGCAACTTTGTTCAACAAATTGGTATGTAGCTGATGATTTTTACTTCTAAATACACACATTTTCTTATATAATACAGGTGGGTTACTAACTATACAGTTCTTATAATCACTTATATCTAACTCTTTACTAACAACATTCTTTTTCACTCCTTTTAATTTTTTTACTACTACATCATCAATTGTCATATAGCTGTATGATTTAGATTTTTTGCCTACAAAGGTGTCTATAATAACACCAGCACATTCATCCTTAAATTTCCCAAGAACCTTTTTGTTTACTAGAGGTAAATGGTAAATATTATCCTCTGGATAGTCACTTGTATCAAACCTATTTAGCTCAGTTTTGATATCATCATAAAAATCATCAGTTTTAAACTCATAAATAAAAGAATCTGTGTCTGTGTAGAGTAATTTAGCATTATCAAGATAGTTTTTCTTTACATAATCATAGTGAAATTCATACATAAGTGTTTTTGACAATTCCAGAATGGTGTAACCCACATATATGGGTTTGTTGTAAGTTACTTTAACACGATTCATTTGTATTACAACTAAATCCTCATGAATAATTGAACAGCTATGAAAGTTAGGCTTGCTTATTAAGTTGCTCGCACCATACCTTTTACCATCATTCTCCCACTTTGTTATCAGCTTTACATCAACTCGTTTATCAACATTCTCCATAGTCTTTCCAAAAAAACTATTATTCATGAGTTTATAAAAATCCTTTTCAAACGCGTTTGTTGACTGTGTTCTTAAATTATTGTTTAGATCAATATACGGTTTGAGCCATGCTGACTGATGAAATTGCAATACGCGATGAATTTTAGTTAATTTTAATCCATGCTGTAGACACTGTTTCAAGTTTTGATAATGTATTACATATTTACATTTATCATTTACATTAGCAAGTAACATTTTTGTTCGTGATGAGATGTATGGAGATTTCATATTCTCAGGACAAAATGGTAAATCATTATGATCATCATGTAACTCTTTAGGGTACTCAAGATTTACCTCTAAAATATATCCTTTATCATCGTTATCATTAAGAGTGTCAACATGTAAGACATCAATTTCAGGTTGTGTCAGCCAGCGAAAATCTTTCAGTGGTAGATATTGACTCATAGCCCAACCATATTGGTTATTTGCATCGAGGTAGACAATATACTTTGACTCTTCACAAGGGTTGTAGCTAGGCATGTATTTATTATTCGCTTTAGAGTACCGTCCACTACATTGGCTTAATCCACCTCGAATTGATGATTTTATAAAATTGATCATGTCTATATCAGTCATTAATTCTAAATTTACTTTCGTTTTTTTTCAACATTGAACTGAAACTTAACCCAGGAGCAGTGAAATACTGACAAGGATCAAGGTCATAAGTTTTCATACAAACATTTCGAAAATTTTCAAAAACATCTGCTAATAATAACACATCTGTCTTCAAATATATGTCTGAAAATTCTCCTAAAGTTTGAATGTGGAACTGTGTCCATACACGTTGTGCATGTAAATATTCCGGATCACTGATATGACTTGTGTTTAAGGAACTGTAAAATTCATCTTTCGGTGGTAAACAACACTCCTCAAGACGTTCCACACAGTTAATATATTCATAAGGGAATATACCCTTTTGACGAATCAAATTAAAATCATCTTCTTTAGGAAAGACACGATGAATTTCATGAAACTGATCTGATTTTAAATTACTAGCCAGCTTATCAAGACTACTCGGCATAAAGCGGAATGAATCTAAAAATCGCAGTTTAATGGTTTTTTATTGCTAGTTTTGATGTATTTTGTGAACGATATGTATTGTTCCTTATTATTCGCAATCACATCAATTTTCACATCTGAAGCTCCAAATTCTTTAACGATAAAGTGGTTATCGTATTTGCTACCGTTGTGTAGAATGACCGGAATGAATTTACTTACTCTATAATTTAAATTACATTCTTGGTGAGCAGCACCACGATATTTTCCTGTTAAATGGTCATGATCGCGAACCCTGTCTGAATATGAACATTCACCACATATAAAACAATTAGTTTCGATTTCAAAATTCATTTGCTCTGAGGAAGTTAGTGACTCCATTGGAATGATCGTATTTAAAATAGAGGATATACGAATGGCATCTTTCTCAAGCCTTTCCATAAAAACTTTAGGTGCATCAGGTCCTCTATAGAGCTCAAACTTATTTAAAGAGTCATCATAACTACATTTAATATAATATGCAAAGCTAAAAGGTTCATGAATGTGAGTTGTGTTGGTGAAAGGTTGGGCTGGATTTGATGAACATGTATTAAATGGTTTTAGCAAAGCCTCGAAGTCAGCATATATAACAAATGGTACTCGAAGCTGTTTCTCATAATCCTTAAATTTTAGAATGTTATTTTTAGGAGTCAGTAATACCGTACGAACATGATTACACCCCCATTTTTGATGTTGAGTTAGTTGGTCCTCTTTTCTGAAATATAGCAAACAGCCATCACACAACCACTTCTTAGATTCACCTTTTGATAGCTGACTACCAACGAGTCTACTGAAATGTTTTATCCAGCAATAGTGAGCATTTTCATCTTCGGTTATGTATAGTAAATTTACATGAGCATCCTTTTTTTCCTGAGTATAATATAGAGGACCAACTATACTCTTATTTTCAATTCCATAAACATTAATACTTACATTGTTCAGCTCTTCAAAACGTTGAACGTCTTTTATCGCCATAGGAAATTCTATTTCTTTTAAATCTAACACTGAAGAATAGTGAGGATATGATGACGTTCTCTTTTCATTCATCGCTGCTGGATGGAGAGCTGAGGTTACAGCCCATGCAAAGCATGCGTCATCATTATTCATAACGTTTACACAAGCATTCTTACGTTTAATCCATGCAGGTAAATCAATGTATGATGATGCTCGAAGGGGATTATATTTATTCATGTTGGTTTCTAAATAAAGTACTTCAACCAATGCCCAGCCCGACTCCCTTTCCTGGAACTCTTCACTCTTCACAATGATAGCACTTGAAATATTTTGATATATATCACTAATATTAGTTGATTCACTAACAATTATGTTTTTTGTATTAAAAGATTTGATATCCGTAATTTCACCTTCGCTCCCAGTTTTTACATAGAGGCCAAAAAGTTCAAAATTCATTTTAAATGTTTTATGCTCTAATAAAACATTACCTACCAAGCCAAACACACTAGGTTGAACATTTTTTAAAATTGATTCAATACTTTGAGTTTTTTCTTCACTATGAAGTCTATAACTAGCAATTCGACTTTTAAATGCACTACCAATTTGTTGAACATTTCCAGAATTTCTTTCATGGCAAGTGTTATTTTTATGTTGAATACTGCGTAAATGTCCATGAATGATTACATACATCACAATGTGTTATTGAAGGTTCACCATTCTTCTTTCTTTTTGATGCGCAACTATTTTCACAATCTTGAGAACGTTTACGCTTTTGAGCATTACATTCATTTAAAGGTTCCGTGCTAGTTGTTGGTTTTACAGTTTTTAATTCTTGTTGTTCTCCATGCACTTCAACCATGTGGGATTGATATCGCTTTACAGCAGAAAATCCAAGATCGCAAACTGAACACGAAAATGGTGCTGAACTGACATGCTTTAGATTTACATGCCGTCCAAGACTATCCTGTCTGTTAAATGTTGAAGCACAATGACTGCATACAAACATTTTCTGATTATGTTTTGTACTTGCATGACGTTGAAGGCTGTCAGGTCTTGAGAACTGTTTCTTACAGTCACCACACTTGAACATAATGATTACTTTCCAAGTTATCTATAAAAGCAAGAAATCATAAATGTTAATAAAAAATAAAACAAAGTACAATATAAATAGTTTAATTATATTCCAGTCAATGGTTATAGCAGGGTATTTAAATCGATCATCTGTGAACTCCTAGCAAGTCTAACTTCATGTAGTTCTAACTGGGGGTTACTATATACCACTGTCACTGACACCTAGCGGTGAACATTGGAACTTGATAGAGTGATAGAAACCAGTGATCGCCAGTTAAGTGAGCTAAGTGTGACGTCATAACCAATCTTAAAACAAGTCTAAACTTGTAGAACATGTCACGTGATAGAAACCAGCAGCCACCAGTTAAGTGAGCTAAGTGTGATGTCATAGCCAGTCTTAAAACAAGTCTAAACTTGTAGAACATGTTACGTGATAGAAACCAGCAACCACCAGTTAAGTGAGTTGAGTGTGACGTCATAGCCAGTCTTAAAACAAGTCTAAACTTGTAGAACATGTCACGTGATAGAAACCAGCAGCCACCAGTTAAGTGAGCTAAGTGTGACGTCATAGTGAGTTATAAAGCAAGTCTAAACTTGTAAAATATGTCAAGTGATAAGGTTAAGTTTGGTAAAGTTAGGTTATGTTAGGTGAACTGAGGTTAAGACTTTAAATATTCCCTATGTCACTGACACCTAGCAATGAACATTCAGACTTAATATAGCGGTAATCAAAATCTAACCTACAAAATTAGCTTTACACACCATGGTCAAGTAGTTCCAACTTTTGACTGCCAAATATACCATTTTCACTGACATCTAGTAGTGAACATTGGAAAATATCACTCTAACTGTTTAAAAGTTCTTAGAGGGGCACTTACCTTTTTATAATTTATCAACTGCTGCCACTGAATGAACAGATTGTAGGAATCTGGTAGCCTACAGGTACCCAATTAACTGTAAACAAAACAATCAAACAATCAATCAATAACTTCAACATCAATTAGTAATAAAAGACTACAATCCATTAATCATAAGTACTTACCTTGCAAAATAATGTAATGATTTTCTACCAAAACGGTTTTTTTTACAACTCTTGAGCAGTAATAGAGCACTGTTCACTCAAAGGAGTAATAAAGACTGACAGTAGGGAGATATAGGACACCTCTCTTATATAAACTCTCATCGCTCGTGTCAGCAGTTTTTTGCAGATCATTGCAATTCCTTTCCCAATACAGCTGAGAGTCCAAAGTACACTAGGAACACCTGTGTGGTATCCAATGACTGCTGACTTTGCATGATCATCACCCATTGTCTTAATCAACATATGGGGTTTCAAATAACTGCAGCGTCAGTCATAGCAACAGCAGTGTGCGCTCTCTGGTATGTCAGCTACATGACACCGGAAGGAACACCTGTGTAATATCCAATAACTGCTAACTTTGCATGATCATCATCCATTGTCTTAATGAACACTTGCGGTTTCAAATTACTGCAGTGTTAGTCATAGCAACAGATCTGCGCGCTCTCTGTCATGTCTGTAATATGACACAGGAAGTAACAAGACGTCTTACTGTACATGCCATCTCCTCAGTTTTAACATCTTAAGAACATGTATTATTCTCTTTCAACTACAAATGACTCGTTAGAACACATCCATCCACCAAGTTAGATCCCTTGTATGTTCACATGTATTTCGTCACTTTCCTTTCATATCGTTATCCCATTATAGTAGTGGGGGATTAGTGAACAACGTCAATTCAACACACACACAAATGTAGTTAGGCCCTTTGACATAATTTAAATAAATGCATGGGCTAGTCCGTAGAAACCAGGCCAAAGGGACCCGTCCAAAGGGATCAGTGCAAAGGGACAAGGACTCGTCCACAAGGACTTGTCCACAAGGACCTGTCCACACAGACTTGTCCACAATGACCTGTCAACAATGACCTGTCCACAAGGACTCGTCCACAAGGACTCGACAACAATGACCCCGCCAACAATGACCCGTCAACAATAACCCATCCATAGGGATCCACTCCCCCACCCTCTTACAAAAGCCATGAGTGGGCATGCGTAAAAAACAAAAACAAAAAACATGCATGTTAATTCGTAGTGACTATCGACCGTACACATGCACTTTATGTAGAACAACGTTTAAATCCATATCGGCATTCAAACTCTCACATGTTGCAATTGGAAAGAGAGATTTTCTAAAAAATTACAATTTCACCCCCTAGTAGGGGTAGGTTTTATTTTGGGGTTGAAATATGTTGTCCATTGGAAAGGGAGTGTTAGCCCGAGTTCAACAACACCTCATTTTTTTAAATCCAACCATGCGTTCGAGAGATATCGCCATTTTAATATTCCAGCGGTGGAGCGGTGGCGGTGGCTGCGGAACCGATCAAAACACACTACTCATGATTAGGACACATGAAGTAAAAACGAGATTTTAAAATTTCGCACAGTTGCCATCTTGTGGTTATGAAAGCAATTGAAATAAACTAGATGCCTGTGGATTAACATTTGTATAAGCATTTACTGTACAAAGTTCCACTGCACTCGGATGGTTAAATCGCGAGAAACGTCCACTTAAATATTTATACTTCGCGTCGCCGCCATGTTGGATTTGTGCTCACCAGGTTATTGAAAATCCTATAGATGATCTTATGTTCATAGCCTCTATGAACATAAAAAAAAACAGTTTGCTTGCTGTAAATGATTCGTAGATACTGAGAACCGTCTAAATATTTGGGATTGTCGGCATTTTGGATTGTTGTATGTATAGGCCATATAGTTATGTACCATAAAAACAAATTATTGCGTAGCTTCATTATTCAAACTTTCACTTCGATCACATGATTATGACACAAGAAACAAAAACTTAATTTCAAAATTCTGCACAGCCGCCATCTTGAGGTTATGCAAACAATTGAAATAAATTAGATGCCAGTGCATTATAATGTGTATAAACATTGGCTGTACCAAGTTTCATTGCGTTTGGATGATTACATCGCGAAGAAAGTCTATTTAAAAATTTAACTTCGCATGGCCGCCATGTTCGTGTTGTAGTTACAGGTTTTTGAAAGTCTCACAAATGAAATTTTGGTTGTGCCCTTTATCTCCGTACAAAATTTCAGGGTGATATCAGTAATAGTTTCGGAGATATTTAATGCTGGTTAAATATTTCGCACAGCCGCCATGCTGGATAGGTGAGACTTAATACAATTTGAAAGGCACGGTCGGGGTCGGCCAAAATGGTGTTATGACCTTACCGAGTTTCATTGAAATCGATCTAGCCGTTTAGATTTTATTAGGGGGGGGGGGGGGACACACACGAATCACACAAACACACAAGCACACACAGACAGACACACGGACAAAAGGTGATTTCATAAGCCTTTTTTTTTTTCATAAAATGAAAATAGGCTAAAAACGAGAGGTACCGACTAGACTGCTACCAGCGAAAAGATGCGTTTGGAGGAGTGTCCGTCGTGATGTGGGCGGGTATAACAAGCGTCGGGCGAATACCTTTAGTTCACATACCCCCACCCGGCATGACAGCAGAAAGGTACGTCGCCGAAGTCGTTGATAGTCACATCGTCCCTTTAATCGAAGCGGCTGGCCGAGACATTATCCTCCAGCCGGATAATGCACGACCGCACGTCGCAAGGGTTACGCTGGACTACTTACACGCAATGGGCATCCAATTACTCGATTGGTCAGCAATCAGTCCCGAATTCAACGTTATTGAACATCTCTGGGACGAGCTAATCCGGCGAGGGCAGCAGTGACAACGGCAACCGCCGACTCTGCCATAACTGAGCCAGGCGCTACTCGAAGAGTGGGCCAACATTCCCCAAGATCTAATCAGAACGCTTGTTGAGAGCATGAGGCGAAGGTGTGCGGCTTTAATTGATGCGAATGGAGGCGTTACGCGCTATTAAAGGGTAAACATCATTACAAAGAGTCATTTTTCTCCCATTTACATCCTTTGAAACCCATTGCCGATCATAGGCAACCCGCACGCACGTACGTGATGTGGGTTGCCTATGCATGGGCGTACTTATTAGAGGCTGTTAAATTGTTTGAAAACTTTTGGTCTCGTTTCCTACCTTACCGATAAATTTCCATCCAACTTGCTGTTTTGGGCTCGATTGTAGGCCATAAGCTTCATTTTCATCCAACTTTGAAAACTCTGCAATGACGCGTTACGTGTCCAGACAGGGAGGGTTAAGGGTGCAAAAATTCCAAGTTTGGGGGATGGAATGTGAATCAACGATCGGAAGGGATTGATTTCGTGTCACCACTACTTCTAAGGACCTTTACAGCTCTTTCAGCGATTAATACCTCGTTTCAGCCCTTAAAAAGGGCCTGATTCGAAAACTGCTAATGGGGCGGTGGGGGGCATTAGCAGCACTGATAAACATCTCGATTTAAACCTTCCTTAGGGGTGAATCGAGACGGGGTGGTTTGATCCCATGCCAGTTGAGGGTGTTAGGGGGGCGGGGGTGAACATTGCCGGAGACCTTAAGAACTTACTGCAATCAGCAACTGAAAAAAATAGTGCTTTAATTTTTTTGAGCAGTTTATATATAAAAACAAACTGAACTAAACAACTAATCCAACATTTCGTGAGAGGATCCCCGGCAAGAGGTACCACACTCTCAACCAGATTGCTCTCAATCACAACTGACAGGGAATAGGCCAGCATATCCGGAAAACTTGGTCATCTGGTCTAACTCTGAATTATCTTATTTGTGAGGCACTATATGGAAGGCAATATATGTCATTATCTTATGGGTTTTTAGTCTATTTTTCTGTTGAGGTTTACGAGGCGCAGGATCGAGGCAAATTTGAACTAGAGTGAGTCAATAAGGCACCAGTAAATCTGATGATGATGATAATTGTTGTTTTAAGGGGCCTAACATCTAGGTTATCGGCCCCTGATGGTTTGGGTTATCGTGAAGATGAAAATGAAATGCGAACTTAAAACTAAAACTAACTACTAATCTACATACTAGAAAAAGAAATGGAAAACTAAAGGAGAATAAGGCAAATAAAGGACAGGAGGAAAAGAAATGCCCTCAACCCTCGAAGAATGCGGATTGAGGGACTTGGAAGGAAGGAGAGCCTTGAAAGGCAGATAGGAAAGTGAAAGAGGAGAGGGTCCGCCCCAAAGGTAAGGGACAAAAGGGGAAAACAGACCCAGCTCAGGATTCCCTCGGGTTCGCCAACTCCCGAACTCACCAGCCGTGAGCCCCTGAGGGTGTAGCATTATCTAGGGTGCACCAAAAGTGTTGGGGCTACATACACCCGGCCTCCTTGAGGGCCTTGAGCAGAAGGCAGGATATAACATGAACATAAAAAGAAGGCTGACCCCTCGCAGAAAGAGGGAATCAGAAAAGATGAGACTAGGACCAATGAAGGCGGGAAAGGAAGAGACCCCCTAGGCCTCGGATACCCTAATACCGTCGGGGTCGGAAGAGAACAAGAGTTGACCAAGTGAGGTCGACAGGAATGGATCAGAGAGGAGCCTGGCACAAGTAAGTGGAAGCAATGCCAGACTCAGCTGGGGCCCCGTGGTCGCCAACCCACGTCCTACTAGATGTGAGGCCCTGGGGGAACCAGTAAATCTACTTACACAAAACTATCATACTTAAATAGCCTTTAATTGAATCTGGCTGAGTCAGGATGTCAAAAATTAACCTTCTTCTATGCAGGACATTGTCAGGGCTAAGATAGACTTAGTAGACGTTAAATGTTTTGCAGATTAAAATACTCAAGTATGTTGGATATAAATGCATACAAAATAGCAAAGTTAGAAAACGATTCTCAAGACAATAATTGTCAGTTGGTATTTACATCTTGCATCAATTAAATGTACACTTGCCTAATGGATATTTCTTACTTACCAACGCAATTTTTACGTATATAGCAAAATTCAAAATGCCTTCTATAGAAGAAGAAGAAGACGACGACGACGACGACGACGAAGAAGAAGAATGATGATGAGGAGAAGAGGAGGAAGAAGAAGAAAACGAAGAAGGAAATAAGAAATTATGCAAAAGAAGAAAATAAAAGAATAATAGTCGAAAAAAGAAAGGATGAAGAAAAGAAGAAAAGGAAGGAAGGAGAAGAAGAAAGAAGAGACGAAGAACAAACGGAAGAGGACAGGAAGAAGGAAATAAAATAGAAGGAAAGAAGAAAGAGAGAAGAAAGGAAGAAAAGGAGAAAAGATAAGAAGAAGAAAAGAAGAGAGAAGAAGAGAAGAAAAAAGAAAATAGAAGAATAGTGAAAGAGAAGACGAGAACAAGAAATGAAGAAAAGATGAAGAGAAACGAAGAAGGTAAGGAGAAAATGAGAAGAAGATGATGATAATTGTTGTTATTTGGAGCGGATCTTCGAGACCATCTGCCCAAAAGGATTAAAAGAAACGTATTAATCTTTAAATATCAGTTGGTGGCATACGGAAAATGTTTGGAACACATCGCCTATGATAAGAGGAACTAAAGACTTCTCTACGGCACCTTAATTTGGAGTTAGTCGTATTCTTGAGGGAATAGCCGTGGTGTGGTCAGAAATTACCAGTCGGGCACGCTAGCCGCCCATAATGGGTATGGCCGCATGGCTTACAGGTGTCCCAGTGGTGCCGTGGTTGTGTACTGCGGGTAACCGGACATGACAGGGGAACTGATGAACACTACAGTAGTTGTTTGTACACGGTAATGGAATTGCGGTGATAATCCAATAGTATCCACGAAATTGAGGAAAACTTGCACTGACCTGGATACCAGCTCAGCAGTACACATCGTTACTGACAGTTTAGATTACAACATTTACATTTGTCGTTAATTCGTTTCCGTGGTTAGAGACATCCTGGTCAATGTGAATTATTTCGTTAAATGTATACTATCAAATCTGATAAGGAGAAATTGCTACCTTAAATATAACCCCCCCCCCCCCCGTGGCACTACAGCCAATGAAGGGCCTAGGCTTACCAAGTGACCGCCGTCCAGCCATTTGGCCTGTAAATATAGGGGTGACGAGTGGTCAGCACATCGGATCCCTCGGCCATTAATCTTGTTTTCGTGACCGGGACGCTGCCTCACTGTCAGACAGTTGCCACGGTGGGTGAGTGGTCAACGTGTCGGTCTACTAACCCCAAGCTTACAGGTTCGCCCCTGGCCGTGGTAAGTGATTTTTGAAAGGCGGCAAAAATACGACACGCATGTCATACGATGTTGGCATGTCGAAGAACCCATTTGAATTCAGTAGGCCGAGTTCTTAATGGCAAAATTAATCTCGGGAGTATCCGCCAACACAAAGTTCCTCATTTCTCTACTAGAAAGCGCTATAGTGTTCAAGGAGCTTACAGTAGATATCTAACCTCCTTGACTTTCATAGTTATTCAAGTAACTACGAAATTCGACTTGCAAGCTACCCTCTGGGTGTCAAATTACAAAGCTTGCACCCAGCACCGAGGCCATACGATATTATTATTATTATTATTACTCAATTGTCCTCACGAGGCTGAGTGCACTACCTTAAATATGGTCAAGCTGAAAACTATGCAAGGTAATGTTTAAAGGTCGAAACCCACTAGTATTTTCCAAAAATAAAACGAAAGAATGTTTTTTTTTTTCATTTAGGGGCTTGACCATCTTGGTCATTTTAGCTCCTTGTACTTGGGTGAGGGTCGCAATGCCCCTAACTAATTCAACAACAACAACAACAACCACAACAGCAGCAGCTGTTTTTAAGGGGCCTAACTTCTGGGCTCTCGGCTCCAAATGGTTTGGGTGATAGTGAAAATGATAATGTAATGGAAAATATAAGTAGCCAACTGCAGACTTACAACTAAAACTGAAACCAACTAACAACTACGGAACAAATGGAAAGTAAAAGAAGCATAAGGTAAATAAAGGACAGGAGGAGAACAAATGCCTTCAACCCTCGAAGAGTAAGGAATGAAGGACTTGGAAGGAAGGAGAGACAGAAAAGAGAAAGAGGAGAGGATCCGTCCCAAAGTGAATGGAAGAAGGGGAATTCCTCGGGGTCACCAACTCTCAAACTCACCTGCAGAGCCCTTAAGAATGTAGCACTATCCAGGGTGCACCATAAATGGTATGGCTACACACCTCCCTACGCCTTATTTAGGGCCTAAGGCAGAAGACAGGAGACATCATGAAGAGAAAAGAAGAGGAATTACCCCTCAAATAATGAGGTATCAGGAACGGACAAGGGCCAAGTAAGGCTGGAAAATGAAAGGCCTTGGATACCTTAATACCGTCAGAGTCGGAAGAGTACAAGAGTTGACCATGGGTGGTCGAGAAGAAAAATGATAGAGAGGAGCCCGGTATTGGTAAGTGAAAGCAATGCTGGACTCATCTGGAGTCTCGTGGTCGCCAAACCATGTCCCACCAGTTGTGAACTCCTGGTGGAAAAATTGAAACAAAAATGACTCAGCGTGGAACTGTATGCTTGACATGTGTTATAAGTTGTGGACCCCTAGTAGATTGCACTAATAGAGAACATATACTGATGATGGCATTTGGGTTAGAGCCCCATAGGGATTTGGTAAATAGCCCACGTAATTAGTGGCCATTGTATTGCTATGAATACCCACGGAGCAGGCAGGCGTATCCACCGACCAGTGCACAGTGGGTCAAAATCGAAATCTAGGAGAACAAAATTATTTTTACGTTTTAATCATGAATTTAGAGTGAGAGCAACGTATATATTTATTTACTTCATAACAAACATCAGTTAAGACCATTTTTAAACCAGGTCTACACATGCAAGAAATTGTCCAAGAAATTGTCTATAACTAGGAGTTGGATAGAGCATTCAGTTATCTCTTCAGAACAATTTTCTACCCCTTATTTACTTTTAACAAAGTCACAAAGTTCCACTTTTGACATAATCGTCGAACCCAGTGCTTCAAACAGTTGTAAACGTGTGAGAACTGGTTGCGCGCCATCTTCTAAAACGCAAAATAACTAAGTAAGTTGCAAAAAGATGCAAAAAATCTTAAACAGGCGGAAACTACAAGACTTTATCTACATTTTGACATTAAGTAGAAAGTGACGCAGAGTGACGCGACATACTAAAAATATAAGTGAAAATATAATTTTAAAAAGAATAGCTAAATATTATATAATGCAAATATAGCTAAAATTACGTAACAATTACGCCCATCAATAACTGAACACGTTACCTTCAGCTGCATGTTCCATCTTAAAGTATCACACTAACCACAATGACCACCAAACCACAGCCACTTACAGTACATTCACCCTCCAATTCAGACTGCTCGAACAGTTGTGACAGATTTACACTAAGATTAGTTTATATCCCAGAATAGTGAGCGGAAATTATATGAGAATGCTGTAGAAGTATTAAATTTTGATTTCTTAATTATGAAATTAAATAATTTTGTCCTCCTATATTTCGATTTTGACCCACTGTGGGGTGTTGAGCACGTGTAACTCACATATATATTTACTGTCACATATGTGTGGAATATTCTCTTATAACACGCATGTTCGCGCAGAAACTTACAGTCAATTTCAGTTACTTTAGAGATGGTAGGTTGGTTCCTCAGTTTAGGGGATGTGACAACGCGGTCATATAGCCCCTTGTACTTTGGATGTGTGTAGAATCTGTCTGATAACTCGTGTTAATTTTGATGTCTGTATTAGTGTGTGTTATCTGTTTTTTAATTCAAGTAAGGGCTGCAGGCATTCAATTTTCAAATCAAACGTCAACGACAACTAGTTCTGAACTTGGTTACTAGATGCCACCGCAGTCGGCTCCTTGCGACGAACGTTGGAACCTAAGGGCGTTAGTTAAATCTAACCTATAATTTAGCTTCACGCAAGTATAATTAGTGGAAGGTTCGTTTACACGGCATAAATCAATGACACGGGACTATGAGGTATAACTAAACCCCGTGCACCTTAGTGTTAAATCCTAGTCCGTGTAACATATGGCGAGCAACCTATGTCTGAAATGTTCACTCAGATAACGATCTATATTCGATAACTCGATGGCAGTGGAAATATAAATTCAAAATCGCTGAGCATATCACTTGCTGGTCTTTCAAAACAAGTAGTTCCGAGACCAACTAAAGAGCCTACTTTTCGAAACATTTAAGATTCATGCCAATCTATATAGACCTATCTAGAATAACGACGAAATCAAGTTGGTAATACTAACATTTCTAAGTACTGCAGTTTGAAATATACCTGAAATAGTGTAGCCTAATTGAGTAACTTACTACAGTTTCAGCCCTGGTGACTGAATATATTCTTAGTTCCATCTCTTGCGTTAGAGAATGCACTTAGAAAATTTCGTTGAAGTCTAATGGATAGGATGGACGTTACATGCTGTTTGATATTGGATTTATCAGTGCGCGTAATATCATGTTGGGAACAATGTCATGTACGTGATGCTCAGAATTAATCTGAAATATTACGATCTATTACGAACTATTATTGTGCCAATTTTGGATAAAATCCCATTTGTTAGTATGGAAGTTACATGTAATTAAAATTGATAGTATCAGAAAGCTTAGATTAATGTTGGCAGCACTGAGGTATATTAGTTAATCTAAATTAATCTAGAATGCCAGGTACTATACGTGTGCAAAGTTTAGAGCTGATGGCTTGCATAATTTCTGATATATTGATATCAGGATGAAACAAATAGAGATAGCAATTACTAACAGTTGTCAGCCCTCTTGGTTCTTACGGATACTCGTAGTCATAACTGTTATAGTAGACTACACAAAGCAAATACGAAATTTGGTTGAAATCCATTTGTTAGTATAGAAGTTATATGCATTTAAAAACTGGACCTATCAGCAGGCTTAGATTTGTGTTGGCAGCACTGATGTATATAAGTCACACCAAACAAAAGTAGAATGTCAGGTACTATACGTATGCAAAGTTTAGAGCTGTTGGCTTGCACTTTCTGATATATTGATATTCGGGTTAAAACATAGAGAGAACATTTATGAACAGTTGACAGCCCTGGTGGCTCTTCAGAATAGGCACAGTCATTTACGTTGTAGTCAACATAGTACATAGGATATTTGGTTGACATCCAATCGATAGTATAGAAGTAACATGCATTTAGAAATTGAACCTAATGGCAGGCTTTGTATCATGTTGGCAACACTGGCATGTATGGACTTCTAAAAGATAATCTGGAATGTTATCATCTATTATGTGTGCCAATTTTGGAATAGTTCACAAGCATAACTTCTGAGATATTCAACATAGAGCTCACATTTCAATTGCGATTTTTCAGCAATTGGTAGCACTGACGTCAATTTGAAATATGGCCGTGAGATAGATCTTTACTCTTGCCAAATTTGGTTTCGATAGCTGCAGCCGTTTAGGAGTTGTTAGCGGGGGAGGGTCACACACACAGACAGACAGACAGACAGACAGACAGGACAGACAGACACACATTTCCCCGGATCAATATCATAAGTCTTCTTTTCCCTCATTTTTGCCACATGAGAAAAGTAGGCTAAAAACATATATCCTCCGTGTAATAGTTCAGGTTATGAAATACGTAATAATAATAATAATTACGACATTACAAGACAGTTGTTTTGCCGCAAGCTCGATACAAGCATGGCAATAACGCTAGCCACAACAAGAATAAATAAAAGTCCTCTCGGCACGCCGGAAGGCGGAGGTAGATTTCACGGGACAAACTTGGGGATAGGTGAAAATAGGCAGAATATGCAGATTTTCGTAGAAGGATCAGACCTCATTTATTGCGATAAGGTATTTTATAATTGGAGCTTAATTAACTTTGTTTTTCGTCATTTTATGCTTATTTTAAACATTTTATTGTCTTATGGGAACGGTAACCTTCTTGTCATTTGGGGTCCATTTTTAGCCTACTTTTCACATTTTGCAAAAATGAGGAAAAAGTAGTCTTATGAGATCGGGCAAATGTCTGTCTGTCTGTCTGTCTGTCCTTCTGTCTGTCTGTCTGTCTGTCTGGCTGTGTGTGTCCCCCCCTATCAACTCCTAACCGGCTGCAGCAATCAAAACCAAATTTAGTATGAGTAAAGATGTGCACCGGAATATCTCACGTCCATATTTGAAAATGATGTCACTGCTACCAACTGCTGAAAAAACGCACTAGAAATTTGAGCTCAATGTTGGATATCTTGCAAGGTATACATGGGAGCTATTCCAAAATTGGCACACATGTAGATAATACTATTTCAGTTTAATTTCCAGGAGGCCAACCATGACAGTGTTACCAAAATAATTTTAAGCCTCCTGATAGGTCCAATGTTTAAATGCATATAACTTTTACACTATCAATTGGATTTCAACCAAATTTTGTATGTAATATCTGTACATAAACGGATATGATTAGGCGTATTCTTACGAGCCACCCGGCTGCCAACTGTTAATAATTGCTCTCTCTATTTTTTTTATCCAAATACCAATATATCAGAAAGTATGCAAGCCAACAGCTTTAAACTATGCACACGTATATTCTGACATTTTAGATTAATTTGGAGTAACTTATATACGTCAGTCCTACCAACATGATTATAAGCCTGCTGATAGTACGAATTTTTAAATACATGTAACTTCTATACTACCAGTTGGATTTCAACCAAATTTCGTATGTGCTATGTGTACCATAACAGATATGACTATAAGTATTGTTAAGAGCAATCAGGGCTGCCAACTGTTAATAAATGCTGTCTATATTATTTTTTTTACCCTAATATCAATACATCAGAAAGTATGCAAGCCAACAGCTCTATACTTTGCACACGTATAGTACCTGACATTCTAGATTAATTTGGAGTAATTAATACAAGGCAGTGCTGCCAACATGATTCTATGCCTGCTGATATATCCAATTTTAAAATACATGTAACTTCTATACTAACAAATGGATTTCATCCAAAATTGGCACAACAAGATATCATAATATTTCAGATTATTTCTGACCAGCACACGAATGGTATTGTTGGCAACATGCTTTTACGCGTACTGATAGATCCAGTGTCTAACTGCATGTAACGTCCATTGGACTTCAACCAAATTTTGTATTCTGTACCTAAAGAGATGGAACAAAGAATATATTCAGTCACCAGGTCTGCCAACTGTAGTGCTCTATTAGGCTACATCATACCAGGTATATTTTGAACTAATTAGATATTTCGATATTACCAACTTAATTTCGTCATTATTCTAGATAGGTTCATATACTGTAGAATAATCATTGGCATGAAAAGTAGGCTGTATAGTTCTTCACGGAACTTCTTGTTATACTTGTTGTCACACTATCCTTATGCAAGGTTTCGACACTGATGTGTAACTATGTAATGGTCTGTTACATCTTCACGCAAAATTATATCTCCCGCAGAGATTTTGGTTGGTTCCTCAGTTTAGGGGCTGCGACAATGCGGTCATGTAACCCCGTGTACTTTGGGATGGCTGTATTAGTCTGTAATTCAGGTAAGGACTTCAGACGGTCAATTTCAAGCAGTAGTTCCTAATGTTGCTACCAGGTACTACCGTCAACGACACCTAGCTGTGAACTTGGCTACTAGATGCCACCGCAACCAGCAACTCGCAACGAACGTTGGAACTTCCCCTCCAAAGGAAAGCATACTGAGGGATTTTTAGCGCTCTTAGAAAATCCGACGACTTCGGCCGGCTTTGAACTCGCGACATAGACATTCATCATGCTACCAGTTACGTCACCGAAGCCGCATCACACTTAGATGGAAATCTGAATCTGATCTCGTGCAAGTGCGTTATCTTGGCAACGTCTGATGGCTCATCCCTCATCAATTTAGTAGTGTTGCCATGGCAACCACTGATAGGTCTTGGCATTTTCTTATAATTCCGAAATTATTTTTCTCATCCTTTGGCATAATGGTGGGTTATATCAAAAATTCTTTCAGACAAGAGTTTTAGGTAATTATTAGGGGAATACTGTCCATTTTGTACGGTTTTGATATTGTGCCTATTAAGAGAGATATGATTAATGTTTCCCGAAAAACCCACCTTTTCCCACCCCTTTGGTCAATGGCTGGTGCTATAAAAAAAACTCTTCAAACATAAATTTATTGGCTTTATCCGACACATAGTATGAACTTGGAACGGATTCGATATTTCACATATTAAGAGGGTTATAGCAATATTTCACTTTTTCGAAAAAATCCCCCCATTTTCACCCCCTTCGACCGATTTAGCCCAGTAACGAACTCGACCGAGATTTTATAGGTATAAATATTCGGTAAAAAATTCAAAGTGATTGGTGCAAAATTACGGCAGTTATCGTGTCTACAATAAACTGATATATATATATATATATATATATATATATATATATAGGCCTATACATATACATACATAAATTATATATAACTTTTGAACTGACGGTGGTTTTGCGGTCTGGGGGATGTGAAACGCGAAGATATGTCGAAATTTTCCGGAAGTCGAAACATGGTACTGCGCCCGAAGAAACCCATCAGTACTTATATCCAAAGCCCGAAAAAGGAATGCAGACATGTAAGTTACCCAGCTCACAAGCTTATCATGCTTACTAAGTAAAATTGGGAATTCCAGGAACATACAGGATATACACACATCAAAAAAAGTTTTGCATCACCTCGGTTCCAAGAGTTCCGGAACCGTTAAATACAAAGGGAATAGAGATCAACACAAACAACATTTCAGCTCGTTTTATTGCTCATGAGACCCACACATTGCTTGTTGTACCATCATACAGCTAGACTTTCAGCATTTGTGGTCCAGATTGCAGTACACACCACTACCTCTAATACCCAGTAGCACGTCCTCTTGCATTGATGCATGCCTGTATTCGCCGTGGCATACTATCCACAAGTTCATCAAGACACTGTTGGTCCAAATTGTCCCACTCCTCAACGACAATTCGGCGTAAATCTCTCAGAGTGGTTGGTGGGTCAAGACGTCCATAAACAGCCCTTTTCAACATATCCCAGGCATGTTCGATAGGGTTCATGTCTGGCGAACATGCTGGCCACTGTAGTCGAGCGATGTCGTTATCTTGAAGGAACGCATTCACAAGATGTGCACGATGAGGTCGAGAATTGTCGTCCATGAAGACAAATGCCTCTCCAATATTCTGCCGATATGGTTGCACTATGGGTCGGAGGATGTCATTCAGGTATCGTAAAGCCGTTTCGGAGCCTTCCATGACCACCAGTGGCGTACGTCGGCCCCACATAATGCCACCCCAAAACATCAGGGAACCACCACCTTGCTGCACTCGCTGGACAGTGTGTCTAAGACGTTCAGCCTGACCAGGGTGCCTCCAAACACGTCTCCGACGATTGTCTGGTTGAAGGCATATGCGACACTCATCGGTGAAGAGAACGTGATGCCAATTCCGTGGGGTCCATTCAGCATGTTGTTGGGCCCATCTGTACCGCGCTGCATGGTGTCGGGGTTGCAAAGCTGGACCTCGCCATGGACGTCGGGAGTGAAGTTGCGCATCATGCAGCCTATTGCGCACAGTTTGAGTTGAAACACGACGTCCTGTGGCTGAACGAAACGCATTATTCAACATGGTGGCATTGCTGTCAGGGTTCCTCCGAGCGGCAATCCGTAAGTAGCGGTCATCCACTACAGTAGTAGCCCTTGGGCGGCCTGAGCGAGGCCTGTCATCGACAGTTCCTGTATCTCTGTACCTCCTCCATGTCCGAACAACATCGCTTTGGTTCACTCTGAGACGCCTGGAAACTTCCCTTGTTGAGAGCCCTTCTTGACACAAAGTAACAATGCGGACGCGATCGAACTGCGGTATTGACCTTCTAGGCATGGTAGAACTACAGACAACATGAGCAGCGTACCTTCGTCCTGGTGGAATGACTGGAACTGATCGGCTGTCGTACCCCCTCCGTCTAATAGGCCCTGCTCATGCATGGTTGTTTACATCTTTGAGCAGTTTTAGTGACATCTATGAACAGTCAAAGGGACTGTATCTTGGATACAATATACACAGTCAACGTCTATATGCCGGAGATCTGGGAACCGAGGTGATGCAAAACTTTTTTTGATGTGTGTATATTATTCGTAAAGAAAATAGTACTACTAGACAAGGTACAAATTTCTACTATTATTTACATTTAGAACAACCGAGAAACTCTAATCTCGAGGGGTGATAAGGTCTAATCTATAGTGAGCGCCTGTATCTATACCTCGTAGTACTATTTTCGACGATGACGACAATGAAAACGGAATCAGTTTAGATAAAAATTGACTAAGTTGCTAAAAAGCACTAGCCGTTTATTAAGCTAATAAAACAAATAACAATTGGCTTCCTCCCTTAATATTGTGTCTCCCTGACACTTCAACAAAAATAACTGCAAAGATAAATTTGCACGTGGCATTACTATCGTAAGAAAATGTGAAACGGCGTGACATTAAGTATTGCCCTATTTTATACAGGTCCGCTTCAACTATGAATCGTAGTTCCATATCTAATCAAATGATTCATGAACTATGTGCATATATACATTCTTTTATGAAATTCAAATTTTACAGTTCATAACGTCGAAGATTGAATTTTATTTCTCCAATAAGTCTTTCATCTACTCCATTTCTCTTAAACATCAAATTCAAATTCAAACATACACCGCAACTATCGTGTTGAAAGTAATAAATACTCGTCATAATCAATTGAACATAAGTGACAAACATTTAAGCTAAGCACTGTTCCTTTTTACCTTTATCTATATATCATGAAATTCTGAAATAAGTGCTGAAATTCTTTACTGAGTTAACAATCTTCTGATAAACGTGAATACTGTAAGTGCACGGCATTAACCTTCGTTTCCACACTTCTCCTCCATAATTATACAACAATTACTTTCTCTCTTAAACACCCTGTATAGAATCTTCCTTTACTACACTCTCATAACTTCACAATTATTGCATTCAATACTAGAAAAACTTAAGAGACTCCCCTGCGTCCCTTCGTAAACTCACGTAACTCCTTTACGTTCATAACTCCTTAATCTGCACGGTAATTCAACTATAAACTTCTACTTCAATACATATACTTCCTTTACTTAACATTTCTCCTCTATAATTGATACAACATCGCCTCGTGCTCATAATTTCATTTCTGTAATAAATCTCTGTACTTTCACCTTTCTAATCACCCTGTGATTTAATTTCGTTAACTTTCCTCTTCACGTGTTTAAATTCAGCTTTACATTTTATTACAACTTTTCAAGAAATATCAGTAAATATTCATATTCTTAACAAAAGATATAAGTTTGACTTCATTCCATTAATATTTGTTTAACAAATTCATTTATGTTTTTAACGCTCTAAATTTCATTAGACATATGTGTTTAAGCTTTTCGTAATACTTTCGTTCATAATAAATTTCTGACACTCGAATCAACATCATGAGTTGTCGAAATATTCTTTACACTTCGTGACGTTACTTCTTAAGTATACTGTACTTAAATTTGCTCCAATAAATTTCATTTTACTTCAATTATAATCTTACTCCTTCTTTACTTCGTTCAACGTTCTATTCCTTTTATATGGTTTACTCTACATTCCATTTTTAACGCTCTAAATTTCTTTAATACAATTCCTTTCAATAATTTGCTTTCCTCTAAAAAATTCATTTGTATTCCTTTTTTAACGCTCTCAATTCCATTAATACATTTGGTTCTAAGTTACTCTAAACAATTCCTTTATATTCCTCTCAATTCCTTTATATTCCATCGCTGCGATAAAACAGATTTAATTAAATTAAATCTAACGCAAGTGTGAAAATATTTACACGATTTTACTTTACTATAACCTTAGTGTTAATAGCATCATCATCATGCCAAAATTTCGTCCAAGTGACTGAAATTTTCCAAGAAATACGGCAAATAATTCCGGAGAAAAATATGAAAAATCACAATAACAAGATCTACACAAATTTAATTACTTTGACAAAATTACACGTTTTAAATAATGCAGTTAAGAAAAATGCTATTGAAATATACTGCCAAAATGCGGTTGAAAAATATGCGGTTGGTCAATTGGATAATCACAGAACTAAACTACAATTCTACATTATAAAAGACAATTTTCTCACTACCTTGTGTTGACTTCTGTACTGCTGAAAATACTTGCATCGCTCCTTCCAAACCAAACTTGTCGTGTTCATAGCAATGTCCACAGCTATGAAGACCGGTTTTGTGATAGCAGCAGCTGGACTCGCGGTGAATGACCTCGCCGTGTACAGCTCTGCCAACTCCCGTCTCTCCTTCGCTCCAAGTAGGCCGGCTTCGATTCTCCATCTCTTCAGAATAGACATCATGGTTTCTTCAGAATAGACATCGGCTTTCTTCAGAATACACATCACGGTGTAATACTGTCGTTTATGCAAGCTTTTTCGTATCTCAAGATGTGTTAAAACTCTCGTAGAAAAGTATGAGTTTTGCTCGGTGATGTTGCGCTTTGCGTAGATATTTATAGCGTCTTTCATGTTAGTGAATCTGGAATTCAACTGACATCCTTGTAGTCTTCAACTTCCCCATGCTTAACTTAGCACATGTCAATATTCATATTCTTGATAATATACTTGAGACCTCCCCGTTGCTCCCTTATAACTTGCATTTTCAATACAATGTTCAAATAAGCTTTTACACGTAGAAATATTGAGTAGCTTCTTGTCGAAAATGTTTCTAGCTATATGGAATACTTCGCATAAGCACTGCAATATATAGTTGTACTGTTCCGTTCTGCTATATATGTTGTAGCTTGCTCCCAAGTTACTGAAATTACACTCTCCCTTACTTCCAACCTTTGTGAACCGTAGCACTATTATAAAGATACTTGTTTATGCTCGAGGTCTTCTCTCGTTCAAATCTCAATTGGAAAAGAACTCTCTCGTCCTGCTCTCCGCATTCCTCAAGTTCTCGTCTCTTTTCCTCTCCTCCCGTGGTGTGACGTAACTCCTACCACCTCTCCTGACTTCCGTCCGCAGTTCGACCTTCGCCTCTTCCCCTCTCTCATGACGTAACTCTCGCTTCAAGTGGCGTGATCTTTCTCGTAATGTGAACCTCCCACTTTCGTATAATGGAATATATGTCCATCTTTAAATCATTCCTACTTCCTTGCCTTTTATAAATGCATAAGATCTATAGTATTTCACTCATTTCCATACAGTTTTTCTCATATTACTCAAATTTTTAATAAATAATTTTTTTTATCCATTCATTTATTTTCTGGGGTCTTGGTTCATCTCCCGATCAGATCTTGAGTAATGACCTTCAATAAATTCTGGCGCAGTACCCATTGCAATAGTTAGCTTTCTAGTGAGATCTACCTCTGGTTGGTTCCCAAGTTTAGGGGCTGCGACAACGCGGTCATCTAACCCCGTGTACTTTGGGTGAGTGTAGAATCTGTCTGATACACGGTGTGAATTGTAATGGCTGTATTAGTCTTAATTCAGGTAAGGACTGCAGACGGTCAATTTCAAGCAGTAGTTCCTAATGTTGCTACCAGGTACTACCGTCAACGACACCTAGCTGTGAACTTGGCTACTAGATGCCACCCCAACCAGCAACTCGCAACGAACGTTGGAACTTCCCCTCCAAAGGAAAGCATACTGAGGGATTCTAGCGCTCTTAGAAAATCCGACGACTTCGGCCGGCTTTGAAACCGCGACATTGGGCATAGACATTCAGCATGCTACCAGTTACGTCACCAAAGCCGCTTCCCACTTTGTCAGGCGGCTTCGGTGGCGTAGTCGGTAGCATGCTGAGCTTCTATGCCCAAGATAACGGGTTCAAACCCGGCCGAAGCCGTCGGATTTTTAAGAGCGTTAAAAATCCCTCAGTATGCCTTCCTTCGGAGAGGAAGTAAAGCCGGCGGTCCCATGTCATAGATTTATGGCATGTTAAAGATCCTTCCACTAATTGCACCTGTGTGATGCTAAATTGGATAGGTTAAGAATGTATACAACGCTCTTAGGTGTCTATGTTCGTTGCCAAGAGCCGACTGCGGCGGCGTCTAGTAGCTCAGTTCTGAACTTGGCCTCGTAGTCGTTGACAGTGGCGCTTGGCGGCAAAAGTAGGAACTATCTGAAAAATTGTTAGTTGCAGTACTTAAATTAACAAACAGATAACACACACTAATACAGTCATCACAATTAACACCGGTTATCAGACTGATTCTACACACACCCAAAGTACACGGGGCTACATGACCGCGTTGTCGCAGCCCCTAAACTTAAGAACCAACCAACCAACCACTTAGTCAGATGGAAATACTGAATCTGATCTCGTGCAAGTGCGTTGTCATGGCAACGTCTGATGGCCCATGCCTCATCAATTTACTAGTGTTGCCATGGCAACCACTGATAGCTCTTGGCATTTTCTTATAATTCCGAAATCATTTTTCTCGTCCCTTGGCGTAATGGTGGGTCATATCAAAAATTCTTTCAGACAAAAGTTTTAGGCAATTATTAGGGGAATATTGTCCATTTTGTACGGTTTTGATATTGTGCCTATTAAGAGAGATATGATTAATGTTTCCCGAAAAACCCACTTTTTCCCACCCCATTGGTCAATGGTTGTTGCAATAAAAAAACTCTTCAAACATAAATTTTTGGGCTTTATCCGACACATAGTATGAACGTTGAACGGATTCGATATTTCACATATTAAGAGAGTTATAACAATATATCACTTTTTCGAAAAAAAGACCCCCATGTTCACCCCCTTTGACCGATTTAGCCCAGTAACGAACTTGACCGAGATTTTATAGGTATACATATTCGGTAAAAAAATCAAAGTGATTAGTGCAAAATTACGGCAGTTATCGTGTCCACAAGAAACTGACATATATATATACATACATAAATTATATATAAACTTTTGAACTGACGGTGGTTTTGGGGTCTGGAGGATGTGAAACGCGAAGATATGTCGAAATTTTCCGGAAGTCGAAACATGGGACCCATTGCAATAGTTAGCTTTCTAATGAAATCTACCTAAAATAAATAAATAAATAAATAAATAAATAAATAAATAAATTAAATATTACCACGCTACCTTCTGTCGATAGAGGAACCACAGCCACACTTATGTATTTATTTAACGTATGGCATGGTACGTCCAGATATCACAAGCTAAGGAATTCACAAACATATAAATTAGCATTTACAAGAACAATTAAATATTAAAATCATTTTTGATGAGAAGACACATATTCAACAGCAGGCCTAAGCAAAATTACAAAATGTTCAGGTTTACAAGTTAATATTTAAATTTAAAATCCAATCAAGAGCAGGCTGCGTTGCATCATGAAAGTATTTCAGGTTCCCATAATAGGCTTGAAGGCTGCAGTCCTCCACAATATGTTGGATTGTCTGTGTTTCAAATTAACAGTCACACTGAGGTGAGGAAACCTTATTCCACTTGTATAAGCTGTCTGCGCAGACCCTATGTCCCGTTCGAATCCTGTTGAGTGATTTCCATGTATGGCGTGGTAGGTCCATGCCAGCCGGTTTCTTGATAGGATCAATGAAGTTTCTATATTTCTCATGGAATAAATTATTCCATACGTCAGACCACTTGTTGTTAATCTGAAGATTATGTAATTGTAGAGATTATGCTGTTAGGATTGGTGGTCGGCGGGATTTCAAGCGACCTTTCTTTACCGTAGATATGTCAGAATGAATAGGAAGCCGTGGAGTGGAGATTATCTTTTGCTATTCTCTCAGGAGAGAGTTTTGTCTACGAAGTCAGGTGGTGCAATGTGACTTAGAGGTGAAAGCCAGTAGAGAGGAGTGGCCCTGATGCAACCTGATATTATCCTCATCGCCGAATTCAAGTGAACATCAATCTGCTTCACGTGTGGACTGCTAAGCCACACCGGTGCTCAGTATTCTCAGCTGAATAGACAAGTCCTACATCAGAAGATCGAAATGTTGTTGTTGTAGCTCCCCATGTGGTTCCACTTAACTTCTACAATATGTTTTTGCGTGATCTTAGATTTGCTGCAGTGTTCTGCAGGTGCTTCTTGAAGGACAAAGTCCTATCAAGAGTAACGCCTAAATATTTTGGAAAATGCTGATGATGGAGGGCTTTCTCATTAAAGATGACATTCAGCTTTGTATTTGCCAACCTGTTGTTTGAGTGGAAACAACTAACTTCAGTCTTACTGGGACTCGTTGTTAGTCTTTATTTCTTGAAGTATTCATTCGTAATGCTTAGATCTGAGGAAAGAATCTGTTCTTTGTTGAGTTGCCAAAACAAGTTGATCTGCATAAATGAATTTTCTCTAATGCGTTATAGGGAGTCCGATATGTACAAGTTAAAGATCACTGGAGCTAAAACGGAACCTACAGATATAGTATTGGTCATATACATGTTCATGCCCATCCGTTCACTGGCTATCTGTGTTATAGCCTAGTGTACACATTTACTATCAATATGCAAAACACATAATTAATTTGTGTTACGCATGTTTACGTCCATAGCACCTTCCCTGTATATCCGCCAACCCTATAAACACCATTGAATCAGATCTGATTATGTCCACCTGTTGAACGAAACATCTCAATCAATCAACCGCTTTTCGAGAAGTGGACAATCCGTGTAATTTTTCCTTGCTTACAATTTGTGAGTAGATATATATTATTCTCCTCCCTATTAAATTGAGCACATGAACTTTCTGATATTCTAAAATTAAATTATTTTATTAGATTATGATGATGATGATGATGATGATGATGAAAATTGTTGTTTTAGGGGATGATGATGATGATGATGGTAATTATATTTTTGAAGTGCCTAACATCTAGGTTATTGGCCTCTAATGGTTGGGGTGATCTTTAGAAATGAAAATGAACTTCTAAGTAAATCTAACTACAAACATACAACTAAAACTAACTACTTACTTACACTCTAGAAGAAAGTGGCTAAGTTCTGGGCAGAAACTGTTTGAAGTTGTCTTTTCAACACATACTTTGTACTTCTGACACGAATAAATAAATAAATGCTCTAGAAGAAGAAAAGGAAAAGAAAAGAATAAGGGAAACAAAAGAAAGGGAAAATAAATGCCTCGACCCCCGAAGAACGACAATTGAGAGACCTAGGAAGAAGTGGAACCACGAAAGTCAGATAGAAAAGGGAAAGAGGAGAGGGTCCTGACCAAAAGCAATGGAAAAGGGGAGAACCGGGCCAGCTCAGGAATCCTCCGGGATTGCCAACTCCCGATCTCCCCAGCCGTGACCCCTTGAGGGTGTAGCACTAACCAAGGTGCACCAGAAGTGGTGGGGCTACATACTCCCTGCCTCCTCGAGGGCCTTGAGCAGAAGGCAGGATATACCTGAAAGAAAAACAAGAGGTCTGACCTCTAGATAAATGATGGATCAGGAAAGATGAGAGAAGGGCCAATTAAGGCGGGAAAGGAAGAGACTCTCTAGGCCTCAGATACCCTAATACTGTCGGGGTCGGAAGAGACCAAGACTTGACCAAGAAAGGTCGGCAGGAAAGAAGAACGAGAGGAGCATTATGAGTGGAAACAATGCCGGACTCAGCTGGGGCCCAGTGGTCGCCAAGCCACGTCCCACTAGATGTGAGCCCCTGGGGGGGGGGGGAGATTACAGTCAGCCCTGTATAGTTACTTATAATATTTCTACATTCAGAAGGTTACATCCTAGTTTTCCAAATGAGTTAATAATGGGAAACCAAGGATACAATCTAACGAATGTCCAACGGTGAGGTTCGAACCCACTTATCTCCCAAGTTAATCCTGGCCCAATGGCCTTGCTACTAGCTACACGGAGCTACCGTAGTCTGTAAATGTTTCATGTACCACGAACACGAGTTAAGTTATAATTATTATCGTGATAAATTTGAGTTTCTCGCAAAAGACACGGCAAGTAGTTTATCAGCCTGCGGTTGCGCTGGCCAGAGTTTGAAATAGGTGATACAATTATGTAAGCCCACTGCAGAGAAGGCAGGTTGTAAGGACCTCCCACACACCCACCCCTGCAATATTTCAGGACCTTGGCTTCTCTCCAGTTCCATTGTGACTGCGCCCGGCACCTCCTGTCTTTATCTCAACTGCGCCGCGCTGCTAGGCTACCCGCATTGCGTGACCCAAGCCGCCAATAAAAACACTGATCAAATAAATAAAAACTAAATATTTAAATAAATAAACAAATAAATCAAATAATCCGTTATGGTGTTTGAAGCCATTTTTTCAGTGTTGCCTTAGTAAACAAAAGTTTAATGCTTTTCAGTCGGTCAACATGATTGTACCTAAATCAGATGGGTTATTCCCCAATCCTGAGAAATTACATGAGATTAATAAATACTTATATTTATTTATATTTATTAATCTCATGTACTTTATTTCATGTAATGTTTCTTTCAGGATTAATAACCCATCTTATCTGTTGACATCGAACATAGATTTAGGTATTAGGAAGTCATTTTTGAAAGCCTTTGTCTGGAGCGTGGCGCTCTATGGAAGTGAAACTTGGACTATTGGTGCAGCAGAAAAGAGGAGAATTGATGCATTTGAAATGTGGTGTTACAGGAGAATGATGAAGATCAGATGGGTAGATAGGGTTACAAACGAAGAGGTATTAAGACGAGTGGGAGAGGAGAGATATTTCTGGCGACTGCTAATGAAGAGAAGAGATAGGTTAGTAGGACACGTACTAAGACACCCAGGAATAGCAAGCTTAGTGATGGAAGGGAGGGTCGAGGACAAGAATTGTAGGGGTAGACCAGCGTTAAACAGATTGTCTCGGATGTTGGGTGTGGTAGCTATGTAGAGATGAAACGATTAGCACAGGACAGGGAGGCATGGAGAGCTGCATCAAACCAGTCAAAAGACTGAAGACTCAAACAACAACATTTGGGTACCATCGTGTTGACCGACTAAAAAGCATCAAACGTTTGTCAAATTATCAGAGTGTCATGTTCTCAAGAGATATTGGTGACATGATTTGAACCATTGATATTATAATGTTTATAAACAGGCATACTGAACCAGAATTTATTTGCGACAGGCTGGCAAGTTCCTTTTCAATACTCTTTCTGTCATTACAAAAGCAGACTCCTCTAAAATTGACGCATTGTTCCATAACTCACGATCACCGCCATGTTTCCTCCTTGGCCAGAGATTTCAATGCACAAATCTAAAATGTAAGCTCCCGATCTGCATCATACCCACAATTCCCCACTGCGGTTAACACTGCACAGATATCAATCTCTCAGATAAGTCAATCAAGTAAAACTCACAAAAGAAATAATTGCCCAAAGGAAGTATTATCCATATAAATAATACAGAGAACAAAAGAATCTAAATAAGTCGAAATACAAAACTAATTCAATTTTCTTAACCTGATTGAAATTCACATATCTCCGCCCCGAATATTGATATATGAATCGCAGCCAATGGCCATAAGCTGTGCATCTTTCATTGAACGCCCGAGGGCTCCCAACAAGTTCAATTAGTTCCAACTTTGGCTACCAGATGCTACTGGCACTAACACCACTAACGGTGAACGTTGGAACTTGATAGAGCGTTGAGTACTAGCCAAATATAACCTACAAATTTTTCTACACACCACCAATTGCAGTGGTAGGTTCTTTAACTTACCATGCAATGACGACCCGTAATATATGATTGTGTTTTATAATTTGGGCGCAGTAAGACCAGTGGAAATAGGATTTACTTTGATTCGCCAGAAATCACCTCTTTTTACTGGTCATTATACTTTCTTAAGAATCGTTCTTTCCCATCTCCTTAACTATTCCTCATCAGTCATCAGTCATCACCTTGTGTCATAGTCCAAGTCTCCAATCACAACAGGTCTCACTAATGATATACCGTCAACTTCAGATTACCGGGAGAGTTAGCCGTGGTCGTTACGGTGTGGCTGCAGGCAGTCGCTCACATCCGGGAGGCGAGGAGGTTCGAATCCCCCCGCCGGCAATCTTAAAGATGGTTTTCTGTGGTTCCTCAACTTCCTTTCAGGCGCCGGGATTGGTTCCTAACTATAGGCCACAGCCGCTACCTTCCAATTCCTCGTCCTTACATTAACACTTTCCTCCCCAGACAATAGTCCACACGCGACGGTACTTGTAGCTCACCCAATGAGTGTCCGTATTGAAGCAGCTACAAAATTCTGGCGAGCCGAACATGACCTCGGACACTCCCGGAACTAAAAGCCATACGCTAAAAAAATAAAAATAAAACTTCAGATTCCTACTAAGACTTCTTAATTTAAACACTTTGTTTAAATCGTATATAACATGGGACCGCCGGCTTTACTTCCCCTCCAAACGAAGGCATACTGAAGTATTTTAACGCTCTTAAGATATCCGACGATGTCGGCCGGGTTTGAACCCGCCATTTTTGTCCCTGAATAGTCTTTACTAGAGTTTGATTAGATTACTAAACAGGAAACCCTAGTTCAAAACACTGAACACATGTGGCATGTCAGTACTGATCAATGTCTACCAGACTTGATAGTTGACAACGAAACAAAAGATGGTACCTAATGGGATTAGAATCACGCACCTCACGGTTACTAGGCAGAGTCGCTAGCACTGAGCCAAATGAGCCCACACATATCAAGCTTTATGAATCGATTGATATACAACGTCTTAGCAAATAATGACATGGATTAAACGATTTTTTCACTGGAGTATATATTCATCATAATCCATTTCATTTTTTTAATCGATTCTACCCTCCAGGTTGGTGGCTCCCACGGACTCAGCGAGGGAACTCACCACTACCGCCTCTACGGGCAGGGTCCTAGAGCTGGGAACATCTGGTCGGAGTGGATACAACTGGGAGGTTGTGATCAGCACATCGCCCAGGTGGCCTCACCTGCAAAGCGAACAGGCGCCTCATGAGGGAAGAGATAGATAGATTGATTGATTGGTTGAAATTGATTAGATTACTAATTGGTTGATTGAGATTGATTAGATTACTAAACAGGAACCCAAGTTCAAAACACTGAACACATGTGCCATACCAGTACTGATCAATGTCTACCAGACTTCGTACTTGACAACGAAACAAAAGAAGGCAATAGAAATATGCCAAAAGAAAATTGAAAGTAAAACAGTAGACATAGCACTGAGTGACAAAGTATCAAATAAGAGACTCCGGGAAATGACATCCTCAGACAGCACCACTCAACAGGCCACAAGAGTAAAGTGGAAGTGAACAGGGCACGTCACGAAACTACACCAGAAGAGAGAACAACCATGTGGGACCTGTACATGAGTCGTCTGGTATAAAAACAAAATACATCACTATTTTTGCGATTTTGAGATTACGGCTGATTTAACAAGTCCTAAATGTCCTATTTACATATGGGAAGAGAAAGGTATTCAAAACAGGACACATCATGCTTTTTTTAATGCTGAACTAGTTTGTTGGTTTCAAAATAAGACAGGTAGACGAATGAGTATCAAAACAAGAAGTTCCGTGACGAACTAAAGAGTCTACTTTTCTTAAAATTTAAGATTCATGCTAATGATTAATCGATATGGATCTATCTAGAATAATGACGAAATTAAGTTGGTAATATCGAAATTTCTAATTAGTTCGAAATACTGTATACCTGGCATAATGTAGCCTAATAGAGCACTACAGTTGGCAGCTCTGGTGACTGAATATATTCTTAGTTCCATCTCTTAAGGTACAGAATACAAAGTTTGGTTGGAATCCAATGAATAGCATGGACGTTACATGCAGTTAAACATTGGATCTAACAGCGCGCGTAAAATCATGTTGGCAACAGTGTCATGCATGTATTGGTCAGAAATACTCTGAAATAATATGATATATTGTTGTGCCAATTTTGAATGAAATCCATTGGTTAGTATAGAAGTTACATGCATTTTAAAATTGGACCTATCAGCAGGCTTAGAATCATGTTGGCAGCACTGACGTATATTAGTTACTCCAAAGTAATCTAGAATGCCAGGTACAATACGTGTGCAAAGTTTAGAGCTATTGGCTTGCATTCTTTCTGATATATTGATATTAGGGTAACAAAAAGAGAGACAGCATTTATTAACAGTTGGCAGCTCTGGTTGCTCTTAAGAATACGCATAGTCATAGCTGTTATGGTACACATAGCACATATGAAATTTGGTTGAAATCCATATGATAGTATGGACGTTACATGTATTTAAAGTTGGACCTCTCTGCAGGCTTAGAATCATGTTGGTAGCACTGACGTATATAAGTTACTCCAAATTAATATAGAATGTCAGGTACTATAGCCTACGTGTGCATAGTTTAAAGCTGTCGGCTTGCATACTTTCTCATATATATTGGTATTTGGATAAAAGAAATTAAGAGCATTTTTTAACAGTTGGCAGCCCTGGTGGTTCATGAGAATACGTTCAGTCATATCTGGTTATGTACACATACAACATACGAAATTTGATTGAATTCCAATTGATAGTGTAGAAGTTATATGCCTTTAAATATTGGACCTATCAGTAGGCTTATAATCATTTTGGCAACACTGCCATGTATGGCCTTCTGGAAATTAAACTGCAATATAATTATCTATATGTGTGCCGATTTTGAAATAGCTCCCATTCATACCTTCCAAGATATCCAACATGGAGCTCAAATTTCAATTGCGATTTTACAGAAGTTGGTAGCACAGACATCATTTTCAAATATGGGCGTAAGATATTCAGGTATAGATCTTTACTCCTATCAAATTTTATTTCGATCGCTCCAGTCGTTTAGGAGTTGATAGGGGGGGACACACACACAGCCAGACAGAAGGACAGACAGACAGACAGACAGACACACATTTTCCCGGATCGATCTCATAAGACTACTTTTTCCTCATTTTTGCAAAATGTGAAAAGTAGGTTAACAAGACATATCTTGGCAGGGTCTATTGCGCATCGATCAGCGCATCAGCTGACAGGGCACTCTCTGTGTGCTGCTTATGCAATTCCTTCGTGTTCTGTTTGTGCCGATGCCGATGTGTTTACATTTGTATTGCTGTGTTAAATCGACTTTCTTGTAAAGAGCGATTATTTTATTTTCAAAATAAGATACATCTGATTACTGAGTTGCAAAACAAGATACATCAGCAAGTTTTAAA
The DNA here is from genome assembly GCA_946902985.2 of Meconema thalassinum. Taxonomy (NCBI): domain Eukaryota; kingdom Metazoa; phylum Arthropoda; class Insecta; order Orthoptera; family Tettigoniidae; genus Meconema; species Meconema thalassinum. Next base: position 207,583,752 of record OX336394.1, on the reverse strand, counting down.
ACAAAATAAGACACGTCAAATATTAAAACGCTTATAAATAGGAAAATAAAACAGCATTAGTTATGAACCTTTTGGGAAATATTTGTCTATGTCACTTACAACTTTTAGAAAAGAGGCATATTTATTTGTCAGTAAACGAAGGACTTATTCAGTTTTTCGTGTCTCCTGAAAGATTTTGTTGAAGTGATTTGTCTTGTTTTCCTATCAGACGCCTCACATAGGAACAAGAAGCAGTGGCAGACCAAGAACATTATGGGCAGATGACTTCAGACATCTACTAAGACCACACTGGACCAGGACAGCACGAAGCAGAACTGATTGGAAAGACATGACAAGATGATGAATCTAAAACTGACAAAGCGAAAACTGTAACTATAGAATAAGACTACCAAAGAGACAGAACCAATCAGATCACATGGAGCAGCTCACCATGTGAGACCAATCACAAGAGCTACACCCCTATAGGGAGGCCTTTGCCCTTCTCGGAACACTTAAGGCTTATTCATGCATTCATTCATTCAATTGGCCATAAAAGAAAATATAATTGGTTACCTCTGTAAGGAGGAGGGAGGAGCTCATAGCTACCCTCACAAGGGAAGTATCAAGTAAGACAGATCGAAACATATCTTGAACATTGTGGACGCAATCGTCGTACTATAAGGGGACAACGTGTGTAAAATCAGCTGCCAGATTGAACTGCAAGGCTCCGGAACCATGCGGCGAATCTCTCATATAAATCAATGGGAGGTAGCGAGTATCGTACATGTTCGAATGGACAGCCCTGACGGCCCAAGCACTCATGGCCGGTAGGAAGGAGCTACACGCTCCAGTCAGCATATACGCCCCACCTCGCTACTACTCCGAGTGCCACAGGGATGTCCAGCTCTTCCAACCGTCATACCTGCGTACCAGAATGTCAGTTACGATTTGGGAGCCTTGCAGTTCAATCTGGCGGCTGATTTTCCACACGTTGTCCTCTTATGGTAGAACGATTGCGTCCACAAAGTTTCAAGATAGGTTTCGAGCTGTCTTACTTAATTCTTCCCTTGTTAGTGAAGAACGGCTCGCTGATGAATCTAGCTTTTTGCAACTTGGGGCTAGTCCTCAACGGACACTGTTAAAACCTAAAAGGTTTTCTGGAGTGAAATATTTATGATATATTGTATTTGTTTCTAATGTTGACCCACCTAATCGAGCACTTCCAATGCCACGTGCTACAAAATGTTCCACTCTTACAGTCATTTACACCGTCAGCAACAAAGTGAGGCTTGACTACACTGGTTTGCGGCCAAGAATAATAAATTATCTGAGTGGGTGGTCACGATGCCTAGGCAGATAGGTAATATTGTTGAACCACCGCCAAATTGGCCAGTGAAATGTTCTCAATTTCTCTTAAGTCACTTGAGAATGATGTGCGTAAAATCCTTGACACTTCCCCTGTTTGGAAGTATTCCAGCGGTCTCTTCTCACCTAGTTATATGTAGACGCAATACAGTTTGTCTCTGAATTCAGGCAGATGCCATGTTACATATTTTCAAATACACTTAATTTATTCTTGCAGCATAAATGCAGAAGGTAGAAGACATAATATTGCAAGCTTGAGTGGACATAACTAGTCTGTAACACTGTCCACTTGCCATACGCTACTTCTTAGAGCCTTCCAGGATGTAGTCGAGCCGTTGATTCAAATGAAAACGCTTAGGAGTAAAGTTTATAGATGATTTAAGGACGTGATGAACTGAATGGGCTGCAAGCTTCATGCCCTAACAGAGAGATTAACAAAAGTCAGAATCCCATAGTTACAGTAACATTGCCCCACGGCTCAGTCATGTGTGGAAAAACATGCACCACGACCATGATGGGGAGCTGCAGCAAGTACAGATATTGTAGGTTTGAATCTCGAAACTGGCAGCGTTTATCCTGACTGTGGCTTCTCAGCGTGTATTTCCACACTCCCTCTAGGCAAATGCCAAAGTAGTACCTTATTTTTACGTCACGTCGCACTACCTGATCCCTGTCCCTAACACAGACTACCACGGCTACCACAGAAATACAGGTTATCAGGCAAGTTTAATACACAGGGCTGATGATGAAGATGTCTCAAGCTCTTAAAATGAAATAACTACAACCAAATTCCAGTGACAATATGACATGAAGTGAGATTAAATTTCACTGCAATTTACTTGAAAGTCTGTCCGATTAATTGGAATGCTACGATGGCTTGCCACGTTAATGAAAGAGGTTATTCATTACAAAGTGGTTTGTTTCACATGATAGCCGCAGGCTCATAAATAGCAGAGAGAATACTCTAGTGCTCTGTGTGTCTCTCATAGTATTTAGACACCGCCCGAAACCAAGCTTTGCACTGTCCTCCCATGAGGGGAAAGACTGTTTCCTAAGGCATAACTGGAACCGGCGCCTTTGAGGTAGCCAGCGTAGTTATTTCTGGTTTCTACCAGATCTGACCAACACACCGCGCAACGCGAAAGGCACATAGCATGAGAAACTTCTCACAAATGTGGCCTGTTACATTACCACGTCTAATCCCCACCGGGCATTTCAAGAACCTAGTGGATTATACGAAACGCCCTTCAGCTATTGGTTGGTTGGTTCCTCAGTTTAGGGGCTGCGACAACGCGGTCATATATTCCCGTGTATTTGGTTATGTGTAGAATCTGTCTCATAACCGATGTTAATTGTGATGGCTGTATTAGTGTGTGTTATCTGTAATTCAGGTAAAGACTGCAGACGATCAGTTTCAAGTTGTTCCTACTTTTGCTACCAAATGCTAAGATCAACGACACCTAGCTGTGAACTTGGCTACTAGATGCCACCGCAACCGGCACCTGACAGCGAACGTGGGAACTCATAAAGCGTTAATCAAATCTAACCTACAAATTTAGCTTCACACAATTTTAGTTAGAGGAAGGTCTTTTAAATGCCAAAAATCTGTGACACGGGCCCACCGGCTTTATTTCCCCTCTTGAAAAATCCGACGACTTCGGCCGGGTTTGAACCCACGATCTTGGGCATAGAAGCACAGCATGCTACCGACAACGCCACCGAAGCCACCCGAAAGTATCAGTAATGTGGATATTATATAAGCGTAAACATTTTGAGGTTGGGAATGATAGGATCATCTGTTTGAGTAACAATGTATTATTTGTGATGATGTTACTGTGAAAATATAATCGAGGAATATTCGTATTCAAAGATAGAGTTTAAACCTCTAATTTCTACGTCTATATAGTATCCACATTAGGCCTACTGTTACTCTCAACTTCAAAATGTTGTTATTATCAAGAACTACCCATCTTACCAAGGGTACAATACATGTAACAGATCCGACTTTTTAGAATTTCAATATGCTTTTAGCCTTTAAACATATAGTATTTTTAGCAATAATTTTGGAAACAACCTTCGTCAGAAAAAGTATTGAATGTAAGACCTTCAACTCATTGTTGTTGTTCTTGTTGTTTGAGTCTTTTGACTGGTTTGATGCAACACCCCATGCTTTCCTCTCCTGAGCTAATCGTTTCATCTCTACATAGCTATCACACCCTACATCCGAGGCAATCTGACATATTTTACCTTGTTCTACCCCTACAGTTCTTGTCCTCGACCCTTCCTTCCATAACTAAGCTTGCTATTCCTGGGAGTCTAGTATGTGTCCTACCAACCTATATCTTCTCTTCATTAGCAGTTGCCAGAAACATATCTCCTCTCCCACTCGACTTAATACCTCTTCATTTGTTACCCTATCTACCCATCTGATCTCAATCATTCTCCTGTAACACCACATTTCAAACGCTTCAATTCTCCTCTATTTTGCTCGGTTTATATTATAGTATTGCCGTTGAGGAAGGTAACTATGTGGCCGAAACCAGTACTATTGGGTAGCAAATTCGTTAATTGGATCAAAGTAGGTAAAGCACAACACAAATGGTCCTTGAAAGAGATATTAGCTTTATTGCAGGTCAGAAAGTTACACCACACAATATGCAAGTAGGAACAATTAGCTGTCTTACAGAAGCTTCCTCCTTTTTGGAACACACTCACCCTTTCACTTGGTCATGCAGTTAATTTGCATTACAATCTCAGCAATGTCAATTATATTATAATTTGATAGAATTGTGTAACCAAATGTACTTGTGTTTCTTTTTATTAGGCATATGCCTGTTAGAAGCACAATAAATCCAAATAAATAAATAAATCCTTCCGTAATTAGTCCCGTGACCTCGGTAGAAATAACCTCAACTCTTCCTCTTGTACACAAGCCATAGTCTTGTCACTCACTGTTCTTGAATACACACTGTTTCGCAATTCTCCCGTCACCGTAACACCTCTATCGCACTGGTAAGAACACATTCCTCAGAACTCAGTCCATCCTCACCGGCCAGGATCGCTCTTATATATCGGGGCTGGCGACTCAACGATGTTTCTAGAGTGGACCAGGGTTCACACCTTCTCGAGATTTCCAATACTAGGCAGGGCACGAACCTTCTGGAACATGCCCTTTTGTTCTTACAGCCCCGTTGCGTAAGGCGCTGGTAACACACAGTCAGGGATAGCCAGGGGCGGCCTGAGTCACGCGTGAAGCAGCGAAGCTGTTTGGCACTCGTAACACTATAAATAAAATTACTTATTATCGACTGAAGGTATTCATTTTCAGATTATTTAAAACTTTAGAATTATTATTATTATTATTATTATTTATTAAATCGTTACAAATACACACATTTTACAAAATTCATAATATCTGTACAAATTTTATGAATTTCCTTACAGTTCCTACTCATAGTTCAACCTGTAAATTTACAATTATTAAATTATATTGTTACAATATGATAAAGTCAGGTCGAAATAGGATATCAAATTCATACAGAGCAGGAAGAGATATCACATATGCCACTAAAAGGTGCAACCTTGTGTGTGGCATGCATATCGTTGATTACTATTTCTAACAAGTAGTTCCGTGAAGAACTATACAGCCTATTTTCATATAGCCCACTTACTGCAACTATTAACATACACAATTTCAGTTTGATTGCTGTAATAGATTCGTAGATATTGAGAACCGACTAAATAATTCGGATGGTCGCCATGTTGGATTTTATATATGTAGGTCCTAGAGTTATGTACTGTTTCATGCAGATTATTGTGTACGTGTAGTATTCAAACTTCAATCGCATAATTAGGACACTAGAAGTTACAAGGAGATTTTAAAATTTCGCACAGCTGCCATCTTTAGGTTATGGAAACAATTGAAATAAATTAGATGCTAGTGGAATACCATTCGTATAAGGATTTACTGTACCAAGTTTCACTGCTCTCGGATGGTTACATTGCGATAAACGTCCATGTGATTATTTATACTTCGCGTCACCGCCATGTTGGATTTGTGATCACCAGGTTATTTAAAGTCCTATACGTGAACTTGAGTTCATAGCCCCTATGAACAATAAAAAATTCAGTTTGATTGCTACAATAGATTCGTAGATATTGAGAGCCGTCTAAATATTTCGGATGGTCGCCATGTTGGATTGTTAAATGTATAGGCCATAGAGTCATGTACCATTATAGGAAAATTATTGGGTAGGTTCATTATTTAAACTTTCACTTCGATCGCATGACTACATCACAAGAAATAAAACTTAATTTTAAAATTCGCACAGCCGCCATCTTGAGGTTATGTAAACAATTGAACTAAATTAGATACCAGTGCATTACAATGTGTATAAATATTTCCTGTACCAGATTTCAGTGCGTTTGGAGCATTCAATCTCAAGAAAGGTCTATTTCAAATTTTCTAATTCGCTTGGCCGCCATGTTTGTTTTGTATATAACCGTTTTTTTTAAGTCATATAAATGGACTTCCAGTAGTGCCCTTTATCTCCGAACAAAACTTCAGGGAGATACCGCTAATAGCTTCAGAGATACAGAATGCCGGTGAAATATTTCGCACATCCGCCATCTTGTGGTTATGTAAACAAATGAACGAGGTTATGTGTCGGTGCATTACTATGTATATAAACATATGCTGTACCAAGTTTCATTGCGTTTGGTTGGATACATCGCGAGAAACGTCTATTTAAAAGTCGCAACTTCGCTTGGCCGCCATGTTGGTTTTGTAGTTACCAGGTTTTCAAAGATCACATAAGTGAACTTATAGTAGTTCCCTTTATCACCATACTTGATGTCAGGGTAATATCGGTAATCGCTTCGGAGATATTGAATGCTGGTGAAATATTTCGCACAGCCGCCATGTTGGATTGGTGAGTCGTAACAAAATTTGAAGGGCACGGTCGAGGTCGCCCGGAATCGTGCTATGAACTTACCGAGTTTCATTGAAATCGCTCCAGCCGTTTAGATTTTATTAGGGACACACACACACACGAATCACACACACACACACACACGCACACGCACACACACACGGACAAAAGGTGATCTCATAAGCCTATTTTTTCAAAATTGAAAATAGGCTAAAAATTGTATAATGGCTTATCCGAATAACACGTTCTATGTAAATGATGTATACACAAAAAAATAATGAATAAGAAGGAAAATTGAATTTGTGTTTTATAAACTTGTAGGCTCAACTAATTATATTTTCAATTTTAATTTTGTTTTCTCTGAGAAAATGTTTTATTTGCATCTTCAGGTTTGCATGATTTCCTTTAAATTCTTTTAATTTAATTGGGAGAATGTTATATAATTTTGGTGAGAAATACAGAAAGTTACGTTTGGCTATACCTAACTTAGGTTGATATAAAATAGAGTGATTCTCTGTAATACTTCTGGTTTCATACCCGTGGCTAACAACTTGAATTCTATTTCTATCTTTAAAAATGTATTTATATATTTCAAAAGCATACAATTGTTTAATGTTGAAGACCCTTGTCTCAGCATACAGTCTCATAGTCGGATATAATCTATCTTTCTTCAACATTATTCGTAATATGAGATTCTGCACTATCTGAACACTTTTTAGTACATTTTCATAGGCGCCTCCCCAGGCAAGAATACCATATGTAAGAACTGACTGGACTAGAGCATGGTAGATGCCTCTTATTAATTTGTAATTTACAATATGTTTTAAGTTGTGAAATATATAGATTGTTCTTCTTATTTTACTTGTAAGGTGTTTGCATTGGCTTTTCCATTTCATGTCACTATCTATAAATAATCCCAGATATTTAACTGTATCCACTTTAGCTATTTTTGGACAGTCACAGTTCTGATTACAGTTCAAAGTGTGTATTTTTAGTTCATTAAAATTATCTTCAACTGCTTTTAAACTGAATCTTACGAACTTTGATTTATTTATATTTAAAAATAGTTCGTTACCATCTAACCATACCTTTAGCAATTTCAATGCCGCAGTTGCAATTTGTTTTACATTTCCCCATGTTCTACCTTCAACACAAACTATCGTATCATCTGCGTATGATATGACATTAACATTTTCAATTCCATGTATAGATGATTCAATATCGTTGATAAAAATCAAAAATAATAATGGACCCAGCACTGTGCCTTGTGGTATTCCTCTTTTCACTCTTAAAGGTAGACTTGTAGTTCCATTTATTCCAACGTATTGAATCCTTTCAGTCAAATATCTTTCTATCAATTTCAGTGCTATGCCTCTGATGCCATATCTTTCCATCTTCTGAAGGAGAATATGGTGAGGTATGGTGTCAAAAGCCTTCTCTAAGTCGAGAAATATGCCCATGGTCGGTTTCATACTGTTCATATTTTCATAAATTCGCCTAGTTAATTCCCCAATAGCATCAGTGGTGCTGACATTTTTTATAAAGCCAAATTGTCTAGTTGATAGTAGATTGTGTTTCTTCAAAAACTGATAAATATAATTTTTTATACATTTTTCAAATAATTTTGATATGACTGTCGTTAACGATATCGGTCGATAGTTCTTTAGTTCTGAAGGATTGCCTGCTTTATGTAGCGGTTTTACAATTGTAATTTTTAATTGCTTTGGGAAGTATCCAACTGAAAGTGCCTCGTTTATTATTGTTAGTAAAGGACTCTTTAAAGAATTAAAATTCTGCTTAATAATTTGAGCTGAGATGTTATCTATTCCCATTGCTTTAGTGTCGCTTATTTCGTGTAGGTACTTATGTAAATCCGCTTCGGTAATCGGAATAAAAAACAGGAATATGTGTTTCTGTTGATTTTCAAGGAAAAATCTGGATTGTTCTTAATATTTTTAGACATGTCAGTAGTTTTGTTAATAAAATAATCACTGAATGTATTAGCTATAGTGAAATCATCATCGTAAACATGATTTTGAGATCTTATTTTTGTTATTTTTTCTTTATGACTTATTCTTTGTATTATTTCATTGACAATGCCCCATACATTTCTTGGATTATTAGAATTGGAATTTATTAATTGTTTATAGTGGTCAGTTTTAGCTTTATTAAGCAATTCGTTTAATTTATTTCTATACCGCTTATATTTCTCCTTCATAGCATTGTTCTCTTTATTTGCTATATATTCCTGATACAACCTATCTCTGGTGTGAATGGACTTAATTAGCGCGTAAGTGATCCACTCCTTTCTCTTTCGTTGCTATGAATTTAATTGTGTTGAAGAATTTTTTATGCAATTTTGGATAGTTTGTATAAATTTATCTACTTGAGAATCCAAGTGGTTGTTCTCTAATACTGTGTCCCAATTAATATTGCTCAATTTATTTTTAAGTATCTCACTATCTAACTTAAATCTATGTTCACGTATGTTACACTGAGCTGCTTCTAAGTCACGGCCATTTTCAAGATTTATACTAACTAATATAGGATAGTGATCTGTAATTCTGCTCTGTGATATAATGGGTAAGATGTTATCATTAGAAATACCGCTACGAATAAGTGCATGATCAATACAGGTTTTGCTCGTTGAAGTTTCTCTAGTGGTGCCATATATCAACGATCTAAAATTATGCTCATGCAGTAAGTTTAAATATTCATTCGAGTCGTACTCATCAAATAGATCTATGTTAGTGTCGCCTAGAATCACCTCGGTTTCTAGTGTACATTTTTGCTGGACATACTCATGGAGATTATTAATAAATAGTTGTTTATTGTATTTTGACGAACGGTATATGCCTGTCAATGCAATTCTATTGTTCCCATAATTTATTTTGAGCCTAAGGAGTTTGAAATCATTGTAAGTCACAGTTTCTACCTCATGGTCAATAGAATTCTTCACCATAAAAACAACTCCATCACATTTATTAAAGCATCCTTCGTTATAGTATGTTTTATAGTTGGAATGCTTGCATATATTAAAGTTACCTAATTTCCAAGTTTCTGTGAGTATAACGACATCAAATATATGGTTATATGCTTCTAACTCGGCATCTAAATTTATTTTATTTTTAGATAGACTTCTAATATTTGTGTGAAATATGCTTAAGTTATATACCTTCTTAAATTTAAGTATTTGAGACACACATTGATCAATACCTCTACCTACTTCTGTATGAATTTGATATCTTACAAAGTCATCATTAAATAAAGTCATACACAGAAATATTTGACAGGAAGAGGATATTTACAATTAGTCAGCTGTTGAGATCTGTTAGTAAGGTATACTAATTACTGTATTGGATGTTTCCTCAGAAGTGAAAGGGCGAGGTAGTAGGTAGGGGTGATCGCTTTGGGGCAGTAACAGGGGAGCAGTAAGTGGGAGGGGAGGGGTTAGTGACCTTCGCGTGAGCTGGTGTTTCCAAATGACAAAGGAAGCTGAAGTGCGTACCAACTTATACGTCTTAAAGTCTTTAGCAGCTGATGTTAACCTATACTCTAAACTAACTCGAAGGATTCGAATGAATCATGCAATAAATTAATGAAGGAAGTGAAATTAATAAAATATAATGCGTATTAAATTAGTTAGTTTAATTAAATTAAAAATTAAATTGAAAAGGAAATTAAAAATGTAATGTTTTTATTATAATGAGATGGACTCCAGGAATTAAAAAGTGTCAATTACTCATCTGGTTTCCTACTGGGCTGGTAACTCCTTCATTTTCGTCACTCGGACCTTTCTTCCGTCGGTGTTTCTTACAAAAATGACACCATCTTGACTCCAAACGTTCTTCAATTGAAATCGAGACACAGCAGTCTTCAGAACAGCAAGTCGATTTGCGGTGAGGTCTTTCCTTATAGTTGTTCTCGTTCCCTTGAGATGCCTTTTCTTCTTGAAGAACTCACTCCTAGCTCTATATGAGGTAAACCTCACTATAATTGGTCGCGGCATGTTTGTTGACTTCATTCCCACAAATATTTTGCTATCAATGGCAAATGTATTTGCATTCTGTACTTACTTCATCAATATGGAATTGAGCAGACATGGTTATATTATTGTATTTTCATATTTTGTTTAATCTCACGTTTTAAACAAATTGACGATATTTATGAAATCAGAGTGCGGATGATCCACTTTCTTTCGAATGCTCATTTGTTGCGATCGGTTACTTGTTAACTGGCTGCGTTGTGCAGGGGTAACTTTCTCACCTGCTATGCGCAAGGTTGCAGGATCTAATCCTCGCGCAGTCGGTGGCATTTGAGGGTGCACAAATGCGAGGGAGCCGTGTCAGTAAATTTACTGGCTAGTTGAACATCCCTTTCTGGGCAAAATTCCGGTGCCCCGCCGTCTCTAAAAGCCTCAGCAGTTAACAGGGCCGTAAATAAATAACAATATTATAGATGGTAAATTGACTTTCACGGCCAGTGAATTATACCACCATTTTAGGGAGGCGGAGGCTGCTTGAAGTTTTAACTCTCAAAGTCAAAAAGTGCAGGTGGGCTTCATAAAATGGGAGGTAGCGCGCAGTTTGCTACTCCTGTGGAGCTCCGGGCATGGACACCAAGAGCCCGCTGATGAGCCCGCTGATGAGCCCACTTGGTGTTCCTGGGCAAAACCCCACACAAGACACGGCATAAACCTAGAAAAATTGCTGAGTTTAAATTCACGAGCCGTGAAAACCAATATGCCGTCTTTTTGGAAGCCTTTATAAGGCGGTGAAAGGCTGCTTGAGCATTGAGCTCTCGCAGCTAAGAGGCGTACGTGCGCTAAGGGAGGTAGTGCACAATTCGCTACTCCTGTGGGGATCCGGCCGCGGACACCAAGAGCCTGCAGATGAGCCATCTTGGTGTTCCTAGGTGAAATCCCACACAAAGACACGGCATACATCTAGAAAAATTGCTGAGTTTAAATTCAGGGACCGTGAAAGCCAATATACAAATACGAGGCACGTCCAGAAAGTAAGTTCCGTTTGGTAATAAAATTAAATTGTGTACAGATACGGAAAAAATATTTATTGCACAACATTCTACACCTCTTAAACTACTTTTCCACAGAACTGCCGAACTTTTGCAGGCATTTGTCATAGCGTGGCACAAGTTTTTGGATACCTTATTCATAGAAGTTTGCCGCCAACCCGTAAACGAGAGTGAATACTCCCCTGTAAGATATCCTACCGTTTGGCCACCACTGTTAGGCAAATTGCGTATATGGTCAGGAGAACTCCTAAACATACGCAGTTCTCCTGGTAAGCACGCAATTTGCCTAACAGTGGTGGCCAAACGGTAGGATATCTTACAGGGGAGTCTTCACTCTCGTCTACGGGTCGGTGGCAAACTTCTATGAAGAAGGTATCCTAAAACTTGTGCCACGCTATGACAAATGCCTGCAAAAGTTCAGCAGTTATATGGAAAAGTAATTTAAGAGGTGTAGAATGTTGTGCAATAAATAATTTTTCTGTATCTGTACACAATTTAATTTTATTACCAAACAGAACTTACTTTCTGGACGTGCCTCATATTATATGTTACTTGTGAGTTCCCCACGTGTATAGACCTCCCTTTTGGCTTCAATGTTATGCGGGTTCGAGGCGACACAGCTCTAACAGGGGCTATATTCTTATTTGTTTAAACGCACTTTATGAACAAATATATTTCCTGTACTATCAAGACGATCTGAAATATTTTAGTACAAATCGAACCCTCTAACTCCCTCTGGTTTAAGAGCTTACGTTTTGTGAAACATAGGCACCTTAGCGTTATTTATTGTTATCGGAATAAACTTTCAAATAAAAACGAGATTTCTCTTTCTTTGCACAAAGGACTTACTGTGGAAGTCATTTATTCCTTGAACAGAGCTTTATCCAGGAAATGGTTCTTCGATAAGTTTACGTGCTTTGTATAAGATGGCCTCCTTTTTCTTAATATCCCCCACACAAGATATATTTTTCCCTCTCTCTCATTCTGGTGGCTGGACGTTATTCCATACATCTGCGCCCATAGGCTATGTCTCCCTAGCTTACAGTTCTACAAGATGGCACAAAACGATACAAAGTTTTCTCATAGCTCAATCAGGCACTCCCATCGAGAAAATACTGTAGATCGAAATATTGTTGGAATGCAAAGGAACTAAATATTGTATCGTATTTGGGTCGCCCCAGGGGCTCACATCTAGTGGGACGTGGGTTGGTGACCACGGGGCCCCTGCCGAATCCGGCATTGCTCCCACTTACTTGTGTCGGGCTCCTCTCTGTCTTCTTTCCTGTCGACCTCACTTGGTCAACTCTTGTTCTCTTCCGACCCCGACGGTATTAGGGTATCCGAGGCCTAGGGAGTCTCTTCCTTTCCCGCCTTAATTGGCCCTGTCTCATCTTTCCTGATGCCCTCCTTCTGCGAGGGGTCAGCCTTCTTTTTCTTTTCATGTTATCTCCTGCCTTCTGCTCAAGGCCCTCAAGGAGGCAGGGTGTATGTAGGCCCACCACTTCTGGTGTACCCTAGATATAGCTACACCCTCAGGGGCTCATGGCTGGTGAGTTCGGAAGTAGGCGATCCCGAGGGATTCCTGAGCTGGGTCTGGTTTTCCCCCTTTTATCCATTACCTCCGGAGCGGACCCTCTCCGCTTTCACTTTCTTATCTGCCTTTCATGGCTCTCCTTCTTTCCAAGTCCCTCAATCCGGATTTTTCGAGGGTTGAGGGCATTTCTTTTCCTCCTGTCCTTTATTTGCCTTATTCTCCTTTTGTTTTCCTTTTCTTCTTCTAGTATATAAGTTAGTAGTTAGTTTTAGTTATAGTTTACATTTCATTATCATCTTCATAATCACCCAAACCATTAGGGGCCGATAACATAGATGTTAGGCCCCTTAAAACAACAATTATCATCGCATCATCATCATCGTATTCGGGTTATGTCGTTTCACTTTATGATCTATCTGGTTGACGTTATAATCTCAAGACGTTTCATGAATATATTAAAGGTTTCTTGCAACAGGAATGGTTGAGCTATATCTTTGGATATAACCTCTATACTGTGAATAGTATGTAATATGGTATGTATTAAAGGGTACCATGATATTATCCATTTTTGGTTGCTGCAGCTGACTGCACAGTCATGTTGCACGATATAACGAGCACGGCTTCACCGCGGGATAAGTTCATCGATCTGAGCATGCTCCAGCAAACCCTTTGAATGGAACAACGTCTTAGTGTGGTTTAGTGCATTAATAGCGATTTCGAGGTCACGGCCCTTTAACAGGATTTGTTTTTCTTTCCTTCAGTGCCGGGGATCATCATCATTGGTTTGCAGTCCTAAGACTGGTCAGTTGCCATAAAACATGTCCAGATCGTCCTGTAATTTGCCGCTTCCTTCGTTGAATTATAATTCAGTGCTTGGGTGTCGTTTAGAATTTGTTTAAGGAAGATATTTCTAGGTCTTCCTCATGGATGTTTTCCCTCAATGAACCCTTCTGCCACAGTTCTCATTAAATTGGAGTGGCACACTGTGCGACCCCACCATGCGAGAAGACGTTTACGGATTGTGCGTAGGATTGATCTCCGTTGGTTCACGGTGTCGAGAACCCTTGTGTTCGATATCCTGTCTCTCCACGTCACATTTATCATCTTACGATAGCACCACATCTCAAAGGCTTTAAGAAGGTTCTTTTCAATTTTATTTAGTGTCCACGTTTCACAGCCATACAATGCAACTGCCCATACAAATGCTTGTAGCATTCTCATTCGGAGGGAAAGCTTAAGCCGACTGGCACACAGTAATCTCCCTCTTCTGCATAAAAGCTTGTTTTGCCTGAGCAATGCGACATTTAACTTCAGTGGTGCACCTTGCGTCCTCTGTAATCTTTTGACCTAGGTAAGTGAAGGATAAATTGTTATTAATTTACATAGGACTTTTGTGACATCGTGATCATTTAGCCCCGTGTACTTGTGTTTGTTCATATTTATTTATTTATTTATTTATTTATTGGTGCCTTTATTGTGGCGAAGTAAGGGCTGTAGGCCCTCTCTTACACTGAACCACACACAATGCAACTTACATGAATACTCAAATATGTCATTTTTAACCTACCAAACTTAAATACTTAGAAAACTTAAATAAAATTATTATGACTACATGTGGCCAGGAGGCGTAGAGGCTAATATTATTGAGTGTCACCGTGGAGAACCGAGCTAGATTCTCGACTCTGGTGTTGTCTTAATTTAGGGTTAGAATTGGGAAGGAGGTATCCGTGGTCTTATGTTAGGAAACATACCGGCATTTGTGAGGACTAGAAGTGGGATACCATAGCAAAGAACTTCGAGGAGGATGTAAGGCAAGAATTGGACCTATCTTTTCCCAGTTGTGCCTTAATACCCTATATTGTCCACGCTTATTTCCAACTTTATATTTACTTTTTCCTCAGAAATAATTAACAGGAAAAAATCGATTATATTCAGGGATGTTCATCAAAACTCTCCCCTTACTATAAAATAGAATTTTTTTTTAAACAAGTAGTTCAGTGAAGAACTACATAGCCTATTTTCATATATCCTACTCATGTTAATTGCCTCTATCAATATACAAAATTTCAGTTTGATTGCTGTAATGATTCGTGGATATTGAGAACCATCTAAATATTTTGGATGGTCGCCATGTTGGATTTTTATATAAACGTAGGCCATATAGTTATGTACAATTACATGAAGATTATTGCATAGGTATTGTGCCCGTTAGCCCGGAGTACCAAGGCCCACATACGCGTAAACCTCGAAACCATCGAGCACGGGACTCTGAAAACACTCGGGGCAAACTGGGTAGAAAATGGCGCTAACCAAATTCGAGTTCGACGCTTGAATATAGGAAAGTTGAACACAAAGCTCTTAACAACACTCCACTTTTATTTTAATAAAAACGACACACACAAAATATAAATGCACTCCTGCCTAAATCAACATGGTTGGAAAAATAGTATTTTACCTTGAGATTCCTACTTAAAAATTAAATTGTGAACCTTCACTCAAAAATAAAAAATGACGAGCCTTCCAGTAGTCGCATATGATGTGTAACACCTGACATGTTATTGAATAATTCCATATTACTTACTCGCATTTTATAACTCATAGTGCTAACTTGTGCCAACAAACATGAAGGATTCCTTCGTGTTATTATCATCGGTAAGTTCTCATTACTATTATTTCTGCAATAACTACTTTTAAAACTCCAGTGACAAATCCTTTCAGCAAATCTAATATATAAAAGTGAAAGTCTGTATGTATGTATGTATGTATGTATGTATATATGATGGTTCCGTATACAAATCTACACCGTTCCACCAATCTCAACCATATTTTGCATCCACATAGTTTAGGACCCGGAAGGAACCGCTGGCTACATGAATATTCGATAGTCTTTCTCATTCTTCTGATGTCAACCCTTTTTCACACAAAAACAGGCTATTCAAATCATAAAATATACTCATGAAGGAATGGCAAGGCAGATAGTTTCCATGGCAACATAGCTCAAGTCGAGACACGGCCGACTTGATGCCAATTGCGCTCAGCACTACCGGTATAGAAAATGAGGATCTTTACTTGAAATCCCGTTAGTTACTCAACTGCTCACACAGCACTGCCAACCGAGTTTAGCATAACAAAGACTTGACACTATCTTCTTTCTACTATATATTTTTCAAATACCACTCACTCACTTACTCACTCATTCATTTATTCATCACGAAATCTCAGCAACCACCGAACGGATGGGAATGAAATCTGGTATGCAGCTTCCTCAAGGGCCGCAAATGCCCACTAAGAGAGAAATTTTGGCTATTCAGGTTCTAAAGGGGAGTTAAGGGGGTAGACCTGCATTTAATTGAATAGCAATATCTCCCGATTGGTTTCATGGGGGAATGTGATCCTCGGCATATAAACTCATCATTAAAAATAAGAAGACATGTGTCTGAGGGTTTTTCGATGTGGTGTATATTATGAGGTGAAATGGGTGAAAAGTGGGGATTAAAAGATTCTTAACGGAGCGTGTGTCTCTTAAACGACATAGGCGAGGAGTTTGAAACACAGCGAAAAAAAAATCAACATAAAAAAGAAGTAAATATGTGTTTGACAGTTTTTTCATAAATCCAATTTAAGGGGCCCATGGGGAGAGATGAAATTCTGGGGGGGGGGGAACAGGAAAGAAAGTGTCCTAACTGATTGACTGACTTGCTCACTCATCAAACTCAGGGGGGATAAACTGCTTTAAAGTAAGTAAATAGCTGTTCGACAGTTTTTTTTTCATAAATCAAATTTAAGGGGTTCATGTGGAGGGGTGAAATTCTGAAAAAAGAAAATTGAAAGAAAATGTCCTGACTCATTCACTCACTCATCATCGCCCAGCCAAAAATATTGAAGTTAGAAACATGAAATTTTGGGGATATGTTCGTTGTATGTCGAAAACGTTCACTAAGGAAAGAGTTTTGGATATTCAGGTTCTAAAGAGGTGTTAAGGGGGTAAACGTGCTTTCCATTGAATAACAATATCTCACGAGTGGTTTCATTTGGGGATGTGATACTTGGCACATATACTAATCATTAAAAATTAGCTGACACATGTCTAATGGTTTTTCGATGTAGTGTATATTATGAGGTGAAATGGATGAAAAGTGGGGGTTGAAAGATTCCTAACTGAGCGTGTATCTCTTAAACGACATAGGCGAGGAGTCTGAAACTCGGAGGAATTCTATGAGCTTAAAAATAAATAAATAAATAAATAAATAAATAAATAAATGAATAAATAAATACAATATATAGGTGTTCGACCGTGTTTTCATAAATGCAATTTAAGGGGCATATGGGGAGGGGTGAACTTCTGGAAGAAAAACATCCACTAAGGAAGGATTTTTGGATGTTTGCTCTCATCGACCAACCAAAACTATTAAAGTTAGAAGAATGATATTTTGGGGATAAGTTTGTTTGTTGTGTGTCGAAAACGTCTACTAAGGAGGGATTTTTGGGTATTCAGGTTCTAAAGGGGTGTTAACGGGGTTTAACCTGCATTTCATTGAAAAACAATATGATACGACTATGACGCGAGCGAAGCGAGTTTAAAATTGATATGATGTGTGTCTGTGTATTACTCAATCTCGCAAGTACCACTGGTCCGATTTACGTGAATTTTACATGGAAGTAGCTGATTTACCTGGTTAACATATAGGTTACTTTTGATTTCAATACTTTGCACTATTTAAAATGGCGACCATTTTAGTGACGTCACTACACCCTTTGGTTTCAAACTTTCATATTTCCATTTCAAATAAAAAGAGAACGCTAAGAAATAGCAAACTTTTGATGGCATAGGCGAGGTTTAAAATTAAATTTTCTATCCGAAAGGTATCTGCAACTGTTAGCGAGTAAAACCTAAATTTGTGCTATAAAACACGATCAACGCCGAGTGGTGTAGTTGGACAAAATGTTCCATCCTTAATCTCCCTCTGCGCAGCACCTCGCCTATCCCCTGTTTTAACTGTCACCTTCACATTTTAATTTATTTATGACGCGTAGCGAAGCACGGGTACTTCAGCTAGTATGATATAATAGTGCTGTATTTTGGCCGACAGTACCTCGAGTGCTTACATTAAGAATGCAGCAAAAGTAGTAAGATTTAATAAATCATAATTGTTTTCAGCAAATATGATATAATGAATATTTTCACACCAAATAACAACAACTTGAAGATGATTTATTGTAGAAATTCCTTTAATGGGGTCTCCAAACCTTGAATTAAACCGTATGCTATATACATTACACATAGTGCAGTATTTTGGCCGACAGTACCTCGAGTACTTACATTAAATAATTTTTGAGTGCTAAGGAGTTATACAATTGAGCGTTATATTGTGCATTTTGCAATGGAATATATATATTTAATTAAAACAAAGTTCTCCAATGGATCTGCAGTAGTGACATCTACCTGCAACTAGTTGAACTACGGTATGCGGAAGCAATCCACTGCCTACATGATGCGACCTGTGCTCTATACCGGCCAGTTAGTGAACCCATGCCAGCGAAAGAAAATGCCCTCCTTTTGCCGATAGAGCGCACTGCCAAGTATAGGCGCGATTAAAAATTAGGTGTGCAGTAGGTGTATTAAATGTGTTTCTCCCAGTGATACGCTTAGACCAACGAAGTTTCAATTATTGTTAGTAGTCGGTGTTAATATACTGAATTCCTACGTTGTTTGGAGTGTTTGATGATGCGATATAGATTCCACATAGCCACATGGCCTACAGTACGTCGTCGTACCGATCTCCGCCACCGCGCGCGCTCAATGTATCCGTCCCATGCACTTCCGTCCCATCCACTTCCGTCCCTTTTCCAAAATCACTCCCACAAAAATTTCCAGCTACCGAGTGCCACAAAAATATCCAGATACCGAGTGGAAAGCTGTTACACATCAAAATACTATGTAATTGAATTGGCGACAGCGTGACATTAACTAAGCTATACAAATGACAAAGGCCTACAGTAATAACAATACATGGGGTTTTAACAAAGTTTTATTATGGTGATTCACTCACACATTCATACACAAATTGTTCTAGTTGGCCTACGAATTCAAGAGGAAATCTTTACATGCACGTTTGAAAGTTGTTAGGGATGTACAATTTCTATGGGATTTGTCTGATAACCTGAGATATTGTGGTACAAGAAGGAACGCTTGTAGTTTGATATGACCGTTAATCCAGCGATTAGCTAAAGGAAGTAGCTACTCAGGAAGAAAAATAACCAGTGATGGACGAAGCAAGGAGAATATTAAAAGCAGGTTGGCTCAGGCAAGGAAATCTTCTCTAAAAAAAGAAATCTGTTGACATCAAGTACAGATTTAGATATTATGAAGTCATTTTTGAAAGCCTTTGTCTGATGCGTGGCACTTTATGGAAGTGAAACTTGGTCTGTTGGCGCAGCAAGAAAGAGGAGAATAGAAGCGTTTGAAATGTGGTGTTACATAAGAATGATGAAGATCAGGTGGGTAGATGGAGTGACAAGTAAACAGGTATTAAGACGCGTGGGCGAGGAGTGATCTTTCTGGCGACTGCTAATAAAGGGGACTGGTTGTTTGGACACAAGCTAATAGGAATAGGAAACTTACAGTACTGTAGGAAGGAAGGGTCAAAGAAAAGAACTGTAGAAGTAGGCAAGGCTTAGAATATGTTAAACAGATTGCCTCAGATGTAAGATGTGGTAGCTATGTAGAGATGAGACGATGCGCTCAGGACAGGGAGGCATGGAGGGCTCCATCAAACCAGTCATAAGACTGAAGACTCAACCAACAACAATCTAGCGATCCCCTTGGGACCACGAGATATTTCACTTCAAAAATCTTATAAGCATTGACTGTGAATCGAGTCCGGTCCGCCTTGGTTAGAAGCAAGCAGCTTGACCACTGCACCATACGCCGCTGTTATTGAGGTGACTGTAGTAGTGTGTGTATTTGTAATTGAGGCTAACATTAAAATGAAGACGGCCGTGGCCTTACATTAAGCAACCATCTCGGCATTTGCCTGGAGTAGAAATGGAAAACCACTGACTGAACCCCGCTCCAGTCTTCAGACTAGAATGAAATGTCTTGGCAGAGCCGGGAATGGAACCAGGACCACCGCGATGACAGCCAAGAATGGTAGCCACTACACCACGAGGTGGTCTAGCAGAGATACCAAACTAAGTTATTCTCGAAAGATGCCGTCCTTTTTCTGTAGTCCACCTCGTTGCGTAGTGGCTAGCATTCTTGGCGTCACCACGGAGGACTGGGTTCGATTCCCGACACTGCCAAGAAATTTAATTCTAGTCTGAGGGCTGGAACGGGCGACACTCATCCTCGCGAGGCAAACCTGAGAAGAGGTGGGTTCGACTCCTACCTCAGCCATCCCGGAAGTAGTTCTCCATGGCTTCCCACTTCTACTCCAGGCAAATGCCAGGATGGTACCTAACTTAAGGCCATGGCAGCTTCCTATCCAAATCTTATCTCAATTACAAATGCACACAATAGTACCGACATCACAGTGGCACAGATTATCGGACAAATTATATACACACCCAAGTATACGGAGCTACTTGACAACGATGTTGCAAAACACCCTAAAAGAATCAAGAACAACAAATCTATTCTATGACACCGTCAACAACTGATATCGATAGCTAGTTTATTTTAATTTTCTTACAGTTCTGTTTAC
Source organism: Meconema thalassinum (assembly GCA_946902985.2). Classification (NCBI taxonomy): domain Eukaryota; kingdom Metazoa; phylum Arthropoda; class Insecta; order Orthoptera; family Tettigoniidae; genus Meconema; species Meconema thalassinum. The sequence goes on along the minus strand of OX336394.1, from coordinate 207,563,206 downwards.
CAGAAAGGTAAATTATGAGAGAGTGGGGGAGGCTGGAGCGTCTAACGTTTTTGGCTGTCGCCCCGGAGGTCCGGGTTTGATTCCAGACTCTGCTAAGAAATTGTAATTCTGGTGTGAGGGCCTCGTGAGACAAAAATGAGAAAAGTAGGATTTTATTCCCACCTCAGCCATTCTATGAGTGGATCTCAGAAGTGAGCAGTTTGATCGTGTTGCGTAATGTATTGAAGCTAACAACATACAGTAAATACCTAAAAAGAAATTCCCACGAGTATTTAATATTTTTAATATTAATTTAATATTAATATTTATTAATTAACTAGCAGTACCCAGCATGCGTTGCAATGCCAATCAAAGAAAGTGTTGGCGTTGTAACTTTGTTTGTTGAAGTGCTTTTGGATACACATTATTTTTCTCTTTTTCCGTTAACTGCCGCTAAACTATTGAAAGATTGATTTAGTATCTCAGAAACATTCGTGGGAGCGTGCTCAACAACTCACCTAAGTTTCATCACAATCGGATGAATGGCAAATGAACGCATACGGGCTTTGTTTAAACGATTCGCGCGCCGTCACCCATTTGTTGAATGTACTCGTGCGCTACCTATTGTAATATAGATTTACTAAGTCAGAAACCTTCACAGAAGTGTGTACAATAACTCCAAAAGGTTTCATCGCAATCGGATGAATGGTATATGAATGCATAAGGGACGTACAAACATTCATTTTTATGTACTGTATATAGTACATAGTAGATTACCAGATTCGGCCACATTATGACCTCTTCATTTTTTCAAAAATAAAATAAAAAACTAATGGTATAATACGAGCAAAGCTTTAAAGTTTTAAATTTGTGAAACATTATTTCATCCGTATTATGAAATTAAAGCCCACATTTACGAGAGATCTGCTTTATAACATACTTTTTATAGAAAAGAACTTAATAGGGAACACCAAGTTTAAATGTTGTTTTCAAAAGCTTTGCTCGTAGTTTACCATTAGTTTTTTTCTTTTCTTCTTTGAAAAACTGAAGAAGGCCATAATTTGTCCGAAACTGGTAGTTAATTTATTTATTTATTTATGTATTTATTTATTTATTTAGCTTATGACTACAAACATCACTAAATATAAAAATGATTACAAAATTACAGATTAATGTCCAGACCACGAATATAGTCTCGTCATGCCAGATGTACTTTCAGTAACATGTGTAGATGGGGCAGATGACCTCGCTGTTTTGCCCCTTAACACTAACTAATAACACTAATCCCCTTTGTTCTGTTCTAAAATGCACGCTGGTTGTCTGAAAAGTACGCCTTTGTCCTTCCCCCTGGGCCAACGCCCACTTAGAGCGATCTATATTCAGCCCTGTACATTTAATCGCTTATCTCCTGAACCATAAGGGCGTGTCGTACTCTAACCCAGGTGCAAAAAGCAATATTGAATTAACTGTCAACCCTATTAACTCCCAGCGTCATGTAATCCATTCTCGAGGACCAGCTCCTGAATCTCATCTAATGGTCAATACTCGGAAAATCACAACGTTGATCGCTTCGTCCGTAAATTAGTGGCAGAGTGTCCGCGCTATTGATTCTTTGCCAATGAGATCGGATTTTTGAAGGGTGAAAATATCCATGACACCCCAAGTCATACAATGACGACACGTAAAATACGATTGTGTTTTATAATTTGGGAGCAGTAAGACCAGTGGAAATAGGATTTACTTCGATTCGAGGAAAGTGTTTAAATCAAGAAGCCTTAGTAGGAATCTGAAGTTTATTTTTATTTTTTTAGTGTATGTCTTTTAGTGCCGGGAGTGTCCGAGGTCATGTTCGGATCGCCAGAGTGATGCAGCTGCTTCTATACGGACACTCATTGGGTGAGCTACAAGTACCGTCGCGTGTGGAGTGTTGTCTGCGGAGGAAAGTGTTAATGTAAGGACGAGGAATTGGAAGGTAGCGGCTGTGGCTTATAGTTAGGGACCAACCCCGGCATTCGCCTGGAAGGAAGATGGGAAACCACAGAAAACCATCTTCAAGGTTGCCGGCGGGGGGATTCGAACCTCCTCGCCTCCCGGATGTGAGCGACTGCCTGCAGCCACACCGTAACGACCACGGCTAACTCTCCCGGTAATCTGAAGTTTATGGTATATCATTAGTGAGACCTGTTGTGATTGGAGACTTGGACCATGACACAAGGTGATGGCTGATGACTGATGAGGAATAGTTAAGGAGATGGGAAAGAAAGATACCCAGGAAAGTATATAGACCAGTAAAAGGAGGTGATTTCTGGCCAATCAGAAATAATATGGAGATAAGAGAGTAGTATGGTAAGCCAGATATAGTAGTAGAAATAAAGAGTAGTAGACTGCGTTGTTTGGGACATGTTGAAAGCATGACAGAAAAGAGGATGGTAAGGAAGGTCTTCTTGGGAAGCCAGGGGGACGTCGTGTGAGGGGAAGACCTAGGACAAGATGGCTGGATGACGTGGAGGAGGATCTGAGAAAGATGGGAGCAATTCTTCCTTGGCTTAGGGAATTTATTTTCTCTCTTATTTATTCCTATACATTGTAGATCTAGAGAAGGTATACGATAAAGTACCCAGGGAGAAGAAGCTGAGCATCCTGAGGGATTATGGTATCGAGGGAAGGCTACTACAGGCAATCAAAAGTATTTATGTTGATAATCAGGCTGCAGTCAGAGGTTAGTTCTTGGTTCAAGGTTGCTAAAGGTTGAGGCAAGGTTGTAACCTCTCACCACTGCTGTTCATGTCTGTGGACCATTTGCTGATGGACATACACTGGCTGGGTGGGGTTCAATTAGGTAGAAATCAGGTAGGCCTAAGTACTCTGGCCTATGCTGATGACCCGATTGTAATGGCCGACTTCATCGAAAGCTTACAAGCCAACATGTTAGAACTTGAACAAGAATGTAGGGTGTATGGTAGAAGATCAGCATTTCAAAGACGAATGTTATGTCGGTAGGCAAGAAACGCGAGAATATAAAATGCTAGGTAAGAGAAACTACAGTATATTGGAGCAGATGGTACATTTTAAGTACATGGGCGGTGTATTCTCTCAGGATGATAGTATGGGGAAGGAAATTGAGTCGCGATGTAGAAAAGCCAATGCAGTGAGTTCTCAGTTGCTAGGTACAGTATTCTGCAACAAATAAGTTAGTGTAGTGATGAAACTCTCCCTACATCGCTCAGTATTTAGATCGACCTTGCTATATTGAGAGCTGATTGAGAATAAGTGATAAGTTAGAGGTAACTGATATTGGGGTAACACGAATGGTTGCTGGGAGAAATATATGGGATCAATGATAGGAAGATAGTCATACTAAAGAGATAAAGGCTAAGTAAGATATGAACACGCTAGATCAGGACTGTCCAACCTACGGCCTGCATGCCAGATGCGGCCCGCGAGACTATTTTATCCCGTCCGCTGCTCCGCGCCCGCGCCGTGTCGCCTAAACCTTGAAACAAATGAAGTCAACTGGACAAGGAAGTGCGCGCGCACCCTTACCCAAAGCAGTTCCAGTCGTCACACTAAACTAAATTACCATGAACTTTATTTCATAATTTAATTAAAAATTGTGTCAAATGAACATAAATACTAACTCTGTTGTCATTCATGCTGTATGCGTATTGAATATCATCGTACTTCTATTTTAGACCAAAGGGATATATTACAAACATGTAAATGTATTTTAGTGTACTATTTTTTTATCCACTTCATAGTCTATAAATATAGAAAACTGCAACAATACTAATAAAACTAAGGTCAGACAGCCATAAATCTCACCACATTGCACCTATATTTTTAACCTATTTTCAATTTTGAAAAAATAGCCTTATGAGATCACCTTTTGTCCGTGTGTGTGTGCGTGTGTGTGAGGTGTGTGTGTGTGTGTCCCTAATAACTTATAAACGGCTGGAGCGATTTCAATGAAACTCGGTAAGATCATAGCACTATTCCGGACAACCCCGACCGTGCTCTTCAAATTTTGTTACGTCTCACCAATCCAGCATGGCGGCTGTGCGAAATATTTCACCAGCATTCAATATCCCCGAAACTATTCTCGATAGCACCCTGGAATTTTTACGGTAATAAAGGGGACTACTAGAAGTTCACCTATGTGACTTTTGAAAAACTGGTAACTACAACACCAACATGGCAGCCAAGCGAAGTTGCGACTTTTAAATAGACGTTTCTCGCGATTCAACCAACCAAACGCAATAAAACTTGGTAGAGTATATGTTTATACACATTGTAATGCACCGACATCTAACTTCGTTCAATTGTTTACATAACCACACGATGGCTGCTGTGCGAAATATTTCACCGGCATTCTATATCTCTGAAACTATTAGCGTTATCACCCTGAAATTTTGTACGGAGATAAAGGGCACTACTGAAAGTTTATCTTTAAGACTTTCAAAAACCGGTTAACTACAAAACGAACGTGGTAGCCAAGCGAATTTGAAGATTTTAAATAGACCTTTCTCTCGATTTAATGTTCCAAATGCAATGAAATCTGGTACAGGAAATGTTTATACACATTGTAATGCACTGGTATCTACTTTAGTTCAACTGTTTACATAACCTCAAGATGGCGGCTGTGCGAATTTTAAATTAAGTTTTTATTTCTTGTGTCCTTAGTCATGCGATCGAAGTGAAAGTTTGAATAATGAACCTACGCAATAATTTTCCTTTAATGGTACATGACTCTATGGTCTATACATTTAACAATCCAACATGGCGACCATCCGAAATATTTAGACGGCTCTGAATATCTACGAATCCATTATAGCAATCAAACTGAATTTGTTTATGTTCATAGGGGCTATGAACTTAAGTTCACCTATAGGACTTTAAATAACCTGGTGATCACAAATCCAACATGGCGGCGACGTGAATTATAAATATTCGCATGGACGTTTCCCGAAATTTAACCATCCAAGTACAGTGAAACTTGGTACAGTAAATCCTTATACAAATGTTAATTCACTGGCATCTAATTTATTTCAATTGTTTCCATAACCACAAGATGGCAGCTGTGCGAAATTTTAAAATCTCCTTGTTACTTCCCGTGTCATAATCATGCGATTGAATTTGAATGCTACACGTACACACTAATCTTCATGTAACAGTACAAAACTCTAGGACCTACATATATAAAATCCAACATGACCATCCGAAATATTTAGTCGGTTCTCAACATCTACGAATCTATTACAGCTATCTAACTGAAATGTTGTATGTTGATAGTGGCAATTAACATAAGTAGGATATATGAAAATAGGCTGTATTGATCTTCACGGAACTACTTGTTATATATAAGAAGAGGATAGGGATTGATGAAAGATACCATGGCAACACCATATCTCGAGGTCTTATTCCGCTTGCATTCTGTCTCTGTAAGAGATAATATTTGCATGAAGGAATAACAGACTATTAAATAGATAGACGTCAGTGTCGCGGACTTCCGTACGAACAGTGTCACCACCTCTATAAAAAAAGGCCCTAAAAGATGGTTTGCATTATGTCGGCAAAACAGAAACAATCAAATAAAGTATGCATAGAAGAAAGGAAAATAACATTTTCTCCGCTCATACTGTAAAATAACGAATCCTCGCCAATGCCGTAAGTCCCGATCCTCGTGACGACGCCCTTAAAAAAAATATAAAGCTTGTGGGGCATGGAAATTCAGTATTTGTGCCAAAGGGCCTAAATGAAGGGAATGGAGAGGGCTCTCCGAATTTTCAAGTACATAGTGTTACTCGTCTTGTTCCAAATGGTAAGTATGTAAAATTCAGTTCAGCTCGGTGAAACGGTGTAGACTTTAGCCAAATAGAACGGTGTAGATATGCGCAAAAGGGCCTAAATGAAAGGAATGGGGAGGGCAATCTAAAATTATTGTTGCCAAAAACCTTCCTTGGAGAGTGCACTACAACCCTACAAAATTGCAATGCAATCGGTTAAACGGTGTCGGAGTCCATTAGCTTCGGATAGATATACATTTCCATTTCTAGCCTATTTTCATTTTTGAAAAAAAAAAATAGGCTTATGAGATGTGTGTGTGTGTGTGATTCGTATGTGTCCCCCCCCCCAATAAAATCTAAACGGCTGGAGCGATTTCAATGAAACTCGGTAAGTTCAAAGCACTATTTCGGTTGACCCCGACCGTGCCCTTCAAATTTTGTTACGTCTCACCAATTCAACATGGCGGCTGTGCGAAATATTTCACCAGCATTCAATACCTCCGAAACTATTACCGATATCTCCATGGAATTTTGTATGGTAATAAAGGGAACTACTAGAAGTTAGCTTATGTGACATTTGGAAACCTGGTAACTACAAAACCAACATGGCGGCCAAGCGAATTTGCGACTTTTAAATAGACATTTCTAGCGATTTAACCAACCAAACGCAATGAAACTTGGTACAGTATATGTTTATGTACTTTGTAATATACCGACATCTAACTTCGTTCAATTGTTTACATAACCTCAATATGGCGGCTGCGCGAAATATTTCACCGACATTCTATATCTCTGAAACTATTACCGGTATCACCCTGAAATTTTGCAAGGAGATAAAGGCAATACTGGAAGATCATCTATGAGACTTTAAAAAACCGGTTAACTACAAAACGAAAATGGCAGCCATGGGAATTTGAAAGTTTTAAATAGACTTTTCTCGCGATTTAATGATTCAAACGCAATGAAACTTGGTACAGCAATGTTTATACACATTGTAATGCACTGGTATGTAATTTAGTTCAATTGTTTACATAACCTCAAGATGGTGGCTGTGTGAATTTTTTAATTAAGTTTTTGTTTCTTGTGTCGTATTCATGCGAACGAAGTGAAAGTTTGAATAATGAACCCCCGCAATAATTTTCCTTTAAAGGTACATGACTCTATGGCCTATACATATAACAATCCAACATGCGACCTTCCGGAATATTTAGACGGTTCTCAATATCTACGAATCTACTACAGCAATCAAACTGATTCTTTTTATGTTCATAGGGGTTATGAACATAAGTTCACCTATAATACTTTCAATAACCTGGTGATCACAAATCCGACATGGTAGCGACGCGAAGTACAAATATTCACAAGGTCGTTTCTCGCAATTTAACCATCCAAGTGCAGTGAAACTAGGTACAGTAAATCCTTATACAAATGGTGATCCAATGGCATCTAATCTATTTGAATTGTTTCCATAACCACAAGATGGTAGCTGTGCGAAATTTTAAAATCTCGTTTTTACTTCTTGTGTCCTAATCATGTGATTGAAGTTTGAGTACTACACGTACACAATAATCTTCATGTAACAGTACATAACTCTAAGACCTACATATATAAAAGTCCAACATGGCGACCACCCGAAATAGTTAGACGCTTCTCAATACCTACGAATCTATTACAGCAATCAAACTGAAATTCTGTATGTTGATAGAGACAATTAACATTAGTAGGATATATGAAAATAGGCTGTATAGTTCTTCACGGAACTACTTTTTTAAAGAATTCCATAACCCCCAAACCCCCCGTGAGTGTCATTGCCCCGCAATGTCCCCCAACTATTTACAATGTGCCCTTAGTAAAAAAAAAGGTTGAGCACACCTGCGCTAGATGATGCTGTTCGTATGAGCCAACTCTGATGGTGGGGTCATGTGATGAGAAATTGGGAGGAGAGATTACCTATGAGGTTAATGAGTTCGGCTGTAGAGGGTAAGAGAAGCAGAGGCAGGCCTAGGAGACGATGGTTAGATTCAGTGTTGAACGATTTCATAGTGAGAGGTGTAGAAGGAGAGAAGGCCACAGTGCTAACTGATAATAGGGGATCATGGAGGCCAATCGTTCGCAAACAGAGCCTCACAGACTAGACTGGACGCTGAATGGCTAAATAAAATGTATTTAAGAATGTTTATTCCTATATTTTATTTTAGTGGATTATTTCAATAAGGAAGTAACAATAGAATCATTCTCACAATCAACATTGTCATCATTAGGGACCGATGGCCCGAATATTAGGCTCCTTAAACCATAATTATCATAATCATATTACCAATGATCATTCTATGTAGTGTCTTCTAGTATCAGCCTATGCAAATATGGTCAATTATACTCATGCTCTTCGTGGTTTATTATCATATTTTTCACCACATAGTGTGTAGATATTCTAGTTTTGATGATACATGTTGCTATTATTTTGATTAAGTTACATAAACGGGATAATTAATTCTCACCGCGTGTATTCAACATGGCATGGCACTGTTTTAAAACTGTGCCATTATTTTAAAAGCCAAAGAAATTATGTGAATCCACGTACAGTGTGGTGGTAATATATATGTAGGATTATTTAAAATTACAAAGAGAATTGGTTCACACATAGCCTACAGTGTATTTTCCATGGTATTTACTGTACACTGAATGGTTGAGAACTGCTGTATAAGAAACGAACTACCGGAGATAGTATTAATAAATTAATAATGCAGCCAATGGTCGGTTAGATAATCAATCAAGTCGATGATATAAGTCTATCGTACAAACCATCACAGAGTTTCCCACACATACGACAAATAAGGTCCGAGCATGGCTCATGGAAACGTATGGTCCTACAGCAGTTGTGATGGAAACTATGCACTGTATATCAGGTGACAAGTTGTCTGAGCTGATAGTTTGCTTCTTTCCAGTCCGTCGTTATCATGGCATCCGTGGTGTTAAATTCCATCCAAACATCTATTTTCTTTACTATGTGTTCTCTGACTACCTCTTTATAGGCCAGCGTGGGCGCAAGTGTCATTTTCAAGCGTAGACCTTCTAATAGCTTAGTTTCTTTAGAGAGTTCGTAGACAAGCCTCTAGAGCAGGCTGCTCCAGCCGAGCAACTCGCTCGTGAGCAGCGGAGTACTCGCCGCCTTCCGTGAGTAAACCTGCAACATGCAATACAGCTCTGCTGTGGGGGGCTGCCGTCACTTCGGGGTGGAAACATCATCACTGCTAAGAAGCACATGGACTTGTGCTATGACCTTCGCCCAGTGACGCATTGGCTCTCACCCCTAGTCCCTCTCCAACCGTGCTCCGAGCATTACTTCTGAGTACTCGCGTGTACGCATACTCAAACTCATGGATTTGGAACAGCCCCTCTAGAGTGTGTATTTAGAGAGGCAGAGTGTTCGCTTCAGGAATGTTGCTTTCACTTTTTCAATACCCTTAAAGTTGCTTATTGAGAGGAATCTCCAAAGTATTTCAATGCGGTTGGTGAGTGTGGGCATAATTTTGGTCTCAAATAGTTTCACAGCTTTCCCTAGGGAATTCTTTTGGAGCTATTTTATGTCATTCATTGCTGTCATAGCCACTATTAGGTTACTTTGTCTTTATGTGTGCCGTGTATTTGAGTCCATGAATATGGTGATAACATTACCAACATTATCTACAAATTTCTAGAATCTAGCTGAGCAAGACTTGAAAATGTGACCACTGTCGGGATTTAAACTCTGCTGTCCGGGCAGATGCGTTTAGCCGTTAACACATTTGCGGCAAATTTTCAAGCCTTAGATGAGAAAGGAAAGAAGGAAGATCGTAGTTTTACGTGACCGTGAATCTCGTGATTATTAGCCACGGAACCACCTTTTAACGTGGAATCCGAACCAGAGGACATGGCATTTCACTTCGAAAATCTCACATCCATTGACTGGGAATCGAACCCTGTCCACCTTGGTGAGAGGCCAACAGCTTGACCACTGCACCACCAAGCCAATATCTTAGATGAGAAGCGCTGTTGCTGCAGCTTACGGAATGATGTGAAAGAATCTTTGATCTCCTACAAGGCAAGAACAGACACGCCTGTGAAACCAAAAATGAAACTGCTTTGATTTTCGAAACCTTCAGTACTTTAGAAACGGCTTTAGGACACTCCTACCAGCGGTCATATCTGTTCACTAAGACATGAAAATAAATCTCGTGTTTTAAACGGGGATTATTTAACTATATAAAGTACCTTAAGCGATAGGAATATTAATTCTCTTTTGACAACAAAAATCTACAAATTTTGCAACTGTAATCCGAATTTGTCAATTGTAATTCAGAAAACATCAATTTTAGTCACAATTTGCCTATTGTAATTCAAAATACATTAAATATAATCCAGATTTGTCAGTTGTAATCCAGGAAGCAACTAATGTAAACCACATTTGTCAACTGGTATTATGAAAGCAACAAAGTTAACTTGAAACATTACTGCATTTAGTTTAATCCTTGCAATGGAAGTTGTTTATATAACATACATACTAACTGGACTTCGACAACTGGCATAATTTCCCTTGCCTAAGATGCTGCGGTCAACTCCTGACCCAAAGGTCCTGGGTTCGAATCCTGATACTGCCAAGAAATGTATATCTGGTCTGAGGGCTAGAACAGAGTACACTCATCCTCGTGTGGCAGACCAGAGAAGATATGGGTTTGATCAACACCTCAGCCATCGCAGAAGTGGTATTGAATGGTTTCCTCCTTCTACACCAGGAGAATGCTGCGTTGGTACTGCGCCCGAATCTCACATTAGCCATCACCCATATCCGCTGAGATGGTAAGGATTGTAGGGACGTTGACACCCAGCTAGATACGTCAACGCATCCCTACTGGATAAATGACTAGGAAACCCTTGACGCATACGGACGTACAATAACACTACAATTAGTTACACATTTACTAGCAAATCTAATTCCAAAATAACCTGGTAGTACGAGAATCTCGGATCTCGGACGTGAACGGTGAAGTTGAGACTAAGTGAGTTCTAGGAACTAACTGATAGTATTATCGCACGGCGATTGCGAAGTGAAAAGATGATCAATTTCTATAAAAACAAAACAGGCAAACGACATGTGCCTGGGATTTATTCCCAAAAATAAATATATACAAGAAATATACCTGTCATCCGTAATAAAACATGAAACTTGCAAAACAAACTATTACTCTTGTAGATGAAATATCCACTTCCTAAATCTTCGAACAAGATCGAATAGTAAAACTTGTTAGTCATCCTGTGACTGGTTGCTCGTGAGCTTGATCTATGATCAGCTGTTCGACTCATTATAATAACAATCTTGAAATACCCTACGATATACAGCTATTTACAAACGTGAGCAAATCTTAAATAATAATGGAATATATAACTAACAATTATATACAATGTTGAATTACACGTGTCCAACGCGGTACTCGAATCTGGACTAGAATTGACGTGATATGTCAATCTAATGAGCTCTCCTGTTACAAACTTCACTTCAAGACAAACTCTTGTTCACAAAACGTTAGCTTCTATAAGCTTCTGGTTATAAGTCAAAATAAATGAACTATGTTAACGAACAATGAAGTTAGTTTAAGTTCTGTATAGACAAATCCATTACATAAGAATAATAATGACATGAAGAAATGGCAAAGAAAACAGCAGAAACCAATTTATGGAAGGACATTGATGCTAAATGGGATCAATATAAATATAAAGAAGAGAAGCTGTAGCCTTCTTCAGACTTAACACTGGCCATGACTGCCTTGCAGCTCATCTGAAACGAATCAACATCCTGAGATCTGAAGAATGCACACTTTGTCACGAACCTGGAAGTAAAATAGATAAGGGGCACCTGCTACATTGCAACAAACTTGATGTGACTGCTAGAACTTCTGGAAACCTCACACAACTCTATTGGAACGCAAGAAAGCTGATAGATTGGAATCCGGGCTAGCCATAGGAAACAACAACAACATAATGACATTACAGATCGAGACGGAACTACACCAACTTAATACGACGATGACGTGGCTATAGCATTAACGCTAACTGACAAAACAATACAAACACTCTTAAACGTCAGTGACTTTCTTAACACTCTGTAGCAGTAAATTGCTCTCATGGCAATACTCAGTTCGTTACCAAAACGTGAACTTCACATACTCATAGCGTCTCCTGCGCTTCCAAATACGACACAAATTCTCCTTATTCTTGCCACAATAACTCTCGTAAAATACTGCACGGAATACTTCAAAACAAACCCATCTGTCTACAAACCTGTAGCAGAATTAGTGATCCTATTATGCAACACTACTATGTATACAGTTCATGAAACACTGCTATCCTCCTCCTTCTCTAATTTTAAAATCATCGTGCTCATTACCTTCGACAATACATTTGTCTACAACAATATCTCTCGTTTGACATTCCACGTAACAGATCATAATGCAATCTATTGATAAACCATTGCATTGTACAACAATACCACGTTTACTCAGATGTAAACTTTAAAATCGTTGTAGTCCGCTCGTCTAAAAGTTAATAATAATAATAATAATAATAATAATACTTTCGTTTCTCTGTTACAAAACAAGAATGAGCAAAATCTTCATTTACCAACTTGCTTAAACATGTTACTGACTTTCCATAGGCATACAAGTCTTCTTATCTTCATTTCGCATTGGCAATGTTATAACAAATAATTGTTGCTATTAATGGGCCTCAACTGACTTCAATTGTCACTGTAGTGATCCTTTATTGACATAAATAGTGGTTACATAAATTATCCGTGACTTACTTATCGTCACATAACATGAATTCTTCGATTAGAATAATATTCTGTTAATGTTATTATTTATAACATTTTAAATTTGTTATTAAATGTTTGTACATGTTTAACTTGTTATTTACAGTATCATAGTGCCTCATCATAAATCTTATCGTGAGTAGTAATATATTATAGCAATCTAAACGCATAACATGGTTTGAAAACGTATATGTTACGATCGAAGCATTCTCCTTACATGGAACAGTTTTCGTTAAAATGAGAAGGTTAAAAACGACGCTGGATAAAATCTGACCAAAACGGTAATCTAAATTCCAAATGCTAATAAAATCACGTCTGAACGACACACGGTGACGTGCAAAAATTAACTAACAATTTCTAAATGGACATACAATAACATAAATTATAAGAAAGAATTTATACATAGTGAATAGGTCACCCTGCTACATCCTCAAGACACTACAACAAATTGCTGAGATCTTAGATCTGTCAATTCTGTACCTTTCTGACGGTCTGCGATGAAAATACCTCGAACGATGGCCTCGATATTCCACTCCGAAGTTGGCGCGTGTCGGTCGCATTCCACACGTGCTCTGGGACGGCCGCTCACCTCGCAGCTGATCTCCCCGAGCCTGCTTGACGGGTGCCCACCTGGCCTCAGTGAACTCGTGCTCTGCGGACAGCAATCTTCTGGCTTCACGACACTTGCAAGTCTATATGCTCGTACCAGGAACATTGAACACCGCTTACCATCTTCTTCTCTCTTCTCCCCCGCGTCAGAATAGTAGCTTTGAGAGTCCGTAGTTAACATTTCTCCAAGTTCTTTATGGACATTTGAACGTAGCTTTTGAAGTTCAGCAAACTGCATGGTGGAATCGCAGTGGCGATGACATCGATCTCAGGACTTCGGAATCCACTCCGAATCTTCCCGTGCCATAGTGTAGATTATCCTCCTGCCATTTTTTAGTGAATCATTCCAATCATCTTAGAGGGTGCAGAATAAGAATATCCCACTCGACTCGTAGATTTTAGCATGTTGAAAATGTAAAGTAATATGCTGCTCAAATACTGCAGTTATAATGCTGCGATGTGTAGATTCGTTTTAAAAACGAAATTGCTTGCTTCTGTTGAATGTTGTAGATTATATAGCAATTTTCTTCTCTTCTCGCTGTTTCATTAGCTTGCTTCTTGATATAGTATGCTGCTTGTCGATAATCAAGTTAAATTTGCGCAGAGCTGCACGACAGGTCCGCTCTCCTCGTCGGTATCAGAAAGAGTCTCTGCTGTGTGCCCGTGGTTCGCGCGCGCGGACAAACTAGCCTCGCAACCGGTCCACTACCGGGTGAGTTAGCCAAGGTCGTTACGGCATGACTGGTGGCAGTCGCTCACATCCGGGAGGCGAGGAGGTTCGAATCCCCCCGCCGGCAACCTTGAATATGGTCTTCTGTGGTTTCCCATATTCCTTCCAGGCAAATGCCGGGGTTGGTCCCTAACTATAGGCCACAGCCGCTACCTTCCAACTCCTCACCCTTCCATTCCAACTTTCCTCCCCAACGGTACTTGTAGCTCACCCATTGGGTGTCCGTCTCGAAGTAGCTACCAAAAACTGGCGAGCCGAACATTTCCTCGGACACTCCCGGCACTAAAAGCCATACGCTAAAAAAAAAAAAAAACGGTCCACTTATAATAGAATTATGCTAATTACTCTTCTCTGGGCCAAAATTATATAATTCTCTTCTTCATAATCAACGTAATATATTCTTCTTGACCTCTGGGAATGCTAATCTCTCTTAATAAAGAAAATATGATTAAATAGCGTTTCCCACACAAATTATGAGCTGAATCCTAATTGGCTGCAGGTTTATTATCAAAACTCTACCATTCCTAGCCTCTTATCACAAAGTCGTGTACAAAATTTGTTTGTGTCGACCTGGCTGACAGAAACCGATCTTGAGAGTGTTAACTTGAAGCTTATGACAATTTCCAGCTTCCTCTGCTTAGACACTTCCTTGGTTAAATTTACATTCACCTCAAAACTTATAAATCCAAATAATCCAAAATCATCCAAAATTCTCCAAAAATGTTTCTAAATGGTTCCAAACTCTTCCTAAAATATTTATTTCAATGAAATAAATTTTCATTTCCAATTTCCACATAATACGGTCAGGTCGGTTCGATCCTCGTCTCCGTCCATAACTTGGGCTGGGGTAAATTAGGGCTCAGTGCCTAGATTAAGGCCACGTCGCTTCCTACCCAAATCCTAACCTCAGTTACAAATAAACACAATTATACAGCCACAATAGTGTCATAGGTTATCAGACAGATTCCACACACACCCAGGCATACAGGGCAGGTTGACCTCGATGTAGATGAGCCGTTAAATAAATCAACAACCAATTCATTGCCCATTTTCGTTCATATTAATTTTTTTGATCTCCAATTAATTCCTCTGTTGAGATTGGCGAAAGATAGGGCGACCAACTCATCAACATTATCAGTCAATTGAAGCCGATCTCTATTCATCCCCGATCCCGTAGAAAAGGGAACAAGAAGGAGCTAGCATACATACAGTAGTAATACGAGACATTGTTGAAACAAGTGCAAACATGGGAAAAACGTAGAGTATCATACCAAATTCTGTCAAGTGTAGTGGAAGTTTCAGAGAGGGAATCACTGCCGCCATGAAAGTCAGCTCCTTACCTAGAAGAATGAAAAAAGAAACAGCGTTAATAGTTATCTTGGAAAACCTTGAAAAAACTACAATATTTAGAGGAAATGAATGCTAATTCTTTCATAAATGCGTTATAGTATTAATGATACTGTAGGAAACTAAACAGACACTCTCGCATTGCAGTAGAATTCATGCTCCACTCGAAAATGTGACACCAATAGTCGCGTTGATTATAATCGTATGCCAATTTTTAATTGGTATTTCATTAACTATTTTTGTTGTAAATGTTTGATTTTTGATTTTAAAAAGAAGGATGGTAGGCCTATACTATTTTTTGACTCAACATAAAAAACGTATTTCATTTGAACTTTTGAAAGAAATTTGAAATTTCTGTGAACAGATGAGTATTTTTCTACAATGAAGTGTTCATAATATATTCAGTTTCAATATTTTAGCCTATTTTCATTTATGAAAAAAATGCGCTTATGATATCACCTTTTTTCCGTGTGTGTGTGTGTGTGTGTGTCCTAATAAAATGTAAACGGCTAGAGCGATTTCAAAGAAACTCGGTAAGGACATGACTTACAAGGAGAGGTCGCCAAGTGGTTTCCTAGAAAAGTGTTCAAATTTGGAGGGTTTGTTCTTCATAAGAAAATATTTTGGCCGTGTTCGAGCGTTTTTGCCAATGGGTCTTAGTGTGTTCAAAATTGAACGTTTAAAATCAATCCTCAAACTTGTGTAGTCCTATTATCGCACACGTTCCCGGATCGTTTTCGTGGCGTAGTCGCTAGCGCATTGGCGTGGGGAACTGAAGGTTTCGAGTTCGAGTCAGACGTTCGTCAGCACTTTTTTTTTTCACAGTTATTATCCAATTTTTGCAGTAGGCCTACCTTGATAATGGCCTCTGTAAAACTTTTACCTATAGGCGTTGCTTTACGTGTGATAGGCTATTTGACGGTGAGCTAAGCTTGCGCGATTTTAGACTCTGCATGCATATGTGCAGTGCGTCTGTAATGTCCTGCCGTGAATAAACTCCAAGACCATCACATTCGTCGTCTTAATCATTTGTAAATATTGTAGAAGTATGTGGTGGCGATCGCACTTTACCGTCGATGACCGTGCTTACCGCGTTCTAGATACTGTTGATTGTAGACATCCGCACACACGTAATACTCAATACGCCTAAGCGTCAATCAAGACCTCCGACTTATCGAACCCGCTTATACGGCACTTGCGTGTCGAAGAGTGTCCCGCGATGTTACTCACACGAGTTCCGTATCAAGCTTCAAGGACGAATAATAATTGTGTTAAATTTGTACCTAGCTCCAAAACCGAAGAGACCACAGCAAATACATTATAGAAAATATAAAAGACAATAGCCAGTAAAAGGAAAAAAAAGTGCTGACCAAGGTCTGACTCGAACTCGACACCTTGAGGTCCCCACGCCAATGCGCTAGCGACTACGCCACGGAAACGAGCCGGGAACGTGTGCGATAATAGGACTACAATAGTTTGAGGATTGATATTAAACGTTCAATTTTGAACACACTAAGGCCCATTGGCAAAAACGCTCGAACATGGCCAAAATATTTTCTTATGAAGAACAAACCCTCCAAATTTGAACACTTTTCTAGTAAACCACTTGGCGACCTCTCCTTGTAAGTACTATTTTGTCCAAGCCCGACCGTGCCCTTAAAACATAAAAGTATATCTCAAAAATTAAACCTGGCGACTGTGCAAAATATTACACCGGCATTCTATATCACCGAAACTACTACTGATATCACCCTGAAGTATTTCACGGTGTTAAAAGGCCCTACTAAGCATTTACCTTTGTGATTTTTATAAACCTGTTCAGTACAAAACGAACATGGTGGCCAAGTGAAATTGAATCATTTAATTATACATTCTCGCGATTTAACCATCTGAGCGTAGTGAAACTTGGTACAGCAAATGTTTACACACATTGTTATGCACTAACATCTAAGTTAGTTCAATTGTTTACATAATCTCAAGATGGCGACAGGAATAAAACTGAAATGTTGTATGTTGATAGATGCAATTAACATAAGTAGCCTAGGATATCTGAAAATAGGCTATTTAGTTCTCCACGGAACTACTTGTTTGTAATGCTATACCTATACAAGCAAACCAACGCAGTTCAAGCGTTGTCCGTAAACAGTTGCGTGAAATACAGTTCTAAACCATGTTAATAATAATAATAATAATAATAATATCGTATGGCCTTGGGTGCCGGGTGCAAGCTTTGTTATTTGACACCCAAAGAGTAGCTTGCATGTCGAGTTTCGTTGTTCCTTGAAGCACTATGAAAGTCAAGGAGGTTAGATATCTAAGCTCCTTGAACACTATAGCACTTTCTAGTAGAGAAATGAGAAACTTTGTGTTGGTGGAAACTCCCGAGATTAATTTTGCCATTATGAATACGGCCTACTGAATTCAAATGGGTTCTTTGACATGCCAACAACATATGACATGCGTGTCGTAATTTTTGCCACCTTTCAAAAATCACTTACCACGGCCAGGAGCGAACCTGCAAGCTTGGAGTTCGTAGACCGACACGATAACCACGTTAAGAACCGCTATCAGCCACGCCTAATGTGGCTAGTAATAAACCTTATCATAAGTGCACTAGACTGATGATTCCATTTGCTCAGTCCGGAAATGAAATGTCAACAAGCATATTCATCGATGCTAGTAAGGCCGTTAATAATAGAGCGCATAGCTTGCCAGCGCCGTAGAGTGGGCCATGCCCAAGGCCACCTAGTTATCCTCCACCCGCCAGAGATCAGTGGAGGCGGCCGAGATCGGAACGAAAATAACAAATTGCTCTCAACGTATTCTTCAAAGATAGGTTGGTTGGTTCTTCAGTTTAGGGGATGCAACTTCGCTGTCAGTCGCCTCCGTAGTGTAGCGGTCAGCATGGTTAGCTGCCTACCCAGAGATCCTGGGTTCGATTTCCGGCTCTGCCACGAAATTTGAAAAGAGGACTGGAACGGGGTCTACTCAGCCTCGGGTGGTCCAAATGAATAGAGGGGGTTCGATTCCTACCTCACCCATCCTCGAAGTGGTTTTCCGTGGTTTCCCACTTCGTCTTCGGGCAAATGCCAGGATGGTCCCTCCTCTAAGGCCACGGCCACCTCCTTCCCTCTTCCTTGCCTATCCATCCCAATCTTCACTTCCCTTCCCATCCCTCATAAGACCCCTGTTCGCTTTGCAGGTGAGGCCGCCTGGCCGAAGTGCTGATCACACCTCCCCAGATGTATCCAAACCGTCCAAGTGTTCCCAGCTCTAGGACACTGCCTGGAAAAGCGGTAGTGGTGAGTTCCCTCGCCGAGTCCATGGGAACCACCAACCTGGAGGGTAAAATTGACTAAAAAAAACATCGTGGTCATGTAGCCCCGTGTACTTTGGGTGTGTGTAGAATCTGTCTGATAACTGGTGTTAATTGTATGTATGTATTGAACCCATGTACCATAGGCTTCAAAGGGAGTCGAATCCATGTATTTTGAGAAAGGAATGAAAGAATCTTACAGTTTCTAAGGGAACGGAGAGAGATTTCAAGCCAGGATTCTAGCCTAACATTGTGCAAACGCTAGGGCCAGGTGTTCATAAGATGAGCTCATGCCTCTTGACATTTATAAGGAGCCAGTCATGGATATTATTAGAACGAGTGGAAAGTTTGGACTGTAAGACGAAGAAGCTCGACTCGGAAATTGCTCTTACGTTGCAGGAAAATGGCAACCTCGCTGCTGAGTCAGAACAAGAATAATTAAATTTAACCCGTTTACGAGTATAAAAATAAGTAAACAGATACAGTACGGTGAATCATTTTGGATTAGAGATTTTTGTGTAAAGAAAAACCCTTTAATAATAGTCCAGGAGAAAACTGCAAACGCAAGTATACGTCATTGGGAATTCACCGGGACCCAAGGAGTGGGAGAATTAAAAATGAACAGCACCACCCACACAGTTGAGGACGAAGAATTAATTAATATCTCGGAAATGCACGATCGATTTCCATGCACAGGAAGATTATTTTACGTTTGGAAGACGAGCTTCCTGGAGATATAATTTTTATAATTGTGCGACAATTAGTTCAAAAGTTGGTCACGAAAAGGACTAGGATTTTATCTTTTTTTGACTAAAAGGTATAAAACTCCTGGCCTCACCAAGCCAATCATGCAGTCTACGAGCATTCCGTGAGCGGAGGTGCTGCACCACATCGTATATGCAGTATTCAAGAGCCCGTGAGGGGAACGTCACGCTGTATCAGACATCGAAGGCAGTTTACCAGTACTCCTTGAGGGGAGAAACGCTGTATTACACCGCAGAATTAATATCCGACAGCCACGGGCGTCGAAGTATCAGTAACTTGCGTGACTCCATAAGGAGTTGCAAAGAAGAAGTATTAAAGTATCGCCGTGTTGAAAAATTAGGAAAATCCTAGTTACAGGATTTAGGTCCGACAGGGCAAAGTTTACCGTAAAAGTTCCAAAATACAGTCAAAGCAGGCTGCGAACTTAGGATTCAGGCGATAGGTCTTTCAGTAAACGACCAAAAGTATCATAACGTACGGAAGTACCGGAACAGCGAGATAAACAATTTATCAATTTTAAAGAACAAGAACAGGAAAAAACAGAGTAAGGTTCGCAACGTATTCCAGAAAATTAGAAGTGCGAGAACCAAATAAACAAAGAAGAACGGAAACCATAGACATTGTCTCAAGAAAGGAGACGAACTATTCCAAAGCACTAAGACTCGAGAAGTATTAGTGGCAAAAAAAATCCATAGGTCACCGATAGGTTATCGAGGGGACCTCGATCAGAACAGACTTTCGCTAGGATCGATAAACCAGATCTAAAAGGGGAGCCGTTCAAGCTAGAGAAATAGCCGATCATCAGGAACAGGATTCGAAGAATTGTTATTCCAGGGAATAAGTAGATGATTCGAGACTTTCGTATTCTGCAGGATAGGAAGCCGACATTGAATAAATTTCACCCTTGGAGACGGGAGATTAAGAGGTCACGTGTGATAGGCTAGAAAAAGACGGCCTAGTGATCAAAAGTTGTGAAGTGTAAATATATCAAGAGTGTGTGTTAAAAGTAAATATTTTTAGTGTTTTATTGTGTATTCTAAACGGATATACCAGTGTATGAAAAATGTTGTCAGTGTTAAATGTATTGAATATGTGTCAAGAAATGTCTGTACATGAGATGAGTTTGTACAATATGGAGTAAGTCAAGAAGGTGGGCCAAAATGTCACATCAAACGAGAATAAAGGTCAGAAAACGACCTTAGACATGTGAGTAAAGATTTTCATTATGTTTTGGGTGTCGGGAAATTTTTGTGTACAATTCCACCGGAGTTTTGAATAAAAGGGATGTTGTTAAATAAATAATAACTAAATAAGAACGCGATCTGAACAAAAATAAAGTTTTAAGAAATAATAAATAATTATGTGAAATAATAAATCCTGTAGAGGAAATGCATGGAATAAAATGTCAGTGTATTGACGAATGTTATAAAAGCAAGCGTAATAATAATAATTATAACAAAGATATTTACATAAAGGTAAATTTGAATTATATGAAAGAAATAGCTTTTGAGCTTTTGTAAGGAATGAAGACATGATGTGAATAACAAGGTAAAGAAATCTAAATAAAGATTAAATTGAATGATATAAAAATATAGAGCGTTGAAGCCTTAACAAATGTATAAGACATGATGTGAATGCATGTTCTAAAAAATGGAGCGATTTATTGTCAACGGAAAAGATTAATATAAGAATTGAGATAAGTATCAATTGTTGCTATGAAATTTATAAGTTCTTTGGAAGACATTAGGCCGTAAAGTAATGTGTAGCGTAATGGAACGCAATTAAATAAAAAGTCACGCTAGGAATGCGTAGAATTAAAATGTACTTGGTAAATTACTTATGAGGGGTAGTTGATTGTATTGAATTGAGATATGTTGTAAGTTCTCTAATTGTGACGTAGATCACGAGGCCATGTGTGTGTTGTTATAGAAAAGGGAGCAAATGTATGGTATTATTGAGCGTATGTCATGTAGGCCACGGCCGACTTTAAATCGCGTCTTGTATAAGTCCTCCAATGTGGAAATGGTTCCCGAGGCATGTTAAGAGATTCGAACCTAGAATCCTCTTGTTGTTAAAGCCCCTTATTATTCGTCGTCGAATGTGTATTACTCTTCCCCAATCAACGAGGACCCTTCATAATTAATAAATGCCAAGATTACGAGAGTGGTTTATGAGCCAAAGAATATTGTTGAAAGTGAAAAGAGGAGTTAATATGCCAGGTCTCTCCATCGAACTGAAAATAATGTGAAGGTTTGTTTTAAAAGCATTGAAGAGAGCTCCAACAGTAGGCTAGGTAGGGAGCCGCTTTCCCTGTCATAAATCACGCTCGAGTATAATGGCCTGACCCTCATAGAGCGAGGGTGGGTAAAGATCGTCTTGTAAGAAGTGTTAAATACACCGTGAGTGTTTAAAGTTGTTAATGACCCGGGCGTTGAACTGAGGTCCTTGTGGATTGATATTATCGCTTGCCAGTTCAGATCGTAGTTTTCTTATGTGATAATGGTCTTATAAGACACATGAATTAAATAAAAATCCCTATTGTAATGTAGTATGGAAAATAAGGAATCCACGAGTTTTATGAAGATAACTAGATTTCGGGAGTAATCATAGTTTTTGACTTTGTCAAGTAATCTTTATAACTCTGGAGTACACAAGTAGTTTCCCGATCACCGTAGTGAATTTGCAAAACTTGAGAGAGATAGTAAATACGGAGAACATGTGATATGCCCAAATATTGAAGTGAATAATTAACATGTAATTTTAAATGTAATTATATATTTGTTTTGATGATAAGAAAAGATAAAAATAGTTCTTGATGTGTATAAAAGTATGACACCATTATTAGGGGAAAGTATCGAGCCAAGGGAGCTCGTAGTTATATGGAACTTTAAGATAAGTACTTTATGGAAGTGAAAATAATCGTGAATTGTTGGTTTTAAAGATAACCATGTGTTTAAAGAGAATATTTGTTTTATTCTTATGCTATTCCTTGTTCACTTTGAACAAGTAGAATGATATTGGTCAGTAGTTTATTTGTTTTATTGTTTGTAGCGCCATAATTTTTATTAATTAAATGTGTTAAAATAGGAGTTGATTTTGTTGTTATTTTTGCAAGTGTATCCTCTATTTAATCCCAAATATGTAAGTCACAGAGTGGGAGAACTTACCGCAGCCCCGAAAAATCCCGAAATGAGCAATGCTGGTATACTGTGATTTGCATATTTCTTGCTAAAAGGGCACAGGGGGGTGAATAGAAGTACTGTGCTTGGATTAATGATTAGAGGAACACTAAAGACGGTCAATTCATGTAAAAGTAAAGTAATGATAGGAGTAGCTACAACGTATAATGTTAACTGACCGTAAGGGTCCCTGGAAACTCACACCGAGCAGCCCTGGATTTAAACAACCCCCTACCAGACATTTCATGGCGCCCAACGTGGGGCCTGTCTGATTTTATCATACACCTAATAACATTTCTTACATGGCGCCCAGTACGCAGGGCTGAGTTTTCCTGGGGAAAACCCGAGTTTTTCTCGAAAAATCAAAATTTTCATGTTTTTTGAAAAAAATGGTTTTTCGAAATTTTGAATTTTAAATACTTCCATAAAGGTCTTTGAGTTTGAATAAGAATATCAAAAGGGTACGGTGTAGTAAATACCCGTACCAAAGTAAATTTTTGAAGAAATTGGGACACAATGGTTCAGATTACTATCTCTCAAGCATGTTGTAGCGATGTGGCATGGGTAGCCCATTATATTCTAATAAGATGGCATTGAGTGAGGAGATGCAACGGCTCTTGGAGGCCATAAACAGTAAGTTGTATAGCCAACAGAGTGAAAATAAAAGGGATTTAGGATCCATAAATCAAAGTCTAGAGTCACTAAAAACTGATAGTGCTAATATGGGGACTAAATTAGTAGATATCGAAGCTAACTCTATAAAAATGAACGATGAAGTGAAGGCTGAAATTGAGGGAATGAAAAGGGGGTCAAATGGACTCAGAGAGAGTTTAGAAGAAACAATGAATAATAAATTTCAAGGGTTTGACACTAAGTTTGGGGATAAGTTAAAGGAGTTTAAAGGGGAAATCACAAGTGAAATTAAAAAGGAAAACGATGCCTTTAATTCAGAATGGCAAGGCCAAATAAAGATCTTGAAGGACAGTATGGTAGATTCCCAAACTAAGTGTCAAGAGAATTTTGAAAATTTGGAAACTAAATTAAGTAACATGGAAGGAACGTGCAAAAAGAATGTAGACGATTGTAAAAATGAACTTGTAACCCAGATCCAAGGTGTGCAGAAAAAATTAGAAGCTCAGATAAAATCTAACAGCGATATCTGTAAAACATCCCGGGATGAGATAAAAGAAAGTGTTAGTGAGCTAGGAAACCGATTTGAAAAAGTTGAGGAAAAAGTAGGAAACCTTGAGGGAAAAGTCGATGAAGTTCAGACCAAAGTTAATGAGATGGAAAGTCAGAATCACAAAGATGTACAGGGTATGAAAGAGCAGATTGATCTTTTTACTAGGCAGGTAGGTGATAACTGGAGGACGTACGAAGCGAAAATAAATAAAAATTTAAGTAAATACGAAGGGAAGCTTAAAGATGAAAGCACGCAACGGAGAATGGATCGTGAGGAACAACTCTTAAAAATAGAGAAGATAGATAAAGGGGTTACGGAAATTCAGGAAACAGTAAGTGGAATAACAAAACAAATGGAAGACACAAAGGGAGATATAGATAAGGTTATGACCGACATAACAATTATATTCGAGGAACAAGGAAAGACTCGAGAGGATATGAAAAAGATCAAGGACAAAGTCTACAAAGGACAAAAGGAGATGGAGAAAAAGATAAAGGAAATGCGAGAAGACCTAGATACTAAAGGTGACGTGAAGCCAGAAATTATAACAGAACAGGTCATGGTCATTAAGAAAGAGGTAGAAGAACATTTAAATGAAATCAGGGATAGCTTCAGGAACGAGAAAAATCAACTCAAACGAGAACTGGAAACCAGTAAGAAAAATCAGGAAAGAATTCAAAATGAATTAGGATCCCGGTTGGAGAGGACTGAACATAAAAACAGTCAAATGGAAATCCAACTCATGGCTAATGAAGAAAGTGCCCGAAGGGAAAGGAAGTTAGAATTTGTGAATCAGGAGGAGTTTCCAAAAACAGGATGGGTAGATTCCCGTGAACAAGGCACAGATACAGATAGGGACTTAGGAGGGGAGAGCCCTTACAAGAACCCAGGATATCCGATGGCGATGTCAACCCCATACATGAACCAGACAAATGGTCAGATAATAAACATTATCAAATCGAATGAGGACAGACCGGTAAAATTCACGGGTAATAACATGTCAATTACTCCAAAATACTGGCTAAAGGAAGTCGCAGAGTACTTAAACGAAATGAAGGTTCCTCAGGATCGGAGACTGAGAGCTATTGAGAAGCTGTTGGCAGGTGATTGTCTCACCTGGTTCAGAAGCTTCAGGTACACCTTTGATACGGTAGAAGGCTTTAGAGAAGCCTTTTTAAAACGATATTGGGCAGCAGACGTCCAGGAGAATTTGAGGCTAGATCTATACTCTAGGAAGTACTGCACAAATGCACCGACTAAGTACTCGGATTTTTTTACCGCTCAGCTGTGTAAATTCCGCGAACTTGATATTGCTCCAGCTGAGAACGACCTGTGTGCCGCCATTGCAAAAGAACTTCCATATGAGATTCAGAGGCTGTTAATCTCACCCAAAGCCAGAAGTGCTGTGGAAGTGGAGAGTGTATTACGTCAATTAGACATGACGACGTCACACGTAACTCCTAGGCACCAAAGACAGACTGAACAGGTACACATGGCCAGCAGTCAGGAAACCAGAGAAAAACCATCGACCAGGAATCAGTCCACCAGCACTGATACTCAAGGATTAGGTCGAGAGTATGGGCACCAAGAGCCTAGAGGAATACAGCCATACTACAGAGGAGGATATCGAGGAAGAAATACTAGGAATACGGGTTATAGGCAACAAGAGAGCCGACCCTATAACAATAACCATCAGAGGCAAGAAAACAGAAAGAAATGGGAGAATTATCCCAGAAGGAACGTAAGGCCAGAGGATAGGGATGATGAATATCGGGCCGAAATAGAGGAAAGATATCAGGAAAGTCTTCGTTATATGAACGAACGACCAGACGAACCTGAAAGGCAAAAAGTCCGTTGGAGTGAGGCAATCAAGAACCGGAAATCACCCGACCGACTAGATGGAGCTCAAAGCTTGGAACTACAAGCTCAGTTAAAGAATGAGGGGAAAGGAAGCCCTCAGGATAAAAAAAACTCCAAATTTAAATCGTCAAAAGTGGAAACATACCAGGAGCTGGGAGGAGGTAGAAATTGTGAATTGGATAGCAAGACCAGATGAGCTAATTAATGAGGATGTGGAAGGAATCCCACCTATCAAAAGAGAATTACCCATAATTATGTTAAGGATAGAAGGATTACTGGTCAGGGCATTGATTGATACCGGATCAACAATAAGTTTAATTACGCAAACCCTTCTAAATGAATTGGAAACAAGAGGCCGCGTATTAAAAATCCCCACATCAAGTGTAAAGATTAAGGGAATTATCCCGGAAAAATCTTTAACATGCAAATTTCAGGTATACATTGATCTGATCATGGGTAACACTGAAATTTCGCAATGCTTTTTGCTGGTAAATCAATTACCGTATAATGTCATATTAGGTATTGATTTTATCCGTGAGAACAAGGTCATCATAGACCTAGCGCAAAATTGCATTAGAATTCAAAGAGAGGATGTGGATGAACAAAACATTAACCTACAGGAACAGGATGTGAAAATAGGAGAACAGGTATGGCATATGGAAGAAGTAACTGAAGAAGGTTATAAGGACATAGAAAGGATATTTGAAGTCCTCAACATAGAACTCGAAGATAATTTGGAAACTGAGTTCGAGACCAACCTGTCAGGAAAAGTAGAGGAAGCTAAAGTTAACCTCGAAAACAAGGAACAATTAAAGGAATTATTATTAAATTTTAGGGACGTATTTGATTCCAAGCCAGGGAAGATTGAAAATTTTAAATACGCGTTCCAAGTCAATGATTGGGCACCGTTCAGACAAAAACCATACCCGGTTGCGGAAAAACATTACCCACAAACTAAGAAAACACTGCAGGAGATGATGAATGCGGGTGTTATAGAAAAGATGGCGACACCATATGTTAGTCCATTAGTGATTGTGAGTAAACCGGATGGCTCAGTAAGGGTGTGTCTAGATGCCAGAAATTTAAATGCAAAAATCATACCAGAAAATTATTCGGCACCACCCATAAAAGAAATACTGAGGAAGTTCAAAGGCAAGAAGATTTTCACAAATATTGACATGACTTCTTCGTATCATCATCTCGAACTGGAAGAGAAAACCAGCTTGTTGACTGGATTTCAGTTCGACCAACAAACCTATTGTTTTAGGAGATGTCCGTTTGGATTGAAGACCGCGGGATCTGCCTTAATAAGAGCGCTTGATCGAAACCTGTCAGAGGAAGTGAAAGATTGCACTATCCGTTATGTGGATGATATTTTGCTTACCTCGGAGAATATTGAGGAACATTTAGAAAAAATGAAGAAATTATTGGAAGACTTAAGAAGGGCAAATTTTAAAATCAATTTAAAGAAGTCAAATTTTTGTCGAAGACAAGTAACATTTTTAGGGCATGTAATTGATAAGGATGGTGTTAAACCAAATCCATGCAAATTGGAATCGATAAGGGATTTTCCAAGGCCTTTGAAGGTGAAGAACGTTCGCCAGTTTTTGGGATTGATTGGTTTCTTCTCAGGACATTGTCCATAATACACAAAAACTGTTGCACCACTACAGGACCTTCTGAAGAAGGGGGGCATTTGGAAATGGACGGAGGAAACAGAAAAAGCATTCGTGGAAGCCAAGGAAATGCTCTTAAACTATGTGAAGCTAGGATATCCTGATTTTAATCAGAAATTTATAATTCAAACAGATGCATCCCAGATTGGAATAGGGGCAATGCTATATCAGGAAAACCCGGATAACCCTGATAAGAGAAATTATCTAGCTTTCACAAGTCGGAGACTGAAACCACCCGAGAAAAATTATACGATCAGCGAAATCGAGCTGTTAGCGATATTGCACGCGCTGCAATTTTGGCGAAAAATCGTATATGGGTTTCAGGTCATTTTAAGAACGGATCATAAAGCCTTAACCTTTTTGATGAAGACTGATCTATCCAGTCAAAGGTTGATGCGTTGGGCTTTATATATTCAACAGTTTGATGTAAAGATAGAATACTGCCCAGGAAAAGAAAATATAGTTCCAGACTATTTAAGTAGACAGCCAGAGTCCACAGAAGAGGAAGTAATGGCTATTGATTTGGAAGACAGGGATCGGCGTACTCTAAATGAGTTAAGGAGCATTAGTCAACGGCAACGTGAGGATCCATGGATGAACATGCTCATATCCTTCCTTGAGGGAAGTTTGAAAAGGGGAACACCAGCGTACACCGAAGCTAATAAGATAGCTCAAGATTATACATTTTATAATGGATTATTATATAAGTTTGTGGACTCTGACCATACACGATTAAGGATTGTTGTACCTGCAATTTTGCAGAGGAAAATAGTATGGTTAGCCCATAGATCGTTCGGACATATGGGAGTCGACAAAACAGTCTCGATGCTGAAAGAAGCATTTGTATGGCCGAGACTGAGAGAAACTGTAAGGGACACGCTAAAGACATGTGATCTATGTCAAAGGATCAAACCAAATGCATTTCTGATGAGACAAAAGCCTATACCATTGTTGCCCGAAAGGCCAGGTCAAATCATATCTATTGACAACTTCGGACCTTTGCCAAAGGCAAGAAGAGGAAATCGACACATAATGGTGGCTATGGATGTCTTCACTAAAATGTTTGTCCTTGCTCCCATACAGAAGACTAGTACCAAACAGGTGTTAAAACGACTCAAAGAAAAAGTGATACCGATTCTGGGAAAACCTGAGAATTTGTTGTCGGATCACGGTAGTTGTTTCACCAGTGTAGAGTTCAGACAAGAATTAGAAAGACTTGGAATACGTCAGATTTTGTCAAATATTCGCCATCCTGAGGCAAATCCTGTGGAAAGAGTGATGAGGGAGACGGCCAAGTATTGTAGAATATACTGTGCCGAAGAAAATTGGAAGTGGATAGATATTTTGGATATAATCGAATTTTGTATAAACAACACAATCCATGAATCTACGGGAGAGATACCAATAACGTTACATCGGAATGAGCAACCAGAGAGACCTTGGAGTCTGGTAATTCCTAGGCCAGCAGACGCTCAGCCTGGAAGAGATGTACGTATAAAAAGAGCCTTTGAGCATCTAAAAGCTCAAGCCGACAGGAGACAAAGAAGAAATAGGCACAAGAGGTATCATCGGCCACTATTAGCAGGGGAAATGGTGTTAGTAAAAAGACCAGCCATTTCGGATCCAGGGAACCGCGTGTACAAAAAGTTCCAGAAAATGTACCACGGACCGTATCAAATAATAAGGGATTTGAGAAATAATGCCTGTAGAATTCGGCCCTGTGAAACGAATCACGAAGTGATCATGAATTCAGCAAATTTAAAAGTGTATTACCCTCCCGAAGACTTCGATGAAGCCAATGAACAAGCCCTGGTTATGGAAACATTTAGAGATGAAGAATCCACTTTTGATAGAAACGAGAATGAGATAGGAAGAGGAAACAGAGCTCAAACATTCGAGTGCAAATGCGAATTGGAGAAATTATATTGGGAAATAAAAGAAATAATTGATTTTATTGAAGAAGAAAATTTCAATTTAAGGAAGGAGAATGATGAAATAAAGGAACGGGTAGGGATAGACCACACCCGTAAGGAAGAATGAGGTTCTGGAAACTTGAAGTCCAGACAAATAAAAAGGGGAAAGAAAGGGTAGGGACAGAGCGTACCCAACCGATACAATTACCGGATATGACTTAAAAGGATGAAAGAAATCAAATTATCGTGGGATTTTTAAGGAAGAAAAGTCAGAAGGTACGGATAACGTTATGATGGCTTCGACATTTAAAAAGGAAAAATAAGATTATTTTTGGATAATTAAAATAAATTTCCTCAAAATTTTTCGAAAATTTATTTACCTAAGGAGGGGAGAGATGAACCCATGTACCATAGGCTTCAAAGGGAGTCGAATCCATGTATTTTGAGAAAGGAATGAAAGAATCATACAGTTTCTAAGGGAACGGAGAGAGATTTCAAGCCAGGATTCTAGCCTAACATTGTGCAAACGCTAGGGCCAGGTGTTCATAAGATGAGCTCATGCCTCTTGACATTTATAAGGAGCCAGTCATGGATATTATTAGAACGAGTGGAAAGTTTGGACTGTAAGACGAAGAAGCTCGACTCGGAAATTGCTCTTACGTTGCAGGAAAATGGCAACCTCGCTGCTGAGTCAGAACAAGAATAATTAAATTTAACCCGTTTACGAGTATAAAAATAAGTAAACAGATACAGTACGGTGAATCATTTTGGATTAGAGATTTTTGTGTAAAGAAAAACCCTTTAATAATAGTCCAGTAGAAAACTGCAAACGCAAGTATACGTCATTGGGAATTCACCGGGACCCAAGGAGTGGGAGAATTAAAAATGAACAGCACCACCCACACAGTTGAGGACGAAGAATTAATTAATATCTCGGAAATGCACGATCGATTTCCATGCACAAGAAGATTATTTTACGTTTGGAAGACGAGCTTCCTGGAGATATAATTTTTATAATTGTGCGACAATTAGTTCAAAAGTTGGTCACGAAAAGGTCTAGGATTTTATCTTTTTTTGACTAAAAGGTATAAAACTCCTGGCCTCACCAAGCCAATCATGCAGTCTACGAGCATTCCGTGAGCGGAGGTGCTGCACCACATCGTATATGCAGTATTCAAGAGCCCGTGAGGGGAACGTCACGCTGTATCAGACATCGAAGGCAGTTTACCAGTACTCCTTGAGGGGAGAACGCTGTATTACACCGCAGAATTAATATCCGACAGCCACGGGCGTCGAAGTATCAGTAACTTGCGTGCCTCCATAAGGAGTTGCAAAGAAGAAGTATTAAAGTATCGCCGTGTTGAAAAATTAGGAAAATCCTAGTTACAGGATTTAGGTCCGACAGGGCAAAGATTACCGTAAAAGTTCCAAAATACAGTCAAAGCAGGCTGCGAACTTAGGATTCAGGCGATAGGTCTTTCAGTAAACGACCAAAAGTATCATAACGCACGGAAGTACCGGAACAGCGAGATAAACAATTTATCAATTTTAAAGAACCCGAACAGGGAAAAACAGAGTAAGGTTCGCAATGTATTCCAGAAAATTAGAAGTGCGAGAACCAAATAAACAAAGAAGAACGGAAACCATAGACATTGTCTCAAGAAAGGAGACGAACTATTCTAAAGCACTAAGACTCGAGAAGTATTAGTGGCAAAAAAACCCATAGGTCACCGATAGGTTATCGAGGGGACCTCGATCAGAACAGACTTTCGCTAGGATCGATAAACCAGATCTAAAAGGGGAGCCGTTCAAGCTAGAGAAATAGCCGATCATCAGGAACAGGATTCGAAGAATTGTTATTCCAGGGAATAAGTAGATGATTCGAGACTTTCATATTCTGCAGGATAGGAAGCCGACATTGAATAAATTTCACCCTTGGAGACGGGAGATTAAGAGGTCACGTGTGATAGGCTAGAAAAAGACGGCCTAGTGATCAAAAGTTGTGAAGTGTAAATATATCAAGAGTGTGTGTTAAAAGTAAATATTTTTAGTGTTTTATTGTGTATTCTAAACGGATACACCAGTGTATAAAAATGTTGTCAGTGTTAAATGTATTGAATATGTGTCAAGAAATGTCTGTACATGAGATGAGTTTGTACAATATGGAGTAAGTCAAGAAGGTGGGCCAAAATGTCACATCAAACGAGAATAAAGGTCAGAAAACGACCTTAGACATGTGAGTAAAGATTTTCATTATGTTTTGGGTGTCGGGAAATTTTTGTGTACAATTCCACCGGAGTTTTGAATAAAAGGGATGTTGTTAAATAAATAATAACTAAATAAGAACGCGATCTGAACAAAAATAAAGTTTTAAGAAATAATAAATAGTTATGTGAAATAATAAATCCTGTAGAGGAAATGCATGGAATAAAATGTCAGTGTATTGACGAATGTTATAAAAGCAAGCGTAATAATAATAATTATAACAAAGATATTTACATAAAGGTAAATTTGAATTATATGAAAGAAATAGCTTTTGAGCTTTTGTAAGGAATGAAGACATGATGTGAATAACAAGGTAATGAAATCTAAATAAAGATTAAATTGAATGATATAAAAATATAGAGCGTTGAAGCCTTAACAAATGTACAAGACATGATGTGAATGCATGTTCTAAAAAATGGAGCGATTTATTGTCAACGGAAAAGATTAATATAAGAATTGAGATATGTATCAATTGTTACTATGAAATTTATAAGTTCTTTGGAAGACATTAGGCCGTAAAGTAATGTGTAGCGTAATGGAACGCAATTAAATAAAAAGTCACGCTAGGAATGCGTAGAATTAAAATGTACTTGGTAAATTACTTATGAGGGGTAGTTGATTGTATTGAATTGAGATATGTTGTAAGTCCTCTAATTGTGACGTAGATCACGAGGCCATGTGTGTGTTATTATAGAAAAGGGAGCAAATGTATGGTATTATTGAGCGTATGTCATGTAGGCCACGGCCGACTTTAAATCGCGTCTTGTATACGTCCTCCAATGTGGAAATGGTTCCCGAGGCATGTTAAGAGATTCGAACCTAGAATCCTCTTGTTGTTAAAGCCCCTTATTATTCGTCGTCGACTGTGTATTACTCTTCCCCAATCAACGAGTACCCTTCATAATTAATAAATGCCAAGATTACGAGAGTGGTTTATGAGCCAAAGAATATTGTTGAAAGTGAAAAGAGAAGTTAATATGCCAGGTCTCTCCATCGAACTGAAAATAATGTGAAGGTTTGTTTTAAAAGCATTGAAGAGAGCTCCAACAGTAGGCTAGGTAGGGAGCCGCTTTCCCTGTCATAAATCACGCTCGAGTATAATGGCCTGACCCTCATAGAGCGAGGGTGGGTAAAGATCGTCTTGTAAGAAGTGTTAAATACACCGTGAGTGTTTAAAGTTGTTAATGACCCGGGTGTTGAACCGAGGTCCTTGTAGATTGATATTATCGCTTGCCAGTTCAGATCGTAGTTTTCTTATGTGATAATGGTCTTATAAGACACATGAATTAAATAAAAATCCCTATTGTAATGTTGTATGGAAAATAAGGAATCCACGAGTTTTATGAAGATAACTAGATTTCGGGAGTAATCATAGTTTTTGACTTTGTCAAGTAATCTTTATAACTCTGGAGTACACAAGTAGTTTCCCGATCACCGTAGTGAATTTGCAAAACTTGAGAGAGATAGTAAATACGGAGAACATGTGATATGCCCAAATATTGAAGTGAATAATTAACATGTAATTTTAAATGTAATTATATATTTGTTTTGATGATAAGAAAAGATAAAAATAGTTCTTGATGTGTATAAAAGTATGACACCATTATTAGGGGAAAGTATCGAGCCAAGGGAGCTCGTAGTTATATGGAACTTTAAGATAAGTACTTTATGGAAGTGAAAATAATCGTGAATTGTTGGTTTTAAAGAAAACCATGTGTTTAAAGAGAATATTTGTTTTATTGTTTGTAGCGCCATAATTTTTATTAATTAAATGTGTTAAAATAGGAGTTGATTTTGTTGTTATTTTTGCAAGTGTATCCTCTATTTAATCCAAAATATTTAAGTCACAGAGTGGGAGAACTTACCGCAGCCCCGAAAAATCCCGAATTGAGCAATGCTGGCATACTGTGATTTGCATATTTCTTGCTAAAAGGGCACAGTATGTATGTATGTATGCATTCTTTATTGCCAGACAGATGGACTCCACTAGTGACAATATAATGAAAATGAAAATCCACAGCCTGCTTCCAGTCGACCGACCGAATCAGGCATGGAATGAATGAAGCCCCTATCTAGCGGCGAGGATATGAACTGTGCCGGCTGCCGAAGCCTGTCGCACTCCTCTGGGGCAATGATTAAATGACTGACAGATGAAATGAAATTATACTGGAGAGTGTTGCTGGAATTAAATTTTGACAGGGAAAACCGGAGTACCCGGAAAAAACCTGTCTGCCTCCGTTTTGGCCAGCACAGATCTCACATGGAGTGACCGGGATTTGAACCACAGACCCAGCGGTGAGATGCCGTGTGCTGCCGCTTAAGCCACGCAGGCTCTTGACAATATAATAATCTTATATATATACAGTGGAACGTGGCTAATTCGAACTTCTATAATTCGAAATCTTCTTTAATTCGAATTTTTCTCTTGGTCCCTAGCATTTTATATACAACTAGCAGGTACCCGCGGCTTCGCTCGCGTCATAGTCATGTCATATTGTTATTCAATGAAATGCAGGTTTAACCCCGTTATCACCCCTTTAGAACCTGAATATCCAAAAATCCCTCCTTAGTAGACGTTTTCGACATACAACAAACGTATCCCCAAAATTTCAAGTTTCTAACTGCTATAGGTTTGGCTGGGTGATGATGAGTGAATATCCAAAAATCCTTCCTTAGTGGACTTCTTTCCCAGAACTTCACCCCTCCCCATTGGCCCCTTAAATTGGATTTATGAAAAAATGGTCGCGAACAGCTACTTACTTATTTTTAAGCTGATTTTCCCCCCTGAGAAATACACTTTTTGCCTGTGTCTTTTAAGAGATACTTGCTCCGTTCGGAATCCTTCAACCCCCTCATTCCACCCCTTTCCCCTCATAATATACACCACATCGAAAAACCCTCAGACACATGTCTTCATATTCTTAATGATGAGTTTTTAAGCCGAGTATCACATCCCCAAGGAAACCAATCGGGAGATATTAATATTCAATTAAATACTGGTCTACCCCCTTAACACCCCTTTAGAACCTGAATATCCGAAAATATTTCTTTAAGGGACGTTTTCGACATACAATGAACATAACCCAAAAATTTCATGTTTCTAACTTCAATAATTTTGGCTGGGCGATGATGAGTGAGTGAGTAAGTCAGGACATTTTCTTTCATTTATTTTTCAGAATTTCACCCCTCTTAAATTGGATTTATGAAAATAAAAACGGTCGCACACCTATTTACTTATTTTTAAGCTGTTCTTCTCCCCCTGCGTTTGATGAGTGACTGTATTAATCAGTTAGAACACTTTTTTCCCCTGTTTTGTTCCCCCAGAATTTCACCCCTCTCCAAGGGCCTATTAAATTGGATTCATGAAAAAAAGGTCGAACACCTATTTACTTATATTTTAAGCTGTTTTTTCCGGTGAAATTCTCGCCTACGTCGTTTAAGAGATACGCGCTCCGTTAAGAATCCTTCAACTCCCAATTCTCACCCCTTTCAACTCATAATATATACCACATCGATAATCCCTTAGGCATATGTCTGCTTATTTATAATGATTAGCTTATATGCCGAATATCACTTCCCCAAAGAAACAACTCATGAGATATAGTTATTCAATGAAATGCTCGTTTATCCCCCCTTAACACCCCCTTTAGAACCCGTTTAAAACAAAAATCCTTCCTTAGTTGACGTTTTCGACATACAGCGAACATATTACCAACATTTCATGTTTTCAACTTCAATAGTTTTCGCTGGACGATGATGAGTGAGTGAGACAGTCAGGACATAATCTTTACCAGAATTTCACTCCTCCCCATGGGCCGCTTAAATTGGATTTATGAAAAAACGCTCGAACACCTATTAATTTATTTTTAAGCTGTCTTTTTCCCTGAGTTTGATGAGTGAGTGAGTTTGTCAGTCAGTTAGGACACTTTCTCTCCTTTTCCAGAATTTCACCCCAGCCCCATTGGCCCCTTATATTGAATTTGTAAAAAAAACAGTCTAACACCGATTTACTTATTTATTGAGCTGATTTTCTTCCGCTGAGTTTCAAACTTCTCGCCTACGTCGTTTAAGAGATACACGCTCCGTTAGGAATCCTTCAACCCTCACTTGTCACCCCTTTCACCTTATAATAAACACCACATAGAAAAATCCTTAGACACATGTCTGCTTATTTTTTAATGATTAGTTTATATGCTGAGTATCACATCCACAAATGAAACCACTCTTGAGATATTGTTATTCAATGAAAATCAGGTTTAAGCCCCTTAAGATCCCTTTAGAACCTGAATATCCAAAAACCCTCTTTTAGTGCACGGTTTTGACATACAACGAACATATCCCCAAAATGTCATGTTTCTAACTTCAATAATTTTTTCTGGGCGATGATGAGTGAGTGAGTGAGTCAGTACATTTCCTTTCTATTATTTTTTCCAGAATTTCACCCCTCCCCATGAACCCCTTAAATTTGATTTATGAAGAAAAACGGTCGAACACTTATTTACTCTTTTTTTAAACTGATTTTTTTTCCGCTGAATTTCAAACCCCACGCCTATGTCGCTTAAGACATACACGCTCCGTTAGCATTTCTTCAACCCCCACTTTTCACCCCTTTAACCTCATATATACACCACATCGAAAAACCCTCAGACACATGTCTTCCTATATTTAATGGTGAGTTTATATGCCGAGTATCATATCCCCCAATGAAACCAATCGGGAGATATTGTTATTCAATTAAATGCACGTTTAACCCCCTTAAGACCCATTTAGAACCTGAATATCTGAAAATCCTCCCTTAGTGGACGGTTTTGACATACAATGAACATATCCCCAAAATGTAATGTGTCTAACATCAATAATTTTGGCCGGGCAATGATGAGTGAGTGAGTCAGAACATTTTCTTTCAATTTTGTTTTTTCAAAATTTCACCCCTCCCCATGAACCCCTTAAATTGGATTAATGAGAAAAACTGTCGAACAACTATTTACTTTTTTTAAGCATTTTTCCCCCTGAGTTTGATAAGTGAGTCAGTCAGTCAATGAGTTAGGACATCCTCTTTTCTGTTTTTTTCACCCCCAGAGTTTCACCCCTCCCCTTGGGCCCCTTAAATTGGATTTATGAAAAAAGCGTGAAACACCTATTTGCTTATTTTTTATGCTGATTTTTTTCGCTGAGTTTCAAATTCCTCGCCTATGTCGTTTAAGAGATACGCGCTCCGTTATGAATCCTTCAACCCCCACTTTTCACCCCTTTCACCTCATAATATACACCACATCGAAAAACCCTCAGACACGTATCTTCTTATTTTTAATGATGAGTTTATATGCCGAGTATCAAATCCCCCAATGAAACCAATCCGGAGATATTGTTATTCAATGAAATGCAGGTGTACCCCTTAACACCCCTTTAGAACCTGAATATCCAAAAAACCTTTCTTAGTGGGCGTTTTCGACTTACAACGAACATATTCCCAAAATTTCATGTTTCTAACTTTAATAGTTTTGGCTGGGCGATGATGAGTCAGTCAGTCAGTCAGTCAGTCAGTCAGTCAGTCAGTCAGGACACTTAGTTTTATATAATAGATTAATGCTAAAAATTCGAGGTTAATTCGAATTATAATTTGGATAATTCGAAGTTTTTACGTGTAAAAAACCGATCGGAAGCCAAACAGTTGGGTCAGGAAACCTGAAAAACGACGTTTACCATTGGCATGCGGCCCCAACTCGATTGTTAGGCGTATTCTAAAAGTAGAAATGACGTAAGTGATTCTGTTTTCCGTTCCTTAAATTTGTTAGATTCTTTTGTGAAGGCGTAGAGACTTCATTGTAGGAAGCAGGTAAAAATATCAATTTTTTTTTTTGGAAAACAATAGATTTCTCTAAGACTTAACTACATTACTGGATTACTACTGTCATTGAATAGGGGAATAGTATATTTTGGTTTTATTTTATCATTTGAAACTTTTGAGCTTATTCACGATACAGTCATTATGCAGGACCGTTGTCTGTTAATATGCTTTGTTGAACGTAAATCATTATGTAAAAGTACAGTAATGCATACTATATAAGCACTTCACTTGTTAAAAACCTATGTAATATTATGTTTAATAAAGGTTCCTGGATGAAAATTTAAAATTTGGATATTTTCTCCGCCCTTTTTCAAAGAACTTTCTTAATTCGAATTTTTGGATAATTCGAATTTTTTATCTGGTCCCTTGAGGTTCGAATTATCCAAGTTCCACTGTATATATATATGCGTTGCAATGCCAATCAAAGACAGTGTTGGCGTTGAAATTCTGTTTCCTGAAGTGCTTTTGGATACACAACATGTTAACTGCCTCTAAGCTATCGTAAAATGGATTTTCTAATTTAGAACCATTCGTGGAAGCGTGCACAACAACTTTCAAAAGTTTCATCGCTGTCACTCATTTGTTGAATCTACTCGTACGCTACCTGTTGTGAAATGGATTTACTAAGTCAAAACCCTTCCCTGGCGTGTACACAATAACTCATCAATGATTCATCGCAATCGGATGAATTGTATATGCACGTATACGGGGTTTTGTTTAAACGATTCGTGCGCTGTCACTCATTTGTTGAATCTACTCGTGCGCTACCTATTGAGAAATGTATTACTAAGTCGAAGCCCTTCCCTGGCGTGTACATAATAACTCATCAAGGTTTCATCGCAATCGAAGAATGTTATATGAACGCAATAGGGGATTTTGTTGAAACGCTTCGCGCGTCGTCACCCATTTGTGGCATCTACTCTTGCGCTACTAATTGTGAAATGGATTTACTAAGTCCCCTTCCCTGGCGGGTACACAATAACTGATCAATGTTTCATCGCAATCGGATGAATAGTATATGAACGCATACCTGATTTTGTTTAAACGATTCGCGCTCCGTCACTCATTTGTTGAATCTACTCGTGCGCTACCTACTGTAAAATGTATTTACTAAGTTAGAAACCGTCATGTAAGTGTCCACAACATCTCACCCAAGTTTCATCGCTATCGGACTAATAGGATATGAAGACATAGGGGACTGTATTGAAACGCTCCGCATGTCGTCGTTCATTTGTCGAATCTACTCGTGTGCTACTTACTGTGAAATGTATTTACTAAGCCAGAAACCTTCCTTGGAGTGTCCACCATATTTCACCCAAGTTTCACCGCTAACGGCAGAATGGTATATGACCTTACACGGGACTTTGTTGAAACGCTTCGCGCGTCGTCCCTCATTTGTTGAATCAACTTGTGCGCTGCATATTGTATAGTGGATTTACTAAGCCAGAAATTTTCCATGACGTGTACACAACATCTCACCCAAGTTTCATAGCTACGGACGAATGGTACATGAATGCATACGGGACTTAGTTGAAACGCTTCGCGTGTCGTCGCTCATTTGTTGATTCTACTCTTGCGCTACATATTGTAATATGGATGTACTCAGCCGGAAACCTTCCCTGGAGTGTACACAACATCTCACCCAAGTTTCATCGCAATCGGATGAATGGTATGTGAACGTATACGGGACGTTTTCGAAACGCTTCGCGCGTAGTCACTCATTTGTTGAATATAAACGTGCGCTTCGTACTGTAAAATGGATTTACTTAGCCAGAAACCTTTCCTGGAGTGTACACAACAATTCACCAAACATTTATCACTATCAGACGACTGGTATATGACTTTATACGGGACTTTGTTGAAACGCTTCGCGTGTCATCGCTCATTTGTTGAATCTACTGGTGCGATACCTATTGTAAAATGTATGTACTAAGCCAGAAACCTTCCCTGGAGTGTACACAACATCTCACCCAAGTTTCATCGCTATCGGACGAATGGTATATGAACACATACGGGACTTTGTTGAAATGCTTCGCGCATCGTCGCTCATTTGTTGAATCTACGCATGCGCTACCTATTGTAAAATAGATTTACTAAGTCAGAAACCTTCCTTGGAGTGTACTCAACATCTCACCCAAGTTTCATCGCAATCGGACGAATGGTATATGAACGCATAGGAGACATACCCACAGACATACCCACAGACAAACTATCACGTTACATTGATTTTTATATATATAGATGTCTGTCTGTTCGTCTTTTATGCGTTCATAAACCATTCATCCGATTGCGATCAAAGTTTGGTGAGTTGTTGTACAAACTTCCGGGATGTTTATAGGCATATTTGATCCATTTCAAAATAGTAGTTTAAACAAACGAGTGATGCGATGCGATCATATACAATTCATCCGATTGCGATCAAATTTTGGTTAGTTGTAGTGAGCACTCCCGAGAAATTTTTAGGCGTAGTAAATCCAATTTACAATAGATGACACGCGAGTAGCTTCAACAAAATGGCGTGCGATTCGTTTCAACAAAGTCCCACACGCATTCATATGTCATTCATCCCATTGCGATGAAACTTGGGTGAGATGTTGTGTACACTTCAGGGAAAGTTTTTGGCTTAGTAAACCCCCTTTATGATAGGTAGGGCACGAGTAGATACAACAAATGAGCGACGACGCGCGAAGCGTTTCAAAAACGTCCCGTATGCGTTCATATACTATTCATCCGATAGCCCTGAAACATGGATGAGATGTTGTGTACACACCAGGGAAGGTTTCTGGCTTAGTACATGCATTTTAAAGTAAGTAGCGCATGAGTAGATTCATCTTATGGGTGACGGCACTCGAATCGTTTCAACAAAGTGCCGTATGCGTTCATATACCATTCATCGATTGCGATGAAACTTTGATGAGTTGTTGTGCACACTCCCGGGATATTTATAGGCGTAGTTAATCCAATTTAAAATAGATAGCGCGCGAGCAGTTTAAACAAATCGGTGATGGCGTTGCGTTCATACACAATTCATCCGATTGGTATCAAATGTTGGTGAGTTGTTGTGCACACTCCCGGGAACGTTATAGGCATAGTAAACCCAATGTACAATAGATAGCGCGCGAGTAGCTTCACAAAACTGCTTGCGATTAGTTTCAAAAAATTCCCACTTGCGTTCATATACCATTCATCCGATTGCGATGAAATTTTGATTTGTTGTTGTGTACATGCCAGGGAAGGTCTTCAACTTAGTAAATCCATTTAAAAATATTGGTAGAGCATGAGTAGATTCAACAAATGAGTGACGACGTGCGAAGCGATTCAACAAAGGCCCGTATGCGAATACCATTCATCCGAGAGCGATGAAACTTTGGTGGATCGGTGAGTACACTCCAGGGAAGGTTTCTGGCTTAGTAAATCAATTTTACAATAGGTAGCGTACGAGTAGATTCAACAAATGAGTGACGGCATGCGAATTGTTTAAACAAAATCCCGTATGCGTTCATATGCCATTCATCCAACTGCGATGAAACTTTGATGAGTTATTGCGTACACGCCAGGGAAGGATTTCGACTTAGTAAATCCATTTTACAACATTTAGCGCACGAGTAGATGCAACAAATGAGTGACGACGCTTGAAGAGTTTCAACAAAATCCTGTATGCGTTCATATACCATTCATCGACTGTGATGAAACTTTGATGTGTTGTTGTGTGCACTTACGTGTAGGTTTCTAACTTAGTAAATCCATTTCACAGTAGGTAGCGAACGAGTTGATTCAACAAATGAGTGACAGCACACGAATCGTATGAATAAAATTCCGTATGTATTCATATGCCTTTCATCCATTTTACGATAGTTTGGAGGCAATTAGCGGACATTGAAAAAAAGAATTGTGTATCCGAAAGCACTTCAAGAAACAAAATTACAACGCCAACACTTTCTTTGATTGGCGTTGCAACGCCTGCCGCGTTCAGCTAGTTAACAATAAAATTTACAAGTAAAAACAAATCGAAAACATCAAACATGAACAAAAAAACAACACAAATACACTATTATATATATCAACAACCACAACCATACAGACAACCACTTAAACATCCTATCTCTAGCATTCATTCATACAATCCCTTTGTTCAGGAAACATTAAAAAAATGTTATTACAGAAAAATCGAAACGATCTACAGTAAACGGAAAAAGGCAAAAGAATAAAATATTAGTGTGTGTTATCTGTTTTTTATTCCAGTAAGGACAGCAGAAGATAATTTCAAGTAGTTACTACTTTCGCCACCAAACGCTATCGTCAACGACACCTAGCTGTGAACTTGGCTACTACAAGATGGCATCGCAACCAGCGCCCGGAGCAACCACTAATATTTTTGGTAATAACGCTGTTCTTGTTTTAAAGGAGATGCAATCTGTATGTATGCAAGCAGGCGCGGTGACTCACGACACGGGAGAATTATTAATCGCAGTAATTAACCCCTCCCGCTGCCACGTCATAACTCTTACGTCATGAGATTAACCTCAGGATAGTCTAT
Organism: Meconema thalassinum; assembly: GCA_946902985.2. Taxonomy (NCBI): domain Eukaryota; kingdom Metazoa; phylum Arthropoda; class Insecta; order Orthoptera; family Tettigoniidae; genus Meconema; species Meconema thalassinum. The sequence continues at coordinate 207,521,372 of OX336394.1, read as the reverse complement.
CGAGTAATGCACCAGATCTCGATCATAGGTCTGCTAACTGGCCATTTAGGCTAATCGAAAATTACTCTTTCGTTTATCGAATCTGTTTCTTGTATTTGTATCGTAGCCGTGTCTGGCTCCGTGGCTAAATGGTTAGTGCGCTAGGCTCTGGTCCGTTGTGGCCCGGGTTCGATTCCTGGCCGAGCCATCAGGGATTTTAATCTCCTGGGGTTAATTCCCGTGGCTCGGGGGCTGGGTGTACGTGACGTCATCATCCTCATTTCATCCTCATTACGACACGCAGGTCACCCACGGGCGTCAACGAGAAAGACCTGCACTCGTAGCAATATAACGAAAGCTCAAGAATTCACCTTGATGGAAGATGGAGCAGACAGTAGAATGGCTCGTCATTTTGATCCATGTACTTGGGTGTGTGTAGGATTTGTCTGTTAACCTGTGTCACTATTATGCCTGTACAGTGTGTGTATTTGTAATTGATGTAGGAATTATGGTCGTAATACTTAGAGTTGACGTCTGACAGCTAGTGTTGGAGGGAGGAGCATTGCACGTGCCATTTCACGCGGTTGCCACATTCCTGCATTCCATACCCTACCCTTCTTACTTCCGGCTGGCTTGTTCGTTCGTTCATTCTGACCGCTGTGTTTTTTGTAGACTACCTGGCAAGACCATGACTGACTTGGTCTTATGTTAGGTTTTCATTAACAGAGGTCGGGCTGAAAAGCTCAGACAGTAGAGCGCTGGCTTTCTGAGCTCAACTTGGCAGGTTCGATCCTGGCTCAGTCCGTCACCTCTCTCCATCAGCAGCTTCCTACTGATGATAGCTTTATATTCAAAACCAAGGTTATGAACCACTTTCAGTAGGGAAGAGTAACTGCCTTTAAATAAGTCTTGCGGAAGTGTAAATAACAGTTTTTGAATTGTTGGATGTTCCCTCCTGGTGTAGTAAGAATGTGCCGGCGAATAGCATCGTCTTTAAACGGATCCAGATTTGTAATTCTGGAGGTTCTAGGCCGCTTCTTTCCAGGCGTGGACAGTTTAGATGAACCCTCTTCTGAGTTGTTATATTTCTCCATCGTAACTCTTGTCACAGTACTTTTACTAACTCTAAGAGCTTTCGCAGTGCGTTCTTGAACTCTCTGGAATGGAATTAAAGGAACATTCCTTTCCGAAAAACTCATAGCCTCCTCTTCAAAGAATTCCCTTGCGGCACATATCATTTCTCTTCCTTGGTGATGAATTGTCGCACCATGGCCGGCGGTATTTTTTCATGAGGTGGACGAGTTCTGGGCCTCCCTCTCCCTCGAGGAGTATTTATAATGCTAGAAATATATATTGCAATACAATAATTGTAGGCCTACGTAATTAGTATTTAAATTACCGTTAGATTCTTAATGACGGCCTCCAAACAGAAACACAAATAGAATAACACTCACACTGAACTGCTTGTGACAAGATCTAACTCAGAAGTGCGAGGTTTGGCAACTCCTACAAACTCCTTCTCAACACGAGCTGGCCAGAGGGCTTATCTCCATGGCAACCGCAGTCGCCCCACCCCGTTTCCATGACAACCATACCCCCACCTCTCTTTAACCCACCCCGGTAGGCAGTAAAAGGACCTCCCTCTAAGAACTGTGAGACTTCAACTCTAAGTATTACAACTTTAGGTAGGAAGTGGCCGTGGCCTCAAGATAGGTACCATCCCAGCATTCACCTTTAGTACAAGTGGGGAAACCATGTAAAACCACTTCCAGGAAGGCAGAGGTAGATATCGAGCCTCACAAGGCTGAGTGTACCCCGTTCCAGTACGCAGACCAACACTAAATTCCTTAGTAGAGCCGGGAATCGAACTTGGGCCTCCACGGTGACAGCCAAGACTGTTAGACACTACTCAGCGAGGCGGGTTTAAGTCCCAACACTGGGAGTTTGCATTTGAGTGCGTGGGAGCTGAATCATTAGATTTCCTGGCACGTTAAATCCCTTTTGAGCATAATTTCTGCGTCCAAGTCTCTCCAAATTCCACTGTAGTTTAACGACATATCAAAACTGCAACATTATCATTAGATTCCAAGGACTGAATTTTCAAGAACACAATGATGAGAAATTAAGATTTCAAGCTTTTAGGGTTTGAGTCCCGCTGGTTTCAAGACATTTCAATTCTCTAAATTCCTTCTACATGGCTTGCACCTTGCAATTCTTGTGCATTACACGACCTAACTGTTTAAGTGGAGATATGACTAAATGTTTCGGATCTTGAAGCAAAATCCCGGTTTTTGTTGTATTCCTCTTTCAGAAAATGATTTTATTTTAGTCATTCCGTCTATTGTTAAGCTTGTAGAGGCCATATAATATAAGTCCGTATATCATTTAAACATTTTAGATGTTTTATATTAATATTAATAATAATAATAATAATAATAATAATAATAATTCAATTTTAATTTATTTATTGAATACTGTACTATTGATATTACATTAATGCGATATGTCTCACGAATCTGACGGTAAATCCGGTACAGATTATCTGTGGGACATATTAATTATTATTTACCAATATATGTACAGATTGTATTTCAATACAAGAGTGCATGCAAAAATATATTTACTTTCAATATCGTTTATTTTATATATTTTAATCATAATTATTGATTATTTTTAAAAATTTTGTTTTGTTTCAATATGCTTTTTTTTTTAAATTTTGTATTTAATTTGATTTAACATGTTAGGTAATAATGAGAAAAATATTAATGTAATTAATTAAAGACACAAATAGTTACTCTATAGTAATTTATGTTATGAGTTAACGTTTATCTAGGTAATAGTTTTTAATGCGACGTATAGCTAGTTGTTGGCTGTTCATGTTCGACAATCCAGGTGGTAGTTCATTAAGTAGTGATGGTATAATATAATTCATCCTCTTGAAACCATAGCTATTGATACATAAATGTTTTACATATATTTAGTTCTTGTTACGGCTCTTGTTTGTATGTTGTGATAATAATAATAATAATACAGAGGAGGGGCTGTGATCAGGAGGATATGACTAGGAGACATGTAAACTGACAGAAAGAAATCTAAGGAAGAAAAGAAAGAGAAGGGCAGTTCTGAGTGAGTCAATTTATAACTTGCTTCTTTCTTGCACAGCTCTTTTTCAATGTTTTTCTGTGTAAAAAGTGCTCCTTGTTGTGCAATTCATATCAGATATTGTTGTAATTTGGTAGGATAGTTGCTAAAGCTACATTAATGTACATTTGCGTTGAGTTTTGAATTTCTTTGAGTTTTAATATAAATGTTGATAGATAGGTTTAAATTTAAAAAGCTGAATTGTCAAAAATATTTAAAACGACAGTTTAAACATTTATGGAAATAACAGTATTCATCCATCACCAATCCTCAGAGAAATTATTGTGTCTATACATTTTAACTCCATGTAGAAGAAAAATCAGCTTGGTCAAACAAAATCTTCGATTCAAGGGACTTTTATGGGAACACATTTTTAATACAGGGTCTGGTTGGTTGGTTGGGTCTTAAGTTTAGGGGCTGCGACAACGCGGTCATGTAGCCCCGTGTACTTTGGGTGTGTGTAGAATCTGTCTGATAACCGGTGTTAATTGTGATGACTGTATTAGTGTGTGTTATCTGTTTTTTTTTTAGGTAGATTTCATTAGAAAGCTAACTATTGCAATGGGTACCATGTTTCGGACTTCCGGAAAATGTCGACATATCTTCGCGTTTCACATCCCCCAGACCCCAAAACCACCGTCAGTTCAAAAGTTTATATATAATTTATGTATATATATATATATATATATATATATATATATATATATATATCAGTTTCTTTGGGACACGATAACTGCCGTAATTTTGCACCAATCACTTTGAATTTTTTACCGAATATGTATACCTATAAAATCTCGGTCGAGTTCGTTACTGGGCTAAATCGCTCGTAGGGGGGTGAAAATGGGGGGCTTTTTTTCGAAAAAGTGAAATATTGCTATAACTCTCTTAATATGTGAAATATCGAATCCGTTCAAAGTTCATACTATGTGTCGGATAAAGCCCAAAAATTTATGTTTGAAGAGTTTTTTATAGCACCAACCATTGACCAAAGGGGTGGGAAAAAGTGGGTTTTTCGGGAATCATTAATCATATCTCTCTTAATAGGCACAATATCAACACCGTACAAAATGGACAATATTCCCCTAATAATTACCTAAAACTTTAGTCTGAAAGAATTTTTGATATGACCCATCATTACGCCAAGGGATGAGAAAAATGATTTCGAAATTATAAGAAAATGCCAAGAGCTATGAGTGGTTGCCATGGCAACACTACTAAATTGATGAGGGATGAGGGATGAGCCATCAGACGTCGCCATGACAACGCACTTGCACGAGATCAGATTCAGATTTCCATCTGACTAAGTGTGAAGCGGCTTCGGTGACGTAACTGGTAGCATGCTGAACTTCTATGCCCAAGGTCGCGGTTTCAAAGCCGGCCAAAGTCGTCGGATTTTCTAAGAGCGCTAAAAATCCCTCAGTATGCTTTCCTTTGGAGGGGAAGTTCCAACGTTCGTTGCTAGTTGCTGGTTGCGGTGGTATCTAGTAGCCAAGTTCATAGCTAGGTGTCGTTGACGGTAGTATCTGGTAGCAACATTAGGAACTACTGCTTGAAATTGACCGTCTGCAGTCCTTCCCTGAATTATAGACTAATACAGCCATCCCAAAGTACACGGGGTTACATGACCGCGTTGTCGCAGCCCCTAAACTGAGGAACCAACCAAAAACCCTGCGGGAGATATAATTTTGCGTGAAGAAGTAACAGACCGTTACATAGTTACACATCAGTGTCGAAACCTTGCATAAGGACAGTGTGACCACAAGTATAAAAATGGACCCCAAATGACAAGAAGGTTACCGTTCCCATAAGACAATAAAATGTTTAAAATAAGCATAAAATGACGAAAAACAAAGTTAATTAAGCTCCAATTATAAAATACCTTCTCGCAATAATCGAGGTCTGATCTTTCTACGAAAACCTGCATATTCTGCCTATTTTCGCCTATCCCCAAGTTTGTCCGGTGAAATCTACCTCCGTCTTCCGGCGTGCCGAAAGGACTTTTTAAAATTAAATTTAAGTACTGCAACTTAGAATTTTTCGAATAGTTCCTAATTTTGCCGCCAAGCGCCACCGTCGACGGCTACTAGGCCAAGTTCAGAACTTAGCTACTAGACGCCTCCGCAGTCGACTCTTGGCGACGAACTTAGAAACCTAAGAGCGTTGTTTACATTCTTAACCTATCCAATTTAGCTTCACACAGGTGCAATTAGTGGAAGGTTCTTTAACATGCCATAAATATATGACATGGGACCGCTGGCTTTACTTCCCCTCCGAAGGAAGGCATACTGAGGAATTTTTAGGGGCTTTCACTTAAAATCTGTCGGTAGAGGGTCGAGCCAAAGGTCAGACGAACAAATTGCAACACGGAAATGAGACAGTTGCAACGCAGGATTTGACGAGTAAAGTTGACTTTGTTATTTCGTTTACAGCCCATTTTAAGTTACACGTGTTATATGTTTATAACGTGTGTGTGTGTGGTTATTGTTTAATAAATTGTTTCATAACTTTATAACGTGTTTTGCTAATTGTTAAAGGCTATTGCTTCAATTTTTATTATGGGGAAAATTGAAAACTACGGTTTATGCAATAAACCCTCACACTCTAGATGAACTGAAACTAAATATCACGAGAGAAATTGAGGCTATCTCGGTAGATGAACTAATGCGCATGAATGAAAATATCCTTAGACGATGCCAGAAATGTGTAGATGCAGGTGGAGGACATTTTCAACCTTCTGTGACAATGATTTTACATTGATTATGTGTTAAGGGTGCTTGTTATTTACATGCGATTCATACGGGCGCTCTTTCGACCCCAAGCTCAGCGTTTGCCATGTACTCGTCCGACTCTCCACGCGCCGAAACGCACGGCCGGCCCCACTTTGAGTGAAAGATCCTGTACAAAAATGTTCAATAACTCATAAACTAATGAAGCTACTTAATAATAAATAAGAACAATGAATCCCAGCAACTCTCTATGAATGTGGTTGAAATTTGGTAATGGTATGATGACAACTGTGAAAGTTGAAAATTTCAGTCATATCTCCTCTTAAAGCCTTCATTTCTCCATACTAGTATTATCATTACAATGGAATGCTCAACTAGGGAGCGCCAATAAACTTACTTAGCAGATGGATATGAATTTGTTTTCATATCTGCCCAAAATATATATTGTCTCACTAAGATTTGTATGAGTTTTTTTATTTATTATTATTATTATTGTTAGGAAAAACGAAGCTTGTAATTTTACGTGACCGTTAATCTCTCGATCAAAAGCTACGATGCTTTCATTTTTATACGTGGAATTCGAACCACAGGACGTGCTATTTCACTTCGAAAACGTCACATGCATTGACCGGGAATCAAACCCTCTCCACCTTGGTGAAAGGCAAGCAGCTTGACCACTGCAACATCACATCCCCTATTATTAGGATTTCTCATGAGTAGGCTTATAATGCTTCAGGTTGAAATACCGCGGATGCGGATATTCGCAGATATACCCGTGGATATCCGCAAAATGCGAATATAGTTTGCATGGCTGTGCGGATAGCGGATAGTTTATAGAAAACAATACGAACTTGTCTAGGCTTAATATCATTACTAGGACCCAGATGTTTATTATGACATAACTTACCATTTCTCTTCCATTATGTTTCTTATGATAAATGCAAGATGATGATTTAAGCTAATATCAATCAAATTATGTCATTAAACATAATCAACACTCCAAACAGGAAAGGGTTGGAATTCTGGCTGTGTAACATTCATTGTAAACACAGCACATGACATACAAAGCCTAAGGGAACGACTTTTTCCTCAAATGTCAAAATATGTTGGTTTAGTAATTTACTGGATGCTATTGTAACTGTTTCTACTATTCGGGGGGTGGTAGTTGTTAATACCATAAGGAAACATACTCTATTTTCATATTCTATATTAACCATCATTTACAAGAAGCATCTTCTCCAATATAATCCACACATAACCATGGTATTTCAAACCAGCATCTCAACACAATCATATCATCTCTTCTTCTATATTTCTTTAAAAACCAGCCTACTTCAATCTATTATCATCAACACAATCGATATTTTTTTAACCAACAAGCATCCCATGACCAACATATCATCCATTATTCTTCCTTTCCACATCGCATCATCCGATCCATTCTAAAACATAACCCCTTCCATTCTTGACAAAAAGAATCTCTTCAACAACTTAACATCTTAAAAGGAACATATACAGCTAGAAGAAACTTCATAGGGCAAAGCCACCTGCCACCCTCATTACTAGGTCACCACAGAGATTCTAGAATACACAGGAGCTAGACTCCCTGCAATGCCCCCGCAAGAGGTGGCCATACTTCGAACTATATTGTGATATACAAAAAAAGGACTGTCACATTATATCTAATTAAAAATAATATTGTAATGCCAATAGATTCGGATAACAAACGTGAGAATGCGAAAAAAAAAAAGTCGTGCGAATGCGGGGTGCATGCGGGGCGGTACGGATGCGGGGTGGATGCAGATAACGTTTTATTTATCTGCGCAGGGCTCAAGCTATAGTGTTCTAAATTTTTGTTCGGAAATATTGATGTTTGTTGTATCTGTTCCAGGTTGTCCTATAGCCTTTTTGTAATTTAGAGATTCTCTCTTTGTTTGCTTTACGATTTAATCCAGATGGTTGTATGATTTCCCCTATACTATTATTATTATTATGATTATTATTAAGATCGTCTCCATTTGTAATTAAAGTCGTTTCACAATGCTCCTTTGTGAAATGGCTGCTTCAAACATCAGGCACTGTAATTTCCTGATGAAGCAGCCTCAGGTACTACTTTTAGATGGCAGATTTCTCCGGGCTGTCAGTCGTCTACTGCCATTTGTGTTGCCTAATTAGTTTACCCACAGTGCACACCAGAGGATCTGTTGTCGCTCAAGATTGAGCGAAGTGTGGAGGAATAGAAACTAACAAGTAGCTTTGTGCATTTATTGTTCCTGGTGTTTGTTCGTATTGAGCGTCTTATCGTGCCCATACACCTGCCAGTCAAGAGAATCTCCCCCTCGGGATATACTGTAGAGTGATGAGTCTAAACACGATTGCTTCCACCGTTTGAAGGAAATGCTGTCAAGTACATCTATAAATAAAGCAAGCTGAGCATTCGGAAATGTCTGCTAAAACTTTGTGTCTATAACTCTTAAATACACTACGCCTATCATTAGAAATTATGAATCATCTGTTAAATTAAAACTCAGCATTTTTTTTAGGTTTATGCCGTATGTTGTGTGGAGTTTCGCCCAGACACACCAAGCTGGCTCATCAGCGGGCTCTTGGTGCTCCGCACCCGGACACGGCATAAACCTAGAAAAATTGCTGAGTTTTAATTCACGGGCGTGAAAGCCAGTATACCATCTTTTTGAAAGCCTTTATGGGGAGGTGAAAGACTGATCGAGCATTTATCTCTCGCAGTTAAAAGCTTACGTGCACTTCATAAGAAGGGAGGTAGTGCACAGTTCGCTACTCCTGTGACGGTCCCAGTGTGGAACACCAAAACCCCGCTGATGAGCCAGCTTGGTATTCCTGGGCGAAACCCCACACAAGACACGGCATATACCTAGAAATATTGCTGAGTTTTAATACTCGGGTCGTGAAAGCCAATATACCATCTATTCAATTGTAGTAGATATTTCGGTCTATGGTGAGACCATATTCCGCAAAACTAATAATAATAATAATAATAATGTTATTGGTTTTACGTACCTTTTAACTACACTGGCTTTTAGAGACGCCGCGGTGCCGGAATTTTGCCCCGAAGGGGATCTTTAACGTGCCAGTAAATCTACGGACACGGCTCCCTCGCATTTGCGCACCCTCAAATGCCAGCTGACTGCGACAGGATACGAACCTGCAACCTCGGGCCCAGCAAGCGAGAACGTTACCCCTGAGCCACGCAGCCAGCCTTCCTCAAAACTGAGATCAAGAATATGTTTATGTAAAATATAATCATTAAAATCTAATATTGTTATTTTATGAAAAGACATGAATATAACCAACCATGACTGCCCAATTCCTTATTGACAAAGTTTAATATATTATGAAAATTAATACCTTAAGTCAATAAAATGTACTTTTAATTATAGTGTAACGGCTTCGGCACATTGTGACCTTCCTCAGCAGAAATAGATTATACAAGTCGAGTTGCGAGTCCTACATTTTAAAAAATATAACAAAGGTTGGTTTTAAACTGAGAGCCTCCGTGGCTTGGGCGGCAGCACGCCGGCCTCTCACTGAAGGGTCCGAGGTTCAAATCCCGGTCACTCCATGTGTTTTTGCAGGACAAAGCGGGGGCAGACAGGTTTTCTCCGGTTTTCCCTCTCACCAATTTCATTCCAGCAACACTCTCCACTATCATTTCATTTCATCTGTCATTTATTTAATCATTGCCCCAGGGGAGTGAGACAGGCTTCAGCAGCCGGCACAGTTCATATCCTCGCCGCTAGATGGGGGCTTCATTCATTCCATTCCTGACCCGGTCGGAGACTGGAATCAGGCTGTGGGTTTTCATTTTTCTTTCTGCTATACAACATAATTTTGGCACTTGTTTATTTCAGCACTTTTCACTTTCCGCTTTGTCCATCCAACGCATTCCTGGTCTTCCTCGTCCTCTCTTCCCTGTCATCTGTCGTTCCAGTGTTCGTCTTGGTAGCCTTACTTCATTCATCCGTTAGACATGTCCAAACCATCCCAATCTGTTTTGCTCCAGTTTGTCATTTAGTTTCTGTACTCCCAGTTCTTTCCGTAAGCCTCCGTGGATTAGGCGGCAGCACGCCGGCCTCTCACCGCTGGGTCCATGGTTCATATCCCGGTCACTCCATGTGAGATCTGTGCTGGACAAAACGGAGGCAGTCAGGTTTTTCTCCGGGTACTCCGGTTTTCCCTGTCAACATTTCATACCAGCAACACTCTCCGCTATCATTTCATTTCATCTGTCATTCATTTAATCATTGCCCCAGGGGAGTGAGACAGGCTTCGGCAGCCGGCACAGTTCATATCCTCGCCGCTAGATGGGGGCTTCATTCGTTCCATTCCCTGACCCGGTCGGTCGACTGGAAGCAGGCTGTGGATTTTCATTTTCTAAAAATACGAATTATCTAAAAGCCTAAAAATACAATAAAAGACTAGAAACCCGGATCGGTTACTAATTTAGATTGTGCAAGATATAGGTACTGAAATAACCAACTTGAAGTGTTGTTAGGTTGGTTCCTCAGTTAAGGGGCTGCGACAACGCAGTCATGTAGCCCCGTGTACTTAGGGTGTGTGTAGAATCTGTCTGATAACCGGTGTTAATTGTGATGGCTGTATTAATGTGTGTTATCTGTTTTTAATTCAAGTAAGGACTGCGGACATTCGATTTTCAAGTAGTTACAACTTTTGCTACCAAACGCCATCGTCGACGAACAACTAGTTCTGCACTTTGTTACTAGATGCCACCGTAGTTGACTCCTGGTGATGAACGTCGAAACCTAAGAACGCTAGACAAAGATAACCTATAATGAACTTCACACAGGTGTAATTACAGTAGTGGAAGGTTCTTTAACATGCCATAAATCTATGACATGGGACCGCCGGCTTTATTTCCCCTCCGACGGAAAGCATACTGAGGGTTTGTTAACGCTCAAAATCCGACGTCTTCGGCCATCTTGAAGTGTAAGGTATCAGTGATATGGATGTTATACAGTATTTTCATGCATAGAAATTTTGAGGTTGGGATTGATATTATCATGTGTTTACGTTAGAATATATATATGATTATGTTGCTGTGAAAAAATACAATCCAGGAAAATTGAGTATTCATAAGGTCATGTTTGTTCCTTGACTTAAGGTATTAATTTTCGTAATACACCCTCTGTCTGTAAAGTTCGGTGAATGGTCCTATATTACGAACGGATTGTTGGCTTACCGGTACCTGAAATTTTTCAGACAGAGGGTGTATATTGTTATTTTATTTGTAAGAAAGTTATTGCTATATCTGAACCTCATAAATAAAATGTAATAAAATAAATGAATAGTGTGACAAATAATATCTTGCTCCTTTTTAACCTAAGCTTGAACTTCCTTTGTGTGTCCTAGTTCTTTGTAATAACACGTGAAGTTCATCGACTTTGCGCAAGCTTACAGTTTGTCCTCAAGAAGATGAACGCGTTGATCAGCGATTTGATGATTAACGCTTGCTTCTTGAAGGAACTATGGATTCCAAAATAAACATGAATGTTTTTTAATTGTAGATATTATATTGTCGTTCCTTCATACATGACAACTTAAAAAATACAAGTTACCTTTAAATATCAAACATGGTTCATGTGCAGTCATACAACAAAATGCCTCTAGAGGTTATGTTTCGTAGACAATCACGGCCATAATTAATACTCTTTGATATTAGTCATGTTCGTCTGATCATGTTTCTTGGTTGTCAACATTTCGCCATTTGGGTATGACAATGTTTTGCAGGTTATATGCCCCTCGCATTTGTACTGTGTGCAGAGAAAAGTGTTGACCTCGTAGAGAATCTGTATTGTTTCATATTGCATTTTAAAATGCCAGTTTGAAGATATCGATGAAATGTACTCCCTGGTTCCGTTTGAAATTTCATTCAGCCATGACTACGTCTATTGTCACTGTGACGAAATTGTAACAACCAAGACATTTCTGACACGGAAAATAACAGCTCAACACACGACTACAGCTAACAGTACCTCCACTAGTGTTTCCTTTGTCATCTGAACAGCATGTATGCAATATAAATGACCGGGGAGTTGACGTTCGCGAGGTTGCCCTATGAGAGCAAAGAAGCAGTAAGTATCTAACCTGCGGAATTGTTAATGTCATCATCTTCTCTACCTTGATGAGGCTCGGAAGTTTAATGCCGTCGTAATTTGCCATTTACTTACGAGCTCTGAATATTTCAAGATCACCTGGGGAATTGAGAGTTAATGCCACAAAAGACGTCCTATTTTATTCCCTAAGTGATGAATATCGATTTTCCTATATTAGCATCAGGGCGTCAGTTGCAATCTGCTTACGCAGAAAGCCAAATACAGGGTCATTATCTTTGTGCCCCCAGTAAGCACGGCAAGCTAAGCCGGCGTTGACAGGCGCTGATCGTGGGCACGCGTGCACGGTTCAGTCGGTGGTTGGCGTGCACATTTTCATTTTTACCAAACATGTTCAATAATGTGTACTTACAGTGCTCATAGCCGATGCTGAAAATGTCCTCCCTCTCTTGTAACACACACCTGACATCTTCTGATGAAAGAATGAACAACAATCTCATCTAATTTTTGTTCTGATAGAACACAGTGTTATCTGTTAACTTTTTTTGATGTGTAACATCTTTCCGCTCGATTGCTGGATAGTTTTGTGGAAGTGATTTTAAAAATTGGGGACGGAAGTTATTCGGGCGGAAGTGGATCGGACGGAAGTGAAGACGCACTGCCAGAAAAATGGGACGGAAGTGAATCGGGCGGAAGTGGGTCGAACGGAAATGGATCGGACGGAAGTGAAGACGCACTGCCAGCTGGATGTACAATTGAAAATGTGTGTATTGGAAACAAGGCAGTGTGTGCTCTGTAGCGCGAGAATGTTATGGCAATACAGTAAGCAGTGCATTTAACGGCACTGGTTTGACGAGCACAGTGGCAAATGTTTCACCGACTTTCATTTGTCATTGAGCAGTTTATGAAGCTTTACGTTCAAGGTTGAATATCACATGGGGTAGGACAAAGATGACAAGAGTACATTATGCAACGAGCCTACAATGGCTATAATTAAGACACGAGTACGGTATGTTTATAAAACGAGTGAATGCGAGTTTTATAATTTCCATACGAGTGCCTTAATTACCATTATAGGCGAGTTGCATACGACTGTTTATGTTCGACTATAATTATTATAACTATTTTATGTTCGAAGATAAATATTCATAAATATCTGTCGAGATTTCGCCAGTTTTATGTACTGAACGGAGTGCATGAGACGCAGAGAATGCCTTGAATTTGACCATGGCCACCTTGATTCCTCTACTATGACACTAGGCAACGCAGTTTAGAAGGCCTTGGAACTCCACGCAGGTGCGATGCTAACCTTATCTAATTGGTCAAACAACTATTTCTTGAGCTGTGATTGGTGGGAGAAACTGTTTCATAATGAAAAATAGTGTTATAATGACCATCATTCTGATACAGTTTACTGACACATAATAGTCAGGGTCGAACATAAATTACATTTAAGTAAGCGGCATTAATGTCAAGCTGTGGGTGAGTAGTCAAATATTAAATGCATAACAGAATGTTGTTATATGAGTGGAATAAAAGCTGTATTTTCATCGTATGCGAGACTAGGTCATTTCATGATTGTAGGAAGCCATGTTTTGATTGTTTACGACGAACTGTATGAGAGCCTTGAGAATAATGAATGTTATAGTTACTGAGGAATGTGCTCACAGTATTTGAGAGTACTGTCGACGTTGTGTGTCACTTTGTTATTATGAATTATTAATGTAAAAGGAAGGAAGGAAGCTTGTAGTTTTGCGTGTCCGTTAATCACACGATCATGATCCACGGTACCTCCCTTTTACGTGGAATGCGAACCACAGGACATGGCATTTCAATTCGAAAATCTCACATGTATTGACCGGGAATCAAACCCGGTCTACCTTGGTGAGAGACTAACAGCTTGACCGCTGCGCCACAAATGTGACAGTAGCATATTTCCAATTCAATCTATACATTCATCATAGTACCAGTATGAAAATGGAGTGAAAATTAACATTTTAAGAATGTCCAAGCTGTGTAGTATACGAGTAGGATAACATGTCAGATGTTACACATCATATGCGACTACTATAAGGCTCGTATCTTTTTTTAAATTTATTTACGGAACCAGTTTTCTTGAATCGTTTAGTGTGTCTCCTAATTGTAGTGGCATTAGGCACAGATCTTCCTGGAAACTTGATTCGAAATTTTCGTCTTGTTTCAGAACAAGACTTTCTGCCCTTCATATACGAATTATGCATGTACACACGTTCGCGCAAAGTGAATTGATGTCTAGGTATGACCAACAATCACAGTAATCACTAGGGGTCGGATTTTTAGGTATGTTTTTATGTAAATGCATATTTTAAGCATTTTTTCTATAAATACATAATTTCCTGCTTTTCACTTATTAGCACATAAAAAGACATGATATTTACATTTTTTAATCAGTATGCTAGATCTTTCAGTTTATTGCATTTTTGTTGTGTGTTACTTCAACGGGGAAGAACCTGTGAGCTATCTAATCTTCATGTAGAGCGTATGTCAGCTTGCAACTGTGTTATTCTTAACTTGTCGCCCCGTGCCACTCACTGTTGAAACCGGGGATTTCCCTGTCCATCCCCCTCCCCCAGTGTCACTCACATGCAGTTCATTTCTGGCACTGTGAAGTGTAAGGCAGTTCTACGATGCCTAAAGTAAAAACAACTACAAGTTATCGTCTGTTGCAAAATTTAAGGATTATTTTACTTCTGATGGGAGCGTTCTGTTCTGCCAGCCATGTGGTTGGTTGGTTGGTTCTTAAGTTTAGGGGCTGCGACAACGCGGTCATGTAGCCCCGTGTACTTTGGGTGTGTGTAGAATCTGTCTGATAACCGGTGTTAATTGTGATGACTGAATTAGTGTGTGTTATCTGTTTGTTAATTTAAGTACTGCAACTAAGAATTTTTCAAATAGTTCCTACCTTTGCCGCCAAGCGCCACCGTCAACGACTACTAGGCCAAGTTCAGAACTGAGCTACTAGACGCCGCCGCAGTCGGCTCTTGGCAACGAACATTGAAACCTAAGAGCGTTGTTTACATTCTTAACCTATCCAATTTAGCTTCACACAGGTGCAATTTGTGGAAGGATCTTTAACATGCCATAAATCTATGACATGGGACCGCCGGCTTTACTTCCCCTCCGAAGGAAGGCATACTGAGGGATTTTTAACGCTCTTAAAAAATCCGACGGCTTCGGCCGGGTTTGAACCCGCTATCTTGGGCATAGAAGCTCAGCATGCTACCGACTACGCCACCGAAGCCGCCACCAGCCATGTGGGAATTCAATCAAGGCTGTACAGCGATATCAAGTTACACAACATCTCAAGGGCAAGAAACATATTACCGCAGTTTCGCGCCTTTAGAATAAGCGTTTCGCCATAATCGTCGTTTTTTTTTTTTTTTGTGATGGACAACCTGAAATGTAACTCGTTGTGTATTGTAATGCTTCAGCAGTCAGTGAGACATAGAATAAATTGCATTCGTGAGTACTGCATATTGTTTATATTCACATTAATAAACTAAATTATAATTACATATTAGCCTACTTTCGATTTTTGCAAAAAATGAAAGTAGACTTATGAGATCACTACAGGGCGAAAAAAAGTGTGTATGTCTGTGTGTGTGTATGTGTGTGAGTCTGTGTGTGTGTGTGTGTGTGTGAGTGTGTGTACTCTGAATGTCTGTCCCCCCCCCCCCCTATCAATTCGAACACGGTGAGCGCAAATTGAACGAAATTTGGTACAAAGGTAGCACTAGTAAAGGGCACCCCAGTGTCATGTTTTATATTGCCGCCATCTTGACGGAAACGTAATGGCGGCCACACAAATGTTCAAAGCTTAAATCTAATTACGACTAACCTAATCATCCGATCTCTACCAAATTTTGCAACAACATACCTTTATGGAGGGAGCATCATTTGACAAATCTAATAGGTCATTAGCCTAATAGTTTGCGGATGGCGGCCATCTTTGTGTCAAAATCGATTGCCCCTATTAATTCGAACACGGTGAAACCGAATGGAACGAAATTTGGTACAGAGGTAGTACTAGTAAAGGGCACCCCAGTGTCATGTTTTATATCGCCGCCATCTTGACGGAAACGTAATGGCGGCCACCCAAATGTTCAAAGCTTAAATCAAATTACGACTAACCTAATCATCCGATCTCTACCATATTTTGCAACAACATACCTTTTAGAAGGGAGCATCCTTTGACAAATCAAATAGGTCATTAGCCTAATAGTTTGCGGATGGCGGCCATCTTTGTGTCAAAATCGATTACCCCTATTAATTCGAACACGGTGAAACCGAATGGAATGAAATTTGGTACAGAGGTAGCACTAGCAAAGGGAACCCCAGTGTCATGTTTTATATCGCCGCCATCTTGACGGATACGTAATGGCGGCCACCCAAATGTTCAAAGCTTAAATCAAATTACGACTAACCTAATCATCCGATCTCTACCATATTTTGCAACAACATACCTTTTAGAAGGGAGCATCCTTTGACAAATATAATAGGTCATTAGCCTAATAGTTTGCGGATGGCGGCCATCTTTGTGTCAAAATCGATTACCCCTATTAATTCGAACACGGTGAAACCGAATGGAATGAAATTTGGTACAGAGGTAGCACTAGCAAAGGGAACCCCAGTGTCATGTTTTATATCGCCGCCATCTTGACGGAAACGTAATGGCGGCCACACAAATGTTCAAAGCTTAAATCAAATTACGATTAACCTAATCATCCGATCTCTACCAAATTTTGCATCAACATACCATTATGGAGGGAGCATCCTTTGACCAAACTAATAGGTCATTAGCCTAATATTTTGCGGATGGCGGCCATCTTTGTGTGAAAATCTATTCCCCCTATTAATTCGAACACGGTGAAACCGAATGGAACGAAATTTGGTACAGAGGTAGCACTAGAAAAGGCCACCTCAGTGTCATGTTTTATATCACCGCCATCTTGACGGAAACGTAATCGCGGCCACCCAAATGTTAAAGGCTAAAATGTAATTACGACCAACCTAATAATCTAGTCTCTACCAAATTTTGAAACAACAAATCTTTATGTGGGAAGCATATTCTGACCAAACTGCTAGATCATCAGCCCAATAGTTTGCAGATGGTGGCCAGGTATGTGTGCAAATCGATTCCCCCTATCAATTCAAACACGGTGAAACTGAATTGAACGAAATTTGGTACAGAGGTAGCACTACCAAAAGGCACCTCAGTGTCATGTTTTATATCGCCACCATCTTGACGGAAACGAAATGACGGCCACCCAAATGTTAAAAGCTTAAATCAAATTTCGACCATCCTAATAATTTGATCTCGACCGGATTTTGCAACAACATGCCTTTTTGTGGAAAGCATCTTATGACTGACTACTAGGTCATCAGCCCAATAGTTTGCAAATAGCGGCCATGTATGTGTGCAAATCCATTCCCCAGATCAATTCAAACACGGTGAAACCGAATTGAATGAATTTTTTTACAGAGGTAGCACTAGCAAAGGGCACCTCATAATCATGTTTAATATCCCTATAGCACGTTGTATTTCAACAAGCTACTACAACCAACATTCAATTATACTCCTTGAAAAGGACAAAGAGTTATAACAATACCCATGCATTTAGGAGAAAGTAGGCTATATGTTCTTTACTGAACATCTTGTTTTTACTTTTATGTCACATTTTTCAGGTATTTTTAATACATAAAAAATAAATATTTCCCCGATTTTTAGCACCCAAAAATTCGAGCCCTTGTAATCACAATACTTACTAATCGTGCAACACTAACGTCTAAGCTTTGCAAATACCGTCCATATGAATGACACAACACGTGCGAACTATCGATATGAGTCAGCGGAACGGAGTATTGCGAGGTCCACTCGCTCCGCACCTGGCTAGACAAATGACGCCATAGTCATTACCGGGGCGCACAAATATAATACGCTGTATTTGCTTAGTTTGTTCCATTCCTCCAAACATGGAATGTTAACGTAATTCCGGTATCTTATGACTAGTGAAGCAAGCAATATTCCATCAGGAAAATTCTTGGCACATCCGTCAATGAAGAAGCACTCTACGATTACAAAGATTTTAAGAACGTTGAATAAGACTTGAAAATGTGATCACAATCTGGACTCTAACCCGAATCTCCTCCATTCTGGCAGGCACATTATCAAACGGGTTGCATGATCCCTGGATGTCAATCCATTTGACTATTGGGAGGGGGAGGATGGGGCTTTCAAGGCTATTGATTATACAAGACCAATTAAGTGCTCTTGTGATAGATGGTTGCCAACTTAGACATTCAATGCCTGGAGTGTATGAACGTGTGCAACAGTCAACCAAGTGGCATGTCCAAGCGTGCATTCAGACGTAAAGTGGACATTTTGAGCACTTCTCCTTACGTATAACTTATGGTAGACAAATATGGCTACAACTACTCGACATAAGTTATGCCAAGTAAGAGTTATTACCAATAAATCCTGGACAACCATTGATAGTTTTTTGATGTGTAACATCTTTCCGCTCGGTTGCAGGATAATTTTGTGGGAGTGATTTTGAAAATTGGGACGGAAGTGGATCGGAACGATCGAGCTGGCAGTGGTGGATCAAACGGAAGTATGCACTCCCCGCTCGATCGATCAAACGGAAGTGTACTAGCTGGCAGTGGTGGACAAAGGAAGTATGCACTGCCCGCTCGATCGATCGAATGGAAGTGTGCCCTAGCTGGCAGTGGTGGATCGAACGGAAGTATAAGACGCACTGCCAACTCGATCGATCGATCCAGCTGGCACTGGTAAGAGAAACAATCAGCGCGCGGTGTCGAAAATTGATACCATGACGCACTCTCGGCCATGTGGAATGTATATGACATACTGAACGGAAAACGCTCATGCGATCTCTGGTGTCAAGTGATTTAAACAAATGACATGGTACATGTTCGAAGTCTTCGTATCAGTATTTAAATGGTAAAATGCCTTAATATCAAACATTGTAAGTAGTCGGCATTGCATTGGCATAAGGCATTTTAAACTCAATGTCACTCAGGAACATTATCGAAACAAGCAAAATATAAATGAAACTTAATTCCGTAATGCAGTATTATTGGAACGTGGAAATAAGTCACCATCTTGTGCACAATATTTGCGTAGTCAAAATACCCGTGGGGTTATTGCGTATGACTGTGAATCTAGAGATCTAGGATTCGAATCCTGGGCGGGGTTGATATTTTTGCTACCAGATTATCATTTTAAACGATATTTATCATATCAATATGACTCATTTTAACAGAATCCTTATGAAATTACGTGTTGGTCTGTGAATCAAGAGGACCTGTTTATAAGGAATTTAAGATTACGAGCGGTGTCACGTCTATTAATCTAGTTGATCCATATCGTATTCTTTATTTAGGCTAGTGCTGGTAGAAGCTACAAATCATCTAATAAAACGAGTTCCGTATTATAAACATCTGTAAAACACTCCCTTTTACAATAGATTAATATTTTTGCCAACAATACTATAAAATACCGGTGTATCAACAATTTCACGTGAGGTTTCTTCTAAGTCAGATGTTACACATCGTATTTTTTTTTTATCCCGTGAGCCAACTATCGTTTAGACTTAGCCTATGTTTATTGCGACGTATTATGTCGTTTTGGAGTCTACACTCCCCGCCCAGTATGCTTCTCTAGAGAATGCCCCCTACAGGTAGCATTTATATACGTTCAATGACACAGTAGCCGATTGACTTGTTTCATTAGAGATTTGCGTTGCTTGGCTGAATGACAGTTCCATATACTGTATTCAGTTAATCTTGGGAGATTCATACCCGACCGAAGTATTGGAAAGACTTTTCCTTTCTCGATGTAAGTGTTTCCATATAAGCATTAGTAAATTCTAGGGGCAGGTGACCTTATAGTTCCACCCCTCAAAACAACAATAATTAACAAGTAAATTTGTCATTGCGATGATTCAAACATTCTGATTTTCTTCGGCAATAACAATGACTTGTTATGTCCATTTTTCTAGCTCCATGAGTCCTTGCATTTCTGTGACTTAACAGTTTATATCACTGAATCTTAATAATAACTATAGAACCCATGTGAGAACTCGCGCATGTTTATAACACACCCACCTGGCTTGATTGGTTTGCTGGCTCGACGCGACACAGTTCTGGCAGGGGCTATCGTCTCATTTATTTGTTTAATCGCACTTTCTAAATAAATTCTAGATATTTATGAAATCAGAGAGCTTTTAGCCACTGCTGCGGGTAATTCTCTTTCTTTGCTCATTTGTTCCATTTTTAAGACTGGTTGCGTGGTACAGCGGTAAAATTCTCCCCTGCTGTACCCAAGGTTGCAGGATTGAATCCTTGGCAGTCATTTGGTATTTGATGGACCCGTGTCAGTAAATTTACTGGCATATTAATGATCCGCTTCGGGGAAAATTTCTGGCATCTGGCGTCTCTACAAGCCTCAGTGGTTAAATGGGATGTAAAATCAATATAGTACCTGTTGCACGATAATTATGATACGAGTATGTTTATAAAACGAGCAAGGCGAGTTTTAGAATTTCCATACGAGTGTCTGAATTACCATTATAAGCGAGTTGCATATGACTGTTAATGTTCGACGATAATTATAATTTTATTGTATGTCTTTCATCTAACATACAAATTCTTAAATATCTGTCGAGATTCCGTCAGCTGGCATAAGTGAAGGGTGCATGCGCTGGATTCCCACAAAGGATCAAAGTCCTTTCAAAGCTTTTTTCTTCTTTTCCTTTGGGAATTTTGTGGGCTCATCATTTGCTCTCCACCCAATAACAAATTCGAAATCTTTGAAACATTTTTTATCCTGAACTAGCACCAACAGATAGCACACAGGTACTATGTGGGATCATTTTGTTATTTTGGTCAAATAACACACAATAGTCTGTTACAAACGCTTTAAAATTAAATGTATCGTATTATCAACTAGTTATTCTAAAAATTCGATGCCTATAGAATGTCAACGGAAGGCAAATCAATGGATTCCCAAATATAACACACATGACATCTGGAGGAAACGTTTCGCATCAGAAATCCCTTTACTGAATAGAGCTGGGTAATTGACTTCCGTGGATCTAATGTCACACACTTGCTTCCTCCATGACGTTCTGTTGTCTTTATATCAAAGACGGCATTCACTAAAGTTGTCGGAGAAATTGTACGAATGCAATGCCCTGTGTAGAAATTGGAGTTGCGAATATTAAGGTGCAGAGCTTTTTCTTTTATTTATTTTTATGTCGGTAATTCATATAAGCCAGAAAGATGGTATTACAAACTTCAGGACGTAGATTACTATAAATGTTTTGCATATATCATAGTATTTTCCTGTTAGCATAAAGGTTCGTGCTGATTTTGTCCTTGTGTTTGGTATTGTAACTACAATGGTTGATCGGATATCCTTAACATTGTCAACTTTCAAATTAAACCATTCATGTCCGACATGTTGGATTTTGTGTTCATGTGCGAAGCTATCATGTACCTAATTGGTCACACAACAGTTTCATAATGAAATCTTGAGCTCTGGTTGGTTGGAGAAACTGTATCATTATGAAAACTTGTACTTTAATGACTCCCATTATAGTTCAGTTGTAGCCTGTTTTGCATCTCTTGATGAATGCAGTACATTTGCATTTGTCTGTTGGCACAGGCTAGAGTAAATTGTCCTCTTTCACCGATGACTCAGTCTCATTCATGGCTGTGATTATATGGAAGCTACTGAGGTATGAGTGGTGCTGAGTAATTGCCTCAGGTCACAACTAGTGCCTGTGAGTAGTGTGAGAGTTTCTACTCATAGGGTCAGTGCTTTGTTCTGACTCAGTGAGGAAACCAATGGAAAACTACCTCATTCCTCATCTTGCTTAGTACGCCTCATTATAGTGCTACCTAAGGTGATACGTTTTGAGGATCCAACCAGCCTCTGGGCTAACTCACAGACAGACATAGAACAGTTTTCTGACATATAATAGTACATTATGCAACGAGCCTATAATGACATTAATTAAGACACGAGTATGTTTATAAAACGACCGAAGCGAGTTTTATAATTTCCATACGAATGTCTTAATTACCATTATAGGAGAGTTGCATACGACTGTTTATGTTCGACGTCAATTATAACTTTATTATAAGGTGCGCTCAAAAAGTAACGAGCCGGAGGATACCATTCCTGCACTCGTGTGGTTGGCCTTGCCTTTTTTGGGTGGTGGTGACCATGGATGCTTCCAGTGGAGGCTTTGTCGTTTGGATTCTGGTTCGAAGTGATAACACCATGACTCATCTCCAGCCACCACTCGTGTCTGGAAACCATTCCCTTCCCTCGCATAGCGCCGCAGATGACCAAGTCAGTGGTCCATTTGACATGCTTCCTGGAGTGGTTGAAGACAGTGGGGCACCCATTGGGCACACAATTTGCGCAAGTGCAGTCGTTTCTTAATGATGGTGTGAACACTTCCGACGATCAATCCGACCACGGTGGCTATGGCGTTCACTGTCACTCGGCGGTCCTGGGCAATGAGTGCATCAACCAGCTGGACGTTCTCATAGGTAATGCAGGGGGGTGCCCCAGACCGGTCATCATCGGCCAACGACACCCGTCCTTCCCTGAAGCGCTTGTGCCACGCCTTGACCCTTGCAAGGAACATGCAGTGTTCGCCGTACACTTGTGACATTCGGCGATTAATGTCCGTTCCCCCTACTCGTTCCGCTATCAGAAACCGAACAACACCCCTTTTCTCTTCGTTTGACGCCTCCATGTCACTGTTTTCAATGCGACTGGCAGCGTTGGACGATTGATGCATGCTGCTGCTCGCTTTGTATCGTCACGAGACGTGCACACGTGCCCTCTAGTGACGGGCTGTGACCTTCCACGCTCTGGTCGGAACCACACCTCGTTACACACGCCACGATTAGCCGATGTCACCGGTTTGCGCATTCCAGCCTCCGGCTCGTTACTTTTTGAACGCACCTTATATATGTTCTAATATAAATATTCGTAAATATCCGTCATGATTCTGTCGGTTTCCTCCTTCTCCTTGGGAATTGTGTGGGCTCAGCATTTGCTCCCTACCCAATAACGAATTCCAAAGCTTTGAAACACCAACAGATAGCTCACAGGTACTATGTTGGATCATTTTGTTATGTTGGTCAAATAACATAAAATAGGCTGTTACAAACGCTTTAAAATTAAAATGTATCGTATTATCAAATAGTTATTCTTCAAGTTCGATGCGTATAGAATGTCAACGCAAGCAAATCAATGTATCCCGAAAAGAACAATCATGATATCTTGCGGAAAAGTTTCGCATAAGAAATCCCTTTACTGAACAAGGAACTGGATTATAATTTCCGTGGATGTAATGACATACGCTTGCTTCCTCCATGACGTTCTGGTGTGTTTATATCAACAACAGAATTCACTAAAATTGTCGGTGAAATCGTACGATGTATTGCCCTGTGTAGAAATTGGAGTTGCGGTTATTAAGGTATAGTGCTATTTAGTTTGCAATATTCCGCAGTTTGTTTATGCAAAAATTACGGTCGGTACACACTTTCCGTGTCGGTATAGGCTAGGGTAGAATAGTGTGTTGCGAACTTCTGGACTTAGATCCCTATATTCCATGCATATTTCATTGTATTTTCTTGTTACCGTAGCCTAAGGTTTCGTGCTGATTTTGTCTTTGTGTGTGGGATTGTAACTACAATGGTTGATCCAATACACATTGTCAACTTTCAAATCATGTAATTCATGTCCGACATTTTGGATTTTGAGCGCATGTGCGAATCTATCCTTACCTAATTAGTCAATGAATGAGCTCTGATTGGTTGGAGAAACTGTATCATAATGGAAAGTAGTACTATAATGACCCCCATTATGACACAGTTTTCTGACATATAATATTTACACTTCGACATCGTCGAACATAATATTTACGTTTCGACATCGTCAAACATACAGTAAACATTATTATAGGTTACTTGTTAGCGCCGCCATGTGTATATGCCACCCACTTGGCTCTACTGTTGTGCGGGATGAACAAGATACAGCTCTGGCAGGGGCTATCGTCTTGTATAATTTGTTTAAACACACAGAACTATAATAAATATATTTTCGTTGACTTTTCATGAAATGCCAGATTTTCCCTATACTATTTAGTCGATTAGGAATATTTAGATATAAACCTCCCCTCCTAACTCCCTCTAGTTTAAGAGCTTGAGCTTTGTGAATCATACATCATAACGTTTTTTGGTTTCCGACTTAACTTTGTGTATTGTTTCCGAATTTAACCAAGAGCTTAAAATTACAGAAAACCAATTATCCTTTATACATCACGCTTGGTAATGTATACGTAGATGATCTTAACAAGAAGTTCAGGAAATAACATATAACCTACTTTCTCCTAAATGTATGGGTATAGTTATAACTCTTTGTCCTCATCACCTCCTATTTTCTTCCTATTCAAAATGCAAATTGGCACACTAGATTTGAGCAGCGGTTTTCAAACCATAGTTTATAATTTACTCCAGTCTTTTGCAATGTCATCAGCAAACACTCCAAACAACGTAGGAATTCAGTATATTAACACTGACTACAAACAATAATTGAAACTTCGTTGGTCTAAACGTATCACTGGGAGAAACACATTTAATATACCTACTGCACACCTAATTTCTAATCGCGCCTATACTTGGCAGTGCGCTCTATCAGCAACAAGAGGCCATTTTCAATTACACCGCTGGCATGGGTTTACTAACTGGCCGGTATAGAGCGCAGCTCGCATCTAGAAGGCAGTGGATAGCTCCCGCATACTGTAGTTCAATTAGTTGTTATTAGATGTTACTCCTGCAGATCCATTGAAGAACTTTGTTTTATTTAAATTATATTTTTAATTGCAAAATGCACAATATAACGCTCAATTGTATAACGCCTTAGTAATCAAAAGACAATCAATATAAAACAAGTAGTTCCGTGAAGAACTATACAGCCTATTTTCATGTATCCTACTTATGTAAATTGCCTCTATCAACATTCAAAATTTCATTTTGTTCGCTGTAAGAGGTTCTGAGAGATTGCGAACCAACTAAATATTGCGGATGGTCGCCATGTTGGATTTTTATGTAGGTCTTAAGAGTAATGTACTGTTACATGAAGATTATTGTGTACGTGTAGTATTCAAACTTCAATCGCATGATTATGATACAAGAAGTAAAAACTAGATTTTTAAAATTTCGCACAGCTGCCATCTTGTGGTTATGGAAACAATTTAACAAATTAGATGCCAGTGGATTAACATTTGTATAAGTATTTACTGTACCAAGTGTCACTGCACTCGGATGGTTAAATTGCGAGAAACGACCATGTAAATATTTATACTTCGCGTCGCCACCATGTTGGATTTGTGATCACCAGGTTATTGAAAGCCCTATAGGTGAACTTATGTTCATAGCCCCTATGAACATTAAAAAGTTCAGTTTGATTGCTGTAATAGATTCGTAGATCTAAATATTTCGGATGGTCGCCATGTTGGAGTGTTATATGTACCATTAAAGGAAAATTATTGCGTCGGTTCATTGTTCAAACTTTCACTTCGATCGCATGATTACGACACAAGAAATAATAACTTAATTTTAAAATTCGCACAGCCGCCATCTTTGGTTATGTAAACAATTGAACTAAATTAGATACCAGTGCATTACACTGTGTATAAACACTTCCTGTAGTAAGTTGCATTGCGTTTGGATCATTAAATCGCGAGAAAGGTCTATTTGAAATTTTCAAATTTGCTTGGCCGCCATATTAGTTTTGTAGTTAACCGGTTTTTGAAAGTCTTATAGATGAACTTCCAGTAGTGCCCTTTATCGGCGTACAAAATTTCAAGTTGATACCGCTAATAATTTCAGAGATATAGAATGCCGGTGAAATATTTCGCACAGCCGCCATCTTTAGGTAATGTAAACAATTGAACAACGTTAGATGTCGGTGCATTACAATGCGTATAAACATATACTGAGCCCGTTAGATGAGGTTATTCGGGTACCATCCGCCAAAAGAAATAGTACGTCGAACGACCCCTTCTTTCCAACCCAAAACCTGAGAGGATCGGATGCATTTCTCAAAGGGAATGTGTAGCTCGCTAGTCTTGGTCCCAGAGATCTGGTCCATTTGTACGTAAATGTCATAGACACCCTAAAGAAGTGCACCCTAAACGACAAGCTAATAAATAAAGAAATCCAGACTTAAGTAAAATTTCGTGAATGTTTTATTCAACAATGTGACCCCTATCCTACTTCGGAGGGTCTCAAAATCAGCTAATCCGCTAACTAGTTACATGAATTGAGTCGACTAAATACCTAACTGAAATTACTAACCCTCGCGAAGGTCCTAGTTACACAGAAAAACAAGCAACAACAATACTAGGCTCGTGGCACAAACGGAACCAACGCGAAAGCAAGTTACAAGCAAATGACTCGGTAAAATTTACATTTAACAGATGAGCAACCAATCCCTGAGTGAGGATGGTACCACGTCCACTTTACAATTACATTTAAATTCTATCTAAATCCTGACATGAAAGAAAATGTTATGACGAGACGCGCCGATAACCAAAACATTTAGCAAGAGATATTGATAGACCACAGACCATCAAACAAAACAAAATATTACCGAAAAATGCACTCTCATAAACTAGAAGGGAAACAAGTTGGGTAATGCACTCAGAATAAGGCTAACACACACACAAGCCTGCCTTCGTGAATTGGGAAAGCTATTTGCCCCCAATCGTCATTTCAAACATATCATTAAGGTTGGCAATGGCGTAATCATCACTACGGCTTATATTGCATAGAATCACGCGGACCACTTAATGGTTCCAGCGATTCTTGTCGTCGAATAGCAAAAATGTGTCAGCTGATTTAGGTTTCATCTCCATAAGGATATGATGAAGATCCAGTTGTCAGAGCAAATATTACAAAGCAAAGATTCCAAGTTTATCAGGCTGAAATTATGCATTAATTAACACGTCGATTTAATAGAGTGAATAGAATGATTTAGGTTCAGGTTTATGTGAATGTTTAGTTGGATCTATTAAACACTAGTCGTAGGCTAAAGAAATCCCCTCATAGATCACACTAAAAATTAGTCACCCTAATACATTGAGCTAAGAATGGCTCATGTAACAATAACACGTTGCGCGACTTACAGACACTTGCGCGTCTTACACACTCGTCGGTCGACCTGGCTCTGAGGCTCATGGTTCGCCGGAATACCAATAATAACAAGGGGATATTCAATTCCATCTACCCTTTCCATTACAGTGTTCTGAGAAACTACAAATACATGGGTTACTAGCCTTTGCACATGAACTGGGTCAATTTACATTAGTTGATAAACCTTTGATTACAACTTGCTAGATGATTTTAATTCACCAGCGAAAAATGAAGACGCTCCGATTACGGAAGCCGTCCTCACATGTAGCGGTATAAAACATGTGTTCTGCCGTCAATTGCTTTACTCATAGCATGTGACATAATGCTCCTAGTCTCAAGGTCTCCACATTCCGCAAATGACAAATGAACGTCATTGTCAAAAGAAAACTATCAATAAAAGTAGATCTCACTGGGGAATGCTGGATAAGGAAACCTGTTAGATGGCCGCGCGCTCTGCACTGCTAAATGTCTCATTCATAGCATCGCTTCTCAAATCACATTACTTGTGTTGAAACTGTGCGTTTTCAATCTAACGGAATACACTGAATACAGTCCTGTAGTGTTCCGTAGATGAACTAACCAATTGTACTTATTCCTTAAGAGTGTCTTTCAATACGATTTACCCTGCTCACAGATATAACATTTATAAAGTTCCAAACCTCACAAAAACGAAGACTGTACACTAGCAGATCTAACTGCTTTGATATTTGGAAGAGATGCCACTTCTCCATCCTACTCTTGAACTCGATGGTTCTGTGCACTATGCTTGACACAAACCTCTACGGTGTTAGATGAAATGATACGATTTTAGTCTTGGCTTCATGTCTAGATCAGTCCTACAAGACATGAGTTCGTTCCTCCCTGGAACTAGTGTGGGAAAAGTGTACTCACAAATGTAAAATAAACAGTCCAAAATATAGGACAGTAGCTCTCGACTGTCAACTGGTTAAAATAAAAATGAGGGACCTATTATATAGGGTGTTCCCTAAGTATTTCAGAAGTTCACATCTTCTTATTTACGGTGTCCTTTAACTGACACAAAGTTGAGCTCTGACATGACTGGTAAATAGTTTTACTGAAAAGACATAAATGTACATGTGCACCTCCCGTGTAGATCACGGTATAGGGGGTCTAACGATAGATTGTCCCAGTTACCAGAATGAAAAATACATATTCCAAAGATAGTTCTACCTATGTGGTCGCTACAATTTCGGCTAAAATGTGCTCATAGCTTAAGTCTACCTGGACAAACTATGTACATAGAGAAATTACAGGACTCACGGTTGTAACATCGTGTAGTTCACCTCCCTGTTTCCATTATGAGAAGGGTAAATAACTTCCAATTCCTTGGAGTATTCCACAGGCTCCAAAAGCAAGATTGGGAACCCTGGCCTGTTCTCTCGTTCCTGGTTCTCATGGTACGGGTTGCCCATGGCAATCCACCTGGACTATCCTCCTACATGGCAGTTATTCCAGATGCGTTTCTACCATGATTGCTCGTCTACTCATTGTCGAATATCATGGATATAAGTCGAATAGTGTCGAACACGTGATCCGAAAAACGCATCATTTTGATGAAAATAAGTTCACTGAATTTACGATTAAACTGAACAAGATTATCACTGCTACTACACTAGTGCAGGTATTTCAAAATTGGCCTTACTCCTGCCACTGAATCTCAGATATACGGGTGATATCTTTTTTTTCTGCTTCTATTATAGATACAAGCACACACAAAACAAGAAGTTCCGTTAAGAACTATACAGCCTACTTTTCTTGCCAATGATTATTCTACAGAATATGAACCTATCTAGAATAATGACGACATTAAGTTGGTAATATCGAAATATCTAATTAGTTCAAAATATACCTGGTATAATGTAGCCTAATAGAGCACTACAGTTGGCAGCCCTGGTGACTGAATATATTCTTAGTTCCATCTCTTAAGGTACAGAATACAAAATTTGGTTGAAGTCCAATGGACGTTACTTGCAGTTAGACTCTGGATCTATCAGCACGCGTAAAAGCATGTTGCCAACAATACCATGCGTGTGCTGGTCAGAAATAATCTGAAATATTATGATATCTTGTTGTGCCAATTTTGGATGAAATCCATTTGTTAGTATAGAAGTTACATGTATTTTAAAATTGGACATATCAGCAGGCATAGAATCATGTTGTCAGCACTGCCTTGTATTAATTACTCCAAATTAATCTAGAATGTCAGGTGCTATACGAGTGCAAAGTATAGAGCTGTTGGCTTGCATACTTTCTGATATATTGATATTAGGGTAAAAAATATAGACAGCATTTATTAACAGTTGGCAGCCCTGATTGCACTGAAGAATACTTATAGTCATATCTGATATGTTACACATAGCACATGCGAAATTTGGATGAAATCCTACTGATAGTATAGAAGTTACATGTATTTAAAAATTGGCCCTATCAGCAGGCTTAGAATCATGTTGGTAGAACTGACGTATATAAGTTACTCCAAAATTAATCAAACATGTCAGGTACTATACGTGTGCATAGTTTAAAGCTGTCGGCTTGCACACATTATGATATATTGGTATTTGGTTTTAAAAAATAGAGAGAGCAATTATTAACAGTTGGCAGCCCTGGTGGCTCTTAAGAATACGCTCAGTCATATCTTATTATGGACAGATATTACATAAAAAATTTGGTTGAAATCCAGTTGATAGTGTAGAAGTTATATGCATTTAAACATTGGACCTATCAGAAGGCTTAAAATTATTTTGGCAACACTGTCATGGTTGGCCTCCTGGAAATTAAACTGAAATAGTATTATCTACATGTGTGCCAATTTTGGAATAGCTCCTATGCATACCTTGCAAGATATCCAACATGGAGCTCAAATTTCTAGTGCGTTTTTTCAGCAGTTGGTAGCACTGACATCATTTTCAAATATGGGCGTGAGCTATTCCGGTGCACATCTTTACTCATACTAAATTTGGTTTTGATTGCTGCAGCCGTTTAGGAGTTGATAGGGGGGGACACACACACAGCCAGACAGACAGACAGAAGGACAGACAGACAGACAGACAGACAGACCACATTTGCCCGATCTCATAAGACTACTTTTTCCTCATTTTTGCAAAATGTGAAAAGTAGGCTAAAAATTGTGGATGATCACGGCCATCGTAAATAATCAAAATAAATATATAATCTTTCCGGTGATCAAATTATGAGCACAATTCACCATTGTGATCTTTCAACGTTGCTCAAATAGTTTATTGTACACGACACACTTGCTTTGCACAGCGTGGTCGAAATTTACACAAGTCCTCGACGAGGTGTTTCGTGGAAAAATACAGTTTTCTCAAATAATTCACTTTTCGTGGAAAAATATAATTTCACTAGCCTGATGTGGCTGTATGGTGTACAATTCACTGATAATAATCACCGTAGAAGCCTGATGGCCGTTGATAATGTTCATAAGTGCTATTTAGCACGAAAGCGTGTTCATCGTCACTTTGACGGACAGAAGGAAATCACGTCCAACCTGAGTGGACTCTCAGTACGGTGTGTCGAATTCAGGAACTCCACCCTGGGTTCCAATGGGTCGTTGATCGTTTACTTCCATGATCTCCGCGTGTCTGCGGTGTAATTTCCTTTACCTTATAATGAAATTTACCAATTACAAGGCATAGTAAATTGGTAAATAATGCAGAATTTCTAGCTTAAAATTCCTTAAATATGCTGCAGAATAATTGAGTATAAAATATCACCAGGAAATAAATGAGCTGTCATCAGCGAAGTCAAATTAGTATAAAAATACGAGGTAGCTTCAGAGTGTGTTCTACACATGTAAGCTCAAAGTATAAGCTTGCTCACGAAGAAATATTCAGGACAAGAGCCAATGTCGGGCTCAATATTGTACCAAGTTTTATTGCATTTGGTTGGTTAAATCGCGAGAAACGTCTACTTAAAAGTCGCAACTTCGCTTGGCCGCCATGTTGGTTTTTTAGTTACCAGGTTTTCAAAAGTACAAACAATAGGTGAACTTCTATTAGTTACCTTTATCACCGTAAAATATTCCAGAGTGATATCGGTATAGTTTCGGAGATATTGAATGAAGGTGAACTATTTCGCACAGTCGCCATGTTGGATTGATGAGACGTCACAAAATTTGAAGGGCACGGTTGGGGTGTCCGGAATAGTGCTATGAACTTACCGAGTTTGATTGAAATCGCTCCAGCCGTTTAGAAGTTATTAGGGGGAAACACACCATCTCAAACACACACACGCACACACAGACAGACACACGGACAAAAGGTGATCTCATAAGCCTATTTTTTTTCATAAATGAAAATAGGCTAAAAATCATGCAAAAAAATAAAACTCTGTTTGAATTAGAACCCCAGCTGGCCGGGTGAGGGAACAACGCTGTAACCACAGACCTAAATATTTCCTCCCAAGTTCAATGTTATCAACCGGCTTAGATACAACGCCTTAGCAAATAATGACTTGGACTAAACGATTTCTTCACCGTAGTATTGTGCCCAACTCTAGGAATGGGTATTCCAAGATTCAGACACCTAGATATCAAGGGAAAGGCTACAGCCGCTTTTGAAAGTTGAGATATTTGAATATCGCGCTCCATTACTTCCAGAAGGAAATGGAAAGTATATGCAGCCAAGAGCATGTCAAATGACGTAGCGAGTAATAGCAGAGGTCGAGACTATTTGTTGATTAAATAGTTAGCCTTGGAGTAGAGACTTGAGACTTGGATCAGATTACTGGCACGGCCAAATGAAAGAGAATGCACTTAGTATCAAGTAAATCGGACCAGGGATTCCAGAGATATGAGGATTTCTAGATTTCAGCGTGATGCAGCGTGACCCTGACCGTTTTGAATAAAAGCCGGCCGGCCCAAGCAACTTCAGCTCACTTCGAACCAAGCGCTTGCATAGCAAGGTGCTGCTACGCTGAACCAAGGCACATGGTTGCCGGATCTACGCAGAAGTTATTTTCAAAATTGTGATAGTCACAAAAGTGCTGCGCTACATGTGGAACTTAGTAAGTTTCCGGCAGGGAGAATCACTAAGGTGATTGTATATTTTCTACGGACACTGGTGAAATATTTTATTTCTACATGGACATATGTTAGACTTTGTCTAGAAAATACTTTGTCACAGTCCAGTAATAAGCATTCAATACTTGGATATTTTAGTCCAATTTAGTCAGTTTCATAATTGTAACTTGGTAACCACTCCGATCTTTCAGTATATTGAAGGCCAGTCTATCACGGTGTTGTTCATTAGCCAACGCAGGGAAACTATATGTTGCTTCGCGCATGATAGATGGTGATAAGCCATGCCCAGGGAACGATCTTCAGAACAGCCGTTGATTGGTTTAGACTGTCAGTGTTTTCTTGTACTGAAAAGATTACCGTGAGTTACGTTACAACTGACATATTTGAGAATAGATCACTTAGATCTGACCCCATTTAAGCGAAATGCTATGGCTTTAATAGAAGTCAACATTAAAATGGATCAGCAGTTACTTCAAACTTCAAGAAATATCTCCACTATGTCGTGTTAGACAGATTGTGGGTATATAATGGCGGCCGATACAAGGATTATACGTGCTTGTCCGACAGGGCATGTATCTGGGTAAATCTGGTACAGACCAGATTCACTACGCTTCAAGACCAACGAGAAATGTAAGCCACTTTTGACTTTATATTATGCCTAGCTAATTGGAACAAACTATTTTTCTGCAGATGACCAACACATTTATTTTTCTTCGTATTCAAATCTTGCAATGATTTACGCAAGATATATTAGAGTTATTCTGAGTATTTTCAGCACTCAGAACAGTTTAGGATCGATTTATTTATTTATTTAGCGTATGGCTTTACAGATACAATATGCACATAAAAGATAATTAGTTTATGAAGACAAACTATATGTTCATGTCTAAATTGTTTATATAGTTAATTGTCTCTGATGATCCATGAGCGAAATCAGTCACGTTGCCACTGTACTTTCGTTTAGGACATTCGGTGATGATATGCTGGATGGTCTGCTTGGGGGCACCACAATCACAGTTAGGTGAAGACATTATTTTCCATTTGTAGTGGAAGTCTGCACAGTTTAGGATCGATGACCGAGCAGAACGAGCATTAATCTAATATATAAAAGTGAAAGTCTGTATGTATGTATATATGTTGGTTCCGTATACAAATCTACACCGTTCCACCAATCTCAACCATATTTTGCATACACATAGTTTAGGACCCAGAAGGAACCACAGGCTACATGAATTTTCGATAGTCTTTCTCATTCTTCTGATTTCGGCCCTTTTTCACTCTAAAACAGGCTATCGAATCATAAAATATACTCATGAAGGAATGGCAAGGCAGATAGTTTCCATGGCAACATAGCTCAAGTCCAGACACGGCCGACTTGACGCCAATTGCGCTCAGCACTACCGGTTTAGAAAATGACGATCTTTACTTGAAATCCCGTTAGTTACTCAACTGCTCACACAGCACTGTTAACCGAGTTTAGCATAACAAAGACTTGACACTATCTTCTTTCTACTATATATTTTTCAAATACCACTCACTCACTCACTCACTCATTCATTTATTCATCACGAAATCTCAGAAACCACCGAACAGATTGGAATGAAATTTGGTATGCAGCTTCCTCAAGGGCCGCAAATGCCCACTAAGAGAGAAATTTTGGCTATTCAGGTTCTAAAGGGGTGTTAAGGGGGTAGACCTGCATTTAATTGAATAGCAATATCTCCCGTTTGGTTTCATGGGGGGATGTGATACTCGGCATAAAAACTCATCATTAAAAATAAGAAGACATGTGTCTGAGGGTTTTTCGATGTGGTGTATATTATGAGGTGAAAGGGGTGAAAAGTGGGGATTAAAAGATTCTTAACGGAGCATGTGTCTCTTAAACGACATAGGCAAGGAGTTTAAAACACAGCGAAAAAAAATCAACATAAAAAAGAAGTAAATATGTGTTTGACAGTTTTTTCATAAATCCAATTTAAGGGGCCCATGGGGAGAGATGAAATACTGGGGGGGAGGGGACAGGAAAGAAAGTGTCCTAACTGATTGACTGACTGGCTCACTCATCAAACTCAGGGGGAAAAACTGCTTTAAAGTAAGTAAATAGCTGTTCGACAGTTTTTTTCATAAATCAAATTTAAGGGGTTCATGGGGAGAGGTGAAATTCTGAAAAAAGAAAATTGAAAGAAAATGTCCAGACTCACTCACTTACTCACTCACTCATCATCGCCTAGCCAAAATTATTGAAGTTAGAAACATGACAGTTTGGGGATATGTTCATTGTATGTCAAAACCGTCTACTAAGGGAGGATTTTCGGATATTCAGGTTCTAAAGGGGTCTTAAGGGGATTAAACCTGCATTTCATTGAATAACAATATCTCCCGATTGGTTTCATTGGGGGATGTGATACACGGCATATAAACTTATCATTAAAAAGTAACAAGACACGTGTCTGAGGGTTTTTCGATGTGTTTATGAGGTTAAAGGGGTGAAAAGTGGGGATTGAAAGATTCCTAACGGAGCGTGTATCTCTTAAACGACATAGGCGAGGAGTTTGAAACTCAGCGGAAAAAAAATCAGCATAAAAATAAGTAAACATGTGTTTGACCGCTTTTCCATAAATCCAATTTAAGGGGCCCATGGGGAGGGGTGAAATTCGGAGGGGGGGGGGGGGACAGGAAAGAAAGTGTCCTTACTGATTGACTGACTGACTCACTCATCAAACTCAGGGGAAAAAACTGCTTTAAAGTAAGTAAATAGCTTTTCGACAGTTTGTTTTTCAATCAAATTGAAGGCGTTCATCGGGAGGGGTGAAATTCTGAAGAAAAAAAATGAAAGGAAATGTCCTGACTCATTTACTCACTCATCATCGCCCAGCCAAAAATATTGAAGTTGGAAACATGACATTTCGGGGATATGTTCGTTGTATGTCAAAACCGTACACTAAGGGAGGTTTTTTGGATATTCGGGGGGTTAAACCTGCATTTCATTGAATATCAATATCTCACGATTGGTTTCATTTGTGGATGTGATACTCGGCATATAAACTAATCATTAAAAATACGCAGACATGTGTCTAAGCGTTTTTCGATGTGGCGTATTATTATGAGGTGAAAGGGCTGAAAAGTGGGGGTTGAAGGATTCCTAATGGAGCGTGTAGGCCTATCTCTTAAACGACATAGGCGAGAAATTTGAAACTCAGCGAAAAAAAAATCAGCTTAAAAAGTAAGTAAATCGGTTTTCGACTGTTTTTTTTCATAAATTAATTTAAGGGGCCATTGGGGTGGGGTGAAATTCTGGGGGGGGAAAATGAGAGAAAGTGTCCTAACCGACTGACTCAGGGGAAAAAGACAGCTTAAGAAATAAGTTAATAGGTGTTCAAGCGTTTTTTAATCAATCCAATTTAAGGGGCCCATGGGGAGGGGTGAAATTCTGGTAAAATAAATGAAAGAAAATGACCTGTCTGACTCACTCACTCATCACGCCCAGCGAAAACTATTAAAGTTGGAAACATGAAATTTTGGGAATATGTTCGCTGTATGTCGAAAACGTTAACTAAGGAATGATTTTTGTTTATTCGGGTTTTAGAGACGTGTCAAGGGGGTTAACCTGCATTTCATTGAATAAGGATATCTCATGAGTTGTTTGTTTGGGGATGTGATATTCGGTATATAAACTAATCATTAAAAATAATCATTAAAAATAATCAGACATATGTCTAAGGGTTTATCGATGTGGTGTATATTATGAGGTGAAAGGGGTGAAAATTGGGGGTTGAGGGATTCTTGACGGAGCGTGTATCTCTGAAACGACATAGGCGTGAAGTTTGAAATTCGGTGGGAAAAACAGCTTAAAATACAAGTAAATAGGTGTTCGAACGTTTTTTCATAAATCCAATTTAAGGGGCTCTTGGAGAGGGGTGAAATTATGGGGAAATAAACAGGAAAGAAAGTGTCCTAACTGATTGACTCACTTACTCACTCATCAAACTCAGGGGGAAAACAGCTTTAAATAAGTAAATAGGTGTTTGACCATTTGTTTCATAAATCCAATTTAAGGGGTTCATGGGGACGGGTGAAATTATCAAAAATAAATGAAAGAAAATATCCTGACTGACTGACTCACTCACTCATCATCGCCCAACCAAAATTATTGAAGTTAGAAACATGAAATTTTGGGGATATGTTCGTTGTATGCCGAAAACGTCCACTAAGGAAAGAGTTTTGGATATTCAGGTTCTAAAGAGGTGTTAAGGGGGTAAACGTGCTTTCCATTGAATTACAATATCTCACAAGTGGTTTCATTTGGGGATGTGATACTTGGCACATATACTAATCATTAAAAATAGGCTGACACATGTCTAATGGTTTTTCGATGTAGTGTATATTATGAGGTGAAAGGGATGAAAAGTGGGGGTTGAAAGATTCCTAACTGAGCGCGTATCTCTTAAACGACATAGGGAGGAGTCTGAAACTCGGACGAAAACTATCAGCTTAAAAATAAATAAATAAATGAATAAATAAATAAAATAAATAGGTGTTCGACCGTGTTTTCATAAATGCAATTTAAGGGGCATATGGGGAGGGGTGAACTTCTGGAAGAAAAACGTCCACTAAGGAAGGATTTTTGTATGTTTGCTCTCATCGACCAACCAAAACTATTAAAGTTAGAAGAATGATATTTTAGGGATATGTTTGTTTGTTGTGTGTCGAAAACGTCTACTAAGGAGGGATTTTTGGGTATTCAGGTTCTAAAGGGGTGTTAACGGGGTTAAACCTGCATTTCATTGAAAAACAATATGATACGACTATGACGCGAGCGAAGCGAGGCTAAAATTGAGATGGTGTGTGCCTGTGTATTACTCAATCTCGCAAGTACCACTGGTCCTATTTACGTGAATTTTACATGGAAGTAGCTGATTTACCTGGTTAACATATAGGTTACTTTTGATTTCAATACTTTGCACTATTTAAAATGGCGACCATTTTAGTGACGTCACTACACCCTTTGGTTTCAAACTTTCATGTTTCCATTTCAAATAAAAAGAGAACGCTAAGAAATAGCAAACTTTTGATGGCATATGCGAGGTTTAAAATTACATTTTCTATCCGAAAGGTATCTGCAACTGTTAGCGAGTAAAACCTAAATTTGTGCTATAAAACACGGTCAACGCCGAGCGGTGTAGTTGGACAAAATGTTCCATCCTTAATCTCCCTCTGCGCAACACCTCGCCTATCCCCTGTTTTAACTGTCACCTTCACATTTTAATTTATTTATGACGCGTAGCGAAGCACGGGTACTTCAGCTAGTGTTTCATATTTTTGGATAATCACGGAAAACAGCCGATGTAACTGTAAAAGTTAATAATTATTTTTGTTGAGACATGGATATTTTATCCATATTCGAAGAATCGAACATGTGGATTCTCACATAATGGAATAATAATTAAACACATTTAAAATAATATAAATAATAATAATAATAATAATAATAATCCACTAATAATAATAATAATGATTTTCATAATTTTTCTAAATAATTCTTGGATCTTATATTTTCTAATAATCACATTTATTGAGAGAGAGCCTATGAAGTAGTTTAATCATTTCTAGTTTGAAACAGGTGATTTTCCGAAGGAGAGTGGTTAGCGCAAGCCCGCATTCAACCAACATTACAGTTCTGGTTGAACAGTTTATATTTGCAATGAGCAAAGTATATTTTTCAGATAACACGGAGAGGCATGAAACGGGAAGCAAATGATATTTGTATCAAGTAGGATATTTTTGTATTTATATAAAATCATGACGTAAATACACATTCGAAAGTGAAATAAAGATTATCATAAGTATGGTAAATTCACGGGTTGAACTGAATGGTAAAATAAAATATAAAATAAACTTGTAAGTTTATTAATCTTCCAGTGTTGATAACAAGCAGAGGCTTGATTTATTGTATAAATTTTGGGAAGAAAATTTATGTGTGTGGAGTAGTTGAGATGCCATTCCCAGGTGCGCATGTTTAAGTCGCAGGAATGAGGAGGTTTTTATTTGAGCATCAATCAAATAGCAGGTTCGATGACTCAGTGTTAAAGGAGTATTGGAACTACACATTGCGTCGTATGAATGACCCAAGGGTTATTCCTTAAAAACCATCAGTTCTTATTTCAACCTTGTTTACGGATTCCATTAAAACTTTGATTTTGCTAGAACCCGGATTTGTCATGATAGTATTTTATTCTTCTTCAGAGGAAGACCTTTGCCGTTGTTGTTGGAATGTTGTGTTCTTACACAAATAATAGAATGGGCCACTGCCAATTAAAAATAATTCTATAACCACGAATAATTTGAAGGATGTTTTCAATCCTAGTGCCATGAACTAAATGAATTTACTATGAAGCTACAATTCTTATTTTCGCATTCTGTCGAAGAATTGCAAGTTGTGAAAGTTACTAAAAATGGCCACAAATATAAATATTTTTCTTAATAATGATTCCAAGTGGAGAATCGAATAGTTGAATGGTCCAACAATTTATTGATCAAGTTGATGATTCAGAAATCATATATTTTGTTAGGAACTTGAAGTTCATAATCGAGTCACTTCTCGAAACGTTTAATGTCAGAACAATTAATTTTGTTGTGCTTCGCACAGTTCTTCGATGCTATGCTCAAGGTCAAATACTTTTCAGATGTTGTTATTAATATGTGTACATAATTTGTGTTAATTCAGAGATAATAATATTTTTTGACAATATTTTTTGAAACTGGAAAAATAAGTGAAAGTTAAAAATTCTACGAACAATTATTCTACGAGTGTTAATATTGCGTAAAAATTCAACCAGTGAACTACGGTATTTCCAGTAGAGACAATTAAATTTGAACTGGATTTAATCTTAAATAATGGATATAGTTTTGGAACACAGTCTACAGGACTAATAATCAGACTTGTGTTTCCAAAGATAATTGTCCAATGTGTTGGAAAATTTCTGTACATTGTGTAAATAGTAATGTGGGTCGCCACACGTGAATGATGCTGCTTTGAGCATTTTATTTTGCAGTCAATTTTAACTTCAGAATAAAATGAGATAATTTTACATGATGTGTTATGCCCAGTTGAATCTCCTTCTATTCTTATTGTTGCATTGAGCCAAAAATCAGTAAAGCATTTTTTTCATTTGATGTCGTTTTTGCGATTAGCTTTAACCCATCTGGCGCCCCGGAATATTTTGACTCTCGTGCTGACTGATTCTTGGTAAAATGCATATGTGGTCGTGCGGACTCCGGTCTAAACGGGCACAGTATATTTCAAACTAAGTTCATTTCACACAAAGTTCATTACTTCTATCATTAGGCTATATTGCGTGCAACATACTCAAATTAGTGAAATATAGGTCAGAACGAGTGATCAGCTGCCATATTGTCTTTAACAGAGACGGCTCAGTTTTTAAAGCCACTTCTGCACTATAATATTACAATATAAACTTTTAATTTCGAACGGGCCACGCCCTTCAGAACAGTTTAAATGATTCTTGGTTCGATAATCGGAACTGGTGGTTCCCATGTTATGGATTATAAAGTTTGCATAATTCACACGGCCGCCATCCTGAAAAGGTACGGTTGATGACCTTGTCCTTTGGGCACAAGACGCG
This sequence comes from Meconema thalassinum, assembly GCA_946902985.2. Classification (NCBI taxonomy): domain Eukaryota; kingdom Metazoa; phylum Arthropoda; class Insecta; order Orthoptera; family Tettigoniidae; genus Meconema; species Meconema thalassinum. Next base: position 207,481,429 of record OX336394.1, on the reverse strand, counting down.
TCCCATATAAAGGTATGTTGTTACCAAATTTGGTAAAGATCCGATGATTAGTTTGGACGTAATTTAATTATAAGTTTTGACCATTTGAGTGGCCCCCATTACGTTTTGGTAAAGATGGCTGCAATATAAAACATGACACTGTTTTCCCTTTGCTAGTGCTACCTCTGTACCAAATTTCGTTCAATTGGGATTCACGGTGTATGAATTGATAGGGTAGGACAGATATGCAGAGTACACACACACACAGACAGACACACAATTTTTGGCCCTGTGTAGATCTCTTAAGTCTACCTTAATTTTTGAAAAAATCGAAAGTAGGCTAAAAATGATGGTGCATTGAAACTAATTCTGTACGTCTGTTGTCCCTTTCGTTACAAGAGCGTGCACTATACCTTAAATCGGTCATCGTTAATAACTAACACTTATCGACAATAGTAATTTCAGTTTGTAATCAACTGATTGGTGTCCTCACAGAACACACAGAATCCAATTAGTACGAAGAAAAAACAGTATCAGTTTCATTCCTACACATTGAAGAACGATGATCTCCGGCTGAAGAAACCACCTTAAAGAAAAGAGGTGATTTTAGATTTACGTAACCGTTAATCTCATGAACATGATCCACGGTGCCTCCTTTTAACGTGGAATCCGCCGAACCACAGGACGCGATATTTTACTTCAAATATCTCACATGAATTAATCGAAGCCGGCCTATTTTGGTGAGAGTTGTTTGTTGTTGTTGAATATTTAGGGGCTTTGCGACATCATGGTTATGTTGCCCCATACTTGGGTGTGTGTAGAATTTGTCTGTTAACCTATTTAACTGTGATGTCTGTACTAGTGTGTGTATTTGTAATTGAGGTTGGATTTGGGTAGGAAGCAGCCGCAGCCTTAAATTAGGAACCTCGTGACATTTACCAGGAGTAGAAGTGGTTAATCACTGAAGACCACTTCAGGGATGGCCGAGGAAGATATGATGATGATGATGATAATTGTTGTTTTAAGGAGCCTAACATCTAGGTTATCGGCCCCTAGTGGTCTGGGTGATAAGGAAAATATCAATCAAGTGGAAACCACATCGAAATATAGGGGAGAAGTAAAATACTTACAAAACTGAACTCAGGCGGAAACGACGCACAAAATGGAGAGCGGTGATACTTACAAAAGGGAAGTTAGAACGATAAAACTCACAAAAGGAATAGATTGAAAAATACGCACAAAATGTAGGTTAAGTTCAAAATACGTACAAAATGCAATGTACAGTCGAAATAACTTACAAAATGCAAGTGAAATTCAAAATAATTACAAAATGCAAATGAGATTAAAAATACGTACAAATTGCAAGTGAGGTTCAAAATACTTACAAAATGCAATTGAAATTGAAAATACACAATGCAATTAAGATTTAAAAACTCGCATTTCAGATCCAAAATACTCACAAAGTGCAATTGATATTCAAAATACTTACAAAATGCAATCGAAATTGAAAATGCTTACAAAACGTATGGTAGATTCAAATTACTCAATTGGATGGACAATACTTACAAAATGCAATTTAGATTGAAAATACTTACAAAATGTAATTTAGATTCAAAATAACCACAAAATGCAATTGAGAATCAAAATACTTGCAAAATGATCACCCCACAAAATGCAATTTAGATTAAAAATAATTGCAAAAAGCGTTTTAGATTGAAAATACAAAATGCAATTGAAATTCAAAATACTCACATAAGACCATGCCACTATATTGAAAGACTTACTAAAAGGCAATTTAGATAGTCAGTCCTTACAAAATGCAATTGAAGTTGAAAACACTCACAAAATGCAATTTAGATAGAAACAAGAAGTTCCGTGAAGAACTATACAGCCTACTTTTCATGCCAATGATTATTCTACAGTATATGAACCTATCTAGAATAATGACGAAATTAAGTTGGTAATATCGAAATATCTAATTAGTTCAAAATATACCTGGTATGATGTAGCCTAATAGAGCACTACAGTTGGCAGCCCTGGTGACTGAATATATTCTTTGTTCCATCTCTTTAGGTACAGAATACAAAATTTGGTTGAAGTCCAATGGACGTTACATGCAGTTAGACACTGGATCTATCAGCACGCGTAAAAGCATGTTGCCAACAATACCATACGTGTGCTGGTCGGAAATAATCTGAAATATTATGATATCTTGTTGTGCCAATTTTGGATGAAATCCATTTGTTAGTATAGAAGTTACATGTATTTTAAAATTGGATATATCAGCAGGCATAGAATCATGTTGGCAGCACTGCCTTGTATTAATTACTCCAAATTAAACTAGAATGTCAGAATATACGTGTGCATAGTTTAAAGCTGTTGGCTTACATACTTTCTGATATATTGGTATTTTGATAAAAAAAATAAATAGAGAGAGCAATTATTAACAGTTTGCAGCCCTGGTGGCTCGTAAGAATACGCCTAATCATATCCGTTTATGTACAGATATTACATACAAAATTTGGTTGAAATCCAATTGATAGTGTAAAAGTTATATGCATTTAAACATTGGACCTATCAGGAGGCTTAAAATTATTTTGGTAACACTGTCATGGTTGGCCTCCTGGAAATTAAACTGAAATAGTATTATCTACATGTGTGCCAATTTTGGAATAGCTCCCATGTATACCTTGCAAGATATCCAACATGGAGCTCAAATTTCTAGTGCGTTTTTTCAGCAGTTGGTAGCACTGACATCATTTTCAAATATGGACGTGAGATATTCCGGTGCACATCTTTACTCATACTAAATTTGGTTTTGATTGCTGCAGCCGTTTAGGAGTTGATAGGGGGGGACACACACACAGCCAGACAGACAGACAGAAGGACAGACAGACAGACAGACATTTGCCCGATCTCATAAGACTACTTTTTCCTCATTTTTGCAAAATGTGAAAAGTAGGCTAAAAACTTACAAAATGCAACGGGGATTGAAAACACCTAATAAATGGAGGGAAAAAATTGAATTTAGATACACGGGGAGCCAATTAACAAAAACAGTGCGGGAATCTTAAAGAGAAATGGAAATATAATGAAAAGAAAACAAGAGGTCTGAGTCCTCGAAGAAGGAGGGATCAGGAAAGATGAGACAAGGGCCAATTAGGGCGGGAAACGAAAAGACTCCCTAAGCCTCGGATACCCTAATACTGTCGGGGTCGGAAGAGAACAAGAGTTGACCAAGTGTCGTCGACAGGATAGAAGACAGAGAGGAGCCCGGAACAAGTAAGTGGAAGCAATGCTGGACTCAGCTGTGGTCCCGTGGTCGCCAACCCACGTCCCACTAGTTGTGAGCCCCTAGGGGAAGGTAAGATACGAACTGGCCTCTTCTCACTTTTGCCGCACGAGGCTGAGTGTACCCCGCTCTCGCCCTTAGACCAGAATTACCCTGGTGAGAGTGAAGCAACTTGACCACTACACCATCACGTTCTGCAAATCGCTTCTCTAACGTATTACGCCGAACGACGCGACGTGCCTCCGGTAACCATTGCCGTAGCTTCAAGCAGTTAATTACATAATTGAACCTGAGATATCGCCTGTCACAAACGCATGAGGTCGGAGGTCAGGAAACAAGCACGGTTGTATGTTCGGTATACACAACGTTCACGCTAACTTTGTCTTGTATCAAAGTACTCATTCATTAATGGTCCAATTAGGTAGAAGGCTTTGTTTGATGAGCGTACCTACTCTGCGGGTCCCAATAGAAGTCCTTCTTCTCTCTGAGGCACTGGCTTCTTTGAAATCTTATCTGTTGTCCAACATCGTATCCATACAAATATGTAGATCTGAGCCTTTAAAATTTACAATGATAGTGATGATAATTTCTCTACTTTAAGATAAAATTAAAATAGTGTATCCCGTCTTTTTTTGCTCTCAGCGTACGAATAAGGACTCTGTCACCAAAGGGCATGGGATCGATTCCCGTCTATGGCAAGATACGAGGGCATATCGGAAGGTTCTTCCCTGGTATTGCAGCTGGGTTATTGAAATTTCACAACGATATAGTTTGAAGTTTGCTCTACAGAGAGTATTTTGTTTTCATGTGCAGCTCTAGCGAGAGAAACCGAAACTACGAAACAAATTTGGCGCGCATGTTACTGTCGTCAACTTGTGAGGAGCAGCAAAGTGCAGTTCGGTATTTGTAGGCCAAAGAGCATAAACCGAGTGAAATTCACAGGGACATGTGTGGCGTGGATGGGGACAACTGTGGCAATGTCTCCAGGAATGGTGATGAGTCATGGGCGTACCACTACACGCCCGAAAGCAAGCAGGCCTTTAAGGAGTGGAAACTTACTGGTTCCCCAGAACGAAAATAATAATTCAAAGTGACTCAATCTGCTATGAAACTGCGTGTGACGGTGTTCTGGAATATGTGTGGTGTGTTATTGGTGGACTTGTTGAACCCGGGACTACTGTGAATGCTGCAGCCTACATTAAAACTTAGGTTAAGTTCCGTCTTGCCCTTACTGACAAACGCCACAACATTAATGCTGACGGTGTCAAACTTCTTCATGACAATGCCCAACCCCATGTTGCTGCTCATGTTCGTGATATAAACGCTCAATTTGAATGGGAGGTCCTCCAGCATTCATCATACAGTCCGGACCTGGCACCATCGGTCTTTCGTCTGTTTGGCCCCATGACGAAGTTCCTGGTTGGCCAACAATTTGCGACAGATGTGGAAGTGAAATCAGCAGAAGGCTATACTCCTACCAAACGGACTTATATGAATAGGGCATGTTGATACTGGTACCACGATGTCAGAAATATGTTGAGAAAGTTGGTGACTCTGTTGAAAAGTAGATCAAAGATGTAAGTTCATTTGTTATTTGTTTGGGTTTGTTACCTATTAAAGTATTGGGGGGAATAAATAGAGTGTGCCTAACTTTCCGATCAGCCCTCGTATTTAATTCTGGTATGAACCTCGTGAGGCAAACCTAGGAAGAGATGAGTTCGATTCCCACCTCAGAAATCCTAGAAGTTTTTTTCAATGGTTTTATATTTCTACTACTGGCAAATGCCGATACGGCGGCCTGCTTCCAAATCCTATCATCAGTTACAAGGGCACATGCTACTACAGGGCCTACGTGCATCAGCAGTTTAGTAGGCAGCACGGTGTCCTTGACAGGGTGAATCCCACACATGTGGTCTGTCGAAATCGTCAGTGTGTATTGCAGTAAGCGAGTGTTCACTGAGATTAGTGGAAGTGTGCATCAGTATACAGGCGGTAATGTTTACTATGAAGACGGAGATTTGTTTGGTGGAATACGTTTTTCGCGAAGGCGATCAGTTTACAAAAATAATAAAACTAATATTTCCGGCCCGGTTTCCTAATTCAAAGTGTCCAAACCTGGATGCCGTTCGCGATTTGATAAGTAAATTTCGTGTGACCGGCTCAGTTCACGATGAACAGGGAACAGGCAGACCTACGCTTTTAACAGACGAAAAACTTGATGAAATCTCCGATATAATGCTGCCTAGTCCACGAAAATTAACACGCAAATTAACTCAAGAAATAGGAATCTCTAAGTGGACAGCACGTAAAGCTGAAATTCCAGTTGTTCCCTTATAAAGTTACCAGTTGATACAAGCGGCAGCCGTGCTGCCAACGTAACTGCTGATGCTGCCTCTCGCAGCAGAATGAAGGTGCTGCGGAGAACATTCCCTGGCTCCCTATAAAATAAATACAATGACATGTTTTGAGACAACTTGCTCACATACCCAAGTACACGCGGCCACTTGAGCACAATGTCGCAAAACCCTTCAACAAAAAACAACAATAACAACAACAAGAAAAAAGGGTAGCCAACTGGCCTAGCGTAAGTATTAGAAATTGACACCACTTGGGAGACTTACATATCAACAATGCCATGGAGTACCTCACACCTGAACTAAATTTATTGGCAGCGTCAGGAATCAAACTAGGCCCAGCAGGGTTTCAGGCAACAGCGTTAATCATTACACCCCGATGTGTATGTTTTGAGGTGTATAGTGAGGATTTACAGCTATAAAACTCAGCGATTATTCTAGGTTTGTGCCGTGTCTTGTGTGGGGTTTCACCTAGAATACCAAGCTGGCTCATCGGCGGGCTCTTGGTGTCCCCGCCCGGACCCCCACAGGAGTGACGAACTGCGCGCCACCTCCCTTTATATTAGGTGCAACTGCACCTCTTGACTGCGAGAACTAAAAGCTCAAACAGCCTTAACCTCCCTATGAAGGCTTCCAAAATGGCTTTTAGTTCTCGCAGTCAAGTGGTGCAGTTGCACCTAATATAAAGGGAGGTGGCGCGCAGTTCGTCACTCCTGTGGGGGTCCGGGTGGGGACACCAAGAGCCCGACGATGAGCCAGCTTGGTGTCCTAGGCGAAACCCCACACAAGACATGGCACAAACCTAGAAGAATTGCTGAGTTTTAATTCACCGGCCGTGAAAGCCAATGTACCATTTACAGCTATACTTTAGAATCATAAATGGCAAATAATTGATACATAAATATTATTATGTTACAAGTGGCAAATATCTTGCGTGCAGACTTAAGTCGAGTTTTAAATAACTTAACTCTTTGTTTATTTACAAATACGTTTTTCCAACTTTAAGCTGTATGGAGAAGTCATGTCAAAGAAGGTAAATATCCAATTTTTCAGTAACAACTTGAAGGCTGATCGTTAGTATGTTAGCTAAACATGGAAGGTCACAAATCAAATCTAAATCCAGCTCCAAGCTTTTATCATACTGTCTCTGACGCATTCTTAATGTGATATGGCCAATTAATGACAACTGAAGACCTTTGGGCGGAGACGAACATTGGCTTTAGTGGCGTAGATGGTAGCATGCTGAGCTTCTATGGCAAAGATTGCGGGTTTCAAACCCGGTCGAAGTCATCGGATTCCTTCGAAGGGGAAGTAAAGCCGGCGGGCCCTTGTCCTAGATTTATGGCATGTAAAAGAGCCTTCCACTAACTACAATTGTGTGAAACTAAATTTGTTGGTTAGATTTTATTAAGGCACCATTAAAGTTCCAACGTTCATCGCCAGGTACCGGTTGCGGTGGCATCAAGTAGCCAAGTTCACAGCTAGGTGTCGTTGACGGTAGGAAAAGTAGGAACTACTTAAAATTGATCGTCTGTAGTCCTTACCTGAATTACAGATAACACACACTAATACAGCCATCACAATTAACACCGGTTATCCGACGGATTCTACACACACCCAAAGTACACGGCCCTACATGACCGCGTTGTCGCAGCCCTTAAACTGTAGAACCAACCAACCAGGGAGACGAACCAGCGGTCAATCAACATGTACATCGAAGAGAGAAAAAGGAACTGGATTGAAGCCAGGCGGCACTGCTGAGAAAGCGGTGATGAACTGGAACCCACAAGGTGCTAGAATACGTGGTCGTCCCATGAATACCTGAAAACGGACGATCAAGGATGAAGACGCAGAGAAGAAGAAATTTTGTGTGAAAAGAAGATGCTGGCCAGAAATCGTACCAGGTGGAAGAATCCCACATGGCCCTCTGTTCCAGAGTGAACGGTAGAAACTATGTCAAGTGTGTAACATAAGCGTATAAGTGGACCGTACCTTCTTGACCGGTACATATTACATGCGCAGTGGTGTCTCCACGCACAGTGAGCCTTCTACGACCGGCCACAAATGACCGGCACATCTATAAATGGTATTAGCTGTTGTTGTAGACTCTTTGAGAGGCTTATCGATATCGTGGTCATGTCCGCCCGTGTAATTTGGGGAGTGTAGTTTTAGTCTGATAATCTATGTCACTCTGATGTCTGTACCAGTGTGTGTATTTGTAATTGAGTTAGGATTTGGGTAGGATATGGCCGTGGCCTTAAGTTAGCTACTAGCCCAGCATTTGCCTGGAGTAGAAGTGGGAAACCACGGAAAACCATTTCCAGGATGGCTGAAGTAGGTAGGAATCGAACCCACCTCTTCTCAGTTTTGCCTCAGTAGGCTGAGTGTACATCGTTCCAGCCCTCAGACCAGAATTAAATTTCGTGGCAGAGCCGGGAATCGAACCCAGGACCCCTGGGTGAGAGCCAAGAACACTATCCACTATGCAACGAGGCGGACAAAAATGGTATTAGCAAATGGCCATACAGATCATGAATGCATGCCCACCTCTACCCAAAGAAATTTAAATGACCCATCTAGGACGCCCTGGCCCAATAGGCATCAACACACGTTCCAATGGCTGTGAGCCCATGGGGAATGGTACTTTCAGACGGAAGTATTTATATTTTATCAATTGGCATTACTATCAGTATTTTCTAGTTGAAACCAATGTCATTCTTGTTCGGCACTAACCTCACTGTGCCTGCATATCACAGTCTAAAGCTAATTGATCTCCATTTTTGCAATCAACCATTGTGCTCTCCCACACGACACGAGAGGGAGTTACTAAGCAAGCGACCTAATTGCACGGCATTAGCATACTTAAAGCCCGGGTCTGCGCCCTTTTGTGTCACAGCATGAAGCGTTCATATTAGTTAATGGTTCTTTCAGAATAGCTCCATGGAACGTTGATTTTACCCTATCATTCTTTCCGAAGCGGCTTCGGTGGCGTGGTCGGTAGCATTCTGAACTGCTGTGCCCAAGATAGCGGGTTCAATCCCGGCCGAAGTCGTCGAATTTTTAAGAGCGTTATAAATCCTTCAGTATGCTTTCCTTCGGAGGGGAAGTAAAGCCAGCGGTCCCATGTCATAGATTTATGACATATAAAAGATCCTTTCACAGACTAAACTTGTGGAAAGCAAAATTGTTTGGTTAGATTTCGTCAGAACGCTCTATCAAATTTCCGACGTTCACCACTAGGTATCATTGATATCTGGTGGCGAAAGTTGGAACTACTTGAAATTGAAAGGAACTTGTAGCTCTCCCTTAAGGGTGTCCGCTGGAAGCAGCTACAAACTCAGGCGAGCCGAACATGTCCTCGGACACTCCCGGCACTAAAAGCCATACGATAAGTAAATAAATAAATAAATAAATAAATAATTCTTTTCGAATCGCAACACTGTCGCCGCTACTATTCCACCATAATGAAAAATTTTAAATTCTACTTCGAAAGTGATTTGATTTCTGATGTGGGATTCCGTTTTGTTTTGAAGCAATCGAGATGTGGAGACGAATGCTAAGGATTAAGTGGAATGAAAAACTAACAATAAAGCGTACTGAATTTAATACAAGGAAAAAGAGAACTGAAAATTCACGATCAAGAGAAGAAGGGTGAAATTCATTCACCACATCTTGCGACATAATACATTTCTAGCCAATCTGCTGGAAGGGGAAATCGTTGGAAAGAAAGGCGAGGACGATCGAGGAAATATTACTTCAAGAAATGGAACAGAATCTTCATTATGGTAAGGTTTGTGAATGTTTGCGTAATATCTTAAGCAGAGTTATTGTGGTGTGCGTACTTCTAAGAAATTGTCTGTCGTCTTAAGTTAAGTATTATCCCGGCATCCATCTGAATTAGAACTGAGGAAGCATTTTGTACGATAGATAAGACGAGAATCGAACGTACCTGTTCTCAATCGTCCTCTCGATTCGTATCGAACTCCAATCCAGCCCTCAGACAAGAATTACATTTCCTGGCAAAACCGAGAATAAAACCCAGAACTTTGGAACAGGAGTCCCAATTGTGTACATAACGCTAGACCACATATCTCAACTCAAATAGATTATTACTTCAATGATTTATAATGTGTACATTACGAAAAATTACTCGTAATAATAATAATAATAAAAATAATATATTTGAACAAAGAATCGCATTTTATGGCCACTTGCTTAGAATGAACCCCACACGATTGACGAACCGGATCTTTAGCTATTTGAAAAATAAGAAGACCAAGCCAGCCTGGTTCGTGGAGGTAGAAAGTGAACTATAGAAGATGGAAATTACCTGTGAAGATATTCAAGAACTCAACCCCCTCGGGAAGAAACTAAACGACCACCAGGATTTTCAAGAAAAACCCAAGTTGAAGACGGGAAATATGTGGTGGGAGGAAAGAAAAGAGCAACACCGGGAACGTATGAAGGAGCACTGGGCGAAGATCAATGCCCAGAGAAGCTAGTTGAAATGACGTTGCCCCTAGTAGGCCGATACGATTAAAGATAGAAATATATTTGAACATCGTGTATAACTCCTGTGGTATTAAAGATATCAGGGGGTTGGAAATTGCTCCGAATAAATGGAATTTTTAACGTGACTGTCAACTTACAGCCACTGGTATTTTGCATATTAGCAACCTCAAATGCTAACTGACAGAGCCGCAATCTTCGAATCATTACGCGGGGGACTTATCGACAACCACATGCTGCTAGCCATTGATGTAATTAATGGCTGAGTTTATAGCATAGCACAAGATCTGGGCTATATGCCGGATGGTTACTTACATCACATAGAAAACGCCGAAGACATGTTTATGTCGTAACAAGTTGCATAGATTCAAGAAGCTGAAATATCTCTACAAAGTCCCGATTTTTGGATGTAACGGATTATCTCGAGAACCACTAGATGGATTTTGATATGGATTTCACCATTCTGTAAAAGATTTATCGAGGGAGAATTCTGTACCTAGGTAGAAAAACATTCGTTTATGACCAAAGGAAGCCAAGCAGTAACGATTTCAGTGAATCGATTTGAAGAAAAACCTGCCTTCCGTGCGCCTTTTAAACTTACTCTGGGTAAACCGTTACCGATATCTATATACCACGAGTGTAAGAATTGTTCAGCATGAAACGTTCTACAAAATAAGTCCACGACAGGATATCTCTTATCTTTAATATATCGCCCAATATTAGTGTTTTTACGTTTTCATTTCTTCCAACAATCTCCATTCAGTGGAAATTTAAATTACTAGCTTCGGAGTGAGTTTACAAGCTAGCGAGTGGGCCTATCTCCCCAGCTTGGGCCAGTATCAAACTGTCGAGTCGTGTCGAGTTAAGACTTCAGAGAAGAGTATGTGTGTTTGGAGATTCGCTGTTCACCTCAGCTTTTCTGAATTGCGTCTGGGACCTGCCGCTGATATTCCTTCCATTGAGGTACCTTAACATCCAAAGTACATACCCCTCCCCATACAATAACTTCCAAAGATCAAAAAGGCTTGTTTCTTGCTTTGCATTGCTTGGTGACATATCATATTTCAAGGCAGTTAAATTGCCTTGTGATTTTAAATGAACCGTGAAGAGGTCACCAGAGCATCAATTTAATCCATAATACGGACATATGCTATGTAGATTGCGTTCATTAGAATAACACACTGGTAATATGAGGAATGCAATTAAATAACATATGAATCCTCAACTATCTACAACCACACAAATGCAATTATGTACCTCATTGGAAAAATAATAATAACAATAATAATAATGTCGACTACTCAAAAACAGAATTCATCTGCAGTGTTTGACTTTCGTAGATGATCTGGCTGTTCTTTCTAACAATAGACTAGAAGCAGTTCAGTCTCTTGAAAAACTTCACGAAATTGCAGCTAAAACCGGACTCCAAATATCATATGCAAAAGCTCAATACTTAGAAGGATCCTCTCGTTATCTGGATGGGCAACCTCTGAAGACTGAATTCGGCAAAATTCATCAAGTAAATAAATTCAAGTATTTAGGAGAAGTAATTCAGCCCTACGGATTGAACCGTGAATCAAATAAAGAGAGAATTTCAAAATTACAGGAGGCTTATAGAATTACCTGGAACAGATACAACAAAAAAATCAATATCCCGGAATGCTAAATTACGACATTATAACACAGTCACCAAAATGAAGCATTATACTGCTCAGAAACTTTGCTCGTTGGTGGCAGATCTCTTATTAGAGACATAGAGAAGCAAGAGAGGAAAATATTGAAGAAAATCTTTGGTCCAGTCTGCGTAGAGGGGGTCTAGAGGAAACTGAAGTCTCAGGAGCTATATCATCACTCTGAAAAGATCACTAACATATTCAGGAAAAGGCGATTAAAGTTCTATGGCCACAGTCTTCGTATTCCCGATGACAGACTGACGAAGAGGTTTCTCAACCTTGATCTCTCAATGAAAGTCAAGACCAAATGGCGTAAATAAATAGAGGAAGATCTTCAGGAATTGGAATCGTGGATGAAATCATACAAGACAGATCCAAATTCAAAACAGTTGTCAACAACTATCATTTTACAGAGAAAATCAGTACCAGTACCAGGAAACCATGGACTGAATAACGGAAGAAACTCTTCAGTGCCCAGATGAAGAGATTTTGGGAGAAGAAAAGATCAACATCATTTGCTAAATGAGTTCTCTCGCGTTCCTTAGATGGGCATAACGATGTGGAAACAATTTTTTTTTTAAATATTATTGGGAACAGAAATATGACCACATTATTCCAGATGCTTCTCTAGTTATAGTCGAATAAGCCGCTAGTGATTTGTTTCTGAACAGGACCAACACAATATCCACTAAATTCACTTGATAGGTTTGGCAAATATGAGCATTCCACTAGCTTACTTTACGTCTTTCAGTTGTCCAGCTAATGGCATTTGCTGCCGCTTTGTGCCCAAACATAAAATAACTGGCGCCATATGTTCGTTTGAGAGTATAGAGCCTGTTCAGAACTGATAGCCTATACAGATTGCTTCGGTGGCGTAGTCGGTAGCATGCTGAACTGCTATGCCCAAGGTCGCGGGTTAAAACCCGGCCGAAGTCATCGGATTTTAAGAGCGTTAAAATCCTTCAGTATGCCTTCCTTCGGAGGGAGAGTAAAGCCGGCGGGGTCATGTCATAGATTTATGGCATGTAAAAGAACCTACCACTACAATTGGTAGTGTGTAGCAAAATTGGTAGGTTATATTTGGCTGGTTAGAAACTCTCTATCAAGTTCCAATGTTCGCCACTAGTTGTTAGTGACAGTAGTATCTGGTAGCCAGGGTAGGAACTACTTGAAATTGATGTCATTGGGAGCCCAATGGCGTTCAATTAAAATATCCTGCTATGGTAATTCGGCTGCAATTCATTATCATATTGCATGGAATTCAGAAACAGTAAATCAAAGGAATGGAAACTCAAATCGTATAATTTCATACATATCGAATAACGGGTGAGTGTTATGATGATCCAATTTTCGTGTTTGCCTTCTTAAGTTAGGGAACGTAGTACTTTGAATTATAACTGAAATAGAAATAGTGTTCTATAATAATTTGATTGAAATAAAAACATAACAACCTTTCTCCTTAAGTCTCTCTTTATAATCCTATTGAGGAAAGTGTGGTTTATGAACATGCGAGATTTTTCGCACGGGACCGCTAGTATATATATATATACATCGCTCGCCTCATAGTCGTGTCATATTGTTATTCAGTGAAATGCAGGTTTAAACCCGTCAACACCCCTTTAGAACCTGAATATCCCAAAATCCCTCCTTGACGTTTTCGACACACAACAAACATATCCCCAAAATATCATTCTTCTAACTTTAATAGTTTTGGTTGGTCGATGAGAGTGAATATCCAAAAATCCTTCCTTAGTGGACGTTTTTCTTCCAGAATTTCACCCCTCCTTATTGGCCCCTTAAATTGGATTTATGAAAAAGCGGTCGAACTCTTATTTATTTAGTTATTTATTTATTATTAAGCTGATTGTTTTCCTCTGAGTTTCAAACTCCTCGCCTATGTCGTTTAAGAGATGCACGCTCCGTTAGGAATCCTTCAACCCCAACTTTTCACCCCTTTCACTCATAATATATACCACATCGAAAAACCATTAGACATGTGTCAGCTAATTTTTAATGATTAGTTTATATGCCAAGTATCACATCCCCAAATGAAACCACTCGTGAGATATTGTTATCCAATGAAATGCATGTTTACCCCCTTAACACCCCTTTAGAACCTTAATATCCAAAAATCTTTCCTTGGTGGACGTTTTCGACATAAACAAACATATCCCCAAAATTTCATGTTTCTAACTTCAATAATTATGGCTGGGCGATGATGAGTGAGTGAGTCAGTCAGGACATTTTCTTTCATTTATTTTTGAGAATTTCACCGCTCCCCATGAACCCCTATTTATTTATTTTTAAGCTATTGTTCCCCCCCTGAGTTTGATGAGTGAGTGAGTTAATCAGTTAGAACACTTTCTTTCCTGTTTTTTTCCCCCAGAATTTCACCCCTCTCCCAGGGCACCTTAAATTGGATTTATGAAAAAAAGGGTCGAACACCTATTTACTTATATTTTAAACTGAAATTTTTCCGCTCAATTTCAAACTTCTCGCCGATGTTGTTTAAGAGATACACGCTCCGTTAAGAATCCTTCAACCCCCAATTTTCACCCCTTTCACCTCATAATTTACACCACATCGATAAACACTTAGATATATTTCTGCTTATTTTTAATGATTAGTTTATATGCCGAATATCACATCCCCAAAGAAACAACTCACTAGATATCGTTATTCAATGAAATGCACGTTTACCACCTTAACACCTCTTCAGAACCCGAATAAACAAAAATCCTTCCTTAGTTGACGTTTTCGACACACAGCGAACATATACCAAAAATTTTATGTTTCCAAATTCAATAGTTTTCGCCGGGCGATAATGAGTGAGTGAGTGAGTGAGTCAGTCAGGTCACTTTCTTTTGATTATTTTTACCAGAATTTTACCCCTCCCCATGGGCCCCTTAAATTGGATTTATGAAGAAACGCTCGAACACCTATTAACTTATTTTTTAAGCTGTCTTTTTCCCCTGAGTTTGATGAGTGAGTGAGTTAGTCAGTCAGTTTGGACACTTTCTCTCCTTTTCCCCCCAGAATTTCACCCCACCCCCATTGGCCCCTTAAATTGAACACCGATTTACTTATTTTTAAGCTGATTTTTTTCCGCTGAGTTTCAAACTTCTCGCCTAAGTCGTTTAAGAGATACACGCTCCGTTAGGAATCCTTCAACCCCCACCTTTCACACCTTTCACCTTATAATATACACCACATCGAAAAACCCTTACACACATATTTGCTTATTTTTAATGATTAGTTTATATGCCGAGTATCACATCCACAAATGAAACCACTCGTGAGAGATTGTTATTTAATAAAATTCAGCATTAACCTCCTTAAGACCCCTTTAGTACCTTCGAAAAACCTCCCTTAGTGTACGGTTTTGACATACAACGAACATATCCCCAAAATGTCATGTTTCTAACTTCAATAATTTTGGCTGGGCGATGAGGAGTGAGTGAGTGAGTGATTCAGGACATTTTCTTTCATTTATTTTTTTCAGAATTTCACCCCTCCCCATGATCCCCTTAAATTTGATTTATGAAAAAAAAAATGTCGAACACTTATTTACTTATTTTTAAGCAGTTTTCTCTCCCTGAGTTTGAAGAGTGAGTGAGTCAGTCAATCAGTTAGGACACCTTCTTTCCTGTTCCCCCCCCCAGAATTACACCACTCCCCATGGGCCCCTTAAATTGGATTTATGAAAAAAAATGTCAAACATTTATTTACTTATCTTTCAAGCTGATTTTTTCCCGCTGAGTTTGAAACTCCTCGCCTGTGTCGCTTAAGAGATTCACGCTCCGTGAGGAACCCTTCAACCCCCACTTTTCACCCCTTTCACCTCATAATATACACGACATCGAAAAACCCTCAAACACATGTCTTTTTGTTTTTAATGATGAGTTTATATGCCGAGAATCACATCCCCCGAAGAAACCAATCGTGAGTTATTGTTATTCAATGAAATACAGGTTTAACCTCCTTAAGACCCCTTTAGAACCTGAATATCCGAAAATCCTCCCTTAGTGGACGGTTTTGACATACACTGATCATATCCCCAAAATTTCATGTTTCTAACTTCAATAATTTTGGCTGGGCGATGGTGAGTGAGTCAGAACATTTTTTTTTTCGATTTTCTTTTTTTAGAATTTCACCCCTCCCCATGAACCCCTTAAATTGGGTTTATGAAAAGAAACTGTCGAATACCTATTTACTTATTTTTAAGCAGTTTTCCCCCTGAGTTTGATGAGTGAGTCAGTCAGTCAATCAGTTAGAACACTTTCTTTCCTGTTTTTCTTTTCCAGAAATTCACCCACTCCCCATTGCCCCATAAATTGGATTTATGAAAAAAAAATGGTGAAACACCTATTTACTTATTTTTAAGCTGATTTTTTTCCGCTGAGTTTCAAACTCCTCGCCTATGTCGTTTAAGAGATACACACTCCGTTAAGAATCCTTCAACCCCCACTTTTCACCCCTTTCACCTCATAATATACACCACATCAACAAACCCTCAGACACATTGTGCCCGTTCAGACCGAAGTCCGGACGACCACATATGCATTTCACCAAAAATCAGTCAGCACGAGAATCAAAATATCCCGGGGCGCCAGATGGGTTAAAGTGACTACAATAACTCAAAAAAAAAAAAGCTTTACTGATTTTCGACTCGATGCAACTATAAGGATAGAAGGAGATTTTCTGAAATGAATGCATCCGATAAAATTAATCACATTTTATTTAAAACTTTAAAATTGACTGAAAGTATGCCAAAATGGCATAAAAGTTGAACGACGAATCATATGTTAAGTACAAAATATACAATTTCACCAACACATGAACACTTAACAATTGAGACGAAGGTCAAATTAATAGTCCTGTTGACTTCGCTCAAAAGAATTATTTACAGTAGTAGGGTTTTGTCAGTGCAAATGTAATTGTCTTTACTGATCCCTATATTATTTGAGTATTCACATATTGAAATTAAAAAAATGATCACTCGTTGAAAATATATCACAGTTCACTTTTTTCAAAATATCGTAGCAAATTAACTAACACTTCAGGATTCAGTTATCTCAGGATTTGTTCAAATCCAAAGTTATTAACAAGAAATAGAACACAATATCATTTACATGGACCTTGAGTATTTGGGTTCGACGAACTTCGATAATCAGAAAATATTTATTGAATCATCTATTCTGGATCCAAAGTCTATTCAGAGCTTTTGACTCAATCATAAATATAATTGTCAAAATATTACTATCAAAAAAATATAAATTCCATTCCGTATGGATTCAACCATTTATTCAATTAACTATCACTTGGATATATTATTTAGAAAGCTTATCATGAAACAATTTCATTTGTTATTATCAAAATTACAATAATTTGACAAAATGTCAAATATGTTAATCATTAAACTTATTTGCAAAATGTTTATATATTTTTACAGGATCACAAAATCCTCTCAGTTTGTAGTGGTTGTTAAGAAGTAACAGTTTTAAATAATTAACAGCATCGGCCCATTCGATTTAAATGCGACAAAAATCACATGATCATAATTAGCATCCAGACAACGGTACAGTATTTTCGAAATGAAAGGTACAAGTTTAACAATAACAATTCTCGGGCAAGCAATTACTAGGAATACTTCTAGAACACGTGTGTAAACTGTGAATTGACAATGATGGCCCAACAAAATTACCTTTGGTTATATCTCGACGAAAGTGTGGCTAAAATCGACTCCTCTACTAATCAAAGACATCCAACCTACAATATGATTGGTGCTTCATTTCACACAACCTCATTCTTGCGACTAAATTGCGCATTCGGAATGGCATATTTAACTCTCTGCACACACAACAATTATTTCTTCCCAAATTATACAGAATAATCAAGCATTTGCTTGTTACGACAAATGGAAGATTTATAAATAGGTAAACTCCACCAATGAGTTTACATTAATAATTTTACCATCAGTTTAAAACATGAATAGCTCCACACCGTGTCTATTCTTAGCCAAACGTTTTGAAAGACGTTGCTCAATAATGATTTTATCTTTATACAAACTCTAGCAAAAACCCTGTTTTATACATGCTTTTAGCTTCCCGTATCACTACTTTCCGTGTCTTCTCAAAGATTTAAATGCATAATGCAAGCGTGAAATAATTCCACTGAATTAATATGTTATTTATTCGTGGGCATGCGTTAACCACTAACCTTCGGAATCAACAAGTATCCGATCTCAGAATATTGTTTTAAATGTCAAATGTATAAATCTCACTACATGATAATGATTATTAGAAATCACAACTAATTATTATTATCTCAGAAAATAGAAAAATAATAATTATTATTAAATCAACATTATTATAATTATTTCCTCAACAAATGGATTTAAAGTTGTAAACTATTCAGGGAATATCATCCTTGACTTCTAAATAATGGGTAAATATCCATTCCTCAACTTAAATTTATTATTAAATCTTCAGTTACGACCGCTGATGACCGCGATTAGAAAAATATCAAAATTAAATAAATGCTCATTCTGCTCGTCCATAAAGTTCGAATCATTGACTTCTGAATGTAAAAACTACTCCGATCAAAGCTTCTATTGCAAAAGAAAATATTTGCAACAGCAAAAACATCTCGATGAAAGAAAATATGTGTTGGTAAGACTGTAGAAAAATATGAGAAATCCAGCTAACTACGCATAAAAATAATGCAAATTGTAGCTTACATTCTTGTAGATCTTGATGCTTGTAATCTGGTCTGAACTAGATTATTCAGTCTTCTTTTCCCCATTAGGACACGAATTTATAATCTTGTATCGGCCTCAATTTTAAACCCGCAAAGGTCTTACACAGACATAGCGGTATTCATACTTGACGCCTTAATATCTTGAAGAAAAATGTTACAAGCTTCAAAAGCTGAAGTAAAGTTGGCGGGGTGGGGGGTATGATCAAAATGATCCATGATGAAAATTATTAACATCACCCAACAGTGATGTGTTCAGTACTCCTAATACGCTTATAATCTTGTTCAGCACTAGTACAAATTATGTCGAGTTTGCTGGGCAGAGCTTCTCACTCTCCAGATTGCGCAAGGCAAAACTGTATTCCCAATATAGGCTAAAGAATTGTACTGTGCAAGAATGGTAATAAAAGTACTGATTTATCTTGGCTGGTCCACTAACAAGACAAAAGCTTGTCCTCAGACTGTTGGAGTAAATAATCCAGCTTTGAATAATTGTGGACAGAAGAAAGAAATGTAGACAAAGTCTACCATATGTCCAGTTGTAGCAGTAAATAATTACCAGTGCCACAAAATTTTATCACTTCGGTGATAACTTTTGAAAAGTTCGAAGATTACAATAATGTTTAACACTTTTCTAATACCAGTAACCATGTACTGTCGAAGTCCCAGCAACTGTGCTGTTAATAACGAAGAATTTGCAACCATGTGCACGAAGATTATAACAGTATTCGGAGTTATGTAGAGTGTTTAGCGGCTAGAGCGCTTACGAAGTACTACACATCCATAGCAACGGAGTGCTTATGGAGAAGTGAACATACTTAGCTCGGGCAGGCGTGCCTTATATACTCCTCAGCGGGCTACATGAGGTCACTGCGGGGAAAAAAATGCTGGAACTAAAACATCTCATATCTCAGCTTCCACTCCATCAATTTCCTCGAAATAAAGCACATTCTTCCTCCCTTGTCCGTGCCAGTAATCTGATGTTAGTCTCAAGATTCTACTGCATCGGGAAATACTTAATGACATTTAGCCTCGACTATGACGCTCGCGGCCTACGTCACTTAACCATTTCTTGGCTGTCAAAAGCTTCGAATTCCTTCTAAGAAGGTTTGGCGCGCGCTATTCAAACTTTCAATTCTGGACTTAGTATTGTGGCCTGTACCCTCAAATCTAGGCAACTGGATTTGGGCACAACATGTCTTCTTATTTTTAATGATGAGTTTATATGCCGAGTATCACATCCCTCAATGAAACCAAGCCGTAGATATTGTTATTCAATGAAATGCAGGTGTACCCCCTTAACACCCCTTTAGAACCTGAATATCCAAAATTCCTTCCTTAGTGGGCGTTTTCGACTTACAACGAACATATCCCCAAAATTACATGTTTCTAACTTTAATAGTTTTGGCTGGGCGATGATGAGTCAGTGAGTGAGTCAGTCAGTCAGTCAGTCAGTCAGAACACTTGGTTTTATATAAGAGATTTCAGTAGTATAGATCCCTCCTGCGGCGCTCACAAGCGACCGATCGTGACAAATGAGCATTCAAATTAAAGAGAATAGACATTAGCTGTGACGAATTGCACTGTAATTTCATTAATATCTATAATTTCGTTAAAAAAATGACTTTTAAAAGAATGTACGAAGAGTGAGATTGTCAGATACTGTTGCTGTAGGAAAATACGCTCCATAATTGCTGTCCACTTCACATTTTGGCCACTGTAACGCCTGTTTCATGTCATTTTAACATTCTGAAATGTAAATAGTGTTCTATAATCATTTGGTTGAAATGAAAACATAGCAACCTTTCTCTTTACGTCTCTCATTATAAACCTATTGGGAAAAGTGTGATTTATGAACATGCGAGATTTCCCGCACCGGTCCGCTAGTATATTATAATAATTTGTACAGATTGTCTGGTTTGGAAAGGGAAGGAGAGCGAAGCTCGAGCCTGCTCGTCTAGTTAGAGAAACTTGTCCTGTCACCTGTACTGAGCCAGTGATATTATAAACCGTTTACATGTACACATGATGAAGTGGGTCCAGTATGGTTCATTAAACTCGTGTTATTACTTGTGTGATAAACTGTAAATTATATATGGATGTAATGGAGTTGTATTACATGCTGTAGTGTGTGTGTGCATCATTTCGTCTATAATGTGTCTCCCACACAATGGCAGATGTGTTTTATATCAGGCAGTAGGGTCCATTCCATTCTGCCACCAGCGTAGCCGAATGACGCTCCACAACTGCACTGGGTCCTTTACATTGAGAGATTAAAGGTTCAAATCCTGAGCCAGACAGTGGATTGCATATGAGGGGGCGAGTTTCAAACTCAGCCATCTCCACTTTTCGTAATTTTGCTACAATGGCCACATAAAAAAGTTACATAAATTTCCCTATTATTTTAGTCTATTACCATCGCATGAAAAAACAAGAAGTTCCGTGACGAACTAAAGAGCCTACTTTTCTTAAAATTTAAGATTCATGCCAATGATTAATCGATATGGATCTATCTAGAATAATGACGAAATTAAGTTGGTAATATCGAAATTTATAATTAGTTCGAAATACTGTATACCTGGCATAATGTAGCATAATAGAGAACTACAGTTGGCAGCCCTGGTGATTGAATATATTCTTTGTTCCATCTCTTAAGGTACAGAATACAAAATTTGGTTGGAGTCCAATGAATAGCATGAACGTTACATGCAGTTAAACATTGGATCAAACAGCGCGCGTAAAATCATGTTGGCAACAGTGTCATGCATGTATTGGTCAGAAATAATTTGAAATAATATGATCTATTGTTGTGCCAATTTTGAATGAAATCCATTAGTTAGTATAGAAGTTACATGCATTTTAAAATTGGACCTATCAGCAGGCTTAGAATCATGTTGGCAGCACTGACGTATATTAGTTACTCCAAAGTAATCTAGAATGCCAGGTACTATACGTGTGCAAAGTTTAGAGCTATTGGCTTGCACTCTTTCTGATAATTGATATTAGGGTAACAAAAATAGAGACAGCATTTATTAACAGTTGGCAGCCCTGGTTGCTCTTAAGAATACGCATAGTCATAGCTATTGTGGTACACATAGCACATACGAAATTTGGTTGAAATCCAAATGATAGTATGGACGTTACATGTATTTAATGTTGGACCTCTCAGCAGGCTTAGAATCATGTTGGTAGCACTGACGTATATAAATTACTCCAAATTAATATAGAATGTCATGTACTATACGTGTGCATAGTTTAAAGCTGTCGGCTTGCATACTTTCTCATATATATTGGTATTTGGATAAAAGAAATTAAGAGCATTTTTTAACAGTTGGCAGCACTGGTGGTTCATAAGAATACGTTCAGTCATATCTGGTTATGTACACATACTACATACGAAATTTGGTTGAATTCCAATTGATAGTGTAGATGTTATATGCATTTAAATATTGGACCTATCAGTAGTCTTATAATCATTTTGGCAACACTGCCATGTATGGCCTTATGGAAATTTAACTGCAATATTATTATCTATATGTGTGCCGATTTTGAAATAGCTCTCATTCATACCTTCCAAGATATCCAACATGGAGCTCAAATTTCAATTGCGATTTTTCAGCAGTTGGTAGCACTGACATCATTTTCAAATATGGCCGTGAGATATTCAGGTATAGATCTTTACTCCTACCAAATTTTATTTCGATTGCTCCAGTCGTTTAGGAGTTGATAGGGACACACACACACACAGCCAGACAGACAGACAGACAGACAGACAGACAGAAGGACCGACAGACTGACACACATTTTCCCGGATCGATCTCATAAGACTACTTTTTCCTCATTTTTGCAAAATATGAAATGTAGGCTAACAAGATGATCAGTAAAGAGCATATAGCCTACTTTCTCCTAAATGCATGTGTATTGTTATAAATCTTTGTCCTTTTCAAGGATTATAATTGAATGTTGGTTGTAGTAGCTCATTGAAATACAACGTGGTATACGGATATTAAACAAGAATATGAGATGCCCTTTGCTAGTGCTACCTCTGTAAAAAAAAAATCATTCAATTCGGTTACCGTGTTTGAATTGATATGGGGAATCGATTCACACACATACATGGCCGCTATCTGCAAATTATTGGGCTAATGACCTTGTAGATCAGTCAAATGATGCTTCCAACAAAAAGGTATGTTGTTGCAAAATTTGGTAAAGATCAATTTGATTTAAGCTTTTAACATTTCGGTGGCCGCCATTCCGTTTCCGTCCAGTTGGCGGCAATATAAAACATGACACTGAGGTGCCCTTTACTAGTGCTACCTCTGTACCAAATTTCGTTCAATTCGGTTTCACGGTGTTTGAATTGATAGGGGGAATCGATTTTCACACATACATGGCCACCATCTGCAAACTATTGGGCTGATGATCTTGTTGTTTAGTCAAACGAAGCTCACCATATGAATATATGCTGCAGAATAATTTGGTAGAGATCGGATGATTAGGTTAGTCGTAATATGATTTAAGCATTGAACGTTTGGGTGGCCGCCATTACGTTTCCTTCAAGATAGTGGCGATATAAAACATGACACTGAGGTGCTCGTTGCTAGTGCTACCTCTGTACCAAATTTCGTTCAATTAGGTTTCACCGTGTTTGAATTGATAGGGGAACCTATTTTCACATATACATGGCCGCCATCTGGAAACGATTGGGCTGATGATCTTGTAGTTTCGTCAAAATATGCTTCGTACATGGAGATATGTTGTTGCAAAATTTTGTAGAGATCAGATTATTAGGTTGGTCGCAATTTCATTCGAGCTTTTAACATTTGGGTGGTCGCCATTACGTTTTCGTCAATATGGTGGCGATATAAAACATGGCACTTGAGTGCCCATTGTTAGTTCTACCTCCGTACCAAACTGTGTTCAATTCGGTTCACCGTGTTTGAATAGATAGGGGGAATCAATTTGCACACATACATGGCCGCCAACCGCAAAGTATTGGGCTGATGACGTTGTAGTTAAGTTAAAAGATTCTTCATTCATAAAGGTATAATATTACAAAATTTGGTAGAGATCAGATGATTAGGTTGGACGTAATTTGATTTAAGCATTTAACGTTTGGGTGGCCGCCATTACGTTTTCGTCAAGATGACGGCAATATTAAACATGATACTGTGGTGTCCTTTGCTAGTGCTACCTCTGTACCAAATTTTGTTCAATTTGGTTTCACTGTGTTTGAACTGATAGGTGGAATCGATTTGCACACATACATGGCCGCCATCTGCAAACTATTGGGCTGATGACCTTGTAGATTAGTCAAAAGACGCCTGCTATATAAATATATGTTGTTGCAAAATTTGGTAGAGATCGGATGATTAGGTTAGTCGTAATTTGATTTAAGCTTTGAAAATTTGGGTGGCCGCCATCACGTTTCCGTCAGGATGGCGGTGATATAAAACATTACACTGAGGTGCCCTTTGCTAGTTCTACCTCTGTACCAAATTTCGTTCAATTCGGTTTCACCGTGTTCGAATTGATAGGGGGGGGAGGCGTGAAAGGGGAGGGGCAGACATTCAGAGTACACACACTCACATACACACAGCCACACACAGTCACACACACACACACAGACACACAATTTTTGGCCCTGTGTAGATCTCATAAGTCTACTTTAATTTTTTGCAAAAATCGAAAGTAGGCTAATATGCTAATGAGATCGCCTATTATTCATATGTGTGTGTGTCCCTAATAAAATCTAAACGGCTCGAGTGATTTCAATGAAACTCTGTTAAGATAAAAGTACTAGTTTGTCCGACTTCGACCAATCCAACAAGGCGGCCACGCGAAATATTTAACCTGTATTCAATCCCTCTGAAACTATTACTGCTAACCTGAAATTTTTAATGGTAATAGAAAATACTATGGTACTTTCGGTACGTAAAAATTTAAACCCTGTTAAGTATAAAACCAACATGGCAGCCAAGCAAATTTAAAATACTTAGATGACAATTTATCGCGATTTAATCATCCAGTCGCAGTGAAACTTGGTACGTTTAAAGTCTATACAATATTTAATCTACTGGCATTTAATTTAATTGATTTGTTTTTATGATGGCGGTTGCGCAATATTTAAAAATTAAGTTATAACATTTTTGTCCTAATCATGCGATCAAAGTGGACGTTTGTATAATGAAACTACGTAATAATCTTTGTCTAATTCCTCGGCGTTAAAAGCTTCATCTTATAACTTTGGACATATATCTTCCAGAGTTGAAAGTGTGTTGAAGTGAGTTATATTGACGAACGATGGAAGCTTTGACAGAGCATGCCCTGGTGCCATAGTACTTTCTTTATGCTTCTTCTCAAGAATGACTTCTTGCTGTGTACTTTATCACAACGTAGCTCGTGAATAAACGCTATTTAGTACATCACATGGAACATGCTTTTCATAAGATGGAGAGTTTTTAACCCCTCAAGCCGGTTCGCCGTACACTGAACGTCCGCTGGACTCGACTCGTTCAGCCGGTTCGAAGTACCACAAATTAGGGATGGGCGCGACTGAAGCCTGGAATCGAGAGTGTCGACTCGATCGACTCCGAACACCGGTCTCGGTTCGCATGAAGCCTCGCGACTCCACGTTAATCTGATGCGTATTGCGGGGCCGCTTCGCATGAAGCCTCGCGACTCCAAGCTCACGTGATGGGTATTGCGGGGCCACACAGTCCCTTCGCATAAAGCCTCGTGATTCCACGTTAATCTGATGCGTATTGCGGGGCCGCTTCGCATGAAGCCTCGCGACTCCAAGCTCACGTGATGGGTATTGCGGGGCCACACAGTCTCTTCGCATAAAGCCTCGCGATTCCAAGCTAACCTGATGAGTAAGGCCCGGATAGTTATGTGTTTATATATATTTAATTTTACTAAATATTTTCTATTTATTTACATATATTTGCCGCTTATATAAATAAATACATATTATGGCGAATTTATTCGTAAGTAGGCTACATATTTCCTGTATTTGGTGGTATGTCGCACTCCTTATATAAATGCTGCCGACATTTTCGACCCTTGGCAATTCCATTAATTTGCCTCTCTATTTCGTGAATGTACCCCTGTCTCTGTATTGTAGTAGTATTTCAAGACAGGAATTCCCTGGCCATTAAGTATAGCAGGGGGGCTGCAGAAGACTCGCGACTCCAAGCTCCCCTGATGAGTATTGCGGGGTCGCTTCGCATGAAGCCTCGCGACTCCAAGCTCACCTGATGAGTATTGCGGGGCCGCTTCGCATGAAGACTCGCGACTCCAAGCTCATATGATGAGTATTGCGGGGTGGCTTCGCATGAAGACTCGCGACTCCAAGCTCATCTGATGAGTATTGCGGGGTGGCTTCGCACGAAGACTCGCGACTCCAAGCTCATCTGATGAGTATTGCGGGGTCGCTTCGCATGAACACTCGCGACTCCAAGATCATCTGATGAGTATTGCGGGGCCGCTTCGTATGAACACTCGCGACTCCAAGCTCACCTGTTGAGTATTGCGGGGTTGCTTCGCATTAACACGCGTGACTCCAACACACCTGATGAGTATTGCGGGGTCGCTTCGCATGAAGCATCGCGACTCCAACCTCACCTGAAGAGTATTGCAGGGCCGCTTCGCATGAAGACTCGCGACTCCAAGCTCACCTGTTGAGTATTGCGGGGCCGCTTCGCATGCACACTCGCGACTCCAAGCTCACCTGATGATTATAGCGGGGCCGCTTCGCATGAAGACTCGCGACTCCGAGCTCACCTGATGAGTATTGCGGGGCCGCTTCGCATGAAGACTCGCGACTCCAAGCTCACCTGAAGAGTATTGCAGGGCCGCTTCGCAAGAAGACTCGCGATTCCAAGCTCATCTGATGAGTATTGCGGGGTCGCTTCGCTTGAACACTCGCGACTCCAAGCTCATCTGATGAGTATTGCGGGGTCGCTTCGCATGAACACTCGCGACTCCGAGCTCACCTGATGAGTATTGCGGGGCCGCTTCGCATGAAGACTCGTGACTCCAAGCTCACCTAAAGAGTATTGCAGGGCCGCTTCGCATGAAGACTTGCGACTCCAAGCTCATCTGATGAGTATTGCGGGGTCGCTTCGCTTGAACACTCGCGACTCCAAGCTCATCTGATGAGTATTGCGGGGTCGCTTCGCATGAAGACTCGCGACTCCAAGCTCATCTGATGAGTATTGCGGGGTCGCTTCGCTTGAACACTCGCGACTCCAAGCTCATCTGATGAGAATTGCGGGGTCGCTTCGCATGAACACTCGCGACTCCAAGCTCATCTGATGAGTATTGCGGGGCCGCTTCGCATGAACACTCGCGACTCCAAGCTCACCTGTTGAGTAATGCGGGTTCGCTTCGCATGAACACTCGTGACCACAATCCACCTGATGAGTATTGCGGGGACGCTTCGCATGAAGCCTCGCGACTCCAAGTTCACCTGATGAGTATTGCGGGGCAGCTTCGCATGAAGACTCGCGACTCCAAGCTCATATGATGAGTATTGCGGGGACGCTTCGCATGAAGACTCGCGACTCCAAGCTCATATGATGAGTATTGCGGGGTGGCTTCGCATGAACACTCGCGAACCCAAGCTCACCTGATGAGTATTGCGGGACCGCTTCGCATGAAGACTCGCGACTCCAATCTCTCCTGAAGAGTATTTCGGGACCACTTCGCATGAAGACTCGCGACTCCATTCTCTCCTGAAGAGTATTTCGGGACCACTTCGCATGAAGACTCGCGACTCCAAGCTCACCTGTTGAGTATTGCGGGGTCGCTTCGCATGAACACTCGTGACACCAAGCTCACCTGTTGAGTATTGCGGGGCCGCTTCGCATGAACACTCGCGACTCCAACTCACCTGATGTGTATAGCGGGGCCGCTTCGCATGAAGACTCGCGACTCCAAGCTCACCTGATGAGTATTGCGGGGCCGCTTCGCATGAAGACTCGCGACTCCGAGCTCACCTGATGTGTATTGCGGGGTCGCTTCGCATGAACACTCGCGACTCCAAGCTCATATGATGAGTATTGCGGGGACGCTTCGCATGAAGACTCGCGACTCCAAGCTCATATGATGAGTATTGCGGGGACGCTTCGCATGAAGACTCGCGACTCCAAGCTCATATGATGAGTATTGCGGGGACGCTTCGCATGAAGACTCGCGACTCCAAGCTCATATGATGAGTATTGCGGGGTGGCTTCGCATGAACACTCGCGAACCCAAGCTCACCTGATGAGTATTGCGGGGCAGCTTCGCATGAAGACTCGCGACTCCAACTCACCTGATGAGTATTGCAGGGCCGATTCGCATGAACACTCGCGACTACAAGCTCATCTGATGAGTAATGCGGGGTCGCTTCGCATGAACACTCGCGACTCCAAGCTCATCTGATGAGTATTGCGGGGACACTTCGCATGAAGACTCGCGACTCCAACTCACCTGATGAGTATTGCGGGGCCGCTTCGCATGAAGACTCGCGACTCCAAGCTCACCTGATGAGTATTGCGGGGTCGCTTCGCATGAACACTCGCGACTCCAAGCTCATCTGATGAGTATTGCGGGGTCGCTTCGCATGAACACTCGCGACTACAAGCTCACCTGATGAGTATTGCGGGGTCGCTTCGCATGAACACTCGCGACTCCGAGCTCATCTGATGAGTATTGCAGGGACGCTTCGCATGAACACTCGCGACTACAAGCTCTCCTGATGAGTATTGCGGGGTCGCTTCGCATGAACACTCGCGACTCCAAGCTCATCTGATGAGTATTGCGGGGCCGCTTCGTATGAACACTCGCGACTACAAGCTCATCTGATGAGTATTGCGGGGTCGCTTCGCATGAACACTCGCGACTCCAAGCTCATCTGATGAGTATTGCGGGGACGCTTCGCATGAAGACTCGCGACTCCAACTCACCTGATGAGTATTGCGGGGCCACTTCGCATGAAGACTCGCGACTCCAACTCACCTGATGAGTATTGCGGGGCCGCTTCGCATGAAGACTCGCGACTCCAACTCACCTGATGAGTATTGCGGGGTCGCTTCGCATGAAGACTCGCGACTCCAACTCACGTGATGAGTATTGCTGGGTCGCTTCGCATGAACACTCGCGACTCCAACTCACCTGATGAGTATTGCGGGGTCGCTTCGCATTAAGCCTCGCGACTCCAAGCTCACCTGATGAGTATTGTGGGGGGCACACGGTCGCTTTTTTCCGAATCTCTCATTATTATTATTATTATTATTTACAATCATTGTACCAAATTGTTGTAATATTGCACTTTAGCCAGGTTGTATTACTATTATTTTTATAAATAATAATCATCATAATAAACACAATAACAATTACACCTACAACATTACCGATGATTACCCGAAACAATCTTCCATGTCTGCTGGCTAATAATCCTACTGTATTCATCGTAACACAAGGTATCAAGGGACGATCGTGGATGGAAAACAAGACCGTCACAATATGAGAGGCCTGTGCGCACATCTTAAACAAAGCAATTAACAAACCATAACATAGGCCAAATCTTACATTAATTCAACACCCAACATTTGTTATTTGAGACACGTAAATGAAACACCCTATAATGAAAGTAAAAATACTCACACAGTGCCAAGAACTTCGTAATTGGTATTCGACATTCCATATAACGATCCTGCCGGCAAAATAATTATCCCATCACTATGCAGCATATTCTCATACTGTAGAATCCTACTGTAGATCAAAACAAAGAACGACTTTGCATATGATCATTCTATTGAATCGTTTTGCTGGTTATAATAGCTTGCCATACATTTCAATACCAAAAAAGTATCACTGGCAAGCTAGCAGCAAGATTTTTTCAACTGTATTGTAAACATGCCGCAGCGATGGCGAACAACGTTGCTGCTGGCGCTCTGTGGCATACATGTTCAAGCAGTTCCAAAAACAGATGTTAGGTGGCGTTAGTGCATCAGTGGAGTCGAGACTGGAGTCGAGAGTATCTGTTCCAGCGGCAGCAGTCTCGACTCTTCGCGACTCCGTTCGCAACCCATCCCTACCACAAATGGCCGGCGCAGGCGGAAGTCAGAATGTCTATTACACATGAAACACTGCTGCTTCGCGGGATCTTTTTTCACGTTATGAACCGAGTTGTTATGTACTTGCATGCCATCTCTGTTTCATAATTAGAAGTAATACGAAGTTGATCGATATCCGTTGCTTTTGACGACTCATATCGATCAGAGAAAGAACATGAAACGCGCTCTATTGAGTTTCAAGTTAGTTGCGTTAGAAGGTACCTCATCCTTTCCTGCCATCTCGAGAATATTTTGTGAACTATATCTAACTTGACAATTTTTGCCTCTTATGAAGGGGAAGCACCGAAAGCAAATACTTCGTAGATAATTTTTTTGCTTCGCAGGCTAGAGGCTACTCAGTCGCAGACGAATAATTGCCGGGCTGTCTCATTCTCTTACGGGTGCAGAGATTATTGGTTTGATAGATGACAGTAGTGGAAGTGATGTATAGGGAAGCGATATTTTCGGTAGTGATACGGACTAAGCACAGCATGATGTTATTGGAGAAGTGGCAGACAGCGCAGATGAAGAAGAAATAGCTTCAGCTGTAATAACAACGACCGCTGTTCAGTGTTTGTGGCGAGAGGTAGACTTCGTCACGAGCACACACAAGATCCCAATCACGGGTATGCCGTGTACAAGAAAGCATTTCACGTCTGTTTTAGATGCCTTTTTGCTGTTTTTCGACGACAAGGTGATTGAACTAATTGTTTGAGAAACAA
Source organism: Meconema thalassinum (assembly GCA_946902985.2). Lineage (NCBI taxonomy): Eukaryota > Metazoa > Arthropoda > Insecta > Orthoptera > Tettigoniidae > Meconema > Meconema thalassinum. The sequence continues at coordinate 207,451,039 of OX336394.1, read as the reverse complement.
ATATGTACGCGGCAGAATGTATAGTTGTCGCGCCCTTGAAACCAAGGTCGCGCGCCAGAAAGTGGGAGTCAGCGATAGGGGACAACATTTATGTGTTCTTGGGGCTTGTAATGTTGATTGGGATAATACAGAAATCTACCCTAAAGAGCTATTTCACCAGATATAAATTTTTAGAAACCCGTATATTCCCTCAAACAATGCCAAGGGACAGGATTGAACTAATATTGCGATATTTACATTTTGTTGACAATTCTACACGGGACGGGGCCTAAAAAGTTTTTCAAAACTCAGCTTTTCCTGGAAATTATACCCGAAAATTTTGTATACAGGGTGTTTCAGGAGGAATAGTAAATATTTTAAGAGGTGGTAGTTCAGATGAATTGCAATAAAACATTCCATATAACTGTGCCCCATTTGTATTGCGTACAGAGATACAGCTGGTAGTATTTAGCCCAAACAAATGTAAAGCCAAGGCAAATGAGGACGTCAAAGTTAATTTCCAAAATTCCACTACCAATGCATTTTGCACTTCTCTTGATAACACCCCGTGTAGCTCTTCAGAGGGCGTCTAGGCTTTCTTTGAGGAGGGCTGCACTATGCATAATCCGAACAACCAACTCAGCTCTTGTGTTACCTTTTTCCTTTTAGACTTCGATTTTGCACCATCCTCACAGGCAAAAATCCAAAGGGATAAGGTCCGGGGACCTTGGTGGACAAGGAACGCACCTATATCTCCCGATCCATCTTCAGGGGAATGTTTGGCCTAGATGTTGTATCACCAGACGACTAGAATGTGCAGGAGCCCCGTTATTCTGGATGAACATAGGCATTCTTGTAGCCAAAGGAATCTCTTCCAATAATGCTGGAAGTTCATTTTCAAGAAAATGTAGATAATGGGGTCCTGTTAGACGATGCGGCAACACAACAGGCCCAATCAACTGATTGCCAATCAACCCACTCAACACATTTACAGAGAAGCGCTCCTGAAAATGTGAGTCCACAATGGCATGTGGTTTTTTTTGACCACTTATGTTCATTACGAGTGTTATTGATGCCGTCAAGAGTGAACGTGGCTTCATCAGTGAAGATTACAAATGGGATTACTTGGCGATTTGCTCGTATCCAACGAAAAAATTTCAATCGTCTATCTGCATCTCCTGCTCGAAGGTTTTGAACGGGCTGGTAATGACACGGAAGCAACCCATTCATGCGTAATCTCTGCCATATTATTGTACACGGAACAACGATACGTGCATAAAGTCAACGTGTACCAACACACGAAACGGCAACTGCTCTAGTTACTTACCAACGTCGGTATCTCGGTACGCAATAAAAACGGGACACGTGTTTTATTGAGTTTTTATTGCAATTCATCTATGCTACCACTACCTAAAATATTTACTTTTCCTCCTGAATCACCCCGTATAATGTAGGTTGAGCATTATCATAAAACTATCTTGCTTCCATTGTAAATATACCTGAAACAAATACCAAATGTGGAACTTATCAAATTATATTATTTTTGTAAATATTGCGTGTGATCGTGAACAACCCTGAAAAGCAGTCGTCGCATATATTACTGAGAAACATTGGATATGATCTCGGTAAGTAATCCTAAAACTTTCATTACGTTATATTTCGTAGATTTAACATTATTAATTATTTACCTCGTTGGTGTCTAAACCTCTGCTGAGCTTCAATTTAAATACCGCCGGAGAAGTAAACACCTCCGAATAAAATAGCCGGCCTGAGGGGGGAAAATTAACAGTAGGATATTCGAAAATAGGCTGTATAGTTCTTCACGGAATTGCTTGTTGACCCCCTCGCTTGTACTACAAGCAGTAATTTTTGTCCAGACAGTCGTCTAACGTAGTAGTGACCAATAGATTCTCCCAGGCCGTCACCTAACCAATTAGCGTCCAATGGCTTTGTCTCACCACGGATTTAGAAGAGTGCATTACATATTTTGAATTAAATTTAACAAACAACTAAAAGTAATTTATGAACATTCTTAACTCACTACCAAACCTCACACTTGTAACTACATCGGTATGTAACGACGCACTGTTTGAAACCTAATACAGCTGACAAAAAAAATTGTGGCATTTCAATCTGGAACATCAAACAAACGAACATGAACATCCGTACTGTAGCCGTAAATCCGGAAAGTAGCCTGTTGGAATATCCATAGCCCCAGCTGGATTGCCCATTTCTAACAGCACCACACCAGTCTGGCTGCGTGGCTCAGGGGTAACGTTCTCGCTTGCTGAGCCCAAGGTTGCAGGTTCGAAACCTGGCGCAGTCAGCTGGCATTTGAGGGTGCGCAAATGCGAGGGAGCCGTGTCAGTAGATTTACTGGCACGTTAAAGATCCCCTTCGGGGCAAAATTCCGGCACCCCGGCGTCTCTAAAAGCCAGTGTAGTTAAAAGGGACGTAAAACCAATAACATTATTATTATTATGATCTAACAGCACCGGCAAATTACTTCATTAGAAATCGCTCTTTGGTATTTAGGGATTTAGGGATTTACATAAAGCAGTTACAAGAATATTGTGGAAAAACAGCAAACTACACGGGGCACACTTACTTTTACTTAAGTGTCTCGGGGTATGTGGACTCAGCTTCGCCTACAAAGCATCCACAATACTCTAATCCTTATATTTAAAATGAACCACACGTCAACGACGAAAGATAACGAACTGTGTAAATTTATTAACAAGAGTAAACTAATCTAGCATAAACAATAAATAACAATAAACTATTCTAATTAACAAATAAAAACCATACAACCATACACACTTTTCTTCCGCTGCACATCTTACTGCAATTACTGTGTATAGATTACAAGCATAAAAATCTTGGCAGAACTAGGCCTACAATACGTGAAGAAAACGTTTAACAGAGGCTCCTGCATTCATAACATTCCTTACAACTGGTTACCTCTTCCGACACGCGTCTAGAAATGCACCTGCATTGGCCTGATTCATTGACACACGCTAGCAAAGTGCTGCGCTCTATTTCTGTCTCACCTCACTTATCAAGCTTTAAATTGCAAGTCGTTGCAATATCAGGTCTACATTATGACGTGATATTACACAAATGGTGTAAAATAACACACATGGTATTTATAATGTCAAATAGAATTCAATCTTGACCGGGATAAACTAGCTTTGAATTCCTAGCCAAAGATTTGAATAGTCTTCTATCAAAATGTATTTCCTCTAACATATTAAATGAACAAAGCTCTCAGCTTTACAAATAATGAAAAGGTTTCTCGATGTCGTAATGTTTTTCCACTCTACACAAAGAATGTCTATAGGGATTAAGACTTTGGTCTTATCAAACGACTAGTATTTCCTAGATCGTCGAAAGTTTATGTACAATAATGATATAACAATATCATTCGATGTTTCTTCTGCTCTTGAAGTTGAAGTTGTTACATTGAAGTGCTCAAATTAAATTTAAAAGAATTTAATTTGGAACTATGACAATGTCCGAATTGTAGGTTCAAATAAAATTAATAAAATTCAATAGTCGAAACGACTAGTCTTCTATGAGGCAATATGATTCCTCAAACAAAAGTTTTAATGTCAGTTCAACAACTGATCCGTAGAATAAAATTGAAAAATAAATGAAAGGCAATCATCTCTAATAATCTTGAAGCATAAAAATCTTAACACACATCTGAAGTGTAAAATACATGAGAACACTGAAATACATAAAATGTGAAATATGGAGTAAGAATGTCGGCTCAGAATGTCACTAATCGAGCTCTATACTATAAGTAAAAGACACGGCTACCTTAATTTGGACGATATCTTGAAGATCTGGGTAAGTATTTACACAATACTTCAGGTGTTTCCTCAATTCAAGATACTGAGATGGATCTCCATTCGAACCTCGGACCTGCGACCTCAGAGATAGGAAAACGTACCCTCTCCGGTATTCACTAACCTCCGTCTGGGCTCGAACGACATCCTTCTGGCAAATTCTTCTGTTGTTGCTGGGATACCCTAGCATCGTGAAAATCATCTTCTGTAGAATCTTCATTCTCCGTCGCAAATATATCAGCCTCATCGTTGCATAATAATTTATAGAAATATTCATGTAGATTGTGAATGACTTATTTCTATTGCTAATTGATGTTACATTAGTGTTCGTAGACTGACGAAAATGTACAAGGTGTAACGTACACTACGTCTGTATTCTGCAATACGTTGTCTATCCCAGCTCCATTGTTGTATCTTAACTCTGTATTAAATATGTCTCTGGCGCATGATTATTTAGTTCATCATTTCAACAATATTAATTATGTCGAATGAAATAATCGAAGAATAATGATAGTCATTATGATAATGTTCGTTTGCTGCACCAATGGTAAAGTTCTCCGCTACTGTTCACTTGAACTGCGTTCGCCAACTTCACGTTGCAACTAAAATGATATTCAGCTTATATTTCCAACACTTTTGAAAAACTGTCTTAACAGGCTTATTTCGTCGAAATGGTGTGACTTAGAACTCTCGACTTTCAACAGAATGTAGTATTCGACCTGTACTTTCTATATATTCACTTGGCTGAAGTCTAGTCTCAAATATATATGAGATATTCTACTTTCAATATTCCTCCCAATTTCGCTTAGAATGCTATTGCGGCGGTAATCACCAATGTTCTACCCTGCTAACCTAGCGTCTCCACGAGTCGAAAATCGCCACACTCGGACAAAGCTTTGGGATCTCCGTTAACCCAATAAAACACTTCCTCACTCTTCAACAAGTAGTTCCGTGAAGCCTATTTTCATATATCCCACTTATTGCAACTATCAACATACACAATTTCAGTTTGATTGCTGTAATAGATTCGTAGATATTGAGAACCGACTAAATATTTCAGATGGTCGCCATGTTGGATTTTATATATGTAGGTCCTAGAGTTATGTACTGTTACATGCAGATTATTGTGTACGTGTAGTATTCAAACTTCAATCGCATAATTAGGACACTAGAAGTTACAAGGAGATTTTAAAATTTCGCACAGCTGCCATCTTTAGGTTATGGAAACAATTGAAATAAATTAGATGCTAGTGGATTACCATTCGTATAAGGATTTACTGTACCAAGTTTCACTGCTCTCGGATGGTTAAATTGCGATAAACGTCTATGTGATTATTTATACTTCGCATCGCCGCCATGTTGGACTTGTGATCACCAGGTTATTTAAAGTCCTATAAGTGAACTTGAGTTCATAGCCCCTATGAACAATAAAAAATTCAGTTTGATTACTAAAATAACTTCGTAGATATTGAGAGCCGTCTAAATATTTCGGATGGTCGCCATGTTGGATTGTTAAATGTATAGGCCATAGAGTCATGTACCATTATAGGATAATTATTGGGTAGGTTCATTATTCAAACTTTCACTTCGATCGCATGACTACATCACAAGAAATAAAAACTTACTTTTAAAATTCGCGCAGCCGCCATCTTGAGGTTATGTAAACAATTGAACTAAATTACACACATCAAAAAAAGTTTTGCATCACCTCGGTTCCAAGAGTTCCGGAACCGTTAGATACAAAGGGAATAGAGATCAACACAAACAACATTTCAGCTCGTTTTATTGCTCATGAGACCCACACATTGCATGTTGTACCATCATACAGCTAGACTTTCAGCATTTGTGGTCCAGATTGCAGTACACACCACTACCTCTAATACCCAGTAGCACGTCCTCTTGCATTGATGCATGCCTGTATTCGCCGTGGCATACTATCCACAAGTTCATCAAGACACTGTTGGTCCAAATTGTCCCACTCCTCAACGACAATTAGACGTAAATCTCTCCGAGTGGTTGGTGGGTCAAGACGTCCATAAACAGCCCTTTTCAACATATCCCAGGCATGTTCGATAGGGTTCATGTCTGGCGAACATGCTGGCCACTGTAGTCGAGCGATGTCGTTATCTTGAAGGAACGCATTCACAAGATGTGCACGATGAGGTCGAGAATTGTCGTCCATGAAGACAAATGCCTTTCCAATATTCTGCCGATATGGTTGCACTATGGGTCGGAAGATGTCATTCAGGTATCGTAAAGCCGTTTCGGAGCCTTCCATGACCACCAGTGGCGTACGTCGGCCCCACATAATGCCACCCCAAAACATCAGGGAACCACCACCTTGCTGCACTCGCTGGACAGTGTGTCTAAGACGTTCAGCCTGACCAGGGTGCCTCCAAACACGTCTCCGACGATTGTCTGGTTGAAGGCATATGCGACACTCATCGGTGAAGAGAACGTGATGCCAATTCCGTGGGGTCCATTCAGCATGTTGTTGGGCCCATCTGTACCGCGCTGCATGGTGTCGGGGTTGCAAAGCTGGACCTCGCCATGGACGTCGGGAGTGAAGTTGCGCATCATGCAGCCTATTGCGCACAGTTTGAGTTGAAACACGACGTCCTGTGGCTGAACGAAACGCATTATTCAACATGGTGGCATTGCTGTCAGGGTTCCTCCGAGCGGCAATCCGTAAGTAGCGGTCATCCACTACAGTAGTAGCCCTTGGGCGGCCTGAGCGAGGCCTGTCATCGACAGTTCCTGTATCTCTGTACCTCCTCCATGTCCGAACAACATCGCTTTGGTTCACTCTGAGACGCCTGGAAACTTCCCTTGTTGAGAGCCCTTCTTGACACAAAGTAACAATGCGGACGCGATCGAACTGCGGTATTGACCTTCTAGGCATGGTAGAACTACAGACAACATGAGCAGCGTACCTTCGTCATGGTGGAATGACCGGAACTGATCGGCTGTCGTACCCCCTCCGTCTAATAGGCCCTGCTCATGCATGGTTGTTTACATCTTTGAGCAGTTTTAGTGACATCTATGAACAGTCAAAGGGACTGTATCTTGGATACAATATACACAGTCAACGTCTATATGCCGGAGATCTGGGAACCGAGGTGATGCAAAACTTTTTTTGATGTGTGTAGATACCAGTGCATTACAATGTGTATAAATATTTCCTGTACCAGATTTCAATGCGTTTGGAGCATTAAATCGCGAGAAAGGTTTATTTCAAATTTTCTAATTCGCTTGGCCGCCATGTTTGTTTTGTATATAACCGGTTTTTTAATGTCGTATAAATGGAATTCCAGTAGTGCACTTTATCTCCGTACAAAATTTCAGGGAGATACCGCTAATAGTTTCAGAGATACAGAATGCCGGTGAAATATTTCGCACATCCGCCATCTTGTGGTTATTTAAACAAATGAACGAAGTTAGTTGTCGGTGCATTACAATGTATATAAACATATACTGCACCAAGTTTCATTGCGTTTGGTTGGATAAATCGCGAGAAACGTCTATTTATAAGTCGTAACTTCGCTTGGCCGCCATGTTGGTTTTGTAGTTACCAGGTTTTCAAAGATCACATAAGTGAACTTATAGTAGTTGCCTTTATCACCATACATGATGTCAGGGTAATATCGGTAATAGTTTCGGAGATATTGAATGCTGGTGAAATATTTCGCACAGCCGCCATGTTGGATTGGTGAGTCGTAACAAAATTTGAAGGGCACGGTCGAGGTCGCCCGGAATAGTGCTATGAACTTACTGAGTTTCATTGAAATCGCTCCAGCCGTTTAGATTTTATTAGGGGGGGACACACACACGAATCACACACACACACGCACACACACACGGACAAAAGGTGATCTCATAAGCCTATTTTTTCAAAATTGAAAATAGGCTAAAAACTGCTGGAATAAGAACCTCGATCCTTGGATCTCCCTCTCCACGTCGAAATTTTGGCGGCCATATCAATCTCCAAACATAATTTTAGCGCGTAGATTACTAATGCTTATTACAGCGTAGATTAACCGATCTGCGGTTTTTTAAGTATCAGACATAATTTCTTTTAATTTTCTCTTCATTACCAATTAATAAAATCTTCTTCTAAGGGTCCAAATGCATAATTTCACCAAATTATGTAGTTGAAGTTAATCCCGTCTTCAATAAGACCTCTTCTCATTGGCTCTGGGCTGGGATCCAATAGCATAATTTATAACAATATTTATTATATTTATTAGCTAACTCACTGTTGCTATGCCGATTTCAACTTTCTAGAAGCGTCAATTGTGCAATATATCACGTGATCAGGCTCTCCCACTGCCTCGAGCTTGTAACACGACTCTCTTGTGTCACACTTACATGATTTATATTTGCTGGTTAAATTTTATCATGGGGACGGAAAATACTCTCATTTTTTCCCAAAATAATTCAATTTTCGGGGGCAGTACGTCGTCCGTGACATCATCGACTACACTAAAAACATTCCCTAGACACGTAGTGATATCGCATCTGGAGATGGCAGTCGGGTTTGAACTGCGTATCGCGCATTCCAAAAATATTAAGTTGGTCATTGTTTCCACTACTGTACCTGATACTGCCAAACTGTTAAAATTGTAAGCATATCGACAATAGGAAGGAAGGTAACAATACATACACACACACACACACGTGAAGTCCGTTAACAAATTATCATGCAGGAAATAGCAGCAACTGACTGCCGGACGATATATTTAGGTTCGGAATAGGCGGGCCGCGCATGCGTACTGCAAGACCCCTCCTTACCCCGTCACAGCGTGTTGAACTGCCATCTCTTGGCGCGATGACATTACGTATCGCGGTACATACTTGAACCCAACTATGAGACTGAGAGTTACAGTTGCGCGGGAGTAAGCAAACAGCTGATTTTATGAGTCATCGGTCTGAGCTTAGTGGAGCAACTCCAGGCAAGCCAACCTGACCATGAGCGTGATCTACCGAAAATATCCCTGTGAGCTAGTGGGATCGACAGTTTAGTGACCTCTGATCCAAATTTTAGTCTACATCGAGCTAAAAGGCTGGCAATATTTATATTGAACCCGTTCATCCTGGGGATGCGATGACCCATCTGCTATTACATCGCATTCCTGGATTTCCAGGACAGAGCGGAGTTAAATGAACATCAAGTCAAATAAGGAATGTGTCGGAAATTCAGTTGAAATATCACAAAAGCAGAGGGTAACACGAGATAAAGTATCTCCAGGGTCGTTAAGGGCTTAAATTTAATTTTAAAAAATACAAATAGCAATGGGCGCCACCAACTAAATCCCTAGCAAACCACATCCTTCCTGGTTAAGCCTTAATTAAGACAAGGAAAGAAATAGGAAAATCACATCATCATCAGATCACAACTAAGATAAAAACAAATTTATTCAACTTTGATAGTCAGACAGACATATTAAACACTCATCCTACCTAAGAGCATGGTCGAATGCCAACGTTAAATTGTCATTGTCCAGAAAATCGAACCATCTCTATTCTACTCCAAGTGTATTTAATCCACATAAAATAGGAAAAATTTCTAAAGTTCACTTGGGTTCTCAGGATCACCGTAGCACTATGTCTTTGCGTCACTGACATTCGTGATACCTGAGACCTAACTTCTCTTTAAATTAACATCATGAATGTGGATGTAAAAAATATAATTAATCTGTTTAAACACATATATTCTAATCACATATTTAAATATCACATAATTTATGGCTTGCATGGCATTATTCAAATGCTGAATATGTTAGTAAATTGCTCCTAAACATCGAATAATTAATTTACACTATTTACACTGTCATTAATAATTGCTTGTTTGTGAATCACAGAAAATCCACTACTCATTGTTTATAATCATCGTCATCATCAAAATAAAATATTTCTCACATTAGTTCTCATCTCAAAATTCAATATATTCATGTCAGAATAATTAATTCATTATCATTAAATCATTTAAATGAATATTATAATCATCACTTCATTATACTTTCTAATTATTCACACACTCTCATTTCATCATCTCCTTCAGATCAAATCATCTTAAATCATCCATATAAATTGTTTAATTCATCAACTCAAGTTGCAATTCTTCAAATCATTCAAATCATATCTCTCAATTAAATTTATTTAAATCCATTTAAATGTATTAATCATCAGCTTCTTTAATTAATTATCACCTTCTAATTCAGTTATTCATCATCTATTTAATCATCTATTAATTTATTTAAATCAGCTTATTTATTCAATCTTTAATTCATCCATTTATTTAATTCATTGATCTATTCCAAAATTTAATTTATCAATTTATTTAAATTTTATTCTTCTGGTTATTTAGATTTTTATTATTTCATCGAGTCATTCTGATTTTTATTTCATTAGGTCAGATCATTAATATGCTTAAACTTCAGATTATTATTTCATTAATTATTATTATCAGAAAATCTTGTATTATCAACATTATTTATTTGTTTAATTTCCTAAAAAATTGTTTAATATGGGTTATAGAACGTTGTCTTACAGTTTTATCACTTCCAAGTTATATCTCGTATTCAATTATCATGCCAAAAAGATATTATTGCCATCAAAAAATAACGTTGGATCTCACTATCCAAAACTTCATCATCTACTCTCACTTTATCAAATACCATATTTGAATATCACAATTATTCCACAAAACTCCATAAATATTCAAATTTATGCTAGACTGGGTTCGACAACCTCATGTCTGCCTCAAAATACATTAGCAATATTGCAACTTCCACTTGGCAACTTCCACAAAATGCCTATCACAAACTTCACTTAATCACGTTGCATGATCTACAAAAATATATAACTGGCTTCAAATTATCAACGCACACAATCTCCAATAACTGTAAATAATCTGATCACATCTAGACAACTTCTTAAACAATTAGGAAAAATATTACCTCAGTAATCGAAATCAAATTCAAGATCTGCTTTCAAATAGCATAAATTCTCTTAAAATTCTCATAATTTACTTCACAGAAAAACACCAATGTGTTATAATCTCTCACATCAAAATATGCAATACTGATCTGCCTCAAAATAAATCTGACCATTAATGATTCATCTTATAAGATTCAATTAATTTAAATCCTTCTCAAAGGTATTAAACTCAATCATAAAAATTATCCAAAGCATCAACTGTATCAAAATACCAGCTGTTAAATGAAAGTACTCTCAAAAGAGTATAGCAACAAAATATTGGATTGGCAAACAAGAATTACAAAATGTAACCCTGCTGACATTTATTTTTAATTTATTTAACAAAATTCGACTGATATGTGACTAGTAGTTTCTTGTTTGATCCTCTTACAATCTCAAGTACACTCGGATGATAAAAATGAGTTCCTCAATGGCAAGTTAGGTGTGTACCACCACGCAATCTTATAAATACGAAAGGCCTTGCCTCGTAGACTATCATGATAATGCCCTGAGCGATGGGTAAAGATGTGTACCACCACGCAATCGCCTAAAGCGAAAGGCCCCATCTCGTCGTCTAATTAGTGAATGTACTAGATTGGAATCAACAAGTCTCTAGCTGTCACATTAAAGCGATATTCATTCACTTGAGTGAATAAAATCTTAATATCTCCAAACAATCCAATGGAAAAAATCCCTACTGATGAATAATACACACTCGCTAGTATGCAATGAACTGACGACGTAATTTAAATAATCCAATTGCAGATCACGAGTTCGAAATACTCGCCACACAAAAAAATGACTATCCAAGAAAAACTATCCTTACTGGAAAATGTCTAAAAGACCAAACATCTACTTAATAAAGCCAACCAATGATGAGAACTTCGTATAATGGTGCCTGCCATATCATATGGTAACGCCATATTCTAGCAAAATTGGAGCAAATAATGTCTAAGCCCTGTCTAAATAATCGTAGAACTCCTACTAGAAAAATATACAAGTATGCCCAGTGTTCATGAAAAAATCATATCAGAAAGTCATAACTCTTACAGTACCTTCTCATATCAGCTGTTAATATATTTCAAAGATCGTCGATTATCCTCGTGTATAATAAATTTCTCGAAAGATCGACGGGAATATCGTATCACCCACGCAATAACGATTGCCTTCATATCCCAAGTGAATCAGCTGTTGGACCTCCTCTTCTTCAGGAACCGAATCCATCGCTCTGTGGTGCCATCACGTCTCTGTCTCCGCTTACTCCGACATGATGAACTGTATGTTATCCATAACGGATACTGTCCAAATTCTTCCGTAAAAGTTCATAAACATAGCGTACCCATATTCTTCTTCTATGTTACGCCACTGTCCCATACAATGTTCGGTTTACTTGTGATAAAAGTCAATCTCCACAGCGGCTGAATCTCACTTGCAGAAAATAAATTTTATTTATAAAAGTTTATAAGTTTCTGAAACACCCTGTAGCTGTGTTCGTAATCGATATTTTATAATAGTTCATGAAAAAGAATTATATTAATGCACGTGCCAATGTTCATAAGTGCATATACTTGTAACATTTCGTTTGCCTAAAAGCGTTAATGTTGGCTTGACCCCATGGTCGCTTTACATATTCCGTTATGAAATGCATAGTTTGATAAGCCGTAATGTCATTGGAATATCTAAGTTCATTTGAAGTTCACACTAGCAGTATATGATAACTATCTGCCTGCACAATTCGACTACTGAATACAAGTCCAACCTCATAAATTTGTTACAAAATGTCGAAATGAAGTTCAGCTTCTTTAATGTTGCCTGCGTATAAAAGTCGGAACCAGCACGCTCTGCTCTACTGCACTGTTCTAGAATGATCGACGCTTGAAGCCGGCCTCGCCATACCGCTTCGCTGTGCTGTTCTGCGTTACAAAATGCAGCTCGAAATAAAGTTCTCTTTCTCGTTATAATGCTGTTCATTCCTTAACATTTGAAAAAGCATTGCTGCCTCGCTTGGCTGTAACTACGATGTTGGAAATAATACTGTTCAAACACCGGCTCTTCTCTCGCTTACACGGCCTGTACAGCTTGCCTCGACAATCGGTCCTCGCACCGCCTACCGTGCCTTGCTTGCCTTGACTCACTGACCTACTTTCCGTTCTCCCAACTCATGCTGCTATCAGCTCCGCTTGTTGAAGTAATACTGTCGCTTTCACTCCACGCAACAAGTGCTGTACACCGCTCAACTTGCCGATCTCTCTGCGCAATATGTGTTCTACTCGGCCTCGCTGGCTGAACTCCACTGCTGTCTCTAGACTGCGTTGACCAGCTCCTACTCCGCGCTGTCACGTGATGTTCCCCTACCTTCTGCGGTCATGCGTCACAAGTATAATCTCGACCACCATCATCTCGGCTATTAAGTTATACAATAACTTAAGGGATTATCTGTCTTTCTTCAAGTTATTATCATATATATTGCTTGACATTTCTTCTCTTCTGAGATGATATAATATTATGTTCCATATAGATCTTAATAATACTTCAATATTCCTCCCATAATTCCATCTGCTTGACTGGTATTGCCACCTTTTTCCTTGGCCTTCTACGTCATTTCCTAACATCTTCTCGACTCGATCTGAGCACTATCTTTACAACTTTTCCCATAAATCTCAACTATGGCTCAATGTCAGCTGGCGTAGCCGATAGCCTCAACTAGGTATCGGGTACAATATATGTGGGCAATTTCAGTTTCTTTGTAATTTGAATTGATCTTTCCAACTACCCCTGAATTAATTGTTGTTGTTGTTGTTTGAGTCTTCAGTCTTTTGGCTGGTTTGATGCAGCACTCCATGCCTCCCTGTCCTGAGCTGATCGTTTCATCTCTACATAGCTACCACATCCTACATCTGAGGCAATCTGTTTAACGTACTCTAACCTTGGTCTACCCCTACAGTTCTTGTCCTCGATCCTTCCTTCCATAACTAAGCTTGCTATTCCTGGGTTTCTTAGTATGTGCCCTACAACGTATCTCTTCTCTTCATTAGCAGTCGCCAGAAACATCTCTCCTCTCCCACTCGTCTTAATACCTCTTCGTTTGTAAACCTATCTACCCATCTGATCTTCATCATTCACATTTCAAACGCTTCAATTCTCCTCTTTTCTGCTACACCAATAGTCCAAGTTTCACTGACAATAAGGAGCCACGCTCCAGACAAAGGTTTTCAAAAATGTCTTCCTAATACCTAAATCTATATTCGATGTCAACAGATTCTTTTTTTGTAGAAATGCTTTCCTTGCCTGAGCCAACCTACTTTTTATATCCTCTTTGCTTCTTCCATCACTGGTTATTTTGCTTCCTAAGTAACAGAAGTCTCCTACTTCCTTTAGTTTTTCTACAGCCAATTTGATGTCCATAGAGGTTTCTGATTTATTGCGACTGCTCTACACTAAAAAAAAGTGTTTCCTTTTATCTTTTTGGCTACCTTTAGCATTATCAACAGAAGTATGTTTTCATTCCATTCCTTTCTCTCCTTGGGCTAAGCACACAGTATTTAAATTATCTAATGCATGTAAATCGTTCTTTGTACAGTAAATTATGCAAGTGAATTCAATTAATCTTGGTTCCTTCCATCTACTGTGTGTTGATTCTGGGGACCTGAAAGCCGATAACCACTTACTCGTTCCTTCTCGTGTTCTCCCCTCTGCACCTTTAAAGTGCAGGCAGGGTGTAGAATAACAAGAGCACTTTGAACTGCCGTTTATCGATAGTCGCACCATATTGGGGATCTCTCTCACCCCAGCAGTCAATGCCACAGGGAAATACAGGCCTCACCTGGCTCGGAAAATATTTACTTCCGTGACATTCGCCCTACAGCTTTGCATAATATACGAGGAAAGTTTTGGTCATTTTTTCCCAGGAACCCTTTCTTGCCAAACTGATATACACCATGGTATTATGAAATATACACCTTGCACTATTTTAGCCTAATTTCGATTTTTCCAAAAAATGAAAGTAGACTTATGAGATCAACACAGGGCGAACAAGTACTTCCGTGAAGAACTATACAGCCTATTTTCATATATCCTGCTCATGTTAATTGCCTCTATCAACATACAAAATTTCAGTTTAATTGCTGTAACAGATTCGTAGATATTGAGAACCGACTAAATATTTCAGATGGTCGCCAGGTTGGATTTTTATTTTTGTACTATTATATTAAGATTATTGTGTACGTGTGGTATTCAAACTTCAATCACATGGTTAGGACACAAGAGGTAAAAACGAGATTTTAAAATTACGCACAGCAGCCATCTTGTGATTATGCAAACAATTGAAATAAATTAGATGCCAGTGGATCAACATTTGTGTAAGCATTTAACGTGCAACGTTTCAGGGCACTCGGATAGTTAATTCGCGAGAAACGTCCATTTAAATATTTATACTTCGCGTCGCCGCCATGTTGGATTCGTGCTCACCAGGTTACTGAAAGTCCTATAGGTGAACATATGTTCATAGTCTCTATGAACATAAAAATTTCAGTTTTGTTGCTGTAAAAGATTCATAGATATTGAGAACCGTCTAAATATTTCGGAATCTCGCCATTTAGGATTGTTATATGTATAGGCCATAGAGTTATGTACCATTCAAGGACACTTATCGCCTAGGTTCATTATTCAAACTTTCACTTCGATCGCATGATTACGACACAATGAATTAAAACTTAATTTTAAAATTTCGCACATCCGCCATCTTGAGGTTATGTAAACAATTGAATTAGGTTAGATGGCGGTACATTACAATCTGCAAAATCATTTACTGTACCACATTTCACTGCGCTCAGAGAGTTAACTCACGAGAAAAGTCTATTAAAATATTTAAAATTCGCTTGGTCGCCATGTTCGTTTTGTACTTTACAGGTTTATGAATTATACATAGGTAAACTTGTATCAGTACCCTTTATCACCGTACAAAATTGCAGGGTGATATCTGTAATAGTTTCGGAGATATAGAATGTCAGTGAAATATTTCGCACAGCCGCCATTTTGAGGTTATGTAAACAATTGAACTAAATTAGACTCCAGTGCATTGCAATGTGTATAGACATTTGCTGTACCAAGTTTCATTACGTTTGGATAGTTAAATCGCGAGAAAGGTCTATTTAAAAGTCTCAACTTCGCTTGGCCGCCAAGTTGGTTTTGTAGTCACCAGGTTTTTGAAAGTCTCATAGGTGAACTTCGAATAGTGCCCTCTATTACCGTACAAAATTTCAGGGCGATATCGGTATTAGTTTCGGAGATATTGAATGCTAGTGAAATATTTCGCACAGCCGCCATGTTGGATTGGTGAGACGTAACAAAATTTGAAGGGCACGGTCGAGGTCGCCGGGAATAGTGCTATGAACTTGCGGAGTTTCATTGAAATCGCTCCAGCCGTTTAGATTTTATTAGGGGGACACACACACACACATCACACACACACACACACACGGACAAAAGGTGATCTCATAAGCCTATTTTTTCAAAATTGAAAATAGGCTAAAAATGGTGTGTCTGTCTGTCTGTCTGTCTGTGTGTGTGTGTGTGTGTGTGTGTAGTCTGAATATCTGTCCCCGCTATCAATTCGAACACGGTGAAACCGAATTAAACGAAATTCGGTACAGAGGTAGCACTAGAAAAGGGCACCTCAGTGTCATGTTTTATATTGCCGCCATCTTGACGGAAAGGTAATGGCGGCCACCCAAATTTTAAATGCTTAAATCAAATTACGACCAACCTAATCATCTGATCTCTACCAATTTTTTCAACATTATACCTTTATGTATGAAGAATCATTTGACCAAACTACAAGGTCATCAGCCCTATAAATTGAGGATGGCGACCATGTTTGTGTGCGAATCGATTCCCCTATCTATTCACGCATGGTTAAACCGAATTGAACGAAATTTGGTACACAGGTAGCTCAGTAAAGGGCACCTCAGTGTCATGTATTATATTGCCACCATCTTGACTGAACCGTAATGGCAGCCACCCAAATGTTAAAAGCTTAAATCAAATTACGACCAACCTAATCATCTGATCTCTACCAAATTTTGCAACTTTGTACCTTTATGTACGAAGAATCTTTTGACCGAACTACAAGGTCATCAGCCCAATAATTTGCGGATGGCGGCCATGAATGTGTGCAAATCGAATCCCCCTATCTACTCAAACACGGTGAAAACGAATTGAACGAAATTTGGTACAGAGGTAGCACTAGCAAGGAGCACCTCATATTCATGTTTAATATCCGTATAGCACGTTGTATTTCAACAAGCTACTACAGTACAACCAACATTCAATTATACTCCTTGAAAAGGACAAAGAGTTATAACCATACCCATGCATTTAGGAGAAAGTAGGCTATATGTTCTTTACTGAACATCTTGTTCGACATTGAGACAATTGTCATAGCGTGTAATCAGTTGAAGAAGCTTGCCACGGTGGGTGAGTGGTTATCGTGTCGGACTATCAACCCCAAGCTTGCAGGTTTGCTCCTGGCCGTGGTAAGTGATTTTTGAAAGGCGACAAACATCACGGCACGCATGTCATACGTTGTTGGCATGTTAAAAGAAAAACATTTGAATTCAGTAGGCCGTGTTCATAATGGCAAAATTAATCTCGGCATTTTCCGCCAACACAAAGTTCCTCCTTTGTCTACTAGAAAGCGCTATAGTGTCAAGGAGCTTAGATATCTAACTTTATTGACTATCATAACGCTCCAAGTAACGACAAAATTCAACATGCAAGCTGCCCTTTGGGCCAGCTTTGTCAAACAACAAAGTATGCACCCGGCACTTGAGGCCATACGATATTAGTTTGAAGAAACCACTCTGGTAAATCTCGGTGCCCTGCGATGCAAGAAATTGTCGAACAGCCTGCTCAACCTCAGAATTGGTGTGAAAGTGACGTTTCGATCTTCAACCTCCACACTCTGCCGTCTTTCAATGAAAATGCAACACCAGCGACCGACCATTCAACGAGAAATGTCCGCTTCAACATACGCTGTCTGTAGGCGCTCATGGACTACTGACACACTAGTCCTACAAGCCCATTTTATCATACTGGATTCCAACACACACTTCCATTGATGATCACGTTGTCAGTACACGTCTGACTGCCATCGTGAGTTGTACTCGAATTATATCGGACACGCCAGTCTGCTACTCGTTTTCCTTCAATGGTGCACTGCGCATGCGTCATTCCCCTTCCAATGACGCTCCTTCCGTCGTTGAACCAGCCGCGGGTGTGGATTCTTCTGGCCATTGTTTGTGTTACGGGTTGTACCATATGCTCGTGCAATAAAATGATGAAACTTACTTTCGGGACTTCAGCTGTTTACGAATTACTTGCGGAGAGGAGGAATACGTCCGAGTTGTGGGTTTCTAATGTGTATCCGAATTGAGAGTTGGCACATTCATAGGGAAAACAGCTTTTAACAAGGTGAAATCATACTCGGCAAAAGCTTCATTATTTGCTGAGGAAAGACCCCTCCCAATTTGTACCTATGGAGTCGGTTTCCCCTAGCCCTAATTTCAACAGAGTGTGTGGATCATGTCAGGGTTGGCTCTTCCCTCCAATGGTAAGAGTAACTGGACCTTTTTTGACCTATCCGTAAGCGTTTTGCCATGGTAGAGTTTAGTTTACCTTGTTAAAAGCTGTTTTACATATGAATATGTTTCCAATGTATAACAAACGGCAAGCTAAATCCAATTAAAAGTTTCTAGCTTCGAATTGCATGTTTAGAGAAAAAAACTAAGGAATTGTTATGTTTGTTTTCCAGGTTTATAATACAAGTTACCAAAACATTTTAAAAAGTAATATCAGAAACGTTTTTGAAAAACTTGTAGTCGACCCATTTAATCCGCCCTGGATCTTGCTGACTTTCGAAGAATTCTTAGCGTGCAGAATACGATCCTACAGTATACTAGCCAACAACGCGATGCCTGTTGATTGGTTCATCCAGTGTGTAGGAAACACTGGGTTAGGGCCATCAATTCAATTTTTTCAATGCCGCTTTTACAAAAAAAAAATTGTAACTATGAAATTTCAGACATCTTTACTGTTTTAAGGAATGTACAGTATAGACCACTGTTTTATTTCAAAAATAAAAAAAATTGTTTTCAATAAAAATATCCGATTTATTTCGCAGAAAACAAATAATTCTGCAGATTGAGCCAATTTTACATTTTAGCACTAAAGATAGCTTCGAAACCACTTTTCAGTGTTGCCATATTAACAATTAATATTGGAGTTCTAAGTCGGTCAACAAAAAGATCATTTCAATTACTGGAATACGTGAAAAATAGCCTGAAATAAATTACATTTAAATAAATCTTATCACATGCGATTTAAAACTCAGCAATCATTCTAGGTTTGTGCCGTGTCTAGTGTGGGGTTTCGCCTAGGACACCAAGCTGGCTCATCAGTGGACTCTTGGTGTCCGCGAATGGACCCCTCCCCCCCCCACAGCAGTAGCAAACTGTACTCTTACCTCCCTTTTTATGAAGCGCACTTGCGCCTCTTCACTGCGAGAGCTAACAGTTCAAGCAGTCCTCACCTCGCTATGAAGGCTTCCAAAAAGAAGGGAGGTGAGGACTGCTTGAACTGTTAGCTCTCGCAGTGAAGAGTCGCAGGTGCGCTTCATAAAAAGGGAGGTAGAGTACATTTTGCTACTTTTTCTTTCGTGTAGCCTCCTGAGAGGCCGAGTGCAGGTCTTTCTAGTCGACGCCCGTGGGCGACCTGCGCGTCGGGATGAAAGATGGAAAGGATGAAGATGAATGAAACTGGGCAAGGATGTGGAAGGAAGCGGCCGTGGCC
The DNA here is from genome assembly GCA_946902985.2 of Meconema thalassinum. NCBI lineage: Eukaryota > Metazoa > Arthropoda > Insecta > Orthoptera > Tettigoniidae > Meconema > Meconema thalassinum. The sequence goes on along the minus strand of OX336394.1, from coordinate 207,431,384 downwards.
TGTCAGAAGGTACTGTCCCAGCATTTGCCTGGTGTTGAAAATGGGAAACCACGGAAAACCATTTCAAGGACAGCCGACGGTGGGGCTCGAACCCACGCGTCTACCGAGTCAGCAGAGAGCTTGGCCCCTTGAACTAACGCAGAGCTTTAGCCCGCGTATCCACTACTGTCGGTATTTTGCTACTGCTGTGGGGGGTCCATTCGCGGACACCAAGCAATAATGTGTAGTAATATAGTGTGTCCGCAAATTCTCTCCGCAGAGGCAAGCTACGCGGGTGTCGCCTTGTGGAACGTGTTGGTTGGCGGTGCGTATTTGTCGCTGTATACGGAGTCTCACCATAGCGCTTGTTCCGTGTTGACCTTCAACTGGAGTGGTAAGGTGGGGAATCTCTGTTCATTATTGCCGACAGTGAGTGCCTGTGCATGACAGTGTTGACGGTGTAAGTTGTGTTCTTGCCAAGTTCTTGTCTAAGCTGAGTCTTGTGGTAATGCTGACTACTGCAGAGCGTGTGTTTTTAGTTGAAGAGGTTTTCCGTGCTGGGGGAAATTTTACGGAGCATGTGAGGCGCCAATTTAGTTTAAGTTTTCCTGCTTCGAGGTATCCACATCGTGACACTTTACGCAACTTACAGTGTCAACACTGTCATGCACAGGCATTCACTGTCAGCAATAATGAACCGGGATTCCCATCCCAACCATAACAGTTGAAGGTTAACACGGAACAAGCGCTCCGGTAGACAGCGTATACTGCGACCTCAACGTTCTGCCAACCCAACACGTGCCGCAAGGTGAGACCCGCGTAGCTCGCCGCTGCGGAGAGAATTTGCGGACACACAGTGTAATAAGAGCTCCATGTTATATCGATAAACTCAAGATGAATAAAGTTGCAATAAAATCTGAATGTGGTGGTGTAAGTATTTATTTTGACTGTATGTGATTATGTAACAATTATTAATCCCATTTCTGTGTTATCGAGAATGAGATGCGATTTATTTACTAATGAGGCGGTTGGTCTTGACCAGACAAGTGTTTCTACCGTGATAGGTGATTTTTGAATATTTTAATATAGATTACTTCAAGCCAAAGAACATCACTTTCAGCATGGAAATATATTGCTTTCTGCTTTCCATTATTTTAACTACTTGTTAACAAGTGTATTTTGGAACAATAGTAGCATAATAAGCAGAAGCCTCCGTGGCTTAGGCGGCAGCACGCCGGCCTCTCACCACTGGGTCCGTGGTTCAAATCCCGGTAACTCCATGTGAGATCGGTGCTGGACAAAACGGAGGCAGACAGCTTTTTCTCCGGGTACTGCGGTTTTCCCTCTCAAAATCTCATTCCAGCAACACTCTCCACTATAATTTCATTTCATCTGTCATTCATTTAATCATTGCCCCAGAGGAGTGCGTCAGGCCTCGGCAGCCGGCACAGTTCATATCCTCGCCGCTAGGTGGGGGCTTCATTCATTCCATTCCTGACCCGGTCGGAGGCTGGAAGCAGGTTGTGGATTTTCATTTCAGTAGCATAATAAGACATAGAGTACAGGCAAGTGAAATTAAATCCCTACGAAGTAGGATAGGAGTAACAAGAAGAGACAGGGAGAGAAATGACAAGATCAGGGAAATAGTGATAGAGAAGCCTTTGAAGGTTAGGATTGAGACTTCAAGACTGAGATGGTATGGACACTTGAACAGGATGGAAGAGAAGAGGATTCCCAAGAGGACGCACGAAATGGAGATGCAGAAGAAACGACAAAGGGAGGGGAGGAGTGTGTCAAAAAGAGAGGAGAGGACTGGACCAGAGTGACGACGGAGAAGCGGTGGGAAGAGAGAACTAAGTGGAGAGGCCTATGTTCCAAACAGACCCGGCCTGGGGCTGGAAACTGGACAAAATGATGATGATGAGTAGCATATTAAGGTCAACGATGTTGTAAATATGGTTTAGTGTGCTTTTCTGATGAATATATATGGAAACAAATGCACGTACGTGCGATAAAATGAATGTAATTAAACAGAAACAATAAAATTTTGATGATACACAGCTGTGAATAGTTGAAATTACTGAAACTATTCCATCGATTTTGTCACTGATTCACGAGCGAAATAGTCATTGTAAGCTCTGTGTGTGCCCCAGTTGGATCTGGAATGGATGTCGCCCCCATGTAAACATGCAACTAACTCCTCGGGCATGTAATGATCGCTCACCTGTTAGTTCCCATTGTATCCCTTCAAGGCTGCCCATTACAACATCTATATCTCCCCTGCTATGTGCACGATAATTAACTGGAAATGATAGGCTCGGATTAAGCTCCCATAAGGCCAAAGCAATTGGTCAAGATACGGTCCCTCAAGCTGGGAGAATAAAAGACGCTTGTAGTTTTACGGTAGGCTACCATTAATCTCGCTATCATGATCCACTGCTTGCCACGGTGGGTGAGTGGTTATCGTGTGGGATTACTAACCCCAAGCTTTCAGGTTCGCTCCTGGCCGTGGTAAGTGATTTTTGAAAGGCGGCAAAAATTACGACACGTATGTCATACGATGTTGGCATGTCAAAGAACCCATTTGAATTCAGTAGGCCATGTTCATAATAGCAAAATTAATTTCGGGAGTCTCCGCCAATACAAAGTTCCTCATTTCCCTTCTAGAAAGCGCTATAGTGTCAAGGAGCTTAGATATCTAAAGTCATTGACTTTCATAGTGCTTCAAGGAACAATACAATTCGACATGCAAGCTACCCTCAGGGTGTCAAATAACAAAGCTTGCACCCGGCATCCGAGGCCATACGATATTAATATTTATTATTTTATCATGATCCACGGGACCTTCACTTTACGTGTAATCCGAAATACAGGGCTTAAAATTATATTACGAAAATTTCACATCCATTAGCCGGTAATCGAACCCCGTCTGCCTGATTGAGATACAAGCAGCTAGACCACTGCGCCATCACACCCACATAGAACAAACAAGGTGTCTTCGCAATGTACCATACAGACAGAGTAGGCATACATGTTAAGTCAAGCAGCATGACAGTACGGGAGAGCTGGAAGTTCAAAGATCAAAGATTCGAATTCCTCAAGCATTTCCACACTTCCTCCATGCACATTTTGGGGTGGTAGACTCAAATAATGATAGTTACACTCAGATCTGCAGTCCTCAGAACAACACAGCTTATAAGACAAATTCAATACTACTCAAGTACTCGAGAATTATGACCAAGATTTCCCAAATCCTTAAAACTAATTCACAGCAAGCACAGACAAGCGAGTTTTTAAGGAATATTATGAATGAAATTGGTGGTTCTGCCCATCAATTGAGACAAACGGTGCCTAAGTCATCGGTAAAAATGTCCTTCAGTGACCACTTCGTGGTGCAGTGGTTAGCGTCCTTGGCAGTCCCATGGAGGTCCGGGTTCAATTCCTGGTTCTGCCTAGAAATTGAATAATAATTCTGGCCTGAGAGCTGGCACGAAGTTCGTTCTTGCTTTTGTTGTTTCATTAGAGAGGTTTGAACATCGTGCTCATTCACCACATGTACAGTAGAACCGCTCTCGTCCACCCTCGGCTGGTTCGCCGCTCCGGTTCATCCGACCGTCCTCGAGCCGAACTTGCCCAAACTCGTAGCGGCGCCATTGTTGTTTACAAGTACTTGTTATTGCTTGTCCGTTTTAGTGCTCAGTCATCTGTCGTATCGTTTCTGTCGTTGTCCGTGTTTTGAAGAGTACGTACCAGGGAATTGTTACCGCTAGACGTGGAGTGGGCCTGTAGTGTATACATTACGTCATCTCGCCTCGTTATGGCCGCAGCGAGCGGTTGCGGAGCAAGAGGGGAATGCATGTACAGTCTTACAATGAGAACACACCGCACAGCGCACGACCCAGCACGAACCATGCACACACGACATGCGATGAGGTTTCGCTGGTGACGACTGAACGTCTATCGCAGGCGTGTGGCTGGGCGGAGAGCATTAGTTCTGATTTCCACCACCGGTAACAATTCGCTGGTAGGGTAGTACTGTACTGTAAAGTTTTTAGTGCTTACTGTTCGTTGTTTTTACGACATTGTTCTTCTGTGTTTAATACAGAGCTGTACAGTAATTTGTGTGTACTGCACAGTTGAGTGTGTTTTTTCAACATATCAGGGGTGAAACGTAAACATGCTACTATTTCATTAATTTTATTTAATTATTTATCTATTTATCGTATGGCTTTTAGTGCCGGGAGTGTCCAAGGACATGTTCGGCTCGCTTAAATCTGTAGCTGCTTCCAGCAGACACCCTTAGTGTCACCTAGTGGTGAACGTTGGAACTTTGATAGAGCGTTCCGACGAAATCTAACCTAACAATTTAGCTTCACACAAGTTTACTCTTTGGAAGGATCTTTTACACGCCATAAATCTTTGACATGGGACCGACGGCTGTACTTCCCCTCCGAAGGAAGGCGTACTGAAAGATTGTTAATGCTATTAAAAATCAGATGACTTCAGCCGGGTTTGAACCCGCTATCTTGGGCACAGCAGTTCAGCATGCTACCAACTACGCCACCGAAGCCGCTATTTCATTAATTAAAAGTTAGCATTGCTACGGAGACTGAACAAAGGGGAATCACTGCAAAAAATTACCAACGAACTCAATATAGGCGTTACGACAGTAAAAGATAGGAGAAGAAATCGGAAAGATATTGGATCATGTACAGCGACGATAGATGGTGAAAACGCTCTTAAGAATCGCAAAACATTGAAGAAGTCTAAACTTGAACTCCTTGACAACGCACTGTGGATGTGGCTCTACCAAGAAAGAAGGAAAGGAACCCCGATATCTTGAGTTCAGAATTGTTTATTTTAATGTAAATACGTATTTTCTGTACTTTCTGATAATACGACCTACCTTGCGTTTTGACAGTACCCTCAGTCCCAAAGGTGACGTATTACATGGGTTGTACTGTACTTACTTGTGTGTGTGTTGTATTTTGTTTAATAACTTGTGTTATTGTGATGGTTGTATTAGTTTGTGTATTAGTAATTCAGCTGACGATGGGGAAGGAGGCGACCATGGATTTAGATTGGGAACCATCCTGGCATTTATCTCGAAACCTCAGAAAACGCACTTCCAAATGGTTGAGGCGGGAATCAAACCCATATCCTCTCCTCTTTGTCTCACAAGGTTAAGGGCACCCATTGCCAGCCCTCAGATCTGTATTGAATTTCATGGCAGAGTTGGTAATCGAACCCGGACCTCCGGAGCGATGGCCAAGAATGCTAACCACTAGACCTCGAGGTGGTCGGAACGGAGATCGCTAATCCTAGTGAAGCAGAACTGAGAAACAGCAGATTCTATTCTGCAGCCATCCTAGAAGTCGTTTCCCACTTCTACTCCAGGCGAATGTTCGGATGATACCTAAAGTATGGTCACGGCCACCTCATACCAAAATCCTATTCTGAACTACAAATTCAAATAATAGTACAGTTATTATAATAACACAGGTTATCTGACAGATTCCATACACTCACACCTATGAATACGGGGATACATGACATCGTGAAGTCCCTAAATGAATCGACGACAACAACAAGAACAACAAGGTTCTACTGCAATTATTACGTTGTTGTTTTGTTTTCTTCATTTATTGATATTAGGTACTTATATACAGTACTTAGGTATTCACCTCTAAATTTTAATTATAATAATATATTGTATTGCAGCCAGAGCCTCCGTGGCTTAGGCGGCAGCACGCCGGCCTCTCACCGCTGAGTCCGTGGTTCAAATCCCGGTCACTCCATGGGAGATCTGTGCTGGACAGAACGGAGGCAGACAGGTTTTTCTCCGGGTACTCCGGTTTTCCCTGTCAAAATTTCATTCCAGCAACACTCTCCACTATCATTTCATTTCATCTGTCATTCATTTAATCATTGCCCCAGAGGAGTGCGTCAGGCCTCGGCAGCCGGCACAGTTCATATCCTCGCCGCTAGATAGGGGCTTCATTCATTCTATTCCTGACACGGTCGGAGACTGGAAGCAGGCTGTGGATTTTCATTTTCATTGTATTGCAGCCAATGGCCATAACTTACATAAAAGTATAATGTAGGCTAATTAACCATAAATTAATTATAAATTAATCTATGCAAAAAGCAGTTAAGGACTCGAGTCAAAGTTCGCAAATCATAGCAACTCTTGCCAGGACGGTCACACACACACAATTTGAACCTGGTTGATGGTATTTTTTAATTTTGCACAACTTAAAGTGAATACCTTGTATGGCGAAGCATGTAACCCCCTCCTTGCCCGTCTTAAATTTGAATTACTTATAAATTTGGTTTATTATCTGTGCAAAGAAAGGCAGGTGACCCAGCTGTTCCTCTTCTCAAACAACAAATTCCGTCAGTACCAGCAGCATAAGGAGAATTGGTTGTGATTTCCTCTAGCAAACTTTTTGTTTTGTTTTGCTGAAGGTGTACAACACGAATGTAGCGTGAAAGGGTTCGAGGATAAGCTGCTAGCAACACACGAGAAACGGACTTGTTTTCCAAGCATGACTTGCCACTTCCAGCTAACCTCATTGTGACAGCTGGCTTAGAAACACTCAAGATGTGTCGGTATCTTATGTTACTTTTCATCAAGTCATATGTGCTCTTGTCCTTTACAGCAGTCATATATTATTGTGTTATTAATCTGGTATCATAAACGTACAAATAGGACTGAACCCTGTTTATCGGGATTTTCGGAATAGGCGGATTTCATTAATCATATCAACGTATTGACTTGTTAAAGCGTAAATTAAGTGTGAGGACATCTGAACAAGTTCAGTGAAAGTTGGAAGGGAAGGACAGTGACCTTCGACTACTCATAGCTCACACAATCGACTGTGTTGTAAAAATGGACTCGTCACCCCCACGCTACCTATCTCGTCCCGCATTCCATACACACGACTCACTGCACTGCGCTTTGTCTAGTCCTATATATCAGGTCAGTGTTTACTCCAGCGAATTTTGATGAACTGTGCGGGCGTATTGCAAATTTGTTGAACTGTATTCTGTAATAGCATTTATTTAACTACCTAGCACAGTATAACAATACATGTACGTTTTAACCCGAAGAGACGGTATTCTTGATTTCTCCTCTTTTTAAGTAAAAAAGAACAATCGGTATTTTTCTGAACTCTGTTCGGAATAGGCGGATTTTCGGAATAGTGGGACTCTACTGTGTACACAATTACACATTGGACCAAAACTTGGCCACTGTCAGTGTATTCTCCGAGGCCCGACGTACGTAGATCATCTACCGTACAGGATGTTGGACACGGTCGACAGTGGAGCATGTGTTTTGAGGTCTGATCTTTTTCACAATCACACTTGGTTGTATCTTCTTTAGTGTAGTCCCATCCTACCAGATTAACCCTGGATCTGTCTACTCCTCATCCCAACCTATTCAGCGACATCCATGTTAGCCATTCCTTGTCATAGCCAGGTAGCAAAGTTCAGATGCTCTTTCTTAGCCATATATTCACTGGCATATTATATATATATATATATATATATATATATATATATATGTCAAGAATAAAAATTCTACACACCTGACGGTGCCACGTCCGGTGGATGCCGGAGCACCTCCCACCCAAATTGGGCGATTTTCTCACGAACGAGAGCAGCAATATGGGGGCGGACGTTGTCATGGAGGAGTTTGACACCGTCATCGTCAGCATTAATGTTGTGGCGATTGTTACGAATGGCACGACGCAACTTTACCTAAGTTAACACACCACACATATCCCAGAACACTGTCACAGGCACTTTTCTAGCAGATTGAGTCACTTTGATTTCTTTTCGTACTGTGGAACCAACATGTTTCCACTCCATAGAGGTCTGATTGGTTTTGGGCGTTTAGTGGAGACATTGCTACGGTAACAGTCGTCCCCATATACGCCAGGCATGTCCCTGTGAATTTCACTCGGTTTATGCCCTTTGGACCACAAATACCGATCTACGCTTAGCCGCTCTTAACAAGTTGACGACAGTAACATGTGCGCCATGTTTGTTTCGTAGTTGAGGCTGTTCTCGCGAGAGCTGCACATGAAAACACAATACTCTCTGTAGCGAAAAATTCGAACTATATTGTCATAAAATTTCAACATTCCAGCTGCAATACCAGGGGAGAAAAAAATGATTGTGTGTTACTTTCTGATCTGCCCTCGTATAACCACAACATTTGAACGAGACGTTAAAATCATATTGTTATTATTTTGAACTAAAAGATTGTAAGACATTTTATAAATAGAATGCCCTCACCTCGTGCTCATTGAGATGGAAATATCACCTTATGTAACGGCCGTACAACTGGAAAGAAATGACAACAAAGATAACCTTCTGAGATCTCAATTTTCCAGTCACTGATCATACTATCAATGGAGAACTAACAGCATACACAGCGCACTTTTAATATAATGCTCGGGAATCATTCAGGCTGATAATACAGTTTATCTGCATTGCCAGATTCTAGCTTTTAACGAGGCATGAAACCTTCGAGTTAACCGAAGCGTGTAATTGCATAAAGGTTAAACATTACTTAACAGTTTCATAAACATTCATTTCATTTCGTAACCAAATGCTATTTTACATTACGTGAGACCTTAACGATCAGAACAAAGTGTTCAAATATTTTATTATGAATCGGCACATGCTAAAAGGACCTCAGTCACAAGAAATTGCAAACTAAGCCAAGCATGAATATCGCATGATATAGGATCGCATCAACCATCTATGTTAAAAGGGATTGAGTCACACGCGTGGGATACCTAACACAGTGCGTCAGGGAATGTTCTCCGCAGTGCCTAGGGGCTGCTACGTTAGGTTAGAGTCAGAGTTAAATTGGCAGACATTTCGCTCACTCGCCGACAGCCAGGTACAAGCTTGTCTTCTCCAAGGTCGACAGGATATCAGAACACACGTGTGAGCTGTGCTGTGCTGTGGAAAGCGGCAGTGTGAATGCAGTAAGGGAGCGTTTAGATTATTGGAATAGTGCAACAGGATACAGGCGGTAATGTTTACTACTGAAGAGAGAGCGTTTTTGGCGGAATACGTTTTACGTGAAGGCGATCGGTTTACAGAAAATGTAAAACTAAAATTTCAGGCGCGGTTTCCTAATTCAAAGTGTCCAAACCGGGATACCGTTCGGGATTTGATAAGGAAATTTCGTGTGACCGGCTCAGTTCACGATGTACCAGGAACAGGCAGACCTACGCTGTTAACAGACCAAAAACTTGATGAAATTTCCGATAAAATGCTGCTAAGTCCAAGTACAGTAAAACAATACGCAAATTAGCTCAAGAAACAGGAGTCTCTAAGTGGACTGTTTGTTGTTTGTTTTGATACAAGCGGCGGCAGCCGCGCTGTCAGCAGCAACCGTCCGGCTCTCACCTAACGTAGCAGTGCCAAGGTACTGCGGAGAACATTCCCTGACACCTTGTATTAGCTAGGGAAATTCTTAACGTACGCTAAAAGGTTCTCAATCAGTTGCTTAAGACACCGCTTTTTCGTGTTTCTCAAAACTAGGTTGCTTGGACTGAGGCCCTTTTAGTATGTGCCGATTCTCCCGATTTTCTGAAAGATGTCCCCTTCGTATTTTGGTTTCTGCCTCCAGCTTAAAACCCCGGTAGTTTTTGATAACTTGTCTAAATTAATTCCTGTTCAGAGTGTTATCCTCGGGAATACCGATCAATTTCTGAAAGATACTTATTACTTTCTTGGAACCATCCAAATTTCTTTTTTTCTTTTGGTTTAACGAAATTTCAAACTTCCTCTGTCAGTCGATCAACGGTTATTCTGAAGATGTGACCATTAATTATACACCAGCAATCCTATTAGATGTTTGGTACACCTAGGAAATAACCCTCACATGACACAGCAAAAATATATAGCCTGAATTTAAAATACTCCAAGATGGCGGCCACGCGAAATATTTCACTAGTTTTCAACATCTCCAAAATTATCACAACGATCAATCTGAAATATTGCATGGTGGTATAAAAGTATCAAGAACGTAATTTTGCGGCTTTGGTGGCGTAGTTGGTAGCATGCTGAGCTTCTATGCCCAAGATCGCGGGTTCAAACCCGGCCGAAGTCATCGGATTTTTAAGAGCATTAAAAGTCCCTTAGTATGCCTTCCTTCGGAGGGGAAGTAAAGCCGGCAGGCCCATGTCATAGACTTATGGCATGTAAAAGAACCTTCCACTAACTCCAATTGTGTGGAGGTAAAATTTGTAGGTTAGATTTAATTAACGCTCTTAAGTTCCAACGTTCGCCACCAGGTGCTGGTTGCGGTGGCATGTAGTAGCCACGTTCAAGCTAGGTGTCGTTGACGGTAGCATTTTAAAACTGACGTGAGGGTTGGAACGGGGTGCATTCAGCCTCGTGAGGACAATTGAGTAGCTGTCTGACAGTGAGACAGCGCCCCGATCACGAAAACTAAAATTAACGGCCGAGGGGACCCAACGCGCTGATCACTCGTCACCCCAATATCAGCAGGCCGAATGGCTGGGCAGCGGTCGCTTGGTCGGCCTTAGCCCGTCATGGGCTGTATAGTGCAGGGGTTGACTTTTATTTTTGACACACTAATACAGCCATCACAATTAGCACCAGTTATCAGACAGATTCTACACACACCCAAAGTACATGGTACAACATGACCGCGTTGTCGCAGCCCCTAATCTGAGGAACCAACCAACCTCTATGCCGTTTTCAAAAACCTGTTAAATAAAAATAAAAATAAAATAAAAATGGTACCCACGCAATTTTCAAATACAGTAATTGATATGACTTGCCTAGTGGTCTAAATTTTTCTAGTTTCAAATCGCTCCATTCCTGTATATCCTCCCACAATTTAAAGGTGTCCGTTTCATCCGTATTGAGGGTGCTCTGGTGTAGACGTATTGTAAATCATCCTACAGTTCAAAGGTGTCTTTTTAGTAACAAATGGTTGAAAACGTCTCCTGCAGAATGTTATGTGTAAAGCAACGAAATTCACCAATCGTTTTAATCTCCGAGCTCCAACATTTGTTCGATCTCTGATAGTTTATCATGGTAGAGAGTCCCATTAACATGTTAGGTGGCCTGAATGTCGGCTGTGCACTTTGATTTATCACCGCTTGCCAAGAGAGGAGGGAAAATTGTCCAAGTACATGGAAGTGTTCCAGGAAGAAACGATTTATTGATGTCACTGTGCCCCTGTAATTTAGCCACATAGCCTTGAGATCGCGTATCGGCTAGCATAGCTCGTCTGACCTGATGGGCTAAGGTCACCAGGTCACGTCCTCTAGCCTGTATTAACAGTTGATTTACCAATGTAAATGATGATGGTAATTGTTGTTTTAAGGGGCATAACAACTGGGTTATCGGCCCCTAAAGGTCTGGGTGATAACGAAAATAGTAATGAGTCGGAAACCATAACGAAAACTAACAGAGATTCAAAATACTCACAAAAGATTGAAAAGACACAAAATGTTATTCAGAGTGAAAAACACTGACAAAACGGAATAGAAAATAATCACGAAAGTAATTTAGATTGAAAGTACGCACAAATTGCAGGTTAGAGTCAAAAGAAATTGACAACGTGCAATTTAGGTTCGAAATACTCACAAAATGCAACTTAGATTCAAAATACTTACAAAATGCAACTTGGATTGACAATACTTACAAAATGCAATTTAGACTGAAAATACTTACAAAATGTGATTGAGATTCAAAATACTCACAAAATGCAATTGGGATTCTAACTACTCACAAAATTCAATTTAGATTCAAATTACTTACAAAATGCAATTTAGATTCAAATTACTTACAAAATGTAATTGAGATTCAAAATACTCACAAAATAGAATTGGAATTCAAAATACTTACAAAATGCTCAACCTACAAAATGCAATTTAGATTGAAAATACTTGCAAAATACTGTGTATGTTGAAAATACTTACAAAATGCATTTGAAATTCAAAATACTCACAAAAAAGCTGCTCCCGTATTCAAAGACTTACTAAAAAGCAATTTAGATTGTCAATGTAAATGTTGATAAGTATAATCACTAGGCTGGCGGTTTTAGGTAAAATTGTATCGTATTCTGAGAAAATATTTCAGTCCCAATTGAAACTGTATTGAATATTTTGAATTCGTTTTTCCTATAATATTGGGAGTGCTCTAAGGGGTGTAGAGATGTGATCCAATGGGGTGTGATAGCAACGCGCAGCAAACCCCCTCAGTACGACCTTGTCCCATTTCTGTTAGTGACAGCTATCATGATCAGTGCTATGACATGTATTATCTTGAGTTTTTGAATATCGTTCTAAGTATTAGTCTAACATGCTCTGCCTTACAGCGTTACACATTCAATCTGTCTCAGTCAGGCCGACGCTGTACTGTATCTTGAGTCTTCTTCTTCTTCTTCTCCTCAACCGCTAGGTTGGTGGGTAACATGCAAGTCTTCCAAATCGTCTTCTCTCTCTGGCCTGGAGTTTCAAATGGCTATAAGTCAGGGCTGGCATGCGAAACGAAATGTATTATCAATTTAATTAAGCGTCGCGAAATTAAATTGTTCAATGGAATAACATTTCGCTCCTGGCGCAAAATAAAATTCCTTACAGACTTTTAATTTAGCTCCCGGCGCGAAATGAAATTCATTACAGACTTTTAATTTTGCTCCTGGCGCGAAATGAAATTCGTTACTGACTTTTAATTTGACTCCTGGCCCGAAATTAAATTCATTATAGACTTTCAATTTCACTCCTGGCCTGAAATAAAATTCGTTACTGACTTTTAATTTCGCTCCTGGCGCGAAATAAAATTCGTTTGACTTTTAATTTCACTCCTGGCACGAAATTAAATTCTTTACAGACTTTTAATTTCGCTCCTGGCGCGAAATAAAATTCGTTGCAGACTTTTAATTTCGCTCCTGGTGCGAAATAATTTTTTTTAACGACTATCAATTTCTTTCCCGGCATTTAGTCCCTCCCCGACCTGAAATTAAAATGCATGGAGCATTTCAATCCGTGTCTGAAATTAAATCTGTCTCTTTTCTTCCCCGAAAGCCTTATTTGCTTCGTCTATTTCTCCTGCTGCGTCCTACACTTAGCCACCATCTACATTCGTCCCTACCACCCCATCCTCAAAGACTTCCTTGCCCACGTGGCTGAAGTCTTCCTACATTTCATTCTAATGGGCCACCTCAACCTTCATTCCCGTTTGGCCCCAGAACTTCGAAGCATAGACATCTACCTACGTCACTTAGACGCAACCCTCGTCCCTCTCCCAAAACCTACCCGTCCTTCCTCCAATACCACCCCCGACGCAGTTATTGCTCATAACTCCCTCCTCCATCTGTTTGACGTGTCTGTCCTGTCCCTCATAGGAGGTGATCACGCTCCCGTTTTACTCACCTTCCCTCTTCCCTTCGCAATACTCCACTATCACATCACCTCCCAGGATGGTCTAGAATTTCTGCACAGCAAACTGGCGGGAATACCGCTCCCACATCAACGATCACCGCCGTACGGACCATCTCCCACTGGATGACCAGACGACGGTCGATGCATATACTGCACACATAGAAACTGCACTAAAATAAGCCTCCCAGCCCACAGGCGCCTTTCGTGGCATACCATCTACTCCCGACTAAACCGAGTGTTTTCTTCTGTCTCTACCTACTGGCGACACGAAAACCGGTTAACCGGCAAGACCTCCATACCACACTACCCCTTTCTATCTACAGGGCGATTCATAATTCCTATTATAAACTTCTGGGGGTTGTAGAGGAGACTAAGTAGATCACAATTTGAATGGGGACCCTTGTCCGGACATTTATGGTTTCGATACCAAATGAGTTTGAGGATCACTTTCATTTTACATCGCCCGCTTCACGGAACGCAAATAACATTGGCTGATGGCAACCTCTGCAGTCCCCTTATGTCATACAGTGGGCTACGTATGTCTTCTGTTTACAAACCGTAGTGACAGTGAGTCCGATTTGACGGCAGTTGTGGTCCAGTCAGGGCGCAGTACAGGACGAGACCGTAGTCCAATGATATCGTGTCGTCTGTTCGTTTACAAACGGTAGTGACAGTGAGTCCGCTTTGACAGCAGTTGTGATCCAGTCATTTAGCGGTACAGAATGGCGGCATACACTTTTGATGAGTACAATGAGATGTTACTAATGTACGGTGAAGCTGGACGTAATAGTCGAGCTGCACAATACATGTATCATGAACGTTTTCCGTATCGCCCCACCCCATCACATACATTCTTGTGAAACTACAATAAAGGCTGCGGGAAACCTGTACATTCCAACCGAGGAGGGCGGATTGTGGTGCTCCACAGACGCGTCGCACTGTCGACTTTGAAGAGGACGTCCTTCATCACGTAGAAGAGGACCCGTCGACGAGTCCGCGAAACATTGCCGATGCCGTGAATGGGTCCAAATCGAGCGTCTGGCGTGTTTTGCGCGACCAGCAACTGCACCCTTTCCACCCACTGAAAATTCAAGCAATGGGCCCGGCAGATTTCGTGCCACGTGCCAACTTCTGTGCTTGGTTTCTACGTGCTTAGTTTCTACACCAGTATATTAACACACCCCACTTTGCGCGTCACGTTCTTTTCACCAATGAAGCTCAATTCACCAGGGAAGCTGTTTTTAACTGTCGAAACTGTCACATTTGGGCTGAAGGAAATCTGCATGCCCACAGACACGTGGTTTTCAGCAACGGTTTGGCATCAATGTATGGGCTGGCCATCTGATTGGGTCGTACCTTCTTCCGTATTGCCTAACGCAGGCTGTTCCAGCCGAGCAGCTCGCTCGTGAGCAGTAGAGTACTCACCGCCTTCCGTGAGTAAACCTGCAACATGCAATACAACTCTGATGTTGGGGGCTGCCGTCACTTCGCGGTGGATACATCAAGACTTGCTGCAAGCGCATTGACTTGTGTTATGACCTTCGTCCAGTGACGTATTGGCCATCACACCCAGTCCCTCTCCAACCGTGCTCCGAGCATTACTGCTGAGTACTCGCGTGTACGCATACTCAAACTCATGGATTTGGAACAGCCTGCCTAACGGGTCCTCTTCCTGCAAGAGGTACTGGTTAAGTTCTGTGAAGATTTGCCATTAGCACTGCGTCAGCAAATGTGGTACCAACATGATGGCGCACCAGCGAACTTTGCACGTGCAGTCCGAGAACATCTCGACCAAACATTCGGGGAAAGATAGATAGTTCAAGGTGGTACAATTTCATGGCCACCACGATTGCCAGATTTAACTCCCCTCGACATTTTCCTGTGGGGCCACATGAAGAACCTTGTTTATGAGACTCCTTTCGAGTTGGAAGAAGATCTTGATGCATGCGTTCTTCCGGTAGCGCACATTATTGAACACACACCAGGTCTCGTGGGAAGTGTGCATGACAACATGCTGCGCAGGTACACGTTGTGAAATGAACAGCCGAGTCGCTACGTGGAACAACTCTTGAAGTGCATACGTGTCTGTAGTGAAGTGGGAGATGTGCAATCGAGACAAACTGATTAGGTATCGAAACGATACATGTCCGGACATGGGTTCCTAATCAAAATGTGATCTACTTAGTCCCCTGTACAACCCCCAGAAGTTTGTAATAGGAATTATGAATCACCTGTATAATGGGACGGCACCCCCAGACGACGCAGTCAAATGGGAGTTGTTCACTTACCTGCAATGTCTGACCGCACGGCACATTAGTTTTCTTGTCCGCTATGGAAAAGGTACTTGTTGCCTAATTGTACAACAAAGTACTGCGTTATGAACGTCAGGGAGGGCTGGCCCCGAGTCCGAGGTTCAGTCAACGACGATGGTGATGTTGATGCAACAGCACTGATTTTCTCCTACACTCGAGTGATGACCATTGAATGAATCACGTTGCTGTTGCGGCCCAACATTTTATGCAGGTAGTCTACGCTAATAATAACTTTGCCAATGTCGGGACTTTGAACATCGTACCGAACAACCTAATTTAATTCTCGAAACGAATGCCTAATTTCAACAACGAAATTAAATGTTTCATGCATTTCAAATTCACGCCGGGGGTAGAAGCTAAATACCGTTTGGAAATTTCATTTCGCCTCGGGAACGAAATTAAATGTCTGTAACGATTTTTATTTTGCGCCGGGAGCGAAATTAAAAGTCAGTAACGAAATTAATTTCGCGCCGGGAGCGAAATTAAAAGTCTGAAACGAAATTAATTTCACGCCGGGAGCGAAATTTAAAGTCTGGAACGAAATTAATTTCGCACCGGGAGCGAAATTAAAAGCCAGAAACGAAATTAATTTCGCGCCGGGAGCGAAATTAAAAGTCTGAAACGAAATTAATTTCGCGCCGGGAGCGAAATTAAAAGTCTGGAACGAAATTAATTTCGCTTAGAATTAAGTTTCGCTTCGATTTAATTACGCGCCGACAATCATTATAATTTCGCTCCTGAATATCGCGCTCACGGTGAAATTAAATTATTTTTGCCCCCACAGCCATGAATTTAATTTCGCATGCCAGCCCTGCAATAAGTGTGCTTGCTTTTAATGCTGTCTATTTCTTCCTCGACTCCTCTTTCCTTCTAGCTTCCCATCGAAGAGTGTGGTGCACCAGTCGGAATGACGATTCAAATGGCCAACAAAATTATTCCTTCTTCTGTTTAAGGATTCAACCAAGGTACGTGTCTCCTTTGCTCTTTTGAGAACATTCTCATTCGTGACTTTATCAGTCCAAGGTATCTTTAGTGAGTATCTTGAGTACTTGAAAATAAAGTATTTCGCTTCTCGCAAAAGCTCATATTCTCTTCTATTGATGATGTTACCTATTTTATGGGCTGTGACATAACGGTCATAATGCTTAGTGTATCTTGGGTGCAATTAAAATTGAAGTTCATTTATAATGGTTTCACCAGGAGACTGAATAGCATTTCCAAGCTGCAACTCTATTTAAAAGTAAATACAAAAACTTTAAAATGTTACTAAAAGATAAGGGTCCATTAGTCAGAAACTCTATAAAATAAGCAGATGATAAATAATTGTTCGTAAGAGAGATCAATCATTTGTTACGAGGATTATTAAAACTTATCTTGCCCAATTAGAATTAATTTCTTCCACAATCTGAATTAAAAACTCGAGTGAAATATTAAGAATAAAGCTTTGCTGGCAATTACATTAGTTCTTTGTAGTAACACCACTGAAGAAGACTAAAAATGGTTCAAACTGGTACATTTCATTAATTCTTTTATATTAATTTAATTATTATTGACTAACAATGTAAGGTGTAATACATTTATTAAATACCAATTGGCGTTCATTTAGACAACAGAAGTTGTCAATTAATTAAATCAATAATTGCATTAGGTAATAGGAGTTCCCACCAAAGCGAATCTGCATTATTGATGTCTCTTAATTGTGATTTACAGTCGGTTCTGCAAAAAAAATCTTCAGAATAGAAATATTTGGTGTTCTGTTATCACTAAATAGTGGCATATGAGTATCATCTGATTAACAATAATTCGAGATTTTTAAGGAAGGAGTGTGATGTTGTCGGTTCAAAGCGAAACCGTACCGGACATTCACCCCGAGTACAAGCTGGTCAGCAACAGCCGTGCTGCCGTATTGTTTATTTATTTATTTATTTATTTATTTATTTTATTTCCCGTGTCGGAAACATACAAATGTACAGTTGCAATAAATATAAGGGTAAAATTGTCTATATAGCACGTGCCCAATACAGAGCAACATCCAAGGCGCTCGGAGTGGCTAGCAGGAGATCTTCCTCTGCACAAGATGAAGGACACAGAGGGCAATGAAGCATGTCTTTTGCGGTTTGTTCTTGTCCACATTCACAAGACGTGTCACATGTACTGAGGCACCACCTCCTCAGATTGTCTCGGGATTTTCTAACTCCTGATCGCAACCTGTTCAGGGACTTCCTCTCTAACCAGCTTCCGTTGTGTCCTGGTGGTAGTTCTTCAGCTACTGGCATCCAACCGCAGGGTTGAGGGGTGGACTTCTTCCTTATATCCAGCCTTGCCTTCTCCGGTGAGACGGTAAGCATCTCAGATGTCCTCAGGAAGCTATTTCGGGACCTCAGGCGTTGCTGAGGGGGATTACATCCATGCAGTGGGTGGGCGTTGTTCCTTTCCACTCTTAGCCTCTCCCTGTTGGCAGCCACCTTTCTGCGTACACAGGATGGTGCTATTCCAGCCAGATAGTAGAGGTTACCTGTTGGGGTAGGCTTTAAGCAACCTGTTATCAACCTGCAGGTTTCGTTCAGAGCTGTATCTACCTGTCTGGCCGTATTGTACAAAGGTGTGAGGGGTCAGTCAGATACTGCAGAGACGGAAGTCTGAGAGTGAGAGGTCGTTTGCCTGCCAATCGGGAGATCGGGCGAGTTATGTCGTCGAACGCTCGTTAACCAAGAAGCACGGAATTCAGCCGGTACTTTGGAGCACCATAGCTAGTGAAGCAGGTAAGAACCAAAGTTTTGATTTCATCCATTTTCATCAATTTAATCCTTGTATCCATGTGGCGGATTCCCTTACTCCTTCGAGGAATATACTGGGAGTTAAGCTTTCAATCTCTTTCATTGGGGAGCATTCCCTGATTCCTGCTTCTCCTGCCACTCCCATTTACTCGTGTTGTAGGGGTGTGCTGTAATCGCTATCAGAAGCTATCGGGAAGGACACGATAACGATCCTGGTACTTGATCTTGAGAACCCCTGATCGGCCTAGGGCTTAAGTCCATGCCATCAGATGGGGACATACAAATATTCTTTACCAAACATTGCGCATGGTAAAAGACTTGGTTCCCAAGTTTTGCACAACATGTGAACTAGCTAAAAGAAATACTAATTTACGAACACCCGGGACAATGACAATTTAAATATTCGGGGTAAATATTTGATTAGTGTTGCAAATAGATTAAATTGAGAAAATAAATGTAACTAGTTTTGTTAACGCGCTACTCTCTTGATTTTATTGCATTTAGGAGAGCACCTCAGTATGCCTTCCTCCGGAGAGGAAGTAAAGCCGGCGAGCCCATGTCATAGATTTACTTGCATGTAAAAGAACCTCCACTAACTACAATAGTGTGAAGCTAAATTTGTAAGTTAGATTTGATTAACGCTCTATTAAGTTCCAACATTTGTCACCAGATGCTGGTTGCGGCAGCATATAGTAGCCAAGTTCACAGCTAGGTATCGTTTACGGTAGCATTTGGTAACAAATGTTGGAACTACTAGAAATTTATAATCTGCAGTCCTTACCTGAATTACAGATAACACACGTTAATACAGCCATAAGCTTGCCCCGGTGGGTGAGTGGATAGCGTGTCGGTCTACTAAACCCAAGATTGCAGGTTCGCTCCTGGCCGTGGTAAGTGATATTTTTTTTTTGAAAGGCGGCAAAAATACGATACGCATGTCATTCGATGTTGGCATGTCAAAGATCCCATTTGAATTCAGTAGGCCGAATTCATAATGGCAAAATTAATCTCGGGAGTTTCCGCCAACACAAAGTTCCTCATTTCTCTACTAGAAAGCGCTATAGTGTTCAAGGAGCTTAGATATCTAACATCTAACCTCCTTGACTCTCATGGTCAAGGAACAACGAAATTCGACATGCAAGCAACCCTCTGCGTGTCAAATAGCAAAGCTTACACCAGGCACCCGAGGCCATACGATATTATTATTATTATTATTAATAATAATAATAATAATAATACAGCCATCATAATTAAAACCGGTTATCAGACAGATTCTACACACACCCAAAGTATACGGGGCTACAAGACCGCGTTGTCGCAGCCCCTAAGCTAAGGAACGAACCAAAAATCAATTGTACCTGACACTGCCCTAGAGGAGTAGACCTCTTACCCCAAGATAAACTTGATGGTCTCATTCACAGCATGTCTCCTCCGTGTGTGATACTGATCATCAAGCGATACAGATTTTCAGTGTTTTTCTTTTCAAAGGGGACACTTAGAAGCAAGTTCGCTTTGTTTTTGTACCGTTTCATTGTTAACTAACCTCGATTGTTATTGTTTTCAGAAGGGCTGTTAATAAGTTATTGTATAATCCTTAATGGGTTTACCATAAGAAGTCATTGTAGTAAAGTATATATATATTCCAAACTTTTGTTGAGCAGTGTAGAATATCCCTTATTTCCGGAACTTTTCAGCTCACAAAGCTGAATTTTTTGAAGTAATTCCTCCTAGCATGTGTTATATTTTGGGACGACAGTCTCTCAAAATTTACTTACGTTTAATTTTGCCAGAAAATGCTGGTATAATTATGCCATTTAAGAGAACAACTTGAAAGCAAAAAAGGATATACTGTATGCTACTAGTATTCCAAAATCTTGTTTTGAAGTAAGGAAAGAGTCTTATGATATATCCTTGAAATGCTTTTAATTAGTTCCTGTTAACTATTGTTGATAAATAAGTAAATAAAATGTTAAAAATTTGCAGGGCAAGGTTAGGATAGGAGGTCGCCTCTGTGGAGCCCGCATCTTCCCACTATTGATAAAAAATTCTTTGTAGGCAGATGTCTTGAGTTTGATATCTTTGGCAAGGTTCCTAATTTTTTTCCCTATCTGACAGGAATGAAACATGACATGCCGAAAACTTTCCCTGTTCTGGACACAGAAAGGGATGAAGAAGAAATAATATCCTTCCAAGTTTATGTTTTACATTTCTCAACCAGAAACAGTGTGCCAGGTTCATTTAGAGCAGGGGTTCTGAAACGTTTTATCGTTTCAAATGGTCTTGTCGACTTCGTCGTTATGCTTGGGTCTAACGTTATGCGTTACGGTTACAGCGTGCATGACGTCATCATGTTGTTTAGAGCATATGGACCGAGTCTGAGTTAACTGCTGGGGTCTGCCGTTATGCGATACGGAGACGGCGAGTGCGTGACGTCAGACAGGAATGCAGGGTGACTCCTAAAGAGGTGTACACGATATCAGATAGGAATACAGGGTTATTCCTAAAGAGTTGTACAAGATGTATTCCAACCTGAACTTCCAGTTCTAGGAATTAACTTACATGGACAGGCTTCAAGGTGTTCCTAACATACAATATCGTAACGAGGAAAAGATCCACAGGGATGCTTAAAAATAACCAGAGCAAAGCCTCTTTTAAGGCGGTCTCACGGCGTAATCATGCTCGTTATATCGTGCACCACGACCAAGCGGGCAGTTGTTGCATGCCCGGAGATAAATAGGTTTGAATTCATAAGCTGACACTGGTTATCCAGGTTGTGGTTTACCCTGGTGTTTTTTCAACCCTCCCTCCAGGAAAATACACGGATAGTGCCATATTTCAAGTCTCTTAGACAGCTACACACACTTCTACAGTCACCACAAAGATACAAGTTATCAGACACATTCAACATACACAACTGCACGGGCTGATGACCAAGATGTCACAAGCCCTAAACTGACTTAAGAACGAACAAGTCTCTTAAGTGGGGAGGTCCAGCTAAAGAGCGAAATAAAATGTCAATAGTCATTCGATTGTTCAACATGCTACAAATAATATTGTGGACAAATGATGCACATATCACAGAAATGGCATGCTTGTGGCAACCAAAAGAAACTTGTATCATGTCAAAATTCTTATAATAAGAGTTTTTTAGAAACTTTTCCTAATTTTCCAAATATTTTACCGTACAGTACATCATCGTTTCCCATATATATCCCAAGTTTATAAAATAAATCCTACTCTTCTTTTTTAATGTATGTATTACATCCATACCAACAAAATGTGCCTCATTCAGGTCATTAGGATTTGTATTTGTTTTTGTATACCGGTACTGTATTCAATCGTAAAAGAAAGAACTATTTTCAGCTGCTCTGAATAAAAATGCAATAAAAGTACTTAATGTACTGTTTATGTTAGTGATTGAGGTGTATTTTGTAGGTGCATATGTAATAGACATCTTTAAAAAAGAAAAGTAGGACATCCCTCCCTATATTATTCTGCTAAGGTCCCAGTCCAGTTTTGTACCGAAAATAAGGTCCCATTAACAGCAACCTACCCATATGGGGTACCTACAGGCTCAGCATAACCCAATGCGTAAGCGAAACGCACTCACTTACTCTTTAAATGTCTCACAATTAAATAAATATCTTAAAACATGTATATTTACAATGGAATAATTAAAGAATGCAACACGGTAACCATGGTAACAGAATCTCACAGGTCCATCTATTTCTCTAAGACGCAATGCAATTCCAATTATTACATTACTGTGAAAGTTTCCAGGCGGTTATAAGGTTATCACTGAACCAAATTAAGCTGTACAATTCATCAATACATACAGTATAATGCGCTTAAGGGGGTCAAGGGGCACTCAAGAATTTGTTCACGCAATTTTCACACGTGAGTGAGGTACGAAAGGTCTTTTTCACCCGACAATAAAGGGTCTCCGAAAACCACATTTAAAGGTCCTTAAATTAACAGTGTCTGTGATATTCCAAGAAAACTAACTTCGATCTGATATACCTATGAAGGAATGACAAACCCCTAACCACTGCACCAGTAGCTGAATTGATAGTCTGATTATTCATACCAAGGATAAATCAGTCATAGCATTCATGATTGAGATTTTGCTAAGTTTACTCTTTACAACTAGAATATTCGCGGGCGAAGCCGCGACGGGTAATGCAAGTTTCTTATAAATGTGGGATATATAAGGGAAACGATGATGCACGGTAAGAAATTTGGCAAATTTTGAAGAAAAAAAAACACTCTTATGATAAGAATTTTGACATTTTAAAAGTTGCTTTTGGTTGCCACAAGCATGCCGTTACTCTGATATAAGCATAATTTGTCAACAATATTTATAGCATGTTCAACAATCGAATGCATATTTACATGTTATTCCTCTCCTAAGCTGGATCTCTCGCCTTAAGATGGACGTATTTCTAAAAGAATGAGTTGAAAATGAGACTGGTCGGTATAGAACTTAATACTCTGCATTTCAGGCATGTGCGCTATCTGTACTATAGGAAGCTAGATCAGTGCAATGCGGTTAACTGGGCCAACAGTTGATCAGGCCAACGACCAACCCTGGAAGACTGAAATCAATATTTAGTGGTATTTTCCTTGGCTTATTCCGGTCATTTCGTTGCATAATCGTTCTCTCGGCCTGGAGTGTCTTTGTAAGTGGTGAGCACACAATACACAGTAGTCTACAGTAAATCAAAGATTAGACCACAAATGTTAACTCTTTCTTTTTACAATGGTCAAAATAGTTGATTTATAAGGATGTGAGTGTGCTGAAGTTGAAAATGACAGTTAAAAATCTAGATTAGCTCAGGTTTGGAAGTTATTGTAACTTTTATGTTCTTCACATATTATAATGGGACGAAAAGAAAGTTGGTGCTATTAACACATCTGCGGGACATTATAACAGAAGTTTTGATTCCACTCAGTAACTTAAAACTCACGTAAAAGTCACAATACATAAAGGAGCAGTTTTGATTCCATACAGTAACTCAGAAACTCGTGACATAATACACTATGGAGCACTATGAAGACAAGCGATCTCAGACTGTGTTAGCCAGAAACAAAACACAACATTCAATGGCATTCCTGAAATAAGAAGAAACGAGAGCTAAACAGAAATAAGGACGTAACAAACTCCATATAGCACGTAAACGAGAGCTAAAAAACGGAAATTATTGCCATTTTTTAATTCAACGTACCAAAATCTATAAAGACTGGGTTCTTTTGTTTATGAAATATCATTGTTGAACAGTGATATACAACTGTGGTTTTGAATATTTTGGAGGGTACATACGAAATACTGGACTCAAGAGACGAGAGAGTATGCACTCCACCATAAACCGTCCTTGAAACGATTTTAACGTCGTTTCTCCTTATCACCAGGCAAATGCAGGGAGGGTAGCTTATTAGACCATGGCTGCTTCCTTCCAATTCCCTTTCCGAATGTCATTTACATTCAATCATCCCCATCTCTCATTTACTACTCTGTTCAGTTTGGGGTCAGCTTGTCACGGTGGGTGAGTGGATATCATGTCGGTCTACTAACCCCAAGATTGCAGGTTCGCTCCTGGCCCTGGTAAGTGATTCTTGAAAGGCGGCAAAAATACGATACGCATGTCATACGATGTTGGCATGTCAAATAACCCATTTGAATTCAGTAGGCCGAGTTCATAATGGCAAAATTAATCTCGGGAATTTCCGCCAATACAACGTTCCTCGTTTCTCTACTAGAAAGCGTTATAGTGTTCAAGGAGCTTAGATATCTAACATCTAACCTCCTTGACTTTCGTAGTCAAGGAACAACGAAATTCGACATGCAAGCTACCCTCTGGGTGTCAAATAACAAAGCTTGCATCCGGCACCCGAGGCCATACGATATTATTAATAGTTTGGGGTCAGGAAGGGCATCCACACGTAAGAACCATTCGTCACTTAGAAACTCAACACATTCACAACGCTATGCAAACGGTAAGCAGAATTGCATGCATGATGCGCCCAAGTTCTAAGGTCACAATATTTTCCCTTCTTCCAAACTACGTATGCCAGAACTCCTCCTAGTTGAGAAAGGAGGTGAAATTCCGGTTATAACCTTAAGGGACCTCAAATGAAGGGGATTATTATAGATAGCGATATCTTACACCACAAAATTCCCCTAGACCAGTGGTTCCGAACCTGAGGTACGCGTACCCCTTGGTCGTACGCAACGAAACGGTTAGGGGTACGCCAAAAATAAACGGTAATGGCGAGCGGCATATTTCCATCGTACGTGTCAGCCGTTATGTACCGGCACGCAGTGCCGCTATTTTAGCCAAACTAATCGCTAGAATTAATTGGTTTTCAATAAAATCAATGTTAAAAGATCTTATGTATTGTAATTGTTTATGTTCTTCAACTAAATGGTTATACATCTTCATTTGCGCAAGTAAATAAAAGTAAAATTTAAAATTGTATTTAGCATTTTATTGAAATAAAATGCATTCTAACAGCAAATAAAAAATATTAGTTATAATGCATTCAAAAATAAGTTATAAATAGTTGTAAGTTATTTTTATTTGTATTTATTAGTTAAGTACAAATTGCCCGTAAAATATTAAATGTTTTAAAACTTTACTTTTTAGGGGGTACTAGTTTAGATAAATATGTGTAAAGGGGTACGGGAGGAAAAATAGGTTGGGAACCGCTGCCCTAGGCAATAATAAATGGTGGCATCCATGACGTCATGGATGATACTAATGGTTTAAACCAGAGGTGGTCAGCTGGGCGCCCGTTTACCCTGGCCCAGTGCAGCCGGGCAGGAGTGACGTAAATGCGAGTGGCTTACCAGCATGCATACATCACAGTGTAGCGAGACGAAGTAGTACAGTACAGCTGGAATGGTTTTGTTCCAAAAACTGTGCTATGGTTGGCTTTTTGTAAATCGTTAGAAAAGCACAAAAAAAGCTTAACTCTGAATTTTAGAATAATTTGCACGATCATTTTGTCGGAAAACTCAAAAAAACTCTGAAAAGCGTTTTTCTCTGAATCGACGTATTTTAAAGAAAAGTTTTTTCAACAAAAATGTAGAGGACATTGTCACCTACAATTCGTCTCATTGAGGTCATGTCATACGTTTTCAAATGCAGAAGCTAGGTGGCGCCAAAATTTCCAAAAAAAGTGATTTTTCGCTTTTTGTCCTAGAAAAAAATAGTTTTTTTTTTTTTTTCACAAAAGAGTAAATAAGAAATTTGTTCCTCTCAAAATTGTCTGCAACATTTATTTAAACGTTTGTTTCCTCCGACTTACCGTTCCAAAGTTATAGCGCAGCAAATGCAACGCTGCGTAGTCAAGGCTACTATTGTTACTGCGGAGAGAGCGGTGGGCATAATTTAGACAGGGACCGGTGTCGGACAGCTGCCTAAGGCTCGGTCAAACAGGACGCGGGCTGTGTTTGTTAATTAGCTCAAACAATAATATCTATTTCAATCGCAACGTATCCTTCATAACTGTACACACTTCGGCAGACTATAACTTTAGAACGGTAAGACGGAGGAAAAAAATGTTTCAATAAATGTTGTAGACAATTTTGAGAGGAACAAATTTATGATTCGCTCTTTTGTGAACAAAACATTTCTCTGGGACAAAAAGTGAAAAAACACTTTTTTAGAAATTTTGGCGCCACCTAACTTCTGCATTTCAAAACGTATGACATGACCTCAATGAGACGAATTGTAGGTGACAATGTCCTCAACATTTTTTTTGTTTAAAAAAACTTTTCTTTAAAATACGTCGATTCAGAGAAAAACGCTTTTCAATGGTTTTTTTTAGTTTTCCGACAAAATGGTCGTGCAAATTATTCTAAAATTCAGAGTTAAGCTTTTTTTGTGCTTTTCTAACGATTTACAAACAGCCAACCATAGCACAGTTTTTGGAACAAAAGGGTTTCCTTTCTGTGCAGCTGTCCTGTACTAAAGCGAGAGAGCGTGCCCAGTCTCGCCGGGCAGGCATCGCGAGTGGTGATAGGGATTCAGCGGGGTTTGTTTGGAGTATAAGTGGGAAACCAAGGAAAGCCACTTCTAGGATGTCTGAGGTGGGACTCGAACACACCTATTCTCAGCTTTGGCTCACGAAGCTGTGTACCCTGTGGCAGTCCTCAGACATGAATTCCATTTCTTAGTGAAGCCGGGAATTGAACCCAGACCTACAGGCGACGGCCAAGAATGCTAGCCCCTACACAACGAGGTGGAGTCGAATTGATCCCATCTCTTTTCGGTTTTGCCCCATGAGGCTAAATCCTCAGACCAGAATTTCTTGTCAGAGCTGGGACTCAAGCCATGGACTTTTAGGTATAGAGGCGCAATACGTACCCAGACACCACAAAAGGCAGAATACCAAAATTAAATCGAATTTTCTAACAAACACTGGAATCGAATCCAGGACTTTAGGACATTTACATTACTAATACAGTATCTAAATACGTACATCGGTTCGAAAACTACGATCCCCCAAGTCCCTAAATAAAACAACTGTAACAACAAACATACAACTCATTGCTAAAACTTAATAATGACATTCACATTTTTAAGAGGAACTAATCTCTGAGTTTCTTTTTAATGTACACAATTATACCCCAACCTCTGAATAAAGCAACAAAAGTGAATTGCTTGAAAATAAGAATGTGGAAGATTGTACAACAACGCAAAAGGTTTGTTTGCATTTCATTTGATATAATGCTGCGTGTCGAAACGAACCAAAACCACTCCCCTTGATTAATCCATCCTCTGAGACAAAAGTCAGACACGCTACGTGAGCGAGTCATTACCATTAAAACACTGTCCGCTAGAAGCGATGAGGCGTGCTGCCTCTCTTTCATTCTTTCTTTCTTTCTTTCTTTCTTTCTTTCTTTCTTTCTTTCGTTACGTCAGTCTAAACTGCAGCAAAATATATTTTATTTATGGAATGTTGGCATTCACGGCCAAGTAAGTAAAACTCCATTAAATCTTCGAGGTGTTTCCCACGTCTGTTGCAAGTTCTGTCTAGGTGTAGCGAGTCACGCTCATGAGCACTCCATCAGAAACCTTAGGAGAGTGCTCAGGGACGTTGTAGTTGTCATTTGAGTCTTCAGTCTCCCTAAACACTCGGAGGGCGTCCCTGAGCAGCCTCTGAAGGTTTGTCGGTTGATTTTGGGTTCAGCTGGTATGAAACACATCGTACTGCTTTGCTGAGGGAACTAAGGGCAAAAACTTCAGAAGAATTCCTGAAGTTTAAATTACATGGACATGAAATCTAATTTTCCTCTTCCGACCCATGAAAAAATTTGTAGCCGAGATTTTCTTCGTCTGCCTTTTCTACTAAATAATGGCACAAATCATCATAGCAAACATTCATATCGAGTTGGTTGGCCTTCCAATCCGGAATGTATCTTCATCGGTGAGTTCGGAGGTGACTATACAGCCCAATGCGAGAGGCACACAATTAGCCGCAGTGATGACAGGTGGTTTCAGGTGGGGCATCAGCGCTCCTTCCCTTTCTTCTAATGAGTTCTTTGTCCTTTCTGCGCTGCCTCTTATCTTTTACCGTTCGTCAGCGGTTTCTTTCAAAAAGTATTGCACCATGATGAACTAGTGATCTCAAGGAAGAGCGATCTACGACTAAGGTCTCCAAGTTATTAATATCAATGTGACAAAATTGCATATTAGCCTTTAGTTCGTCTTTGAATCACTTCCACTGACCTCCCACACAGCGATTACCCTCTGTTAATTCAGAGAGAAAACACTCTGGGAATGCGATTATTGGGCTTGCGGATTACGTGTCCTGTCCATCTCAGCTGACGTTTTCTAATCATGGCTTCAATACTAGTTGTCTGCGCTTCTTCAAGAATGCTGGTGTTTGTACATCTGTTTTGTCATGTCACATAAAGAATTCTCCTCAAGTATCGCTGGTGATATTGCTCCAGCTGTTTGATGTGTCGACTATAGCATGTCCAAGATTCAGATCTGTAAAGTAATGTGGGAACTACAACTGAGTTGTACACAAGGATCTTCGTAGCAGCATTGACGTCATAGTGGTAAAAACCTCTAGACCTTAGTCTTGCAAAGGATGTCCCAGCATGGTTAATCCTGTGTTGAGTTTCAAAATATATATTAGCACTTAATGACAGGGTGCTGCCAAGATAAGGGAAGGTGTTAAATTCTTGAAATCTCACTCCATCGATGGTAAGACAGATGTTTCCTTGTCCTTGTCCAGAAGCTGGTTGATAGAGGACCTGGGTTTTACGGGTGTTAACTTTGAGACCAATCTGTTTGTATGCCGAAGAGAAAGCAATCAGGATGTTCATGAGTTCTTCCTGTGATTGAGCTACTATTGCTTTATCATCAACGTACTGTAACTCAACCAATGCAGCAGAAGATGTTCGAGTCCTTGCCTTTAGATGACACAAATAACTCATACTTGAAGACAAAGGACACATTCTTAATATTAATAGTACAGGGTTACAATTACAAATCATAGTGAGACACTGGAAAGACGAATGGGATCGAAACCCACAACGGGATGTTCTTGAAATGGTTCTCCATGGTTTATCATTGTCAACTCCAGGCAAAACCGGAAAGGTACTCTCTAATAACCACGGATGCTTCCTTTCAACGTCATGCCCAGTTTCATTTATCATCCTTCGTTTCACTACTAATTAACCCCTCTGTTGAGCAAGGCGTCACGAAGGCTACGTAAAACCCATCCTCCTGATAGAAAACGTGTCTCACAACATCTACGACCCCATAGGAATGAGGGGAATCACTAGTGATTCAATATGGGTCAAAATTCACATAATTACAACTGCTGCTAATGTCTGTATGTTAGGTAGACAGCCCAGAGGCTGATTGGATCCTCAAAAAATTACCGCCATAGGTTAAGTCAGTAGATGCCCACAAAACCTCAAAGAAGCACTATACTGTTTGCTGCGGTGGGTAAGTGGTTATCGTGTCGGACTACCAACCCCAAGATTGCAGGTTCACTCCTGGCCATGGTAAGTGATGTTTGAAAGGTGACAAAAATCACGACACGCATGTCATACGTTGTTGGCATGTTAAAGAACCCATTTGAATTCAGTAGGTCATGTTCATAATAGCTAAATTAATCTCGGGATTTCCCCCAACACAAAAGTTCCTTCTTTCTCTACTAGAAAGCGCTATAGTGTCAAGGTGCTTAGGTATCTAACCTCCTTGACTTTCATAGCGCTCCAAAGAACAACAAAATTCGGCATGCAAGCTGCCCCCTGAGTGTCAAATAAAGCATGCACCGGCACCGGAGGCCATACGATATTATTATTATAGCACTATAATGAGGCGTACTAAGCAAGATGAGGAGTGAGGTAATTTGCCACTGCTTTCCTCTCTGAGTCAGAACAATAACACTGACCCTATGATTAGAAACTTTCACAGTACGCACCGGCACTAATAAGATATTACAAATTAAAGGATCACGTATGTGAGTCCTGGGTCTGAAGGGGCTATAGGGAGTTGAGCTCTTAATTCCCCCAGCAAATAATTACGATGTGCGCCCCATACTTGTGACGTAGTGCAAGGTTCACTATCCCAGTGGGGTCCAGGCAGGGTGTACCAGAAGCCTGCTGCTGAATCTAACTTGGTAAACCTAGGCGTCGACACAACCGGCACGGCAAAAATCTAGAAGATAAGTTGGATATTTATAAAATTCTTGATTCATTTTGGAGGCTTGGCATATTTCGGTTATTATCTCCGAGTAGCCTACTTGGATGAACGACAGCGGTAGCTACGCTCGCTAACGTGCAGCTGTAGACCATGGGGCCAAGCTCTCTGTGGACTCGGTAGACGTGGGTTCGAGCCAAACCGTCGGCCGTCCTTCAAATGGTCTTCAGTGATTTCCCACATTCAACTCCAGGCAAATACTGGGATAGTATCTTCTGACAGGCCACGGCCACTTCCTTCCACATCCATGCTCAGTTTCATTCATATCTCACTAACTCTTCTTACGAGGTTGGCGTCGGGAAGGGCATCCAGTCGTAAAAACCATCCGTCACATAGACTTTCATCGCATGTCATCCCTAACTCCGTTGAAAACGGGAATGATAAGCGGTAGACTAACATACATATGCGAGTACTTGGATGACTGTAGAATTTGTTTAATAACCGATATTTTGTGGTAATTGCTCTAATACGTGCATTAGTAATTATTATCGTCTAGAATTGGGTGATGATGATGAGGATGATTGTTGTTTTAAGGGGCCTAAAATCTAGTTTATCGGCCCCTAATTGTTTGGGTGGAAGTGGAATAATGCCAATGAAATAAACCTACTGCTTCATTCATACTAGAAGAAGAAATATAAAACAAAAGGAGAATAGGAATTAAAAGATAGGAAGGAAATGCCCTCAATCCTCGAAGAATGAGTATTGAGAGATATGGAAGGAAGAGCGGCCATGAATGGCAAGTAAGAAAGGGGAAACAGGAGAGGGTCCACCCCAGAGTCACTGAAAAGGGGAAAACCCGGACCCAGCTCAGGAATCCATCAGGGTTGCTCACTCCCAACTCACCAGCCGAGAGCTCTTAAGGATGTAGCACTATCTAGGGTTTAGCATTAAGTGGTGGGGCTACACACACCCCGTCTTCTTTAGGGCCATGAGCAGAAGGCAGGAGATAATATGAAAAGAAACAGAAGAGGTCTGACCAATCGAAGAATGAAGTAATACACTGAAGAAAATGGAAATTGCAACACCCAGAAGGGGTGGTGCTACATTGCTGCAATTGAACATGCAGGACGAGTGTTCAGTTGTGATTCGATGATTGCACTTTCAGGTCCTTCTGACCGCAAGTTTGGACAACTATCAATACAGGATGAGCCCACCACGAGCTGCAATACATTGATGAGTTCGGCGAGGCATGGAGTCAATAAGGCCCAGCATCGCTTCCTGAGGAATTGTGGCCCATGCTTGCTGCACTGCACGGGTCAGTTGTTCCAGAGTTGTGGGTGGCTGAGGACGGTTGGACAGTTGTCGACCCATCATGTCCCACACATGCTCAATAGGACTGAGGTCCGGGGATCTGGCGGGCCATTCTAAGATTCTGATGTCGTGGAGAGCTTCTCTGGAGATGCGTGCAGTGTGAACCCGGGCATTGTCCTGCTGAAACATCCCATTAGCAATGTCCGCCATCATAGGGACAACCACTGGATTGAGTACCCTATCAACGTCTTGTCGAGCCGTCATAGTGCCCTCAACAAGCACTAATTGTGACTTCACATTAAAGCCAATAGCTCCCCAGACCATAATGCTTGGTGTTGGCCCTGTGTGCCTCTCGACAATAAGGTCTGGGCGGCCCCTCTCCCTGGTACTGCACTCGAATCCCGCATAGTCATAGCCTATATCCGCAGAGATAGAAAAGAATTGTAGGGAGGTCAATACCCAGCCAGGTAGATCAACGCTACCCTACTAGGATAATGACTAGGGAACCCTCGATGCATACCGGTCATGAAATAACACTACCGATTAGTTACACATTTACATAGAAATAAACTATCCTAAACACAAAATGGTAGGACGAGAATCTCGGCTCTCGGGTGTGAACGGTGAATTTTGAGACTAACTTGAACTGTAGTAACTAATTCGCAGTATTATCGCATGTCGATCGCAAGAATGAAATGATGATCAGATTTATAAAAAACGAACAGGCAAACAAAAACTAGTGCCTGGGATTTATTTCCAAACAAATACAGATAAAATAAAAATCCCTATCACCATGAATAAATAATCATGTTAAAATTAACTAAAACACACGTCAAATAAATCTACTATTTGTAGAATAAGTGTATCTAAATGTTCTTGTTACAATAATGTAACGATATTAAGTTTCATAAAATGTTTACAATACTTTACAGTCACCCTGTGGCTGTGTCATTAAAAATGGTCTGATTAAAAATCAGCTGCTTACTCATGAACAATGAAATTAACAATTCAAAACCCTACATTATACACGTCGTGCGTAGAATGTAACTGTCTACTCTAATAAAATGGTTATTAATAATATATGGTTTAAATATTTACATTATTTACAAATCTCGTGCTTCACACGGTTCAAAAATTACCATTAACCTTCGAGCATAAATACAATAGAGTGCGCATTGCCACACTGCGCCTGTACTGTGACGTGAAACCAACATCTCGATCAGCTGATTAAAGGGTAAACAGAGGACCTCGTAATGGAAGGTTATAGGAGTATGTGGGAAAATGATTTTTAATGAGGGTTTAAACACACATTTTCGTAATTTATACGGCATTGAGAAAAGCATCGCATGTTTCTTCACGTACCGGAAGGTAGCAAAGCTTAAGAATGTAACATATTTGGTGTTAAAAGTGGCTGTCGTGTTCCGTAATACTCATACATCCAGGATCCCATCTTGCAAATAATTAATAACAAATCCAACTGAGAATTAGGCCTACTGATTTTTGAACAGAATTGTGTTTGTATAAAAAGTGGCTGTCGTGTTCCGTAATACTCATACATCCAGGATCCCCTCTTGTAAATACTTAATAACAAATCCAACTCTGAATTAGGCCTATTGATTTTTGAACAGAATTGTGTTTGTCTAGCTGGTCATTTTTGATTGTACGCCCGAAAGCCCTAAACAAGTTCAATCTATTAACTTACTACATCATTTCCCAAATTATTTTTCATCATTAGAAATTGTATTTTGGCTAATTTTAGTACCGGTACGTAAGAACATTTTATCGTACGATGAGCTCTCATTCAGCGTTACCCTTCCACTTCAGTATTTATGAAAGTGAACAAAACAAGCGTTGGTTTTTAACAACTATGCATTACATTTGCTACATAGGAAAATATTTTAATCAATAAATTGTTTTAAAATTCCATTTTCCATGAATCATAGAAACCTTCGCAAAAATAACCCAGAATTTTGAAATTCTACGAAGACTTGACTAATTTAGGGATGCAATGTAGCCTATCCTAGAAGAATCTCAAAATTCCCTCAACCAAACGTACTGTCCATAACTTACGTTTAATATTTATTATCGAAGACTACACCGTCACATCTGTAGCATAACCTGTAATTTGACACTGAACATGATTGACGACTGCATTGTGTAGTCCACACTACATTTAATCCAGCATAGGGACATAAAGCATTTTTATGTTCAGAGATGCATTTACTAGCAGTCTCAACAAAACACCAAGAAAAACGTCTAGCCTATGGACATGTAAATACTTGGTACCTTCGAGCATAAATACAGGCCTGTTCAGTGGAGTAAGGGATAGGGTAAATTATAATAATTTATAATAAATTCCAGCATTTCCATGTTTAATTATTTTTATTTCATGTTTCGGAGTTAAGAGGAAACGTAGGCTAAAGAAATGCAAGTAATTAAGTCTCGAATTTTAGGTTTGTTTAGCAATGAATTAACATACGTATGGAGATAAATGCCCGATCCTTTTTTAAACGTCCCCTTACATCCATACGCGACAGAGTAATACACCATTCTGACTTAGTAATGAATAGAACTCACTTTAAATAACCCAATTCTATCATCACGCGTAGTATTTCAGTGCTCTAAACTACCCGCAGTTCCCTTTAGTCAGCTGATTGAGATGTTGGTTTCAACAACGTGACGTCATCAGCCATCTATTGGATTTATGATCTAAGCCATTAACACTGTCAGCAGCGCTCTGACAGCTTCATAGTGTCTCTCTTATACAAAATACAGTTCTCCAACAATGCTTCTATCAACGATAAAATTCTCAGGTACTTCTAGTGGTATGTCATTATAAATAAGCCTGAGTATCAAACAATTAAGTTAAATACAGCTTGGAATGTCGTGTCAATAAATAAAACAATAGGATAAAGATCGATGCGGAACTACTACAAGACTTGATACATTACGTGGATCATTTACAAATACTCTCAAACATAAACAATTCAAACAATAACCTCTGTGTTAGCGCTTTTTACTCATCCTGTAACAATTCGTTGCTCCAAATGGCAATATGTTCCTTCCTTCCGCAATACAGTGAACAATACTTATCAAAGGCGTCTTACTACGCTCTAAGCATGTCATACATTCTTCCTTTCCTCTCTATAAACAATCTTCACAAATCCGCACGGCATTACTTCCTTGGAAAACCCATCTTGCTATACACTTATAGAAGAATTAGTGATTTTACTACATAACTACACTAGAGTATGTTACCGTTCAGAATGCACCCCAACTTTCACCTCCTGTCTAAATTATTAAACCTCGTGCATCAAATTACAACAATTACATGTTCGTTCACATTAATACAATTCACAAAGTACTTCTTATTCCTTTCCTTAGCGCTTTTCGTTCTCTATGATCCATAATAAACTTGTTCTTTCATGTTACCAAACGTTAACAATGTTACTTAGTAGTTCGCTCGTCTTTTAGTTATTAATAAAAATAAATTCATATCCTCCCGCTTCTGGTGTAAGTTGAAATATATGAACAATTCATATTTAAGTTGTTTTTACCATACAAGACCGCAGGTAGACTAACATATCTCCTGGTCTTATCATCTCAGTTAAACAATGTTTATATTTTAATTGTTAATAAATATAGGCATCATTTGACCTCAATTGTCAATACTATGATCCTAATTTATAGTGTATATTCGTAATATACTGGTTCAAGACTATTTAGTTGTCTAACAAGTTGTATTCCGCTATAGGAATTGTATAACACTCCAATTGTTATAAATAATTATATCAGATGTATATGAACATCGTAATGTTTGTCACAGAAAATTATAGCATCTCACAATTATGCTTTACTTGATAACAATGCATTATAGACATATCAATGAATACTTTAACTGCTACGCATAGAAATTGTTAATAACAATTATAATGTTTAAATGTTCTTACAATTTGTCAATATCTACGCTCTTCTCCAAAATACAATATAATCGAACAATCGATTAATCAAGGCATCCTCAAATTATCTAAGCATTATCGAATTATCTTAATTTTATCGACTTAGCTAAGCATTATCGAAGCATTCCTTTATAAAACGAGTATCGTTTAAAAGTGAGGGTCATACAACGTTTCCTTCAGAATAAAAATACAAGAAACGCAAATCTAAGTTGAAATATGAATAAAATAACGTCTCATACGACACATGACGACGTATCAAAAATTACAATGAAACTCTACAATTTAAGCTATTAAAAGACAAAGAATAAAGATAAGAATAACTACAAATGATGTTGGTCACTCCAAAATGGATTACCACTACTACAGCAAAACTACACACATGAAACAAACGGTTGTTCTACCTTGAGACGTCTTCTACAGCTAGGGAATACCTATGTCAGCTGTCCTAGATGTTGCGTCGAAGCTGTCATCGTTCGTCTCCCAGCGATACCAGTTATTGCCAAGCTCGTTCGTCAGCTGCGGTGGACCCCTGCTCACTTGGCTTGCCACCTGTTCTGCTTCACGGCTTGAGCTGCTAACGGTAGTTGCGTCACCTTCTCGGCCAGTGGCCTGGAAACTGCGGTTCCCAGTTCGATCGGCTGCAAATGTTCTTCGTCTTCTTATCTCTATCCTGCAGAGTGGTCTCGCTAGTGTAGATCCGCAAATCCTGGGTTGACATCTCGTCCTGGTGAAGTTGGACATCTTGCTTGTGGTGTAGAAATTCACATTTGAATACTGCAAGTTGGTGTGCAGTTGTAGCTGTGTCGATCCTTGAATTTCCGTGTCACTCGGACCTCGCAATCCATGGTATAGATTAACCTCCTTTCATTTTACTTAGTTCTCCATAATCTCTTCTTCAATAGACGTTTAATAAGCTTCTCCTCCCCGACTTATGATTTCTGCCATCATGTAGACTGTGATGTAGCTTGTGATGAAATACTGCTGTATATTTATATATGAACTAGTTGTAGCAATATCGATGCTTACTGTAGATAATTATTGCCTCTGCGTGAAGTGCTGCTTATAGGCGAAGTCTCGTTCTAAAATTGTGATTCTTTTATACTCGCTGTTCTCTCCTATAATGTAAATTCGTTTCGCCGGCTTCTCTACTCATCTTCCTCGGCGATGCCTTGGTTATTTGATGGTACAACGGTGCTTATCGTCCGGGCTACTGCTGGGTGCTAAACTGCTCCTTTACTGTGCGCGTGCGTGAAACGCGTCTGCTCGTGGCCAGTCGCAATGAGAGAGTGTGACGCCACGCTTCTCCCTCGCGGCTGGTGTCATAGCTGGCTTCGCTTCGCTACGCTAGCCTCCAACACATGTATATTAATAGAAATATACTCATATTCGCTTATTATCCATTAATTTATATTTCTTTTCAACCAAATAAATTTCATTTTGCATTCTTCACTTGTAGATATGCTTATTTCTCTTAACATCTGCCAAATTTATATTAAAGCGATTCCCACAAAAAATATGTACTATTTATTGATTGGCTGTTG
The DNA here is from genome assembly GCA_946902985.2 of Meconema thalassinum. NCBI lineage: Eukaryota > Metazoa > Arthropoda > Insecta > Orthoptera > Tettigoniidae > Meconema > Meconema thalassinum. The sequence continues at coordinate 207,394,391 of OX336394.1, read as the reverse complement.
AAATATTCTGAAAAAGGCTCCTGGGTCTAGCCTCTTCTCCGTGGGTCGTGTGCATTGCTTTGTTATGATAGCCTTGCTAACCAAACTGGTTTTCTCGTGCCAAACATGAAGCTTTGTACAAAATCCAGCTTCGAATGATCGAGTTGCTCCTTGGTTAAAATCTCATTCACCAGAATATTTCCAAATAATAAATTCCTCAAAATGCTTCAAATTTCTCCAAAATCATTTCATTATGTATCATTTGCATCCCATAATAAAAATATATTTATTACATTATTTTAATTTCAAATTTCCAATTTTTCCTTCCAATGGTGCACAAGTCGTTTGAACCTCGGCTCGGTCAAAGGTCCTAAGCTGGGCTGAATTCGAGTTCAGTACGTCGGCGCACACGATTCCGGCGATCACTTCGGGCAAGACAGAAGCGCGATTCATCACTAAAGACGACCCTATGCCATTCGTCGACCCACGTCGATCGTTCTCGACACCAGGCCAGCCTTACACGTCGCTGTTGTGGGGTCAATGGAACACCTTCTGCAGGGACACGGAATTGTAAGCCAGCTGCACGCAGGCGATTACCAACTGTTTGTTGTGTAACGTGGGGTGCCACAGCTGCTCGAATTTGCGCTGCTGTGGCATGGGGTTCCATCCGGGCCATCCGAATGATGCGGCGATCGTCTCTCACAGTTGTCTGTCACGCTGGGCCTGTACCGGTCCTACGAGTGTGGGTACCTTCATTTGACCACTGCTGCCATACACGATGTACCGTAGATGCCTGTCGGCCAATACGTGCAGCGACAGTTCTTAGCGATAATCCAGCCTCACACAGCCTAATTATCTGAGCCCTCTCAAACGGCGACAGTTGCTGATAGCGTGCTCTTCTCTGCCGTCGAGGCATGTTTGACGGGGAACACTTCACTGCACAGACTGCAAGTCAACTACGCTACTCCAGAGTCCGTATACTGGAGTTGATTCCTCCGCGACCAATCACGTGGGGAGACCTGTAGCAACAATCCAATGGGTCTGAAACTTTGATTGTTTACATACCTACATGGCATCGTTCTTTTTCTTGAAAATCAACACAAACGACCAATGCCTTCATGGTGTTGCAATTTCCATTTTCTTTAGTGTAAGTAACGGCATTAGTTTTACAGTAATTTTAACTACCGAGGCTTTTAGAGACACCAGGGTGCCAGAATTTTACCCTGAAGGGGATCTTTAACGAGTCAGTAAATCTATTGACACGGCTCTTTCGCAATTGCGCACCCTCGCGTGCCAACTGACTGCTCCAGGGTTCGATCCTCCAACCTTGTGCACAATGTGCGAGAAAGTTACCGATGCGCCACGCAGCCATTCTGAAGAATGAGTGTATCAGGAGAGATGAAACAAGGGCCAATTAAGTCGGGAAAGTAGGAGACACCCTAGGCCTCGGGTACTCTTATACCGTCGGGGTTGGAAGAGAACAAGAGTTGACCAAGGGAGGTCAACATGAAATATAATAGAGAGAAGCTCGGCACAAGTAAGTGGAACAAATGCCGGATTCAGCTGGAGTCCTGTGGTCACCAACCCACGTCCAACTAGACGTGAACCCCTGGGGATCTAGGATTGAAAGAGATTCCCCAGTACTTTAGGGAATATGAAAACCCGCGGGGAAGAACCATATTTAATAATAAACTTTATTGCGCACAATGTGCATATAGGATCACAATATTATAGTAATGCAGCAAAATATAATAAATAACAACGTGACGACCAATGAGCTCTCAATAAATGTCAGTCCTTGATAAACTCACTAATCGAACCTGACCTCGAGGAACACTTCTGGATGTGAAATCTTTCACATATCTGGTCACATAGCCTGCACACACAGTTTGTGTTCGCTTCATGGAAAACTTTGTTTTTACACATCTTGAAGTGGAACCCGTGGACAGCCAGTCTCGTGACTATATGCCTCAGTTGGTAGCCCGTTTCCATCCATTTCCGATCCGTCATGGCCTCCATTGAATAGAAGTCCTCCCAAATGCCCCTCCTTTTTTCCCTTAGCTTTTTTCCTGGTAGAATAAGGTTGCATCTCAGGGAAGAACCATATTTAAGTAGCAGCTTCAGCACCGTGATTCAAACCCTCAATTTTGGGACTTGCAACTCCCCATTGCAGTCGGGATGTATGACGTAACGCGCACAGTTCGAGGAAGTAAAATCCAGAATGCCAGCTGGACTACATTTTCTGGTTAGCTGGAAGTAGGAACAGTGATGGCGCTCATTCCTTGGGACTATTATGTCATCCAAGAGAGTGCGGCTGTTATATAATAATACTCTGGCCCACCTAACCCACAACAAGTGTATCTGTTGGAAATTTGAACTAGGAAATGCAACTTGCATTTACAAAGTTACCACTGTACTGTGTTTATGCTTGTAATCAGGATCGGTGCTAGGGGTGGGTGTGCAAAGACTCCCTCCCACCTAAGCAAATCTCCAACGATCCGGCCGCTGACCCGCGGGTATGTTAAACAACATGTTCCTATCGCTTGGTCTATAATAAGTTGAAGTTCCCCCGCTTCACTGATAAATATGGAATCATGGATATGTTTCTAAAAATAATAATAATATCAAAACCAAAAGCAACAGTTCCCTGCTACGTTAACGTCAAGAAAGACCTCCAAGAAATGGGCCTACGGCCAGATGACGTGCACAATCGAGACCTTTTCCGAACAAGCATCGTGACTTTTGGGACTTTTCGAGATGAGAAATGGACAACCGGTGCAAAGTGGTCGGATGAACGCCGCGATCGACACAGCAAGCTAATGAAAACCTACTGGATCAATCGTAAATTGAATAAACGCCAGAATGTACATATAGTAGAACTTATCGTGGTCCGTAGTTGGCCGATTAGCGAATAATAAATAAATAAATAAATAAATAAATAAATAACTACCGTGGCATTTCCCTCCTTCTGATAACCTATAAGATTCTCTCGAAATCTCTTCTTACCAGGGCAGAGAAACAACTAGATCCACAACTGGGAGAATATCAAGCCGGTTTCCGGAAAGGGCGATCATGCGTCGAACAGATTATAAACCTCAAATCTACCCTCTCCTATTTGAAGATCAGGAATAAGAAATTTGTGGTGACCTTCGTAGACTTTAAGAAGGCCTATGATTCTATTGATCGCAACACCCTGATCCGAATCCTAAAAGAATTTGGCCTGGACAACAAAACCAGAGCGATCATCCAACAATCGCTGACCAACACCGCCTCGAAGGTGAAGTTTAGGGGCGAATTATCAGACACCTTTGTAATCAAGACAGGAGTAAGGCAAGGAGATGGTCTCTCACCAATACTCCTCAACTGTGTCCTCGAGAAGGTTATCCGTGAGTGGCGTAAAGAACTCAATAAAGAAGGAGTTGCAAGCGGAGTCAGACTGGGTTACGGAAGCCGGAACATCACAATTGACTGTCTAGCCTTTGCCAATGATCTTGCAATTATTTCTGATTCATTAGAGACAGCCATGGAACAGATTAATCAGTTTAATGCACAAGCAGCGAAGGCAGGACTCCAGATCTCCTTTGAGAAGACTGTGTTCATAACTAATATCATACCGGCGCCCGAACACCTTGCTGTGGAACAAGGAAAAATTAAGGGGTGTTGGCGAATTGGGCCAGCTAATCTCCCGAATGGATCTTTCTTATCTTGTCATTCCATCGCACAGTCCTTTTTGGCCAGTTGCCCCTGGCCAATTCTGGTTCTTCCGCTAAACTTATCCTCCCCCACCACTACCATTGTGAAAACCCAAAAGAAGACAACTTATTTGTTCTTGCAGAATTTCCTGTAAACACTCTGCTTGCAAGGCTGTACAAATTGCACAATTCACAGAAACAAACATTATGCCTTAATTCTTTTAAAAGGCCACATCAGTTAAAAGTTACCTTAAACCCGTTACATTATTATTATTATTAATTATTATTATTATTATTATAATTATAATTGTCCCCCGTGGTGTATGGATAGCACACTTTTCTCTTACCGAGGAGGCTCTGGATTAGATTCCAGCCATAAACTTAAGATATATATAATGTTATTGGTTTTACGTCTCTTTTAACTACTGTGGCCGGGGTGCCTGAATTTTGTCTCGAAGATCTTTAACGAGCCAGTAAACCTACTGACACAGCGCCATCGCAATTACGCACCCACAAATGCTAAGTGTCTGCGCCAGGATTCAATCCTGCAGCCTTGGGCACAGTGGGCAAGATCCTTACCAGTGAGCAACGCAGCCAGTCATACTTAAGATCTGACTTGAGGGCTGGAAAGGGGTGTCTTTTGTCGTTTATTCATTTTGAAGGCTTTGCGATCATGTAGTGCTGTGTACTTTGGTGTGTGTGAAATCTGTCTGATAATCTGTGTTATTGTAACTGCTGTAGCGTACTATTGTGTAAACTAGTTGTAATTTGGATAGGATATGGTTAGAAGGGCGCCATGGCCTAAATTTAGGTACAATGTAGGCATCTGCCTGGAGTACAAATGAGAAACCATGGAAAACCACTTCCAGAATGGCTGACGTAGGAATCAAACCCGCCTCTTCTCATTTCTGCATCAGCAGAAGAAAAGGTGTACACTCAGCCTCATCAGGACAATTAAGTACCTGCTTAACATGAGAAGTAGTTCCCCATGACCTAAAATCGAGGTGATGTGGCTAAGGGTGTCGTCGCGCAGGTTATTCGTTCTCCACAATTTGTAGGCTATGAGCTGGGTTGCAGTCGGCTTGATGTTTGGGTCCTCCCAACCACGGGTTTGTTAGACCATTATTGTTGATTCATTGAGGGGCTTTGCGACAACGTCGTCATGTAACCCCGTGTAGTTGGTTGTGTGTGTGGAATTTGTCTGATAACTTGTCTTATTGTGATGGCTGTATTATTGTGTGTAGTTGTAATTTAGATGAGGATTGGGAAGGAGGCAGCCGTGGCATCCAGTCCGGACTCAATCTGGCATTTGCCTGGAGTAGAAGTGGGAAACCACGGTAAACTACTTCCAGAATGGGGAGGTGGGACGAACCCTCCTCTACTCAGTTTTAACTCACGAGGCTAAGTGTTCCCCGTTCCAGCCCTCAAACCAGAATTAAAATTCTTGGCAGAGCCGGGTATCGAACCTGGGCCTCCACGGTGGCAGCCACTACGTAACGAGGTGGACATTGCTCAGTGAAATTACATCTAAAAATACTAAAAAATGAATGAAAACGACTATAAAATAAACTATTCCATCAAACTGAAATATGGCGACAGTTTTACTGAGGATTCATAGAAGCAATCCTGTTTTATTAACTACTCAATTACCTACTCTCATTAAAATATACTTGAATTTAACAAGGAAATGGCAGTTAAAATGTCATTCTTAATCTTAGCGTTTCTTTGAACCATATTAATTAAAATCTCCAAAACCAACTTCCGGATTGACAAAAATAAAAAACGATTAGCTGGAGTAATTTAATACAGCAATACTTTGGAATTAATTTAAATTATGTAGAACACTTTTCTCATTTAACTTAAAACAACTCGTTTACTCGTGTCAGTCGTAGGATTCTTTTTTCTAATAATTTACAAAACTAACTACATTCCCCGAACAAGTCGCTTTACTAGCCTATGAAGAGTATTTTAACATTTTTCATCGTATGAGAAAAAATATACGATGCATTAAAATTATGTAAAAGAGTATCATATTGGTAAATATTAACGTAAAATTGTCTAAAATGCATGAAACATAAAATGGCAAAAATATAAAATAATGTTGAATTGAGCGTGTGTTATTCCCCTTCGCTACTGCGTAGAAAGTATTTCTACGGCAATGGGCGTCGTATTACTGTAATTTGAAAAGGAAACATATGACATTTCAACAGCATCTGCCCTCTAGTCATCACTAAGAGAATTTATAAGGTAGAATTTACTTGGGATATCTACCCTTTTCTCGCCGGGAATTAGGTGCCATGAACGTGGTGGTTTCTTTGACGGCCGGATGCCTTTCCTGGAGCCGACCTCACAACATGAGCTACTGAGAGAAGAAATTAATGAACCTAAGTAAGGAGTTGGAAGGAAGCAGCCGTGGCCTATTGGAAGGGTCAGTTCCTTAATTTGTATAGAGTTGAAAATAGGAAAGCACGGAAAACCATTTCAGTCTGGCTGCGTGGTCGAAATATAATTGCTAAATAATATTGCGACCCTTGATTTGTATATAAATATAATTTACACCAATTAAAATTCAGTACACGGGGCTGATCGACAAGCTACCCCAGCCCTTAAAATGAATCTCCAACTGTTAATTACGTTACTGGTATTAAGTATGTTTTAATTTCATCTAATAGGTTAGGCTATTCAATGAAAATTGTTCTCTCGGTTTATTAAAAATTAATTTTGTTCATTCATTAGTGTATGCAATGAAGATCGGGTAAAATATTAGAGCTTGCACTTAGGTTATATTAACGCTGTCAGTTTATCGAACACAAACTCATGGATGTCCATATTTGTGAAACTATTGAGGACATATCGTATTCCTTGTATAAAGCTCCTCCACATACAATAGTTGTCACCATATCCTGAACGCTAGGTCATACATAGAGTATGTGAATTTATAGTAATTGACACCCCTGGGACCGTCAAACAGAGCCACCTCCCCTCCAACAGTTTAATGACGAAATGTTGGAACATGTGAACAGTAACTTATGGTATGTGTTGGCTGCAGAGTGGGGGAAGAGAAGGGAGTTAGCTAATGAGCAATAACTGGCCGAATTGGACTATGTCTTATCAAAGGGGCAGATCATGGTGGCCAGAAAAGTCTGTCCGATTTTATCAGTGTAATTAACTGGCCCAATTCGACTGCGCCCAAATTAAGCGAGTTGCAAAGTTTAAGTACCTGGGAGAAATTATAACACTTAATGTACAAGAGAAAGAAGCATTCACATCACGCATGAGCAAAATGGAAATGGCCTACCATTTAACTAAGGACATCTATAAGAAAAGATCAATATCCTTCAACGCAAAACTAAAACATTACTGCATTGTCATCCGTCCGGAGGTCTTGTATGCTTCTGAATGCCTCACGATGAACAAAAAAGGCTTGGTCGAAAAACTGGAGGCCAAAGAAAGGAAAATTTTGAGAAAGATATTGGGTCCCATCAAAGACAACGGGGAATACAGAAGACGGCATAACCATGATCTATATACTCATGTGGAGAAGATAAGTGACGTCATCCGGAAGAGAAGGATAACATTTTTTGGACATGTGAAACGAATGAGCCCAGCGAGACTGACCAACCGCAACATAACTTACTTTCAGGAGAGGAAAACAAAATGGGCCTGATTCATTGAACTGGATAAAGATCTGAAAGAAGTGGGGATATCACCAACAGACATTCAGGAGCGCGCCCCACTCAAAAGGAAACTTCAAGCTTGCAAAGGTTTCCAAGAAAAACCGAAGCTGAAAACGGGAAAGATTTGGACCCAGGAACGGAAGGAAGTCCACCGAGAACGAATGCGGGCGTACAGGGCAAACATCAAAGCCAGTAGGAGACAGTTGGAATGACGCGGTCCATAGACGGCCTATACGAAATGAATGAATGAATAATGATATTATGGTGTAAGAAGCCATTTTCAGTGTTGCGTTAGTAAACGAAAGTTTGATGCTTTTCTGTCGGTCAACATGAGTTTTCCCAAAGGAGATGGGTTATTCCCTAATCCTGAAAAAAAAAAAAACATGAGATTAATAAATACACTTGGGTGACCTGTTTCAATCGTCAAGCGATCATCATCAGATCCATTACACTTAGGCCCTAAAATTTACGTCAGAAAGTATGGGTGAAGTTCTTTTGAGTTTCATTTAAATCGCTCAATCCATTTAGAATGTATTAGGAGAAACACGTGGACATAAGGTGATATCATAAGCATATATTTCATATGCTGAAAATAGGCTAAAATGGAGAGCCACGGGAAACCACTTCTAGAATGGCTGTGGTGGAAATCAAACCCACGTCTTTTAAGTTCTGCCTCACGAGGCTGACTGTTCCCCCGCTCCAGCCATCAAACATCACAGAAGGCGGTTGAATATCAGAGTTGATATTTAGAGTAAATATATGAAGTTTTATGCATCGGAAACAGCATTTGGAAAAATAAACCTCTTTATTGAGCATACCCTTTTGAAAATAGTTTCAATAATGCCCGAGTGCATTCATGAGATAAAATGTAAATAGATGCACCTGAAAGCTGCTTTGAAATATTTATAGAGAAATTAAAGATCAAAGAGTTGGACGCTTTAATAAACACACGAGTTAATTTTATTTGCTCATGAGAGAGCACAGCTGCGGTTACAGTTACAGAGAAAGGCACTACTTAAAGTTATTAAAACTCCAACTAATCTAACTAAATTAGTAATTATTTACAGTTGTAGTTGTTGATTCTTTTTAGAAGGTTTGCAACACAATGGTCTTGTAGCTCCCTGTGCTTGGGTGTGTGTGGAACATGTCTGATGATATGTGTTATTGTGATGATTGTACTATAGTGTGCGTATTTGTAATTGGTGCTAGAATTGAATAAGAGGCAACCGTGGCCTGACGTATGGTAGAATCCAGGCACCTGCCTGGAGTAGAAGTCGGAAACCCATGATTCACAGTGAATCTCGTTGGGTGGTTGGTTGGTTCTTAAGTTTAGGGGCTGCGACAACGCGGTCATGTAGCCCCGTGTACTTTGGGTGTGTGTGAAATCCGTTTGATAACCGGTGTTATTTGTGATGACTGTATTAGCGTGTGTTATCTGTTATCTGCAGACTTTTGAATTTTTCAAATAGTTCCTACTTTTGCCACCAAATGCCACCGTCAATGACTACTAGTTCAGAACTTAGCTACCAGACGCCACCGCTGTCGGCTCTCGGCAACGAACGTAGGAACTTAAGAGCACTGTTTACATTCTTAACCTACACAATTTTGCTTCACACAGGTGTAATTAGTGGAAGGTCCTTTAACATGCCATAAATCTATGACATGGGACCGCCGGCTTTACTTCCCCTCCGAAGGAAGGCATGCTGAGGGATTTTTAACGCTCTTAAAAAATCCGACGACTTCGGCCGGATTTGAACCCACGATCTTGGGCATAGAAGCTCAGCATGCTACCAACTACGCCACGGAAGCCGCTGTGAATCTCATTATTAGGAAAGATTGTTCTATTCTATGATGTTGTATTATATGTTTATGTTGGACCATGCCGAAATATAAATACGGGTTCATTATCTATGTGCGCGCGAGTAAACACGCCAAGCTAAGCCGGCTGTAACTAGCACAGATAGCGGCCTCGCGCACCTGGTTCAGCCGGTGGTGGCGCGCACTTTCACACTTTTACCAAACCTGTTCCATAATGTGTACTTACAGTGCTCATAGGCGATGCTGAAATTGTCCTCCCTCTCTTGTAACACACACCTGACATCTTCTGATGAAAGAATGTCTGTCAACTCTTTTATTATTTACCGAGCCTGTTTCCTTGAATCGTTTAGCGAGCCTCCTAATTGTACTGGCATTAGGCACAGGTCTTCCTGGAAACTTGATTCGAAAGTTCCGTCTCGTTTCAGAACAAGACTTTCTGCTTTCATATACGAATTATGGATATACACACGTTCATGCAATGTGAATTGGTGTCTAGGCATGACCAACAATCACAGTAATAATACTCACTAAACATGCAACATTAACGTCTAAGCTTTGCAGATACAGGTCCATATAAATGACAAAACACGTGTGAATTAACTATATAAGTCAACGCAGCGCGCTCACCACCGGCTGAACCGGGTACTCGCGGCCGCGATCTGGGCCAGTCACAGCTGTCTTAGCTTGCCGTGTTTACTCGTGCGCACATAGATAATGACCCTTTATTAAATGCCAGAAAAATGCATCTTAATGAGGCTCATTATAGTTCACGTTTTATTATGATACAGGTTCTCCACCGATCAGAGCCCAAGTTTTTCGTTACGATTAGGTAAGGATAGTGTCGCACCTGCACTCAACACACTCAAAATCCAACTTGTCGGACATGAATTACATGCTTTGAAAGTTGACAATGTATAGGATATCGGATCAACTATTGTAGTTACAATCCCAAACACAAAAGACAAAATCAGCACGAACCTTTACGGTAACAGGAAGATACTAGGCCTATGAAATATTCAAGAAATGTATGAATCAACGTCCAGAAATTTGCTACACTCCATCGGTCTTTATAAATTACCGACATAGAAAGTCCACCGTCCAAACTGTTGGCATAAATAAAATAGGAAATAAGGTTGGTCCCTCAGTTTAGGGGCTGCGACAACGCAGTCATGTAGCCTCTAGGGAATAAGGGAAGAGAAATATCACTGTACCTTAATCTCCCAAACTCCAATTTGTACACAGTGCATTGATTTCGTAGGAGTTCGAAGACAGTTTTAGTGAATGCTGGTGGTGATATAACCACACTAAAACGTCATGGAGGCTGTAAATCCATTACTGTGCCCAAGTATACTATGCTATGCTATTCTCGCTAATTATGCTATTATGCTACACAAAATACACATATTAACATCAATCCACCTTCTACTTCGAATATTCCACAACCACACGGCACATTCCCGCAAATTCACTTCACCAATAGGGTTATCTTATGCAAAATATTTCCGCTAGATGTCGTGACTGTTCTATGTTGGACTCAATTGGTTTGCCTTCCGTTGGCATTTTATACGCATCGAATTTGAAGAATGACTAATTGATAACACGAAAAATATCTAAGGCGTTTGCACCAGCCTTTTGTTTGTTATTTGTGAATGTTATTTGAAATTCAGAACAAAATTTATCCACATAGCACCTGTGCGCTATCTGTTCTTGCTAGTTGAGGATATCCCTTTTGTACAATGAACAATGTTTCAAAGCTATGGTAACATAACATTGCAATGGTCTTTGATCCGTAACTGGGAACCCAGTGCATGGGCTCTGTTCAGTAAATGCAACTAACGGAATCTCGACAGATATTTATGAATATTTATGTTCGAACATAAAATAAAGTTACAACTAACGTCGAACAAAACAGACGTTTGCAACTCGCCCATAATGGTAATTAAGGTTTGATGCATTGCGATCCACGTATGAATATTATGCACGTGTAAATAGTTAAGGTATAGAACATTATAATAAAATTAGAGCATGCACCCTGACTTCTACTTGAGGTTATGGGTACTTAACCGTTAGAGTATCCTATTCAAGGACAGTCGTCGCACAGGTGTTGTAAGGCCCACAAATAAGTTTTAGGTAGATTTCATTAGAAAGCTAACTATTGCAATGGGTACCATATTTCGACTTCCGGAAAATTTCGACATATCTTCGCGTCTCACATCCCCCAGACCCCAAAACCACCGTCAGTTCAAAAGTTTATACATAATTTATGTATATATATATATATATAATATATATATATGTATACAAGCTGACCCGGCAGACGTTGTCCTGCCAATCAACGAAAGTGTTGTAACTTTGTTTCTTGAAGTGCTTTTGGATACACAATATTTTTCTTCAATTTCTGTTAACTGCCTCTAAACTATCGTGAATTGAATTAACTAATTTAGAAACATTCGTTGGAGCGTGCACAACAACTCTTCAAAGTTTCATCGCAAACGGATAAATGGCATTTAACGCAAACGGGATTGGTTTAAATGATTCGTGCGCTGTCACTCATTTGTTGAATCTACTCGTGCTCTACCAACTGTGAAATGGATTTACTAAGTTAGAAAGCTTCACGTAAGTGTAAGATACACAACAACTCATCAAAGTTTCATCGCAATCGATGAATAGTATATGAACGCATACAGGATTTTGTTGGAACGCTTCGCGCGTCGTCACTCATTTGTTACATCTACTCGTGCGCTACCAATATTGCAAAATGGATTTACCATGTTGAACACCTTCCGTGGCGTGTACACAACAACTCATCAAAGTTTTATCGGAATCGGATGAATGACATATGAACGCATAAGTGATTTTCTTTAAACGATTCGCCTGCCGTCACTCATTTGTTGAATCTACTCATGCACTACCTATTGTAAAATAGATTTACTAAGCCTGAAACCTTCTATTGCGTGTACTCAATGATTCACCAAGGTTTGATCGCAATCGGATGAATGATGTATGACCGCATACGGGACATTGTGGAAACGACTCGGACGCCGTCGCTCATTTGTTGAATCTACTCGTGCGCTACTTCTTAAAATCTGGATTTACTAAGACAGAAACATTTCCTGGAGTGTACACAACAATTCATCAAAGTTGCATCGCAATTGGATAAATGGTATATGGACGCATACGGTACTTTGTTGAAATGATTCGCGTGCCATCTCACATTTGTTGAAACTACTCGTGCGCTAACTATTGTAAAATGGACTTATTAAGCCAGAAACCATCCGTAGGGTGTACACAACATCTCACCCAAGTTCCATCGTAATCGGACGAATGGTATTTGAACGCATACGGGACCTTATTGAAACGCTTCGCGCGTCATCGCTCATTTGTTGAATCTACTCGTGCGAAACCTCCTGTGAAATGGATTTACTAAGTTAGAAACCCTCACGTAAGTGTACACAACATCTCACCTAAGTTTCATTGCAATCGGATGAATGGTATATGAACGCATACGGGACTTTGATTAAAAGTTCGTGCGTCGTTGCTCATTTGTTGAATCTACTCTTGAGCTACCTATTGTACAATGGATTTGCTAAGTTAGAAACCCTCACGTAAGTGTACACAACATCTCACCCAAGTTTCATCGCTATCGGACGAATGGTATTTGAACGAATACGGGACTTTGTTGAAACGCTTCGCACGTCGCCGCTCATTTGTTGAATCTACTCGTGCGCAACCTCCTGTGAAATGAATTACTAAGTTAGAAGCCTTCACTTAAGTGTACACAACTACTCATCAAAGTTTCATCTCAATCTATGAATGGAATATAAACTTATACGGGATTTTGTTGAAACGCTTCGCGCGTCGTCACTCATTTGTTGAATCTAGTCGTGCGCTACCTAATGTGAAATTGATTTACTAAGCCAGAAGCCTTCCCTGGAGTGTACACAACATCTCACCCAAGTTTCATCGCTATCGAGCGAATGGTATTTGAACGCATACGGGACCTTTTTGGATCGCTTCGCGCGTCGTCGCTCATTTGTTGAATCTATTCGTGCGCTATCTATTGTAAAATGGATTTACTAAGCCGAACACCTTCCCTGGAGCTCACTCAACATATCACCCAAGTTTCATGGCAATCGGATGAATGGTATATGAACGCATACGGGACTTGGAAACGCTCTAACGTGCAGAGACAAACAGTAGAATTCGACATCACTGCCACCTTTGGTATAAAACACAACTTTTCGCCACGGGCGGAGTGTATGTAATGGCGGTAGTTGCACAGGTTGCGACTAGGTGTCTCTAGCGTGCAGAGACAAACCGTCCAAAGACATCAGCTTTCACGAAGGCCAAGGCTAGTGGTTTCCATGACGACTGTTTTTGGCTGTATATTGTGGATCTAAAATTGTGTGTAAATTGTGGTTCTAAAATGGTGTTCATTCCACCTACCGGGTCAGATTGTGAATCTAAACCATACATGGACCCACTCTAATATACATACCAAATTCCATCAAAATCGGTTCAGTCGTTTAGGAGGTGTTCAGTCACATACACACGTGTCGAAGAATTATATATATAAAGATATGTATATCAGTTTCTTGTGGACACGATAACTGCCGTAATTTTGCACCAATCAGTTTGAATTTTTTACCGAATATGTATACATATAAAATCTCTGTCGAGTTCGTTACTGGGCTAAATCGGTCGAAGGGGGAGAAAATGGGGGGCTTTTTTCGAAAAAGTGAAATATTGCTATAACTCTCTTAATATGTGAAATATCTAATCCGTTCAAAGTTCATACTATGTGTTGGATAAAGCCCAAAAATGTATGTTTAAAGAGTTTTTTATAGCACCAACCATTGGCAAAAGGGGTGGGAGAAAGTGGGTTTTTCGTGAAACATTAATCATATCTCTCTTAATAGGCACAATATCAAAACCGTACAAACTGGACAATATTCCCCTAATAATTACCTAAAACTTTTGTCTGAAAGAATTTTTGATATGACCCACCATTACGCCAAGGGATGAGACAAATGATTTCGGAATTATAAGAAAATGCCAAGAGCTATCAGAGGTTGCCATGGCAACACTACTAAATTGATGAGGGATGAGACATCAGACGTTGCCATGACAACGCACTTGCACGAGTTCAGATTCAGATTTCGATCTGACTAAGTGTGAAGCGGCTTCGGTGACGTAACTGGTAGCATGCTGAATTCTATGCCCAAGGTCGCGGGTTCAAAGCCGGCCAAAGTCGTCGGATTTTCTAAGAGCGCTAATAATCCCTCAGTATGCTTTCCTTTGGAGGGGAAGTTCCAACGTTCGTTGCGAGTTGCTGGTTGCGGTGGCATCTAGTAGCCAAGTTCACAGCTAGGTGTCGTTGACGGTAGTATCTGGTAGCAACATTAGGAACTACTGCTTGAAATTGACCGTCTGCAGTCCTTACGTGAATTACAGACTAATACAGCCATCACAATTCACACCGTTTATCAGACAGATTCTACATTCACCCAAAGTACACGGGGTTACATGACCGCGTTGTCGCAGCCCCTAAACTGAGGAACCAACCAAAATCTCTGCGGGAGATATAATTTTGCGTGAAGAAGTAACAGACCGTTACATATTTACACATCAGTGTCGAAACCTTGCATAAGGACAGTGTGACCACAAGTATAACAAGATGTTCAATAAAGAACATATAGCCTACTTTCACCTATATGCTTGGGTATTGTTATAACTCTTTGTCATTTTCAAGGAGTGTAACTGAATGTTGGTTGTAGTAGCTTGTTGAAATACAACGAGCTATAGGGATATTGAACAGGAATATGAGGTGCCCTTTGCTAGTGCTACCTCTATAAAAAAAATCATTCAATTCGGTTTCATCGTGTTTGAATTGATATGGGGAATGGATTTGCACACATACATGGCCGCTATCTGCAAACTATTGGGCTGATGACCTTGTAGTCAGTCATAAGCTGCTTTCCACAAAAAGGCATGTTGTTGCAAAATCTGGTAGAGATCAAATTATTAGGATGGCCTTAATTTGATTTAAGCTTTTAACATTTGGGTGGCCGTCATTCCGTTTCCGTCAAGATGGCGGCGATATGAAACATGACACTGAGGTGCCCTTTGCTAGTGCTACCTCTGTACCAAATTTCGTTCAATTCAGTTTCACCGTGTTTGAATTGATAGGGGGAATCGATTTGCACATATACTGGCCACCATCTGCAAACTATTGGGCTGATGATCTTGCAGTTTGGTCAGCTTATGCTTCCCACATAAAGATATGTTGTTGCAAATTTGGTAGAGACTAGATTATTAGGTTGGTCGTAAATACATTTTAGCTTTTAACATTTCGGTAGCCGCGATTACGTTTCCGTCAAGATGGCGGCGATATAAAACATGACACTGAGGTGCCCTTTGCTAGTGCTACATTTGTACCAAATTTCGTTCCATTCGGTTTCACAGGGTTTGAATTAATAGGGGAAATCGATTTTGACACAAAGATGGCCGCCATCCGCAAGCTATTAGGCTAATGACCTATTAATTTGGTCAAAGGATGCTTCCTCAATAAAGGTATGTTGTTGCAAAATTTGGTAGAGATCAAATGATTAGGTTAGTCGTAATTTGATTTAAGCTTTGAACATTTGTGTGGCCGCCATTACGTTTCCGGCAAAATGGCGGCGATATAAAACATGACACTGAGGTGTCCTATGCTAGTGCTACCTTTGTACCAAATTTCGTTCAATTCGCGTTCACCGTGTTCGAATTGATAGGGGGACAGACATTCAGAGTACACACACTCACACACACACACAGACTCAGTCACACACACACATACACACACACACAGACAGACACATTTTTAGCCTTCTTTTCACATTATGCAAAAATGAGGAAAAAGTAGACTTATGAGATCGGCAAATGTGTGTCTGTCTGTCTGTCTGTCCTTCTGTCTGTCGGTCTGTCTGGCTGTGTGTGTCCCCCCCCCCCCCCTATTAACTCCTAAACGGCTGGAGCAATCGAAACAAAATTTGGTATGAGTAAAGATCTATACCTGAATATCTCACGGCCATATTTGAAAATGATGTCAGTGCTACCAACTGCTGAAAAATCGCAATTGAAATTTGAGCTCCATGTTGGATATCATGGAAGGTATGAGTGGGAGCTATTTCAAAATTGGCACACGTGTAGATAATAATATTGCAGTTTAATTTCCAGGAGGCCATACATGGCAGTGTTGCCAAAAAGACTATAAGCTTGCTGATAGGTCCAATTTTTAAATGCATATAACTTCTACACTATCGATTGGAATTCAACCAAATTTCGTATGTACTATGTGTACATACACAGATATGAACGAGCATATTCTTAAGAACCACCAGGGCTGCCAACTGTTAGTAAATGCACTCCCTACTGTTTTTATCCAAATACCAATATATCAGAAAGTATGCAAGCAGACAGCTTTAAACTATGCACTCGCATAGTACCTGACATTCTATATTAATTTGGAGTAACTTATATACGTCAGTGCTACCAACATGATTGTAAGCCTGCCGAGAGGTCCAACTTTAAATACACGTAACTTATATACTATCATTTGGATTTCAACCAAATTTCGTGTGTGGTATGTGTACCATAACAGATATGACTGTGCGTATATTTAGGAGCAACCAGGGCTGCCAACTGTTAATAAATACTGTCTCTATTTTTGTTGCCCTAATATCAATATATCAGAAAGTATTCAAGCCAATAGCTCTAAACTTTGCGCACGTATAGTACCTGGTATTCTAGATTAATTTGTAGTAACTAATATAGGCCTACGCCAGTGCTGCCAACATGATTCTAAGCCTGTTGATAGGTCCAATTTCAAAATGCATGTAACTTCTCTACTAACTAATGGATTTCATTCTAAATTGACACAACAATAGATCATATTATTTCAGATTATTTCTGACCAATACATGTATGTCGTTGATGCCAACATGATTTTACGCGCGCTGTTAGATGCAATGTTTAACTGCATGGAACATCCATGCTATTCATTGGATTTCAACCAAATTTTGTATTCTGTACCTTAAGAGATGGAACTAAGAATATACTAAGTCACCAGGGCTGCCAACTGTAGTTCTCTATTAGGCTACATTAGGCCAGGTACAAAGTATTTCGAACTAATTAGAAATATCGATATTACCAACTTAATTTCGTCATTATTCTAGATAGATCCATTTAGATTAATCATTGGCATGAATCTTAAATTTTAAGAAAAGTAGGCTCTTTAGTTCGTCACGGAACTTCTTGTTTTTTTCGCCCTGTGTTGATCTCATAAGTCTACTTTCAGGTTTTGCAAAAATCGAAAGTTGGCTAAAAATGGACTCCAAATTACAAGATGGTTACCGTCATCATAAGACAATAAAATGTTTAAAATATGCATAAAATGACGAAAAACAAAGTTAATTAAAATCTCCAATTATAAAATACTTTCTCGCAATAAATGAGGTCTGACCCATCTACGAAATCCTGCATATTCTGCCTATTTTCGCCTATCCCCAAGTTTGTCCAGTGAAATCTACCTCCGTCTTCCCGCTTGCCGAGAGGACTTTTTTATTTTTAGCCTACATTCCATTTTTGCAAAAAATGAAAGTAGACTTATGAGATCAACACAGGGCGAAAAAAAGTGTGTCTGTGTGTGTGTGTGTGTGTGTGTGTGTGTGTGTGTGAGTCTGTGTGTGTGTGTGTGTGTGTGTGTGAGTGTGTGTGTGTACTCTGAATGTCTGCCCACCCCCACCCCCCCCCCCCTATCAATTCGAACACGGTGAATGCGAATTGAACGAAATTTGGTACAAGGGTAGCACTAGCAAAGGACACCTCAGTGTCATGTTTTATATCGCCGCCATCTTGACGCAAACGTAATGGAGGCCACACAAATGTTCAAAGCTTAAATCAAATTACGATTAACCTAATCATCCCATCTCTACCAAATTTTGCAACAACATAACTTTTTGGAGGGAGCATCCTTTGACCAATCTAATAGGTCATTAGCCTAATAGTTTGCGGATGGCGGCCATCTTTGTGTCAAAATCGATTCCCCCTATTAATTCGAACACAGTGAAACCGAATGGAACGAAATTTGGTACACATGTAGCACTAGCAAAGGGCACCTCAGTTTCATGCTTTATTTCGCCGCCATCTTGACAGAAACGTAATGGCGGCCACACAAATGTTCAAAGCTTAAATCAAATTACGACTAACATAATCATCCGATCTCTACCAAATTTTGCAACAACATAACTTTTTGGAGGGAGCATTCTTTCACCAATCTGGTAGGTCATTAGCCTAATAGTTTACGGATGGCGGCCATCTTTGTGTCAAAATCGATTCCGCCTAATAATTCGAACACGATGAAACCGAATGGAACGAAATTTGGTACAGAGGAAGCACTAGCAAAGGGCACCTCAGTGTCTTGTCTTATGTCGCCGCCATCTTGACAGAAACGTAATAGCAGCCACACAAATGTTCAAAGCTTAAATCAAATTACGACTAACATAATCATCCGATCTCTACCAAATTTTTCAACAACATACCTTTATGGAGGGAGCATCCTTTGACCAATATAATCGGTCATTAGCCTAATAGTTTGCGGATGGCAGTCATCTTTGTGCCAAAATCGATTCCCCCTATTAATTCGAACACGGTGAAACCGAATGGAACGAAATTTGTTACAGAGGTAGCACTAGCAAAGGTCACCTCAGTGTCATGTTTTATATCGCCGCAATCTTGACGGAAACCTAATGGCGGCCACACAAATGTTCAAAGCTTAAATCAAATTACGATTAACCTAATCATCCGATCTCTACCAAATTTTGCGACAACATACCTTTATGGAGGGAGCATCCTTTGACCAAACTAATAGGTCATTAGCCTAATATTTTGCGGATGGCGGCCATCTTTGTGTAAAAATGGATTTCCCCTATCAATTCGAACACGGTGAAAGCGAATGGAACGAAATTTGGTACAGAGGTAGCACTAGCAAAGGGCACCTGTGTCATGTTTTATATCACCGCCATCTTGACGGAGACGTAATGGCGGCCACCCAAATATTAAAAGCTTAAATCAAATTACGACCATCCTGATAATTTGATCTCTACCAGATTTTGCAATAACATGACTTTTTGTGGAAGGCATCTTATGACTGACTACAAGGTCATCAGCCCAATAGTTTGCAGATAGCGGCCATGTATGTGTGCAAATCCATTCCCCATATCAATTCATACACGGTGAAATTGTATTGAATGAATTTTTTTTACAGAGGTAGCACCTAGCATAGGGCACCTCATATTCATGTTTAATATCCCTATAGCACGTTGTATTTCAACAAGCTACTACAATCAACATTCAATTATACTCCTTGAAAAGGACAAAGAGTTATGACAATACCCATGCATTTAGGAGAAAGTAGGCTATATGTTCTTTACTCAACATCTTGTTAAGTAATGGCAAGAGCTATACATTGTTGTTAACGATCAGAATGTTATCTTTATATATATAACAAGATGTTCAGTAAAGAACATATAGCCTACTTTCTCCTAAATGCATGGGTATTGTTATAACTCTTTGTCCTTTTCAAGGAATATGATTGAATGTTGGTTGTAGTAGCTTGTTGAAATACAACGTGCTATAGGGATATTAAACATGAATATGAGGTGCCCTTTGCTAGTGCTACCTCTGTACCAAATTTCGTTCAATTCGGTTTCACCGTGTTTGAATTGATAGGGGGAATCGATTTGCACACATACTTGGCCACCATCTGCAAACTATTGGGCTGATGTTCTTGCAGTTTGGTCAGAATATGTTTCCCACATAAAGATATGGTGTTGCAAAATTTGGTAGAGACTAGATTATTAGGTTGGTCGTAATTACATTTTAGCTTTTAATATTTGGGTGGCCGCGATTACGTTTCGGTCAAGATAGCGGTGATATAAAACATGACAATGAGGTGCCCTTTGCTAGTGCTACCATTGTACCAAATTTCGTTCATTCGGTTCCACCGTGTTCGAATTAATAGGGGGAATCAATTTTGACATAAAGATGGCCGCCATCCGCAAACTATTAGGCGAATGACCTATTAGATTGGTCAAAGGATGCTCCCTCCATAAGGGTATGTAGTTGCAATATTTGGTAGAGATAGGATGATTAGGTTAATCGTAATTTGATTTACGCTTTGAACATTCGTGTGGCCGCCATTACGTTTCAGTCAATATGGCGGCGATATAAAACATGACACTGAGGTGCCCTTTGCTAGTGCTACCTCTGTACCAAATATCGTTCCATTCGGTTCCATCGTGTTCGAATTAATAGGGGGAATCAATTTTGACATTAGGATGGCCGCCATCCGCACACTATTAGGCTAATAACCTACTAGATTGGTCAAAGGATGCTCCCTCCATAAAGGTATGTTGTTGCAAAGTTTGGTAGGGATCGGATGGTTATCTTAGTCGTAATTTAACTTAAGCTTTGAACATTTGTGTGGCCGCCATTACGTTTCTGTCAATTTGGCAGCGATATAAAACATGACACTGAGATGCCCTTTGGTAGTGCTACCTCTGTACCAAATTTCGTTCCATTCGGTTTCACCGTGTTTGAATTAATAGGGGAATAGATTTTCACACAAAGATGGCCGCCATCCGCAAACTATTAGGCTAATGACCTATTCATTTGGTCAAAGGATGCTTCCTCTATAAGGGTATGTTGTTGCACAATTTGGTAGAGATCGGATGATTAGGTTAATCGTAATTTGATTTAAGCTTTGAACATTTGTGTGGCTGCCATTACGTTTCCGTCAAGATGGCGCCGATATAAAACATGACACTGAGGTGCCCTTTGCTAGTGCTACCTCTGTTCCTAACTTCGTTCCATTCGGTTTCACCGTGTTCGAATTAATAGGGGAAATCGATTTTGACACAAAGATGGCTGCCACCCGCAAACTATTAGGGTAATGACCTATTAGATAGGTCAAAGGGCGTTCCCTTCATAAAGGTATGTTGTTGCAAAATTTGGTAGAGATTGGATGATTAGGTTAGTCGTAATTTGATTTAAGCTTTGAACATTTGTGTGGCCGCCATTACGTTTCCGTCAAGATGGCGGCGATATAAAACATGACACTGAGGTGTCCTTTGCTAGTGCTACCTTTGTACCAAATTTTGTTCAATTCGGATTCACCGTGTTCGAATTGATAGGGGGGGACAGACATTCAGAGTACACACACTCACACACACACACACACACACACACACACAGACTCACACACACACATACACACACACAGACAGACACACTTTTTTCGCCCTGTGTTGATCTCATAAGTCTACTTTCATTTTTTGCAAAAATCGAAAGTAGGCTAAAAATGAAAGTTTGTCTGGTTTTTCTGAATTTCTACGGAAGTTTGAGTTATTAACGCGTTTCAGACTGGTTTATGACGGTTGCGCGCAAAAAAAAATTGTCTGTCTGTCTGTCTGTCTGTTTGTTTGTTTGTTTGTTTGTTTGTGTACAACTTTTCACGCGCATCACTCGAGAACGGCTGAGTGGATCAACATACAATTTGGTACAGGAGCCCATCAGAAGCACGAAAGTAATCACTGATGTAACTCTTCTCCATACCCCTCATAAAAGAGGGCCTAACCCCTTAAAATGCATGCTGAAATGGGCGTAGAAAAACAAGACAAAGCTCATTTTCAGCACCTCAATGTGAGAAACGTAATTCGGGGGCCCTACGGGCCCCGATAAATACATTTTAAGGCCCTAAAGGCAACAGTTTTTGAGATATACCCAGAAAACTAATTTCATTTATTAAGCTATTGAAGGAATGCAAGCCGGTTACCATGGCAACACAATCTCAGAAGTCCATCTATTTCTGTAAGACGCAATGCCATTCCATTTATTGCATTACTGTGAATGTTCGCAAACGGCTTTAAGGTTATCACGGAATTAACTTAAGCTGTAAGATTCACCAATACGTATATAATGCGCTTAAGGGGGTTAAGGGGTACTCTTGAATTTTTTCACGTGATATACACGGCCGGATGTGGAACTAAAGGTCTATTATATCCCTATCCCTAAATAATTATTATGATTATTATTATATTATGGCGTACAAGGACGAGCAAAACTCCTTTTCAGCCCCTCGGTGGCTCGGAGGCTACTACGTTTTAAGGCTCTAAAACCACGTTTCTGAGATATTCCCAGAAAACTAATTTAATTTAATAAACTGATAAAGACCACCTCGTGGCGTAGTGGCTAGCATTGTTGGCTGTCACTCCCTAGGGACCGGGTTCGATCCCCGGCTCTGCCAAGAATTTAAAATTGGTATGGTCTGGTACGGGGTCTCCCAGCCTCGTGATGCAAAATGGGAACCTGCCGGATGATATGATACGCCAACTCCGGCTCGGGATGCCTGGTTAGTGATCCCTTGACTTAGTCAAAGGCCCTTATTCAGGTCGCCTACGTCCCTGGAGGGGATATGGTATTCTTTTATTTTATAAAATAATAAATAGATGACGAGTACAGAAGAAGAACAAATCAGGAGCTATATAGATATACTGAGAAAATCACAGATGTGGCCAGGAAGAGACGTCTGGCTTTCTATGGACATGTCTCATGGATGATCCCAACATGACTAACCAATCGGCTTCTCAACTACTGGGGGAAGAGAAAGAGCGTGACACCGTCGCTAACAGTAGTTAACAAGGATATCCAAGAACTGAAGATAATGAAAAGTAATATTAGAAGCCGATCCCATCTCAGAAAGATACTTAAACAGAAGAGTTTTCCGGACAGACCACCATGTAAGAAAACCGGCATCATCTGGACAAAAGAGAGGAAGGAGAAACATAGCCAGAAAATGCGCGAATATTGGGCAAACATCAAGTCCCTCGCCAAGCTGAAAAGTTTAACGTCGTGGTCCTCAGCTGGCCCATCCGAAAGAAGATGAAGAAGAACAAGAAGAAACTAATGAAGTAATGCAAGCCGGTAACCTTGACAACAGTGTCACAAGAGGTGACATCCAACTTTCCATTTATTTATTTCTGTAAGAAGCAATGCCACTCAATGTATTAAATTTCTGTTCAAGTTTGCAAATGGCTATAAGGTTATCGTGCAATCAAACATAGACTGTAAAATTCAACAATGCGATTAAAGGGGTCAAGGGGTACCCTAGAATATTTACACGTGACTTACACGTGAGATATGTGATATGTTGTACATAAGGTCTATTATATCTCCAAACAGCAACATTATTTTCAAAAAATTCCTGAATTGGAATAGTGTTTTTTTTTTGCAGTTTTTGGGAATTTGGGCCATTGGAGACTACAAATCCCGCATTTTCATGCACCACAAGCCTTTATAATTTATTAAAGGTGTCTTCCTGGGGATGAGGACTTTCCACAACGGTGAGGATCAGTTTTAATTTGACATATATTGCGTTTCGTCTATGAGGTTTTCAATATTATTTTCACGTCATGTAGTACACGTTAGGTGAATATAGTCTGAGAGCACATTTTAATCAATCATATTATTATCGACATACGGGTTCGTCGTAAATATGATTTTATTTGATACTGCGTGGTTGATATATCTTTATGTTTATGTACGCCTATAATACATGTTCGGGTGATTGGAGCATCGTAAAATTAGATATTGTAACCATGAGTCAATACACCAATCCTTTAGAAAACGCTTCAACGTACTTCTCATAGAAGAGTGGGTATAAGGAATAACTTTTCAAAATACATGCTAAAATAGGTGAAAAATAAAAATTATCCTAGAAGGACGACCAAAGCATATGTTGCGCTTCTCAATGTGTGACACAATACTAGGGAGTCTATAAAGGGTCTCCGAAAACCACATCTTACGGCCCTTAAATTAACAGTGTCTGCGATATACCCCGAAAACTAACTTCGTTCTGATTAACTTATGAAGGAATGACAAGCTCCTAACCATTGGAACAGTATCTCAATTGATAACGTCTGGTTATTAATACCGAAGACCGTTCGAAAAGCGGGTACTTCTGCTAGTTTATTTATAAATCCGGGAGATTTTCTAACCACAGTGTATTCAGAACTTTTTCTGATACTTCAATCCCTGGTAATGCTTGAATCTTACGCAATATTATGGTATTTGAAACAATGTTCAGTGTTGCCTTCGTAAACTAAAGTTTGATGCCTTTCAGTCGGTCAACACGCAATAATTGACTAGGATTTTGGTATCCTAAATCAATTCCATTATCCAGTCTCTTAATACGTTTATCTTCGGTTTTCTTGGAAATGTTCAGTAAATGTTCCTTGGCCAATGAGTATTTATTTACTCCCGCACTTCTAATACTGTCCCAAATGTTTTCTATGTATTTAGGTTCTAATTTAGACACTAGGTGGTTAAATTTAGTCTCTTCTGAAATAATTTTGCAAATATTAAATTGTGCTTCCACCTGATAGAACCAGATTTCGGGTTTCTCTATCCTAAAGGGTAGGATTTTGATGCTAACCTTTTTGGCTTCTAACGGCGTGTCCGGCGTGGTCTCGTTTGTCGACATCTCTCTTCTCTTCTCTTTATCACGTCGGTGTCTCCTATATTTAACCGTCGACACTGAATACCAGTACCGCTGTTTTTTATACCATCTATCTTTTCTTTTCTTGTTTACAATCATCTTTTAGTAACGTTTCTAGAGCAACAAAGTACTTAAATAGCTATTGCTAATACTTAAAAATAAATAGTTATTTGTGGTCCTTACCGTGTTCACACTTGACTAGCTTGCATCTGACTAATGAGCACGTCTGCCTGCTCTGACCTGCACGCGATAACTGGCCTGTGCTGAGAGTGATTATAATGGGGCAATTGTGATCATAAGTAAAGCCATGCGTGGATGAGGATATTCGCGGATAAACCCGTGGATATCCGCATAAGTTCTCGCCATTCGGATATAGTTTGCAAGGCTGTGCGGATAGCGGATAAGCTGCGGACAATGTTTGGAGAAAATTTGCGGATGGTTTTTAGAATACAATCCGACCTTGTTTAATGTCATTATTAGGACCAGGATGTTTATGGCATGCCGGTATCATATTTTTCCGTTATGTTTTTCTCATGATAAATGTTAAATGTTGATTTAAGCTAATCACATTCAAATAATGTCATTAAGCATAATTAACACTCCGAACAGGAAAGGGTTGCAATTCTGGCTGTGTAACATTCATTGTAAACATAGCATATGCCAAACAAAGCCTAAGGGAACGATGTTTTCCACAAATGTCTAAAAATGTTGCTTTAGTAATTTATGCATTATCTAATTTAAAATATTAATGTAATGTCAGTAGATTCAGATAAACGTGGGAATGGGGGAAATAGTCATGTGGAAGCGCAGCGGATGCGGATAACATTTTGTTTATCCGTGCAGGACTCTAATCATAACTAATATATGTAATTCTTTCCAGGAGTGTTATTTAGACATTATTTATATTGTTCCAGCCCCAGCCCTTATACAAGGGCTGCGCCTATACCTACATACAAGCTACTTAGACGGGAATAACGGCATAGCAACGCGACTGCAAGGGAAGCAGCAGGTCATAGCCCTAAAGTCCACCGGCTAGCAGGTTAGACTGGACACAGCGGACATTACACTTTCGAATACCGTTGAGTAGGCCAGACACTCACAACACATGCTCTACATAGAAGTAGAACATACGGGGAGGCGCGGGGGAAGCTCTACCTAAAAGTAGAACAAATGTAAGAGACTCGGAGGGGGGGGGGGGGGGAGTTCTACACAAAATTAGAACAAAAGGTAGGAGGCGCGGGGCGAGTCCCTCTAAAACGGATCCACTCAGCCTTCCTGCCAAACACTTTAAACACAAGTTCTACACAAAAGTAGAACAAATGTAGGAGGCGCGGGGCGAGTCCCTCTAAAACGGATCCACTCAGCCCTCCTGCCAAACACTTTAAACACAAGTTCTACACACAAGTTCTACACAAAAGTAGAACAAATGGTGGACGCGCTGGTAGTTTCAGAAAGGGCTTAAACAACAAGTCTAGCAACAACGACCCTGTACTACTTACATTAGCCAAGCGAGTGAGAAAATTAAAATCCCCCCCGAGTGGAAATATTTTTTGAGTAGATTAAATTAGAGGATTTTTTTACACAATAATCATAATCCCCCCCGTTAGTATTTCACGACAGACACCTCTTACGCCAAGCAATTTAAATATTAACAACCCCTATCTAATAAGTCACTAGGAATATTAACGGAAGCCTAGAAGGAAGAGGTATTGATAACTACCCTACTCTATTCAGAAAATTGCTCCTTATTTCAGATTAAACCCCCCACAATGAAGCTCTATTAGGATTAAGATTGTGATGTCCCATAGGATAAGTTGGAATGAGAAAATAACTATGTATTTTATTACAGCAGTACAACTATACATTGTATATGATTGTAGGCTATAAAATTTTCTTCTGAATCCATATTAGTATAACTTAGCGAAAGGTAGTATTGGCTACATGCCTACATAGAATTTGGAGACCTTGCAATCTCATTTCTGCAAGGTGACGCATTAATTAGTTTGTACCTGCATTCAGTCAAGACATACTACAGTTTCTCTTTTGTTATGCAATCCGACCCCAGAGGAAATGCTTATTTGTCCATTGCAACGCAATCAACTATTCCACATGGCAGACACGTGCTGAACACACCGTTCGCCGGGCAAGGATATTAAACCCGGCACTGTCTTGCTAGCTCAGCGTGCAGACGCACGCGAGTGGAAGCCAGACACCTTGAGTTCAATTCCTGGCACTATTCACTCACACGCCAGATGACTTTGCATAAAATTTGCCTTTATTCTTTTTGTTTTCCATACATTTATTCACGTATTGCGAAGCGTGCAATAGTAGAAAAACGCACTAATGATTTTACAGATGTAAGCGTAGAGTACACTCTTAATGTAGAATTCTTTTTCCAGCAGTACATTTCAAACAGGAGATTCAGTTAGCAAATAAGACACCGTTCCCTCACGAAGCAACATAGGTGAGAAAGTAACCCAGTAGGAATTTATGAAAAAGGCCGACAAATGAACGGCAATATCAATCTAGCATACACGCGTAATCACGGCCTTGGGCATGAGCAGGGCAACATCGCAACGTACGACAATTTTTATCAATAGTATCATCGTTAGTATATTATTAATATGTATTAAGTGTTTTTAAGTGAAGTTGAAGAAATATATTATAAATATCTTTAGGCTGGCACAAGGGTTCGCACAGCCTCGAGGCAACGACGTTATTGATATCTTGCGGCAGGTCCAAGAGTGCGTGCACCTCGCCTTGAGATAAGGGAAGCATGGAAGAGATAGAGGAGATATTAACATACCTACGTTGATAACAATTGCCATTAATAAATAAGATTATTGTCCACACCGTGGCCCAAAGCCCACATTTTACGCAAGCCAAATGCTTAAAATAGGAGCGTCACGCCCAGAGGGAAGAAATTAGTTACAGGTATATTGGTCAGCATAGTACTGACAACCGGCGACCGAGGACTATCATTTCAGATTCAGGGACCTAGCCAACCCACTGAACACGGAAGAAATAGTCCAGATATTAGAACGCTACTGAACACTGATAGGACCTAGCCACCCTTTTCACGTAGAAGACGTTCGCTCTAATACTTTCGGGGAATTAGTCCCACCGCGTTCTAGACCTAGCGGCGGTCAATTCAACCTAATACGCAGTGGATTTAACGTCCGTTGGGATGAGTTCTGTATGGAAGTACGACAGCCTGCCAACAGACGATATCTTTACGGTATTCTGATAGAATGTTAAGAGATATTTTTACTAAGATAAACCTAATACGCAGTGGATTTAACGTCCGTTGGGATGCGTTCTGTATCGAAGTACGAACAGTCTACCAACAGACGATATCTTTACGGTATTCTGATGGAATGTTAGGAGATATTTTTACTAAGATAAACCTAGTGCATAGTGGATTTAACGTTCGTTGGGATGCGTTCTGTATCGAAGTACGGACAGTCTGCCAACAGACAATATCTCTTCGGTATTCTGTCAAACATAGGAGATATTGATACGTTTGGTGATATTATAGCATAGTAGGTACTTTGGGGACCTACACAACTGGATACATTTGCCGATTTTATATATGCAGAATGACCAATATTGAAAATGAAACTGCACGTACGCTGAAAATAACAAGTAAAGTTATCAATTAATAAATTTTCAATGTATTACGATTATTTGCGACGGAACAGGATGCAATTCACACATGTATCATATACCAAGGGTGACAATGCAAATTGGGAGGTCACTTGGTAGGGGTAACTCCTTCCAGGCATAAAGGTAAATCCAAACTACTATACGTATGGGTCAACTGGATAAGCCCCTTTGAACAGAGAACTTGTAGTTTTCCCAAACCACAATCTGCATTCGTAGTCACTCGGGTTACCGATACCACATTGCAAATTGGACGGTCACTAAGATTACTATACGTACTTAAGGCCCCATACAATGTTACGTATTTCACAAGTCAAAGGTTCACGTGTAAGCCCTTCAAGGCACCCATAAACCCGATACCACCCTGCGTGTCGCACACCATTTGGTTAAAATACATCATCGTACGCATCCGTATTTTCTACGACACGAAGGCAACAGAATATATTAAATGAATTAAGCTATGCAACTATGGTATACTATTAGTAATTCCATATAGAGCAACCCCATTAATTTTATTACGGAGCAAAGGTAGTCATTTCATTGAAGATACGACCCCATTAATTTTATTACGGAGCAATGGTAGTCAATTCATTGAAGATACAACGCCATTAATTTTATTACGGAGCAAAGGTAGTCATTTCATTGAGATACAACCCCATTAATTTTATTACGGAGCAAAGGTAGCCATTTCATTGAAGATACATTTTAGAAAATTATCATGGCTGCGGATACACCCTAGAGAGAGCTTAAATGTTTAAGAAATAACTTTAATATATATATCCCCCCCCCCCCCCCTTCGAGAGATTTTTCCTACACCCCCTATCTAGACACGTGGTTCCCACTACCCCATGTATATAGTATATTTAGCTAAGGGAAGGCAGTAATTTTAGGTTTAACATTAAGAATTAAATTAGATATGAAGTCAACCCCCCACCCCCTCCTATCTAACGTGGCAAGTTTAACAAAAGGGTCTTTAATACCATGTCATTAACAGTGTTATTTTTTACAGGCAATTATCACATGTCAATAACAAATGTCTTTTTTAGCCTACTTTCGATTTTTGCAAATAATGAAAGTAGACTTATGAGATCAACACAGGGCGAAAAAAGTGTGTCTGTCTGTGTGTGTGTATGTGTGTGTGTGAGTCTGTGTGTGTGTGTGTATGTGTGTGTGTGAGTCTGTGTGTGTGTGTGTCTGTGTGTGTGTGAGTGTGTGTACTCTGAATGTCTGTCCCCCCCTATCAATTCGAACACGGTGAATGCGAATTGAACGAAATTTGGTACAAAGGTAGCACTAGCAGAGGACACCTCAGTGTCATGTTTTATATCGCCGCCATCTTGACGGAAACGTAATGGCGGCCACACAAATGTTCGAAGCTTATATCAAATTACGACTAACCTAATCATCCGATCTCTACCAGATTTTGCAACAACATACCTTTATGGGAGGAGCATCCTTCGACCAAACCAATAGGTCATCAGCGTAATAGTTTGCGGATGGCGGCCATCTTTGTGTGAACATCGATTCCCCTATTAATTCGAACACGGTGCAACCGAATGGAACGAAATTTGGTACAGAGGTAGTACTAACAAAAGGCACCTCAGTGTCATGTTGTATATCGCCGCCATCTTGACGGAAACGTAATGGCGGCCACACAAATGTTCAAAGCTTAAATCAAATTACGACTAACCTAATCATCCTATCTCTACCAAATTTTGCAACAACATACCTTTATGGGGGGAGCATCCTTTGACCAAACTAATAGGTCATCAGCGTAATAGTTTGCGGATGGCGGCCATCTTTGAATGAGAATCGATTCCCCCTATTAATTCGAACACGGTGGAACCGAATGGAACGAAATTTGATACAGAGGTAGCACTAGCATAGGGCACCTCAGTGTCATGTTTTATATAGCCGCCATCTTGACTGAAACGTAATGGCGGCCTCACGAATGTTCAAAGCTTAAATCAAATTACGATTAACCTAATCATCCGATCTCTACCAAATTTTGCAACTACATACCTTTATGGAGGGAGCATCCTTTGACCAATCTAATAGGTCATCAGCGTAATAGTTAGCAGATGGCGGCCATCTTTGTGTGAAAATCGATTCCCCCTATTAATTCGAACACGGTGCAACCGAATGGAACGAAATTTGGTACAGAGGTAGTACTAACAAAGGGCACCTCAGTGTCATGTTTTATATCGCTGCCATCTTGACGGAAACGTATTGGCGACCACACAAATGTTCAAAGCTTAAATCAAATTACGACTAACCTAATCATCTGATCTCTACCAAATTATGCAACAACATACCTTTAAGGGCGGAGCATCCTTTGACCAAATGAATAGGTCATCAGCGTAATAGTTTGCGGATGGCGGCCATCTTCGTGTGAAAATCAATTCCCCCTATTAATTCAAACTTGGTGAAACCGAATGGAACGAAATTTAGTACAGAGGTAGCACTAGCAAAGGGCATCTCAGTGTCATGTTTTATATCGCCGCCATATTGACAGAAACGTAATGGCGGCCACACAAAAGTTCAAAGCTTAAGTTAAATTACGACTAACATAACCATCCGATCTCTACCAAACTTTGCAACAACATACCCTTATGGAGGGAGCATCCTTTGACCAATCTAATAGTTTATTAGCCTAATAGTTTGCGGATGGCGGCCATCTTTATGTCAAAATTGATTCCCCCTATTAATTCGAACACGGTGGAACCGAATGGAACGAAATTTGGTACAGAGGTTACACTAGCAAAGGGCACCTCAGTGTCACGTTTTATATCGCCGCCATCTTGACTGAAACGTAATGGCGGCCACACAAATGTTCAAAGCTTAAATCAAATTACGATAAACCTAATCAACCGATGTCTACCAAATTTTTCAACTACATACTTTTATGGAGGGAGCATCCTTTGACCAATCTAATAGGTCATTCGCCTAATAGTTTGCGGATGGCGGCCATCTATATGTCAAAATTGATTCCCCCCATTAATTTGAACACGGTGGAACCAAATGGAACGAAATTTGGTACAGAGGTAGCACTAGCAAAGGGTACTTCAGTGTCATGTTTTATATCGCCGCCATCTTGACTGAAACGTAATGGCGACCACATGAATGTTCAAAGCCTAAATCAAATTACGATTAACCTAATCATCCGATCTCTACCAAATTTTGCAACTACATACCTTTATGGAGGGAGCATCCTTTGACCAATCTAATAGGTCATTCGCCTAATAGTTTGCGGATGGCGGCCATCTTTGTGTCAGAATAGATTCCCCCTATTAATTTAATCACGGTGAAACCGAATGGAACGAAATTTGGTACAGAGATAGCACTAGCAAAGGGCATCTCAGTGTCATGATTAATATCGCCGCCATATTGACAGAAACGTAATGGCGGCCACACAAATGTTTAAAGCTTAAATCAAATTACGACTAACATAACCATCCGATCTCTACCAAACTTTGCAACAACATACCTTTATGGATGGAGCATCCTTTGACCAATCTAATAGGTCATTAGCCTAATAGTTTGCGGATGGCGGCCATCTTTATGTCAAAATTGATTCCCCCTATTAATTCGAACACGGTGGAACCGAATGAACGAAATTTGGTACAGAGGTAGCACTAGCAAATGGCACCTCAGTGTGATGTTTTATATCACCGCTATCTTGACAGAAACGTAATCGTGGCCACCCAAATGTTAAAAGCTAAAATATAATTACGACCAACCTAATAATCTAGTCTCTACCAAATTTTGCAACACCATATCTTTATGTGGGAAACATATTCTGACCAAACTGCAAGAACATCAGCCCAATAGTTTGCAGATGGTGGCCAAGTATGTGTGCAAATCGATTCCCCCTATCAATTCAAACACGGTGAAACCGAATTGAACGAAATTTGGTACAGAGGTAGCACTAGCAAAGGGCACCTCATATTCATGTTTAATATCCCTATAGCACGTTGTATTTCAACAGGCTACTACAACCAACATTCAATCATACTCCTTGAAAAGGACAAAGACTTATAACAATACCCATGCATTTAGGAGAAAGTAGGCTATATGTTCTTTACTGAACATCTTGTTTTTCAGATCATGTTATCGTGTTCATTTATATTTCCTGAAGTTCTATACAGTGCACAGAATTCCCAAGTTAGCCCGTAGAGGCAATACATAATTTCCAGTTTCAAGAACTTCCCGACGACACAGTCGCCAATTTAACGATAATCCATTCAAGCTTAACGATCGATTATACACGTAGTGCGAGTATCCTTACATAATGTCTGCATATCTGTAGATTAAGACGTGAATAAGTCGCTTCAGTCACGCTGAGAAAGTGCAAAAGTAATACTTCAGGATTAATTCTCAGCTATAGTGAAGGTCTTCGACGAAGTATAAGGAAGTTTTTTTTACAAATATAAATGATTCAAGTTCTACGAAATATTAAAGTGTATCTACGCAGCTAAATGCTTAAGGAAGCATGTTACTGTTTTACAACGACGCATATAGGACGTGGTATAGTGAATGACCACAATGGCCAATATGTCAAGCAGTACATATTGCACGTTAGTTTATAAGAATATTAGTAACGGGACTACCTCGCACGACGTAACGAACGTCAGTGAAAAATTAACGGTACCAGGGTGAACCAATCCCTCTGTACAAAACGTTGAGTGATTTCTGATTTCAGACTAGTTATACGCTGTGCAATCCTGTAATCCCCCAGTAGGCCACTAATGCAGGATGCCACCCGGACGTACGTGACACAAGACCGAAGTTCCAACGCGTATGGCAGCAACAACAGTCAAAACCTACAAACCATAATAGCCTGTAAGCCGATCTAGGCAGGAGCCTTCAGCTATTCCTTGCCAACACTTCAATGTTAATTTTTTTTCTCTTATCACCATAACTACATTTTCTTTACGCATATACTCAACCAATTTTGACGGAATTTCACGTTTTCTAGGACACTTTCTACAATTTTCATTTTCTTTTATCATCCCCACGTTGTAAGGAGGTTAATCATAGTAGCGCACCCTCGCAGCTACACTTGGCCTAGGGTAGCCCGCCCATACGATACACTATTTTTTTCTCCCTTTCTTACACACGCTACAGAGGTTGCGTACTAGCTCACGAGGGCTCGCTATTACTTAAGCTCCTCACAGCATCATTTTCCAACGTAGGAAAATTACGGATATGCATGCACCCTCCCGGCGGGGCTCGGCTTGACGACGTCGTACGCATGTCACGCACTGGTCCGAGTGCGGTGCTCATACCTTAAATTTCCTATGCGATTCCATTCAAGTTATATCTTTCAACTTCATTTCTTTCACTTCATATCTCCGCTGAAATTCCATTTTTTTTCAATGTTGCCAAAACAATGTCAATATTTTAATAAAACTTTCAAATCTGCCAAATAGGCAACACAGATTATGTCAACAATGCAATATGGGATATAGACAGATACAGAGAACTATCTGCTATGAACTGACTGTATAACAAACCACCCCACCCCCTTGCCACGCCTTCCACCCCTTAGTACGGAACAATTTCACTCACCCTCCCATCTACGAAGAAGAACAGAAGAAACGAAGAACGATACGACGAAACGAAAGCACATTAAAATCGACGAAAGGAAAGAAGAAAAGAAAAGTTTCCACCCCCACGTCTAGTCCAATAATCGAGGACGATTATTAAAACAGGGAGGAGACTTGTTCCAGCCCCAGCCCTTATACAAGGGCTGCGCCTATACCTACATACAAGCTACTTAGACGGGAATAACGGCATAGCAACGCGACTTCAAGGGAAGCAGCAGGTCATAGCCCTAAAGTCCACCGGCTAGCAGGTTAGACAGGACACAGCGGACATTTCACTTTCGAATACCGTTGAGTAGGCCAGACACTCACAACACACGCTCTACATAGAAGTAGAACATACGGGGTGGCGCGGGGGAAGCTCTACCTAAAAGTAGAACAAATGTAAGAGACTCGGGGGGGGGGGGATAGTTCTACACAAAAGTAGAACAAATGGTAGGAGGCGCGGGGCGTGTCCCTCTAAAACGGATCCACTCAGCCCTCCTGCCAAACACTTTAAACACAAGTTCTACACAAAAGTAGAACGATATATTATACATATTGTAACCAGCACAGTCATTGGGCAAATTCATGTTGACCGACTGAAGAGTTGCAACTGACAGTTTGTATAGGTAACACTGAAAGAATGGCTTCAAAGCTTTCCATTATCCACATCAAATGCTCAAGTAAAAATGAATTCATTTCCTTTCCGTTCATGAAGCCTCACTCTGGTGGGTGTACTGTACTGTAGGTGTGAAGTGCAGTACCTGGCGAACAATTGGGCACGCTTTTAGAGATACCAGCAGCAATTGAACATCAATAAAGCATTCATACTGTCAAATGAGGAGAACTGGAGCACGATAGCAGACAGCAGGAAATACGAGCGACGATAAGGAATGCGGAACGAAATGGATGTCGAACTTGTCAATACTCCAATAGGTAACTGCTTGTAGTTACTCTCCCTGAATGATAACGGATTTATTTTTAAATATTTCAGGATAAACTAACCGTAAATTAAATACATACGTGACCGAATTATTAAAAACAGCGGACACATGCGAGAACTCTCGCATGTGTATAAACTGTTATGCGGGCTTCTATAAATATGTTTATTTGTTTAAACACACTTTTAAACAAATTATCGAAATTTATGACGGTAGAGGAATGATCCCTAACATCTTGGCTATCGGCTCTTAATGAAATGAAATAATCAATATAATGTTTTGTTAGATCATTTAGGGCCTTAGCTACATCGTGGTCATTTACCGCCGTGTACTTGGGTGTGTGTATTGTGCAAATATATATGATGATGTTGCAAACTTTCAGGAATAATGGAGGAAGGCAAATTGATACATCTGGTTTAGAAGCTTGAGTTTTGTGAAACATACACCCTAGCGCATTATATATTGTATATTGACTAGCAACCAGCTCCGGTTTCGCCCGGGAACAGTTATGAATGTGCAACGAATTCTTGTCAGACGTATTTAAGAATGGCGAGTTGCATGAAACACAAATCCCCCTTCTGTCCAATCTAAAAACACTTATAGTGGGCGATGTATTGAAGATAGAGATATGCTCTCTCGGATTTTTTGTAGAACTTTTCATGATGAACAATTCTTACACTCATAGTAATTTATATTTTTAACGGTTTGCCCAGCGTAAGCGTAAAAAGCACACGGACGACAGGTTTCTTTTCGACTTTTTCACTGAAATCGTTACTGCTTGGCTTCCTTTGATCATAAATAAATTATTTTCTACAGAAACCTTCCTCGAGATATCCTTTACAGAATGGTGAAAACCGCATCAAAGTCCATCCATTAGTTCTCGAGATTACCCATGACATCCAAGAATCGGGGGCTTTGTTTTATACTAAGTAGCGATAAACCCAGCCTTTCCAAATGCATTTTCTATTTGCAACGTAAATGAAACCGCTCACGTAGGCCAAGAGCGCTAACGCGCTATCACGTGCCTCACTAGCATCGAGAGGGCGAGCGAGGGTTGAATCCTACCTCAGCCGTCATGAAAATGGTGTTCGTGGTTTCTCATTTTCACCAACAGGAGGAATGTTGGGATGGTTCCTTTCAACAGGTTTGCGGCCGACTTTCTTCCCAAATCCCTTCCTCAATTAGACCCAATTTAGCGGTCACCTGGCCTATCACCAACCCCAGTTGTGTCTGCTGAAAAAGCGTGGTTCAGCTCGCAGACACCATATTTGGGACGGTAGAGGAATGATCCCTAACATCTTGGCTATCGGCTCTTAATGAAATGAAATAATCAATATAATGTTTTGTTAGATCATTTAGGGCCTTAGCTACATCGTGGTCATTTACCGCCGTGTACTTGGGTGTGTGTATTGTGCAAATATATATGATGATGTTGCAAACTTTCAGGAATAATGGAGGAAGGCAAATTGATACATTTGTGAATAATAATAATAATAATAATAATAATAATCATAATAATTATAATAATAATGTTATTTCTTTTACGTCCCTTTCAACTACTGCGGCTTTTAGAGACGACAGGGTGCCGGAATTTTGCCCCCGAAGGGGATCTTTAACGTTCCAGTAAATCTAGGGACACGGCTCCCTCGCATTTGCGCACCCTCAAATGCCAGCTGACTGCGCCAGGGTTCGATCTCGCAACCTCGGGACCAGCAAGCGATAACCTTACACGCTGAGCCACGTGGCCAGCTGGACCCATTTGAGATAAGGACCCATAGTTCGTAAACGATCGAGTCAACAGTTATCAATAATCGCAGTTGTTAAACGTCCGTCTTCAATTCTATTTCTTATCAGACGCCGGGGTAGCAGAATTTCGTTCTGCAGGCGTTCTTTAACGTACTGGAAGCCAATGACATGGGGTTGCACGTGTAAACACCCGTTAAGGCCACCATTCCACCACCATCCCTGAAAGTTTGTAACATCATCACGGATACACCCTGTAGATATAGAATTTATCTGATAACTTGTGTAATTGTGTTGTCTGTAGTAGTGTGTTTATTTGTTAATGTAGGCGATTGGGAAGGAGGCGGCCGTGACCTCAATTTAGGTACCATCCCGGCATTTGCCTAGAGTAGAAGTGGGGAAACCACAAAAAAACACTTCCAGAATAACTGAGATGGGAATCGAAACTACCTCTTCCAAGTTTTGCTTTACGAGCCTGAGTGGACTTCGTTCCAGCCCTCAGACCAGAATTAAATCAATCCTGGAACTCCTGGGCAACTGCCGAACATACTAGCCACTACACCACGAGGTAGTTTATCTTTAAATACTATGTTTGGATTCAAGTCTTTGGCACAGAATGAAAGTACTTTAGCCAATTGTGCTACACTACAGTTATCACTGCGGTCGTGAAAATCCTATTCTTGGGGTGTAATGCCAGTTCATAGTGGGTGGCATTACCAGTCTGATAAACTGCCACAAGCTAGCACTATGGTTCCTCTGTTTAGGGGCTGGGACAATGCGGTCATGTAGCCCCGTGTACTTTGGGTGTGCGTAGAATCTGTCTGATAACCGGTTTTAATTGTGATGGCTGTATTCGTGTGTGTTATCTGTTTTTAATTCAAGTACGGACTGCAGACATTCGATTTTCAAGTACTTCCAACTTTTGCTACCAAACGCCACCGTCAACGACCTGGGGTGTTACTAGACGTCACCGAAGTCTGCTCCTGGCGACGAACGTTGAAACCTAAGAGCGTTAGTCAAATATAACCCTATTTTTAGCTTCACACAAGTGGAATTAGTGGAAAGTTCTTTATCATGCCATAAATCTATGACATGGGATAGCGGGCTTTACTTCCCCTCTGATTGAAGGCATACTGAGGGATTTTTAACGCTCCCAAAGATCCGACGACCACGGCCGGGTTTGAACCCGCGACCTTGGGCAAAGAAGCTCAGCATGCTACCAACTACGCCACCGAAGCCGCTGACCATAGATGTGTCATTGCTAGGAGTGTTCCTCATAAGTAGGGACCGGATATCTAAGTTATTAAAATTGTGATTTTAGGTTTTCAAAAAACATAAAATAGTCACTTTTTAGGTTTTAAGTAGGTCTTTATGTTTAAAGTGTAGCAAAAGTTGTCATAAACTTCACAAAGCTTAAAATGAATGCCTAATTGTTAGTAGAAACTCTGATTGCAATGAGAGTGTAAATATTTTACACAATAATACGTCATCAAATTATCACCGAGAACTTCATACTTTAAGACAATATACGTGGGTTGGTTTTTTAGTTTTGGCACCTTAGTTATAACTGGATTAATAACTCACTTAGATGGTTCCAAGTTTCACAGGCCCTCGATGTAGTCCCCACCATTGTGTACAACGTGTTCCCAGCGATGCGGATGTCGTTGGATCCCGTTGGCACTGCCCAATCTATTGATGGTACGAAGAGAGCGCTCGGCAGCCTGCTTAACGTCTTCAAAGGTACGGAAGCGCTGCCATACTGTTCCCCGAGGGCAAACCGTCAATGCGGCGTACTATTGTTCGTTTCTGCAAGACCATCTCCGAGGAGCTCTGAGAAGGAAACGGCGCCACCACATGGTTACACCGCCCATCGTTCTGCATGACAATGCTAGGGCACTCACAGCAGGCGTTGTGTCGGCATTGTTGGATCGCTGGGGCTGGGAGGTCCTCTATCACCCCCCATATTCTCCTGACATCAGTCCCTGCGACTATGATCTCATCCCGAAGATGAAGATGACAATGACTAAAACAATTTGTTTTAGTTGGTCTAAGTGAAGTATGTTTTTTCCATGCTTGGAGTCTCCTCATCATGATGATGCATTTAATTATATGACAATCGGTGTTTCCCCCTCTAATACAAGACTATAAGCTCAGAAGCCCCAGCTTGAACGTCAAGTTTCAGTCAACAACATTGTAAATAACAGGCCATACATCCCAAGTGAAGTGATTTCCACATGCACAAACATTAGAACAGTGCTAAGTGTATTCTCAAGAACCTAGCACTACCAATGGTATTACTTTTTACTGATGCACACTCATGTTACTTCTCATGATTAATGTTCTTTTTCACCTAATTTCATCCATTCACTCATCATTTTATGTATTTTTTATAATGATATCTTTAATTATGCTGGATTTTGCAACTTAATTTATGGCTGAAGAAGGGACCAGTACTAGAGGCCCCGGAACATGTACCATACAATAGCAAGTTTATAACTTGTTGTAAATAAATGTATTGACTAGGCGGAACAGTTTCTCCTTTGTTATATAGTGAATCTGTCAATACGGAAAATGAACTTCTTTCAGAGCACAATTTACAATGAAATTTTGTATGTTGGTAGAGGTAATAATCATAAGTAGGATATATGAAAATAGGCTTTAGTTTTTCAAGGAAGTACTTGTTTAGAATATAATGAAGGATTCTCTGAAATACTAAGAGATTTGTCCCCAAACAATAAGATATAAGCTGAAAAGTGCTGAAAGTATTTTAATTTTCTGGCAGGTAGGATTTCTCTCAATCAACTAGAGCTAGGAATAATCACTGTTTTCAGGTTTACTTTAAAAAATTATAGACTAAAAATTAAAATTTACTACAATAAATGGAACAAAACTGCTATTAGAATATTTTACGTACCCGCATATCAATTAGGTTGTGTTAGGCACTACAGAATTTATGAATATGGCTCTTTTGAGTATGATTAGGCAAAGCATTATAGTATTTTTGTATTTAGAAGTAAGGAAAAATATAGGTTAAAACCTAAGAATCCGGCCCCTACTGGTTGGTTGGCTCCTCAGTTTAGGGGCTGCGACAACGCGGTCATGTAGTCCCGTGTACTTTGGGTGTGTGTAGAATCTGTCTGATAACCGGTGTTAATTGTGATAACTGTATTAGTGAGTGTTATCTGTTTTTAATTCAAGTAAGAACTCCAGAGATTCAATTTTCAGGTAGTTCCAACTTTTCCTAACAAACGCCACCGTCGACGACCA
The DNA here is from genome assembly GCA_946902985.2 of Meconema thalassinum. Classification (NCBI taxonomy): domain Eukaryota; kingdom Metazoa; phylum Arthropoda; class Insecta; order Orthoptera; family Tettigoniidae; genus Meconema; species Meconema thalassinum. The sequence continues at coordinate 207,354,428 of OX336394.1, read as the reverse complement.
ACTAGTTCTGAACTTGGTTACTAGATGCCATCGCAGTCGGCTCCTGGCGACGAACGGTGGAATCTAAGAGCGTTAGTCAAATCTAACCTATAATTTGGCTTCACACATGTGTAATTAGTGGAAGGTTCTTTGTCATGCCATAAATCTATGACATGGGATCACCGGCTTTACTTCCCCTCCGAAGGAAGGCATATTGAGGGATTTTTAACGCTCTTAAAAAATCCGATGACTTCGGTTGGGTTTGAACCCGCAACCTTGGGCATAGAAGCTAGCATCCTACCAACTACACCACCGAAGCCGCGCCGGTCCCTACTCATAAGCTCAAAGTCAAATTGTTGTTGTTGATTCATTACGGGGCTTTGCGACATCGTTATCATGTAGGCCCACATCTTAGGTGTGTGTGAAATTTGTCTGATAACCTGAGTTATTAAGATGACTGTATTAGTGTGTGTAGTTGTAATTCAGATGCGGATTGGGAAGAAGGCAGTCGTGGCCTTCGGTTAGGAACCAACCCTACATTCGCCTGGAGTAGAAGTGGGAAACCACGGAAAGCCACTTCCAGGATGGATGAAGTGGGAATCGAACCCACCTTTTCTCAGTTTTTCCTCACTAGGCTGAATGTAACCCGTTACAGCTCTCAAGACCAGAATTAAATTTCTTGGCAGAGCCAGCAATCAAACACGGGTCTCCGCAGTGACAGCCAAGAATGCTAGCCACTAAGCGTCCAGCGGTCAAGAGCAACGACATGCAAATCCGGAAGTCGTGGTTTCCAATCTCGGATGGGTCATGTAGTTTAATTATCAATCATCCATTGGCAGAGATTATTTGTGAATTACAGACCTACAGTACTTTCTGGAAACATTCAAGTTCCAATATAATAATTATTACTGCTATTACCGTAATTGCCACTTAAACATAAGCTCAATTAATAACCAAGTACACAGGGTGGGTGACCAATATAACCTTTGCGTAGATAAAACAACAACAACTTTCCAACGTAGTATTAGTTACGAGTACGCTGAATCTTGTTTGTATCCATTGTAAGTTAGCTTGGCTTCAATAGATTGTAACTGATACATAATAATTATTATATTTGCAGACTATAGTTACCAATCTCGATGATCGTTCGATTCAATTGGTTCAATTCTGCTCTTACTAGATAATTGCGCTGATATAGGAACAAGTTAATAACCATCATTGTTACGTGGTAATTGCAACCGCGGTACACAAATACGATGAATATGAAACACTGACCTCTATTGACTGAAATTTGAAACTTGCACTTTCATCTGGACATTCTTATCCTTATTCCTAGCACTCTAACCATAGTAACGAAAGAAAAAACACGTCAATTACGAATTATGGTATGTAGAAAAGGCAGTGGCGGTGCCAGGGGTGTGCAAATTGTGCGGCTGAACAGGGCCCCGCAGGGAGGCACGGTATATTGAAGGCCAGAGAGCCGCGAGACGGTACCTAGGCTGCAAAGATCTTGAAGTTGCTCTTTCCGCAGGAGACCAACAGAAGGAATGGATCTTTTCGAAGAATTAAAATTATTCTCACATGTAATGATCGAGGTAGCAGAAAAAAGAATGAAGAGAGTGGAATTGTAACGGCTTTGAAGTGTACATCGTGGAGAACAATCTGAGTGAAATGTATCCAAATACAAATATTGCACTTAGAATAGCTGCTAATATTCCCGTCACAGTTGCGGCTGGCGAGAGAAGTTTCTCAAAATTGAAATTAATTAAACCCTATCTCAGAAACACCATGACCAAGACTGACTCTCAGCTCTCGGGTTTAAACCCGACTGAAGTCGCCGGATATATTAAGAGCGTTAAAAATCTCTCAGTATGACTTCCTTAGGAGGGGTAGTAAAGCCGGTGGTCCCATGTCATATATTTATGGCATGAAAAAGAACCTTCCACTAATTACACTTGTGGAAGCAAAAATTTGTAAGTTAGTTAGATAACCCACTATTAGTTCCAACGTTCGCCACCGGGTACTGACTGCGATAGCATTTAGTAGCCGCGTCCGCAGCTAGGTGTCGTGGATGGTAGCATTTCGTAGCAAAGGTTAGGAACTACTTGGAAAAATTAACCGTCTACAGTCCTTCTACCTGAATCACAGATAACACACACTAATACAGCCATCACAATTAACATCGGTTATCAGACAAATTCTACCCAGACCCAAAGTACACGGGGCTACATGACCGCGTTGTCGCAGCCTCTAAAATAAGGAACCAACCAACGAGACTTTCAGCTCTCGCAATCATGACCATACAAAATGAATTGCCATCTAGTTTGGACTAACTTCGGCCAGAAAAAGAGTAGAAGAGTTCATTTTTAGCATTCTTTGTTATTGTGAGAAATGAAAATCCACAGCCTGCTTCCAGTCTCCGACCGGGTCAGGAATGGAATGAATGAAGCCCCCATCTAGCGGCGAGGATATGAACTGTGCCGGCTGCCGAGGCCTGACGCACTCCTCTGGGGCAATGATTAAATGAATGACAAATGAAATGAAATGATAGTGGAGAGTGTTGCTGGAATGAAATTTTGACGGGGAAAACCGGAGTACCCGGAGAAAAACCTGTCTGCCTCCGTTTTGTCCAGCACAGATCTCACATGGAGTGACCGGGATTTGAACCACGGACCCAGCGGTGAGAGGCCGGCGTGCTGCCGCCTAAGCCACGGAGGCTCTCTTTGTTATTGTAAGTTTTTGAAATAGTAATACAGTATTGTAATAAAATTACATATTAGAATTCACTCAATTTATTTCACTTATTAGCCTATTTTCATTTTATGAAAAAAAAAAATAGGCGTATGAGATCACCTTTTGTCCGTGTGTCTGTCTGTGTGTGATTATGTGTGTGTGTGTCCCCTAATAAATTCTAAACGGCTGGAGCGATTTCAATGAAACTCGGTAAGATCATAGCACCATTCTGGATGACCCCGACCGTGCCCTTCAAATTGTGTTCTGTCTCACCAATCCCACATGGCGGCTGTGCGAAATATTTCACCAGCATTCAGTATTTCCGAAACTATTACCGATATCACCCTGAAATTTGAAGTTGCTCTTTCCGCAGGAGACAAATAGAAGGAATGGATCTTTTCGAAGATTTAAAAATATTCTCACATGTAATGATCGAGATAGAAGAAAAAAGATGATAAAGTGGAAATTGTAACGGCTTTGGAGTGTACATCGTGGAGAACAATCTGAGTGAAATTTATCGGAATAAGGGCACTACTAGAAGTTCACCTATGAGACTTTTGAAAATCTGGTAACTACAAAACCAACATGGCGGCCAAGCGAATTTGTGACTTTTAAATTGACTTTTCTCCCGATTTAACCAACGAAACGTAATGAAGCATTGTACAGCAAATGTTTATTCACATTGTAATGCACTGGCGTCTAATTCAGTTCAATTGTTTACATAACCTCAAAATGGCGGCTGTGCGAAATATTTCACTGGCATTAAATATCTCCGAAACTATTTATGAGTACAGCCTGAAATTTTGTACGGTGATAAGGGACACTGCTACACGTCTATCTATGTAACTTTCAAAAACCTGTAATGTAAAAAACGAATATGGCGGCCAAGCGAATTTGAAACACTTTAATAGACTTTTCTCGTGATATAACCATCTGAGCGCAGTGAAATGTTGTACAGTAAATGATTATACATATCGTAATGCACTGGCATCTAATTTAGTTCAATTGTTTACATAACCTCAAGATGGCGGCTGTGCGAAATTTTAAAATTAAGCTTTTATTTCTTGTGTCGTAATCATGCGATCGAAGTGAAAGTTTGAATAATGAAGCTACGCAATGATCTTCCTTTAATGGTACATAAGTCTATTGTCTATACATATAACAATCCAAAATGGCAAGCATCCGAAATATTTTGACGGTTCTGAATATCTACGAATCTTTTACAGCAATCAATCTGATTTTTTAATGTTCATAGAGCCTATGAACATAAGTACACCTATATGACTTTCAGTAACCTAGTTAGCACAAATCCAGCATGGCGGCGACGCGAAGAATAAATATTTAAATGGATGTTTCTCGCGATTTAACCATCCGAGTGCAGTGAAACATTGCACTTTAAATACTTATACAAATGTTAATCCACTGGCATCTAATTTATTTCAATTGTTTTCATAATCTCAAGATGGCAGCTGAGCGAAATTTTAAAATCTCGTTTTTACTTCTTGTGTCCTAATCATGCGATTGAAGTCTGAATACTACATGTACACAATAATCATCATGTAACAGTACATAAATAATAATCCAACCTGGCGACCATCTAAAATATTTAGACGGTTCTCAATATTTACGAATCTATCACAACAATCAAACTGAAATTTTGTATGTTGATAAAGGCACTTAACATGAGTAGGATATATGAAATTAGGCTGTATAGTTCTTCACGGAACTACTCGTTTTTGTTATTCTTAGATGATATTGACCCCCAGACCCACCGCAGGAAGAAAGGGCCTCGCAAAACTCTCACCGCGCAGGTCCCCGCAATAGCTAGCGCCGTCACTGAAAAGGCGTTCGTCATATGACACATGATCTTCACTAAAAAGACGCAAAGGAAAATGTAGGTGTTTCTCTGGAGTTGAACTTTTAAATGTCTTGAAGTGTCCCTGTGTTAAATAACCCGTACCAGGTCGATCCTAGGTACGTGATTTCTCCCCTGACAAGCTGCCATTTATAATATACCTACTTGAAATGAAAATCCACAGCCTGCTTCCAGTCTCCGACCGGGTCAGGAATGGAATGAATGAAGCCCCCATCTAGCGGCGAGGATATGAACTGTGCCGGCTGTCGCAGCCTGTCGCACTCTTCTGGGGCAATGAATAAATGAATGACAGATGAAATGAAATGATAGTGGAGAGTGTTGCTGGAATGAAATATTGACAGGGAAAACCAGAGTACCCGGAGAAAAACCTGTCTGCCTTCGTTTTGTCCAGCACAGATCTCACATGGAGTGACCGGGATTTGAACCACGGACCCAGTGGTGAGAGGCCGGCGTGCTGCCGCCTAAGCCACGGAGGCTCTATAATATACCTACTTACAATGCTTTAATAGTACATTACCATTATAGGCGATTTGCATACGACTGTTATGTTCGACGATAATTATAATAAATATTTTATGTTCGAACATAAATATTCATAAATATCTGTCGAGTTTTCGCCAGTTTTATGTACTGAACAGAGCGCATGAGACGCAGAGAATGCCTTGTAATTGTCCATGGCCTCCTCGATTACCCCACTATGACACTAGGCAACGCAGTGACATTTAAATTAGAAGGCCTTGGAACTCTGCGCAGGTGCGATGCTATCGTCACCTAATTGGTCAAACAACTGTTTCTTGAGCTCTGATTGGAGGGAGAAACTGTTTTATAATGAAAAATAGTGTTATAATGACCATCATTATGATACAGTTTTCTGACATATAATAGTCAGGGTCGAACATAAATATAAATATACCACTTACTCTGCTCGGCTCCAAGGATGAATGATCTGTACCGCTTGGTACAGTTTATTAGATCTCCGTGAATATCCGAAATTTAAGTTGTATTAAAAATTACTACCTTCTGTTGGTCCCATTTTGTCCACATGTCATGTCTTGGTATGCCTTCCCTATTTTCCATGTCAATGTTTTGTTCGTCTGATATGTTGATTGGTTTGCTTTACTGCGTCGTGGAAGTAAAGATCTCGAGATGTACGGAAATCCCTGTCATATTAAGGAGAAATTGCAATTAAATGTAAATTCAGTTAATGTTGCTTTGGCGTAATTTCTTTTAAATGGTGTAGAAAAGCCAATGCAGTGAATTCTCAGTTGCGATCTACAGTATTTTGCAACAAAGAAGTTAGTGTAGCGACGGAACTCTCTCTACATCACTGAGTATTTAGGCCAACCTTGCTTTAGGGAAGCGTGAGCTAGGTATATTCAAGTTATCTGAAACATAAGCTAGAGGTAACTGACATGAGGGCAGCATGACGAATGATTGCTGGGACTAATAGATGGGATCAATGACAGGAAGATACTTGTTATGAAGAGATAAATGCTAAGCTAGAAATCAGAAGGAAGGTAGTCGTAATTAAGAGATAAGTTAGAAATGAGATGGAGCTAGATTACGTTCCTGGAGATGAAAAGGGGTGTCCTGCCCTCTAATATAATATCTTCTCAATTCTCACTGACACTATCATCACACTTGCCGTAGGCCTATACCACATTTCGTAGGGTCATACCCCATTCATTCCTGTTAATTGCCATTGAAAACTATAATCCACAGCCTGCTTCCAGTCAATTGAGATACATAAATATTTTGGGATTCATATGGCCTCAAAGTTGCTATCAAGAGGATCCTTCCACTGAGTTCTTGGTCTCTACCTGGTCTTTTTCTGTCCACAGTGTCCCATACTGACTTAGCTGATCGATCGTCTCACATCGCAATCTACATGTGGTCATCACAATAACACAAGTTTTCAGACAAATGCGTGAAGAGAATGTGTGTAATGACCAGTGTTATTGTAGTGTCTGCAGTTGTGTGTGTATTTCCATTTGATGCTAGGACAGGAGAGGAGGCGTCAGTGGCCTTAAGTTATGAACCATCCCAGCATTTGTCTATTGTAGAAGTGAGGAAATCATGGTAATATTCGAGAACTACAGTAACAAAACTTAGAAATAGATTTAAAAAAACGTATGTGGGTTTCTATGCCAAATGCGAACAAGAAGTTCCGTGAAGAACTATACAGCCTACTTTTCATGCCAATGATTATTCTACAGTATATGAACCTATCTAGAATAATGACGAAATTAAGTTGGTAATATCGAAATATCTATTTAGTTCAAAATATACCTGGTATAATGTAGCCTAATAGAGCACTACAGTTGGCAGCCCTGGTGACTGAATATATTCTTAGTTCCACCTCTTAAGGTACAGAATACAAAATTTGGTTGAAGTCCAATGGACGTTACATGCAGTTAGACACTGGATCTATCAGCACGCGTAAAAGCATGTTGCCAACAATACCATGCGTGTGCTGGTCAGAAATATTCTGAATTATTATGTTATCTTGTTTGTGCCAATTTTGGATGAAATCCATTTGTTAGTATAGAAGTTACATGTATTTTAAAATTGGACATATCAGCAGGCATAGAATCATGTTGGCAGCACCGCCTTGTATTACTTACTCCTAATTAATCTAGAATGTCAGGTGCTATACGTGTGCAAAGTATAGAGCTGTTGGCTTGCATACTTTCTGATATATTGATATTAGGGTAAAAAGAATATAGACAGCATTTATTAACAATTGGCAGCCCTGATTGCTCATAACAATACTTATAGTCATATCTGTTATGGTACACATTGCACATACGAAATTTGGTTGAAATCCAACTGATAGTATAGAAGTTACATGTATTTAAAAATTGGTACTATCAGCAGGCTTATAATCATGTTGGTAGAACTGACGTATATAAGTTACTCGAAATTAATCTAAAATGTCAGAATATACGTGTGCATAGTTTACAGCTGTTGGCTTGCATACTTTCTGATATATTGGTATTTGGATTTTAAAAAATAGACAGCACAATTATTAACAGTTGGCTGCCCTGGTGGCTCTTAAGAATACGCTCAGTCATATCTGTTTATGTACAGATATTACATACAAAATTTGGTTGAAATCCAGTTGATAGTGTAGAAGTTATATGCATTTAAACATTGGACTTATCAGAAGGCTTAAAATTATTTTGGCAACACTGTCATGGTTGGCCTCCTGGAAATTAAACTGAAACAGTATTATCTACATGTGTGCCAAATTTGGAATAGCTCCCATGCATACCTTGCAAGATATCCAACATGGAGCTCAAATTTCTAGTGCGTTTTTCAGCAGATGGTAGCACTTACATCATTTTCAAATATGGACGTGAGCTATTCCGGTGCACATCTTTACTCATACTAAATTTGGTTTTGATTGCTACAGCCGTTTAGGAGTTGATAGGGGGGGACAGACACACAGCCAGGCAGACAGACAGAAGGACAGACAGACAGACAGACAGACATTTTTCCGGATCGATCTCATAAGACTACTTTTTCCTCATTTTTGCAAAATGTGAAAAGTAGGCTAAAAACAGACTCTCTATACATTCAAGATAGTGATTAAGCGTAATATTCAAACTTTAAATTCAATTATTCAAGACGTAATTGCGTACGCGACACAAAACTTGAGAAAACGGAAATATCATACGAGGAACCACGCTGGCATAGGCCATACAGTTATCGCATTGAATATTGCGCGCAGCAGCCATCTTGAAATTATAGAAGTAAATGAATAACTTTCAACAAGTTAGAGCTACAGTTTTTTATTTATTTATCGTTTGGCTTTTAGTGCCGGGAGTGTCCGAGGATATGTTCGGCTCGCCTGAGTCTGTAGCTGCTTCCAGCGGACACCCTAAAGGGCGAGCTACAAGTTCCGCTCAATTTCAAGTAGTTCTAACTTTCGCCACCAAATATCAATGATATTTCGGGATTCTTATGGCCTCAAGGTTGCTATCAAGAGGATCCTTCCACTGAGTTCTTGATCTACCTGGTCTTTTTCTGTCCACAGTGCCCCATACTGACTTAGGAACTTAGATAGAGCGTTCTGACGAAATCTAACCTAACAATTTTTGCTTTGCACAAGTTTAGTCTGTGAAAGGATCTTTCACATGCCATAAATCTATGACATGGGACCACCGGCTTTACTTCCCCTCCGAAAGAAGGCATACTGAAGGATTTTTAACGCTCTTAAAAATCCGACGACTTCGGCCGACTAGAGCTACAGTACAATAGCGAAATAAAGGGAAAAAGTAAGTTATGTGTAGCTTGTATGCTGATGGTTTAAGAACAGCCTTTCTGTAAATTCATGAATAGAGGTTGGACTTATTCTTAAATGTAATTGATTTTTTAAGACAAAATTTGGTAGGATAGGAGTATCCAATAAGACACGTCAATAGCGTTAGTGCTGAACACCGCACCCATAGGCGAACTTGAAACTTTACAATAAAATCATAATAAGCGGCTTCGGTGGCTTAGTCGGTAGCATGCTGAACTGCTATGCCCAAGATCGTGGGTTCAAACCCGGCTGAATTCGTCGGATTTTTAAGAGCGTTAAAATCCTTCAGTATGCCTTCCTTTGGAGGGGAAGTAAGGCGGTGGAATGTAAAATAACCTACCGCTACAAAAAATTTGTAGGTTATTTGGTTAGAAACGCTCTATCATGTTCCAGCGGTCGCCTCTGGGTGTCAGTGGCACCTGGTAGCCAAAGTTGGAACTACTTGAAATTGAATTTGCCAGTTTTATTCATCTTCATTCATTTCATATCCCATTAACTCCTCTCATGCGGTTGGCGTCAGGAAGGGTATCTGTCCGTAAAACCAATCGCCACCTAGAATTTCATCGCATCTCATCCCTGACCCCTTTGGAAACGGGATTAATAAGGGATAGACGTACAATTTTAGAGACAATAACGAAACATAGTAATAAATAGTAACCGTATATGTGGATGTACAGTGTATGCCAAAAGCACAAGAACAGCCTTTCTCTACATTAAACATGGCGGATGGGCATGCTATTAAAAATTTTTAAAAAATACCCAGGATGTAATTTTGCAATTAAAATAAAACTTTGTAAGATAGAAATACCACATATGGGATCTTGCTGATGTATCAAAAGGCGGCTTCGGTGGCGTAGTTGGTAGCATGCTGAGCTTCTATGCCCAAGGTCACGGGTTCAAACCTGGCCGAATTCATCGGATTTCTTGGAGCGTTAAAAATCCCTCAGTATGCCTTCCTTCGGAGGGGAAGAAAAGCCGTCGGTCAATAGATGTATGGCATAAAAAAGAACTTTCCACTAAATACACGTGTATGAAGCCAAGGTTTGATTAATGCTCTTAAGTTCCAACGTTCGTCACCAGGGGCAGGTTGCGATGCCATCTAGTAGTAGCGAAGTTCACAGCTAGGTGTTGTGGATGGTAGCATTTGGTAGCGAAAGTAGGAACTACTTGAAATTATCGTCACAGTTCTTACTTGAATTAAAACAGATAACATCATAATTAACACCGGTTATCAGACAGATTCAACACACACCCAAAGTACACGGGGCTACATAACCACATTGTCGCAACCCCTAAACTAAGGAACCAACCACCAACCTAAATATCAAGACTCTCAAACTGAATTTAGCGTGAACCAATGGGCGTGACATTTCTCATTGAAAAATACATTAACTGTGAATCAAACCTCGTCCATCTTCGTGCAGCTTGATCATACCCTCTGATTAGGTATATAATAGGCTACTATATTTTGATTTAAAACAAGAATTTTAATCACACTGTAACGAGATTTTCAGTTTTTAAGTACAGTAAGTTCCCACTGAATAATGAATAATGAATAACCGGAACAAATCTTCATGAATAGAAAGGAGTACAAAATAAGACTGAAATTTTAATTATTCAGTGCTCTAATTAAACGCAGCTGAATAACTAATGGTTGCGTTTAAAGATAAATGAAAAACTTTCCCTCCATCTTACACCATTAATAAATAAGGCAGGAACTGGGCACCATATTGGTGTCTGCTGTGACGTCGCACGCGTCGGGAACAGCCGACGGCACGTTCGTCATTTGTTTAGCTTAATTAAAAGTTGGCCAGTTCTAAGAATCAATTAGACCTACTTGTTCCCGCAGATATTCCAGCAGGCAAACAAGACTAGGACTTCTGGGTATTAACAGGGCCATGTAAAGTTGCACAGGGGGCATCTGACTGTCGGTGTATGTATTCAGAGTGGGGACAGGGAGATGTGCGTCACAATGATAAGATAATAGAACTTTGGCGCTCTCCCTGTAATATGACTAGTGCTCAGATTTTCAGGTAAAGAAATATTATTTTATGTAAATACATATTTTAAACATTTTGCCTATAAATACATAAAATTCTGCTTTTCAATAATTAGCACATAAAATTACATAATATTTATATTTTCTAAAATCAGCATGCTAGATCTTTCAGTTTATTGAATTTTTGTTCTGTGTTACTTCATCGGGGAAGAACCTGAGAGCTATCTACTAATCATGCAGAGCGTAGCCTATGTCAGCTTGCAGCTGTGTTTTTCTTATCTTGTCGCCCCGTCCAACTCACTGTGGAAGCCGGGGATTTCCTTGTCCATAGCCATATTGCACCACGTGCTATACTTCCCCCTCCCCCAGGTACCTGGAACCAGTGTTGCTCACATGCAGTTCATTTCTGACACTGTGAAGTGTAAGCCAGTTCTGCGATGCCTAAGTAAATAGCAACTACTGTACAAGTTATCGTCTGCAGCAGCATGTTGCAGAATTTAAGGATAATTTTACATATGTTCTGCCAACCATGTGGGAAAGCAATCAATGCTGAACAGCGATCTCAAGTTACACCACACCTCGAGGGCAAGAAACATATTGCCGCAGTTTCGCACCTTCAGAAGTATTGTTACGGCTGTGAGTTTGTTTCGTCACCTCGCCACGTGAGTCACCGCCGCCCCCGGGCTATGCTCTGCCCCTGTGTATTACCTGCGCCTTACGCAACAGGGCTACTAGGACAAAAGGGATGGTCCAGAATATTCGTGACCCAGCCAGTGATGGAAATCTCGAGAAGCCGTGAATCCTGGACGGGTGTAGAAGCATTCATTGAGTCACCAGCCTGCAATATAAGAGCGACCTGGCCAGCGAGGTGAACAGTGTTTTTGAGCTAGTGCGTGCTTTTACCTGAGCGACAGTTGTTGGAGACGTGACTTGCGAAACCCTAGTGAAGCTGATTCTCTTGACAGCGAAGGAGTGTGAAGCCTACGGAGGGACTGTATTTGAAGAGTGTGTGTTTACCTAGTGCGACAGAGATATTGTGGTGAATTGCGAAATCACCGGGGGCTGTTTCCCTAGACAGCGGACAGCGAAGCAGAGTGTAGTGGTGAGTGACTGGCTATCGCAAATAACTGTAGCTTGTGTATTCAAGGAAGTGTTGCAGGTAGTTCTACCGAGGCCACCGGTCCCATTAGGAGGTATTAACTTCTGTGGCTTATTGACAAGTGAAAGGCAAGTGTTCCCCACAAGAGGAAACTAGAGTGAGATACTAATTGCTTGTATTTGCTGTTGTGTGGTGTATCTTTCTGGCCCGCAATAAAGTTAATACGTTTCTTTAAAGGAACAATTTGTGTTGTGCTTCTACCCACAGTAATCTAGTTAACGGAAGTGCCACTAGGGGGTGGCACGTAACAACTGGTGTCAGAAGCCAGATTACGAACTCAAGCACAAACACAACACCTGAAGGTCCTGGTTTCAAATCCCGAGCAGGTCATTTTACCACAGTTCTGTATTTTTCCTGTGAGTGTATGCCCTTTACAAGACAAAAATCTAAAATGGAAGCGCAATTGGCAGCATTGTTAGAAAAATTAAGTGGCATGGAAACCAAGATGGAGGCCGGCCAGAAGAAGATGGAAGACGGTCAGAATAAGCTAGCAGAGGACATAACCGCCTAATTTCTGGAAGGTCAGAAAAATCTGGAAGAGTGTCTGCTGACGGAATTACAGGAAAGTCATAGGAAATTGGAACAGGGCCTACGTGAGGAAGTCACGGCAGTGGAAAAGAAGTTCGACGCCTTACAAGTGGAAATTGCCGAGCTGCGCCGACACCCGCTGATGGGGGTCGAGGTGAAATTCAACGCCTTACAAAAGGAAGTTGCCGAGCTGCGCCAACGCCCACTGACGGGGGTGGAAGAGAAATTCAACGCTTTACAAAAGGAAAATGCCGAGCTGCGCCGACACCCGTCCACAGGTACACCGGGAATATCAGGAACGGGACAAAGCAGAGTGACGCACCCAGCCCTCGACGGAAAGGTCCCGTGGAGCACCTATTTACGTCAGTTCGAGGCAGCCCGTTCCATAAACAACTGGAACAGCACGGAAAAGGCTACAGCTCTCATTGTAGAGCTGAGAGGAGACGCCCTTAACGTCCTTCAGGCCATCCCGACTGGATCCCAGGACTACGCTTCACTAATCGCCCATATGGAGTCCCGATATGGAGATAGCCATCTTCAGCAGGCCTACCAGATGCAGCTCCGGACCCGGGTACAAAAGAACGCGGAAACCCTGCAGGAGTTCGAGATGGACATCGCACGCCTCGTAAGGCCCGCCTACCCAACAGCGCCGGCCGACTTTCTGGAACAGATAGCGACGCAGAACTTCACCGACGGGCTACGGGACTCAGACACTCAACAGGTGCTGCGACTCGCGCGCAATAAGACCCTGGCAGATGCGCTGAGCCACGCACTTGAGTTCGAGACGGCAAAACAGGCGTCTAGAATGCACGCGCGGGTGCGTCAAGTGGACGTCGACGAACTAACAAAAACCAACGAGACCTAGTCCCTGGCCGACGAATTGATGGAGGCGCTAAGCCGTTTCATCGATAGTCGCAGCACCGCCAGCAACGACACAGCCGGAAGACAACCGGGAAGGCGGCCCGGAAGAGGGCTACCGACCTGCTGGACCTGCGGTAAGAAAGGCCACCTGAGCAAGGACTGCGGTGATCGCCGCCGCCGAGGGTATCCGACGAGAAATCAATCGTCTGAAAACCGCGCGGCTCAGGGAAACGAGTATTAGCCAGCCTTGGGGGGCAAAGGTTGGCTTGTGACAATCGTCATGCCCCGGCAGTCCAAGTTCGTGTGACGCAGTTACGGAGGGATAATAGCAGCCTGATGGTCGACGGAGTCGTCAACGGCGTGAGATGGCCCATGCTGATCGACACGGGAGCGTCGAGGACCATCGTCAATCCCACCGTGATCCCGAAGTGGAGAGTGCAACCCACGCAAAGGAACCTCCAGCTAATAACCGCGACTGGAGAGACCGCACCGGTACATGGCGAAGCATCTCTGGAGTTCGTCATTGGTCGACGGGCGGTGAAGCATCCAGTGCTCGTGGCTGATGCATCAAACGAAGTGATCATCGGACTGGACCTCCTGGACCAGAACAACATCATCATCTTGGACCTGAGTACCAACACTCTGCACTTCGTAGGTGAGGAACTTGCTTTGCAACCAGCACACGAGGCCATCACCGCACGACGAGTAAGGCTGAGAGAGGACGTCATCGTTCCCGCCAGGACGGAGGTCAGTGCTGCCGTAATTGTCGACGGAACTGCTGAGGAAGTGGCGGCTATCGTCGAGCCAAAATATGAGGACATCCAGACGAAAGGATTGCTAATTGCCAAGACTCTCATCAACACGACGTCTCGGCCGTACGTCCGCCTGTCCAACCTGAACGTCTACGACATTACGGTTCACCGGGACACCAAACTAGGAGTCTGCGAGCCCGTTACCTGGATTGCCCGCATCACAGACACGACGGACGGACACCTGCAGACGGACAACCGAAGAAGACACGCCCTGCCAGAAGAACTACAGAAGCTGTAACAATGATCCCAGGACCATTTAGACGAGGAACAATCACGCCAACTTCGGTACCTGCTACATGAATTCCAGGATGTCTTCTCCGTGGGGAGCAAAGACTTCGGCAGGACAAGCTTGGTCCAGCACAGAATCGACGTTGGAGACAGCGCACCGATTAGGGCCCCATTCCGACGTGTCCCGCTCGCCAAGCAAGCCGAAGTCGACCGGATGGTAGAAGAGATGAAGGAGCAAGGGGTGATCGAGCCACCACATAGTCCTTGGAGTTCTCCGGTCGTGCTAGTGAAGAAGAAGGACGGTTCCACCAGGTTCTGCGTGGATTACAGGCGGGTGAATGACGTCACGAAGAAGGACAGCTACCCTCTACCCCGGATCGACGACACCCTGGACACCATCAGGGTCAAGATGGTTCTCCACCTTGGATTTGAAGAGTGGCTACTGGAAGGTGAAAGTCTACCCTAAGGACCGCAAGAAAACTGCGTTCTCTGTGGGCAGCGGGCTCTGGCATTTCACCGTCATGCCATTCGGTCGGTGCAACGCCCCTGTGACCTTCGAAAGGCTAATGGAGTCCATTCTGAGGGGACTACACTGGAAGACCTGCCTTGTCTACCTAGACGACGTCATCGTTCTGGGGAGAAGCTTCGAGGAGCACTACAGCAACCTGAAGGAGATCTTGATGAAGCTATGGGCTGCTCAGCTGAAGTTGAGCCCCAAGAAGTGTCAGCCCTTCCAGAAGCAGGTCCAGTACCTTGGGCATATTGTCTCCAAGGAAGGGGTGCGCACCGACCCAGAAAAGACCGCAGCTGTGAGTGAGTGGCCAGTTCCGAAGGACAAGTCCCAACTACGAAGCTTCCTGGGACTCTGCACTTATTACCGTCGCTTCGTGAGAAGATTCGCCGACATCGCCAAACCACTGCATCGACTGACTGAAAGGGATCAATTCTTCACGTGGACAGCAAAATGCCACAGTGCCTTCGAACAACTCAAGCAGGCTCTGTGCACCGCACCTATTCTGGCTTACCCCAGACCTGGAACAAGGTTCATCGTCGATACCGATGCCAGCGACTTTGGTATAGGGGGAATCCTGTCGCAAATAGTGGACGGCGAGGAGAGAATAGTGGCCTATTTCAGCAAAGCCTTGTCAAAGCCAGAGAGGAACTACTGCGTCACCAGGAAGGAACTGCTCGCCATCGTGAAGACCATTGAACACTTCCACAAGTACCTGTACGGGCAAGAATTTCTCATCAGGACCGACCATGCATCCCTGCGGTGGCTCCTGAACTTCAAGCAGCCCGAGGGTCAACTCGCGCGGTGGTTAGAGAGGCTTCAATAGTACAACTTTGAGATCCAGCACAGGAAAGGCCAACTGCATTGTAATGCCGACGCCCTGTCACGAAGACCTGCCCCCGAAGACTGCACCTTCTGTACGAGAAGGGAGGAGAACACCGGGATACAGTGCCAAAGGACTACCGTGGAATTTCAAGGGAACTGGAGCCGCGAATCTTTCACGCGGGCACAAGCAGAAGATGATGAGATGGGACTGATAGCCGAGTGGAAGAGGGCCTGTGTCCCCAGACCCGGGTGGAACATTGTGAGTGACTGCAGCCCAAAGTTTAAGTCCTACTGGGCGCAGTGGGACTTGCTGATTGTGAGGGATGGCCTCATCTGGCGTACCTGGGAGAGCACCGACGGGAAGACATTTCGGGAACAAGTCGCCGTTCCAAAGGCTATGACGGAGGAATTCCTGAAGGAGGTCCATGGAGGATCATCTGGTGGACACCTATGGATAAAGAAGACCCTGGAGAAGCTTAGAGAGCGGTTCTACTGGATCGGATGCCGAACAGACGTGGAGAACCACTGCGCGAGGTGCCACGATTGCGCAGCCAGCAAGGGCCCAGGACGAATACAACGGGGTCCACTGAAGACCTACAACGTGGGCGGCCCCATGGAGAGAGTGGCCTTTGATGTTGCAGGGCCATTCCGTTGAGCGAGGCAGGGAACCACTACATATTGGTCGTCAGCGAGTACTTCACCGAAAGGCCGGAGGCGTATGCGCTCCCTAACCAAGAAGCCGCGACGATCGCAGAGACCCTGGTGAAGGAATTCGTCAGCCGGTACGGAGTACTCCTGGAGCTGCACTCCGACCAAGGGAGGAATTTCGAGTCGCAGGTGTTCCAGAACCTATGCGAGCTGCTGGGAATCCGGAAGACAAGGACGACGCCGCTACACTCTCAGTCCGACGGTATGGTAGAGCGATTCAATCGCACCATCGACAACCATCTCCGAATAGTCGTCAGTGAGCACCAGAGGGATTGGGACAAACATCGTCCACTATTTCACCTGGCCTATCGCGCCGCCGTGCATGAAGCCACCGGGTGCACACCAGCCCGGGCCATGTTTGGGAGGGAACTCCGTCTACCTGTCGATCTTGCCTTCGGCCGACCTGGGAATGATCCGGTCCCGGTAAGCCAGTATTGTCAAGAACTGGTCGACCAACTGGAGGACGTGCACGCGTTCGCGAGGAGGAGACTGCGGATCGAGACCGACCGAATGAACACCCGATACGACCAGCAGACGGATGCCGGGGGATTCCACGATGACGACCTGGTTTGGCTCTTCAACCCTTTATGGAAGAAAGGCCTGTCACACAAACTGCAGAAGTCCTGGGAGGGCCCGTACCGAGTCGTGAAACGGATCAACGATGTCGCGTACAGGATCCAGCGGAGCCCGAGCGCGAAGATGAAGATCGTGCATCGAGATCGCCTGGCAGCCTACGGAGGGACACAGGTGGACCAATGATTGATCGGGACGATCAGCCTTTTAGGAAGGGGGTGGTGTTACGACTGTGAGTATGTTTTGTCGCCTCGCCGCGTCAGTCACTGCTGCCACCCCCGGCCTATGCTCTGCCTCTGTGTATTACCTGCGCCTTACGCAACAGGGCTACTAGGACAAAAGGGATGGTCCAGAATATTCGTGACCCAGCCAGTGATGGAAATCTCGAGAAGCTGTGAATCCTGGACGGGTGTAGAAGCATTCATTGAGTCACCTGCCTGCAATATAAGAGCGACCTGGCCAGCGAGGTGAACAGTGTTTTTGAGCTAGTGCGTGCTTTTACCTGAGCGACAGTTGTTGGTGACGTGACTTGCGAAACCCTAGTGAAGCTGATTCTCTTGACAGCGAAGGAGTGTGAAGCCTACAAAGGGACTGTATTTGAAGAGTGTGTGTTTACCTAGTGCGACAGAGATATTGTGGTGATTTGCGAAAACATTGGGGGCTTTTTCCCTAGCCAGCGGACAGCGAAGCAGAGTGCAGTGGTGAGTGACTGGCTATCGTAAATAACTGTAGCTTGTGTATTCAAGGAAGTGTTGCAGGTAGTTCTACCGAGGCCACCGGTCCCATTAGGAGGGATTAACTTCTGTGGCTCATTGACAAGTGAAAGGCAAGTGTTCCCTACAAGAGGAAACTAGATTGAGATACTAATTGCTTGTATTTGCTATTGTGTGGTGTATCTTTCTGGCCCGCAATAAAGCTACAGTAATACGTTTCTTTAAAGGAACAATTTGTGTTGTGCTTCTACCCACCGTAATCCAGTTAACGGAAGTGTCACTAGGGGGTGGCACGTAACAGTATGTTCCGCGATAATCGTCGGTCATTTGTGATGGACAACCTGAAGATGTATCTCGTTGTGTATTGTAATTCTTCAGCAGTTAGTGAGGCATAGCATAAACTGCATTCTTGAATGCAGCATATTGTTTATATTGTCAAATAAACTAAATTATAATTAAATACATAAAAATAAATATTTTCCCGATGTTTAGCACCTAAAATTCTGAGCCCTAATCATGACGTTTTGTGCAGGTATTCTGTGTTTGAAGATGTGCAAAACCAGTCAGGGATCACAAGTAAGGATCACGCCTGTAATTAAATTGTATATTATTAAAAGCTTTTCAGTCGTTCAACAGGAGTGTACGAATTAGTTATTAATTTTCTAATGCTTAAAATGTATTACATGAATCATGTATACACTTAATAAAACTGACATAAAAATGACCATGATAGCCCAATTCCTTATTGACGTATTAATTATAATAACGTATTTATTACCCTAAAACAATTTGTAACAGATCAGGTTTTTGAAATTTTACGTTGTGAGATTATGGAACAAAAATATTTTTAGTATCCTCTGGTATGGCAAAATTCTATGAAGTGTAGCCTATGGTATTGCACATTTACTTATCCTATACTACGCTGAGGAAGTTCGCAATGTGACTGAAACGGGTACGGTTTTAATGTACAACATATTGACTTAAGGTGCCGGGAATAAATAGTGTATTATATTTAATAAAACAGTAAAGCTTGAAACACATCCACATTCGTAAACCGATGCAATGACGTGTAAAATAAAATTGTACTCAGTGTGTTGGTTGACACGACGGGGACAATAGCACACTGGTCCATGCGTCTTGTTGTAAGCAATGTGGCAGTTCATTTAGTGATTCTCCACTCGAACGTTTTGGAGGTATTTGTTGATTTGGATAATTACGCTACTCGGAGATTTATCAAAGGAATCGCAAAGTATTACACTGATTTTTGTGAATGGATGTTAACCTTGGAACGATAGTGCTAAATGCAACGTCGTTATCGGTAGTGCTTCGAATCGGCGACGACTGCGATTCTAGAGACTGATAATAAATACCACTTACGTCAAATTTTATTTCACTGTCTAGGCTAGCAGAATGGAGACTATTTTTGTTTTTGAATTTATTTATTTTGTTGACTAATTTCTTATTTATTTATTTATTTATTGGAATTTGTGATCTGGTTTTCACCAATGTTGACTATTTTTGATTATAGTCTATCCTTTTTGGAGTTTGACATTTTTTTTTATCTTTGACCATTTTTGGGACTTTTTTTTGTTTTGAATTTTGACAATTTTTATTTTCTTGTGTTATTATTTTAGATTTGAAGTATTTTTTGTTCTTTTTTACTTTTTGAGTTTTTATTTTAATTTGACTAATTTTGATTGTTTATTGGTGTTTTATGGATTTTGAATAATTTTGATTCTCTTTGTGTTTGTTTTGATTTTGTTTTTGTCGTGTTTTTTTGTTGTTGACTAATTTGCTTTGTATTTTAGGACTGCCAAACACTGGTGGGGATTGGACAAAAGGGAGGAGTGGGGGAAGCAGAAGTGTATCCCGTTTTTGATGCGGAGACGATCGCTACCATTCTAGGGTCAATGGTGATGTTATTTAAGCGTAAGAAGTTCCTGCAACAACCTAGACTTTTCTTGCTATCTCCTATAAAGACTATTATTCCATAAAGGGTTTCAGATGGTTGGGAACATCAATTAAGGTAACTACAGCACATAACGGAATAACATAACTGTGTATGCATTAGAAGCGTCAGGACACAGGGCGTTCCGCAAAGCTATTAATTCAACATTTCATGACTAAGTATAAATGAAACTGGCATCAGTAATGAAAGTTAGTGACGTTCCACCTTCATCCACGAAACGGTACCCAACGCATATTCCAGCGAAGTACTCATAAATGAAACCAAGAATGTATAATCTTCATTGCAGTATACATTTCGTGCGTCCAATACATTGGGCCTAAGTACTCTATCTGAAGCTTATACACACTATGAAGTAACGTTACTTAGGTCTTATTGTACGAAGTAACGGTATAGTCTAGTGGATAGCGTGCATGACATTTGAAGAACGTATCACCATTGAGGGTTCTAATCCTACCTCAGCAGATTTCTTTTTGTTTGCCAATTTTTGTTTCATTTTTATGCTTTTAGGTAATATATTTCATTGTATTTAATTATAATGTACAAATTTCTGTATGCGATTTTATATTAAGAATGATGGAGATGTATCATATCCTTGGTTCACTACGGGGAAGTTTTGTTTCAGAGCTGCTTTGACATTGGAATTTCAGGCCAGAAGAAGATCCATTTTCTTCCACCTGCTATGCTCCGGCTATCAATCAACTGGCCTTCTTCGTAATTTCACCTTGGTTTGCAAGCAGATAACTTTATAAAGTCAAACATTGTACACATAGAAATTTAGTAAAACATGTCCTAGTCTCAATCAATGTATGAGGGCTATTCCAAAACTAAGGTTCGTTTTTCAATTTAAGCCCGTAGTTAGTGCACAGGCTGCACAAGCGTACGCGCTACCTCCCAGCATTCTTTGTGAACAAGCAGGCGTCAGTTGCAGCTGTGTAGCTAACCTGTACGCTGAACTGTGCATCTTTACAATGTTCAAGAATATTGATTCGCCCGCCGCGTGTGAGGTACGATCTGTGATACGTTTTTTGAGTGCAAGAAACAAGTCGGCTGCAGACATTCATCGTCAGCTTTGTGAGGTGTATGGTGATAATGCAATGACGGGAGGTAAAGTGAGAAAATGGGTACGCGAGTTTAAAAGTGGCCGAGAAAATTTTCATGACGAAGAACGCTCAGGTCTGTGATCACAGATGACTTGGTGACTGCATTTGACACGAAAATTCACTAGGACCGAAGATTCATGATAACCACTCTATCAATGGATTTTCCTCAAGTGTGAATTCTTGGTTGTCAGAGCAGGCGGCAAACTTTTATGCAGAGGGATTTCAGAACTTAGTTTTAAGGTATGACAAGTGCCTAAATAACGAGGCAATTATGTAGAAAAATAGAGGAAGGTATGTAAAACCTAAAAATAAATGTGGTTTCAAAATAAAATGTTCGGTTAATTTAAAAAAAAAACGGACCTTAGTTTTGGAATAACCGTCGTATATAAATTTGTTTTGCTTCATGCTGAATTTCAAATACGTTCCTATTAACTTTCTTTTTTTCTTTTTCAAAATGAGAATTCTGCTCTCGTATCATTGCCCTTGCGGTAAGTGCGAAAGCTTTCCACAGACCCAATAGTTGTAATTTATTTACTTAACAAGAAGTTCCGTGACGAACTAAAGAGCCTACTTTTCATGCCAATGATTATTCTACAGTATATGAACCTATCTAGAATATTGACTAAATTAAGTTGGTAATATCGAAATGTCTAATTAGTTCGAAATATTCCTGGTATAATGTGACCTAATAAAGCACTACAGTTGGCAGCCCTGGTGACTGAATATATTCTTAATTCCATCTCTTAAGGTACAGAATACAAAATTTGGTTGAAGTCCAATGGACGTTACATGCTGTTAGACATTGGATATATCAGCACGCGTAAAAGCATGTTGGCAACAATGTCATGCTTGTGCTGGTTAGAAATAATCGGAAATATTATGATATCTTGTTGTGCCAATTTTGGATGAAATCCATTTGTTAGTATGGAAGGTACATGTATTTTAAAATTGGATCTATCAGCCAGCATATAATCATGTTGGCAGCACTGACTTATATTAATTACTCCAAATTAATCCAAAGTGTCAGGTGCTATACGTGTGCAAAGTATAGAGCTGTAGGCTTGCATACTTTCTGATATATTGATATTAGGGTAAAACATGATGTTCAGTAAAGAACATATAGCCTACTTTCTCCTAAATGTATGAGTATAGTTATAACTCGTTGTTATTATCAAAGCGTATAATAGAACTATTCTTTGTTGAAGGCCATAGAAACGATTTACCTCTACCAAACGCCACAATCTAGATAAAAACTGCTACCATCATTGAAGAAAGAAAGAAAGATAAGAAGTATATCAAGAATGTTATGGATCTGGAGACATAATCGACCGGACTGGCTGCGTGGCTCAGCGGTAACGTTCTCGCTCGCTGGGCCCTAGGTTGCAGGTTCGTATCCTGGCGCAGTCAGCTGGCATTTGAGGGTGCACAAATGCGAGGGAGCCGTGTCAGTACATTTACTGTCACGTTAAAGATCCCCTTCGGGCCAAAATTCCGGCACCCCGGTGTCTCTAAAAGCAGCAGTAGTTAAAAGGGATGTAAAACCAATAACATTATTATTATTATTATTATTATTATTATTGTTTTAATGTGCTAAACGGTTCCAGGCTAGTGTTCAGAAGTAAAGGGGGAGTTTTAGTCGGTAGTCTGATACTCAGTAGCAGGAGCCCGACACTCTGTGCGTAAATGCATTTCTTCCCCTAAAAAATATATATATATATATATTATTATTATTATTATTATTATTATTATTATTATTATTATTATTACATATACGACCTGCCGTGGGCAACATCCAACTTTGAGTCTTTTGAGTCTTTACACGTCTGGTTGTGCAGGGCTTTCACAACCCTAATTGAAAAAAAAGGAAGGAAGATTGTAGCTTTACGTGGCCGTGAATCTTGTGATTATGAGCCACGGGACCTCCTTTTTACGTGGAATCCGAACCACAGGACATGGCATTTCATTTCGAAAATCTCACATGCATTGACCGGGAATCGAAAACCCTAATTGAATTAACAAATCTTTCCATGACCCTACAGAGACGTGTGTATACAAACTATGTGGATATTTTCGATTGCTATTTGCCTGAAATAAAAGTAGTAATTAATACCTGAACTAACACCAACGGCTTGAACTCAGTTACTATGTGAAATCGTTTTGTTCTTTACTTCAAATAACATTTTCAAGTAACGCAAAATAGGCTGTTACAAACCCTTCAAAATAAAAAGTAAAAATGGATCGTAGTATCATCTTGTCATTCTTCAAATTCGATGCGCATAGAATGCCAATGGCATAGTAATCAATGGAGCCCCACGTAGACTAGTCGTGACATCTAGTGGTGAAATATCGAACAATATAATCCTAACAGAGCGAGTGCATTCTAGCGGCCAGAAGAAGAAACTTTTCAATAAAATCTGGAAGTTAATAAGTATGTCGGCGTGCAGTTACCTTTTTGGCAGCTAGATGTCTCGAGTAAATCTGCTGGCGAATTATGTTTTAATTAAATATATATTTTACACCATAATATGCACAATATAACGCTTAATTTTAAAACATCTGAGTCATTACAAAACAATAAACATATAACATTTCAAGCAAAAAATCTAGCTCTGATCGGGTTTGAACCATAGGCATTTGAGCGATAGGCTAACGCTCTACCACTGAGCTAATTGTGTCAACGAATATCGTTCTATATAAAATGACTTACATAGAACTTGTTAGCAAATATGGTTTATACTAAACGATTTCATCACTGGAGTATATTATTTATATATAAAGCATTTCATACAAAGTTTATTTATTTTGTATCAGTACGCTATATTGCATGCAATACTCAAATTAGTGAAATATAAGTCAGGCACAAGATATCCGCTGCCATCTTGTCTTATTACTGAATCAGCTCAGCTTTTTAAAATCACGTCTGCACTATAGTATTACAAAATAAACTTTTAATTTCGAACGTGCCTCTTCCTTTAGAACAGTTAAAACGATTCTCGGCTCGATAATCGGAACTGGTGGGTCCCGTGATATGGATTATAAAGTTTGCATAATTCGCACGGCCGCCATCCTGAAATGGTATGGCGGACGACCTTGTAGTTTGGTCAAAAGACGCATCCTATACGAAGGTATGTTGTTACCAAATTTGGTAGAGATCGGATGATTTGGTTAGTCGTTATTTGATTTTACGTTTTGAACGTTTGAGTGGCTGCCATTCAGGTTTAGTAAAGATGGCGGCGATATAAAACATGACACTGAGGTGTCCTTTGCTAGTGCTACCTTTGTACCAAATTTCGTTCAATTCGCATTCACCGTGTTCGAATTGATAGGGGAGGACAGACATTCAGAGTACACACACTCACACACAGACACACACACACACACAGACTCACACACACACATACAACACACACACAGACTCACACACACACACATACACACACACAGACAGACACACTTTTTTCGCCCTGTGTTGACCTCATAAGTCTACTTTCATTTTTTGCAAAAATCGAAAGTAGGCTAAAAATATAGACAGCATTTATTAACAGTTGGCAGCCCTGATTGCTCTTAAGAATACTTATAGTCATATCTGTTATGTTACACATAGCACATACGAAATTTGGTTGAAATCCAACTGATAAAATAGAAGTTACATGCATTTAAAAATTGGTCGTATCAGCAGGCTTAGAATCATGTTGGTAGAACTGAAGTATATAAGTTACTCCAAATTAATTTAAAAAGCCAGGTACTATACGTGTGCATAGTTTAAAGCTGTTGGCTTGCATACTTTCAGATATATTGTTATTTGGATGAAGAAATTAGAGAGAGCAATTATTAACAGTTGGCAGCCATGGTGGCTCTTAAGAATATACTCATTCATATCTGTTTATGTACACATATTACGTACAAAATTTGGTTGAAATCCAATTACTAGTGCCGAAGTTATATGCATTTAAAAATTGGATCCATCGGAATGCTTAAAATTATTTTGGCAACACTGTCATGTATGACCTCCTGGAAATTAAACTGAAATAGTATTATCTTCATGTGTGCCAATTTCGGAATAGCTCCCATGCATACCTTCCATAATATCCAACATGGAGCTCAAATTTCTAGTGCGTTTTTTTCAGCAGTTGATAGCACTGACATCATTTTCAAATATTGGCTTGAGATATTCCAGTATACATCTTTACTCATACTAAATTTGGTTTCGATTGCTGCAGCCGTTTAGGAGTTGATAGGGGGGGGGGACACACACACACAGCCTGACTGCCAGAAGGACAGACAGACAGACACACATTTTCCCGGATCGATCTCATAATTCTACTTTTTCCTCATTTTTGCAAAATATGAAAAGTAGGCTAAAAATTACAGAATGTTTTTAATGCTGAATCCGGTGGTGTTTGAGACATGGCTGTCAGATTCACATGACCATGCTGCTCAACCCTTCATGTTTCAATACATAGTATTCGATTTCTTTTCATTTATTTTACGCCCACATTGGAGCACTATAATCAATCTATACAGTCAAGTCTTAGAAATATTTGTTACAAATTTGGCTTCTTATTTTTCTCCTAAAACTGCTTCATTCGATTATTACAAATGTCAAATATTGTCGCACAATATCATGGTAAAGGTACATTAGTGCTGCTTGAACCACTCTGCTTGCGCGATAATAAGCAAGGCTGAAGTAGCGGCCTGAGCTGCCTAGGCTAGCGAAAGTCTCGATCATGTCTGGCTAGCAGCAGACGCTCTCCAGAAAATTACTCACACTGTAGTACAGCTCATATGTATTGTACACACCGAATCTTACCTTTAACGATAGCCGCTCTGCTAAGCCCAGCTTCTCTAACAACGGCATTTATTCCAAAATAGGTGATCTGTAAAGCACAGAAAATACAAAATTAGTTCAATCAAATCACATAAAATGATATGTTAAAAGGCAGAAAATACGTGTCTCATGACAATTTAAATATTATCATTATTATTTATTTAAGCTTTTTAGATCCATAGGATCACATTAAAAAAATCAGGATCTGCTGCTGTTTTTCTTGGTCTTTCAAAACTCCTTCATCGATTCGTTATGACGAACTCGACGTTCCTCCGTCCATCGTTTCCTTGTTCTCTTTGGTCGATGTTCAGGTGTCGATCCCAACTGTGTATCGTTTGTCTGAATGTCATTCTATCTTCGATGTCTGTTGGCGTGATATTGATATTATCATTATTATTATTATTATTATTGTTATTATTTTTATATGTCTTATTGGTGTATATACCAGGTGAATCAGCTGCTCCTAATAATATTGTTTTATGCAACCCAACTAGCGTTGTTATCAGGAGGTTCGATATTTCTCTGCTGCATCCCGTATGGCACTAATGCACTGCAAGTACGTATATCCTGTAATCGATAGTAAAAATGTAAATCCACAACCTGCTTCCAGTCGACCAAACGGGTCAGGGAATGGAATGAATGAAGCCCCCATCTGGGCTGGCTGCCAAAGCCTGTCGCACTCCCCTGGGGCAATGATTAAATGAATGACAGATGAAATGAAATGACAGTGGAGGGTGTTGCTGGAATGAAATTTGTGACAGGGAAATTCGGAGTACCCGGAGAAAAACCTATCTGCCTCCACTTTGTCCAGCACAAATCTCACATGGAGTGACCGGGATTTGAATCACGGACTCAGTGGTGTGTAAACGATAGTAAACACTATTATCTTTTCCTTGATGTAACTACAGATTAATACGAGGGAAAAAAGTAGTGTTCGGTATTGTTTAGGATAAATATGCTTGCAGTGCATTAGTACTACACGGGTTGCAGCAGATATAAAACGTTAGTTGGGCTGCATAAAACATTATTATTAGGGGCAGCTGATTCGCCCGGTATAGAGTAGATATGGAAGCATCAGAATAAATATTATCCCCGAAATACGAAACAATACTGAATGAAAATTTCGAAAGTTTACCCAAACACAAATCTCATTTTGATTGGTTCATTTAAGGCCAAGGGACATATTGGTCATCAGTTGCTTTCACTTGTGTACGTGCAATGTTTCATAAGCTGGAGTATTTCAACTACAGTAGAATTTCAATCGCTATACATCTCGGCCCTCGTGGGTAACTCTTAATAGGGTGTAATAAATACTCCAGAATTGAAATAGGATGCCATACCAGCATAATCATCGAGTGTATGTGAGAATGAGAAGGGGACATAGGCTCAGTTTTCCGTACGTATCACCTCTAGGCGACAAAAATAAGGACACGCATGTCATATGTTGTTGGCATGTTAAAGAACCTATTTGAATTCAGTAGGCTGTGTTCATAATGGCAAATTTAATCTCGGGATTTTCCGCCAACATAAAAGTTCCTCCATTCTCTACCAGAAAGCGCTATAGTGTCAAGGAGCTTAGAAATCTAACCTCGTTGAATTTCATAGCGCTCCAATGAACAAAATTCGACATGCAAGCTGCCCTCAAGCGTCAAATAATAGCTCGCACCTGGCACCCGAGATCATATATTATTATTATTATTACCTCTAGACACGCCACACGACCTGAAGAGATTCTCCCTTCAGACAGTTCTAAACAGCGAAAACTACTGGAATAAAGATATTTTAAATAGAAGACCATTACACCCAAACAAAAATGCAGTAACTCCTAAAACATAACAGAAGAGAACACCGTAAAACATTCAAATATACAGAAACAGAAGTTTCTCATGCGATTTATTTCCACAGAAAGCGTCCTAATACTGGTTTTAGTCCGCCTCATAGCGTTGTGACTATCACTCTTGGCTGTCAACACGGAGGCCCGGGTTCGATTCCCGGCTCTGCCAAGATATTAAATTCTGGTCTGAGGGCTGGAATGGGGTACACTCAGCCTCGTGAGACAAAACTAAGAAGAGGCGGTTCGATTCAAACCTCAGCCATCCTGAAGTGGTTTTCCGTGTTTTCCCACTTCTACTCCAGGTGAATGCCGGAACGGTTCCTAACTACTTCCGGTAGTACCCTTTATCAAAATTTCAGGGTTATATATCTTACTGTTCGGGAGATATACCTAGAATGCCAAGGACATATTTCGCGCGGCCGCCATGTTTGATTGGTGAAACGTATTAAAATTTGAAAGGCACGGTCGAGGTCGACAGTTACGAAGTTTCATTGAAATCCCTTCGGCAGTTTAGATAAAAGGTGATTTCATAACCTTTCTCTTTTTTTCATAAATGAAGCTTGGCAAAAATGCATAAAATGCTTCCATTAATTTGTGAACAATAAATAAATAAATATAAAGTTTCTATTTAATAAATCACACAAATGATTTTAATAAGTTGCGTGGATACGTATAATGCCTGGCAGAAAAGAGGTTTTGTGTTAGAAAAACTAGTTCAAGGCGTGATGGGCCGGACTGATTTATGCAATGCGATAGGTTTTGGCAAAAGCAAGCGCTGTACACCCGCAACGTGACCCAGATATTAACAGAGCGGAAAGGAGTGTTGGAAGAAACTTGCAAACACCAATACAACTCTAAGACGAGACGAGAAATGTCGTTCAGTTTCCTAATGGCACAGCTGCGGCTGAGAATAAACCGCGGTAAATAAACTTCTTTCGTATTCGCACCCGCGTCCTCCATTGTTCCCAAGTTCTCCAGGAAGAAATGTCATTACTCGTTCACTAATACATTATCTGTCGTTTCTTTTTACAGGCTGATTGAAGTGCTGTCGTATCCAGACCCACCATCACTCTCCGGGTCTCAGTGGCGGACAGTGACAAGAAATTTAGGGGTTACAATCGTCATTGACTATAATAATGTGCACTGTGAACTTCCCCGTTGTATAACAGGTAGTTCCGTAAAACGCTAACACTCTATTGTATCTGCATGTATTCTACTGGTTCTTTCCATCGCAATAACCTCCCATCAGTTAAATAGTTGAGTTACACCAATCCATGAATCTTTCAGTTATTGTTATTATATATAGGACAACAAAAACAAACTTTTAACTCAACATCCAAACATTGCCGCCATTTTCTACACCAAAATTCAAAGATATTAAAATATTAACGGACGTTTAATATGGATGAATCGCAAGCGCCGTGTAAGTCAGTACAAAATAATACTCTATAAAATTACGCCATATTGCTTCACTCATAACATCGCGCTAATCATACCAAGTTACACTGTGATCGGGCCATACCCTGACGAGTTGGAGGAATTCATATCTGAGCACTTGACATATTGTACGCACTTTAGAATTTGACAACAGGAAGCCATACAATTTTCTCCCCTAAGGACTTAGAACTTTTCTCATAATGAATTGCGTAGGGGAAAATTTCAAAATTGGAGATTCTGAGGGATACCTGAGCTGGATCAGTTTTCTCTTCTTTCATTGACTTTGGAATGTACCCTTTAAATCAGGTGGATTCATTTCATGGTCCACGAATCATTGAATAGTTCAAGAGCGGACAATCAGTAATAAAAGGCTTTGAATTCTTGAGCACTTAATTTACAACAAAACTAGAATAACGTAATGAATAGCAAACAAAAATCGTGACATTCTATATTACTAAGGCTCCTCAATCACTGGAAATTCTAAAGAGATCTTTGTACTGTCAGTTTTCTGAGAGAAAATGTAATTTAGGCTATTGGTTAATCATTTGAAAATCAATGCCACGTAAACATTTTTACTGTATTACGTCATAAAAAGAAAAAAAGAAATATTAGAATACCAGCATCGAGTCTAATAATTTACACACCTTTGTATATTTATAATATTAACGTTTACAGACGGAGCAACTTTTAACACCCACACCGAAAGGGTATCATGCATAACCCGAAAGAGAAGTACAAACTGTACGCTCACATCTTCATATTACCAGCTGAAAGAATTTCCCAATTTTGCTATCTTACTTCAGAAGTCTCAAAACGATTCCTCTTTGCCTGGAGGAGATCGATAAGGACCTTTTATTGAATTTCAGAAACAGACATTCATCTCTGGACACCACTCATAAACATAAACTCAAACAGGCGCATCAAGAAGAGATGATAACTCGGACCGTGAGGCGTGGCCGATACACATTTCTTATTACACGTTAACTATAATCAAGGTAAATATCATGAGAAACATAGCAGAAAAACATGACGACTCCTAGGAGTCACATCGTATATCGAAACTGCGGAGGTAGTACTAGATTGACTAGACCACCTGTCTCAGCCGGTGATTTGTGGCTTCATCTCTTTCATATTTCCATCCAGCAGAACAAAGCCGCCTGAGAGAGTTAATTACAACGGTCCCGCTTGCTCCAGATTGCCTCTTCACGCTACAGCGGGCTTTGCACGACATCATTCCTTGCAATTCCGGTTCTAGTAACCTCATATTTTCCTCAAATTAGTTTTCTAACCTATTTTCATTTATGAAGAAAATAGACTTATGGGATCACCTTTGGTCCGTGTGTGTGTGCGAAGTGATTTTAATAAAACTCGGTAAGTTCATACTACTACCTCGTCGAAACTCGACCGTGTCTTTTACATTTTAATAAGTTTCCAATCCAACATGGTGGCCGCACGAAATATTTTACTGGCATTCTATATCTCCGCAAAATAACAGATATCACCGTGAAATTTCGCAAGGTGATAAATGGTTCTACTAGTTTATCTATGTGATTTTCATAAACCTGTTACGTAAAAACGCGAACATGGCGGCCAAGCGAAGTTTAAGCATACTAATAGACTTCTCTCGTGATATAATTTAGTCTCATAACGCGCACACCTGTGTCACCATTAATAAATGTTGGGAAAGTATCATCGACAGTGAAGCAAATAACATACTGTGTATTTTGCCTGGTAAGTGACGAAGTAGCTATTGCTTTATACGAACTGAGTTCTTAAGTATGGGCAGGCACGCAAGTTGTCCTCTGGGAGACTGTAGCTAGTTCCACGGTGGTATTTGTTTGAAGAACGTGCCCCGAATGCAGTACATACCAGATGTCCCGAGTCGTCCTATGTAATTGCTCGCTTCCATCAACCTACTCCTAGACCCATGATAAGACTGACGTGGGACGTCTGAAAGTAATTGCTTATGTAGAAACGAGGAACGTTGCTGCTACTTATATTGACCACTGCAGCCTGTTTTAACCTTTTTGAATCAATGGTTCTTATATACATACATCTTTCTAATAACTGTGCGTTAGGAATGACTTCCAAAAGCGAGCATGATCGTATAAACACTAATGTCTGTCTGTAAGGTAGTCAGCCTGGAGGCTGGTTGGATCCTCAAAAATTGCCACAATCAGTTATGTGGGCTGAAACCCACAAAAACCAAAGGAGCACTATAATGAGGCTTACTAAGCAAGGTGAGGAGTTAAGTAGTTTGCCATTGCTTTCCTTACTGAGTCGGTACAGCAGTACCAACCCTATGAGTAGAGCCTTTTACAGCATCCACCGACACAAGTTGTGCCCTGAAGGTCATTAATCAGCACCACTCATACCTCAATAGCTTCCATAGCTTCTTTCAGTAGCTTTGCGGCAATGTGGTCATCTAACCCTGTGTACTCGGATGTATGTAGAATTTGTCTGATAACCTGAGTCGCTGTGATGTCTGTATTTGTAATTGTGGTAGGATTTAGGTAGGAAGCGGCCATTGCCTTAAGTAAGGTACCATCCCGGCATTTGCCTTGAGTAAACTTGAGAAACCACGGAAAACCACTTTCACGATGGCTGAGGTAGGAATCAAACCCTTCTCTTCTCTGTTTTGCCTGACGAGGCTGAGTGGACCCCGCTCCAGCTCTCAGACCAGACATAATACTAGTTAGTGGCTTAACATCCCATTGGTATGCTCTGAATTTAGAGACGCAAAGTGTCAAAATAATGCCCTAAAAGTTTTTATCTATCAATATCCGCTTTGTGGAGCAGCATTTTTTGCTCTTACCCCAAGACATTTCTCTTGATCTGAGGGCTGGAAAGGGGGTACACTCAGCCTCATGAGGCAAAACTGAGAAGAGGTTGGATTCTTGCATACAATGAGCTAGTTGCCACGAGAACTAAGAGTACCTAATACAACATTTCGTCGGCCACCTTAATACATCGGTCATCAACCTATTTGTTATGAAGTAATTAACTGGGCCGTAGACCTGATTCCTGTAGATGTTACAGGAGCCTTTTAAAGTTGCTGGCACGACGTCCTATGAAATCCTTCCTTAATCCAAAGGTCGTACAAACATTCACAAAAAACGTAGAATTGTTTCTCTTGCTCCAATTAGAATACCGTTGATATTAATAGTCTCGAGGTGATATTTGTCTCGGTGGTACAGAACCGTGCTTTTGTAGTACCGTCTCTGTTCTTAATCCAAGTCTTCGGATTGATTTTGATCTGACTCGAACCGAATAGTTGGATTAATTACAGTATGTATCCATCTGAAGAGTCGGGATTGAAAGCAATTATGTCGATTCTCCGGTTCCCGCCTTCAGTACAATAATTGCATATAGCCATGTCACTTTCTGGGTATTATGACGTTTTTTCAAGATGGACTTATTACCGAATAGTGTAATAGGAGTGAGCTCTCCAATCGATCACACATTTTTGGAGACCGAATGAACAGCAATTTTTAATAGAAGCCTTTTCATTCCAATAACGATTTTCCCTTCAATTCAGAAATATTCATGGGAGTGTACGCAACAACTCACCAAAGTTTCATCGTAATCGAGAGAAATCTAGTGAAAAAATAGAGAAAAAATAAAATTGAAGATTTATTAATAGGACGCACAGTTGTGGGAAAGTATACGGAAAGTAGGCTTAAAAATGAGTCATGAAGAAAATACGAGTATACCGTATGTACCGTTATAAAGCAAAGGGTCCGCAGCTTAATATGACCTAATATGTTACATTTTGAAAATGTTGACCCTTGATAGGGCAAAACTATTTTTTACTTTTATGTGTTTCCACATTTTAATTTAATTTAATTATTTTAATTTAATATTATTTTTATTTCTCAAAGATTCATGTTTGTATATTTATTTTTAATTTTCAATTTATCTTCTTATAGATTTAATTTTGATATTTTTACTGTATTAATTAACTAATTTCGAATTGATTTTTACAATTCTTTTCATAATTTTTTATAGTTATGTTTATTATTTTAATTTTTATATTTATTTTATTATTGTAATTTTATTTTGATGATTTTTATTTCGGTATTTTTTTTTAGTTCCGTTTGGGCCGGCTGTGGACCACGTGGTTCTTATCTCTGGCAGCTTTCCTCCTAGCCCAGTATTCCTTCATTCTGGCACTGTGAATGTCCTTCCGCTCCTGAGTCCATTTCACACCTACTCCTGGACGCACTGCTTTTGCTGTTAGTGACTGGAGAGAGTCTGATGTTCTGACTAAAGTCCTGTATTTATTCCTGTCATAGATGTTACTGGGGTCAATATCCAATTGTTCAAGGTCTTTTCTGACTAGTTTCGACCACTTGGCGTTAGTTGCTTTCCCTCTAGAGACAGTGTTGAAAATTCTGGAGGAGAGCCTCTGATTATCCATTCTCACAATATGACCATAGAAGATCAGCCTCCTCTTCCTCATAGCTGTTGTAATGCTCTCCACTTGTTCATAGAGTTCATTGTTGTGCCTGATTCTATACTTGCCTTCCTCTTTAATAGGACCCATGATTTTTCGTAGAATCTTCCGGTCCTTCAGCTCCAATTTCCGGAGTTGTCCTTTTCTGACCATATTTAGGCATTCTGAGGCATATAGTACTGATGGTCTCACTACAGTACTGTAGTGACTGAGTTTGAAATTCATTGAGAGGGATTTGGATTTGTACATATTCTTGCATAGGTGGTAGGCTCTCTCCAGTTTGATGCATCTGTCGTTCATGGCCAGGTCTTCATTGATGTTTGGGGTTATCCATTCTCCTAGGTATTTGAAGGAGTTAGTCCTTTGTACTACTTTGTCCCCCAGTGAGATTGAGTCGGGCGCATCTCTGATGTTGCTGATAAACTGTGTTTTGTTGATGGCGATCCTTAAGCCTACTTTAGCTGCTATATAGTTCAGAGAGGATAGTTGATGGTTAGCTTCCTCCACACTGGACGCTAGGAGTGCAAGGTCGTCTGCAAAGGCTAAACAGGGGACTGTTAACTTGTCTTTCTTGTAGCCTATTCTTAATCCAGAATCTTCCTTCAGAGTTTTCGTCCACTCACGAATTACTTTTTCTAGTAGGCAATTGAAGAGGATCGGAGACAAGCCATCCCCTTGTCTAACACCAGTTCTGACCTCGAAGCTCTTGGACAGTTCCCCTCTGAATTTGACTTTGACTGTGGTGTTAGTGAGAGTCGCTTTCACTAGATTCAGGGTCTTTTTATCTAGCCCCAATTCAGCCAGTGTCTCAAAGAGTGACTCTCTATCTACTGAGTCGTAGGCCTTTTGGAAGTCAACGAAAACTGCAACATAAGGTGAGGCACTTAGATTTTTGTACGTGAGAATGGTTTTGAGATTCAGAATCTGTTCAGTGCATGACCTTGACTTTCGAAACCCAGCTTGGTACTCGCCAATGCAGGAATCCAGTTGAACCTCTACTCTTGTGAGCAATACTTTGGAGAGTATCTTGTATGTCACTGATAATAGGGAAATCCCTCTGTAGTTGTTGAGATCTGATTTGTCACCTTTTTTATGTAGTGGGTGAATGATAGCTGAGGTCCAGTCACTAGGTAATTGTTCTGTCAACCAGACGTTAGATATGATGTCATGGATTCTCTGTATCGACTCCTCGTCAGCATACTTCCAGAGCTCTGCAATGATCCCATCTTCGCCTGCTGCTTTATTGGACTTTAATTCGGAAATGACTTTCTGGATCTCTTCCTTTGTTGGAGGGAAAGAGTGTGGCTTAGCAACGTTCTTGGGTTCAAAAGGTAGCTTTTCCATGGGTTCCTCGGAGTTAAGAAGGTCGCTGAAATACTCTGCTAAGGCTGTGGTGCACTCCTCATTGTTCAGTTTCAGATCTCCGTCAGCTCCCCGAAGGTGAAGTGTAGGAGCTGAATAGGGTGTTATTTGTGATTTAAAAGCCTGGTAGAAGTCTCTAGTGTTGTTCCGCTGGAAATCCCTCTCTGCCTGGTCAATGATATCCATATTATGCTGCCTCTTGCTTGTTCTGATAATTTTGGCAGTAGTTTTCCGAATTTCTAAGAAATTATCATGATTGTCCACACTTTTATTACGGTTCCATTTCAGCCATGCTTGTTTTCTCTCTTCTATTGCCTTGTCACATGTAGCTGTCCACCATGGATGTTTATTCTTTCTGACTGCCGGGATAGTTATTGTCGCCGCATCTACTAGTGCCTTCTGTAGTTGAGGCCAGTCCTTCTTTTCCTTGTTCTTAGCTAGGGTCTTGGTGAAGTCATCACTGTCTCTCAGCTTAGATGGATTGAACCTTGGAATTCGCGACTTGATGCAATGGATTCCTCTGCTTGTTTTAAGAGGGATGAAATTGGTTTTGATCAAAGAAAGATAATGATCCGAGTCAATGTTCGCACTTCTCAATACTTTGACATTTAATATTTCCTGGCTGTTCCTTCTACTAATGGCTACATGATCTAGTTGGAATTCCCCAAGCATGGGATTAGGACATCTCCACGTCATAGCTTTTCTAGGAAGGCGTTTGAAAGCTGTAGATTTGAGGACTAAGTTGTAATTTCTGCACAGGTCAATCAGCCTTTCTCCATTCCTGTTGGTCCTCTTGTGTGCTGGATATTCTCCAACTATGGCTTGAAATTTCCGTTCTCTACCAATCTGAGCATTAAAGTCCCCCATTAAAA
The DNA here is from genome assembly GCA_946902985.2 of Meconema thalassinum. Lineage (NCBI taxonomy): Eukaryota > Metazoa > Arthropoda > Insecta > Orthoptera > Tettigoniidae > Meconema > Meconema thalassinum. Next base: position 207,318,759 of record OX336394.1, on the reverse strand, counting down.
TAGTTACATGGTGCTTTGGAATCCGGTCCATTGTCTCTTCGAGTACCCTCCAGAAGTTTTCCACACTCTTTCCTATTGGTGTCATTAGTAGGTGCATGAAAATTAACAATTGTGTATGCTTTGTTGAGAGTTCTGAAGGCTATAGTGGACGTTCTGCCATTTGGAGATGAAAAGGAGAAGATGGAGTTGATCATTTTGTTGTTGACTATGAAGCCTGTACCCAAGTGAGGCACATTCTTCATCACTCTTTCACCTGGCTGCCCTTTGTAGATCCTGTATCCCTGTGATTCGATTGGCTCGTCATCCAAGAATCTGGTCTCTTGTAGGGCAGTTATCAGGATATTGTGGTCATTTAAAACATCTAATGTATGTTTTAGTTTTCCTGTCTCAAGGAGGGAGTTGATGTTGATGGTTGCCAAATACTTAAAACGTTTCTTAGTTTCACATGAAAGTGCAAGCTCCCCAGACTCCGAAGGCTTGCTTGCCCCACCAAAGGCAGGGGTGGATTTTCTAAATGTTGTACCACCTGGGGTAGTTTTACCGTTATTCGTTTTCTTCATGTAGCAAGAGATAAGAAAAAGTGTTTAGGGTGGTTACCCGCAGGTAACGAATTGTTAACTATCAAGGTTGTAAGCCTTGAAGCCCCCAGCACTGATCGGCTCACTGACCCAGCTTTATTATATTATAATTTTACACTTTAATTGTTAATGATTTTAGTTTTAATATTTTTCAAATTTTATCCAACACTTTACGTCAAGTAGGTACGTACAATTATAATAATTGAATTTTAGAAATACTAACACTTCGGCATGAAAATTCTCCAAAATTTGGCTGAAAGATTCAACAATCAGCATCTTTGAAGCATAAACTGTCCTTATGACCCATGAAGGGTTAGCTCGAATCGCTCTGAAATGAATATGAAGTTTACTGAAAGACAATTCTATCTAGAACATATTTCGACAAAAGAAAAGAATATTACCAAAAGACGACTTTTACTGATGACAGATTTTTACCGAAAAGTGGGTTTTACCGAAAATCCAAAAGCATTTTTGGCCTTGCTTATTGGAGTAATTGGTTGTCGACGGTCAAAAATCAATTTAAGGTAAAAATCTGAAAGACACAAAAATAACCATGTGTGCCCAAAATCCTTATTACAAAGTTTAATGAAATAGGAAAATAAAACCGTACCGTAAATCAATCATTGACATTTCCTCTTCGAGCTGTTTTCTCAAGAGATTTGTCTTGTAACAGATCTGATTTTTACTCTTTTAGATATTTTTAAGTTATTTTAGATAGTTAGTATTTTGTAAATAGTTTTGAAATCAACCATTTTTACAAAATTTTGTGTCAATCTTGTAACTTCATTTGTATCAACTACTGTTTGCTGAGGAAGGTTATAATGTAACCGAAACCGGTACAGTGTACTCCAGAATTACAATTTATTGACTTTCGGTATTATTTTCCTATTTCATTAACCCTTTATAGGGCAGACTTTTCTAATTTTTACTTAATTTTTTTAAATTTAAATTTTCATTTCAGCTCTAATTATTGTAATATTTAATATTATTTTTAAATAAACTTTAAAACTTATCTATATATTAGGGGTAGATGACCTCGTAGTTTCACCCCTTAAAACACTAATAACTAACTAACAATCTATTTATTTATTAATTGTAATTTTAAAATTATTTTAATTTTAAATTTTATAATCTTAATTTGCTTTTAATTTTTAGATCGTTTTATTTTAATTTTTAGTGCGTTTTATTTTAATGTGTGTATTTATGTTTTATTTTATTCTTTAATTCTAATATCTTTGTTTTTATTTACTAGTTGAAATTTTATCCAGCACCATAAAACTAGACAGATATAATATTTGCTTATCAGAAATATTACATCTACAAGAAAGTTTTTTGTAATTAGGTTGAAAGTTTCAACTATTAACACCTTTGATAATAGCCTACAAACTCTTATAGTAGGTGGTTAATATATAGACCATTATCCTATAAGGGGTCAAGAAAAAGTCTGCTAACAATGCCTGCACTAGTAGAAATGCAGCAGTTAAATGCGAAGCGCTCTTCTTTAAGTCTGTGTTACTGAGAAAAGTGCTTTAAGAGAGAGTACATTAAGCCCGTACAACCTGTTTGCTTCAGTGTTAAATTTGGTCTTGCGGATTAAATCTCATTAACTCGCCGGAAATAAAGATGGGATTCACATACAGCATTCTAGGCCGTAGTAAATTAGATTGCAGCTTGCCACAGCTCCCAGAGGTGTCCAAGGGTTTCACTCTAGGGGGCATGCTGACGTCATAGGGGCCATTATGGGAAGGAAATTGGATCCTGTCCTTATTTCTAGACTGCCGTTCAATCTTAAATAAACCTTACGCCAGCAGATCCGTTTATGTTTACCACCCATACTTCTAAAAGGAAATAGTTCACAATCGCTGAATTTCTTGTAGCACTGGATTTTTAAAAATAAATGTACTGTACTGTATGTGCGTAATTATGTAAGCCTACCCCTTGTGATATCTCTCCTCAGGGGCTCACATATAGTGGGGCGTGGTTTGGCGACCAAGGGTCCGGCATTGCTTCCATTAACTTTCACTTTTCCTGCCAACCTCCTTGGTCAACTCTTGACCACTTCCGACCCCGACGTTATTTGGACATCTAAGGCCTAGGGAGTCTTTTATTTTTCACCTTAATTGGCCCTTATCCATTCCTTTTAGATACCCTCATTCTTCGAGGAGTCACACTTGTTCTATTATTTTCATGTTATCTTCTGCCTTCTGGATAAGGCCCTAAGGCAGACATGGGCAAACATTTTAGGGGCAAGGCCAGTTGAAATACAAAATAATCTAGGTGGGCCGAAAAAAAAAAGAACAACACATGTTTATAGATAGATTGTAAACTTTCTATTTCTGAATGTTCAATCAAACAAAACTTACAGGCTACAAATTGTAGAAAACTTGGGAGGAAAGAACACACCTTCATTATTTGTTAGAAGAGCAAGTAGTAGGCCAATGTGACAAATGAAACTGTGACTGTGCTTCTAAATGTTTTTCATAATCTGGTTGAAACTGGGATGAGCTGATACTTACGAAGTACCCCAGTTCGAACGGCTAAAACTGACTGGCAGTGCGCTTAGCATACGAACATTTGTCTGTTCTACTACACATCACGGTCATTTATCTGTAAAACCCCGCATTAGAGTACAGTCAATGTTTGGAAGTTACGGCTCCAAAGATTGCAGAAACACAATTCGCAGCAGAAACTACTGTGCAACATGCAATACGAACCATTATATTAGGGAAAATCCATTCCTAGCAATTGGTTAGACATTTAGCATATATCCTATGTGGTACATTGCAAAAAGATTGCAGAAACACAATTTGCAGCAGAAACTACTGTGCAACAGGCAATTCCGACCATCATATTAACAAGAAACAGATGTGGTGCAGTACCATCTGGCAAAAGGTTGAACACTTGCTAACAACAAGAAATCTTAGCACATGCAGTACCGTGTTGACATGTCATCTTTCCCACAATAGAAGATATTGTGTTGTCCTTCATTTGACGTCAAAGTGGAGTTTCAATAAAGTGATTAAAACACAGCGGAATGGGACAGTACGCACACTTAACAAGGGCAACATGTAGACAAACTCCATTATTTACAATGTTCCCGCATTGCAATAGTCCAAACTCAAATGCCACGGTGATCACATTATCACATACTCAGAAGGAGCTGGCGACCGAACACGTACTTTCACAGATGAATGGCATTGATAGCAATTGACATAGGTACAACTGTATACTTTAAACCCACTTTCAGTAGGGTTTCGCCTTTCGAGCTGGGGTACTTCCCTCGTTAGTAGCGCAGATAAATGGTGGTCTGTTAATCTATTTCTGAATCTATTTTTGCGAAGCTTCATTGCAGAAAACACCTGTTCACAGATACAGTAAGATGCGAACATGGCAATTATCTTTTGTGTATGAGATTTCAAGTTTGGGAAGCATGATTTTGGTAGGGCCATGTAGAACTCAATTTTCGAAACGTTGAGGAATAGTTGCATTAATTCGTTGTTACATTGTAGCTGAATCAATTCTAGCTGCAACTCTGATTTTACTGTTTCACAGTCAACATTAAACGGCTCTCTGAAAACGTCCAAGTCCTGTTCAATAACTCTGAAGTTCTGAAATCTTCACTCAAATTCATCGTGGAGATTTTGCGCACAAAATGATATTACACAAAACGCATAAACGCAATGAGTTTAAAATAGTTTTTCACTTCTAGGTAGCTTGCCACGGTGGGTGAGTGGATAACGTGTCGGATTACCAACCCCAAGCTTGCAGGTTCGCCCCTGGCCGTGGTAAGTGATTTTTGAAAGGCGACAAAAATCACGACATGGATGTCATACGTTGTTGGCATGTTAAAGAACCCATTTGAATTCAGTAGGCCGTGTTCAATGGCAAAATTAATCTCGGGATTTTCCGCCAACACAAAGTTCCTCCATTCTCTACTAGAAAGCACTGTAGTGTCAAGAAGCTTAGATATCCAACCTCCTTGACTTTCATAGCGTTCAAAGGAACGACGAAATTCGACATGCAAGCTGCCCTCTGGGTGTCAATTAACAAAGCTTGCACCCGGCATCTTAGGCCATACGATATTATTATTATTATTATACTTCTTGGTACACAGAACAGGAAATATGACCTATGTGTAATTGTAGGTATTAGAATTAGAAACCACGTCGCGGGTCGGATTAGACTAGCTCAAGGGCCGCACTTGGCCCGCGGCCCGTACTTTGCCCATGACTGCCCTAAGGGTAGCAGGGTGTGAGTAGCTCCAACTAGTATGATGCACCCTGGATAATGCTTCACCTGAAGGGATTTCGGCTGGTGAGGTGAGTAGTTGACCCTTCCAAAGAATTCCTGAGCTGGACACGGGGTTTCTGCCCCTTTTCCAGTAACTTAGGGGTGGACCCTTTCCTACTTCCCTTTCTTATCAGCCCTTCAGTGCTCCGCTTATTTCCAAGAGAAGATCCGTTAACCGTTTGGTCAATCGCTACGTGCAACAAATTCTTATATACAGAGTGCTCGCAGCAAGCCCTACTTTATGCTGTAACTCGTTTGTTTTTAAAGATATTTTAATGTTGACACTTGCTTTGGAAAGTACTTTTCAAGCTATAAAACTCTTGTTTCGTTAGTTTTTGTGTGAAGTTCGCGCATAACGCGCCACTCAACCTTTTGTGGCATGGTTTTGGCACTTTTTGCCCAAATCAGTTTTTTGACATCACCTATCGAGAGAGAGACGTCAAATTAGTCGAATTAGCCAACAAAATATCAGTTTTTGCCCAAATGAAACTCGCAAAATGCGAGTTTGCGTTTAGATTTTCGTCCGCTTATAGCATGCGACCTGCCTCTGCCCGGCCCGGTGGAACCAATCTAAACACAAACTCGCATTTTGCGAGTTTCATTTGGGCAAAAACTGATATTTTGTTGGCTTAATTGACTAATTCGATGTCTCTCTTTCGATAGGTGATGTCAAAAACCAATTTGGGCAAAAAAGTTCCAAAACCGTGCCACAATAAGTTGATTTGCGTGTTATCAGTGAACTTCACACAAAAACCAACGAAACAAAAGTTTTAGAGCTTTAAAAGTACTTTCCAAAGCAAGTGGCAAAATTAAAATATCTTGAAAAACAAACGAGTTACAGCACAAAATAGGGCTTGCTGCGAACACCTGTATTATATCCTGTGACGTACTGTACTCAGTTCGCATCACGTCATCAGCGGTGAAGGTTGTTAATATCTTCTTCTTCTACTCAACCGATAGGTTGGTGGGTAACGTGCATGTCTTCCAAAACGTCTTCTTTCTCTGGCCTCTAGTTTCAAATGGCAATAAGTGTGCTTGCCTTTAATTCTGTCTATAAATTGAGTCCTTGGTCTTCCTCGACTCCTCCTTCCTTCTACTGTAGCTTCCCTTCGAAGAGTGTGGTGCACCAGTCAGAATGACGAATCAAATGGCCAATAAAACTATTCCTTCTTCTGTTTAAGGATTCAACCAAGGTACGTGTCTCCTTTGCTCTTTTGAGAACATTCTCATTCGTGACTTTATCAGTCCAAGGTATCTTTAGTAGGCCTAGTCGTCGCCAGCACCACATCTCGAATGCCCTAAGTTTTGATACGTTTGCTGTTTCAGAGCCATTATTTGCAATACTCCATACAAAACTTTTCACGAAGTGTTTTCGTACCTCTAAGTTAACAGTCTTGGATGTTAGTAAAGACTTCTTTTTTGAGAAGGCTTCTTTTGCCTGTGCGATTCGAGCTTTTACTTCTCTCGTACAGTATACAAAATTCCAAAGGAAAATGCGTGGAGAAAGCAGAAATGATCATAACCTTTACTGGTGAACAGAGTGCGTTGAGGACCCATGGTATCAGTTGTTTAATGTATTGTGCAGTTGGCAAGCAATACAATCGAGTGATGGTGGAGGTTGTTTTAAAGCGAGAGACATCTAAGTCATCTACTCAATTATAGTAAAGTGCACTGCGTATGTAAGGTAAATGCCGGGATAGTTCCAAACATAAGACCATGGCCGGCTCCTTCCCAATCCTCACCTGAATTATAAATATACACACTACTATAGACACCAAAATAATACAGGTTATCAGAAAAATCTAAACACACTCATACACTCAAGTAGCCTACGTGGTGACAAATGGCCACATGTCCAAATGAAGAAACAACAACGTAAGTAAGGAAGGTGGATGAGGCGAGCATCGGAAAGGAGATATTAAAAGAATCATTTTCTTTAAGTGTCATTCCTTCATGTATGTTTCTGGTGAGCTTTCGTTTGGAGGACATAAAAATTAGAGAGATCAATTTTTGGATCAAAGCAATAAATCCTCCTACACTTACCGCAACTTATTTTCACACTCCCTGTATATCTCTGTCAATGATCCTTTGAGTTGTGCAATATATCTCAATATGTAGAGAACGCCAAGGCATGCATGTTACATTACTTATACTGCATATTATAGACAGTTATTTCTCACTAGTTCCTACTACGACAACATCTACTTTATCTAACATACTGTAGATACGCCTCAATTACTCTCCATCTTCCCGCTAGTCCACGGAATGCAACCTGTTAGAGACGGTTGACATTCACTACGGTGTTGTGGTGCAATGTCTGGCCTTCTGCCCGCCTTCTTCCTTTATTTACAACGCACCTTACTACGTCTTCGATCAAAGTTTCCGTCAACTTTGAAAACAATCGTAAATCGTCAGTTTATTTCAGCCACATATCTTTAGTACCACAACTTGCCAATTATATCAAGAACCTACACGTGTGTGAAACAGGTGGAACCCACTCCTTACTAATGACGATGTGTGTTTTTTTTATCTATTCTGGGCTCTACTCGGACTCGGGTCAGCCTTGTTTTACGGCCGAATGATTTATTTTTAATAAATCTTACTCTCCCTCTCCTGCATTTCTTAGTGTTGTTGCCTTCCTTTTACTGTTAGCACAACATGGGCGTAGACAAAATCGACATTGTTGTTCGGGTGTGAAGCATGCTCGAATCTAGTTTTTACATTGCAATTTTTGGGTGGGTATGCATAGATGTCTTTCTAAATGTATTTCGCAACTAAAGGTGAGGGGTTGTTGTGAGCGATCAGATGGATAAAATTAGCAAAGTGAATAAGAGAGCAATATGGATATCATGGCTTGTCAAAATGACTAACAACTTCAAAATCAGTAATATGCCGGCATTTTGCAAAATATAACCATGTCACGGCCATAAATATGATCGTGTCTTAAATGCAGATTGATTTTGGGTTTAGGGACATTGCCATCAATAGTTTCCTGTATTTACTGTTAGTGAATAATGTCCGTTCATCTTTCAGTGTCTATACTCTTGTGCATGACTTTAATCAATTTGGAATTATAATAAAATTGTATGGCCTCGGGTGGCGGGTGCAAGCTTTGTTATTTGCGCCCAGGGGGCAGCTTGTGTGTCAAATCTTTGTCGTTCCTACGAGTGATATGAAAGGCAAGGAGGTTAGATATCTATGCTCCTTGACACTATAGCGCTTTCTAGTAGAGAAAGGAGGAACTTTGTGCTGGCAGAAAAACCCGAGATTAATTTTGCCATTATGAACACGGCCTACTGAATTCAAATGCGTTCTTTAACATGCCTACAACGTATGACATGCGTGCCGAGATTTTTGTCGACTTTATAAATCGCTTACCACGGCCAGGAGCGAACCTGCAAATTTAGTAATAATAATGTTATTGGTTTTACGTCCCTTTTAACTACAATGGTTTCTAGAGACGCCGGGGTGCCGGAATTTTGTCCCGAAGGGGATCTTTAACGTGCCAGTAAATCTACGGACACGGCTCCCTCACATTTGCGCACCTTCAAATGCCAGCTGACTGCGCCAGGATGCGAACCTGCAACCTTGGGCCCAGCAAGCGAGAACGTTACCCCTAATCCACGCAGCCAGCCTGCAAACTTAGGGTTGGTAGTCCGACACTATAACCACTCACCCACCGTGGCAAGCAATTTCGGACTAGGAATAAGAGAATCGTCTTGGAAATTGAAATAAGCTACCATTCCTATGTTTGTTGGTGTTGAACCCTCACTCACTCCAGGTAAATACTGGGAGAATTCCTAACTTAAGGGACTTATCCATCTATTTAACTCGTGCTAATTACCAATTTTTCATTTTCTTTTTTCTCAGAAACTATTAACAGGAACTAATCGAAATTTTCAAGGATGATCATCAAGACTCTCTCCTTACTTTGCCTCAGGACTTTTGATTTTCCTTTATGTTCTTTTTTGAATTTTCATGGATCCATTTAAGATTGCATAATTTTCACAGTACGTTTATGAACATTTCCATCTGGCAAAATTAAACTAAAGAAAATTTCGATAAACGGACTTGTTTAAATATAACACATATAAGGAGCTTCGGTGGCGTAGTTGGTAGCATGCTGAGCTTCTATGCCCAAGATCGCGGGTTCAAACCCGGCCGAAGTCGTCGGATTTTTAGGAGCGTTAAAAATCCCTCAGTCTGTCTTCATTCGGAGGGGAAGTAAAGCCGGCGGTCCCATGTCATAGATTTATGGCATGTTAAAGAACCTTCCACTAATTTCACCTGTGTGAAGCTAAATAATAGGTTAAACATTCGACTAACGCTCTTAGGTTCCAACGTTCGTCGCCAGGAGCCGACTGCGGTGGCATCTGGTAACCAAGTTCTGAACTAGTAGTCGTTGACGGTGGCATTTGGCGGCAAAAGTAGGAACTACTTGGAAAAATGCAATGTCTGCAGTCCTTACTTGAATTAAAAACAGAAACATGTCCTTTGCACTTACTTTTAACGCAGCCTCTTTCTTAAGTTTTTTTGTATCTATCGTCCAATATAATTTTTTTCAAAATATACTTCATGGGTAGTCCAAGGTTAGAATAGGCCTATGTTAAACAGATTGCCTCGGATGTAAGGTGTGAGAGCTATGTAGATAGGAAACGATTGGCTGAGTACAGGGAGGCATGGAGAAATCCATCAAACCAGTCAAGAGATTGAGGACTCAAACAAAAACAACAACAACTTGTAAAATCATGAGAGTTTACCTGTCTTACAGTCTCACACACTTACAAGTACATACAATATATGGTTACATTAATATCCTTCCCTTATAGTGAGACGTACAGTTCCAATCACATGATGACATCAGTAAGTGGCTAAGTGATAATAATGAGTGACTCCGCTAATGTAAGAAGAGCTACGGCCACGAAATTGTCTCTTCCCATGCGTCTATTGTCAATAGCCATAAGCCTATCAGTAGGGAACTTTGCCGTCTAGCTCAAAGAGGCATATTTCTTACTGACGAAAAAACTGATGTGAAAGTTTATATTACCGCTCCGTGATACAATATTGTGCGGCTGCTGAGCGAGGGGTCTTCACACGAGCTAAGCTCATGGTCAACCGTGGGCTCGAATTATGTAACGTCAACCAAGATCTCATGGGACATTGTTAAATGCCTGGATTGTGTTTTCCCACCTTGCATGTGGGATGCAGGATACAAACAGAGCAGAATCCTATCTCAGAAAAAGAAAAGTTTAGAATTAGTAAAGATCTTGTGGAGGACTGAGACCTGAGTAAGAAATACAGTTTACAGTCCCAGGTGTTGAGGAACAAACCATTAATGTCCCTGTGTGCAACTTACATTTTATTAGAATGTCTCATTAGTAATGTCGTTTTACAATTTTGATGTCTTATAAGAAATAATTGATTTTCTTTGGTTCACCAATGATCTGTATTTATAATAATAATAATAATAATAATAAAAATAATAATAATATCGTGAGGACACAACGATGAACTTTATCAACATGTGGAGAAAATAACGGACACCGTTCGCAAAAGAAGACTCATTTTATGGCCATTTAACACGAATGAACTCCGGAAGACTGTCCAATCGAATCTGTGCCTACTTTGTGGGAAAGAAAACCAAAGGGATGTGGTTTAAAGAGGTGGTAAAAGACCTACAAGATCTGGGGATTTCACATTAGGACATCTTGGAACGTGACTCTTTGAAGAAGGAACTTGGGGAAATACAGAGTTTTCAACCAAAACTCGTATTGAAAACCGGCAAGAAGTGGACCGAAAAACGAAAGGAAGCACACCGAAGAAGAATGTGCGAACACTGGGCCAATGTGAAGGAACGAGGGAAAAGGCAGTTGAAATAATGTGGTCCATAGAAGACCGAAACGATTATGAAAAATAAAAAATATATTGAATGGCCTCGGATACCGGGTGCAAGCTTTGTTATTTGACACTCAGAGGGCAGCTTGCATGTCGAATTTAGTTGTTCCTTGAATCACTATGAAAGTCAATGAGGTTAGATATCTAAGCTCCTTGACTTTATTGCGCTTTCTAGTAGAGAAATGAGGAACTTTGTTTTGGCAGAAATCTCGAGATTAATTTTGCTATTATGAACACGGCCTACTGAATTAAAATCGGTTCTTTAACATGCCAACATCGTTTGACATGCGTATCGTCATTTTTGCCGCCTTTCAAAAATCACTTACCACGGCCAGGAGCAAACCTGCAAGCTTGGGGTTAGTAATTCGATACGATAACCACTCACCCACCGTGGCAATTTATAGGAATCCATGACTATAATTGCGTATATTGCGAGAATGTATCATCAAAAGGTACCATACATCGCCAGAATAAGGAACTAGGAAAATCAAACAGAGGCTGTAGATCTGTTCTTTACGAATTGACCCCTGAACAGGCTCAACGTAGAGTGCATACCTGTCGTCAGCTTATCGTTAGCCCCATAGATGATAGATTTATCAGGAGAAATGTCACATGTGAAGAAAAAAAACTCCTCTCGGCACGCCCGAAGGCGGAGGTAGATTTCACCGGGCAAACATGGGGTTAGGCTATAATAGGCAAAATATGCAGGTTTTCGTAGGAGGATAAGACCTCATTTATTGCGAGAAAGTATTTTAGAATTGGAGGTTAATGAACTTTTTGTTTCGTCTTTCTATGCATATTTTGAACATTTTATTGTCTTATGGGGATGGTAACCTTCTTGTCATTTGGGGTTCATTTTTAGCCTACTTTTCACATTTTGCAAAAATGAGGAAAAAGTAGACTTATGAGATCGGGCAAATGTGTGGCTGTCTGTCTGTCTGGCTGTGCGTGTGTCCCCCCCCCTATCAACTCCTAAACGGCTGCAGCAATCGAAACAAAATTTGGTAGGATATAAGATCTATCCCTGAATATCTCACGTCCATATTTGAAAATTATGTCAGTGCTACCAACTGCTGAAAAATCCTAATTGAAATTTGAGCTCCATGATGGATATCTTGGAAGCTATGAATGGGATCTATTTCAACATTGGCACACGTATAGATAATAATATTGCAGTTTAATTTCCAGGAGGACATACATGGCAGTGTTGCCAAAATGATTATAAGCCTGCTGATAGGTCCAAATTTTAAATGCATATAACTTCTAGACTATCAATTGGATTACAACCAAATTTCGTATGTGCCATGTGTACACAAAACAGATATGAGAGAGCGCATTCTTAGGAGCCACCAGGGCTGCCAACTGTTAATAAATGCTCTCAATTTTTTTTCCGAATACCCATATATCAGAAAGTGTGCAAGCCGTCAGCTTTAAACTATGCACACGTATAGTACCTGACATTCTATATTAATTTGGAGTAACTTATATACGTCAGTGCTACCAACATGATTCTAAGCCTTCTGATAGGTCCAATTTTAAAATGCCTGTAACTTCTATACTAACTAATGGATTTGATTCAAAATTGACACAACAATAGATCATATCATTTCAGATTATTTCTGACCAATACATGCATGACATTGTTCCCAACACGATTTTACGCGAGCTGTTAGATCCAATGTTTAACTGCATGTAACGTCCATGCTATCCATTGGACTTCAACCATATTTTGTATTCTGTACCTTAAGAGATGGAACTAAGAATATATTCAGTCACCAGGGCTGCCAACTGTAGTTCTCTATTAGGCTATATTATACCAGGTATACAGTATTTCGAAGTAATTAGAAATTTCGATATTACCATCTTCATTTCGTCATTATTCTAGATAGATCCATATAGATTATTCATTGGCATGAATCTTAAATTTTAAGAAAAGTAGGCTGTTTAGTTCGTCACGGAACTTCTTGTTTTACTTGTGATCACACTGTCCTTATGCAAGGTTTGGAACTGATGTGTAACTATCTAACAGTCTGTTACTTCTTCACGCAAAATTTTATCTCCCGCAGAGATGTTGGTTGGTTCCTCAGTTTAGGGGCTGCGACAACGTGGTCATGTAACCCCGTGTACATTGGGTGTGTGTAGAATCTGTCTGATAATTGTGATGACTGTATTAGTCTGTAATTCATGTAAGGACTGCAGACTGTCAATTATAAGTAGTAGTACCTAATTTTGTACCAAATACTAACGTCAACAACACCTAGCTGTGAACTTGGCTGCTAGATGCCACCACAACCAGCAACTTGCAACGAACGTTGTAACTTCCCCTCCGAAGGAAAGCATGCTGAGGGATCTTTAGCGCTCTTAGAAAATCCGGCGACTTTGGCCGGCTTTGAACCAGCGACCTTGGGCATAGAAGTTCAGCATGCTACCAGTTAGCCGCTTCCCTCATAGTCAGATGGAACAAGAAGTTCGGTGACGAACTAAAGAGCCTACTTTTCTTAAAATTAAGATTCATGCCAATGATTAATCTACAGTATATGAACCTACCTAGAATAATGACGAAATTAAGTTGGTAATATCGAAATGTCTTAATTAGTTCGAAATACTGTATACTAGGCATAATGTAGCCTAATAGAGCAATACAGTTGGCAGTCCTGGTGACTGAATATATTCTTAATTCCATCTCTTAAGGTACAGAATACAAAATGTGGTTGAAGTCCAAAGGACGTTACATGGAGTTAGACATTGGATCTATTAGTACACGTAAAAGCATGTTGGCAACAATGTCATGCGAGTGCTGGTCAGAAATAATCTGAAATATTATGATATCTTTTTGTGTCAATTTTGGATGAAATCCATTTGCTGGTATAGAAGTTACATGTATTTTAAAATTGGAGCTATCATCAGGCATAGAATCATGCTGGCAGCACTGATTTATATTAATTACTCCAAATTAATCTAGAATGTCAGGTGCTATACGTGTGCAAAGTATAGAGCTGTTGGCTTGCATACTTTCTGATATATTGATATTAGGGTAAAAAATATAGACACCATTTATTAACAGTTGGCAGCCCTGATTGCTCTTAAAAATACTTATAGTCATGTCTGTTATGTTACACATATCACATACGAAATTTGGTTGAAATCCAACCGACAGTATAGAAGTTACATGTATTTAAAAATTGCTCCTATCAGCAGGCTTAGAATCATGTTGGTAGAACTGACGTATATAAGTTACTCCAAATTAATGTAAAATGTCAGGTAATATAACTGTGTATAGTTTAAAACTGTCGGCTTGCATACTTTCTGATATATTGGTATTTGGATAAAAAATAGAGAGAGCAATTATTAACATTTGGCAGCCCTGGTGGCTGTTAAGAATACACTCAGTCATATCTGTTTATGTACATATATTACATACAAAATTTGGCTGAAATCCAATTGATAGTGTAGAAGTTATATGCATTTTAAAATTGGACCTATCAAAAGGCTTAAACTTATTTTGGTAACACTGTCATATATGGTCTCCTGGAAATTAAACTGAAATAGTATTATCTACATGTGTTCCAATTTTGGAATAGCTCCCATGTATACATTCCAAGATATCCACATGGACCTCAAATTTCTAGTGCGTTGTTTAGCAGTTGGTAGCACTGACATCTTTTTCAAATATGGGCCTGAGATATTCCGGTATACATCTTTACTCATACTAAATTTGGTTTCGATTTTGCAGCCGTTTAGGAGTTGATAGAGGGGGACACACACACACAGCCATCTAGCCAGACAGACAGAAGGACAGACAGACAGACAGACAGACAGAAGGACAGACACATTTTCCCGGATCGATCTCATAAGTCTACTTTTTCTCATTTTTGCAAAGTGTGAAAAGTAGGCTAAAAATTAATGTGATCTCGTCAATGGCGTTGTCTTGGCAACCTCTGATAGCTCATCCCTCATCAATTTAGAAGCGTTGTCATGGTAACCTCTGATAGCACTTGGCATTTTCTTTAATTCCGAAATAATTTTTCTCATCCCTTGGCGTAATGGTGGGTCATATCAAAAATTCTTTCAGACAAAAGTTTTAGGTTATTATTAGGGAAATATTTTCCATTTTGTACGGTTTTGATATTGTGCCTATTAAGAGAGATATAATTAATGTTTTCCGAAAAACTCACTTTTTTCCACCCCTTTGGTCAATGGTTGGTGCTATCAAAAAAGACATAAATTTTTGGCACATATCCGATACATATTATGAACTTTGAATGGATTCGATATTTCACGTATTAAGAGAGTTATAGCGAAATTTCACTTTTTCGAAAAAAAAAGCCCCCCATTTTCACCCCCTTCGACCGATTTTTTCATTAACGAACTCGACCGAGATTTTAATGGGATACTTATTATGTAAAAAATTCAAACTGATTGGGGCAAAATTACGTCAGTTATCGTGTCCACAAGAAAGTGATATATATATATATATATACATATATACATAAATTATATATAAACTTTTGAACTGACGGTGGTTTTGGGGTCTAGGGGATGTGAAATGCGAAGATATGTCGAAATTTTCCGGAAGTCGAAACATGGTACCCATTGCAATAGTTAGTTTTCTAATGAAATCTACCTAATGGTTTTTTTTTTGTCGTGTAGCCTCCTGAGAGGCCGAGTGCAGGTCTTTCTAGTCGACGCCCGTGGGCGACCTGCGCGTCGGGATGAGAGATGGAATGGATGAAGATGATTGAAACTGGGCAAGGATGTGGAAGGAAGCGGCCGTGGCCTGTCCCAGGTACTGTCCCAGCATTTGCCTGGTGTTGAAAATGGGAAACCACGGAAAACCATTTCAAGGACAGCCGACGGTGGGGCTCGAACCCACGCGTCTACCGAGTCAGCAGAGAGCTTGGCCCCTTGACCTAACGCAACGCTTTAGCCCGCGTAGCCACTACTGTCGGTACCTAATGGGTATAACTTTGTCAGGTGGGTATATTACTGCTACGCTGATGCCTCGAAACAGTGGACAATTCCCCGTCAACCTGACAAAGTTATCGTTAAAAAGGATTGGTTCGGCCCCAAAATGTCGTGTGTCTGGTGGAATTTTGGAGGAGTGATTCACTGGGAGTTTGTACCAAACGTGCGTGCAGTCAATGCGGATCATTATTTTCAACAACTGGAAAGAGTTCATGACATTTTGAGACGGAGATACCCAACATTATTTAACCGAAATAGAGTTCTCTTGCAGCAGGACAATGCGAAACCTCACACTACATGAACAACCATGGCAAAAATTCAGGAATTGCGACGAATCGAACTGCTACTACATCCACATACAGCCCTGGTCTTTCAACTTCAGATTACCATAGTATTTGATCCATGACCCATTTCTAGTGTGGAAGAAATTTCGAAAACATTGAAGCTGTGGAAGTGGGTTTCGCCGAATTCTTCGCATCAAACCCCAGAGATGGATACCACAGCGGGATAAGAAACCTCGCTAAAAGATTGTTCAAGACCATAGAATCTGATAATCTCTACTGTGAAGAATAGTTTAATTTCTTGTCAGAAAACTTTTCAAATACAATTTTCTTAAAGAAAACGACATTACTTATGATACATCTCCTGTAATTATCTCCAGTCACTTGAATTGACATTTTATCACACTAAATCTATCCATTGGTGGAAATGTGTTTGCAGAAAAGCACATTAACGGGTAGATGACTTGATGGTTCATCCCTTAAAATTATAATAATAACTAGCAGTAGTGCCCGGCTTCACCCGGTAGATTTATTTGTTTTATGGATGATAAAGAATACTACATACTGCAGAACTGGCACATGATACTTAAACTAACAGAAAAAATATATAACTTTTTGTGGTGGGGGTGGTGGGGGTGATAAGTAGTACAATAAAATGGACGTAACATTCACTTCATTCTCTCGTAATGATAATGACAATAATGAACAGGGAAACTACTATTTACTAACTACAGTTGTAACCGAATTTATTCAGTTACAGTAGCTCACCCTCGGGTTTTGTGCCTTGTGCAGTTAGTTTGGGGTATTTTATTCGTATCTTATTATATTGGGTTAACGTGGGGTTGCATAGGTGATTTTTATTGTGCCTGTGTGTTTTGTGGACGGATTCATCTTTGGATGGTCCACACCAACTAGGATCACTGTTTATTAATTATCGGTTTTTGGATATTTGATATTATAAAATACGGGGTTTTGCGATTTATTACGTTTTGGGAATAAGTATATAAGACTGTATTAATAGAAGCATTATTTCATTTTGGTTTGGGGTTAATGGCTTTATTTTGACCTAGTAATGTTAAATGTTAGATTCGTGGCTGTACTATAAAGGTACAATGAATTGGTATTTTCGAGTGCTGGATATGTGACATACCCGGAAAAGACAGGCAGTAATTCGGCCTGTGTGGAAATACCTAGGCTATTTATGGCATGAACTCCCATGAACTTCTGGAATACTACTGTGTGACGTCAGTGTGGATTTCGACTGTTTGATGTTCATGTGTTGACACGGATGTTCCGCTAGGAGCGGGCCACGCACAAATTAGTTCCGGCAGAAACTTTGGGGTTATGTAGCCTTACGCCAGTGCATATAATGGCGTGTCTGGTGTTCCGTGATCGTCTTATTGCTTTATCGGCAGAACACTGATCTACTAACGCCCAGGGTCGTTTTACGTGACATGGTTTCCGTAACGAACAGTTAGAGATCGTCTTCTTGCTTTTACAGCGAATGTCCGTTGTCTACTTGCAATTTAGTGTCGTTATTACTCGATCATGGTATCGTAATACGAACGAGCTGTGACTAATGTTTAGCTGAAAAGCACATTACGGGTAGATGACTTGATGGTTCATCCCTTAAAATTATAATAATAACTAGCAGTAGTGCCCGGCTTCGCCCGGTGGATTTATTTGTTTTATGGATGATAAAGAATACTACATACTGCTTAACTGGCACATGATACTTAAACTATCAGAAAAAATATATAACTTTTTGTGTTGGGGGTGGTGGGGGTGATAAGTAGTACAATAGAATGGACGTAACATGCACTTCATTCTCTCGTAATGATAATGACAATAATGAACAGGGAAACTACTATTTACTAACTACAGTACTGACATGTAATTCACAAACGAATTGAAAAATATGATTAGAAAGAGGATTCAGTGAATTAAAAGACACTGCCTAGGGCCTATATTTCATTGTCTGTTAGAAGAGTGGAAATCAATAGAGTCGTCTTTTGTCTCATGGCGCTGTAGGCAAAATAGAGTACTTTGGAAAACTTCGGCTGGCCCGAGCTCCTGAGGTAGCAATAGTATCATTTATCGCCACAACTAGACAGTGTTACTCGCAGGGTTCCGAAGTGTAAGTAGCCTATACAAATTTTGGTTCAGATCGGTGAAACGGTGTAGAGTTTTGCCAGCTAAATGCACGGAATGGAGTGGTCTGTCCGAAGTTTCAATTAGACAGTGTTTGTTACACGTAGCGTTCCAAAGGGTAAACATACAAATTTCGGTTCAGATCGGTGAAACGGTGTAGAATTGTATAAATAACAGACAAACATTGAGCTTTATATACAGTATATAGATAGATAGATAGATAGATAGATAGATAGATAAAGATAATGATAATGTTAATGGTCATCATCATCAGCATAATATCACACTAGCAATCACACTGTCTCATATGTCATCTTTCTTTCTTTCTTTCTTTCTTTCTTTCTTTCTTTCTTTCTTGTTAAAGGAAGGGCCATCACATTTTTAAGCCGCAAGAAATCATATGCAATTGCTCATCTGGGGCAGATGCCAAGTGAGCCGTGGCAGACATCAATGTTCCACTACATTTGCTCCATTCCAAATCCACAGGAGAACAGATTTTACATTCATTGTTGATCCTTGAATGGAAGATATACGTAAGGATCGCGCATAAAAATCCATACCAGATAAGAACAGAAGGTATTAACTCCAAAATATATCACCATTGACATTTTAATACCCCTATAATTAGGTTATTGAGATACATATTGAGGCAAGTACAGTTCTAGACATAAAGTAAAGTTTATGTCTGTTTGAATATTTATTAGTTTATCAGGATTTGGTACCTAAACTGCGCTTATCATTATTTTGTTATTCTTCTTTATTGCACCTATACTCTCAATCACGTAAGAGTGCATCGCTGACAAAAATGCTGTTGTCATCTTAGAAAATTGGTGCATCCACAGTATGCTCATCCGGAAGATATTGAAGGAAAGACAACACTTGGTCATCCAGCGAGTTGACATACATATCCTAATTATTATTTACGGTGATTTGAATGAGTGAGCTTAAGTAATGGTATGAAAAAAAAAACTAAAACATCACAAAACCAACTCCACTGCGGCAATAATTACAGAAAGATAGAAGTAAGGAAACAAACAAACGATCACATAGGCTGCGAGACAATACAATTTTCAGTTTGTTATTCTGATTAGTATTACTAATAATAAATACACCCTTCACAAATGTCTCATTGAACCGTCCGAGCAATAGACGCTTTGCGAAAATTCAAAATAAGCTAACTCGCTACTTGTCAATCACACTACACGCTTCTAGTCAGCTACTGTGATATTTGGCTCATTGAAGACGTGCAGCCTGCTGACTGACGCACACAAACAACTTACGTGTCACATGATCTAGGATACTAGTGCTATACCATCTACTGCGCTCCAAACTGACAAGTAAGTTCTCTCAAGAGTTTGAGTAATTTCTTGTCCAGAGAGCTGATTAACTACGGACGAAAAATAATTACTTTGGTTTAAAATTATGTCACCTGTATCCTCTTTGTTGGTTTCCTTGTTATCTAATTGGAATATTTATGCTTACGAGGTTTTTCGATCTTCAATGGTTACAGTTTTTTTTCTGACGAGATTCTACCTTTCCTAATGCAAAAGGAATATGCATTGGAATATCAAACAATGTAGCGCGCAGCGGCCTTCTTGAAGTTATAAAATTTTCAAACAATTAGCTCTATATATATTTTAGAGATACAATATCTCAAATTAGCATTAAAGTAGAACCGCAAATGGGCTTTTCATGCCAAAGGCAAAAGAACACCCCCACCATATATTCAAGATGGTGACTGAGCATACTAATGAAATGAAAATCCACTGCCTTCTTCCAGTCTCCGACTGGGTCAGGAATGAAATGAATGAAGCCCCCATCTAACGGCGAGGATACGAAGTGTGCCGGCTGACGAAGCCTGTCGCACTCCTCTGGGGCAATGATTAAATGCCTGACAGATGAAATGAAATGATAGTGGGGAGTGTTGCTGGAATTAAATTGTGACAGGGAAAACCGGAGTACCCGGAGAAAAACCTGTCTGCCTCCGCTTTGTCCGGCACAGATCTCACATGGAGTGACCGGGATTTGAACCACGGACCCAGCGGTGAGAGGCCGGCGTGCTGCCGCCTAAGCCACGGAGGCTCACTGAGCATACTAATAAAACTTCAAAATCAATAACGCGGGATCTGATTGCGCAATTATCACAAAACCTTTTAAGAGGAGAGAAACAGATATAATAAGCCTATCACACTGCATACAGCATGCAGCCGACATCTTGAATATATATAAGACATTAATGTCGACAATCAACTATTTATTACAGTTATAACGACGAAACGCAGCAAATAGAGAGTCACATGAGGTCACATTACAGGCTTTCTCAGAAGTCACAAGATAGACGATTTCATACATTCAAGATGGTGGATGAGCGTATGCCTACTTTTCTAATGTTACAATCAATTCTTCTGGATGCGAAAGCGGAATTACAATGAAATTTTACCAACGGGCAGTCTTCAACAGGGTGTTTCTCAATTATACTGACAAGAAAATCTGGGATGCTCCTTGTGTTATGTATGGAACGATGCCACAATCGGATTTTCGGAGAAACCTTTTCTTTTTAGGAACATGAGGTCACTTTGTTACTTCCTGGCGTGCGATTCAATTTGACAGACCCGCGGTATTCGCTGGGCCAGAGCGCAAGTTGCTGGCTGCTGCAGTGTTTTAGCGAAGCTACGTGTGGTGCGGGTGGTTAGCCAGATATTGCATCGACACTCGGAAGGAAGGAGACGGCAGAATTGACCACGTAAAAGATGGTTGGTCAAGGATGATCTACGACTACGAGTTCGCTGGTGGAGACGGCTCACCTTGGACTGTAAAGCGTGGACTGATGTGATTGAGAAGGCTCGGGCTCTGCTAGAGCTGTAGCACTGGTGGGTAAGGTTGGTTGGTTTATCAGTTTAGGGGCTGCAACAACGTGGTCATGTAGCCCCGTGTACTTTAAGTGTGTGTAGAATTTGTCTCATAACCGGTGTTAATTGTGATGGCTGTATTAGTGTGTGTTATCTGTAATTCCGATAAGGACTGCAGACGATCAATTTCAAGTAGTTCCTTCTTTTGCTACCAAATGCTACCATCAACGATACTTAGCTGTGAACTTGGCTACTAGATGCCACAACAACAAGCACCTGGAGACGAACGTTGGAACATAGAGCGTTAATCAAATCTAACTTACAAATTTTAGCTTCACACAGTTGTAGTTAGTGGAAGGTTCCTTTACATGCCGTAAATCTATGACATGGGCCCGGCGGCTTCACTTCCCCTTCGGGTTTGAACCCGTGATCTTGGGCATAGAAGCTCAGCATGCTACCAACTACGCCACCGAAGCGGGCGATGGGTAAGTTAAGGTAACGTGTGGTACGTGGTAGAGGGAGGCAGAGATAATACTCAGCGCGATTGTACAAATTTTCTCGTTCGAGCCGCGCAACCACTGCCTAGCCCCAGTATACACTGCACAGTTTGTTGTACAAACTTCGGTCACTAAGTTTGCAGCAGAAATTAATATTATCATGTATTGTGTGTGCAATTATGGATGCCTAATAAACAAGGACATGTTAGCGCGTGTCGAATGAGGAAACTTGTACAATCACGCCAAGTATTTTCTCTGTCTTCCCCTGTCATACACCATACGTAGCTTCCTTCTCCTTCCCTGAAACACTGCAGCTGCTGACAGCTTGCGCTCTGGCCTAGCAAATTCGGCGAGTCTATCAATTTAAATCGCGCGCCCGGGAAGACAAAGAGTAGTTATATTTATACCCATACAATTAGAAGAAAGTTGGCTACACGTATATTCTTTACCGAACTTCTTGTATTTTTTCCAATTTTCGTTCACGAAACTGATTTTGTATTATTGCTCATACAGCAGTTACAGTGAGATTCTTTTATCAATATATGGTTTCTTTGAATCTCAATAGAGCAGATTAAATATAATAAGATCGTGTTTTTTAATCTGATCATTATAATTATGTAATTCATCTTCTTATTTTAGTTGAAATTCAGCGCTTCATAATTAAAATTGGATGTTTTCCTTTCTTCAAGTTAAACATACTACTTTTAAATGAGATGTCAAATTCGAGTAATATTTCTTGTCGACATAATGCAGATTAGCATGTACTTGATTGGACATTCTGAGAAATTGGTTACGTCCAGACATGATAGTATTTAGGTTACGCCTGATGGAAGCTAAAACATGCCGTAGAAACCTAATAGTTTGCACCAGGAAGTTTATGAGGAACTTTGTAAATAAATATAAATGTGGTGTATTTTATACCGTAGCCTGTTGGAAGGTTAAATATACCGTACGGACCTAAAACATTTGCACCAGGAAGTGCATGATGGACTTTGTAAATACAGATATCCGGTGAATTTTATAACGCATGAACAAGAAATGATATTTTCCATCATATTTCTCCAACATTCAGTCCCGGGTAACCTCAAACGAGCAATCAAACCCCACAAAAGTAGTTGAGAGTTGTTTGTTATTTTGTTTTATTTATGTGGCATCACTACAATAAGAACTGGAGATAACTGATCGAAGGCTAACAAGAAATGGACCCAACAGGAACAAGAATAACTCGGCTGACTGGCTGGCTATTGACTCTCGCTCGAGAATGATAAATGTCCTGCGAAGCTCGTTTTACACTTGCTCGTTAGACAGGAGGGTGAAAAGTTAGCTCCAATAAAAATTCTATAACGAACAAATTGTCGCTTGAATGCGCAATTTCAAACTTCCAGACGCACTTCACTTCAGTTTCATTAATAGACAAAGTTAAAGAAATTCATTTCTTCTGAGTAACAGTGTGAGAATAGTACATTATGCAAGGAGCCTATAATGGCTATAATTAAGACACGAGTATTTTTATAAAACGAGCGTATGCGAGTTTTATAATTTCCATACGAGTGTCTTAATTACCATTATAGGCGAGTTGCATACGACTGTTTATGTTCGACGATAATTATAACTTTATTATATGTTTTAACATAAATATTCATAAATATCTGTTGAGAGTCAGCCACAAGAATTTTGTGATCGCAGAGCGAGCGTTGGGTGTTATATCTCTGTCTTTCAAGATCTCAGGACGACCGACGCATGCGCTCTGTGTGCTTGCAATGGCATCTGCCGCCCCTCAGTAATATTGTCACTGGAGTTGTTTGAAGACAATGAATGCGCTGTGTAGAAATTATATTAAGGTACAGTGCTATTTGTTGTCTCATATTCGCCAGTTTATTTACGCGAACATATGGACGGTACGTATTCCATGTCGATAATTTATTATAGTTCGATGTTGTGTTTATGTCCGACATGTTGGAATTTGAGCGCCCGCGTGAAGGTATCGTTACCTAATTGGTCAATGAACGAGCTCTGATTGGCTGGAGAAACTGTATCATAATGAAAAAGAGTGTTATAATGACCATCATTATGATACAGTTTTCTAACACATAATAGTGAGGGTCGAACATAAAAGTGCATTAGTATCGATCGATGATTATAGGGAACAGTGTGGAATATCAATGAAGAACAAAATTGGTCAAATTATCCGAAAATGAGAAATATTCGGGAACAACTATTTATATTTATATACAACATTTATGCCAAGTAAAGATAAAGACTGGTTGGTGGTTGGTTCCTTAGTTCAGGGGCTGCGACAACGCGGTCATGTAGCCCCGTGCACTTGGGGTGCGTCTAGAATCTGTCTGATAACCGGTGTTAATTGTACGGCTGTATTAGTGTGTGTTATCTGTTTCTAATTTAAGTAATGACTGCAGACGATAATTTCAAGTAGTTCCTGCTTTTGCTACCAAATGCTACCGTCCACGACACATAGTTGTGAACTTGGCTACTACTAGATGCCCATGCAACTAGCGCCTGGTGACGAACGTTGGAACTTACGAGCATTAATCAAATTTAACCTACAAATGTTGCTTCACACAACTTGTAGTTAGTGGAAGGTTCTTTTACATGTCGTAAATCTATGACATGAGCCCGCCGGCTTTACTACCCCTCCGAAGTAAGGCATGCCGAGGGATTTGTAACGCTCATTAAAAAATCCGACGACTTCAGCCGGGTTAGAACCCGCGACCTTGGGCATAGAAGCTACCAACTACGCCACTGAAGCCGCTAGATAAATGCGTGTTCATGTCGTTTCCAACGCGTATCTTAACGTACCGGTAGGCCCTTGAGTAGCACAGTATGTTAAGGGCTGGTCTTTAGAACCTAAGATTGGAGGATTCAATCCGATGAAATGTAAGTGGCATCCTCAAGCCAGAACATTTGTCAGCATGTTTTATAAACTCCCTCCAGGGCAAAATTCTCCCATACAAGTTAAGGGGTACATTAAACTCGCATTATTGTTATTATTATTTCTTCGGTAGCAGTTTGCTTGGAACCACCACGTGCCAATTTCAGTTTCTTATCCTTTGTTGTTTCCTCTTCCCTTCTTTCCCTTAAGACAACTTTTGACCAGTTTTCTTTTCCTATTTGTCTTAGAACCCTTCCGTATTTAACACCTTCTTTCTAAAAATCTCCTTTTTCCATAGTTATTATTCTCCTTCTGTTTTCGATTTCGGGCATCTGTGAAACACATGAAATAACACTCATGATTTTGTCTCCATCCTCATTTCTCCAAAATGTCTTCACCCGTTCACTGTGTTCTTTCCTTCTTTCATCCGTCCAAACAGCTGCGCGTTTTTGCATTTTTCTTGAACCCCCCTCCCCATTTTCAAATCATATTTAGAAATGTAAGCCTGTCTGGAATTTGTTCCTTTGTAATTTTCCTTTCTTTTTAATCCCTTTTAAATTCGATGAACCAACTAATTTTCACTCTAAATTTTTTGCAACAATGGTCACTTATTCATAATCTTTCAAGGTTCATTCGGACTAAGTAACCATATTGTTTTAAAGCATCTGAAAGTTTTTCTGTTTGAGTGTAAATTTAGTTTTTACTTTCTCGTATCTAATTGTTGCCAACTTTCCTTGGTCCAAGTATTCTCCTTAGTGCTTTCCTTTTTCTTTCCTCCAATTCTACCATTTCACCCTGTTTTCAGACTAAGCATTCCGCTTTTTAAAGGGATTTCGGGTTTTAGACAGTGTAGTGTTGGATGTTTTCTTTTTCTTTTAAGGAAAGTGATTTTTGTGCGATAGGCCAATTTCATTTTCTGATGTCTAGTGTTATTTGCTTCTTTATTGAGACCGTTTGGCTGTATTATATTCCCTACACACTTAAACGTATTTGCTCTATTGATTTTGCCGTATATTGTGTTCAGGAATCGTGGTGCTTTTGTAATGTCTGTTGTGAATTCTGTCTTCTTAAAAGAAAATTGTAGACCTGCATTTTCCGCTGGCCCTTTCACAATGTTTCAGCTGCCAGATGGTCACTGATACTGAAAATGCATACCTCTAATGGGGAGGTTAAAATACCTAGGTTGAATTAATTAGCATATGATGCTAACCAGACAATTAAAAAATCATATATGTAGTACAAATGATACTAAATTTCAATATCAACGTTTTCCAACCACACAACTGCTTCGCGGCTGGCTTCATTCAGCTCTTCCGGAGATCCAGTGAAAGAACGAAGTGGACAGTCTTGCACAACATGCTGGATTGTTTGAGCTACTTCGCTGCAGTTGCAGTGAGGAACATCTTAGCATCCCCATTTGTGAAGAGTACTGACAGTTCTTCCTGTCCCACAAAGTATACGAATAAGTTCGCACCACGTGGCGCAAGGTAGGTTGAAACCTGCCGGTTTTCGAGTTGAGTAGTCAATTCGTAGGAAGCTTCGTTGGGGTGTCCATTCTGCTTCCCACGTAGCCATAGGATCGAATCTAGGTTCAATAATAACAGTAGACAACAAAACATTTGCGTAAATCAAGGAAAGGATGACAAGTGGCGGCCGAAGGATGATTTTACGTCTTGCATAATATGTTCAAATCTAGGAACGTCATGAGGAATACAAAGGTTAAATAAGAAGACACGGATAGTCAGTCTGAAGGACTGGACTTTATATCATTTTAAATGCTAGCAGCCGAGTACAAAGAAGGCAGTGCGAGAACAGAGTTTCAAGATTCTATTTTGTTTCTTCACTGCCTACTTGATTGTTCTCACACTGCCTTCTTGAAACTCTGTTCTCGCACTGCCTTCTTGGTACTTGGCTGCTACATCGTACTATGACGTCACACACCTCAGTGCATTCTAGGTACATTTCTTCCCGTCACCGTAACGTAACGCCAGACCTCAGCGTAACGACGAAGTTGACAAGATCATTTAAAATGATAAAATGTACACAACAGTACTAAGACCTATAGTTACGTTAGCTTCAGAATTCTGGGTGATGACCACCAGAGGACATCGGCTGTTGTGGTCGGGGAGGAGAAT
Source organism: Meconema thalassinum (assembly GCA_946902985.2). Taxonomy (NCBI): domain Eukaryota; kingdom Metazoa; phylum Arthropoda; class Insecta; order Orthoptera; family Tettigoniidae; genus Meconema; species Meconema thalassinum. The sequence goes on along the minus strand of OX336394.1, from coordinate 207,292,228 downwards.
CTTGGGACATATATTTGAAGCAGTAGGAGATCAGGGTGGATGGAGAATGAGGACAAACAGTAGAGTTACAGGAATTGTTTGGTCATCCAGATCTTGTAGTCAACATTAAGCAGGGGTTAATCAGGTGAGCTGGTTATGTGCAGAGAATGTCAGAAACCAGCACAGTCAATAAGATAGGCTATTCATAGGAAATCTTGAGGTGAGAAAGAGACGAGGAAGGCCAAGGAAATGGTGGCTTGACAATGACGAAGACGACGTAAGGAAATTAGGTGTTAAATGATGAAAAAGGAAAGCTGACGATCGAGATAAATGGAGGCAGGTGATTAATGAGGCCAAAGGCTCTGTAGCGCCAACCAGTAAATACGAGTAAATGTAACATAATGTCTTATTCGATGAGACAACTATGTCTGCCAGTGAAAAGTGTAGGTAGTTATACTACTAGCTTATAACGTCCACTCAACTTTTGCTACCCCTGTTGCTGATTACATATTCCTCATTTTGAGAGAAATCGCTGACAGGCTAGTCACTCGCTTCCCTAGAGAGAGCTAATTATACTGAATGGGTATCCAATTACAGTCAACACACACACATATATATATATATCTATATACCCAAGCCTGCTGGGACAGCTACGAGGGCATTCTGGTCCCCCCGCATCCATTCGGAATACAGAATGTAAGGAAAGATTTTCCCATAAAGACAAGAGGTGGCAGTTAATGCCAATAGATTAATAAGAGTGGAAAATATTAGAATTTCATAGGTGTGTGTGACCTTTGAAGAGAAAAGGTGAAGGTCCTTCCAGGCGACCCACATTGTGACGTCCTATGAACGAAAGTGTAGAAATCCTATGTGGAGAAAATGGCTGCAAACTGAATGCAGGAATCTAGACTTCTTCCACAAACAGAAAAGCGATGAGCACTCCCACACGCGTACACCAATGTGATGACGTCACTTAGTGCGTAAGTTGATGGGGAGGAGCCTATTTCCAAAATTTGACATCTACATTTGCTAAGGTATTGAGGAAAACGAAAAAGAAACCCGCTTAAACGGCAAAATTCAGGAAATTTTATGTTATTCTATTTTTCATTTATGTTAGAGTTTGTACTGTCCCCGTTTACCCGGATAGTAGGCTGTCAGATATCCTCCCCCTCAATCGGATTGCCAATAATCAATCGCACCGGCTCAGCTACAACAATGAAAATGGTACTGACAGATACTATCGAGATATGAGCACAGAAGTTAACAGGAAATCATTGTGGAACACACCAAAATAGACGGGGTTCATACTTACCTTCACTTACCTCTTAAAATTATCTCGGGGATTGAGTTGACAACAGGATCACTTAAGTCTGTTCACACAATAACCTCCACCATGACATTTAAAAATGAACCAGAACGAAGACGAGAACTTTGAACTGTACAAAAGCTTTATTTCAAATAAAGGGTATGATTTTAATAACACAACAAAATACACGTGGCTATCAGTAGCCCATGTCAATCTGACTACGTCCTCCTGTAGGACTTGCAAAATTATCATACAACATGATATAGAACATATTAGCTCCCACGAGCTCCAAATAACGTAATATTCATAACACAATTGCATTGGAAAAGGACGTGAGGACGAGACATATATAGAGCATTTGGTTTCCTTTTAATAAGCATGACAATTGTATTTATAGGCGCAGCGCCAGAGTGGACGACCTCACCCGCTGATAACCAGTTGTTGGGACAGCTGCGAGCTACCCTCCAACCTGTTGCACACTTGTCAAATGGGCTCCCTTCACATGCTACATTACGTAAGAATCCAGCTCTCTCTCAAGCTTTAAATGTCCGCAAGACAACTCATATATATATTTACGCAATTCTTTCAAATACTTTACTCACATCCTACTGGATTATTATGACAATCCTTAAACTTGTTAAGTTCTCATCCAAATGTTTAATAAGCTCTTAAATGTTTATAACAAAATCACATAAATTATTTATAAGAATTAGAAATTGTTTATAATATTATCGAAGATAATTACAAAAATTTTTAACACGTATATAACATCACTTTCGTTCCACATTATTGTCAAAGATATTTACATCATTTATTTACAATATTAACATTTAAATTATTTAAATTATTAATTTAAGAAATACATTAACCACAGGTTCATCCGGTTGGTAATTTCATAATCGGGTCCATATAATCGACCAATGAAGGTTAGTTATACATATTAATGTCACAATCTGGTTTAATAAAGGTTTTAATAATTATTTGTGACGGTAATCTTCATTCAAAATCTTATCTCAAATTCTTTCAAAACTCTTGTTAATTATAACAGTAAATTCACTTGATTAATTTTCAATGAACTATGACAATTCACTCCAGCGGAAAATACTTCGCTAACAAAATAATGCACAAACTGCATTAAAAATTAGGCCCAAAATTCATCATATATTAATCTATATGGCATCAAAACTTCCACAGAACTTACAAAAACCTCCACTAATAAATTCTTTATCATTAATTCCTGTGGGAACCTCCTTCATATTCAAGGGCATTATACATCAGCGACTTTCAACACGTGCGCTGCACTAGCGATTATACATTCATAGTTCCACTTAAAAATTCTTATAATCATTAATTGTTTCAAAACTGTTTTCATCTAACCTTCGTGGATTTCATTCATGAATCGAAATGAAGTCAAAATTTGCCAATCACAAACAAATTTAATAGTGAATACGCTTATATACGCCTGTCTGGTCTATCAAAATTTAAGATTAACATCTTCTAAGAATTGTAGTATAAAAATACTATCATCAAATAAAGTACGACTAACTGCAAATAGTCGAATAGAATCCAATTAGACTGGGGAATGCAAACATCGTTATATAAATCTCTAATTGCGAAAAACTCCTAACAAAAGTTTACGAATTTTAATGCATTCAATAATTCATTATTAAAGTTCATCTTTCACAAAAGTGTCTATGATGCAATGGTCGTTCATAACTGACGATAAATGTCTGTGTTGCAATCAATTCAAATAACGACTAGTATTTCCAAGATCGTCGACAACGTAATGGATTTTAACGCTCTAAAATCATTTAAATGTTCTTCCTTCTTGATGATGATGACAGAAAATTGGTCAAAGTAATTTAACTGGGGTAGAATTACTTTAATAAAGTGACACGCTGTCTGAATTTAAATCTGCCATAAAAATCATTAACTTACAGTCAAATCGTGACTACAAACAAAATAAGCAAATTACTGAAAAATCTAAATATCAGTCTCAACTGATCCAAAATCATTTAACTATGCCCATGACATAACAATGTCTTAATAAACCGTCGAAAAAGGCATAACTCATCAATGTGAACTGAGAATAGGAATCTCAAACAAAAATATGGGCAAAATACATGAGGACAAAAATATGGGAAAAATGGTTGCTCAAATATCATTAAGAAACTCAAATACAATAAACGTTCACGACTACCTTATCTGCCGATTGACGTTCCAGAGAAAAATTCCCCAAAGAAGACTGCTGATGGATCCATTTCACCAAGTTAAAGCTGAGCTCCATCCTCGAAACAGGAAATAGCATCCTCGGAGAATCGAACTGCTTCCTTCTCCGGAAATTGCACTGCTCCTCGAAGACGAATAGACATCCTTCCGGCAATAATCTTCTTTGTGAGTCGGGATAACCCTGACCTCTCTTGAAAAAATCCCTGAAGTTCCAGTAGACAATCGCCATGAAGTTTTCGTAGAAATTTCCGAAGAAATATTCATATTCAATGAGTATGAAATCGTTTCTATTGCTGTTCGATAGTATTCAGCCTTTAATCACGAAACATGGGTGTAGATGGTATTCACCACATGTTCGCTTGTGTGGAATAGCAATTAGCGAAGTTCCATGTTGCTATCTTACTCCGTTGAAATATGTCCCAATCGCATTAAGTCCTTTAGCCTTCCATTTTCTCTTCGGTTATAGTAATAGAAGAACAAACTGCCATATTAAATTGCTCCATTATACTGTAGCGTTGTGTAACAAAAGCAATCTGAAGTCTCCCTATTTCACTAGCCGTGTCAGCCGTGGCGTAGATTCTGGCGATACAATAGTACTTCTCAGGTGGCGAGATAATCACTTTTGTCAGTCGTCGAAACTTGCTAATATCTTTCAAACTAATTACTCGAAATTGTTCAGCTTTTCTATATTACTTCATGTAGCACTGCACAATAGAATTAGCTTATAGACGACCGCTAACTGTTCAAAGCTAATCTTGTAGATGCGTTCGAAGGTGCGTTTTAACTTCACCTAGTTTGACTTGAATCTCGTATAATGCAGTGGCTTCACCACGCGTTATAAAGACGACTCTTTTCACACTTTTCACTATATATGACTATATAAGAAAGAACTTTCACAATTAGACTTCGATGATCTGAGAATGATATTCTGAGAATGATCGGAGAATGAGCGGAGAATGAGGCTCCTCTCTTCTGCGCAAGGCCTTTTATGAACTTCCTAAGGGGCGTATCCATCCCTTCCATAGCGTGATACTGCGTCATCGCTCGAAGTTCCAACTTCGTCAATACATGACGGATTTTCAAAATTCAAAAACTGAAAATAAATTTCACCAAAATTCCAAATCAATGCCTCTACTGCAAATGGATTTCCACAATTCTGCATTCCAAAAGTAATAAAAATACCATAGTTTCAGCAATCTCCGTCTTCCTTTAAACTATCGTTCATTGGTTCAAGCCTCCCCTCCAATAGCATAATTTCTTCCTCAGCAGAATTCCTCGTCTCCTGCGACTGCGTCGTAAATCTTGGAACATTCTCGACTAAATGCTGACGTCACTGAGAATCTCAGCTCAAGTAACCTGCTGGCATAACGTTTGCGTCATCCATGCTCACGTCATGACTACCCACGTCATAACTATGACAGCCATAACTTTCATTATAATTTCCAAAATAGCCACCGTGGTCTCTATATAATTCAATTACGGGGGCAGTACCAAGGATCACACAAAATCCCGCCGTTCAAGCGTTTTTTTTTTAATTTTTTTTTTTACAAAGTGCAGATGTCGGATTATGGAAATAACTTAACAAAAGCAGATGTTGAGATTTGGAAATAAAGTCGAATTTTAACATTGATTTTTAACCACAAATATCGTGTTTTGGAATATCTTACACCATCCACTTAATGCGTTTCTCCAAGAAGAATACGGAATCAACAAAAATCTATTTAAAAAATATGCCAGATGTCTGTCGACTTTTAGAAATAGCCTTCACTAAAATAATAGAGCTACTTGTGTCTTGTTTACGACCACTTGTTAATTACGTGCCTGAGAAACGACTGCCACCGGCCAGGACGGCACTAGCGTTGTTTTGATCGTTACAGTTACAGCCTTGCGGGATGTGGAGGAAGGCACAGCGGTCACGGAGTACAATGTCCACTGCAATGCGTAACAAGAGCACATGTCACCACGGCATGCTAGCAATGACTGAGGCTACTGAAGCTGAGTCATGCGTATTACCCTTTCACGAATGCATTGCCCATGGTCGAGATGGGAACTATTCTTTATTTATTTATTTGTGTCACACGTCAACCTGCTTCGTAAACAGGTACAGTTGCACGAGTAGGATATGACTCAGCTCCAGTAGCCTCATTCTTCGTTTAACTGTCCGTGGTAACATGAGCTCCTATGACGGTTATTTGACGCAATGCTTCTTGACTTACGTGCAGACTGCACTCTGTCATCGCTGTGTCCTCCGCTTCGCCCCGCGGGGCTCCTGCTAAAATAAACAACAAACGCTGGCGCAGCCACGCTCAGCGGCAATCAAATGTTGAATTGGTTGACCCTGTCAACAATGCAGGCTGACAGCTTTCCACGCATAACCAATGTTTTAGTTCCCAAGTTGCACTGCACTCTTGTCTCAAGCGGGTTCTCTCGTACTCCTCGTTAACGAGTGGCATGCTATTGGAACTTAGCTGGGCTGATATGTTTACATTCCATGTCTGCGGGGAGCCAAGGCTTTCCCAGCTCGAGGCACAGTATTGTTATTAATTAATCAATCTGCTGTACTGTGGGGGCTGCGTGGCACAGTCGGTAGAGGCGCTGAGGTTCTAACTGAAAGGGAGTGGGTTTAATCCCACCCCAGGTAGTGGATTTTAGAAACAAAACTACCACTTTCGGAAATACAAACAGCTATGAGGTTCATCAGCCTACACCAGAAATTAGTACCAGGGTAATTCATGGGAGCAAAGACGGCCGGGCTTGGAGCTGACAACTCCACCCCATCTAGTGCCCATGTCACAAAGCCTCTACCTTCCACTACTCCCAGGGTGTACATGGCCTGTACGGAGTTGGCTTTACTTTTTTTACTGTACTGTACTAGATGTTCTCGTATATCGTCTGCATTTATGGTTCACAAATATTGTATTTCCAAGACGAGAAAGATTTCTTTCACTGAAACCAATGAGCTCTGCACCGTTTGCATTCCTTTTTCCTGATCCGAATTATTTTCAACTATGCCATAAGGAGCTATTATAAGGTTTTTCATTACAAATGATGTGTAATTTCTATATAGTTATGGATATAGGACTTAAAGCATGCTTATGAACAACATTTTTAAAGTTTTCATAAAATTTATAACCTAAATAGATTATCTATTCCTTGCCCTAACTATACCTTGGAATACTATACGCCGTCGATGATATTTCACCGTAATATCACAGTTATATATATTCCTACCCATACATGATCACATGAATCATAACCTTTAAATTTTCTACGCGTATATAATATGCACATCACTGTTTCTACTTCAAGCTGGTTCTTATCAAAACTTATATCTTTCGTCTTTAACATGTAGGCTATTGTAACAAAACTGATTTTTTTAAATTTTAATGTGTGCGTTTTCTTTAGACGATTAGTATTTTTTAGAAATAATTTTGATAACAACCTTTCATATGGAATATGTTTTAATGTAAGTCTTGCATCTCTACGTATATTATATTTTGTCCCTGTGGAAGGTCACAATGTGGCTGAATACGGTACTATAATTAAAAGTACAACTAATTATTCACTTATAGTACATTATGCAACGAGCCTATAATGGCTATAATTAAGACACGAATATTTTTATAAAACGAGCGTATGCGAGTTTTATAATTTCCATACGAGTGTCTTAATTACCATTATAGGCGAGTTGCATACGACTGTTTATGTGCGACGATAATTATAACTTTATTATATGTTTTAACATAAATATTCATAAATATCTGTTCAGTCACTACAGTAGAATGTTGTGATCGGGTGCTGCGGTGGGTAGTATATCTCTCTTATCCAAGCTCTCAGGACAACCGACGCATGCGCTCTGTGTGATTCAATACCATATGTTCAGATTGCGCACCAGTATTCAGTAAAACTGTCACTGAAGTCGTGTCAAAACCACGCGCTGTGTAGAAATTGGTTTTGGGGATATTAAGGTGCCGGTACAGTGCTATTTCTTGTCTCATATTCGCCAGTTTATTTACGCGAACATATGGACGGTGCGTATTCCATGTCGGTAATTTATTATAGTTCGATGTTGTGTTTATGTCCGACATGTTGGATTTTGAGTGCATGCGCGAAGGTATCGTTACCTAATTGGTCAATGAACGAGCTCTGATTGGCTGGAGAAACTGTATCATAATGAAAAACGGTGTTATAATGACCATCATTATGATACAGTTTTCTAACACATAATAGTGAGGGTCGAACATAAAAGTATTAATGTTATTATTTATTTATTTATTTATTTATTTAATTATTGGTGCTTTTATTGTGGCGAAGCCTCCGTGGCTTAGGCGGCAGCACGCCGGCCTCTCACCGCTGGGTCCGTGGTTCAAATCCCGGTCACTCCATGTGAGATCTGTGCTGGACAAAACGGTGGCAGACAGGTTTTCTCCGGGTACTCCGGTTTTCCCTGTCAAAATTTCATTCCAGCAACACTCTCCACTATCATTTCATTTCATCTGTCATTCATTTAATCATTGCCCCAGAGGAGTGCGTCAGGCCTCGGCAGCCGGCACAGTTCATATCCTCGCCGCTAGATGTGGGCTTCATTCATTCCATTCCTGACCCGGTCGGTGACTGGAAGCAGGCTGTGGATTTTCATTTTCATTGTGGCGAAGTAGGCCCTCTCTTACACTTAACCACACACAGTGCAACTTACATGAATACTCACATATGTTATTCTTAACCTACCAAACTTAAATACTAGGAAAACAAATACTAGAATTAAATTGGCGACTGCGTGATATTAACTAAGCTATACAAATGAAATAGAGTAATAACAAAACATGGAGTTTCAACAAAATTTTACTATGGTCATTCACGCACACATTCATACACGAATCGTTCTAATTGGCCTGAGAATTCAAGATGAAACTTTACATGCACGTTTGAAAGTTGTTAGGTATGTACAATTTCTAACGCCACGAGTACAATTATTCTAAATTCTAGTTCCCTACACGAGGAAAGAGTTACTGAAGGCAGATAAATGATGTAGTGGAATTGCAATTATAGATCCAGATCGTATGTGACGATCATGAAAGGAAGAAAGAAAACAAAAAATACAAGAGAGATAGTGAGGTGTACTTTCATTGAGAAGTCGATAAATGAGTGTACATATGTGAAGGTTTCTTTGTTGCTCTACGTTTAACCAGGAAAGTAGATCATAAAGAGGAGTCACGTGTGAGGAAAATTTTAAGGAGAAAATAAACCTAATTCAGGAATTTAAAGCTCTCTAAAGTTGCTTGTTTTGTTCTCCGGTAGCATCTACGGGGTTATTCTTTTGCTGGAGCGGGACGGACAACCTGCTGCCGGGCGCGCGCGCCTGCCGCCAGCCAAGCGAGCTCTCACCGCGGATTGTGCGCAGGTGGAAACCATAAAAAGTAGGTTAATTAATGGTAAATTCACTAGCAAATCATGACTAGAGAACTTACCTTTTCACAGAAGATGCTGAAAGTGTTCTCCTTCAACTGACAGACATGCGTTTTACCGTGTAAATAAATTAGCGTTTACACGTTATAATTCCCTTCTGCTGTGAGGGATATCTGCTGCCGTATATTGTTCTCCAGCTCCACTTAGAGTACGGGTGATTGATCTGTACACTTTGAATGTTAAATTAACCCACAATTGAACGGCAAACGGGCTTAGGTCCGTGCTTCGATTAATTACAGTAAACACGCATGGGGGGAGGAGGGGGGGGGTGCAGGAGTAGCGACATAATGTAACGATTCCCAAGAAATAAAAGAACATCTGTGCGTCTTTTATTAAATCTTGCAGCTGTTGTTTATGTTACCATCTTATCTATGCGCTGACACTTCACACCCTCGTTGATGAAAGTTTAGTGACTTAATGAACTTTAATAATCCTGGTTAGCTCGCCTCCGCCTCGCGCAACTCCGCGGCCCGAGCTCGGTTGGCTGGCGGAAGGCGAGCGCACCCGGCAGCCGGCCGCCAGTCCCGCTCCAGCAAAAGAAGCTCACTGTACTAATTAAACATCACAGTAGTTAAATATAGGTAGTATCAAGGCTAGGACGAATATATTGCCGGAATATTTTAAACTTTGTCAATAAGGAATACAACATACATGGTCATATTGTTGGCTTTTCAAGCATCTAAATTGAACCGTTTCTCGACTCACACCGTCCCGTAAAGCACTGTGGTCCCCATCCTCAACTTGGCAGTCTCATGTGTTCTGGAGTAGCTACTGATTTCCATCCAATAAATATTCCAGTGTTCTCCTTCTCAACACCTGTTACGTGAGCGCCTTGTGGCGTCACGGAGTCTTTACCTGGCCCCAGAGCCTCTTATGTAACTCATATTCCCAGGGATGTGGGATCGTGTACATTATCCGCTCTCTGGAGATGAAAAATACATGAGCACGAGGAGAACTTCAAATGAGTGTTGCGCGAAGTCGCTGAGCCAAACGTTGCTGGGCTTGGTTGGTTGGTTCCTCAGATTAGGGGCTGCGACAACGCGGTCATGTAGCCCCGTGTACTTTGGGTGTGTGTAGAATCTGTCTGATAACCGGTGTTAATTGTGATGGCTGTATTAGTGTGTTATCTGTTTTTGTTTCAAGAAAGGACTGCCAACATTGAATTTTCAAGAAGTTCTTACTTTTGCCGCCAAACGCCACCGTCAACGACTACTAGTTCAGACCTTGGTTACTAGAGGCCACAGCAGTCGGCTTCTGGGGACGAACGTTGGAACCTAAGAGCGTTATTCAAATTTTTAACCTATAAATTAGCTTCACACAGGTGTAATTAGTGGAAGTTCTTTAACATGCCATAAATCCATGACATAGGACCTCCGGCATTATTTCCCTTACGAAGGAAGGCATACTGAGGGATTCTTAACGCTGTTAAAATATCCGACGCCTTCGGCTGGGTTTGAACCCTTGCTGGGCTTAGTAGTCCAGTTGTTTGAACTTCGGCGTGCGGTCAATTACTCTCATAACCTGTGTTTATGCAGTGACTGCAGTAGTGTGTGTAGCTGTGATTATTAGGGATCGAGATGGGGACTTGAAGTAAGGGACTATCCCGGCATTTGCCTGGAGGAAGTGTGTATAGTTACTGTCTGCACCAGGGTTCGGACTTGCTGAAGCCCCTCCCCCCATTGAGGTCGTGGGGAGTGATTTAAGGCGCACGGCTACGCTGCGAGATTGTTGATTAAGAGGCAGCCCTAAAATCTTAACCTTGGATATGAGATTAGTTCGGTGGAACTTTTGGGTGTCATAGTTTCAAGTTGGTAGATTTAATACCGCCCTGTGGCGTATCCACGCTTATTAAATTGTGCACCACTGTCGTAAGGGCAGCTGCAGATAGCCCGGAGATCGTAGGTTCAAATCTCGGTGCTGACAGCGACTAACCCGAGTATGATTTATCGTCAGATTTTTCAACATTCCCTCCAAGAAAATGCCTGGATAGTACCTTACTCCAAGTTCCAGGGCACCTACCCCATCACTGTCCCTCCCTAATACAGTCACCAATATTAGGCTACTACAGTCGTCACAGGAATACAGGTTATCACACAAGTTCAACACACACCCAACTACACGGGGATGTTCACGAAAATGTCCCAAGTTCCTGAAATTAATTAACAACAATAAAGATTTATTGTCAGGTAAGAGAGCCACTAAGAGGGAAATAAAATATGTTTCGCTCAGAGACACATTATATTATTATTATTATTATTATTATTATTATTATTATTAATAATAATATTATTATTTCCCCCAGGGGTTCACATCTAGTGAGACGTGGGTTGGCGACCACAGGACCCCAGCTGGGTCCGGCATTGCTTCCACTTACTTGTGCCGGGCTCCTCTCTGTCTTCTTTCCTGTCGACCTCCCTTGGTCAACTCTTGTTATTTTCGGACCCCGACGGTATTAGGGTATCCGAGGCCTAGGTAGTCTCTTCATTTCCCGCCTTAATTGGCCCTTGTCTCATCTTTCCTGATCCCCTCCTTCTGGGGGGGGGGTGCGTCAGCCTTCTTTTTCTTTTCCTGTTATCTCCTGCCTTCTACACAAGGCCCTCAAGGAGGTAGGGTGTATGTAGCCCCACCACTTCTGGTGCACCCTAGAAAGTGCTACACCCTCAGGGGCTCACGGCTGGTGAGTTCGGGAGTTGGCGACCCCGAGGGATTCCTGAGCTGGGTCCAGTTTCCCCCTTTTGTCCCTTACCTGTGGGGTGGACCCTCTCCTCTTTCACTTACCTGTTCTTTTTCTTTTCATTATATTTCCTTTTCCCTTTAAGATTCCCGCACTGTTATTTTTGCATCTTCACTCCATTTTGTGGGTGTTTTCAATCTCCGTTGCATTTTGTAAGTCTTTTCGATCTACGTTGCATTTTGTGAGTGTTTTTCAACCTCGATTGCATTTTGTAAGGATTGACAAGCTAAATTACTTTTTAGTAAGTCTTTCAATATAGGGGCGGACCTTTAGTGAGTATTTTGAATTTCAATTGCATTTTGTATTTTCAACCTAAACCGCTTTTTGGCAATTGCATTTTTGTGGGTATTTTTAATCTAAATTACATTTTGTAAGTATTTTCAATCTAAATTGCATTTTGTAAGTATTTTGATTTCACTTACATTTTGTGAGTATTTCGACTATACGTTGCATTTTGTACGTATTTTGAACTTAACCTACATTTTGTGCGTATTTTTCACTCTATTCCTTTTGTGAGTATTTTCGTTCAAAATTCCCTTTTGTAAGTGTTACCGCTCTCTATTTTGTGAGTAGTTTCAATCTGAGTTGCTTTTTGTATTTTCCTGCTCACTTTATTTTCGTTCTGGTTTCCACTTCATTGACATTTTCGCTTTCACACAGACCATTAGGGGCCGATAACCTGGATGTTAGGCCCCTTAAAACAACACTTATCATCATCATCAATATTATTATTGGTATACCGACAGTGGTGATTACGCTCGCTAAAGCGCAGCGGTAGATCAAGGGGCCAAGCTCCCTGCTGACTCGGTAGATGCGTGAGTTTGAACCTCACTGTCGGCCGTCCTAGGAATGGTTGTCCGTGGTTTCATATTTTCAACACCAGGGAATGCTGGGATGGTACCTTCTGACAGGCCACGGCCACTTCCTTCCACATCCTTGCCCAGTTTCATTCATCTTCATCCAATTTAACTCTCATCACGGCGCGCAGGTCACCCATGGGCGTCAACTAGAAAGACCTGCACTTGGCCTCTCAGGAGGCCACACGACAAAACAAATATTCACAATGGCATGATATCGATCATGTTGGTCCGTTTTGACTAATTAATCAATTATAGTATTTACATAAATAATAATAGGGATACGATGTACGAAGTACTGATATGGCATGGAAGTTTCGCCACGTGTTGATCACTTTTCGTGATACTTTTAATGTTTAACTTGGCCCATTTGTCGGTCAAATTTGTTTCTTGATACCGAGATCCCCGAATGGTAATTATTTCTTTGAAAATGTATCAATTGCTTAAACTATATGCATAACCTCGTTATTAATCACCTAATTCATAGATATTATAGTTACTCACCTAGTGTTTAAAGCTTCCGCAACACATCACTACAACGACTACACTGAGCCTGTTTGCTGCTTACCTGTTGTCGCCACGAGCTCGTGACGGCATTTCCTTGGCCAACCAATAGCAGCGGTGTTTTTGGTCAGCTGCCTTCCTCGGCGGGTTTTCGCCGCTATAAAACCTCGAGTCATCTTCTGGGTGATGTGCCACTCTTCATCCATTCTTTGGCCACGACTCTACGGGCCACTCTGGTGCCACTCTTCATCCATTCTTCGGCCACGACTTTACGGGCCACTCTGGGCCGCTATTCTTCGGGCTTACTCTACTGCCAACATTCTACTGTCAACTTGTGACAATTTGCTTTTTGGTCACCACTCTGAGACCAATAATCTTCAAATAATCTCGCCAAGACTATTCAAGTACCGCAGTGAGAGTCATCATCTACGACTAATAATAATAATCTCCATGGTGCACTATCTCGCAGTGAGGAAAGGCACGAGGAAGGAATGTCAATAGTACTTGCTACGCGCCGTGGTTAGCCAGGACCAACCAAGTTTGTAAACATACTCCAATCTCTCCTGTGCACAACAACAGCAGTGATACCTCTCAAATGTGTGGAGTGGGTTGCCTACTGGGACTGACAAATGTTCATACGTGACTGTGTTTGTATACATTTCTTCGCTTGAGGGATGATTAACTCCGGACATACCCTCCACTAAAGTGTCGCCAAAGATAAGTTTTTTAGCACTCATTTACAGAACATTTTTATTGCCTCTTCTATTTTAAGAAGACAAAGTTGATCTTTGCCATGAGCTTTTTAATAAGAAGCTCAAGTATTTTCTTCAGTGGTTATGAATTGATGTTTTGTTTACTTAAACAGTATATTAATAAATTGCATATTTGTTACCTATTATGTTTAATTGTGAAATCCTTCTGCCCCTTACATTAACGCATAATTCAGTCTTATTGCTTCACCCTAATGATATTGAATCCAAGCTAATGCTTGTTGCTGTTCTCCCTCTATGAGTTGGAGTTTTCTGGGGCAAACTCCAACATATTTATGGTGCCTCGCCCCCGGAAACATATCTGTTGCACCCTGGGAATGTTACAAGTTTCATATCTTGGATTTCACATTAAACATTAACAATTTTTGTTTATTGTGTTTCAACACTAATTCAAATTGTAAGTTTCAGCCTGATGTGCATGTTCAGCAGAGGAGGAGAAAAACGTAAGCTAAGCCGGTTTCTTCCGCATCAAACTAAACCTTACTACCTGGCAAGCTGTCATCCTCTGGCTTCCAGTACTCGAAGTTACAATATTGACGTGAGTAACAAACAACTTTTAACATGCCTAACCTTGATGAAAAACTCAGCAACGCCAGAGCCTCTTGTAAGGGCAAGCTCACACGGTTTCGAACTTTTTAACGGAGCTTGAACCCCAAGAGCGTAATCTTGACATAATTTCGCAGAGGCTTAAGAATTACGAACAAACCTTTGAGAAATATGATGAGATACAATGCAGTATAGAAACTCAGCACCCGGGCCAGCAAAGTGATAGGTTGGAAGTTGAAAAATTATACTATCAGGGATTTGCTGAAGCTAAACAGCTTATTAGGGCTGTAACTTTAAAAGAAAAACAAGAAGATCAAACTTCTGCAGCATCTTCTTCACGCATTATATTACCCAAATTAGAAATACCCAAATTCACTGGTAAGGACATAGAATGGGAGCCATTTTTTGAATTATTTAATTCTTTAGTACATGAGAATACTTCTATCCCGGTAACTCAAAAATTTCACTACTTGCGTCTGGAAGTTCAAGGCAACGCACTTAACCTGATTCAAACACTTTCTTTGACCAGTGATAATTATGAAGTTGCTCTGAATCTTCCTAAGGATAGATATGGGAACATTCGTTTATATATTCAACGCCATATACAAAGCTTATTCGAGTTACCTAACGTGCAAGCAGACAACAGCTTATCACTTCGTAAGTTGATTGACACTGCAGAACTACACGTCAGAGCATTGTCCAATTTAAACCAACCTGTAAATCACTAGGATTTATTTCTAGTTCACCTCATTTCTGCAAGATTGGATGCAAGTACATTAAAAGCCTGGGAAACAGAACTTTCCCAGCATTTGCAATGCACTTATGAGGCAATTATTAACTTTTTGAAGGCTAGAAGCCAAGTCTTTTCCGCCGTAGCAAATCAAAAAACTAGTATTTCAGATTCGAAAGCCGTTTCAAAAGACAAGGTAAGCAGTCCTAATCAAAGAATTTTAAGATCACATGCTCTTCCTGTTGATGCTCGGTCACCGAACCAAATGCAAACGTGCGGTCTTTGTCAGCAATCGCATAATTTATACAATTGTGATGAATTTAAATCTTTATCAGTAGATGAAAGACGAAAGTTAATTACAAATAAAAAACATTGTTTTAACTGTTTGTCAGGAACGCATATGTTAAACAATTGCCGTTCACAACGTTTATGCTTTCATTGTAAGGCTAGACACCATTCCCTTTTGCACAGACATGAAAGATCACGGTTATCAGGACCAAGCAGTCCCAATACCAAGTCAAATTCTGAGACTTCTCAAAATAGTGCGCAGTCGTATGCTCAAAGTTCTACCTCGCTAGGCAAAGTTCAGGTTTTATTATCTACCGTGCAGGTTCTATTGAAAAATGCTTACGGGAAATGGGTATCTGTCAGGGGATTATTAGACAATGCCGCTACTAACAATTTTATTAGTGAATCTCTGGTACAAAAGTTAGGCCTCCCAAAACATCCTACCTCAATAGAGGTTACAGGAATAAACTGCTCTAAATCGCAATCCTTAAGCTTTGCTAAAGTGGATCTGAAGGACTCTAATAATCTTGGTACGCAGTTGCAATTAGATTGTTTGATTATCAAGTCTATAGGCAACAATATTCCCGGCAATTCTTATCCTATTCAAAGTTGGAATATCCCGAATTTTGTCGAGCTAGCTGACCCTCATTTCAACAGAGCTTCGCCCGTAGAGCTTCTTTTCAGCTCAAGCGTATTTTGGCAATGTCTTCATTCCAATAAAGTAATAATTGCTCCTAATGTTTTCTTCCGAGAAACTGATTTTGGTTGGATCGCTACTAGTCAAATATACCGTAATCCTATTCAAACTGTATCGAATTGTTATTTTGTTGGTGCCGATTTGAGTCAAGAGCTGACCAAGTTCTGGGATCTTGAGAATGTTCAGGCTACTTCTTCTTTTTCTTCTTCTTCTTCTTCTTCTAACGAAATTTGTGAAAAGTTATACAAGGAAACCACTGTTCGTACTGCTGAAGGCAGATTTATAGTAACTCTTCCACGTATTCCTAATCCTCCCGCCATTACGGGCTCGCATTCCAGAGCACTCAGGGCGCTATTTGCTATTGAAAATCGGTTCAAACGAGATGCTTCAGTTAAAACTCAGTATGCTTCCTTTATGGAGGAATACGAATCATCCAATCACATGGAGGTAATTTCTAAATCAGAAGAAATTGGCCATCCTTTTAAGGAAATAGTATATCTAAATCATCACCCGGTATGGAAAAATTCTTTAACACAAGACAATATAAGAGTAGTTTTTAATGGCTCATCACCAGATTCCAATGGAGTCTCTTTAAATGATACCTTGCAATGTGGTCCCGCTATTCAAACAGATCTCACCTCTGTCTTGCTTAATTTTCGACGGTTTCCTATTGCTGTAATCTCCGATATTAAGCAGATGTACCGGCAGATTCTCTTAAATTCTGAGCAGCAAGATCTAAAAAGAATATTGTGACGCGATGAGAGTTCCAAACCCATAAAGATATTTAGATTGAAGACTGTGACATATGGCCTGAAGCCTTCTGCCTTTCTTGCGATTCGGTCTCTTCACATGTTAGCCGAGCAAGATGGTCATCTGTATCGTCCTTTGGCCTCTGAGTCATTAAAAATGGCATTTTATATTGACGATTTCTTGTATTCTTTCCCTAATAATTCTGAAGCACTCCTTGTGTGCGAAGATTTGAAATTCCTGCTCCTAGGATGTGATTTTCCGCTCCATAAATGGACTTCAAATTCTACTGAATTTATATCAAAATTTTCATCAGAGTTCCCAGTTAATGAATTTGTTGCTATTCCTACTGATGAAGCAGCCGTGAAAGCATTGGGTGTTTTTTGGTGTCCTTCTTCTGATACCTTCTCTTATCAGGTACATTTGTCAGAATCTCCCCCTGTAACTAAGAGACAAGTTCTGTCGAAATCGCAAAGATATTTGACCCTTTGCAATATATTGCTCCTATAGTTATTGTTGCAAAAATTTTCCTGCAAAAGCTTTGGTCATTAAAATCTGACTGGGATGAAAAGCTCCCCTTTCCTCTTTTAGAAGAATGGTTAGAGTATCGCAGTAGTTTGCTGGATCTCTCCAAGGTTTCTATACCCCACCTTTTAATTTCTAATCCCTTATGCCAGCAGTATGACCTGCATGTATTTTCTGATAGTTCAGAACGGGCTTATGGCTGTTGTGCATACATAGTAGGACGTTCCTCAGCCACTTTCCCTGGATTTTCTAATTTAGTGTGCGCTAAATCAAAGGTTGCTCCACTTGAAACAGTATCATTGCCGAGATTAGAATTATGCTCTGCTTTAATGGCAACAGAATTAGCTACTAAACTAAATGTCAGTTTAAAGTTAAAATTTTCCCGCACATTTTTTGGAGCGATTCTTCTATTGTACAAGCTTGGATATCCAAGCCTTCTTCTCATTGGAATACCTTTGTGGCAAATCGCCTTTCTAAGATTCATGAAGTTTCTCATTCTGAACAATGGAGACATGTTCCTAGCCGTGAAAACCCCGCGGATATAATATCACGTGGTTGCACGCCTAAAAAATTGATTTCCTCAGACCTGTACTGGAATGGTCCTCCTTGGCTAAGTCAGGAATAATCTTGCTGGCCTCGCTTAGCTAATCAATTTGAAGAAGAAGTACCTGATGCCCACGCTGACCCTGTCACGTCGCATCTTACTTCTACTTCTACTAGCCTTTTTCAGAGATACTCTTCATTTCATAAATTTATTCGTGTAGTGTCTTATATATTCCGGTGGAAATATTTAGTAATTGATCAACCATTGAAGCCTCAACCCTTTTCTCACCAGAGTAGAGTTAGAATTTGCTACTCGCAAGATTTTGTTGCTTGTTCAGAAGGTGTTGCTTGTTCAGAAGGAAGTATTTGCTCCTGAAAAGCAAGCTCTTATAAGTGGTAAAGACTTACCCAAGTCTAGCAGGCTTTCACCACTCACTCCATTTCTAGACCAGGGCGGCATAATACGTGTGGGTGGAGGATTAGCTATGTCTAGTTGTGAGGATGGGAAAAAACATCCCATCATCCTTCCTTCAAAGCATCCTATCACTACACTTATAATAAAAAAGTTTCATTATAAACACCTTCATGCTGGCACTCGCACCTTGCTCTGTCTAATTCGTGAACTCTACTGGATCATTAATGGCGTTCTGAGGTCAAAAAGTGTATACCTTGCTTTAAGGTTAAACCACGCCCCGCCACGCAGATTATGGGTAATTTACCTCCATTTCGTTCAGAACCTAGTAAGCCCTTCGCTCTTACTGGGATTGATTACACCGGTCCTTACGTATATCAGACCAATCCCTCTTCATCTAAGCGCAAAATCTTAGGTAAACTTTACATCTCGTTATTTGTATGTATGGTGACGGGAGCCATCCACCTCGAGTTGGTTACGAACGCTTCTGTATCTTATTTTTTGGCCGCCTTTTCTAGATTTGCTGCTAGAAGGGGTGTTCCATCTGAAGTCTTTTCAGATAATGCAAAAATCTTTGTAAGTGCTTCTGATCTCTGAAAAAAAAAAGTGTTAAGCTCCCCTTCTGCTAAAGAAAAAATTTCCAACTTTTCCTATTCTAAAGGGTTCAAATGGCATTTAACCCCGCCTTATGCTCCCTATCAAGGGGGCCGATGGGAGTCCTGCATTAAACTTACTAAAAGACAGCTTATGAAAACTCTTGGTCCTACCATACTTTCTTATGAGGAATTCAACTCTTTAATTATTCAAGTCGAAGGTATCGTAAATTCCAGAACTCTGACTCCTCTTTCTAACGATCCTAAGGATCTTTTACCTTTGACACCCAGTCAGTTCCTGATTGGCTGTTCGCTTGCTGCTACTCCGCCTCTGCTGGTTCGACGCTGTGATCCTAGCCTTCCTATCTTTTGGAGAAGTTAGAGTATCTCAGCTTGCTAAATAGGCGTGAGAAGTGGCGGCTTCCTCAACCAGATGTACGAGTGGGGGACATGGTTCTTCTTCGAGACACATCTCCGCCTCTCGTGTGGAATCTAGGCAGAGTTATTCACTGCCACTTTGGCCGTGATAAACGCGTCGGAGTTGTTGATGTTTTAACTAATAAAGGTCTTTACACTAGACCTATCTCTGCTATCTCTGTTTTGCCTTTCGAGTCTTAGTTTACTCCTCGTCTGTTATCCATGTTTGTTTTGACTGATTCATTTGTTTGTTTTCATTCGGAGTTCTTGGAGCATGATCACTTTCCGTGATACTTTCAATGTTTAGCTTGGCCCATTTGTCAGTCAAATTTGTTTCTTGTTACCGAGATCCCCGAATGGTAATTATTTCGTTGT
The DNA here is from genome assembly GCA_946902985.2 of Meconema thalassinum. Taxonomy (NCBI): domain Eukaryota; kingdom Metazoa; phylum Arthropoda; class Insecta; order Orthoptera; family Tettigoniidae; genus Meconema; species Meconema thalassinum. The sequence continues at coordinate 207,272,510 of OX336394.1, read as the reverse complement.
AAATGTATTAATTGCTTTAACTATATGCATAACCTTGTTATTAATCACCTAATTCATAGATATGATAGTTACTTACCTAGTGTTTAAGGCTTCCGCAACACATCACTACAACGACTATACTGAGCCTGTCTGCTGCTTACCTGTTGTCGCCACGAGCTCGTGACGGCATTTCCTTGGCCAACCAATAGCAGCGGTGTTTTTGGTCAGCTGCCTTCCTCGGCGGGTTTTCGCCGCTATAAAACCTCGAGTCATCTTCTGGGTGATGTGCCACTCTTCATCCATTCTTTGGCCACGACTCTACGGGCCACTCTGGTGCCACTCTTCATCCATTCTTCGGCCACGACTTTACGGGCCACTCTGGGCCGCTATTCTTCGGGCTTACTCTACGGCCAACATTCTACTGCCAAGACTATTCAAGTACCGCAGTGAGAGTCATCATCTACGACTAATAATAATAATCTTCATGGTGCACTATCTCGCAGTGAGGAAAGGCACAAGGAAGGAATGTCAATAGTACTTGCTACGCGCCGTGGTCAGCCAGGACCAACCAAGTTTGTAAACATACTCCAATCTCTCCAGTGCACAACAACAGCAGTGATAACTCTCGAATGTGTGGAGTGGGTTGCCTACTGGGACTGACAAATGTTCATACGTGACTGTGTTTGTATACATTTCTTCGCTTGAGGGATGATTAACTCCGGACATACCCTCCACTAAAGTGTCGCCAAAGATAAGTTTTTTCGCACTCATTTATAGAACATTTTTAATGCCTCTTCTATTTTAAGAAGACAAAGTTGATCTTTGCCATGAGCTTTTTAATAAGAAGCTCAAGTATTTTCTTCAGTGGTTATTAATTGATGTTTTGTTTACTTAAACAGTATATTAATAAATTGTATATTTGTTACCTGTAAGGTTTAATTGTGAAATCCTTCAGCGCCTTACATTAACGCATAATTCAGTCTTATTGCTTCACCCTAATGATATTGAATCCAAGCTAATGCTTGTTACTGTTCTCCCTATATGAGTTGGAGTTTTCTGGGGCAAACTCCACCACGTGTTTATAGAAGTAAATACTCATATTGTTGACTTCTGTGACCAGGATTGCAGGATCAGTTGGCATTTGAGGGTGCACAGTATATTTGCTGTTAAAGATTCACTTCGGGGCAACATTCCGGCAACCCATCGTCTCCAAAAGCTGCAGTAGTTAAAAGGGACTTAAAACCCGTAACATTATGATATGCTATCTTGAGCTCAGGAGAGAACATTACCGCTGAACCACGCAGCCTGTCAGTACTGTAGTCTATATATATAAAAATCAATGTAACGTGATAGTTTGTCTGTGGGTATGTCTGTGGGTATGTCTCCTATGCGTTCATATACCATTGGTCCGATTGCGATGAAACTTGGGTGAGATGTTGAGTACACTCCAAGGAAGGTTTCTGACTTAGTAAATCCATTTTACAATAGGTAGCGCACGCGTAGATTCAACAAATGAGCGACGATGCGCGAAGCATTTCAACAAAGTCCCGTATGTGTTCATATACAATTCGTCCGATAGCGATGAAACTTGGGTGAGATGTTGTGTACACTTACGTGAAGGTTTCAAAATTAGTGAATACATTTCACAGTAGATAGCGCACAAGTAGATTCAACAAATGAGCGACGACACGCAATGCGTTTCAACAAAGTCCCGTATGCATTCATATACCATTCGTCCGATAGCTATGAAACTTGCGTAAAATGTTGTGTACACTGCAGGGAAATTTTCTGGCTTAGTACATCCACTTTACAATAGGCAGCGCACGAGTAGATTCAACAAATGAGCTACGACGCGCGAAGCATTTCAACACAGTCACGTTTGCGTTCATATACCATTCGTCCAATAGCGATGAAACTAGACTGAGATTTTGTGTGCACTCCAGGGAAGGTTTCTAGCTTAGTAAATTTCTTTAAAAATAGGTAGAGCACAAGTAGAATCAACAAATGAGCAACGGCGCGCGAAGCGTTTCAACAAAGTCCCATATAATTTCATATACCATTCATCCGATAGCGATGAAACTTGGGTGAGATGTTGTGTACACTCCAGGGAAGGTTTCTGGCTTAGTACATACATTTTACAATAGGTATCGCACCAGTAGATTCAACAAATGAGCGATGACACGCGAAGCGTTTCAACAAAGTCCCGTATAAAGTCATATACCAGTCGTCTGATAGTGATAAATGTTTGGTGAATTGTTGTGTACACTCCAGGATAGGTTTCTGGCTAAGTAAATCCATTTTACAATACGAAGCGCACGTTTATATTCAACAAATGAGTGACTACGCGCGAAGCGTTTCGACAACGTCCCGTATACGTTCACATACCATTCATCCGATTGCGATGAAACTTGGGTGAGATGTTGTGTACACTCCAGGGAAGGTTTCTGGCTGAGTACATCCATATTACAATATGTAGCGCAAGAGTAGAATCAACAAATGAGCGACGACACGCGAAGCGTTTCAAGCAAGTCCCGTATGCATTCATGTACCATTCGTCCGTAGCTATGAAACTTGGGTGAGATGTTGTGTACACGTCATGGAAAATTTCTGGCTTAGTAAATCCACTATACAATATGCAGTGCACAAGTTGATTCAACAAATGAGGGACGACGCGCGAAGCGTTTCAACAAAGTCCCGTATAAGGTCATATACCATTCTGCCGTTAGCGGTGAAACTTGGGTGAAATATGGTGGACACTCCAAGGAAGGTTTCTGGCTTAGTAAATACATTTCACAGTAGGTAGCACACGATTAGATTCGACAAATGAACGACGACATGCGGAGCGTTTCAATACAGTCCCCTATGTCTTCATATCCCATTAGTCCGATAGCGATGAAACCAGGGTGAGATGTTGTGGACACTTACGTGACGGTTTCAAACTTAGTAAATACATTTTACAGTAGGTAGCGCACGAGTAGATTCAACAAATGAGTGACGGAGCGCGAATCGTTTAAACAAAATCAGGTATGCGTTCATATACTATTCATCCGATTGCGATGAAACATTGATCACTTATTGTGTACCCGCCAGGGAAGGGGACTTAGTAAATCCATTTCACAATAAGTAGCGCAAGAGTAGATGCAACAAATTGGTGACGACGCGCGAATTGTTTCAACAAAATCCTCTATTGCGTTCATATAACATTCTTCGATTGCGATGAAACCTTGATGAGTTATTGTGTACACGCCAGGGAAGGGCTTCGACTTAGTAATACATTTCTCAATAGGTAGCGCACGAGTAGATTCAACAAATGAGTGACAGCGCACGAATCGTTTAAACAAAACCCTGTATACGTGCATATACAATTCATCCGATTGCGATGAATCATTTATGAGTTATTGTGTACACGCCAGGGAAGGGTTTCGACTTAGTAAATCCATTTCACAACAGGTAGCGTACGAGTAGATTCAACAAATGAGTGACAGCGATGACACTTTTGAAAGTTGTTGTGCACGCTTCCACGAATGGTTCTAAATTAGAAAATCCATTTTACGATAGCTTAGAGGCAGTTAACATGTTGTGTATCCAAAAGCACTTCAAGAAACAGAATTTCAACGCCAACACTTTCTTTGATTGGCATTGCAACGCATGCCGAGTACAGCTTGTAGTAAATAAATGGGACGTAAAACCAATCTCTACATAGTATAAAACCAAGTCCCCAATTCTTGGATGTAACGGGTAATCTCGAGAACCACTGGATGGATTTTGATGCAGTGTTCACCATTCTGTAAAGGATTTCTCGAGGTAGGTTTCTGTAGAAAAACATTCATTTATGACCAAAGGAAGCTGAGCAGTAACGATTTAAGTGAATCGAGTCGAAGAAAACCTGCCGTCCGTGCGCCCTTTAAGCTTACGCTGGGTAAACCGTTAAACATATCGATATACTATGAGTGTAAGAATTACTGTTCAGCATGAAAAGTTCTACAAAACGTATGGGACAACTTATCTCTATATTTAATGCATCGACCACTATAAGTGTTTTCAAAATTTTCATTTTTTTTTCAAAAATCTCTATTCAGTGGAAATTTAAATTACTAGCTTCGGAGCGAGTTTACGAGCTAGCGAGTGAGCCTATGACCCCAGTTCGGCCAGCAACAAACTGTGGAGTCGTGTCGAGTTAAGACTTCAGAAGAGTATACTGTATGTGTTTGGAGTTTCACTGTTCACCTCTGCTTTACTGAATTGCGTCTGGGACCTACCGTCCGTGCGCCTTTAAAGCTTACGCTGGGTAAAACCATTAAAGATACCGGGCGAAGCCGGGGCGGGTCGTTAGTAACATATAATTTACTCTTATTGTTATTGTTTTGTTGTTAGCCTACTTTCGATTTTTGCAAAAAATGAAAGTAGACTTATGAGATCACTACAGGGCGAAAAAAAGTGTGTCTGTCTGTGTGTGTTTATGTGTGTGTGTGAGTCTGTGTGTGTGTGTGTGTGTGTGTGTACTCTGAATGTCTGTCCCCCCCCTATCAATTCGAACACGGTGAGCGCAAATTGAACGAAATTTTGTACAAAGATAGCACTAGCAAAGGACACCTCAGTGTCATGTTTTATATCGCTGCCATCTTGACGGAAACGTAATGGCGGCCACACAAATGTTCAAAGCTTAAATCAAATTACGACAACCTAATCATCCGATCTCTACCAAATTTTGCAACAACATACCTTTATGGGCGCAGCATCCTTTGACCAAACTAATAGGTCATCAGCCTAATAGTTTGCGGATGGCGGCCATCTTTGTGTGAAAATCGATTGCCCCTATTAATTCGAACACGATGAAACCGAATGGAACGAAATTTGGTACAGAGGTAGTACTAGCAAAGGGCACCCCAGTGTCATGTTTTATATCGCCGCCATCTTGACGGAAACGTAATGGCGGCCACACAAATGTTCAAAGCTTAAATCAAATTACGACTAACCTAATCATCCGATCTCTACCAAATTTTGCAACAACATACCTTTATGAGGGGAGCATCCTTTGACAAATCTAATAGGTCATTAGCCTAATAGTTTGCGGATGGCGGCCATCTTTGTGTCAAAATCGATTACCCCTATTAATTCGAACACGGTAAAACCGAATGGAATGAAATTTGGAACAGAGGTAGCACTAGCAAAGGGCACCTCAGTGTCATGTTTTATATCACCGCCATCTTGACGGAAACGTAATGGCGGCCACACAAATGTTCAAAGCTTAAATCAAATTACGACTAACCTAATCATCCGATCTCTACCAAATTTTGCAACAACATACCTTTATGAGGGGAGCATCCTTTGACAAATCTAATAGGTCATTAGCCTAATAGTTTGCGGATGGCGGCCATCTTTGTGTCAAAATCGATTACCCCTATTAATTCGAACACGGTAAAACCGAATGGAATGAAATTTGGAACAGAGGTAGCACTCGCAAAGGGCACCTCAGTGTCATGTTTTATATCACCGCCATCTTGACGGAAACGTAATGGCGGCCACACAATTGTTCAAAGCTTAAATCAAATTACGACTAACCTAATCATCCGATCTCTACCAAATTTTGCAACAACATACCTTTATGGAGGAAGCATCCTTTGACCAAACTAATAGGTCATTAGCCTAATATTTTGCGGATGGTGGCCATCTTTGTGTGAAAATCGATTCCCCTTATTAATTCGAACACGGTGAAACCGAATGGAACGAAATTTGGTACAGAGGTAGCACTAGAAAAGGCCACCTCAGTGTCATGTTTCATATCACCGCCATCTTGACGGAAACGTAATCGCGGCCACCCAAATGTTAAAGGCTAAAATGTAATTACGACCAACCTAATAATCTAGTCTCTACCAAATTTTGCAACAACAAATCTTTATGTGGGAAACATATTCTGACCAAACTGCTAGATCATCAGCCCAATAGTTTGCAGATGGTGGCCAAGTATGTGAGCAAATGGATTCCCCCTATCAATTCAAACACGGTGAAACCGAATTGAACGAAGTTTGGTACAGAGGTAGCACTAGCAAAGGGCACCTCAGTGTCATGTTTTATATCGCCGCCATCTTGACGGAAACGGAATGACGGCCACCCAAATGTTAAAAGCTTAAATCAAATTTCGTCCATCCTAATAATTTGATCTCTACCGGATTTTGCAACAACATGCCTTTTTGTGGAAAGCATCTTATGACTGACTACAAGGTCATCAGCCCAATAGTTTGCAAATAGCGGCCATGTATGTGTGCAAATCCATTCCCCAGATCAATACAAACACGGTGAAACAGAATTGAATGAATTTTTTTACAGAGGTAGCACTAGCAAAGGGCACCTCATATTCATGTTTAATATCCCTATAGCACGTTGTATTTCAACAAGCTACTACAACCAACATTCAATTATACTCTTTGAAAAGGACAAAGAGTTATAACAATACCCATGCATTTAGGAGAAAGTAGGCTATATGTTCTTTACTGAACATCTTCTTTTTATTTTTATAATTGTTTAAATTTTCCATTGAAGTAAGTAATCTATTAAGAAAATTGATTTTCAGTCGGTCAAAATGATTGTGCCTAGTTACTCGTAGAATAGCTGGGGAGTACAAAATATTTAAACATTCTAACCTGAAATAAATATTACAAGATTTAATTATCACTTAATAACATACATTTCGAATAGAAAAAGGGGGGGAGGATCAATTTAATGCCATGTTTCGTTCATCACATGGTCATCATCAGGTCTAATTCACATGGGCTTATATTAAGTTCGGTGAATATGTATAGCAATTTTTATAGTTATTACATCACAGAAGTTTTTATAAACTTATGTAATGTGTCGAACTGTGTTACAAGAGATATTACTCAGTTGATCTGTGGCATTTGTATAAATATTGCGTTCTTCTTCTTCTTCTTCATCATCATCTTTTGGACGGGCGAGCTACGGACCTCTACGTTCAACCTTTCAGCTTGGCGAGGGACTTTATGTTCGCCCAGTATTCACGCATTCTCTGGCTATGTTTCTCCCTTCTCTCTTTTGACCAGAAGGTGCCGGTTTTCTTACAGGGTGGTCTGTCCTGAAACCTCTTCTGTCCTGAAATCTTCCTGAGATGTGGTCGGTTTCTAATATCACTTTTCATTATCTTCAGTTCTTGGATGTCCTTCTGTTAACTTCTGTTAACCCTCGGTATCGCGATCTTTCTATTCTTCCAGTAGCTGAGGAGCCGGTTGGTTAGTCTTGTTGGGTTCATCCTTGAGACATGTCCGCAGAAAGCGAGACGTCACTTCCTGGCCACATCAGTGATTTTCTCAGTATATCTATACAGCCCTGATTTCGTCTTCTTCTGTACTCATCCATCTATTTTGACTGGTCCCAGTATCTTTCACAGGTGTTTCCTCTCCTGGATCTCCAGTTTGCCCATCAAACCTTTCTTGTTATTATTGTTATTATTACTGTTTATGTGGTCAGGTATGGGTGAGTGGTTATCGTGTCGGTCTACCAACCCCAAGCTTGCAGGTTCACTCCTGGGCATGGTAAGTGATTTTTGAAAGGCGAAGAAAATCATGACACCCATATCATACAATGTTGGCATGTTAAAGAACCCATTTGAATTCAGTAGGCCGTGTTCATAATGGCAAAATTAATCTCGGAATTTTCTGCCAACACCAACGTTCCTCCATTCTCTACCAGAAAGCGCTATAGTGTCAAGGAGCTTACAGTAGATACCTTACACATTCATAGCGCTCCAAGGAACAACAAAATTCGATATGCAATCTACCCTCTGGGCGTCAAATAACAAAGCTTTCACCCGGCATCGAGGCCATACGATATTATTATTATTGTTTATGTGGTTAAGTATGAATTTCCTTGTATTTGCCACTGTATTAAAGTCGCCTGAATGCCGAAAGTTGCATCTAGGGGATCGTTAATGTACCGATGCATCTAATGATACAAGTTTCTTGCCTTGAAGCAACCACTGCCCTCCAAATGCCGACCAATTACAGCACCTTAGGATTCGATTGCACAACTTTGGGCATAATAGGCGAGAGTCATAAGGGAAACTTTGCCGACTCCGCAGTACGGCTAATTCCACTGCACTTGAAATATAGGCTACCTGTCCTGCAGAGACACTCCAGCGCAAGAGACAAGTCCATCTCACCAGTTGTGTTGAGCCAATTATTTAATTTCCCTTGCCTATGAATTTCAAAACGACAAATGAGTCGTCCAGTTGCAAAACTCGGTTAATCCACTTGTGACTAAGAATCATTTTCATGAGAAACGTTTCTCTGAAGTTTGCCTCACGTATCTATTGTGTTTGTTGTTTTCTACATTTTTCCTTTTTGCTTTGTGGTTTCGGGTTTATGTTTGCTTTGTGCTTTTGTTTTGAATTTTACTTTTTACTTCTCCTTCTTGGTTTTGGTATTGTGTGGTTTTTTTGCTTTTGCTTTTTTGAATTTTGTTTTTTGCTTTGTGTTTCTTGTTTTTGTTTTCCGCTTTTGCTTTTTTTTTTGAATTTTTCCTTTTTGCTTCGTATTTTTTGGTATTGTGTTTGTTTTCTGGAAAATAAAATGAAACAAAATAAAATAAAACAAAATAAACAAAAAAAAAAATACAAAAATAAAAGAAAAGAAAAGAAAAGAAAACAACAAACAATACAATTTAAAACAAATAAAACAAAATAAAATAAAACAAAACAAAATCAAATAAAACAAAATAAACAAAACAAAATAAAACAAAACAAAAAACCAAAACAATTTAAAACAAAATAAAACGACATAATATAAAACAAAATAAAATAAACAAAACAAAATAAAACAAAATAAAATAAAATAATAAAATAGATAATTTTACGACATGATCCTTTTTCACAAGTGGATTAAACGAGTTTTGCAATTGGACGACACAAATGCTATCACCTAGTGGCAGAATCATGAAAATTTTTATTATTTGTTCGTGAAGCATTTATAAAATCTCTTGTATTTCGGTGGCAATGTCCTCATGGTAATAGTGAATCATATCATTAGAATTATCATATTGCGGATTTATACAAGTTACCACGGATTCAGCGAAGCCTCCGTGGCTTAGGCGGCAGCACGCCGGCCTCTCACCACTGGGTTCGTGGTTCAAATCCCGGTCACTCCATGTGAGATCTGTGCTAGACAAAACTGAGGCAGACGGGTTTTTCTCCGGTTACTCCGGTTTTCCCTGTCAAAAATTGCATTCCACAACACTCTCCTCTATCATTTGATATCATCTGTCATTCATTTAATTATTGCCTCAGAGGAGTGCGACAGGCTTCGGCAGCCGGCACGGTTCATATCCTCGCCGCTAGATGGGGGCTTCATTCATTCCATCCCTGACCCTGTCGGTCGACTGGAAGCAGGCTGTGGATTTTCATTTCACCACGGATTAGCACTAGTACTACTAGTATCAACCAAAAATCTCTAGTAAGTTACTAAATTCAAATTTCTTCGAAAATATTAAATGATTTAGGCAAGAATTTAAGAACTGAATTTACGTCACAAATATATTATATAGTGATTTAATTTCTATGTTAATTTATTGATATCCTTTCCCTTAACTTATCAAGTCTACCATCAACCCCTTAATATCGCGGATTTAGCTGAGTCTCCGCTACTGGCAACGCCGCGCAGTCCAAAAGTTAATAGCTATTTATTTACGCCATGTAAATTTTGTACGAATATAGAAATGTGAGAATAAATAGCTCGAATTGCACAGTTGCAACACAAAATAATTATGAAAGTTCAATTAACTAGTTGAGTGACGTAGTACAATAAAAGACGACACAGATATACCATATTATTCTTCTCCAAATACTCGCACAGTATCTGTAAAAAGAATGGTCTGAACGTTTTAATGATGATTATGATGATAATTGTTGTTTTAAGGGGCCTAACTTCTAGGTTATCGGCCCCTAATGATTTGGGTGATCGTGAAGATGATAATGAAATGTAAACTATGACTAAAACCCTAACTTATATACTAGAAAAAGAAATGGAAAAGAATAGGGTAAATGAACGACAGGAGAACAAGAACTGCCCTCAATCCTCGAAAATTGAGGGACTTGGAAGGAAGGAGAGCCATGAAAGGCTGATAGGAAAGGGAAAGAGGAGAGGGCCCGCCCCAAAGGCAATGGAAAAAGGGAAAGGAATTTGACCCAGCTCAGGATGCTCTCTGGGTCGCCAACTCCCGAACTCACCAGACGTGAGTCCTTGAGGGTGTAGCATAATCCAGGGTGCACCATAAGTGGTGGGGCTACATACACCCTGCCGCCTTGAGGGCCTAGTACAATAAGGAACGAAGCAGATATACTATACTTTTTTTTCTCGAAATACTCCCACAGTATCTGTGAAAAAGAATGGTCTGAACGTTTTAAGAATGCTTTCTTAGCATAGCCATGAATCAAACCCTGGTCCTTTGGCTCCAGAGTCTTCTTACGTAGACCAGGATCACAAAAGGCGACCTATTTAAATTTTCAACACATGACATATTTTGATACTGTACCATTTAAAGTTGGCTCGTATTAAAATGTTATTGCATATCCTGAGACGTATTGAATTTGACAGATGAGCACGCTGACAATTACATCACTGACTCATTTGAATACGCCCTCGGAGTTACCTGGCTTGTAATGTGTTAGCAGCACAGTATGTGATATAACACCTGTCTAGTGCGGCCCTGGGATCACATGGGGGATTGCCATTCAATCAGGACAGCCTATAGCACTATAGGTATGGTATAGTCCGGTTAAGTGATATTAGTACAAGGAGCGGGGGCGATTGGACCTCCCAGTGACAACTGCCATGGAACTTTCTCAGAATCTACTGTAGAGTACAATAGCAAACCAACACGCTGTTTAAGACCTTTCGGAGGCATTTCAAACTCACATAATTGTTGACTTGAAAGAATTAAAATTCCTGTTTTTTTTTCGCTCATTTCCCCCATGGTTATACGATTTTCTTGCGTGTTTCATAATATTTGATGATGAATGAGCGCAAAAACAAAGCTTTTTTCTGTACGTTTGCACACTTATAGCTGGAGAATGGCAGGGAAAAATGTAAAATTTGGTATCGATATCAATTACAGACTTGAGCCAAACATTGTTATTTTCACCGTGTCATGCTCAAGTTGCAATAGTTAGGTGAGTTTTGAACTTGTTTGATAACTAGTGTATTTGTAAAGACTGTAGTAGTGCATGTAGCTATATTAGGGTCAGGAATGGGGCAGTTGCCCCGGGACTTTAAATAAGGTACTCCCTCAGCATTCGCCTGATGGGAGTTTGGAAAGGAAACGGGAAAACCACATCCAAGAAAGCCGGATCTCAATATTTACAAATATGTATTATAATAGCAATCAAACTGAAATGTTGTATGTTGATTGAGGCTATTAACATAAGTTCACCTATGGGACTTTCATTAACATGGTGAGAAGAAAAACATCATGGCGTCCATACAATATATTCTATCAGTTCACAATATCTCCGAAACTATATAAGAGGATCTAGATAGCCCCTCATATGGTCCAGGAATGCACTAGATATAACAAAAAGGGTTATTAAATTTAAACGGCATTTTCTCACAACGTATTTTTTTGCAAGTTTTACTGCGCTGGGATAATTAAAGCGCGAGGATTATTTTTTCAGTTGTCACTTATCACTGAAGACTCAAATTTGTACCATCTGTAACTTGGCTAGTAAATGAGCATTTAACAAAGGGATTTTGGTCTAGCTCAAATATAAGGTGCGTTCAAAAAGTAACAAACCGGAGGCTGGAATGCGCAAACCGGTGAAGACATCGGCTAATCGTGGCGAGTGTAACGAGGTGTGGTTCCGACCAGAGCGTGGAAGGTCACAGCCCGTCACTAGAGGGCACGCGTGCACGTCACGTGACGATACAAAGTGAGCAGCAGCATGCATCAATCGTCCAACGCTGCCAGTCGCATTGCAAACAGTGACATGGAGGCGTCAAACGAAGGGCAAAGAGGTGTTGTTCGGTTTCTGACAGCGGAAGGAGTAGGGGGAACGGACATTCATCGCCGAATGTCACAAGTGTACGGCAAACACTGCATGTCCCTTGCAAGGGTCAAGGCGTGGCACAAGCGCTTCAGGGAAGGACGGGTGTCGTTAGCCGATGATGCCTGGTCTGGGTAACCCCCCTGCATTACCGATGATAACGTCCAGCTGGTTGATGCACTCATTACTGAGGACCGCCGAGTGACTGTGAACGCCATAGCCGCCGTGGTCGGATTGAGCGTGGGAAGTGTGCACACCATCATGAAGGAATGACTGCACTTGAGCAAAGTGTGTGCCCAATGGGAGGTTCTCGGCCACCCTCCATACAGTCCAGACCTCTCTCCCTGTGATTACGCCAGGTTTGGTCCCCTGAAAAGGGCTCTGCGAGGTCAACGATTCACCTCGGACGCCGACGTCCAGCTGTACGAGCGGAACTGGTTCACATCGCAGCACAGGGAATTTTAATAGACAGCCATTCACCGCCTCGTGTCACATTGGGACAAGTGCCTCAACAGCCAGGGCCAATACTTCTAACATACAGGTACTGGTTTCTGTAATTATGCCTCCGGCTCGTTACTTTTTGAACGGACCTTATACATTTTGAAAAACGATGTATATCTGTCAGTACATTTAGAGTTCCGTGTACAGTATAATCCTAGATTGTGAAGAGCTCAGAGAGATTAGGATTCAAAGTTCTTTCTAGATTTTCAGAAGATAATATTAAACGATGCGTTTTAACAATAATAAAAAAACACGAGCCTTACAGTAGTCGCATATGATGTGTAGCATGTGACATGTTATCCCTTGTTAACAGTGAACTCTGTTGGTTATTGTAAGAACTACTTGTAAAACTCCAGTGCTGGTTTTCAGCAAACATGATATAATGAATATTTTCACACCAAAGAACGACAACTTGAAGATATTGTAGGAATATCTTTACTGGGGCCTCCAAACCTTGAAGTAAACCGTATGCCATATCGATTCCACATGGCCGACAGTACGTCGTGGTCCAATCTCCACCACCGCGTGCGCTCATTTTTTCCTCTTATACTTTTTCGTTTGATAATTTCCATTTCTTTTCCAAAATCACTACCATTAAAAATATCCAGTAACCGAGTGAAAAGATGTTAAACATTAATAATAAGACGGCATAACCTGGATTCGTACACACATGTGGAGGAAATTACTGACGCGATGCGGAAAAGATGCATTGCGTTTTATGGGCACATGGCCCGAATTACATCAACACGATTAACCTATCGCATGTTCACTCTTTCAAGAGAAAAATTCCTCTCGGCACGCCGGAAGGCGGAGGTAGATTTCACCGGGCAAACTAAGGGATAGGCTATAATAGTCAAAGTATGCAGGTTTTCGTAGGAGGATCAGACCTCATTTATTGCATGAAAGTATTTTACATTTGGAGGTTAATTAACTTTTTTTTCGTTTTTGTACCTATGCATATTTTTATCATTTTATTGTCTTATGGGGATGGTAACCTTCTTGTCATTTGGGGTTCATTTTTATACTTGTGATCACACTGTCCTTATGCAAGGTTTGGAACTGATGTGTAACTATTTGACAGTCTGTTACTTCTTCACGCGAAATTTTATCTCCCGCAGAGAATTTTGTTGGTTCCTCAGTTTAGGGGCTGCGACAACGTGGCCATGTAACCCCGTGTGTGTGTATAATCTGATAAACGGTGTTAATTGTGATGACTGTATTAGTCTGTAATTCAGGTAAGGTCTGCAGACGGTCAATTTTAAGTAGTAGTTCCTAATTTTGAACCATATACTAACGTCAACGACACCTTGCTGTGAACGTGGCTACTAGATGTCACCGCAACCAGCAACTTGCAACGAACGTTGGAACTTCCCCTCCAAAGGAAAGCATGCTGAGGGATTTTTAGTGCTCTTAGAAAATCCGACGACTTTGGCCGGCTTTGAACCAGCGACCTTGGGCATATAACTTCAGTATGCTACCAGTTAGCCGCTTCCCACAGAGTCAGATGGAAAAATGAATGTGATCTCGTGCAATGGCGTTGTCTTGGCAACCTTTGATAGCTCATCCCTCATCAATTTAGAAGCGTTGTCATGGTAACCTCTGATGGCACTTGGCATTTTCTTTAATTCCGAAATCATTTTTCTCATCCCCTGGCGTAATGGTAGGTCAGATCAAAAATTATTTCTGACAAAGTTTTAGGTAATTATTAGGGGAATATTTTCCATTTTGTACGGTTTTGATATTGTGCCTATTAAGAGAGATATGATTAATGTTTCCCGAAAACCCCACTTTTTCCACCCCTTTGGTCAATGTTTGGTGCTATCAAAAACTTTTCAAACATAAATTTTTGGCACTTATCCGACACATATTATGAACTTTGAATGGATTCGATATTTCACGTATTAAGGGAGTTATAGCGATATTTCACTTTTTCAAAAAAAAACATTTTTACCCCCTGCAACCGATTTTGCCCATTAACGAACTCGGCCGAGATTTTAAGGGGATACATATTATGTAAAACATTCAAAGTGATTGGTGCAAAATTTCGGCAGTTATTGTGTCCACAAGAAACTGATATATATGTGTCGTAGGCAGATAGTGAAATCCGTCATTTCATGAAGATCCTAGGCACGTCATGAAAAGCCGGCATATGATGTAAAATGAGATAGTTACACTATCTGACGCGTGGTTTCATGAAATGACTAAATTTAGCCGTCACATAGTGTAATTATTTTTTACACTATCTGACGGAAAGTCCAGCCCGTCACTTCATGAAGAAGCGGTAGCGTTGTCCTCGTGGTGAGATAAGTGTGCTTTCCAAGAATAAATAGTGGCAATATACGATATGGAAGATACCGTGGAAGTACAGAGGCAGTTGTTTCTTCAGAAAGTTGATGAGTATTATGAAGAAAAGCCTCATAAAAAACCTTGGTCTCAAGAAGAAATGGATAAGGTAAGAAAGACTTGTTTGGTATATTTTAGGTTATGTCACTTGTAGCCTGCCTGTTTTAATAATTTACAAGTGTTCTATTCGTCTCATTTGGATGAACATGATACTGGTGGCTGATTAACAGAGGATTAATGGGTGTTTACGCAAATACCAGTATCATCACAAGTCTGAGAATGAACGGCATATGTCCAGACGAAATATTACACTTTCTATTACATGCGGTTAGTTAAAAGGCGGGATGTCAATAGAACAATGCGATGTTTATATTAATGCCATTATTAGATCATTTTAGGACATAGCCTACACAATAGTCAGCTTATTTCGTGTTTCTGAAGTCTTACTGCAATGAAGAAATCAGGGCCGTACCCAGAAAGTAATTTCGGGAGGGTTTCTGTATTTTCATTTTTTCAGTCTGCACATTTTAATATAGTTGTAGTTGTTTTATTATTGTAAAAACGGGCTAGGTACATCTTGGTCACCAGTATACTAGGTGTATGTTGTCTGATAACGTCATCAGCCCAGTACATTAGGGTGCACAGTATGTTGTCTGATAAGGTCATCAGCCCAGTATATTAGGGTGCACAGTATGTTGTCTGATAAGGTCATCAGACATATTAAGTTCAAAAATACAAAATACATCAATGAGGAAGAGAGAGAGAGAGAGAAATAAATAAAATGAAAGGGTACACATTTTAGGAAATAAAGCCAAACCACAAAATAAATTATGAAAATATACATAAAGAAAAAGTATATTGCACAAATTGGGAAAAATATAAGCTTCTACAAAAAGAAGACAGAGGGAGAAAAGTGTACCTAGTATTCCACGATTAGAGTTTCAGTCTTACGTGGGAATTAATTATGAACATCATAATAAACGAGCATCAATTTATTTCTCGGAATAATTCGTGTATTACACAGAAAAATTAATGTACGACTCCACTGCGGCAGTCATTTAATTCTGATTAGAAAAGGATTAATGCAGGTCTACAAATGGAAAAATATATAAACTTACACAGAAGAAAAAACAGGAGAAAAACTTACCCAGTGTTCCAGGATTAGATTTTAGGTTGTACGTGGAAATTGATTTCGAATTCCATAGTAAATAAGCATTAATTTATTTCTTGGAATAGAACAATTAAAGGAATTTATGTACGACTTCGTCGCGTCAGTCATTTCATGAAGAACCGGATCAAAAAATGCCGGATCTTCATGAAGTGCCTCGGCAGATAATGAAAAATGGTTTCTTACACCATCTGCCTAAGGCAGTCCGTCACTTCATGAAGAAACGCGTCAGATTGTGTAACTATCCCATTTTACATCATATGCCGGCTTTTCATGAACTGCCTAGGATCTTCATGAAATGACGGATTTCACTATCTGACTACGACATATGCATATATATACACACACACACACATACAGAGTCTTTCATATAAAATAAGAGCGCCAAGCGGCGGCTTTGTTAACCGCTACTGCGGTCACCTTGGCCGAGTTTTGCCGCACCAAGGCCCCCTGCTTTAAGCGTGTGTACAATCTTATATGATGCAGCGGCCTTGCTAGCGTGTGTACAATGCTGAAATCGTACTTTAGTTAGTTAGTTATTGTTGATGAAACCGAAACCCCTACTTGTGCTAATTTTGTGAGTGATTTATTGGGAGACCGTTCAAGATTTTCGCCAATGTCATCTAGCTCGTCCTCTGTTAAAACTGTTCGTGTGCGGGCATGTTTTTTATTGAGCACCGAGCCAGTAGTGTCAAACTTATTTGCAATTACGTGAATCTGTGCTAGTGAAGGTGGCACTTCATCAGGAAATTGTTGAACAAATGCATCACGTACCCGCCGAGCCGACTCGTACTTAAAATAAGTTTTACATAAATAAATACGATGTTGCAATGATAACTGTCTCACCATGTTAGCACTTGAGGTTTAGACTGACGACTGAGCACCTGCACGCTTATTGCAAGGGCAAGTTTGGTAATGTCAATCTGTTATTTTTATACAGTCCATCGGAACTTGAAAAGAAAAAAAAACCTGCTCTCGTATGTACTATGCGCGCGCTTTCAATACTATGGGGGTTTCGGTTTCATCAATAATAACTAACTAACTAACTAAAGTAAGATTTCAGCATTGTACACACGCTAGCAAGGCCGCTGCATCATATAGGATTGTACACAGCTTAAAGCAGGGGGCCTTGGCGCGCCAAAAGCTCGGCCAAAGTGACCGCAGCAGCGGTTAATAAAGCCGCCGCTTGGCGCTCTTATTTTATATGAAAGACCCTGTATATATAAACTTTTGAACTGACGGTGGTTTGGGAGTCTGGGGGATGTGAAACGCGAAGATATGTCGAAATTTTCCGGAAGGGAAAACATGGCACCCATCACAATAGTTAGCTTTCTGATGAAATCTACCTAAAATAGGCTACATAATTAAAAATACTACCATCAACGACACCTAGCTGTGAACTTGGCTACTAGATGCCACCGGTACCATCAACTCGCAACGAACGTTGGAACTTCCCCTCCGAAGGAAAGCATACTCAGGGTTTTATAGCGCTCTTAGTAAATCCGACGACTTCAGCCGGGTTTGAACCCGCGACCTTGGGCATAGAAGTTCAGCATGCTACCAGTTCCGATACCGAAGTCGCTTCCCACAGAGAGATGGAAAACTGAATGTGATCTCGTGCAGTGGCGTTGTCATAGCAACTGCTGATGGCTCATCCCTTATCAATTAAAAGTAAAGTTGTCATGGCAACCTCTCTTGGTACTTGGCTTTTTCTTACAATTTAAATCATTTTGCTCACCCCGTGGCGTAATGGTGGGTCATATCAAAAATTCTTTCAGTCAAAAGTTTTAGGTAATTATTGGAAGAATATTATCCATTTTGTACGGTTTTGATATTGTGCCTATTAACAGAGATATGGTTAATGTTTCCCGAAAAACCCACTTTTTCCCACCCTTTTGGTGAATGGTTGGTGCAATCAAAAACCTTTTCAAACATAAATTTTAGGGCCTTGTCCGACACATAATATGAACTTTGAATGGATTCAATATTTCAGATATTAAGAGAGTTATAGCGATATATCAATTTTTCGAAAAAAAGGCTCTCATTTTCACCCCCTTTGACCAATTTTGCCCATTAACGAACTCGATCGAGATTTTAAGGGGATACATATTATGTTAAAAAATTCAAAGTGATTGGTGCAAAATTACGGCAGTTATCGTGTCCACAAGAAACTGATATCTATACATATATACATATATACATACATAAATTATATATAAACTTTTGAACTGACGGTGGTTTTGGGGTCTGGGGGGTGTGAAACGCGAAGATATGTCGAAATTTTCCTGAAGTCGAAACATGGGACCCATTGCAATAGTTAGCTTTCTAATGAAATCTACCTAAAAGTCAAATGGAGCCAGGATCAGTAAGATAAAAACTATGCACGAGATTGGGATCTCATGTGAAGATATTATATATGAATTGCAGCCAATGGCCATAGCAGGGTATTTTAACTGAACGCCCGTAGGCTCCCAGCAAGTTCAATTTCAAGTAGTACGAACTTTTGATACCAGATGCCACTGTCACTGACACCTAGCGGTGAACGTTGAAACTTGCTAGAGCGTTTCTAACCAGCCAAATAAAACCTACAAATTTGGCTACACATTACCAATTGAAGTGGTAGGTTCTTTTACATGCCATAAATCTAAGACATTGGCCCGCCGGCTTTACATCCCCTCCGAAGGAAGGCATACCGGAGGATTTTAACGCTCTTAATAATCCTACGACTTCAGCCGGGTTTGTACCCGTGATTTTGGGCCCAGTAGTTCAGCATGCTACCGGCTACGCCGCTAAAACCGTCATATGAAGATATCCAGGAGCTTGACCAGCCTAAGAGAAAACTCTACGAACATCGGAGTTTCCACCCTAATAAGCCGACGCTGAAAACTGAAAAGGTGTGGACAAAAGAGAGAAAGGTACAACACCGTCTACGAATGAATGAATACCTAGCTAATTTTAAGAGAATCCATAGACCAGGAAAATGGCTAAATACTTAATGTTACAAACAGCAGAGAAATACACTCCCAAAACACAGAAAGTCAGACTGATACTCACGCGCAACCAAGTACTTGTGCAAATATCCGCTTTGTTCCTAGCATATATAAGGTGCGTTCAAAAAGTAACGAGCCGGAGGCTGTAATACGCAAACCGGTGACGACATCGGCTAATGATGGCGTGTGTAACGAGGTGTGGTTCCGACCAGAGCGTGGAAGGTCACAGCCCGTCACTAGAGGGCACGCGTGCACGTCACGTGACGATACAAAGCGAGCAGCAGCATACATCAATCGTCCAACGCTGCCAGTCGCATTGCAACAGTGACATGGAGACGTCAAACGAAGAGCAAAGAGGTGTTGTTCGGTTTCTGACAGCGGAAGGAGTAGGGGGGACGGACATTCATCGCTGAATGTCACAAGTGTACGGCGAACACTGCATGTCCCTTGCAAGGGTCAAGGCGTGGCACAAGCGTTTCAGGGAAGGACGGCTGTCGTTAGCCGATGATGCCCGGTCTGGGGTAACCCCCTGCATTACCGATGACAACGTTCAGCTGGTTGGTGCACTCATTACCCAAGACCTTCGAGTGACAGTGAACGCCATAGCCGCCGTGGTCGGATTGAGCGTCGGAAGTGTGCACACCATCATGAAGGAACGACTGCACTTGCGGAAAGTGTGTGCCCAATGGATGCCCCACAGTCTTCAACCACACCAGGAAGCATGCCGAATGGCCCACTGCCTCGTCGTGGTTGGACGATTGATGCATGCTGCTGCTCGCTTTGTATCATCACATGACGTGCTCACGTGCCCTCTAGCGACGGGCTGTGAGGTTCCACGCTTTGGTGAGAACCACACCTCGTTACACACGCCACGATTAGCCGATGTCGTCACCGGTTTGCGCATGCCAGCCTCCGGCTCGTTACTTTTTGAACGCACCTTATATAATGGGGCAACAACATAATTGATTGTGTACGAGCGGAGTGGAAGGTTTCTAGTCCTTACAATTAATCTTCCACGCTGCAGGGTAGTGAACTGGAGGACATTTGAAGCTACTAACTAGAAATTACGGCAGTACTTCCACAAGAATCTTCTTTCTTTTTCCTCCTAGTCGGCAAGAATAAAAGGAGGAAATGGATGTCGGGAGTTTGCAAACAGAGTTCAAATGAAGAGACGAGAACCGACTATTCTGCTTCTCCCTCCCATTGGAAACAAATGTACTGCTAATTACCAAGTTTTCGACCACCTCGTGGTGAAGTGGCTAGCATTCTTGGCTGTAATCCGTGAGGTGTGCGTTCGATTCCTGGCTCTGCCAAGTAGTTTAATTCTGGTCTCAGGCCTGGCCAATTTACGATATCGACATTATTGTCTGCTGGTGGCAGAACGTAGCACAGGTTGGCTCGAACACATCTCCATCTTCCAGAAATGACTTAACGTAAGTCTCAATCCTCAGGCAAATGCCGGGTTTGTTCCGAACTTCAGTTCTAAACCACCTCTTTCTCAAACTCCGTTTCAATTACAAATACACACACTAGTAAAAATACCACAATAACATAGGTTATTACACGAATTCTACGCACACCCAGGTACACGGGGCTGAAATAGACCCCGAAGTGAAGTATTTGTCATTAACATTGTAACTTAAATATGTATCTGTAGACCCCGTGGCGTATCTGTGCTCGTTAAATCGACCACCATGACCACGTGGGCAGCTGAAGCAGGTCCAAAGATCGTAGGTTTGAATCCCGGCGCTGACATTATCTACCCCGAATGTTTTCCCACACTTCCTCCAGTAGGCTACCTTACTTCCAGTCCCAGGGCACCTACTTCATCCCTGTCCCTAATAGAGCTATACACACAACTACAGTCACCACATAACTACAGGTCATCAGTCAAATTCAACACATATGCAACTACAGGGATGATGGCCATTATGTCCCAAGCCCCTAAAATGAATTATAAACCACCAAAATTAACTGTTGACATGTAGAGCTAGTGATACTGACACTGGACGAGGAGGATGTGCTTCGCCCGGTGATCAATATCCCTCCCCGCTCCAAGCATCTGTAATATTATCATATCTTAACTAAGAAGTCCGCCTCGTTACGTAGTGGCTAGCACTCTTGACTGTCACTGCTGAGGCCCGGGTTTCCATCCCATCTCTGCCAAGGAATATAATTCTGGTATGAGAGCTGGAATGGGGTACACTCAGCCTCGGGCGGCAAAGCTGAGAAGAGGCGGGTTCGATTCTCACCTCAGCCATCCTGGAAGTGGTTTACCGTAGTTTTCCACTTCTCCTCCAGAAGAATGCAGGGATGGTTCCTCAATTAAGACCATGGCCCCGTCCTTCCCAATCCTCATCTGAATTACAAATACACACACTAATACAGCCATCACAATAACAAAGGTTATCAGAAAAATTCTACACACACACACACACACACACACACACACTCAAGTACATTGGACTACATGACGATTATGTCGCAAAGCCCCTAAATAAAACAACAACGAACAACAACTTAATTAATGAACTATTTGTAAATGGTACCGTGTTCTACAAAGCAAAGCAAAGCCAACTCCGTACAGGCCATGGAGGCCTTGAGAGTAGTGGAAGGTAGAGGCTTCCACCCTTCGTGACATCGGTGCAAGATGGGATGGAGTTGTCAGCTCTATGCCCGACCGTCTTTGCTCCCAGGAATTACCATGGTACTCACTTCTGGTGTAGGCTGAGTTAATCCCAGGGCTATTTGCGTTTCCGAAAGTGGTAGTTTAGTTTCTAAAATCATTTACCTGGGTGGGGATCGAACCCAATCCCTTTCAGTTAGAACTTCAGAGCCTCTACCGACTGCACACACAGCCCCCTAACTTGTTCTATAGAAACTAATGGTAAAATAAGAGTAATCTCTGAAGTGTGTTTTGTCATGGTTACGGCTGGACATTTGTATCTTTCTGACAGGTGAAATAATATTCAGCAATACTAAGATCAATTACGCCATGTAAATTTTGTTTGAACACACAAACGTGCGAATTGCTGTACTGAGCAAAATATCACTATCTGAAATGGAAGAATATTAGAAAGACAAGCATTATTCTGGCCAGGTTTGAGTTACTTTAGAACTAACTACTGTACAGTTTAAGGCAATAACTGCCACACGAATGTTTCTGAACGAGGATACATAATTGCTTCCCGCCGCCATGTTTATTGAGCACTAGGCGAAGAAATAAAACGGGCTGCACTTTACGATACCGACACTATTGTCTGCTGGTTGAAGGTACTGTAACTACAAAACTCTCTTGATTACCGCAGTCACATTTTATGTCATGGGATATTACTCTCCAAGAAGGAAGCGGAAACTGTCTGGGCAGCTATAATACCGAACAATTGAAAAAATCGAAACATTCTTTGCTATCGTGTTTCAAATCTTAGTAATAATAATAATGTTATTGGTTTTCCGTTTCTTTTAACTACTGTGGCTTTTACAGAAGCAAAATCTTAGTAAATCCACCAACCCAGCCAGGACGTCTAAGGCATGTTCCACGACTGCCCTGGGTAACTGGCATTTGGATATCTGAAGTTTGAGTCTCAGTGGTGTGAGTGACTTTTGGTATCCCCCTGATTTTCCCACCATCATCGCAGGTAAACTCTTGCTGTTGTTGTCGATTCATTTTTAGAGCTCACGACATCTTGGTCATCAGCCCCACTTCAGATAGCGATATTGCTCAGTATGGCAGATCAACCTATAAATCTATCACTTGTACAACCCTAACTCAAGAGGAATCCTAAACACAAGAAACAGAAAATATAGTTGACCTATAGTTTTTACGTCTAAGTCATACGTAGAGATATGAATTGAATCATATCTTAAAAATGTCCTTATTGACAATCGAATTGAATTGAATACCAAATGGTAGCCTGTTGAATTAATATATTCCAACTTATTCAATAATATTTAACTACCAATAGAAATTATTTAATGGTCCCTTAGAGAATTAAAATAATGTTGTAAATTAATATGAAAAGCTTGGACATCGTGGTCATTCAGCCCCATGTACTTGAGTGTGTGAAAAAAAACGGTCTGATAACCTGTGATATTGTGTTGTCTGTAGATGCTGAAGTATTTGGAATTCAGGTGAGGATTGGCAAGGAGGCGGCCGTGGCCTTACGTTAGGAACCATCCCACCATTTGGTTGGAGTAGAAATGGGGAAACCACGCTAAACCACTTCCAGGGTGACTGATATGGGAATCGAACCCACCTCAGTTTTGCATCACGGGACTGAGTGTACCCCGCTTCAACCCTCAGACCAGAACTGGATTTCTTGCCAGAGCCGGGGATCAAACCCGAACCTAGCCGCTACACCATGAGGAGAACATACCATAAACTGCTCCCTTACGAAGCCAGGGCGGGAGTCTACTTAGTATCTATAGTAACTTAGTCATAGTATTGATGATGATGATGATGAATATAATTGTTGTTTTAAGGGGCCTCACATCTAGGTTATCGGCCCCTAATTGTCTGGGTGATAGCGATAGCGAAAATGTCAATGAAGTGGAAAACAGAACGAAAATTAAGTGAGAAGGAAAATACTTACAAAAAGGAACTCAGATTGAAACTTCTCAGAAAATGGAGAGCGGTAATACTTACAAAAGGGAATTTAGAACGAAAATTCTCACAAAAGGAATAGATTCAAAAATACGCACAAAATGTAGGTTAAGTTCAAAATACGTACAAAATGCAATGCACAGTCGAAATACTTACAAAATGCAAGTGAAATTCAAAATACTTACAAAATGAAAATGAGATTGAAAATATGTACAAAATGCAATTGAGGTTGAAAATACTTACAAAATGCAATTGAAATTGAAAATACACAATGCAATTCAGATTGAAAAACTCGCATTTCAGATCCAAAATACTCACAAAGTGCAATTGAAATTCAAAATACTTCCAAAATGCAATTGAAATTGAAAAGGCTTACAAAATGTATGGTAGATTCAAACTACTCAATTGGATGGACAATACTTACACAATGCAATTTAGATTGAAAATACCTACAAAATGTAATTTAAATTCAAAATTCCTACAAAATGCAATTGCAAATCAAAATACTTACAAAATGCGCACCCTAGAAAATGCAATTTAGATTGGAAATACTTGCAAAACGCAGCTTAGGTTGAAAATACAAAATGCAATAGAAATTCAAAATACTCACAAAAGTTCCGCCCCCTATATTGAAAGACTTACTAAAAAGCAATTTAGATTGCAATTGAGGTTGAAAACACTCGCAAAATGTAATTTAGATCGAAGAAACCTACAAAATGCAACGTAGATGGAAAATACCAACAAAATGGAGTGTAAAGGCAAAAAAAAACACTAAAGGGAATTTAGATACACGGGGAGCCAATTAACAAAAACAGTGCGGTAAACTTAAAGAGAAAAGGAAATATAATGAAAAGAAAACAAGAGACCTGACCCCTCGAAGAAGGAGGGATCAGGAAAGATGAGACAAGGGCCAATTAAGGCGGGAAAGTGAAAGACTCCCTAGGCCTAGGATACCCTAATACCGTCGGGGTCGGAAAAGAACAAGAGTTGACCATGGGAGGTCGACAGGAAAGAAGATAGAGAGGAGCCCGGCACAAGTAAGTGGAAGCAATGCCAGACTCAGCTGGGGTCCCGTGGCCGCCAACCCACGTCCCACTAGATGTGAGCCCCTGGGGGATTCATAGTATTTTACTAGTCTCAACGTCTAGATAAATATTGGTCACCTGCTTCCAAGTCCCAGACTAAATTACAAGGACACATATAATTTCAGACACTGCAATTACGCAGGTTATCTAACTAGTGTGTGCCACATATACTTACACTAGGTTGTTGAACTCGATGTGGAAAAAGAGCATGGAAATAACAACTCACTTCATCAACTCTGTTTTTGTATAACATTCACGAATTGCTTTCGCTTAGTTAGCTCGGCCTTCGTCCCCGGTTGCCTTCATCGCGTGGACTAGCCATGCACGTTAAATCGCGCAACACAACCACGGTGTGGAGCTGTAGGATGTCCGGGCATTGGAGGTTCGAATTCCTGCACTGACAGTGGTTCCGCAGATTTTTGCACACTTTCTCCAGGCAAATGTCGGGATATCACTTTATTTCAAGCCCCGGAGCACCTCCGTCATCCCTGCCCCTAGTACATCTACACACACCACCACAGGCAACACAGATAAAGAGGTCATTAGGCAAATTGAACGCACAATTAAGTACACGAGACTGGTGGTCAACATGTATCAAGGCCCTGAAATGAATTAACAAATTTCCTTCATAACTCAGCAATTTTTCTAGGTTTATGCCGTGTCTTGAGTGGGGTTTCGCCTAGGTTCGGACACCAAAAGCCCGCTGATGAGCCTATCTGGGTGTTCCTAGGTGAAACCCCTCACAAGACACGGCATAAACCTAGAAAAAATCCTGAGTTTTAATTCCTTGGCCGTGAAAGCCCATACCAAATTTCCTTCACTTCATTCCTTTTACTTTGCGCCTTGCGTTAGGTAGGGTAGGCTGCTTGCATATCAGTTCAGTGTGGAAGGTTGTCCAGTAGGTGCTGGGCAGGCTTGAACACATTTCTGCACTAACATGTGATTTCATCTGGCCTACACGTGCGGGCTGCTCGGGATACATTGTGTTATCTCATAACCAGGTCAACATGGGTTTGATTCCGGCTATGAGCTCTACTTAATTTACTTCGCTATGTCCAGTCATACTATGAATTTCCAAAAGTTAACGATTGAAATTCCTTTGTCCGTTATAAGGAACATGTCCTCCATTTTACATGGATGGTCTAGGTGCGGGCAGATCAGCATATGACCAGTCCTGAACACATTATCATCAATATCTAGCATCTTACAATATTCTCTTTCAGTCAGACCTTTTCCATAAAAATAACGTGACTTCATTCTCGAGCTATCATCAACGAATTCTAATTCAATTCCTAGCTTATTTTGGTCAAGGTAATAATCACCTCATCATCTAAATTCTTATCACATTCGGTGACCTTCCTTTGATACAATTCTTATCACAAATATATCATTATTGTCAATTTCATTATAGCCTATCACTCGAATACCCTTCCATCTCACATGTCATAAATGCCCTAATTGATATTTCTCGCCTCTTAATAATTCAATTATCCTGCTATCACTAAAACATTCTGTTTATATTGGCAATCAACAAGAATCGTTTACTACTTCAATACAAGTACACTAACTTGAAATGTAAATATCAATCATAAAAGTCCTAAAATCAGAATCCTAAAAATCCTAATATCCTAAATAAATTTCTATTAATAAACCCAAACTTGTATATCCACCCAGACGAAATAATTAGCAAATGCCTGGTGTTGAATACTCGAAATGCTGCCCAATAGTGCACTGCTCTACATGTTAGCAAGACAACATGTAGCCTAAATGAGTTTTTCTCTACCTTAGTACGTGAATTGTTACGATGAATTTCCTGGTGTGATCCAATTTTTTTCTGATCTCCTCAGCTAGCTTTGAATGTTTGAATGAATGTTTTTCCTGTGGCCTGTCAATCATCTCACTCACTGGTTTGTTTCATGCCTACAAAAGAACTTACCCTTTCTTCTGGCCTCCAATAAGAATATCAATGAGACCGGCATCAAAACCAACGGGTTCACTGTGTATATAAATATTTTGCTTTGTGCTCAATTTCAGCCGATTGTGTTTCCGAAAACAACTACAGTAGCTCCTTTTCGTTTTGTGCTCACTTTTCATTGATGATGACGATATTGTTGCCTTGGGTCTTACGGTAAAAATCGAAAGCTTTGCACGGTCTCCCTTGTTTAGA
Organism: Meconema thalassinum; assembly: GCA_946902985.2. Classification (NCBI taxonomy): domain Eukaryota; kingdom Metazoa; phylum Arthropoda; class Insecta; order Orthoptera; family Tettigoniidae; genus Meconema; species Meconema thalassinum. The sequence goes on along the minus strand of OX336394.1, from coordinate 207,245,628 downwards.
AATTATGTCTCAGAAATGTATACTGCGGCGCATTAAATTGCTCTCCACGACCACGGTGGGGAGGCTGCAGCAAGTCCAGAGTTTAGAGGTTCGAATCTTGCCGTTGACAGCGGACATCCAGAGTGTGGTTATTCCCCAAGGTTTCCGACACTTCAAGGTAAATGCCGGGATAGTACATTATTTGAAGTTCCGGAACGCCTACCCTATCCTTCACCCTGTTAATTACAGTTACACACACTACTACAGCCAAAGACAGAAACACAGGTTACCAGAAAAAATTAACTCACACCCAAGTACAAGCCCATAAAATCTAATTAACATTAACAATAACAACAACTGCAACAACGAAACTTATAGAGATAAAAATGTGCAGTCAATAGTATGACGTATATTTTTAGTAATAATTATTTTATCGTGTTGGTATCCATTCTTCAATGTCGCCTTGGTAATCGAAATGTAATGCTTTTCAGTAGGTCAACACGATTGTACACAATTGTAATGGGTGTTTTCCTAATCCTGAAACAATGTACATAAGATTAATAAATTCACTTGGATGACCAGTTCCGATTGTTATGCTGTTAAATCTATGCTATTAAATCTATGCTATTAAATCTATCACTATATGCCAAACAGATTGGATTTCAGCTCCACTTTCGCATCTTGGGGATTGTATTTTCCCCCATTTGAAGAGGGCATCAGAACATCTACCATGGCTCGTACGGATGTGATTCAAAGTGGACCAAACCGAGCGTGGTTTATCAAATCCTGGAGGTGATCTTGTCAAGCATGGTAGAGTTCTGCATTGTGGGGCCCAACTTTCTAGCCACTGTATTTTTCCATGAGTTGTTCATGTAAAAGCCAGCATCGTGTAGTGCTTTTGCTGTGAGAATGGCTGGGTGTCTGAATTTAAGCCTGTTTCGTTCGATAATCGGAACGTCAGTAAGAACAGGAAGTTGTAGGTCAACAATCTTCCGATATTCCTGAATAAAGGCACTCTTTCTTCTATCTTGTGGGGGTGGTATATGGCTCAGAACAGGCAGCCAATATGTGGGGGTGGATCGTATTGTACCGGTAATTAAACTAGCACAACTAGTCAAGGTATGTAATTTTTTGTAGAGACATTGATAGTGGTGATTGACCTTCAAGTTTGCTTGCTTTGTGTGATTGCTATTAAATAGTCAGGTAAGTATGGGTTGTGAACTTGCTGTTTGGTCGATATGTGGACCATTTCCGCGCTACGGCCAATACCACTGCCTGCACTGAACTGGATGGTATTTCCTGTCTCGTCTCATTACCCCTACCTCCCTTGGCCTTTCCCCCGCATATCTAACTGCCGGTGTTTGTCGAACAACGTAACAAATTTTTATTGTCAAGTCTAATACTTCAATGAAAAAATTAACACAATATGAATATTATTTACAGAAATTTGGAATCTCAGTCTCAGTGCCCCTTTATAATAATTTTATTAATGCAGCCAATGGCCATGTACTTTTCTTTTCAGGACGGGTTAGGGAAGGGATATTGAAAGGAAATCGGCCGTGGATCTATTGAAAGGAACCGCCCCGGCATTTGCCTGGTAGTGAAAATGAGAAACCACGAAAACCATTTTCAGGACGGCCGAGGTAGGATTCGAACCCACGTTCTCCCGATTCCAGTGAGGCACGAGGTAGCGCGTTAGCGCTCTCTGCCACAGCTGTCGGTTCAGTGCCCCTTTATGGCATCAAGTATAACCTAGCTCGTTTAACTACTTATGTAGTTCGACGTCAAAAATGCTTGCTGAGATAATTCTATGAATATTAATACAGATAATTAATCATATAGTATATGATATCCTTGTTGGCTCTCGGACATGACGCCGGTCGTATATTTCAGAGCTAGGATGATCGCCAACTTGGTCCGAAGACAAAGCATGCAAACAAAAGAAGTTGGTCGTCACACGCGTTCACATATTTGTGTTTGTCTGTGTTATACAACATATTCTCGTTTTATTTAACGTTTTGCATCAGGCAATCTCGTGCTCTGAGGAGGAGACCATTATTCAGAATAGAGATTGTTTTAACCCCGCCGTCTTCCATCATCAGAATGGTTTACCTATTTCATTTTTAACAAAGTATGAGATATTTATCATATAATCCACCTTGTCAATACTATAAAGTGTAGTTTATTATTAATTAAACGAACCTGTTCCTACATTTCTTAAAATTTAAGATTCATGCCAATGATTAATCTATATGGATCTATCTAGAATAAAGACGAAATTAAGTTGGTAATACCGAAATTTCTAATTAGTTCGAAATACTGTATATCTGGCATACTGTAGCCTAATAGAGCACTACAGTTGGCAGCCCTGGTGACTGAATATATTCTTAGTTGCATCTCTTCAGGTACAGAATACAAAATTTGGTTGAAGTCCAATGGATAGCATGGACGTTACATGCAGTTAAACATTGGATCTAACAGCGCGCGTAAAATCATGTTGGCAACAATGTCATGCATGTATTGGTCAGAAATAATCTGAAATAATATTATTTTGAATGAAATTCATTAGTTAGTTTAGAAGTTACATGCATTTTAAAATTGGTCCTATCAGCAGGCTTAGAATCATGTTGGCAGCACTGACGTATATTAGTTACTCCAAATTAATCTAGAATGCCAGGTACTATACGTGTGCAAAGTTTAGAGCTATTGGTGTGCATACTTTCTGATATATTGATATTAGGGTAACAAAAATAGAGACAGCATTTATTAACAGTTCGCAGCCCTGGATGCTCTTAAGAATACGCATTGTCGTATCTGTTATGGTACACATAGCACATACGAAATTTGGTTGAAATCCAAATGTTAGTATGGAAGTTACATGTATTTAAAGTTGGACCTCTCAACAGGTTTATAATCATTTTGGCAACACTGCCATCCATGGCCTCCTGGAAATTAAACGGAAATATTATTATCTATACGTGTGCCAATTTTAAAATAGCTCCCATTCATACCTTCCGAGATATCCAACATTGCGATTTTTCAGCAGTTGGCAGCACTGACATCATTTTCAAATACGGCATTGAGATATTCAGGTATAGGTCTTTACTACTACCAAATTTTGTTTCGGATGCTGCAGCCGTTATGGAGTTGATAGGGGGGGACCCACACAGCCAGACTGCCAGACAGACAGACAGGACAGACAGACAGAAGGACAGACAGACACACATTTTCCCGGATCGATCTCATAAGTCTACTTTTTCCTCATTTTTGCAAAAGGTGAAAAGTAGGCTAAAAATGGATATCCTTACAAATAATTTGATTAAAATTTAAGTTCCTAATACATTTTTATTTTTTTAACATTAGAAAATGTTATAATAGCTTAGGCTTTCACGGCTGGCGTTCATAATTAGGTACTAGTTGTTCGGGCTTGTAGGCCATGGTCCAGACAGGGTATCTCCCGACGTTTCACCGAAAACTGCGTCCGGCATTATCAAGGGTTCCGACAACTTAACAACTTATAGAAAAAAAAAGAAATTGAACGTCTGCGTAATATATGGATCCCGGCCTTTAGGAACCCCAAGGCCAAGATATCACGCACACATCAACCAGAAGAACCTTCCCGCTACAGCCTGGCAGTCGCCCAGGGAACACCTGACCCTCACAAGTTCGGTCACCACAACCGGAGCACGCGCCGCTCCCCGTAGTAGTACTCTCGGTCAGTCCGTATCACCTAATGGCGATTGAAAATGAGTGGAGTCTGGTGCCCTTAAGGGTTCCTTTTACTCCGCTGTGAAAGGTGGAAAATTTGTGATAAAAATTAATTCTTTAATAAGTTAGATACTTTGCTCTCACAGTACATTAAATATAATGTGATTTTTGTTAGAGGATTTTGTCGATAGTTATTATTTATTCGTTTGGATTTATCTATATACTAGCAGAAGTACCCGTTCTTCGAACGGTGTTCGGTGTTAACACCAGACATTATAATAATAATAATAATGTTATTGATGTTACGTCCCTTTTAAGTACTGTTGCTTTTAGAGACGCACGAGACATTATCAATTGAGCTACTGTTGCAATGGTTAGCGGCTTGTAATTCCTTCATACATTTTTCAAAACGAAGTTAGTTTTCTGGGAATATCACACACACTGTTAATTTAAGGGCCTTATAATGTGGTTTTCGGAGACCCTTTATAGACTCGCGAATTTTGTGTCTCACATTGAGAAGTGCAACATATGCTTTGGTCGTCCTTCTAAAATAATTTTTATATTTCGCCTATTTTAGCATGTATTTTGAGAAGTTTTTCCCTATATCCACCCTTCTACTGTATGAAATGAACGGTGAAGAGTTTTATAAATGATTGGTGTATTGACTCATGTTTACCATACCTAATTTTACGATGCACCAAGCATCCGAACATGAGTTATAGGCGTACATAAGGATACACAGAAAGACAGACAGACAGACAATACTATTGTCTACAACATGAAAATGAAAATCCACAGCCTGCTTCCAGTCTCCGACCGGGTCAGGAATGGAATGAATGAAACCCCTATCTAGCGGCGAGGATATGAACGTGCCGGCTGCCGAGGCCTGACGCACTCCTCTGGGGCAATGATTAAATGAATGACAGATGAAATGAAATGATAGTGGAGAGTGTTGCTGGAATGAAATTGTCTACAACATATCACCCAGAAATCCAAATATGGGTATATCTACCACACAGTATCAAAGAAAATCATCCTTACGATGAACCCGTATGTCGACAAAAAAAAAAAGATTAGTTGAAATGTGCTCTCAAACTAAATTCACCTGACGTGTACTTCCTGACATGAAATAGAATTGAAAGCCTTGTAGATGAAACGCAATACACGTCACACAAAAACTGACCCTCTACGTTGTGTTGGGTCCCCATACACAGGAAGACCTCTTTCATAAATTATAAAAGCTTGTGGTGCGTGAAAATTCAGGTTCTTTAGTCTCAAATGGCCCAAATTCCTAAAAGCCGCAGAAAATGCTGATTCAATTCAGGAATTTTTGAAAATAATGTTGTTGTTTGGAGATATAATAGACCTTCTGCACTATATGTCGCACGTGAAAATTGCATGAAAAAATCCTAGGTTACCCCTTGACCCCCTTAATTACATTGATGAATTATACAGTCTACGTTGGTTCCGTGATAACCTTATATTTGCAAACTTTCACAGAAATGTAGTAAATGTAATAAATTGCTTCTTACTGAAATAGATGGAAAGTTGGATGCCACCCCTTGAGATAATGTTGTCATGGTTACCGATTTGCATTCCTTCATTAGTTTGTTAAATTAAATTAAATTCGTTTTCTGGGAATGTTTCAGAAACTGTTGGTTTTAGAGCCTTACAATGTAGTTTTCGAGGACCCTCGAGTTTTATTTCTGGCACCGAGGGGCTTTGTCTCGTCGTTGTACGCCATAATATAATACTACTAATAATAATATAACATAGGGATAGGAATATAATAGACCTGCCATACCACACCCGCAGATGTAAATCGCGTGAGAAAAATCTAGACTACCCCTTGACCCCCTTAAGCGCATTTTACGTATTGATGAAATTTACAGCTTAATTTGGTTCCATAATAACCATCTAACCGTTGGCAAACTTTCACACTAATGTAATTAATGGAATTGTATTGCGTCTTACAGCAATAGATAGATCTCTGAGAATCTGTTGCCATGGTTATCGGCTTGCATTCGTTCATAGTTTATTAAATTAAATTAGTTTTCTGAGAATATGTCAAAAACGGTTGGACGTAGGACCTTAAAATGTGCTTTTAGGGCCCCCGAGTTTTGTCTCTCACATTGAGGGGCTGAAAATGAGCTTTGTCTCGTCCTTCTACTCCTATTTCAGCATGTATTTTAAGGGGGTATGCCCCCTTTTATGAGAGGTATAGAGAAGAGTTACATCAATGATTAGTGTCGTGCCTCGGATGGATATCTGTACCAAATTTTACGTTGATACACCCAGCCGTTCTCGAGTTATAAGGGAACAAAGTTGTCCACAGACAATCAAGCAAACAGACAGACAGACCAAAACATGATTTTCGCGCGCATCTATCATAAAACAGTCTGAAACGTGTAAATAACTCAAATTTCCGTAGAAATTCAGAAAAAAAAGACAAATTTTATTTTTTATATGTGTAGAGATATACTGCACAGCTCGATGTGACCGTGTTTTATTGCACAAATTTAGGTTTTACTCGCTTACCGTCGGAGATACACGAAAAGTGATAAGAACCTTTTGGATAGAAAATTAAATGCTAAAGCTCGTGTATACCATCAAAAGTTTGCTATTTCTTAGCGTTCTCTTTTTATTTGAAATGGAAATATGAAATTTTGAAACCAAAGGGTGTAGTGACGTCACAAAAGTAGGTTTTACTCGCTAACCGTTGGAGATACACGAAAAGTGATAAGGACCTTTCGGATAGAAAATTAAATTCTGAAGCTCGTATGTGCCATCAAAAGTCTGCTATTTCCTACCGTTCTCTTTTTATTTTATATGGAAATATGACATTTTGAAACCAAAGGGTGTAGTGACGTCACTAAAATGGTCGCCATTTCTTAATAGTGCAAAATATCGAAATTAAAAGTATCCTATATGTAAACCTGGTATTTCAGCTACATCCATGCAAAATTTCATTTAAATCGGACCAGTGGTTCTTGCGTTATTAGGTAACAGACAGACAGACAGAAAGACAGACACTCACCATCTCATTTTTAGCCTATTTTCAATTTTGAAAAAATAGGCTTATGAGATCACCTTTTGTCCGTGTGTGTGTGCGTGTGTGTGTGTGTGTGTGTGTGTGTGCGTGTGTGTGTGATTCGTGTGTGTGTCCCCCCCCCCTAATAAAATCGAAACGGCTGGAGCGATTTCAATGAAACTCGGGAAGTTCATAGCACTATTCCCGGCGACCTCGACCGTGCCCTTCAAATTTTGTTACATCTCTCCAATTCAACATGGCGGCTGTGCGAAATATTTCACTAGCATTCAATATCTCCGAAACTATTACCAATATCGCCCTGAAATTGTGTACGGTGATAAAGGGCGCTACTAGAAGTTCACCTATGAGACTTTCAAAAACCTGGTGACTACAAAACCAACATGGCGGCCAAGCGAAGTTGAGATATTTAAATAGATTTTTCTCGCGATTTAACTATCTAAATGTAATGAAACTTGGTACAGCAAATGTTTATACACATTGTAAAGCACTGGAGTCTAATTTAGTTCAATTGTTTACATAACCTCAAAATGGCGGCTGTGCGAAATATTTCACTGACATTCTATATCTCCGAAACTATTACAGATATCACCCTGCAATTTTGTACGGTGATAAAGGGTACTGATACAGGTATACCTATGTATATTTCATAAACCTGTAAAGTACGAAACGAACATGGCGACCAAGCGAATTTAAAATATTTTAATAGACTTTTCTCGTGATTTAAATCTATGAGCGCAGTGAAATGTGGTACAGTAATTGATTTTGCAGATTGTAATGCACTGCCATCTAATTTAATTCAATTGCTTACATAACCTCAAGATGGCGGCTGTGCGAAATTTTAAAATTAAGTTTTAATTTCTTGTGTCGTAATCATGCGATCGAAGTGAAAGTTTGAATAATGAACCTAGGCAATAATTGTCCTTGAATGGTACATAACTCTATGGCCTATACAAAAACACTCCTAAATGGTGAGCTCCCGAAATATTTAGACGGTTCTCAATATCTATGAATCTTTTACAGCAACCAAACTGAATTTTCTAATGTTCATAGAGACTATGAACATATGTTCACCTATAGGACTTTCAGGAACCTGGTGAGCACAAATCCAACATGGCGGCGACGCGAAGTATAAATATTTAAATGGACGTTTCTCGCGAATTAACTATCCGAGTGCCGTGAAACGTTGCACGTTAAATGCTTATACAAATGTTGATCCACTGGCATCTAATTTATTTCAATGGTTTGCATTATCACAAGATGGCTGCTGTGCGTAATTTTAAAATCTCGTTTTTACTTCTTGTTGTCTAATCATGCGATTGAAGTTTGAATACCACACGTACACAGTAATCTTAATGTAATAGTACAAAAATAAAAATCCAACCTGGCGACCATCTGAAATATTTAGACGGTTCTCAATATCTACGAATCTGTTACAGCAATTAAACTGAAATTTTGTATGTTGATTGTGGCAGTTAACATAAGTAGGATATATGAAAATAGGCTGTATAGTTCTTCACGGAACTACTTGTTATATATTAGTATGATATATAATTCTTCGACACGTGTGTATGTGACTGAACTCCTTCTAAACGACTGAACCGATTTTGATGGGATTTGGTATGTATATTAGTGTGGGTCCATGTATGGTTTAGATTCACAATCCGACCCGGTAGGTGGAATGAACACAATTTTAGAACCAACCACAATTTACACACAATTTTAGAACCACAATATACAGTCAAAAACAGTCGTCATGGAAACCACTAGCCTTGGCCTTCGTGAAAGCTGATGTCTTTGGACTGTTTGTCTCTGCACGTTAGAGCCACCTGGTCGCAACCTGTGCAACTACCGCCATTACATACACTCCGCCCGTGGCGAAAAGTTGTGTTTTATACCAAAGGTGGCAGTGATGTCGAATTATACTGTTTGTCTCTGCACGTTAGAGCGTTTCAAAGTTCCGTATGCATTCATATACCGTTCATCCGATTGCCATGAAACTTGGGTGATATGTTGAGTGAACTCCAGGGAAGGTGTTTGGCTCAGTAAATCCATTTTACAATAGATAGCGCACGAATAGATTCAACAAATGAGCGACGACGCGCGAAGCGTTTCAAAAAGGTCCCGTATGCGTTCAAATACCATTCGTCCGATAGTGATGAAACTTGGGTGAGATGTTGTGTACAATCCAGGGAAGGCTTCTGGCTTAGTAAATCAATTTCACATTAGGTAGCGCACGACTAGAGTCAACAAATGAGTGACGACGCGCGAAGCGTTTCAACAAAATCCCGTATAAGTTTATATTCCATTCATAGATTGAGATGAAACTTTGATGAGTTGTTGTGTACACTTAAGTGAAGGCTTCTAACTTAGTAATCCATTTCACAGGAGGTTGCGCACGAGTAGATTCAACAAATGAGCGGCGACGTGCGAAGCGTTTCAACAAAGCAAATACCATTCGTCCGATAGCGATGAAACTTGGGTGAGATGTTGTGTACACTTACGTGAGGGTTTCTAACTTAGTAAATCCATTTTACAATAGGTAGCGCACGAGTAGATTCAACAAATGTGTGACGGAACGCGAATCATTTCAACAAAGTACTGTATTCTACCATATACCATTTATCCGATTGCGATGAAACTTTGGTGAATTGTTGTGTACACTCCAGGAAATGTTTCTGTCTTAGTAAATCCAGTTTTTAATAAGTAGCGCACGAGTAGATTCAACAAATGAGCGACGGCGCGCGAATCGTTTCCACATTGTCCCGTATGCGGTCATATATCATTCATCCGATTGCGATCAAACCTTGATGAATCATTGAGTACACGCCAGAGAAGGTTTCAGGCTTAGTAAATCTATTTTACAATAGGTAGCGCATGAGTAGATTCAACAAATGAGTGACGGCACGCGAATCGTTTAAAGAAAATCACTTATGCGTTCATATGTCATTCATCCGATTCCGATGAAACTTTGATGAATTGTTGTGTACACGGAAGGGAAGGTGTTCAACTTGGTAAATCCATTTTGCAATATTGGTAGCGCACGAGTAGATGTAACTAATGAGGGACGACGCGTGAAGCGTTCCAACAAAATCCTGTATGCGTTCATATACTATTCATCGATTGCGATGAAACTTTGATGAGTTGTTGTGTACACTTACGTGAAGTAAATCCATTTCACAGTTTGTAGAGCACGAGTAGATTCAACAAATGAGTGACAGTGCACGAATCATTTAAACCAAATCCCGTATGTGTTAAATGCCATTTATCCGTTTGCGATGAAACTTTGGAGAGTTGTTGTGCACGCTCCAAGGAATGTTTCTAAATTAGTTAATTCAATTCACGATAGTTTAGAGGCAGTTAACAAAAATTGAAAAGAATATTGTGTATCCAAAAGCACTTCAAGAAACAAAGTTACAACACTTTCTTTGATTGGCAGGACAACGTCTGCCGGGTCAGCTTGTATTATTTTAAAAAGACTGTCCAAATGTTGGTTGAGAGCACTCCCTTTATAATGCCGGACGCAGTTTCCGGTGAAACGTCGGGAGATATACTGTCTGGACCACGGCCTACAAGCCCGAACAACTTGAATCTAATTATTAGAAAATGTTGCTTCTAGACCGGAGTTGCGATGGATTGTGGTGAACTTGTAAACATTGAGACAGGGAATTAAGATTTCTACTCTCGACATCCGCCAAAATATAACCTCACTAGCCGGCCCATTCTCGCTGCATTTGTTCGAATAGCTTTAAAAAATGTACTCCACAAAGACGCAACATGACCGCGCTGATATATGAATGTTCCCAGTATTACAAGTTTCATTCGAAACAATGCTATGCTCTCTTGTGTCAAGTAGAATATAATTGCATCGGAGTTGAAATTGAATGGTATTGTTCTGACGTTAAATTGTATCTTGAGAATCTTCTGTTCTTGGATGTATTGCAATTGACGGCGCGGTTGTGATGTCATATCTACAGACATATCATGTTATGTGTACTTATAAATGCACATGCTGGTTGTATTATTTAGATGTGACTGGTAAATTATTGAGTGCTCTAATCATTGAGAATCTTAACCCAATACCATTGCTTTCTGATGACAGTATAGTGTCCATGTTAAACGTTTTTAATATGAACGCTGAAGATAATATCATTGAATATCAAAACATGATATTTTAATTAATAATAAATGACATATTTAGTATTGACAATTTACCAATAGTCAATACGGAATAACCTTTACCAAACCAATATGGTAAACATAAGCGAATTTCCTATTATGTAAATACCACTTCCTTATTAGCAAATAATGAGAGTAGACTTATAAGATCTTCACGGGCATAAGTTTGTAAGCCTGTGTGTGTGTGTGTCTGTGTGTGTGTGTGTGTGTGTGTGTGTATCAGTTCCCACTCTCCCCTATCAATTCAAACACGACGAAACCGAATTGAACGAAATTTGGTACATAGGTAGCACTAGCATAGAGTACCTCAGTGTCATGTTTTATATCGCCGCCATCTTTACCGAAACTGAATGGTGGCCACCCAAACGTTCAAAACGTAAAATCAAATTACTACTAATCGTCCGATCTCTTCCAAATTTGCTAACAACATATCTTCTTATAGAATGCGTCTTTCGTCCAAAATACAAGCTCATCAACCGTACCATTTCAATATGGCAGTCGTGTAAATTATTACAGCATTATAATCCCTAACATAGGACCCACCAATTTCGATTTTCGAACCAAGGGTGTTTTAAGCTATCCTAAATTACGTGACACGTATTACAATTTAATATTATAATATTATACTGTATGAGTGACTTAGAAGAGCTGTAATAATAATAATGTTATTGGATTTACGTCCCTTTTAACTACTATGGCTCTTAGAGACGCCGGGGTGAAAGAATTTTGCACCGAAGGGGATCTTTAACGTGCCAGTAAATCTACTGACACGGCTCCCTCGCATTTGCGCACCATCAAATGCCACCGAGATACGAACCTGCAACCTTGGACCCAGCAAGCGAGAACGTTACCGTAGAAGAGCTGAGCCGTCTCTGTTATATGACAGGAAACGCGTAATCCTAAATTGTCCCATTATTTGTGATAATCTAATAAATACATGTATTTTTTCCAGGAGTGTGTTACATACATGTATTTATATCTTGTACCCCGCCCATTCATTGGACACAATCGTGTTGACCGACTGAAGAGCTACAAATTAAAAATTATGTATAGGCAATACTGAAAGAGTATGGCAACAAATCTATCTATATATATAGGGTACTTAATTTATTGGATTTTGGTGGACTAATTTTAATACCATTGTGAGTTATTAGATCATTATTCTTGTTATATATTTATTGATTTTCATTATGTATTCTATGGAGGGCTTAAGTAAAAAGTCTCAACATTTCAGGAGAAGCAAAACAAAGTTCACAACAAGCTGCAATCTCCTAATATTTGACTGTGTCCCATAATATGCCACTGATATTTCATGTTACTTTTCTACAGTGTGATATCGTCAGGTTGAGGTTGAATTGCAGAATCAACGACTTATAATGTAGGTTTGTTAATCATGCTGCACTTAGTATCTTTGTACCATTTGAATGGAGACTTAAGTCTTTTACACCAAGGTCTAAAACACCGTCTTCTAATATGAATCGACGAGCTCATATTTCTGAGCAGAACAGTGTTAAAAACCAAAAATCGATTTTATTGACTTAGGCCCTTTATACCCCCCTCCAAATAAGTATTTCCTCAATACTATGTCTATACTCCTTCACATTTTGTGGTTAATCGGTTAAAATTACAATGTCAATAATTCTCAGTCATAATAACTGGGCTATCTCCAGAGAAAAGCAATGTGTAATTTCTTTTACAGATTAATCCATCGACTCTTTTATATGACGATAATAGCGTTAAGAAGCTTAAATACAACTACTTCCCCGCCATTCCTTATCTCCTAGGATATCATGAAGATTCAAGACCAATAAATAATGAAGGGAGGAGAGCAGAGGGGAGCTCACATGCAGATATCTTCCCCTGGCTAACTGAGTGGTACAAGTCAGTAAGCATGGCGCATTAGTGTGATGGTATGTGGGGAGAGAAAACTTGATTACCTGTGCTGTGAGGATATTAGCCGTGACTCCTCTAAGGCAGACCGGAACCGGAACTTCCACTTACCTTGATTACACTACTAATGGCATCAACGTACAAAAAAAGTAATTGTACCTTACCCCCTCAACACTTCCCATTGCGAAAGTATTTTCAATATACACTGTCACGCCTTCCAATGACCCATGTGAGTATTTCGGCAGACCCATTCTTAAAGATTTGTCTTCCAGTGATATTTTGAAGCCTTGTGTGGTTAGTCACACACAGAATAGTAACGAATCTCTTGAATGCCAAAATATGGAATATATGCCCCAAAACAGGATTCTGTGGCCAAAAAAACTGTCTTGATAGCAGCTAAGGATGCAGCCATCACATTCAATGTAGGGACGACTGAACGTTGTAAAAGAAATTGGACTGGAACCAGGAGCTTACTGCATTCAAGGACTGAATCAGAAGGATGTGAGAAGAATTCAGTCAGCTGAGTAGAAGGCACGTGCGTCCACCAACGAAGCCAGGAGATGTAGAAAGAGGTTCAAATTGCAGGAAGAGGGGAAAAAACATGACATTGAGGGAGTGACTTATGGACCAGAACAGTTTTGAGTGGTGATGGGTTCGAAAGTTGTATTCTTTTTAAGCAAAAATGTTTAAAGCTGTTTTTCCTGAAAACTATAATTTTTAATACCGTTTCAACTATAATTCTGTTAATATTCGATGGATAATGATGACTTTTTCAGAGTTTCCTCCCATAAGTATGTACTATAATTTGTACCTCATTCAGGTCATTACAACTACTGTCAGTTTCAAGAGAAATGGCGCTATTCAAGATCAAAGTCATGCCAACGGCCACCTATGGAATACAACTAATCTGGAACTACCGGACGGTCGGAAATCTCAGAAAGCTGGAAAGCATTAAATCCAGCCTCCTCAAAAGAGTGGTATCTATCTCAAAATTCACAAGAACTAGTTATGCTTATATCCGCGCGCTGGAAACTCTCTTCGTAGATGACATAAAACACTGCTTTAGTTTATCGGAGACATAAGCATAATTATGCAACCTTCATCGAAGAGAGGAGCAGCAAAGCAAGACAGATCTCGGAGGGGATAACAGAAACAGACGCAATGACAACAGACTGCTGGAAAGGACCAAACTTCCAACTCCGACACCTGTACACACGATTTGCAGTACACGGCTGTCATGGAAAGATTTGCACAGAAAGCACCTACCACGATCCTAAGGACAGCTGCATCTGTAAGCTATGTAATGAACGGTGCCCCAAATATCACATGCAGAAGTGTAAACAAGAAGTTCCGTGACGAACTAAAGAGCCTACTTTTCTGAAAATTAAGATACATGTCAATGATTAATCTACAGTAAATGAATCTATCTAGAATAATGACGAAATTAAGTTGGTAATATCGAAATGTCTAATTAGTTCGAAATATACTTTGTATAATGTAGCCTAATAGAGCACTACAGTTGGCAGCCCTCGTGACTGAAAATATTCTTAGTTCCATCTCTTAAGGTACAGAATACAAAATTTGGTTGAAGTCCAATGGACGTTACATGCAGTGAGACATTGGATCTATCGGCACCAGTAAAGCATGGTGGCAACAATGCATGTATTGGTCAGAAATAATCTGAAATATTATGATATCTTGTTGTGCCAATTTTGGATGAAATCCATTGGTTAGTATAGAAGTTACATGTATTTTAAGATAGGACCTATCAGCAGGCATAGAATCATGTTGGCAACACTGACTTATATTAATTATTCCAAATTAATCTAGAATGTCAGGTGCTATACGTGTGCAAAGTATAGAGCTGTTGGCTTGCATATTAGGGTAAAAAATATAGACAGCCTTTATTAACAGTTGGCAGCCCTGATTGCTCTTAAGAATACTTCATATCTGTTATGTTACACATAGTACATACGAAATTTGGTTGAAATCCAAAATTGGTCTTATAAGCAGGCTTAGAATCATGTTGGTAGTACTGACGTATATAAGTTACTCCAAATAAATCTAAAATGTCAGGTACTATTCGTGTGCATAGTTAAAAAGCTGTCGGCTTGCATACTTTCTGATATATTGGTATATGGATAAAAATAGAAAGAGCAATTATTAACAGTTGGCAGCCCTGGTGGCTCTCAAGAATACACTCAGTCATATCTGTTTATGTACACATATTACATACAAAATTTTGTTGAATTCCACTTGATAGTGTAGAAGTTATGTGCATTTAAAAATTGTACCCATCAGAAGGCTTAAAAATATTTTGGCAACATTGTTATGTATGGCCTCCTGGAAATTAAACTGAAATAGTATTATCTATATGTGTGCCAATTTTGGAATAGCTCCCATGCATACCTTGCAGGATATCCAACATGGATCTCAAATTTCTAGTGAGTTTTTTTCAGCAGTTGGTAGCACTGACATCATTTTCAAATATGGGCTTGAGATATTCCGGTATAGATCTTTACTCATACCAAATTTGGTTTCGATTGCTGCATCCGTTTAGGAGTTGATAGGGGGGACACACACACAGTCAGACAGACATACAGACAAACAGACAGATACACATTTTCCCGGATCGATCTCACAAGTCTACTTTTTCCGTATTTTTTCAAAATGTGAAGAGTAGGCTAAAAATAGGATTTTATCACTAATTGAGCAATCTAAAGTTTGGTGAAATCACGACAATGTAACTTTTCATTTTCTCAGTACACTTTGTGTTTAATTAATAAATAATATTTTGTTTATCTATAATGTATTTATTTTAAAAAAAAAAATCAGCTGCTCTGAATAAAAAATAAATAAAAGCACTTCATGTACAGTTTATGCTAGTGATTGAGGTATATTTTGAAGGTGCAGATGAAATACACATGTTAAAAAAAGAAAAGTAGGAAATTTTTCATAAACTTGGGATATATAAGGGAAACGGTGATAAATGGTGAACTATTTGGCAAATTTTGAAAATTTTCTAAAAAACTCTTATTATAAGAATTTTGGCATTTTAAAAGTTGCTTTTGGTTGCCACAAGCTTGCCATTACTGTGATATGTGTATTATTTGTCAACAATATTTGTATCGTGTTCAACAATCGAATTGACATTGTATTCCTCTCTTAAGCTGGATCTCCCCACTTAAGGTCTTATTGCGTTGCGTTGGAATGTGCATTTTAAGATACATTTAGCGGCTTCGGTGGCGTAGTTAGAAGCATGCTGAGTTTCTATTCCCAAGATTGCAGGTTCAAACCCGGCCGAAGTCGTCAGATTTTTAAGAGCGTTAAAAATCCCTTAGTATACCTTCCTTCAGAGGGGTAGTAAAGCCAGCGGGCCCAGGTCATAGATTCATGGCGTGTAAAAGATCCTTCCACAAACAACAATTGTGAGAAGCTAAATTTGTAGGTTAGATTTTTTAATCCTCTATTAAGTTCCAACGTTTGCCGCCATGTGCCGGTTTCGGTGGCATCTAGTAGCCACCAGCTAAGTGTCGTTGACGGTAGCAAAAGTAGGAAATACTTGAAATTGATCGTCTCAAGTCCTTACCTGAATTACTGATAACACACACTATTACAGCCATAAACTATAACATAACACCGGTTATCAGAAAAATTCTACACACACCCAAAGAACACGGGGCTACATGACCGCGTTGTCGCAGTCCCTAAACTGAGGAACCAACCTCCAACCATCGTATGCATCGTGAGTTGTTGAATCCTAATTACTGGGAAACACGATTTATTTCCGATAATTCTCTCGTTTATTTAAAGTGCATATTTAAGCCAGTCACTGAATACTGACGGTCACTGTGCGTTGAAATTCAACTTAATTAATGATTGTTGCCTGTTTGACGTTCATGATTGCAGCACGCTCGGGCTGTACCAGGCCACTTGCCAACGGTACTCTGAGGACGTTCACTCACTCGCTGACCGGCTCTACCCGTGTTCGTCCTAATGGCCGGCTCTAGTGTCCATCTTCACTTGTCTTGGCACACACTGCCCGTCCCCGACACAACCTACCCTTCAACAAAATGTCTGTCCCTTTACGCCTTCGCAATATGCAGTTTCATCTTCTAACATGGAAATATACTGTAACTAGCAACGCGCTCCGGCATCGCCAGGGAACAGTTATGAATGCATTACGTGATAAGCGCTTTTTTATTTCGATCTCATTGAACTACGATCTATATCCGTTGTATGTCTCGGCATGATGGGTTAAAATCACTGATTGGACTAGTAATTATACAGGGTTATTCAAAATGATTGTCGGGATTACAAAAATTCATAACATACAGTGCAATTGACGTAGGTAGATGAATCGTGTTTTATTGTGTACTGTAACTCAAAAAGTGTTTTTACATGCATTACAAATGCTCGATATGTGCGCCTCGGGTCACTCTACACACATCAACTCGAAAGTCCATCTCTTCCCACACACGCCCCAACATGCCAGTGGTGATGGTGTCGAAGGCGGCTCAGATACGCTGCTTCAGTTGCAGAATATTCGCCGGTAGAGGAGGGACAAATATCTGATCTTTGACAAACCCCCACAGGAAGAAGTCACACGGTGTTAAGTCTGGTGACCTTGGTGGCCAGGATAAGAGCATCTGATCATATTCCATTCCACGTCCAATCCATCGTCTTGGAAGTTATTGATTTAAAAATGCTCCAACATGCAGTTCCCTGCTGCCTCTTGTAGTCGATTTCTTAGGACTACGGAGACAAACATCCCTGATCCGATTCACGTCTGCTTCTGACACGCGGAGACGGCCAAAGCTTTTCCCTTTAAACAAGCAAACGGTATTCACGAATTGCGCATACCATCTGCGAATAGAGTTGTCGGAGGGAGGGTCTTTCCCGAACGTCGTAGGAAAATGGCGCTGGACTCAGGTATCGGACCGGTTTGATGAAATTCCAGAGTACAAAACGCCTTCTCTTTACCGCTGACCGCCATTTTGTCAAATACTGCTGTTACTGCTTATACTGGTTATACATGGTACTAAATCGATGTGGAACAAAACTTTGAGAGTTAGTGTAACAGTTAATTCTACAATAACAATGGTATGTTGTCCACTGTTTCTACAAAAAATTCACGAAACCCCGACAATCATTTTGAATAACCCTGGAGATGCATGTGCAATGAATTCTTGTCAGACGTACCGTAATTTAATAATGGCGAAGTGAATGAAACACAAATCCCCATTCCGTCCAATCTAAAAACACTTATAGTGGCCAATGTATTGAAAATAGAGATATGCTCTCCGGAACTTTCTTGTTGAACTTTTCATGCTGAACAATTCTTACAATCATAGTATACTGATATTGTTAACGGTTTGCCCAGCGTAAGCTGAAAAAGCGCGAGCTTTTTTCCGACTTTTTCACTGAAATCGTTACTGCTTGGCTTCCTTTGATCATAAATAAATAATTATCTGCAGAAACCTTCCTCGGGATATCCTTTATAGAATGGTGAATACTGCATCAAAGTCCATCTAGTGGCTCTCGAGATTACCAGTGACATCCAAGATTCGGGGACTTTGTTTTATACAAGTAGAGACTATCAAAATAGTATTGCTAGATGGGTAACCTCTATTAATTCTTTTAACAATATTAATAATAATAGTAATAAAGTAAACATTGAAATTTAAATATCAGTTCCAAATGATGTAGCGTAATTCTGCTCTTACGTTCTTCGTAAGTAGGCTATAACGATAGCACAAGTGATAACAAAAGATTTGACTGTAGATAATTAACCCTAGAATGGTAGCATTAGTCTTCGCGACGGAAACGCGATACAGTTCTGCTTCCTCCACTGCTCCCTTTTGTCCAATCCCCACCAGTGTTTGGCAGCACTAAAATACTAAGCAAATTAGTGGAAAAACAATAAGTTCCGTGACGAACTGAAGAGCCTACTTTTCTTAAAATTTAAGATGCATGCCAATGATTAATCTGTATGGATCCATCTAGAATAATGGTGAAATTAGGTTGGTAATATGGAAATTTCTAATTAGTTTGAAATACTATATACCTGGCATAGTGTAGCCTAATAGAGAACTACAGTTGGCAGCCCTGGTAACTGAATATATTCCTAGTTCCATCTCTTAAGGTACAGAATACAAAATTTGGTTGAAATCCAATGGATAGCATGGACGTTACATGTAGTTAAACATTGGATCTAACAGCGCGCGTAAAATCACGTTGGCAACAATGACATACATGTATTGGTCAGAAATAATCTGAAATAATCTGATCTATTGTTGTGTCAATTTTGAATGTGTCAATTTTAAATGAAATCCATTAGTTAGTATAGAAGTTACATGTATTTAAAGTTGGACCTCTCAGCAGGCTTAGAATCATGTTGGTAGCACTGACGTATGTAAGTTACTCAAAATTAATATAGAATGTCTGGTACTATACGTGTGCATAGTTTAAATCTGTCGGCTTGCATACTTTCTGATATATGGGTAATTGGATTTTTAAAAAATGAGAGCATTTATTAACAGTTGGCCGCCCTGGTGGCTCTTAAGAATACGCTCATTCATATCTCCTTATGTACACATAGCACATACGAAATTTGGTTGAAATCCAATTGGTAGTGTAGAAGTTATATGCATTTAAAATTTGAACCTATCTGCAGGCCTATAATCATTTTTGCAACACTGCCATGTATGTCCTCCTGGAAATTAAACTGCAATATTATTATCTATACGTGACCAATTTTGAATTACCTCCCATTCATACCTTCCATGATATCCAACATGGAGCTCAAATTACAATTGCGATTTTTCAGCAGTAGGTAGCACTGATATCATTTTCAAATATGGCCGTGAGATATTCAGGTATAGATCTTTACTCTTACCAAATTTTGTTTCGATTGCTGCAGCAATTTAGGAGTTGATATGGGGGGACACACACACAGACAGACAGACAGACAGAGAGGACAGAAGGACAGACAGACACACATTTGCCCGATCTCATAAGTCTACTTTTTCCTCATTTTTGCAAAATGTGAAAAGTAGGCTAAAAAAATCAGTTAAAATCTATAAAATAAAATAAAACAATCTAAATTAGTCAAAGTTTGCCAAAGAAAAGGTCAAAAATTAAAGGAACGAAACAATACGTAAAATCTAAAAAAAACAATCAAAATTAGACAAAAAATAAGCTAAAAAGTCCAAAGAAACACAAAAAATCAAAATCAGCCAAAATCCAAAAAAAACACAATCACAATTAGTCAAAATTAGCGGAAACCAGCATCAAAATTAAAAACAAAATATTATTCATAATCAAAAAAAGATACAAAAGTCAAACAAAATTATTCAAAAACAGTCTCCATTCTGGTAGCCTAGAAAGTGAAATAAAAGTTGACGTAAGTAGTATTTATTATCAGTTTCCAGAATCGTAGTCGTCGCCAATGCGAAGCGCTACCGATAGAAATATTGCAATTAGTTATACCGTTCTAGGGTTAACTGAATGTATAAATAATATTTTACATTATGGTGTTTGAAGTCATTTTTCAGTGTTGCCTTAGTAAACAAAAATTTAGACCAATGAAACTAATTGCATTGTTGGAATACACTTATATTTATTATTTAGAGGTTAGGAATTAAACAGACATTAATAATATTGGCTTGCAGCTGTAGAAGTCACATGACCAGAAGCTGTCTTGTGATTGGCCAACAGAGGGAATGTGCTCTTTGCAACTAAACAGTGTGGAGAATGTTAGTTTTGCATCTAATTTGAGTGTTTGGCATTTGAAAACCACTAGATACTGTGAGTTTGGCTTTTCAGCTCTAAGATAGTCGTGTGAAGTTTGGAACGAAGAATAAGAATGCCTTGCTAACTCAATTTCGAACAAAAGTGGGGAATGTGAGTTTTGCATCTAGACCCCTCTTATCTTCTATTCTTATAGGAATGTTTGGGCTTTTCTTTTTTAACTTGGTGTTAAACCTGCAGCTACAAAATGAATTTCAAACATTTCCATATTATTAATTCATTAAGCGATATTTTTTAATTTTTATTCTGAGCACACTTTAAACGATATTTTTAACATTTCATAGAAAGACTAATTTAAAGCCATAAAAGTTTGAAAGAGTTTCATTTTGTAACCGGAGGTTTAGCACCCACTTTAAAAACAGAAAATTCCAAATGTTCCTCTAAGCATGGGAGATATGAGGGAAACAGTGAAGTACAAAGCAAGAACCAAATTTTAAAAAATGGTTAAAAATAGTTACAAATTGAATTTGGGAAATTTTAAATTTTACTTCTAATGACACGAATTGTGTGTTTGCTTGGAAATGTATATAATTCTTGTACTGTATTGATGACAGGCACAGTTATTATATTAAAATAGTTCTGTTTTGGCCCCCTTAAGCTGTATGTTTGGTGGCTTCGGTGGCGTAGTTGGTAGCATGCCCAAGATTGCAGGTTCAAATACGGCCGAAGTCGTTGGCTTTCTAAGAGCGTGGCACCTGGTAGCTGAGTTCTGAACTAGTAGTCGTTGACGGTGGCGTTTGGCGGCAAAAGTAGGAACTATTTGAAAAATTCAAAAAGTCAGCAGACCTTACTTGAATTAAAAAACAGATAACACACACTAATACAGTCATCACAATCAACACCGGTTATCAGACAAATTCTACACACACCCAAAGTACACGGGGCTACACGACCGCGTTGTCGCAGCCCCTAAACTAAGGAACCAACCAAGCAACCAACCAAGCTGTATGTTCCCTGTTAATACAGTTATACACACTAGAACAATCATCACATAAATATAGGTTATCAGACAAGTTCAACACACACCCAACTACACGGGGCAGATGGCCAAGATGTCCCAAGTCCCTATAATGAATCAAAATGGTCCTAGTGCTTGTTCGCGCGAGATACACTGCCTGCCCCTGGTTGGTTAACGCCTCGTGTTCATCTCTGCCAGTGGTTCACAGCAGGTTTCCAATACAATGTATGCTAGATCCGCTTGTACCAATTCGAGCTATCGATCTGAGGTCTCGATAACATTCTCTGTTTCAAGCTTCATCAAGATTGTGATAACACGTAGTTAATTTCATAGCTATCGACCGAGATCGAAGGAGCGAGTGACGGGGTCACGCGATGGCATATTATGATATAGAGAGAAGAAAGGAATGCGTGGTAAGACGAGATAATGGAGGGAGACGTAATGAAATGGTAGGTGAGATCACGTCAAGCTGGACTCGACATGCCACGCAGGCTGAGCTTATCAAGCAGTTCCGTGCACAGCTGTTGTTCAGGACAGGGATTACATTCTGAGGAGAATGAAGAATATTCTTGTTCTCGAGAATAACTCTTAGCAGCATGAGTATCTGATAAAATATAAGGTGCGATCAAAAAGCAACGAGCCGGAGGCATAATAACAGAAACCAGTACCTTTATGTTCGAAGTATTGGCCCTGGCTGTTGAGGCACTTGTCCCACTGTGACACGAGGCGGTGAATGGCTGTCTTATAACATTCCCTGGGCTGCGATGTGAACCAGTTCCGCGCGTATAGCTAGACGTCGGCATCCGAGGTGAATCGTTGGCCCTGCAGAGCTCTTTTCAAGGGACCAAACATGGCGTAATCACAGGGAGAGAGGTCTGGACTGTATGGAGGGTGGCCGAGAACCACCCATTTGAATTTCTGCAGGAGTGCCGCGACTGTGTTGGCCGTATGAGGTCGTGCATTGTCGTGGAGCGACTACGGCGTTCACTGTCACTCGGTGGTCCTGGGTAATGAGTGCATCAACCAGCTGGACGCTGTCATCAGTAATGCAGGGGGGGTGCCCCAGACCGGGCATCATCGGCTATCGACACCCGTCCTTCGAAAGCGCTTGTGCCACGCCTTGACACTTGCAAGGGGCATGCAGTGTTCGCCGTACACTTGTGACATTCGGCGATGAATGTCGTTCCCCCTACTCCTTCCGCTGTCAGAAACCGAACAACACCTCTTTGCTCTTCGGTTGACACCTCCATGTCACTGTTTGCAATGCGACTGGCTGCGTTGGACGATTAATGCATGTTGCTGCTCGCTTTGTATCGTCACGTGACGTGCACGCGTGCCCTCTAGCGACGGGCTGTGACCTTCCACGCTCTGGTCGGAACCACACCTCGTTACACACGCCACTATTAGCCGATTTGGTCATCGGTTTGCGCATTCCAGCCTCCAGCTCGTCACTTTTTGAATGCACCTGATAGAACCAACTCATATGGACCTTATACTGTTATCAGCAATGATATTCACGACGACGACGATGATGATGATGATGATGATGATGATAATTGTTGTTTCAAGGGACCTAAAATCTACTGTAGGTTATCGGCCCCTAATGGTTTGGGTCATCATGAAAATGAACCTATAATAAAATCCAACCACAAGCCTACAACCAAAACCAACCACAGTCCACACACTAGAAGAAGTCAAAGGGAAACAAAAGAAGAGCAAGGGAAATAAAAGAAAGGGGAAATAAATGACCTCGACCCTCGAAGAATGAGGATTGAGGGACCTAGAAAGAAGTAGAACCACGAAAGGCAGATGGGAAAGAGTAGAGGGCACGCGTCAAAGGCCTTGGAAAAAAGGGGGTAAACGAGACCCAACCCAGGAATCCCTTTGGGTCGCCAACTTCCAAACCCACCACCCATGAGCCCCTGAGAGTGCAGCCCCATCCAAGAGGCACCAGAACTGGTGGGGCCACACACACCCTGCCTCTCTGAGGGCCTCGAGTAGAAGGCAGAGACACCCGAAAGGAAAACAACAGGTCCGACCCTTCGAAGAATGAGGGATCGGGTAAGATGAGAGAAGGGCCAATTAAGGCGGCAAAGGAACAGACTCCCTAGGCCTCGGATACCCTAATACCATCGGGGTTGGAGGAGAACTAGAGTTGACCAAGAGGGGTCGACAGGAAAGAAGATAATAATAATAATGTTATTGGTTTTACGTCCCTTTTAACTACTGTGGCTTTTAGAGACGTGGTAGTGCCGGAATTTTGCCCCAAAGGGGATCTTTAACGTGCCCATAAATCTACTGGCACGGCTCCCTCGCATTTGCGCACCCTCAAATGCCAGCTGACTGCGCCAGGATACGAACCTGCAACCTAGGGCCTAGCAAGCGAGAACGTTACCGCTGAGCCACGCAGCCAGTCAGGAAAGAAGACGGAGAGGAGCCCGGCACAAGTAAGTGGAAGCAAAGCCTGACTCAACTGGGGTTCCATGGTTACCAACCCACGTCCCACTAGATGTGATCCCCTGGGGGAGCAATGATATTGAATTAAGATTATCTTAATAATTAAAGCACTCAATAATTTACTAGTTGCATCGAAATCATATAACCAACATGGGCATTTGTAAGTACACATAACAGGAATAAGTCTGAAGATATAGCATCACAACCACGCCATACATTGCAATGCCTCCAAGAACAGCTGATTCCGAAGATACAATTAATGTTTGAAAAAT
Organism: Meconema thalassinum; assembly: GCA_946902985.2. NCBI lineage: Eukaryota > Metazoa > Arthropoda > Insecta > Orthoptera > Tettigoniidae > Meconema > Meconema thalassinum. Next base: position 207,221,324 of record OX336394.1, on the reverse strand, counting down.
TCCATTCATTTCAACTCCGATGCAAATGTAACCTGCTTGAGATACGAGAGCATGGCATTAGTTCGAGTGAAACTCCGAATTGAAGAGTTAGAAGTATTTTTTCAGTGTTGCGTAGTTCTAGTTCAACACTAATTTTGTGCCCAATTACGTTAGGCGGGAAAACAAGTATTTACAGTATATGCCCTAACATTACATAATATATTGATCAAAAAATAGCACGCTTTTATGTACAAAAATCGGGAGTACTTAAATTGGACGAAATGTTTCAAACATCAAGCGTTCATCTTCAGGTCCTACTCACTTAGGCTTAGTTAATATACGATGTACACAAATATTTATACAATGTTTAGAATACATGCGTTTGTAAAACCTCGTGCAACGTATCAATCTTATTTAGAGATGGTATTGTTCACTTCTATGGTTGCTGCTCTAATGTTAATGTATTGTAAGTATGATAACCTGTGTTCTATTGAATTTCATTATTGTGACGAAAATCAGTCATGAGGTCTACACTATTTTGTTAATTATATTCTAAATGCATAAAATATACACTGCACTAGTCCTATGGAGTCTGCTACTGTTCATTCTGGACGGTCAAGCTGTATGCCTCTCACCAAGGCGGACCGGGTTCGATTCCCGGCCAATGCATGTGAGATTTTCGAAGTGAAATACCATGTCCTGTGGTTCGGATTCCACGTAAAAAAGAGGTCCCGTGGCTCATGATCGCGAGATTAACGGTCACGTTAAACTACAAGCTTCCTTTTATCATTTTAAATGATCTTGTCGACTTCGTCGTTACGCTGGGGTCTGGCGTTACATTACGGTGACGGACGGACAGATGCACTGAGGTGTGTGACGTCATAGTACCGCTCGGTGCATGTGCACCCCGACAATCTCTACTTCGTTAGTATAAGACAAAAATCCCCGATTCTTGGATGTCACGGGTAATCTCGAGAACCACTGGATGGATTTTGATGCAGTAAAGGATATCTCGAGGAAAGATTCTGTAGAAAATAATTTATGTATAATCAAAGGAAGCCAAGCAGTAACGATTTCAGTGAAAAAGTCGAAAACAAACTCGGCGTCCGTGCGCTTCTTAAGCTTACGCTGGGCAAACCGTTAAAAATATCAATATACTATGAGCGTAAGAATTGGTCAGCATGAAAAGTTCTACAAAAAAGTCCGCGAGAGCATATCTCTATCTTCAATACATCGCCCACTATAAGTGTTTTTAGACTGGATGGAAGGGGCAAGTCCCCGCGCGCTCTGGTGAGCGTGCGGCATCCCCCACGCTGGACCTTGCTTTGCCCTTGGTTTACACTTGCCCTTCGCGAGTAATATGAAACAAGATAAGCAAGATAAGTATTATGCAGATAATTTTCTAACTTGTCAAGAATCTTTGGCTTCGAGCGAAGCGAGAAGGCTCCAGCCTTTCTAGCATTTTTCAGCATTTGTAGCATTTAAAATGATACAAAGTCTAGTCTTTTAGACTGACTGACACTTTTTTGTTCATTCTGGACTGAAATCTATTATGTATGTTAGCTACCACCTCACTATAGTATTGCACTCTACTTGTGGTTCTGTGTACTGAGTTATAAGCACTACGCCAAAATGTTGTCCGCGCCATCTGTTGTTGCTTCCTCAAACCTTGCTTGGTTGTCTTGAGCCGGCAATGAACTAACCTGTGCTGATGTATGGCAATTGTAAAGGACGATTTCAACTATTAACGACCAATCTCTTCCCCACCTCGCATAAACTAATGAGTCATATTTAAGCACTCCAGGGCAGAGAGGGAGGAGGATGGACATACGATATAAAGAGCATATAAATGCTATCAAACACAGGAAATATATAGCAGTATACGAACATATGCATGACACCGAACATAGCTTCAGAAATATAGAAACTAATGAAAAAATCATACACTACGAAACAAAAGGCATAAAAGACATAAAAGAATTCATAGAAATTCATTTAGCTAAACTAAACAATCCAGATAATCTAAATGAACACACATTCTTGGAGAGTTCACACCTATATTACACAACAATACCGTCAATAAAAAGGTAATATAGAAAAAAAGCCGGACGGTGAATAAAAATCAGGTATTACAAAGAAGAAATGAAAAACGGGAAGAATGTACACTGTACCATATTCTCAATAAACCAATGCCTACGTTAGGCCCAAGTAGCAGTGGAAACTCACGTAAAACCATTTCGAGGATAGCTGAGGTGGGAATCGAACTTAGGTCTTCTCAGTTTTGCCTCACGAGACTGAATGTACCCTTTTCCAGTCCTCAGACCAGTATAAAATTGCTTGGCAGAGCCAGAAAACGAACTCTGGCCTCCGGGGTGGCAGCCAAGAATGCTGGCCGCTACACCACAGGGTAGTCTCATATCTAAAATAGTGTCTTCGGTGGCGTAGTTGGTAGCATGCTGAGCTTCTATGCCCAAGATCGCGGGTTCAAACCCGGACGAAGTCGTCGGATTTTTAAGAACGTTAAAAATCCCCCAGTATGCCTTCCTTCGGAGGGGTAGTAAAGCCGGCGGTCCCATGTCATAGATTTATGGCATGTTAAAGAACCTTCCACTAATTACACCTGTGTGAAGCTAATTATATATAGGTTAAACATTTGACTAACGTTCTTAGGTTCCTACTTTCGTCGTCAAGAGCCGACTCCGGTGGCATCTGGTAACTAAGTTCTGAACTAGTTGATCGTTGACGCTGGCGTTTGGCGGCAAAAGTAGGAACTACTTGAAAATATTCAATGTCTGCAGTCCTTAAGTTACTTGAATTAAAACAGATACACACACTAATACAGCCATCACAATTAAAACCGGTTATCAGACAGATTCTACACACACGCAAAGTACACGGGGCTACATGACCGCGTTGTCGCAGCCCCTAAACTGAGGAACCAACCAACCATCATATCTAAAATCCACAGCAGTTTAAAGGGACGTTACATCCAAAGCAATGTTTTAGGCTTCCAGTGGCAGATAACCTAGATGTTAGGTTCCTTAAAACAACAATAGCAATAGGAACTCCAACATCTTTCACGAATCAGAGAGTACACAAACGTGATTCCTTAATTAACCTCGCCTCGCCGAGAATAACTTCATCTGTCTTCATAACAAGCAGAGCGTCTCTTGCATCACATCTCAGCTGTTTCCCGGGCAATATGCCAGTTATCACAGCAGACTAATGAGGCATTTCACACATTCCTCCCATGGCTCTCTCCATTCGTAAAGGACGTATTTTTAACCAAACCAAAACACAAAAATTTCAACGATGTGGCTATAAATTACACAGGATGTAATAGATCGACTGTTCGTACTTCGGCTCTGGGATTGGTCTACTCTGTTGCGGAATATTGCTCTCCCGTTTGGATGAATAGTACTTACGCAAGACTTATTGACACTCAGCTCAACCATACCAATCAGACCTACACCTACTTTCTGGCTACCCATACTTAGCCATATACCACCTCCATCTCTGCGGCGAGAAAGTGCACGTGTCCGGGAATACAAGATATTACAGAAAAATCCGAACCTCCCTGTTCATGAAGACATCCCAATCATTAATAAAGGAAGGCTTCGTTCTCGTCACCCGCCCCTGGAAACTGCAAGGATGTTGATCAGCAAAGGTTTTAATACCAATGAATGGTGGAAGCATAGTTGTCAGATTAACGCTACAACAGAGCAACTGAAGATGCCATGTATAACGACCTATCCACCTGGCTTTGAATTACCGCGAAAGATCTGGTCAGTTCTTAACCGTATAAGAACCAACACTGGCAGGTGTGCTGATTCTCTGCACAAGTGGACGATAAAAGATTCTCCAAGTTGTGATTGCGGCGCTGAAAAACAGACTATTCAATATGTGGTTCAGGAATGTCCCCTCAGAGCATTTCCTGGCGATCCAGCAGAGTTCCTGGTGATGACGGAGGGATCAATAGACTATGTTCGTGGCCTGGACATTAATTTGTAATTTCGCAATCATTTTAATGTGTTAGTGGTGATTGTAGCCATACGCTAAATAAATAACACAGGATGTTAGTTCGCCCAAGGAGGGGCTGCAACGTGGACCAGGTACAAGTGTGAAGTGGGTTTCATTTCCACCTCGTCCATCCTAGAAGTATTTTTTCGTGGTTTCTAACTTCTAATTCAGACAAATGCCGGGATGGATTTTGACCGAGAAATCGGGCTATCACAGGATTTGAGCACGTTGGGTCCCGCATATGCTTACAACAGAATACAAACAGAAACGCGTCGACTGTACCCAGGAGTTTCTTCATGAATGCGCCGAAAACACCGAGGAATTCTTGGACTCCATTGTCACTAGCGATGAAACGTGAACTTCACTATCAAAGCAACAGTCACGACGAATCGATGAATTTCCAGAAGTCGTAATATGGTACCTATTGCAATAGGTAGCTTTCTCATGAAATCTAGCGGCTTCGGTGGCGTAGTTGGTAGCATGCTCAACTGCTGTGCCCAAGATAGCGGGTCCAAACCCGGCCGAAGTCGTCGGATTTTTTCGCCTAGGACACCAAGCTGGGTCATCGGCGGGCTCTTGGTGTCCCCGACCGGACCCCCACAGGAGTAACGAATTGCGCGCTACCTCCCTTTATATAGAGTGAAACTGCACTACTTGACTGCGAGAATTAAAAGCTCAAGCAGCCACAACCTCCCTATGAAGGCTTCCAAGAAGATGGTATATTGGCAGAATTGTTAGGTTAGATTTTGTCGGAACGCTCTATCAAAAGTTCCAACGTTCACCACTAGGTATCATTGATATCTGGTAGCGAAAGTTGGAACTACTTGAAATTGAACGGAACTTGAAGCTCACCCTGATAAGGGTGTCCGCTGGAAGCAGCTACAGACTCAGACGTGCCGAACTTGTCCTTGGACACTCCCGGCACTAAAAGCCATATGATAAATAAATCATGAAATCTTCCTAATATAGTATGACGGAATATTTACAGAGAATATTCACCCTCATGTATGTAAATGATCACTCATATATCTTAATCAGTCAATCGTTCACGGAAATGCATCAATTTAATGACCATATTTGTAAACTGAGCATTAGAGAGAGCCTCCGTGGCTTAGGCAGCAGCACGCCGGTCTCTCACCGCCGGGTCCGTGGTTCAAATCCCGGTCACTCCATGTGAGATTTGTGCTGGACAAAGCGGAGGCAGGCAGGTTTCTATCCGGATACTCCGGATTTCTCTGTCACAAATTTCATTCCAGAAGCACTCGCCACTATCATTTCATTTCATCTGTCATTCATTTCATCATTGCCCCCAGATGAGTGTGACTGGCTTCAGCAGCCGGCACAGATCATATCCTCGCCGCTAGATGGGGGCTTCATTCATTCCATTCCCTGACCCGGTCGGTCGACTGGAAGCAGGCTGTGGATTTTCATTTCATTTTCATATGTAAACTGAGCATCACAGTTACCCAAGCATATCACATTATTTGCTATTGAAGACAAGAGGAACGAGCAGCTACTGTAGAGCCTATAAGAAGACATCGTTAATGCTACAACTCACAGCGTGTTAAAGAGTTGTGATGTGTCGTGATCGATTGAATGGCTATCTGTTATTAGCTGGTTAGAGTCACTTCACTCCTGACCGCTAGATAGCACTGAAACGTCATATGGAAAGAAATGATATCACTCTGGGTCTTGGAGACAAGAATATAACTAATCTTGGGAAGGCAACTTCTGTGGCGTAGTTGGTAGCATGCTGAGCTTCTATGCCCAAGGTTGCGGGTTCAAACCTGGCCGAAGTAGTCGTATTTTTAAGAGCGTTTTTAAACCCTCAGTATGCCTTCCATCGGAGGAGAAGTAAAGCCGGCGGTCCCATGTCATAGATTTATGGCATGATAAAGAACCTTCCATTAATTACACTTGTGTGAAGCTAAATTATAGGTTATACTTGACTAACGCTCTTAGGTTCTAACGTCCGTCGCCAGGAGCCGACTGCGGTGGCATCTAGAAACAACGTTCAGAACTAGTTGGTCGTTGTCGGTGGCGTTTGTTAGCAAAATTTGGAACTACTTGAAAAATCGAATGTCTGCCGTACTTACTTGAATTAAAAACAGATAACACACACTAACACAGCCATCACAATTAACACCGGTTATCAGACAGATTCTACACACACCAAAAGTACACGGGGCTACATGACCGCGTTGTCGCAGCCCCTAAACTGAGGAACCAACCAACCAATCTTTGGGGGAAAATGTGGGTTGGAATTCCACCATTGACCGTCCTTGAAATGGTCGTCGGTGGTTACATTGTAAATCTCACGAAATGTCTTCGTTTAATAACCCGTTAGCTAATAATAAAATGTAAACAATTTTCATTCAAAATTATAGACTTTTGTTGTTGTTCACACACTCTCACTCTCCTGGCACTACAGTCCATGAAGGACCCTGGGCTCTCCTACAGCAGCCGTCCATTCTTTCTTGGTTGCAGCGCATCTCCTCCAGCTCCGGATCCCCAGCGTCCGCACATCCTCTCTGACGTAGTCATCGTCAATCCACCTCTTCCTCGGCCGGCCTGGCTTCCTTCTGCCCTCTGGTTGATGGTCACGTGCCTTCCTAGGAATTATATCTCCCTCCATTCTTATAACATGCCCCAGGTAACGCTGTCGTCTCTTCTTTGCCTCGGCAACCGGGTCAATTTCCCCATAAAGCTGATATTCTTCTTGATCGGTACGAATAAGCCACTCACCATCCTTACAAACCGCCCTGAAGATCTTTCTCAGCACCTTCCTTTCCCACACCCGGAGCAAATTCTTGTCACGCTCTACGAGCGTCCACGTTTCACACCCATAAAGCACCACTGGTCGAATTATGACGTAGTATACGGTAAACTTGAGGCTTCTGGAAAGGGTTGAAGATTTTAGTAGTTTACTAAAGTCATAGAAGCATCTGTTTCCTGCGGCAATTCGTGCTTTTATCTCTATACTGACGTCGTTGTTCTCAGTTACCAGTGACCTTAGGTGCTTAAATTCTCCAACCCTCTCATACCTTCCCTCCTCACACTCGTAGTGACTCACCTCACGGAACCTTTCCTTTTCTCTCGTGCTGACCATGTACTTGGTCTTTTAATTGTTAACTCGTGGCCCTAAATGCCGGCAGTCCTCTCTCATCTGTTGCATTGCCTCCACCAATGTTCTTGACTTTCTACCAAGTAAGACCACATCATCTGCGAAGGACTTGTATTGGAAGGATCTGGTGTAGATGGTTCCTCGTGGGTTCAGTGGTATCCTTCGAATGACATGCTCCAGGCCGAGATTGAAGAGGGTCGTAGAAAGTGCGTCTCCTTGTATCAGTACTTTACATAGGCTATCTCAAACTCTCTTGTTAGCTGTCCCTGGATCTTTATCTTGGCCCTGCTGCTGCGTAGCGTCATGAATACCAAATTAATGATCTTCTTTGGCACTCTCATCTCTTCCAATATCACTTGTAGTTTAGACCTATTGACAATATCATACGCCTCTTTCTAGTCAATATAGAGATGGTGTATGCTGACATTACTGCCCCATTACTTAGGACTACTGCCGGATTACCCGTTATGTGGACGGCTGAGTTTGGTACTCATCGGCCAATGTGGTCTACAACCTGACAGACCTTGCTTGCTCTGCTACGTATATTTTGAAGTTAACATAACCTGTCTTTCCTTAGGGGAGTATTTCAGCTCTGTTGAATGCTTACCAACCAAGCTTACGTTCTTGTCCACTATGGTAGTTGGATAGGTGTAACCTCTTCAAGTATATGAAATATGCTACTTCGATAATCAAATGAAATAATGTTTTCAAAACAAATAAAATATATAATATATTCGTAAGAATTCTCAAGGTACAGATGCCAATAGGCAGAAATAGTAGTTGATGAAAAATTCATTCATGGCGGGCGAACAATGGAAGTGGGCGTGGCATCTTGCACGCAAAACCAAACATGATTTAGTTGTACCTCAGGCTATCGAAAATCCGAAAATTTGGTAGAACACGTTATTTAGATATTGAAATATATCCTCCAAGTTTGCGTCAAATCACAACGCATAATAAATATTTAACTACCTTGTCGTTTAGAAATCATCACCAACAAACAACGTACGATCGTCCTTCGTGCATTTGTCAATTGCAAATTCAAGCCAAACCGAATTTATGTAGCTTGCGCAAGAGAAATTATTTCAAACCACAACAAAATCAAGCACCAATAAAATATCAATATTATAATCAAATTAAATCACTAGATTTCCACAAATTGACTAGAGCCCGATAACTAACGTCGAAGTTACTTAAAACATAGTTCCCAATCGGCACTCAGAAATCGCCGAAAAACATTAATTTAAGTTTTAGATGAAATAATTTTTAAAACGACGCGTCGACAAATAAAAAATAGAGTTAATAGTATTAATCTTCATTACCTTAGGTCTTGGTAGCCGAGGCTCTACCAGCCAAGGCTCGACACTTCTGCCCGTGCTAAAGTCCCATCATGGAATGACAATGAAATAGCTTTTTTCCAACCCACAACACAGAGTTCCTGGGCGCGCATGCGCACATCATCCAGAAACCACCAATCAGCCTACAGAGGCGACAAGATGAAATGAAACAAGTGAAGACACATACCCGTCTTCACATGTTACCAAACATTTTATCTGGACAAGGCCATATCTATACGGGAAACAAACAGTTCCCACTACGTTTATGTTGGCGATGAATTTACTTTAAAACGGATTTCGAAGCCTTTGGTTAAAACCTACCTTTGACAATAGCCAATGTCTCCCCACATACAGTACAGCTCACTTCACAATAACATGCAACATACAAGGTACAGAACTTCACAATAAAGATACAACGATTTCAATTACATGCAACTTCAAACATCGACATGCACTATTACATTTCCAAATAATTTCAGTGTCATGCAGTGGCAATAGTCCACTGGCATGCATTTTTAAATTCTTTTAAGGGGGAGCTAATAATTCTTTATTTCATCTTTTTCCTAATACGGGGTTTGAAAATTAAAATCTTGAGGTAAGCAACGAAGCTTTTAGACGAAATACGTCGACGGCCGACGGGACACGAGGGCTCCCGACGGGCCACGGAGAGGGCCGATAGCAGGGTTTGAAGATTGTGTCAATTTCAATTGGCACAATTACGTACATAACATTTCTCCAAAATTATTCGCAATGACAGGATGTGGTCTAAGGACGATCTGTTGCACCGAAACCCACACTGATATTCACCTAGTTCCCTCTCGTCTCAAGCCCCCTTGCCAGAACCTTCGAGAAGATCTTATATCCAACATTCAAAAGACAAATCCCTCGCTAGTTACTGCAAATCGTCTTGTCATTCTTTTTGTGGATGGGAAAGATTACCGCTGTCTTCCAATCATTTGGAGTATCTTCGTTTTTCCATACTGAATGAATGAAAGTGTACATGCTGTTGTTCACCTCCTCCCCACTATACTTGAAGAGCTCTGCTGGGATGCCATCCTCTCCTGGTGCGCGGTTGTTGCACATGAGTGAGATTGCCTCATTTACCTCTTCTCGATTCACATCTGGAACCGTTTCTTCTTCGCCAGTGCTGTCCATCTGGTCATCTATTACCTGGTCTGGTAGTTCCCTGGTTCCTTCCTCGTCAGCATTGAGGTTTTAAAAATGTTCTGACCATCTTTCCATTATCCCGTTAACATCTCCAATCAAATTACCAGCTTTATCCTTGCAAAACGTTGTTCTTGGCTGGAACCCTTTATTTATTTACCTCGTTCCTTGGAACATAGCCCTTACGTCTTTCTTGGTTTGTATTTCCTCGATCTGCTCTAGCTTTTCTTTTTCCCCCTGGTCTTCTTCCTTCTCAATATCCTCTTCGCCTCCCTCCTGGGTTGTTGGAAGTTCTCAGTACTCGCTCTTGTGACTCTTCTCGGACGTGTTTTCTCCCTCGCTGCATTGCGCCTGAGGACAGCTGCTTGACAGTCATCATCATACCACTCTGTTCTCTTTGCAAGTTGTCTGAAGCCCACTGTTTCCACTGCTGAGTTCTTCAGTGCTTCTTATAATACCTTCCACTGTTGGACCACTGTCGCACCTTGGATTTCCTACTTCCGCTCCTTAAGTTTCTCACACATTACTTTCCTGTAACTTTCTTTCACATCCTCATTCCTGTTCAGGACCTGTGTATTGAGTACAGACAAAGGATCTCAAAAGTGAGGAAGGTTGAAGGAAAGAGGGCAAAGAAGCTCGATTTGTTGTTGTTACTGTTGCTTATTATAGGGGCTGAAACATTGTGCTCATTTAACCCCATGTATTCGGGTGTGTGTATGGAATTTGTGAGATAACCCGTGTTATTGTAATGGCTGTAGTAGTAGTAGTAGTAGTAGTGTGTGTATTTGCAAACTGGGAATTGGATTGGGAAGGATGCGACCATGGCCATAAGTTATAAACCATCCATGCATTTGGAGTAGAAGTGAGGGGAACCACGGAAAGTCATTTCCTGGATGGCTGAGGTAGGAATCGAATCCTCCTCTTCTCAGTTTTGTCTCACGAGGCTGAGTGTCCCCCGTTCAAGCCCTCACACCAGAATTAAAATTTCTTGGCAGAGCCAGGACTCGAACCCGGACCTCCGAGGCAACACTGTTCTTGGCTGTGTTGGAAGACTGAGGAGACGAGAGTTCGATTACCACTCAGAATGTCTACACCAGGCAAATGTTGGGGAAAGTTCCTAATATAAAGCCACGGTCGCCTCCTTCCAAATCCTATCCTCAAATTACAAATACACTAGTACAGCCATCACAATAACACAGGTTGTCACACAAAATCCACACAAATACATGGGGCTATATCACCACGGTGTCGCAGCCCGTAAGATATACAATTGTTTCTTTTTTCTTTTTGTTGATTAATTTAGAGGCTTTGCGACATCGTGACCATGTAGCCCCGTGTATTTGGGTGTGTGTGAAATTTTTCTGATAATCTGTGTTATTGTGATGGCTGCATTAGTGTGTGTAGTTCTAATTCAGATGAGGACTGGGAAGGAGGTGGCCATGGCCTCAAGTTAGGAACCATCCCGGCATTCGCTTGGAGTGGAAATGGGAGACCACGGAAAACCACTTCCAGAATAGATGAGATGGGAATCGAACCCGCTTCATCTCATTTCTTCCTCAAGAGGCTGAGTGTACCCCATTTTATCCCTCAGGATATAATTAAATTTATTGGCAAAGCTGGGAATCGAACCCGGGATTACGTGGTGACAGCCAAGAGTGCTAGCCACTACGCAACGAGGAGGACCCAGGTGCTTGAAGATAGGTCTATCATACCAGTTTTTGCTTCGAGCATTAGTCGCTTTCAGCGTCAGGATGCTTGCCACGGTGAGTGAGTGGTTAACGTGTCGGTCTACTAACCCCAAGTTTACAGGTTCGCTCCTGGCCGTATTAAGTGATTTTTGGAAGAGGGCAAACATTACGACACGCATGTCATACGACGTTGGCATGTCAAAGAACCCATTTGAATTCAGTAGGCCGTGTTCTTAATGGCAAAATTAATCTCGGGAGTTTCCGCCAACACAAAGTTCCTCATTTCTCTACTAGAAAGCGCTATAGTGTTCAAGGAGCTTAGATACCTAACCTCCTTGACTTTCATAGTGCTTCAAGGAACAACAAAAGTTGACATACAAGCTACCCTCTGGGTGTCAAATAACAAAGCTTGTACCCGGCACCCGAGGCCATACGATATTATTATCATTATTAGCGTCAGGATATGAACCACAGATCTCCGAACTTACAGATCCCCATTTTAGTCACGGAACGTGTCCTGCTACGCTAGTAGGTGTGAGTTTCGGAACCGTGCGACTCAATTCAAGACTCCTCTTTACGTGAGTTTGTTGCTGACGTTCCTCATTACTGCACAATGATAGAAAACTGTCCAACACACTCGTCTGGGGCACCACCTCCACTGACGAGACGAGACGAGACAGCGATATTTATTTATGTTTCTCTATTTATGTGCTTGTCAGCCTTCCAACTGCAGGAGAACCACCAGCTAAAGAGATGAAACTAATGACCCAGCCGAGCACGTCTTCCTGCAATCAGACAGCCAACATTCATCCAGAGGACCACTTTCAAAGTGTTTCCGCATTGAGAGCTTCACTTTTTCAATACCACTTATAAATTGCAATAAGCCCCGTAGTGCAGCAATCTGCATTCAATCGCGCACCACGAATGCGATAGGAAGCCAGGTCCGATGAGAGGGAGGGGCAAACGGGGCTGTATCCCCTGGGCTTAAGGCGATAAAAGTCCTTACAATGGACAACTTAATTTAATGCAATGAACACGTTCAGATTCAACGGAAATTATTTTTAATGCACAGTTAGTCAGTTATTGGAGTTTTAAGAGGCGGAACAGCGAGGTCATCTGCCCCTCTCAACACGGAATAAATTATACAAATTTAGAGGTGAAAGCCTAAATATAAAATGGTTTAAAAATAATAAAACAAAAAATTAAATTAAATTAATAATAGGGGCAGATGACCTCGTAGTTCCGCCCCTTAAAACAACAATAACTAACTAAAATTATTATCATTAATATTAATAATAATAATATTAATAATAATAATAATAAAGATTATTTATTTATTAATAATTTATTTATTTATCGTATGGTTTTTGGTGCCGGGAGTGTCCGAGGACATGTTCGGCTCACCTGAGTCTGTAGCTGCTTCCAGCGGACACCTTTAGGGTGAACTACAAGTTCCGTTCAATTTCAAGTAGTTCAAACATTCGCTACCAAATATCAATGATACTTAGTGGTGAACGTTGGAACTTTGATAGAGCGTTCCGACGAAATCTAACCTAACAATTTAGCTTCACACAAGTTCAGTCTGTGGAAGGATCTTTTACATGCCATAAATCTATGACATGGGACCGCCGACTTTACTTCCCCTCCGAAGGAAGGCATAGGGTAGAGCGGGGCTATTCCGCTCATTTCAAATTGTAAACATTATAAATCAAAAACTATTATTTTTTCTAAGATGGAACCAACAGCAAAGCACACCTTATTTATTGCTTATTACATACGAATGTTATCAAAATACAGTTATAACAATATACCGGCGTGATGAAATAAAATATAAATCAAAGCAAAAATGACGAATCACAAATTCAAAGGGGCTATTACGCCCATGCTTGGGGCTATTTCGCTCACTGTAATAATGCCCTTTCCTCAACGGCATTTACCACAAACGAAGTTTTTCCTTCCTGTAGCCCCAACATACATGTCATGATACCAAGTTTCACAGTCTTTGCATTGAATCCAACCACCCTTTAATGATGACTGAGTGGTATAAAAAGTTACGCCACAAAATCCACATGGTGTTTCTTCCTTGTCAAAGTATTTTGGTCGTACGGATTGAAGGTACCGGTCATTTGTCTTGCAAATGTCTCGAAAATGTTTTTGGCAACCTTTCCTTTACGGGCCTTATCAAATTTTAAGCTCCGTTTTGCCCTTCGAATCTGTTCTGGTGTGCATCCAAAACCTCTTGCTGCCAAGCATGTTAGCCGGGAAGTTAACTCCGTCTCCTCTTGCATACTAAATGCTGTGGGTTGACCCGGTGGTTTGTCCACTATGATTTTCCCTAAGGGTCCTTGTCGTTTACGCAAATGAACACGATTTTTAAGTGTTAAATAAGGCACATTGAATAGTCCAGCTGCACCTCTCATGCTCACTTCGCCTCGTAATACAGTTGAAATAGCTCGGTCAATATCTTCCTCCGTCCATTTTCGAACGGACCCTTTCCTTTTATACGTCCGTAACATCTCTAACGTAACAAGGAAGAGATACTAATCTGCTATCTGAAATAATTTGGTTGCAATATTATAACAAGAGAGAAGTCTTGGCCGAGCGGAATAGCCCCCATATTTCTGGGCGGAGTAGCCCCAATTACTGGAATTTACAATAGCGCGTTCTGTGATAGCTGTGACCAAGGAAACGCGCTACCTGCTATGTCCAGATGTAACTTAACCTTCACACTGTCAGGCGCCACACTTCCGGGAAAAGAAAACCGCTACTGTGGACACTAATCCTTAAGTTGCAAGCACAAATTCTTAATGACGACAAATTCCACAACATAAACAATGTACCTTGCAGTATTCTTCCTTTGTTTTACTCAACACTCAAGCTGTCACTCTCAAACAAACGATAGATGTAGTAGCACAGAGACCGAGGGTCACACTGAACACAAAGGGCGATATCAGCTGAGCAGGGTGGCTGCTCAGTGCAACGTCAAGCTTATTTTGAGCGGGATAAGCCCGTGGGCGAATTAGCCCCGCCGTACCCTACTGAAGGATTTTTAACGCTCTTAAAAACTCCCGACGACTTCGGCCGGGTTTGAACCCGCTATCTTGGGAACAGCAGTTCAGCATGCTACCAACTACGCCACCGAAGCCGCTCAAAGACGGAAACAGTTGAAGTAACGTGGTCCATAGCTGGCCGAAACGAAGAAGAAGAATCAAAAATTACAGAAAAACAAGAATTCAAAAAAGAGCAAGTCTTTGAGTAAACGTACACTTGAAAATGTAGATTGCTGGCCCTAACCCACTCTCACTTATAATCAGTGGCAGTTCGCACTCTGAAACAAGGGTGGGGCATAGCACATTTTTGAGAGAACATACGCCCATAATGGTACATGTTGGCCGTACCATGAGTATACAAGAAAACCGATGTCACTCAATTGGTTAAATTGTGGCGGCCATTTAGTAATCGTATCTCTGCGGTTTTATCGGGCTGTGATGGCGCAGCGGTCAAGCTGCTTGCCTCACACCAAGGATGGTCCGGTTCGATTCCCGGTTAATGCTTATGGGAATTCCGAGGTGAAATGACACTTCTGGTGGCTTGGATTCCACGTAAAAAGCATGTCCCGTGGTTTATGATCGAGAGGTTAAATGGTCACGTATTAGTACAAGCACTCCTACTATTCCTTCCGATATCCCTAAAGTAGATTACATAAACTCAATAATTTCACGGATCCATTAAAGCCATTACCATGCCTCCGTGGCTGAGGTGGCAGCACGCCGGCCTCTCACCGCTGGGTCCGTGGTTCAAATCCCGGTCACTCCATGTGAGATCTGTGCTGGACAAAACGGAGGCAGACAGGTTTTTCTCCGGGAACTCCGGTTTTCCCTGTCAACATTTCATTCCAGCAACACTCTCCACTATCATTTCATCTCATCTGTCATTCATTTAATCATTGCACCAGAGGAGTGCGTCAGGCCTCGGCAGCCGGCACAGTTCATATCCTCGCCGCTAGATAGGGGCTCCATTCATTCCATTCCTGACCCGGTCGGGGACTGGAAGCAGGCTGTGGATTTTCATTTTCATTAAAGCCATTAACACGAACACTACAAATCCCTAAAAATCCAGTGAATATTATTAAGACCTTAATCGAATGAGCGACATAATATACCTATTCTTGTCCACAAGTTCGTTGTGTTTACGAACAGCCATCATCCAGTTGCTGCCCTATACTATATTCACCAACACTGCTAAGCTCATTTCATTGTTCGTATGACATTTTGACTTTAAACAATGTTTCTTATCTTTTTCAGGTGAATGTTTTAAATCATTGATGCCAGTCATGGTCCATGTGTCATCGCCACCAAATAACAGGCACGGGAAACAAAACAAAAAGAGAGTTTACTACCCGACACCCACATATCCAATCCCATTTTTCATACACAGATTTATTGAAAGTCCTGTTATATGTTCTGTGTTTATCTTTAGAGACTTGATTAATGCACAGACCTGGTTTTGGAGGGCCTAATTAATTTGTTAATAGTCTGTCCTCATAAGTTAAGATCTTATTTTGTAATTTTGTTTTTACCTCGTTTATTTCATGGTTTCGTTAACGACACCCGCCAGAGGCTCAATTCTAGTGGAACGTGGGTTGGCGACCATGGGACTCCAGCTGAGTATGGCTTTGCTTCCACTTACTTGTGCCGGGCACCTCTCCGTTGTCTTTCATGTCGACCTCCCTTGGTCAACTCTTGTTCTCTTCTGACCTCGACGGTATTAGGGTATCCGAGGCCAAGGGAGTCTTTAACTTTCCCGCCTTAATTAGCCTTTGTCTCATCTTTCCTGATACTCTCCTTCTTCGAGGGGTCAGCCTTCTTTTTCTTTTCATGTTATCTCCTGCCTTCTGAACAAGGCCCTCGAGGAGGCAGGGTGTACGTAGCCCCACCACTTCTGGTGCACCCTGCATTTGCTATACCCTCAAGTGCTCACGGCTGGTGAGCTCGGAAGTTGACGACCCCGAGGGATTCCTGAGCTGGGTCCGTTTTGTCACCTTGTCACTTTGGGTTAGGCCCTCTCCTCTTTGGCTTTCCTATGTGCCTTTCATGGCTCTCCTTCCTTCAACTCCCTCAATCCTCATTCTTTGAGGGTAGGAGGCATTTCTTTTCTTACTGTCCTTTATTTGCCTTATCGTTGATTTGTTTATCATTTGAGTAGCCCAGATGCAAAGGCCGCTAAGTGCACTTTTTGTCGATTTTGAGTTGAGCATATCGTCACGTTCGTCTTTTAACTGGCTACATGATGGAATAAGTTTCAGGGTGCATATCCCGCTCAAAATCGTTGAAAATGGCCAACAAAGATCGCATTCGTTTGCAAAAACCGCTAAATGCAAGTTGGCTACGGTTGCAAAGCCAGTTTAATGTTCCTCGTGTCCAAAGGCCGCTAAGTTCCATAAGTATGGTGTCTGCCTTGCCACATACGGCTGCAAAACACGCTAACTGGTACAAGAACTGCCAATATTCCTCCCACAGAATTTCTTTACAATAAATAATTATTTATTTCGATCGGGAAGGATAGTTTTGTGTTTCAGATTTCAGTTGGCTGCACTATCGAGGAAGCGTACACAACAATGACCTGCTGCCTTGTCGAAATACACCGTGTATAAGCACATATGATTGACAGGTTGTTTCTTGGTTGTGGGCATTTCAAGCCAGAAAAATGAATGATCTTGTTGATTTTAGTGAAGCAGTTATTGCATTTGTGGACTGTAATACTATTGTGGATGTTCCAAATACGGAGAGAAGAACAGAAACGGCAGAAGTAGTGGGAGAAATAGTGCAAGTTGAAGTAGTTGAACCCGTTGATATCGGGAGTTGGGAACAACTTCTTACGTCTGGTTAGAATATCATCAACATGCCAAAGGATCAAACCAAATAGCGTCGACATTTCTTCACAAACTGGCCAGCATAATTTTTTAAGGTGGAAAATATTTCGGTTATTCTCTGATGGCTGTGGGGATCAGAACAAAAACAAGACTATGATCAGCATGCTATCTCACTGGTTACTGCTAGAAGCTCCCGCATGTCTAGAGGAAATACAGTTATGGTTCCCAATTGTGGGCCGCTAATTTATCCCACCTGACAGAGTTTTTGGAAATATTAAACGGCAAATTCGCAAAGTGAGTGCCTTTGAAAATCCTTCCAGATTCATCAAGCACATTGAGAAATTTGCGACAGTAGTTCGCCTGGAACAAGATGAATGTCCTGTTAGGGATTGGAAAGCGTATGTGGATGGCATGGTAAAAAAATCCGGGTAGTAAGCATTTCCAATTCCAAAAAGCGAAGAAAATCATGTTCACATTTTTTTGGCAAAACAAAAAAGTAACATGTCTGGTCCGAGGGGAGCTGTTCTACAATTTTGAGGTGGTATGTATTTTAACAAAACATCCTGGTCCCTCACCAATTCAAGAAGGTGTTGTACTCAAGGAAACTAAACTACAAGACGTCTGACGGCTTTTAGAGCTGAACTTCGGCGAAAACTGGCCAGCGAACGGCAACCAAAAATTCTTCAGTGAGGTCTTCCAGGAACAAGAAACCATTCGCAACGATATCGTCCGACCTCAAGCGGAAGAAGACGAAGAACTAGCAGATTTTGAGCTGATGGACGGTGTCGAGGATGACCTGACATAACTTAAGTGCCATTTTTTCTTGTTTTGTGCACTTTCTTAATTTGTAAATTTTATGCTGTCTAAATGACGTTGCACAGTGTTTAAGATGTATTTAAAAAAGAAAAATCCTTTTATCGCACCCGACGTGGTCTATTTTTTCAAAATATATTTTTCCTGATAAACCAAATTGAAACTAAAATAGTTCATTATTAAAAATCTCATCCAAATGACAATCGTGAAACAATAAAATAGCGGGTTTTGCAACCTAAGTTTCACTAACGTCTCTTGTTGTCACGGGTGCAAATGTCGTTAACTGCACAAAACGTGTGCAAAAACCGCTATGTCAATATTTTAATTTATGTTTCGGGACAGAAGATCCAACCGTTGATTTCACAAATTTTAACTGAATAATAAATGTTTTTATGTTGATTTTCAGGGGTAAAAAATATGGTATTAGCTTAAATAGTTTGGCCGTAGCAGTTTTTCGTCATTTACTCGGTTTCGTTTATAATGCACTTAGCGGCCTTTGCAAACGGACTACTCATTTCATCTTCTAGTATGTAAGTCTGTAGTTAGTATTAGTTATAGTTTTCATTCTCATCTCATCTTTCACTATCACCCAAACCATTAGGGGCCGATAACCTACATGTTAGGCCCCTTAAAACAACAATTATCATCATCATCATCGTTAACGACATAAACACCTCCAATGCGTGAAAATGCAGTGAAAATTATTAAGTAATTTGTCGCAGCATTCAGTTACGGTCTAAAATCAGAATGGCACATAATAGATAAGCGACAATTAGGAATTAACCGCTTACCTTTTACGACGAAATACGCGCTCAGTGTATATTTTTATTATGTTTAACACGGGTACGCGCTATTCGCACCTCGCAAATTACGCTTCCAATAACAAATATTATGTAAGATTAATATTACTGAACACTACAAAAGACCACCGCACTCATACACATTTATAACTCAATATCGCAGGCGCCAAAATTTTCGAAGCCAAGTGTTGAGGCAGGACTGTCGCCACGCAGGTGTGTATTCCCCTAGGCCTAGATTAGGAGATGAAGAGAATTCTCAAACTTCACGTTATAACATAATACAAATTCACTTACGGAACATAGCCTACGTTCAAACTGTTACGTTTCTTCCTCAATGCATATTACATATGTTGATTTTTCTTCTTACATATTAATAAAGAGCGCAGTGTTCAGAGGGATGTATCGTACATTAATTTGTTGGAAAATTGCCGAGGGTATGTAAATACGCCATCTATGAACTTGTCTGCCCTCTTACGGTGCACTTAAACACCCCTCTCCGCCCCTCCCCTTCCCTCCTCAACTTGCTACTTTCACGGTCATTTGACCGTCTCGTCACAAGATTCTTGTGCCCCAAGTCGAAGAAATTCCCATAGCTCCTCTCTCCACCTCGCCCCGCTGAATAGGAAGGGATGAAGTTACAGAGCCAGGAATAGGAAGCATGTGGCAACACTGTGTTGGTCTCATAAGACATGTGCCCAGCACCAAGGAGGACCTTGTTGTGACAGACTCCTACTGTTGGGAAAGTGAACAGCAAGGCGATTGAACTGCTTGGTCGCGACATAAGCGCCATTACCACGGAAGGACTATCAAGACGACTACGACCCAAGGAGAATGTTTAATGGTGGGGCACGTGACCGTGTGCCCTTGTTCTAAAACCACCACTGCTTATAATGCGGATAACGAGATCAGCAGCCACCACATAATCGGCTAAGTTTGAGTATCATCTGCAAACCAAGGTTTCTTCGGTTGGTTGGTTCTTAAGTTTAGGGGCTGCGACAACGCGGTCATGTAGCCCCGTGTACTTTGGGTGTGTGTAGAATCTGTCTGATAACCGGTGTTAATTGTGATGACTGTATTAGTGTGTGTTATCTGTTTTTTAATTTAAGTACTGCAACTTAGAATTTTTCAAATAGTTCCTACTTTTGCCGCCAAGCGCCACCATCAACGACTACTAGGCCAAGTTCAGAACTTAGCTACTAGACGCCACCGCAGTTGGCTCTTGGCAACGAACGTAGAAACCTAAGAGCGTTGTTTACATTCTTAACCTATCCAATTTAGCTTCACACAGGTGCAATTAGTGGAAGGTTCTTTAACATGCCATAAATCTATGACATGGGACCGCCGGCTTTACTTCCCCTCCGAAGGAAGGCATACTGAGGGATTTTTAACGTTCTTAAAAAATCCGACGACTTCGGCCGGGTTTCAACCCGCTATCTTGGACATAGAAGCTCAGCATGCTACCGACTACGCCACCGAAGCCACCAAGGTTTCTTCGTAAATCAGCAAGATTCACGTACCCGGTAAAAATGTTTAGCGCACAGTAAAGGAACATGCAAATTGAGAGAGGAGAAAAAGGAGACGGACTGAATAACTAGAAATAAAGTAAATTAACAATCATTTGGACAAGTTACATCCACGGAGCTTTTTGTTTTGTTTTGTTTTCTTTTGTTTTGTTTGAGGGGTTCAAACATTTTCACGCTTAACGCAATACCGTAATTCCAAAATTGTTGTTGGTTGAATAAAGATCAACGTGCCCGGAATTCCTTGCCCTAGAGCCCAAGATCACTCTCTACGGCCCTGTAGGAAGCTACACAAAATCGAGAGATTGGTGGCTCTAATCTCGGCTTTGACCTCATTGTAGTCTTTTCCCAGGATTGCTGACAGTTCCTACAGAGAAAACCCGGTTTGGGTCCCTATTTTCAAGTCCCTGAACACCTACACCTATCCCCAACCATAATAACTGACGTTAGTTAGTTATTGTTGTTTTTAGGGGCGGAACTACGAGGTCATCTGCCCCTCGTAACACAGATTAACGAATACAAATTTAGAATTGAATTTAAAATTCTGAGGTGGTCACCTAAAATTAAAAAGACCAAAAATTAATAAAACAAAAATAAAAAATTAAATAAAAATAAAAATTATAAAAATAAACAAAAGTTACGGAAAAACAAAACATTATCATTCAAAAACGAACAAGTCGTTGAGTCAAGGTTCACTGGAGAATTTAGATTGCTGGCCTTAACCCACTCTCACTTATAAAGCGGATAACGCGATCAAAATAACTGAAGTTACACACACTTCAACAGCTATATATAGAAACACTGGTTTTATACGACAAATCAAACACTCACCTAAGCACACGGGACTGATGACCATGATGTCACAAGACCCTTAAATTACTAGAAGATGACTTTTCGACCCACTGCGTTGGTTGGTTTGCACCTCCGAAGAGTAACTTTTACTTGCGGTCGGTTTCCTTTCCGTTCCTCCTTCCCTACACGAAAAACCGCACATGATCCGTGAGAACCGGTTACCTTAAAGTTACCGGGTGAGTTAGCCGTGGTGGTTACGGCATGACTGATGGCAGTCGCTCACATCCGGGAGGCGAGGAGGTTCGAATCCCCCCGCCGGCAACCTTGAAGATGGTCTTCTGTGGTTTCCCATCTTCCTTCCAGGCAAATGCCGGGGTTGGTCCCTAACTATAGGCCACAGCCGCTACCTTCCAACTCCTCGTCCTTACATTCCAACTTCCCTCCTTCCCTCCCCAACGGTACTTGTAGCTCACCCATTGGGTGTCCGTCTCGAAGCAGCTACAAAAACTGGCGAGCCGAACATGTCCTCGGACACTCCCGGCACTAAAAGCCATACGCTAAAAAAAAACTTAAAGTTCTGTCAACTCCCAATGATTCTTAACTTCGGATAACTCGTGAAATCCTATCTTAACATCGATAAACCGTTGTTTACGTTAAAATTTGGTAAATAAATTATATTTTATACAAAAACCAACATAAATTTTGACTTATTTATTTAATTAATTATCGAATGGCTTTTAGTGCCGGAAGTGTCCGAGGACATGTCCGGCTCGCCCGAGTCTGTAGCTGCTTCCAGCGGTCACCCATAGGGTGAGCTACACGTTCCGTTCAATCTCAAGTAGTTCTAACTTTCGCCACCAGATGTCAATGATACCTAATGGTGAACGTTGGAACTTTGATAGAGCGTTCGAACGAAATCTAACCTAGAAATTTAGCTCCACACAAGATTTGTCTGTGGGAGGATGTTTTACATGCCATAAATCTATGACATGGGACCGCCGGCTTTACTACCCCTCCGAAGGAAGGCATACTGAAGGATTTTTAACGCTCTTAAAAATCCGACGTTTTCGACCGGGTTTGAACCCACTATCTTGGGCACAGCAGTTTAGCATGCTACCAACTACGCCACCGAAGCCCCTTATTCTATTTACTTTCTACATTTTGCTTCGGTTACCGGTTCTGCCAGGATGTTTAATTCTCGTGTGAGGGTTCGAACGGGGTTCACCAAGCCTCGTGAGGACAATTTAGTAGCTGTCTAATCCGAGACCGAGATGCAGTAATCTCAGCCAAGAAAGTCAAGATTAACGGCCAAGGGGACATGTTGTGCTGACCACGCGTCATCCTCCAATCTACAGCCCATACGGCTAAGCAGCGGTCGCTTGATAGTCCTAGGCCCTCAATAAGGTGTAGTCCACCTTGGTTCGCAGTGACTGGCATTCCTGGCTGTCACTATGGAGGCCCACTTCTACTCCAGGCAAATGCCGGGATGGTACATAACTTAACGCCACGGCCGATTCCTACCCAAATCCTTTCTCAATTACAAATACACACACTAGTACAGACATAGCGGCTTCGATGGCGTAGTCGGTAACATGCTGAACTGCTATGCCCAAGATCGTGGGTTCAATCTCGGCCGAAATCCTGTTTTTTTTAAGAGCGTTAAAATCCTTCAGTAGCCTATGCCTTCCATCGGAGGGGAAGTAAAGCCGGCGGGTCCATGTCATAGATTTAAGGCATGAAAAAGAACGTACCACTACAATTGGTATTGAGTGGCCAAATTTGTAGGTTATATTTCGTTAGAAACGCTCTATTATGTTCCAACGTTTGCCGCTAGTTGTCAATGGCATCTGGTAGCCAAAGTTGGAACTACTTGAAATTGAACTTGCTCATTCGTCTTCATTAATTTCATCTCATCCACACGCGACGGTACTTGTAGCTCACCCCATGGGTGTCCACATAGAAGCAGCTACAAACTCTGGCGAGTCGAACATGTCCTCGGACACACCCGGCACTAAAAGCCATACGCTAAATGAATAAATAAATAAATAAATAAATAAATACAGACGACACAGTGACACAGGTTATCAGACAAATTCTATACACACCAAGTACATGGGGCTACATGACCACGATGTAACGGAACCCCTAAAATAATCAACAAAAACACATCAATAAGCTGTAGAACTTATGTATAAGGTGCGTTCAAAAAGTAACGAGCCGGAGGCTGTAATGCACAAACTGGTGACGGCATCGGCTAGTCGTGGCGTGTGTAACGAGGTGAGGTTCCGACCAGAGCGTGGAAGGTAACAGCCCGTCGCTAGAGGGCACGCGTGCACGCCACGTGACGATACAAAGCGAGCAGCAGCATGCATCAATCGTCCAACCAAGACCAAGACCAAGACAGGAGGTCATTCGACATGCTTCCTGGTGTGGTTGAAGACTGTGGGTCACCCATTGGGCACACACTTTCCGCAAGTGCAGTCGTTCCTTCATGATGGTGTGCGCACTTCCGACGCTCAATCCGACCACGGCGGCTATGGCGTTCACTGTCACTCGGCGGTCCTGGGTAATGAGTGCATCAACCAGCTGGACGTTGTCATCGGTAATGCAGGGGGATGCCCCAGACCGGGCATCATCGGCTAACGACACCCGTCCTTCCCTGAAGCGCTGGTGCCACGCCTTAACCCTTGCAAGGGACATATAGTTTTCGCCGTACACTTGTGACATTCGGCGATGAATGTCCGTTCCCCCTACTCCTTTCGCTGTCAGAAACCGAACAACACCTCTTTGCTCTTCATTTGACGCCTCCATGTCAATGTTTGCAATGCGACTGGCAGCGTTGGAAGATTGATGCATGCTGCTGCTCATTTTGTATCGTCACGTGACGTGCACGCGTGACCTTCCACGCTCTGGTCGGAACCACACCTCGTTACACACGCCACGAATAGCCGATGTCGTCACCGGTTTGTACATTACAGCCTCCGGCGCATTACTTTTTGATGCACCATATATATATATAAATGTATGTTTGTATGTAATACTCACCTTCACAGCTGGATGTATTGAATCACTCTCTACGAGAAGGACTCGGTTGAAGCACGTTCAGAGATCCGATGTTCTAATTCTGGGACTGACATTACCCCCCCCCCCCCCCCCCTGAATGTATTGTACTGTATATCCAGAATTTTGCCCACATTCACACCAAGACAATGCCTAGATGGTACCTTATTTGAATTAAACCGTTGAAGGAAATTGGAGAAAAATTCAAAGTAGGAGTAAAGAATCAAGGAGATATAATTTCAACTCGGAGATTTGTTGACGACATCGTCATCTTAGTCGACACACCAGAGGATTTGAATGAGTTGTTAAATGGTGTGGATTCGGTCATAAGGAAAGATTTCATGATGAACCTTACTAAATGTAAAACAAAAATTTAGAGACACTGGGGGGGGGGGGGGGGCGGAATTTTGCTCCGAAGGGGTTCTTTAACGTGCTAGTAAATATACGGGCCGGCCCCGTGGCCGTCGAATTGGCAGGCGAAAAGCTAAAGGAAGTAGAAGACTTCTGTAATTTATGAATCAAAATAACCAGTGATGGACGAAGCAAAGAGGATATAAAAAGTAGATTAGCAGAGGCAAGGAAAGCATTCCTACAGAAAAGGAATCTGTTGACACCGAATATAGATTTAGGTATTAGCAAGTAATTTTGAAAGCCCTTGTCTGGATCGTGGCATTCTATGGAGGTGAAACTTGAACTGTTGGAGCAGCAGAAAAGAGGAGAATTGAAGCGTTTGAATTATGGTGTAAGAGGAGAATGATGAAGATCAGATGGTTAGATAGGGTTACAAATAAACAGGTATTAAGACGAGTGGGAGAGGAGAGATGTTTGTGGCGACTGCTAATGAAGAGAAGAGATAGGTTGGTAGGACACATACTAAGACACCCAGGAATAGCAAACTTAGTTATAGAAGGAAGGGTCGAGGATTAGAACTGTACGGGTAGACCAAGGTTAGAATATGTTTAACAGATTGCCTCGGATGTAGGGTATGATAGCCATGTAGTGATGAAACGATTAGCTCAGGACAGGGAAGCATGAAGGGCTGCATCACCCAGTAAAAAGACTGAAGACTTAAACAACAACATTACAGTTTCTACAAAAGCACAGATTTATCTATCAAAATCAACACACACAAGTAAACAAGACTGTTGTTTTGAATATCCCAAGGTCCTAGAGGAAGTAACAACAATACTTCCATCCCGTCTCTAGCCATGATGGAGTTTGTGAACCTTGTAAATGAGCACGTTATGATACCACCTGTACTGTATCTTGCTTCATTAACATCTGTCGTACAAGTATTGATTACGATGAGCGTGACATTTGCAAAGCAGGTATGTCCTCCAGCAACGCGAAGCCTTTCACCTAGTTTCACGATAAAGGGCACTGACAACAGGCATCACGATATCTATGCCATATTTAATTCATTGAAAGGCGTTACGTGTCTCTAAACGTTAAACTTAGAGAAGGATACACTGGAGTGCTGCCAACTTTAGAATCCCAACAATTCAAGGTATCTCAATGAAATGTTTCATGATTGTGTATTGTATTAATACGAACAACATACACCAAAATATTTTGTGTATCAAGCATACTTCCTATTTAAGAGAATATTTTTATCCAAAATATGAAAAAAAGAACATTTATGTTCGACGATGTCAAAATGTAAATATTGTATGTCAGAAAACTGTACTATAATGAGGCTCATTATAGTACAAGTTTTCATTATGATACAGTTTCTCCCACCAATCAGACCTCAAGAAACAGTTGTGTGACCAATTAGGTAAGGATAGCATCGCACCTGCGCTGACTTCCATGGCCTCCCATTTTAAATGTCACTGCGTGGCCTAGTGTCATAGTGGAGTAATCGAGGAGGCCATGGTATTCACTGCGTCCCATGCGCTCTGTTTAGTACATAAAACTGACGAAATCTTGACAGATATTTATGAATATTTATGTTCGAATATAAAGTAGTTGTAATTATCGTCGAACATAAATAGTCGTATGCAACTCTTCTATAATGGTAATAAGACACTCGTATGGAAATATACATACTCGTGTCTTAATTATTGCCATTATAGGCTTGTTGCATAATGTACTATTAGAGTAAGAATATGAAACAAAAATATTCCTGAATATGTGTATCAATTATTTTGGTGTTTATTATAGCCATGAATGTTACCAAATGACTCATGTAAACGCTGTGTGAAAATGAAGTTTTCGGGAAACTAGCTTCAAACTTGCTTAAGGGTAGAATTTAAGGAAACAACTTAAGCGACAACAACTAACATTTAGGGGCATATCTCTGGAAGAATTGAAGGTATTTTCATTTTGTTTTCCCCAAATGAAAGATAGCTTGCCCCATGGTCTCGGGTTCGATTCCTGACTCCATCAGGGATTTTAGAAACTGACGTGAATACTGGAACGGGGTGCACTCAGCCTCGTGAGGACAATTGAGTAGCTGTCTGACAGTGAGGCAGCACCCCGGTCATGAAAAATAAGATTAAAGGCCAAGGGGACCCGATGCGCTGACCACGCATCACCCCAATATCTGCAGGCCAAATGGCTGGGCAGCGGTTGCTTTGTAGGCATAGGCCCTTCATGGGCTGTAGTGCCAGGGGTTATTTATTTATTTATTTATAAATGAAAGATAAAATATTAGCCTTTCAAATAATTCATTAAAAAACAAGATGTTCAGTAAAGAACATATAGCCTACTTTCTCCTAAATGTATGAGTATAGTTATAACTCTTTGTCTTTATCGAAGAGCATAATAGAATCATTTCTTGGTTGAAGACCTTAGAAATCATTTACCTCTACCAAACACCACAACCTCGAAAAATCTACTACCATCATTGAAGAAAGAAAGAAAGAAAGAAAGAATGAAAGACAGAAAGAAAGAAACAAACAAACAAACAAACAAACAAAGAGAAGAAATATCTCAAGAATGTAATGGATCTGGAGACATAATAGACCGGACTGGCTGCGTGGCTCAGTGGTAAAGTTCTCGCTTGCTGGGCCCTAGGTTGCAGGTTCGTATCCTGGCGCAGTCAGCTGGCATATGAGGGTGAGCAAATGCGAGGGAGCCGTGTCAGTATATTTACTGGCACGTTAAAGATCCCCTTCGGGGCAAAATTCCGGCTCCCTGGCGTCTCGAAAAGCCACAGTGGTTAAAAGGGACGTAAAAGCAATAACATTATTATTAGGTACATAATCGATCTGACGTGGGCAACATCCAACTTTGATTTGAGGCATGTGTTTACACATCTGGCTATCCATGGCTTTCACCGCCTTAATTGTATTAACAAATCTTTCCATGACCCTACAGTGACGTGTGCATGCCAACTATGTGTACAAGCATGTGAACGCTACCATTTAGAGTTCTGTAGTAAAAGAAAACAATCAATCAAAGACTATGCAATTCAAATCCCCGGAGTGCAATTTTAGTGTACACGTTCATTCTTTATTTTCGATTGCTATTTGCCTGCAATAAAAGTATTAATTAATGTCCTGAACTAGCACCAACTGCTAAAGTTCAGGTACTATGTGGAGATCGTTTTGTTATTTAGTTCAAATAACATTTTCAAATAACGCACAATAGGTTGTAGCAAACGATCTAAAATAAGAAATAAAAATGTATCGTATTATCAACTTGTCATTCTTCAAATTTGATGCCTATAAAATGCCAATGGTATGCTAATCAATGGAGTCCCACGTAGACCAGTCATGACATCTAGTAGAGAAGTATCGAACAAGATAATCCTAATAGGGCGAATGCATTCTAGCGGCCATAAAAAGAAACTTTTCAAGTAAAGCTGTAAGTTAATCTTTGGGCCGCGGGCAGGCGCGCAGTTCGTAACCAGTTGACCATGATAATTCACCTGATCCCTGATAGATGTCTCGTGCTGATCCGCCGGCGAATTTTGTTTTATTTAAATATATTTTTTTCCATTGTAATATGCACAATACAACGCTTAATTTTGCGACGTATGAGTCATTACAAAACAATAAATATACAAAATGTCAAGCAAAAAAAAACTCTGATAGGATTTGAACCCCTGCCATACGAGTGAGAGGCCAAAGCTTTACCAGGCAGCCAAACGTGTCAACGAACATTGGCCAATATCAAATGGCTTACATACAACGTGTTAGCAAATAATGATTTAAAATGGAAATATCTGTTCCCGTAGGAAACAGGATGTAAAATTGTCCGAATGAGCTATGTACATTAACAAATTCACAAAGAAATTTGATACAATGGTCCGGTTAGCTCAAAACAGTTGCCAGCGTTTCGCCCCAGTGTACCAATGGGCTCTTCAGTTGGTTATGGTACGAAGCATTCAAATGGAATGAGACTTACACCCAGAGACTTCTATTCGAAGAGGGGTAATTTAGGAGTATTTGCGCACCTAAATTAAAGCCTGTATGTGTTTATGAGTCTACTCACACACGTACTGCGCGGGGGCACGGATAAGTCTCGTAGCAGGAGGGGAGTCCCTCGAGGTAGCGTCATAACGCCATGGAGGAAAGCAATTAATTTTAATTAATTGAACGAAGGAATTGTCAGCAGGCAAGTGAATCTGGAACCTCCATGAATAGATGAGCAAGAACCACGCTTCACCTTGTCAGAAAACGCGTTATTTAAGAAGAGAGCCGCTCCTGAAATTAAAGTGGACTACTTTTCGTCAGAAACCTTTATATGGGAGATGAAGGAGGAGGCAGTCAGTTCGTATTGACTCAACTCGTGGAACGACATGCTGCTCGACCACGCGGGAAAAGTGCGCGAAATTTATAAGTAGTTATGTTCATATCTTTGTGATGAACAATGAAAGGCGCATCATGCAGCATAATACAAGTAATTCTGCATTAATATTATAACCAGTCTACAGCAGACCTATAAGCAGGCAGTGTACGCGACTAATAATCAGTACAGCGTAAAGATATTTCAGTATGATTTTTATAGACAATGAACTTATCCACAGGGAGTGTTACGATATTTAAAATAACACATATAATTGTAACGCATACTACAGATTACGGGAACCTGGAAGGCATCACAAGTATTTGTGATTTATGATTGAGCAATATTGCAAGATAGAAGATAGAAGCGGTAGGAGACGGGAGATGAGCACACACACGCGAGATAGACTTTCGGAGGAGACAGGCGGTTGTCAGAATTTGGCTGCGTCGCATCTCTGAAGTCAGACAATAGTGGAAAGCCAAGCAAGGCTCTGTGTGTAAATTATGTGCAAGGTCTTTTAAAAGTGATCATTAAAAGTGTTTATATGTGTATGTTAAAAGAATGTGTGGTGTTTAAAAAGTGTAAAATGCCGGTATTGCAAGATATAATTAACATGTGCAAACCATATTCAATGTTTCATATGAAAAGTGTCATGATGGCTTAGAAGTAAGCAAAAATGGTGGGAGAGTTGCTGTCATGTTGGACAAACCCAGCAAAAATGAAAGTGAGTACCATCCAAATATGTTAATATGATTTGATAGCTCGCCACACAACAAGTAATTTCCTCAAATATTAAGAATTAGCAGTCATTTGTATACGAGCTCACATCCCTCGTATTTTTATAAATATATGGCTTTGAGGATGATAAGCTAACGACCATTTAGCCGTAAGACGTTGATGAAAGTAACGGTAACGTTAACTAATAATAATGATAATCTCAGGTCGGTGTCAATAATAAATATATAAATCGGCATATTGATGCTTATAGAACGTGCAAAGTGTGTCATATCCATTGAATGAGTACTGTGTTATTGTGAAAAGTGAGAAAGAGAGATAAAATAGCGAGATAAAGAGAGTTTTTCAAGGTCATTGAAATGTTAGATAAATGTTATATCATGTAAAATGCTACATGGTTGCATTTGAGAGCCATTAAGGTAGTTAATGTAAGTGCCAGTAAATTAATACTTGTTTTGGAGCTACGTAAAACCTTGGCTGATAAGAAAATGTATGGAGGACAGGAGTGCTTAATGAATGGAGTCATCTGAATGAAATGTTGTTTTAGCCACTACCAGCGAGCATGTAACGTAGAATCAAGAGATTTGCGTCAATAATTGCAGGGACCATCCATGAATAGTTCGCGCGTTGACGAATCTAGTAGGCCAATCTTCGAATCTACAATGTGGTATCGCCTCAGAGCATACATATGTATTCGCAACAGAGTTGGGGCAGAGGCTGTCTGTATCCCACTGTTAGCAGAGTCTTCGCTGCCAGGGAAAACGATTAGACACCCTAGGTACGCCAGTATAGTAATTGATCTACCCATAGAGATAAGATAAAGTTCTTCGACTAGGAAACAGTTGATTTCCTCTAAATATATTCGTGCCCGTACAGTGAGATAACAGTTTGAAACTCAGCTGGTATGCGCACAGAGCCACTGATTACGTCCATAGAACGGCGAAACTATTTGTATCCATCCCTCGCTATGAATACAAATTAGGAGCCGAAATGAGCCCATTAAATACCCTAAGTGTAGGTATTAAATACCTAGATCGACTCAATTCGTAATGACACAATCCAATCAGGTACCTCTGGCAGGGCTGCACCATTGAGTGAGCACATGGCCAAGTTTATTTTCAGGAAGTCGGTCAGGATGGCATGTGGAGGCCACATACCTGGTAGCCATCTTGAAGAGGGCGGTCCGTGACGAATCTTTTGTTCACACCGAGGGGAGTCAATTTGACCGGATCCCTTTTTCTTTTCTTTTAAGATTGTAGTGGTACACTGAAGAATCTCGATATCTCGAAAAGTAATTGAAATATGCTTGATATTATGGTATCAAATGAATTATATGCACTGTTTCCATGCATATAGAATGTTGGATTGAAGTAATCGGATAAGATTTGGCCAAGTTATTGTCTGAGGACAACTTAACTGCACCAAATAAACAGATGCATTTTTGTTAAGAGTAACCACCCAGTTTATGCTAATTTATTCAGACGGGTAGCGTAATTTAACGATATGACACGTTTGTTATGATAATGATGATATGACCAGACCCAGAAGATTGTTGTATGGTGAAGCTAAAAATTCAATAACTATGTGTATTTTGGAGGGAAAGGTATAACACTTCAGCGTTTGAAATTTATGGGAAAAGAAGACGAGGTGCGCGGAAAAGCAACATCTGTTAAGCAAGGCATAAGCTAATGAAATCAATGTTATTCAAGGTAAATGTTCCGTTTCCAAACGGATAAATATTTAATAATTGCACATAAATGTTATTTAAATGTAATTTGTGTTTGTTGTGTTGTGATATGCAAATTTATGTTAAATTGTTCCAAGTGAAAGACACTATGAACACTCGTAATTGTCGAAGAGTATCAACGTTAGGATATCTAGGATAGATATGGGTGCGGTGGAGCACCAAACTTTATGAGAAGAGACTCACATATAATTTTGATTTTTGTTGTGGGAAGTAATTGTTATATTTTTATGTTTTGTGTTGTGTTTTGCCATGAGTTAATACCATTAAATGATGTATTTAGGAATTTGTTGTTTCTTTCAAGTAGAGTAGTTACCTGACAGACTCAAATCCTGAACATGTGGTAGTATAGAGGGTTGAACGCCCCACGCCTCGAAAGACCGTGGACTAGCTGGGATACGAACACATGTTCCATATGATGACGCAAGGGTACAATACAAAGTTTATATATTTTCTATCAGTAAGATATATTGCATGCAATACTCAAACTAGTGAAATATAGGTCAGACACAAGATATCAGCTGCCATCTTACCTTGTAACTGAGACGGCTCAGCTTTATAAAATCACTTCTGCACTATAATATTACAATATCAACCTTTAATTTCGAACGTGCCACGTCCTGTAGAACAAATAAAACGATTCTCGGTACGATAATCAGAACTGGTGGGTCCCTTAATATGGATTATAGAGTTTGCATAATTCACACGTCCGCCATCCTGAAATGGTATGGCGGATGACCTTGTAGTTTGGGCACAAGACGCGTCCCATATGAAGGTAGTTGTTACCAAATTTGGTAGGGATCGGATGATTTTCTTAGTCGTTATTTGTTTTTACGTTTTGAACGTTTGAGTGGCCACCATTCAGATTTGGTAGAGATGGCGGCGATATGAAACATAACACTGAGGTGCTCTTTGCTAGTGCAACCTGTGTACCAAATTTCGTTCAATTCAGTTTCACTGTGTATGATTGATAGGGGGGGGGGGGGGTTGCAGACATTCTGAGTACACACACATACACACACACACTCACACACAGACAGACACACAATTTTGGGCCCTGTGTATATCTCATAAGTCTACTTTCATTTTTTCCCAAAATCGAAAGTAGGCTAAAAAATTGACCCTGAAAGGTCCCCCCTTAAAACCAATTTAAAACTCGGTCTTTGTATTTAAAATTGCATTAAATGGTGCAATTAGCAATACAAATCTTAACTCATATTATATTTATACGCGTAGCACCAGTTAAGCTGAGAAGAATTTCCATATTCATTATATGGGCTTGAACCCCACGAAGATCTCCAATCAACATGCACGCCTTCCCCCAAGATGTGGAGATATTGGGGATCTGCTCACTAAGCACGTACTCCTAGAATTGGCGCAGGGCTGGAGGGCAGATAAGTTAAAACGCTACAGAAATATAGACAGTGCCTTCACGAGCCTTCTGGCTGTTTGCTAACTAAATTCCAGGCATGGAATAATCTGCAACCTGGAGAGCGATTGGGTTATGTACTATTGGAGGATAAGTCAATTGTGCAAAAAAGAATTCCTTTTTAGCCATTGTGCTCGGCTAACAACAGGGACATTGCACGTGAACATTCTCAGTGGAATATATTAGTTTCCATGGGCATAAAGATAAATAGAGTATATGTAAAATTCAAACAGGAAAACATTTGAAAACACAGAAGACGTTATAGACCATTTATACATCGATAGCCACCTCATTTAGATTCTCACAAGAAGGTACAAATCATCAATACCAAGCTTGCCACGGTGGGTGAGTGGTTATCGTGTCGGATTACTAACCCATAGCTTGCAGATTCGCTCCTGGCCGTGGTAAGTGAATTTTGAAAGGGGGCATGTTGGCATGTTAAAGAACCCATTTGAATTCAGTAGGACGTGTTCATAATGGAAAATTAATCTCGGGATTTTCCGCCATCACAAAGTTTCTCATTTCTCTATAAGAAAACGCTATAGCACTGCCATCGTCATGTCCAGGCCGTCAGGCAGCGGCCATTACCACGTGATCAGCTGATCGACAGAGTCGGAGATGTAACGGCCATTTGCTTAAACATGTGTCGTTTGTTGTGTGCTGTTATACATTTTAATTAGTGTCTGAGTGAAAAGCAATACGTAAGAAAGCTACTACTTACGTCATCCAGAATGAGGATTATTCCGTTTGTTTCCTGAAGCAAATGTTAATTCTGTAGGTAGGTTATTAGCCTATAGGCCTATCTATAAAGAGTTTGAGTTGCAGGCATGTTGCATGTTGTGGTTCTGTTAGAACTTTGCATCGCTTATTTTCGACTAATGCAGGCTTTTTGGATGGTAAGACAATATTCTATTTGTTCATTGTAACAATTATTCCTGCCCAGGTCCCTGGCATGCCGAAAAGTTGTGTTACCGGTTGCGAAAGCAACTAGTATGATGGAGATGATTAGGTTATCTGCCTTGTTTTTTCTTTCCCGCCGAAGAAAATTTAAGAAAGCAATGGAAATTTAAAATTCCTAGAAAAGATATGCGCATTACAGGGAACACAAGAATGGTCTGTGCTTTTATTACAGTTAAAGATAGGTTACGTTGTGCAGCATGAGCCACGAGTAGGTCGTTTAGAATGTGATCTGTTGAATAGCCTAGAATTTATATAGACATGTAGGTATATAGTAGATAGATAGGCTACATTAGTTATTTTTTCTTTACTGTAGCTTGCTCCATAAGAGGTTAAACTCTAGTGCTGGTATCAGAACAGTAGCTGAATACTGACTGAAATTATGACACTTAGATTAGGATATTCGGTAAAACTTTTGGAGACGTATTCCTTTGTATAAAATTTTAAGTAAAACTTTTTTAACTACTGAAATTAACGATTAACATTTTTCTGGTTGTCAAGTAGTACCGCAGTGAATTGGTACATACAATTTTATGCGAAGAAGTGGTTCTTGAACCTTATTTTTCTGACAGGAGGCCAAGGGGGACATAGTGTTTTTATACTTAATTATGTTTATTCGAAGAATATCCTGTTTTGTGAACGTCATTCATTTTTGAGAAGAAATAAAGTTGGACAACAGTGATAGCATTCGATTTTTTTGTGGAATCCTCAGTAAAGTGACATTGACCTTTTGAAATTTAACGATTTTTCAGACAGGCCAAGGGGGATAACGGTTATATTGTACAAGAGATACTTATTTGAAGAAGATCCTCAATAAAGTAACAGTGGTTTTTGGCCCCAATTACAGTACTTTGGTTAGTGCATAAATATGCAAAAATTCAAAAGTATATTTGTATATCTGGATTTTGCTGGTATTGTTTAGAGAGGAAGAATAATTTTCATAACTTTGTTTTACTGACAGTCAAGAATGGCATATTTCTTACTTATCCTTTTTTCTCATGCAAGTCCAGAAGTGAATAGCTAGTATTTTTTTAATGTTATTCTGTTTTACTGGTGAGTAAGGATACTGGCAGTTTTTGTGCGCGAGATACAGGGAAGTTACCTTCTCTGTTGATTTATTTCTGATAAACGAGGTCTAGAAATGAATATTTCTGTTGCTACCGTATATAATGATTTTT
Organism: Meconema thalassinum; assembly: GCA_946902985.2. Taxonomy (NCBI): domain Eukaryota; kingdom Metazoa; phylum Arthropoda; class Insecta; order Orthoptera; family Tettigoniidae; genus Meconema; species Meconema thalassinum. The sequence continues at coordinate 207,186,378 of OX336394.1, read as the reverse complement.
TGTGGGCAGAGTGTTCAAGAAGGCAGTAAGGGGTGGGGGGCTGGTTATCTAAAAGAAAGGAAAATAAAATACAAAGAATATAATTTGGTATCTTATCCTTGCAAGAGACCCAGAGGAGTGCGTCAGGCCTCGGCAGCCGGCACAGTTCATATCCTCGCCGCTAGATAGGGGATCCATTCATTCCATTCCTGACCCGGTCGGAGACTGGAAGCAGGCTGTGGATTTTCATTCATCCTTGCAAGAGAGATTCTGTAGTTTTCTCGAATGTTATAACTTAAGCTCAGTTCGAGGGTTTTTCTGTCAGTAGGCACAGAAAAGTCTACCTGTCTATGTATTGCTTCTGTGGGTACATAGATTTATTTTATTAACAAACTGTTCCTGCAAATTGTTTTGTGTATTGAAATATTTGAATAGTTCCTTCCTTCAATCCCGAGTTTAGCCGTATGCGATTTATCGACGTTGTGGTACCGTACATCTTGAGTAACTGTTTCAATGCCTCTTTTTATTTATATAACATTTACAGGACGTCAAAATGCTGCAATTTTTCCCTGTCTGTGTGCGTCAACCTCCTAGTAAGTTCACAGACGATGTACCGGTACCATTTTGTTCACTCGTAAAATGCCCGCTACAACGGCAGGATTCGAACTAGCGGAGCGATAATTAGGCCTATTTAGTGGTAACTTATCTAACTGCCATTGAACTCCTAATAGTATTAAAATTATCCTATAAATATGAATTTATATTCGCTTTGGAGTGACTGCGTGTGAAAGGAGCCATCTGACGAGCTGCGGCAGCTGTACCGGCCCTAAGCGTGACGTCACTACAGGAACCTTGCGGCCTGGACATTACGATGGCAGTGGCTATAGTGTCAAGGAGCTTAGATATATAACCTCCGTGACTTTCATAGTGCTTCAAGGAACAACAAAATTCGACATGCAAGCTGCCCTCTGGATGTCAAAAACAAAGCGTTCACCCGGCATCCAAGGCCATACGATATTATTATTATTATTATTATTATCATTATTATCAAAACAACCATTTTATAGAAGGGGAAATTTCAATGAGATTCTACATCCACAGCCACATCAATTTGATATGCTCCAAAGAAGGTACAAATCATCGAAATTAACGACCAATTTATTTGACGATAATACCATTTTGAAAACATAGGATCATGTTTACCGTTTCCTACTCCATAGGGGCAGATTTCTATATTTTAGAACCTCAAAAATGTTTTATAAGCAATGTATATTTTGTATGTTTCTTTTAATTTCAATAATAATTCAATTATAACAGATATGATTTTTAAAGAAAATTTACATTAACTTATCCTTATTTTAACGAATCATTCTAATAAGACAGTACTTTCGAATATAACTAACAATATTTTAACAGAATTTTTAATATTTGAAGATTACTGAGAAAAGAATATTTATAGTGAACATTTTATTTCTAGTCTGCATCACTTTTGCATAGAATGTTAATGCTTGATTGATGCTCTTAGTTTAATATTTTTATTTTTAACGAGCAGAAGTACCCGCTCTTCGAACGGTGTTCGCTGTTAACACCAGACATTATCAATTGAGCTACTGTTGCAATGGTTAGCGGTTTGTCATTCCTTAATAAGTTTATCAGAACGAAGTTAGTTTTCTGGGAATATCACACACACTGTTAATTTAAGGACCTTAAAATGTGGTTTATGGAGACCCTTTATAGACTCCCGAATTTTGTGTCTCACATTGAGAAGCGCAACATATGCTTTGGTCCTCCTTCTAGGATAATGTTTAGATTTCGCCTATTTTAGCATGTATTTTGAGAAGTTGTTCCCTCTATCCACCTTTCTACTGTATGAAAAGTACGGTGAATGGTTGTTTTATAAATGATTGGTGTATTGACTCTCATAGTTACCTTACCTAATTTTACGATGCACCAAGCATCCGAACACGAGTTATAGGCGTACATAAAGATACACAGAAAGACAGACAGACAATTCTATTGTCTACAACATATCACCCAGATATCCAAATATGGGTATATCTACCACACAGTAACGAACAAAATCATCCTTACGATGAACCCGTATGTCGACAAAGAAAAAGAAAAAAAAAGATTAGTTAAAATGTGCTCCCAAACTAAATTCACCTGACGTGTACTTCCTGACGTGATATAGATTTGAAAGCCTTGTAGACGAAACGCAATACACTTCACATCAAAACTGTTCTTCTACGTTGTGTTAGGTCCCCATACACAGGAAGACCTCTTTCATAAATTATAAAGCCTTGTGGTGCATGAAAAATCAGGTTCTTTAGCCTCAAATGGCCCAAATTCCTATAAGCCACAAAAATGCAGATTCAATTCAGGAATTTTTAAAAATAATGTTGCTGTTTGGAGATATAATAGACCTTATGTACTACTGTATATGTCGCACGTGAAAATCACATGAAAAAATCTAGTTTACCCCTTGACCCCCTTTATTGCATTGATGAATTATACAGTCTACGTTGGTTCCGTGATAACCTTATGGCCATTTGCAAACTTTCACAGAAATGTAATAAATGGAGTGACATTGCTTCTTACAGAAATAGATGGAAAGTTGGATGCCACCCCTTGAGATAATATTGTCTTGGTTACCGATTTGCATTCCTTCATTAGTTTGTTAAATTAAATTAAATTAGTTTTCTGGGAATATTTCAGAATCTGTTGGTTTTAGAGTCTTATAATGTAGTTTTCGAGGACCCTTTAGGGCCCCCGAGTTTTGTTTCTGGCACCGAGGTGCTTTGTCTCGTCGTTGAACGCCATAATATAATAATAATAATAATAATAATAATAATAATAATAATAATAATATATTGGGATAGGAATATAACAGACCTGCCGTACCTCACCCGCAGGTGTAAATCGCGTGAAATAATTCTAGAGTACCATTTGACCCCCTTAAGCGCATTAAACGTATTTATGAATTTTACAGCTTAATTTGGTTCCGTGATAACCTCCTAGCCATTTGCAAACTTTCACACTAATGTAATTAATGGCATTGCATTGCGTCTTGCAGCTATAGATGACCTCTGAGAATCTGTTGCCATGGTTACCGGCTTGCATTAGTTTATTAATAGAAATTAGTTTTCTGGGAATATCTCAAAAACGGTTGGTTTTAGGGCTTTAAAATGTGATTCCCCAGTTTTGACTCACACATTGAGGGGCTGAAAATGAGCTTTGTCTCACCCTTCTGCGCCTATTTCAGCATGTATTTTAAGGGGGTAGGCCCTCTTTTATGAGATGTACGGAGAAGGGTTTCATCAATGATTTGTGTCGTGCCTCTGATGGATATCTGTACCACAGTTTACGTTTATACACCCGGCCGTTCTCGAGTTATAAGGGAACAAAAATTGTCCACAGACAAACAGACAGACAGACAGCGCGCATTCATCATTAAACAGTCTGAAACGCGTGAATAACTCAAATTTCCGTGGAAATTCAGAAAAAACAGACAAACTTTCATTTTTCCTATATATAGAGATATACTGCACTGCTCGGTGTTGACCGTATTTTATTGCACAAATTTGGTTTTACTCGCTAACCGTTGGAGATACACGAAAGGTGATACGGACCTATCGGATAGAAAATTAAATGTTAAAGCTCGTGTTTGCAATCAAAAGTTTGCTATTTCTTAGCGTTCTCTTTTTATTTGATATGAAAATATGAAATTTTGAAACCAAAGGGTGTAGTGACGTCACTAAAATTGTCGCCATTTTTTAATATTACAAAATATCGAAATCAAAAGTATCCTATATGTAAAACTGGTAAATCAGGTACATCCATGCAAAATTTCATTTAAATCCGACCAGTGGTTCTTGCGTCATTCAGTAACACACAGATAGACAGACAGACACCATCTCATTTTTAGCCTAGTTTCATTTATGAACAAAATAGGCTTATGAGATCACCTTTTGTCCGTGTGTCTGTGTGTGCGTGTGTGATTCGTGTGTGTGTGTCCCCTAATAACTTCTAAACGGCTGTAGCGATTTAAATGAAACTCAGTAAGGTCATAGCACTATTTTGGCCGACCACGACCGTGCCCTTCAAATTTTATTACGTCTCACCAATCCAACATGGCGGCTGTGCGAAATATTTCCCCAGCATTCAATATCTCCGAAACTATCACCGATATCACCTTGAAATTTTGTACGGTGATAAAGGGCACTACTAGAAGTCCACCTATGAGACATTCAAAAACCTGGTAACTACAAAACTAACATGGCAGCCAAGCGAAGTTGAGACTTTTAAATAGACTTAATAAAATATGGTACAGCAAATGTTCATACACATTGTAATGCACTGTCATCTAATTTAGTGCGATTGTTTACATAACCTCAAAATGGCGTCTGTGCTAAATATATCACTGGCATTCTATATCTCCGAAACTATTACTGATATCAACCTGACATTTTGTGCAGTGATAAAGGGCACTGGTACAAGTTGATCTATGTAACTTTCAAAAATCAATAAAGTACAAAACAAGCATGGCGACGAATTTGTCAACATTTTAACAGACTTTTCTCGCGTTTTAACCATCTGCGCGCAGTGAAATGTGGTACAGTAAATGATTATACATATTGTAACGCACTGGCATCTAATTTATTTCTATTGTTTACATAACCTCAAGATGGCGGCTGTGCGAAATTTTAAAATTACGTTTTCTTTTCCTGTGTCGTAATCATGCGATCGAAGTGAAAGTTTGAATAATGAAGCTACTCAATAATCTCCCTTTAATGGTACATAACTCTATGGTCTATACATATAAAAATCCAGAATGGCGACCATCGGAAATATTTAGATGGTTATCAATATCTTCGATCTTTTAGAGTAATCAAACTGATTTTTTTAATGTTCATAGAGGCTATGAACCTAAGTTCACCTATAGGACTTTCAGTAACCTGGTGAGCACAAATCCAAAGTGGCAGCAACGCGAAGTATAAATACTTAAATGGAAGTTTCTCGCGATTTAACCATCCGAGTGCAGAGAAACTTTGTACGTTAAATGCTTATACAAATGGTAATCCACTGGAATCTAATTTATTTAAATTGTTCTCATAACCTAAAGATGGCAGCAGTGCGAAATTTTAAAATCTCGTTTTATCTTCTTGTGTCCTAATCATGAGATTGAAGTTTTGATTACCACACGTACACAATAATCTTCATGTAGTAGTACATAAATAAAAATCCAATATGGCGACCATCCGAAATATTTAGATGGTTCTCAATAGCTACGAATATATTACAACAATCAAACTGAAATTCTGTATGTTCATAAAGGCAATTAACATGATTAGGATATATGAAAATAGGCTGTATAGTTCTTCACGGAACTCCTTGTTATATATTAGTATGAATACTGAAGAAGGTTACAAGTTAACCGAAACTAGTATTATATTAAAAGTAGTTCAATACATTTTTGATGTTAAGGTGGATTATCATTTATTTGTCTATTCATTAGGTAAAATATTAATTCTCAGTGGAATGTGGGGGTTACGATGCACTCACCGTGCCATCCTGTATACAGTAAGTATAAGACATGGCGTTAAAATGGAACTAAATATAATGGCTGTGTCGTAGGTCAGCCACGGGGCTAATGACCAGGAATTCGCAAGCCCTAATACAAAATAGTAACAACAATAGATGCTTCTAATAGGTGGAGTACTAATGCCAGGATTGCGTTGTAACGAATCGTAACGTTGAGTGTCGTGTACGAAACACGACCATATCAGGAATGTATTATCGATACATTGAACTTAATGTTATGAGTTTCATACTGACAATGTTATTGGTATTTTATTGGTGTTACGTCCCATTTAACTACTGCGGCTTTTAGGTGGGATTTGAACCCAAGTTCTCCCGATGCCATCGAAGTATGAGGTAGCACGTTAACGCTCACGGCCACCACGGTCGGTTATGGGGGTGAGTAAAAGACAAGTAACACAAATGTTAAGAGACCTGGATAAAATATATAGGATGAAAAATAAATAAGAAAAAGACAAAAAGTATGGTAATGGGTGCAAAAGTTCAAAAACGTACCATATATGGGACCTTGGTGAACCAAGAAATAAGAATAGCAAACTGAATACAACGCGAGGCGCCCATCCTGTAAATAAAGAATTAGATAATGAATAACTCACAGTACTTTAAGATAAAATAACGAAAATTAGCAGTAATTTAAAACCATGTACAGAGTGGCTTCCTGTGACGAAGTATGCTAATAAGAAACGCGGCACCATACGTTCACGATGGCGGCTGGGCGTATTCGTAAGACTTGAATATATATAACTCATAATATAATAGCACGATTAACGCGAAATATTGTGAGAGAGGACAGCCACACTAAAGACCTCGCTACAATAATTTACAGAAATATCACACTAAATATAGCACGCAGAGGCCATCATAAAATTATAACATTCGTAAACATATAACTATGTATATAAGACGTGCAATATAACAAATTAGCATAACAGTAGAGCCGTAAATGGGCTGTGAAATCCCAAAGCAAATGACCACCCCCACCGTATATTCAAAATGGTGGCTGAGCATATTATGAAAACTTCAATATCAATAACTCAAGATCCAATTGCGCAATTAACATGAAACTTTGTAAGAGGGGAGAAACAGATAGATACCTTATTTGCATTAGTCATAAGACAATCACACTCCATATAGAACGCAGTCACCATCTGGAATATGTAAGACATTAATATCGACAATCCAATATTTATTACAGTAAAATGGCGGAATGCAGCAAGTAACTTATGGACTCTCACTTACGAGGCTTTCTCTGCTGAAGGCCTAAGATAAACAATTCCATGCATTCAAGATGGTGGATCGGAGAACTTTCTTATGTTCCAATACAAAAGCGGAACTAAGACAAACCTTAGTAAACGGCTAATCTTGCTGTAGGGTATAACCCTTAACGTTCACCACAAGGACATTCAATTATACTCCTTGATTAAGACAAAGAGTTATACCTATAACCATATATTTAAGAGAAAGTAGGCTACATGCTCTTTACCAAACATCTTCGTTCTTCCCATTATCTCTTCATCCATTCACTGAGCTCTCTTTTGCGTTCTTCTGTCCATCCTGTATTCTTCCGTGTATGTTTCTCGGAAATTTGTATCCGTTTGTCAGGTTTCTATATGTTGTTCTGTTGTGAATGATTTCATCATTAATATCACTTTCTTGGTAAGTCCTGTGTTATTTCCGCCAGCCAATTGTTGCGCTTTTTCTTAGATAGTGCTAAGTTTATAATTTTCTTTGTTAGCCTATTGTCATCCATTGCGTATGTGACCATAGAATTTCACTCTCCTGAAAATAGTTTGATGGAAATATTATTATTATTATTATTATTATTATTATTATTATTTAAGTACCTTGGCTCTACGATATCTGCTGAAGGTCGTTTCACGGAGGAGGTCAACGTAAGAATTAATGCTGCGTGGATGAAGTGGCGAACAACGACAGGTGTCATGTGCGATCGCCAGATGAAAGACCACCTAAAATCGAAGATTTACTGCACTGTCATTCGTCCCGTGGCGCTTTATAGTACCGTATGTTGGACGATCACGAAGGAAGCAGAACGTCGGCTAAGTGTCATGGAGACCAAGATGCTTGGATGGACAGCTGGCATTACTAGGTTGGATCACATCCCCAGTCAAAGAATAAGGGAACGATTTGGTGTCGCGGCAATCAACAACAAAATGCGTGAGGGTCGTCTGCGATTGTATGGCCATGTACTACGGTCAGGAGTGGACACCATTGCAAAACAGGGCTACACATTAGAGGGCGCCGGGAAAAGACCATAGGGGCGACCGAGACAACGTTGGGCCGATACACTGCACAGAGATCTGAAAAGCGTCATCCTTCATCCGGACATGGCCCATGACCGAGTAAAATGGAGACAGCGGATTCGATTAGCGGACCCTGCCACGAGACGGGACAAACGCTAAACCAAAAGAAGAAGATTATTTGCATACATTCCCCTTTAAGGAGAGCGCTAAAGACACAAAATCCAGCTTTTGGTGGTGGCTCTTTTCTTCTTTTTATCTCTCCAAAAACCTTTCATCCGTTCAGTGTGTGCCTTCTTCTGACCATTTACGCCTATTTATTTTGGGTTGTGATCTAAATTCAAATTTCTGGTTTCTGAATTTTTATCTACTGCGGTCGTGAATGTCTTCTATGGTGATATGTAATTGTTGTAAGTCTTACATAGTTTCATTGTACCAAGAAGTAACCAATTTCGACGTAGAAATTATTTTGAATATTCTTTCAGTCTGTCTAGTGTCATTCATTCTGGCGATATGTGTAACGAACTTCACTCTGCGTTTTCTGATGAGTGTCGTGATAGGTTCAGTATTTCTGTATAATTCTTCTGTGGATCTTTTTTTGCCAGAAATTATCTCTGAAAACGGCGCCGTAAATTTTTCTCAGAATTTTCCTTTCTTGTTTTTCAATGTCTTTAATTTTGGCCATTATCATTACTATTAATGATAATAATAATAAATGCACCTAATTTTCTGGCTCAATGGCTCTTGAGTTCTTCTTATTCCAAGCGAATGCTTATTCTTAGCTAATGAAGCTCCCTCCGTGGCCGGCACGTTTTCCAGACATTTCCGCGATCGAAAATATTGTTACGTGTCACCCCCCTAGTGGCACTTTTGTTAACTGAATTACGGTGGGTAGGAAGCACAACTCCAATTACTGCTTTAAAGAAATAATTAACTTTATTGTGGCCAGAAATATACACTACTCAACAGCAAATAGCAATTATTACCTTACTCCAGTTTCCTCAAGTCGAGAATACTTCCCCTTTCACTTGTCAACAGACCACAGTTAATCCCTCGTAATGAGGTGGCCCCGTACGCTGGATGGAAATAGCTGCACTAGCTCTGTCACTCACTGTTTTGCAACTCACCACAATGACTTCTCTTCGCACTAAGTAAGCACACTCGCTCAAAACACAGTTCCTCTGTAGGAGTCTCACTTCCTCGCTCCACTAGGGGTTTCGCAAGTCCCCACACTTCTGTCGCTCAGAATAATCGCTCACACTAGCTCGTAAAACACAACAACCTTGTTTGACAGGTCGCACTTATATAGCAGGCCGGTGACTCAATAAATGCTTCTAGATCCATCCAGGGTTCACGGCTTCTCGAGGTTTCCATCGCTGGTCCAGTCACGAATATTCTGGACTATCCCTTTGTCCTAGTAGCCCTGTTGCATAAGGCGCACGCAATACAGGAGGCAGGGCACAGCCCAGCCCTGGGACAGTTGTGACTCATGCGGCGAGCGATGACACAAACTCACAGCCGTAACAATATATAAGATATGGCTCAGCGGTCTAGCTGTATGCCTCTCACCAAGGCGGTCCGGGTTCGATTCCCGGTCAATGCATGTGAGATTTTCGAAGTGAAATGCCATGTCCTGTGGTTCGGATTCCACGTTAAAAGGAGGTCCCGTGGCTCATAATCACAAGATTCACGGTCACGTAAAACTACAATCTTCCTTTTTCAATATATAAGATATGGGAACACAGCACTCATATCGCCAAACACCTTGGCTAATTACCAAATGTGGATTGTGGTATAACTTTCAGAGTTCATTCATCAGAGGAATGCCCTGAACCTTATTCAGTCCACGCCATGTATTATATAAGCTCCCGCTACACGTGGTAGCTTCCCACGATATTGATTTTCAGCAAATAACTCAGTGCTGTTTTGCAAATGTAATTAAGGATCTCTTGTTACATTAATAATATATTCATTTGCATAGCTTAAGTTTCTCATGGTGTTGTAATATTCATAAACAGCACTGTGTTGTTATTAGGAAAAGTTAAATCGCGAGAACCCTTACGCTTGTTGTTGTTGATTCATTTAGGGGATTGCAACATTGTGGTCATGTAGCTTTGGGTTCTTGGGTGTGAGTATGGAATCTGTCAGATAACCTATAGCAGTGTGGTCCAACCCGCGGCCCGCGGGCCGCATGCGGCCCTCCTGTTCATTTTTGTTGGCCCTTGCCCTTCTTACTGCCCTTCACTCTTCGACAGTTATAATCCGCGGCGTGCCTACTTTGATTTTCTCTTTCATTCAGTAATGTTACGAAGGAGCCAGGTGGGAAAGGAAAGATCCCGAAAAATACGCCAATAATCAGAATTGTCTTTCCACGATTACGTACGGCACGAGAAGCGGCTCTGTCTCCAGGCGACAACTGGTTGGCTGCCAGTGATTGGCTGCCGATAAGTTCGCAATTGTTCGTGTGCTGTGGCAGATTTCTGTATAAGAGGGAGCGCAGGGCTGTTCGAAGAGGGGTTGTTCGAGAGATATAGTACGACGAGAGTTTGTTGTCATTGTTGTTGCGAGAGCGGTACCTGATATGGCGGGACTTAATAGACGGCGTGTTGAAGATGAGAAACGACAATTTCAGTCAAAGTGGCAGGAAAGTTACTTTTTTGCTGAACACAGTGTGTTATCTGTTCTCAAGTCCTAGGTGTTTCGAAAGAGTATAACGTCAATAGACACTATACCAGCTTGCATAAATCAAACTACGATCAATACCAGAGAAAGACCAGAAGTTGTGTGTTTAATGATTTGAAGCTGAAACTATCAAGTCAGAAGAATATATTTCAGCAACCATCAAGCACTGCCGGTTTAGAGCTAGCTAAAAGTAAAACGTCTTTTAGGGATGGTGAGCTCATTAAGAGATGTGCTGTAAAAATGGCATCTTCAGTTGGAGATAATGGGATGGCTAGAATTTTTGAAACAATTTCCTTGTTTCATCAGACAGTTAGTAGAAGAATTAATGATATGGCTGGTGAAGTTTCAGGTTCTCTCAAGAGAATTTTACTCTCTAGCTCTAGATGAGAGCACAGATCTAGTTGACATCGGCAGCTCCTTATCTTTGTCAGAACAATAAACGAAGAATTTGAAATTCATGAAGAACTGTTGGAATGAAGTTCATTAGAAACCAGCAAAAAAGGTATTGACATATTCAACGCACAGTATGATGTCGTTTCTAAATATGGAGGTTTTGTGAAGTTCTCTGGCATTGCAACAGATGGAGCTAAAGCAATGGTTGGTCCTAACATTGGTTTAGTAGGACTGTGTAAAGAAAAAGGATTGATTTTTTTGTTTTTCCACTGCATTATCCACCAGGAGGCTCTCTGGAAAAAATATAAGGCTCAGTGAGGCAATGAAAACTGTTAAAAATACTGTAAACTTAATAAGGGGAGGCAATAAAGCCTGTAGACACAGAGCATTTATTGCACTCCTGGACAATTTGGAAGCTGAGTATGGTGACATTTCAGTGTACTGTGAAGTGTGTTGGCTATGTGCTGAAAATTGCTTGCAACATTTTTTTGGGTTGAGGAATAAAATTCTTGCTTTTCTCAAAAATGAAAACATTGGGCATGAGTATCAAGAGAAACTGGAAGAAATCCAGTTTTTAAATAATCTTGCTTCTCTGACAGATTTAACATCCCATCTAAATGTATTAAACCTGAAACGAGGCAGAAAACAAAATATCCCCCAGCTTTATGGACATATTGAGGGCTTCCACAAAAAACTTCATGTAATGGAAATTGCATTGGAGGCAAATAATATGGCACACTTCCCATCTTGTCAGCCGTCGAAAGAAGAAAAAGTGACGACAATTTTAGTATGTTTCGTGTTTTTTTTTTTTTTAGCGTATGACTTTTAGTGCCGGGAGTGTCCGAGGACATGTTCGGCTCGCCAGTTTTGTAGCTGCTTCGAGACGGTCACCCAATGGGTGAGCTACAAGTACCGTTGGGGAGGAAAGTGGGAATGTACAAGGACGAGGAGTTGGAAGGTAGCGGCTGTGGCCTATAGTTAGGGACCAGCCCCGGCATTTGCCTGGAAGGAAGATGGGAAACCACAGAAGACCATCTTCAAGGTTGCCGGCGGCGGGATTTGAACCTCCTCGCCTCCCGGATGTAAGCGACTGCCAGCAGACATGCCGTAACGACCACGGCTAACTCACCCGGTTTTCGTGAAATAATAATACATGATGATGATGATGATGATGATAATTGTTGTTTTAAGGGGCCTAACATCTAGGTTATCGGCCCTTATAAATAATAATAGATATCAAGAAAGAGTTCCAGAACAGATTCCAGGTTTTTGGCTCCCAAAAAAGCAAAACTTGCACTGTTCAACAACCCCATGGATATTGAAGTGAGTGAGGTGCCCTGCGACCTTCAAATGGAAATTTGTGATCTTCAGGCAGACCCATGCTACCAGAATAAAAAAGTGTGATGTCCCTGAAAATATCTGGAAACTGATTTCTAAAGAACGTTTTCCTAAACTGCTTAAATTCTCCCTGCAAGTGTTATCGCTGTTTGGCAGTACGTATGTGTGAGAAAGTGCTTTTTCTGTTCTCAAACAAATTAAATCATAAACGAGAAATCGAATTGAAAGTGCTTCACTGGAATCGAGCCTGAGACTTTGCCTTACTGAACTTACAGTGGACATTGACACACTTGTATCAGGAAAGCAGTGCCAATCATCACATTAATTTCTCGACTGTAAAATGAAGTGGCAGCCTATATTAAACCATTAATATTAAACTTATTTTAATACATTTTAATAAATGTTTTGAGTAAAATATGTAATACATTTTCTTCCTGGAATGTCTCTGGCCCCCACATTCCTATACTAAAGTTCGATTGGCCCTCGGGTAACTAAAGGTTGGACCACCCTGACCTATAGCATTGCGGTGGCCGTAGTATTGTATGTATTTGTAACTGGGAAATGGATTTGGAAGGAGGTGCTCGAAGCTTTAGGTTTGAAAACCATCCCGTCATTTGCCTGGAATACTGCAGAAGAAGAAAATTACGCAAAACCACGTATATGATGGCCAAGGTGTTTATCGAACATATATCTCGGTTGCAAACATGAATGGAATTAAAAATATAACGAACACTTTCTTAGTGATGGAGGAGATTCGTGTAAACTAAAATATTGGGCACATCACGTCATATTGTCTCACGTACGGTACCGATGTTGTAGGTTTCACAACTACTTTCACTGCCACGTGGTAGCTTCGCCAGGCAATCGTTTACAACTAAGAGTAAAATGTGACTTTTCAACTATGTATAAGTCTCATTCATGTCTGTAATTATATGGAAGCTACTGAGGTATTGGTAGTACTGAGTAATGACATACGAGGTACAGTTAGCTAGTGACTGTGCAAGTTTCTACTCATAAAGCCAGCAATGCTGCACTGAGGAATGCAATAACAAACTACCTCACTCCTCACCTTATCTAGTACGCCGCATTATAGTGCTGCCTTTGGTACTGGCCACATTAACCTACGGTGGTTCTATTTGAGGATCCAACCACCCTACCGGCTGACAACAAATCAGACCATACCAGAATCTTGAAATAATTTTAGAATACACCACTAGGGATTAGAATATTGACTGTAATATTTAGTCTGCATTTGGATTAATTCTTATTTTATTTATATCACCATACGGGTACCATCACACAAAGAATAACATGTGAAACAAGATCTGTAATTTTCAAATAAATTACAACAAATGCAATCCATTCAAATTCAGCACTGAGAAAATTAAAGAAATCATGAACCTAAGCAAATAATTATCAATAGTAAAATATAATCATCATGGGTTAATTGAATAAAATTATTAAAATAAGAAAGCAATAAGTAATAGTACGCCCACATCTCCTGACCACGGCAGTCTCGATATTCAACCATCTGAAACAATACCCACCATCCCCCGCGACCACCTACTGACACAGTGAAAGGTGCAGTAAGTAAGTGATTTAGTCCCAGCATTCCCCTGGTTATTCTAGATAAGAACATGGACAACTACAGTCAGGTCTCCTGATCCTCCTATTGTACGCAGCAGTATGTACTACGTGTCCTGGTAATAAATTTGTTCCTTTTCACACCGTAACAATTTTCTGATTATATGCATACCACAAAATGTTAAGTTTTGGAACGTACATATGTAAACATTACGTTTAGAATGATCTACACATGTAAACTTCTAAAATGAAATCGTTGAACAATCTGTCAGATTTTTGGAAATAATATCAATATTACAGTGCTGTTTTCCAATAATAAATAATGAGTTTTGGAATGTTCATAGGTTTCATCGAAAGCATCTATTAAAATAGCAGATGAAAATGTTGGCAGCACGTTTTCGATTTAAATGTTAGAAGTCAACTTTTAAAAATACTCTTATCATATTATGAATCATTTTGAATGTAGCACCTACGTATCAATGCCTTAATTAATCATTGGTTCAATTTTTTTCTGGACTACACCTCATGCACCTGTCATGAGCATTTCTTGAAGACCATTATATCTCTCTTTCTACAGTAATATGGAATGATGAGTTCGTTAGTGGCCCTTCTTTCGGCGTCTACTTCATCAGGCTGCTTCTGTGTGATTCGAAAGTGAATGGTTTGAGTTCTTTATCACTCCACTCGTGTAACACAATTAAGCCTGATTCACACTATCGGTACGGTCATGGCACAGTCTCGGTACATTCACAGTCCAGTCAGATATTATTTAACTGATTTCATAGGAACTGTACACACCAGCAGTCGTGGTACGGTCAGAGTACAATCACAGTACAGGCACGTGCAGGCAACGATCAATTCAGAGAATATTTGACCGGACCGTGATCGTGCTGTCCCGTGACTAGCCTGGCAGTGTGAACATACCACACGTAAAAGCAACGTGCAAGCAACAAACAGAGCACGCGTTTTTCAGCTCCTACCCAAGGGCTCACATCTAGTGGGACGTGGGTTGGTGACCACGGGAGCCCAGCTGAGTCCGACCTTGCTTCAACTCACTTGTGCCGGGCTCATCTCCGCCTTCTGTCCTGTCGACCTCTCTTGGTCAACTCTTGTACTCTTCCGACCCCGACGGCCTAGGCTCTTCCTTTCCCGCCTTTATTGGCCCTTCTCTCATATTTCCCGATCCCTCCTTCTTCTAGAGATCAGCCTTCTTTTTCTTTTCATTATATTTCCTTTTCTCTTTAAGATTCCCGCCCTGTTTTTATGACTTGCCTCCCCGTGTATTTTGAATCTCCCCACACTTTTGTAAGCATTTTCAATCTACATTGCATTTTGTAGGTATTTTCGATCTAAATTCTATTTTGTAAGTATTTTCAATCTTAATTGCATTTTGTAAGTACAGTATTTTGAATCGCGGTCTTCCACATATGGTATTTTCAATCTACCATACATTTTGTAAGCATTTGCAATTTCAATTGCATTTTTGTAAGTATTTTGAGTTTCAATTGCATTTTGAGAGTATTTCGAATCTAGCCTACATTGTGTTTTGTAAGTATTTTGAACCTTAATTACATTTTGAGCGTACTTCTTAAATCTAAATTACTTTTGTGAGTATTTTCCTTCTAAATTACCTGTTGTAAGTTTTTCCACTCTCCATTTTGTGAGCCATTTCAATCTGAGTTCCATTTTGTAAGTATTTTCAGTCCAGCTAAATTTTCGTTATGGTTTCCATTTCATTGTCATTTTCGCTATCACCCAGACTATTAGGAGCCGATAACCCAGATGTTAGGCCCCTTAAAACAAGCATTATCGCAATCGAGTTAATTGCTAACTCTTTCGTAGAGAAAACACCAGACATTGTGACCTGCGCGCGGGTCTGATCTCAACTGTTCACTGATCAAGACTGGAGCTTCCCCGTTGTAGTGTGGATACTGCTGCCCTGTGACCGGATCGTGACTGTACCGATAGTGTGATTCAAGCCTTAACCTTTAACCTCATGCATCAATTTTTGTGACGCAAGCACACAGGTTGAGAGATTTTCAGACCAGATTTTATTTGGTTGCAATTTAATATAGTTTCACATTAATCAGTATAAGAAATGACTTTCTGGACATTAGAGTAAGGGTGTATTTATTTATTTATTTATTTATTTATTTATTTATTTATTTATTTATTTGCCTGACGCATAATGCAGCCAGATTTACGGTTATCCTGCAAAGGACACGTGCAAATTGGTTTCCAGGAATGTAGCCCTTAGTGGATAATACAATAGGATAGGATGGTACAGACCATACAAAGCAAGGATTTAAGTGGTCATACTGTAGCAAAAGGCGTAAAAAGCCGTATGGGTAAGATCTCCTACATACATGGTGAAATTTTTATCAACATTAAAATTGGCTGATTTTGAATAAGAGCACAGGGGAAATAAGAGTTTGGAAGGTAGGCCTACCTGGAAGGACAGGGCGCTGAAAAAATAGGCTTGTGTGTTGGTTTGTACAGGAAATTCAATTATGAAGGGTGGATTTTACCCCAGAGTGTGCGTTTGAGAGTTATTGAAAGTGACTGGGGGTATATGAGAGATCTGCTCAAGTACATCTTAGTTAATAGCAAAGTCTAGGAGTCACCCTCGTCTCTTCCAAGCCCAAATTGCCCTCTTGTGTATTAAAGGAAGTTTACGATCAGCTTTACTTGCTCGTAAAGTTACTATAAGCCTAGATATAATCAGAGAGGCTTTTGTTTAGAAAAACTGTAAAGCAGCAGTGATGTGAAGCCAAGCATGTTCCATGAAAGCAGTTTCACATGAGTAATGATACACTGAGTGACTGGTCTGGCGCAAAATACTAACTGAATCAACAAGATCAAACTTATTGTGGTAGCGTTTCGTTCACCAATTCTTAAAGATTCGTACAATGTTCTTTCATTAATAAAGCGAAAACGAATGATTTTGGGACATATGTGTATATGAACTTTTTTTTCTTGTAAGGAACCAATCCCCAAAGTTTGTAAAAGTATTTTTGAAACACCCTGTATAAAAAGCTAATGTGCATATTTGACGAAACTCAAGTTCTTAAACCAGAGGGAGTTAGAAGGTGCGGTTTGTGCCAAAAGTCAACGGAAATATATATATATATATATATATATATATTTGTTTAAAAAGTGGGTTCAAACAAATAAACAAAACAATAGCCCCTGGAGCAACTGTGTCACGTCCAGCCCGCATAAAACTATTGCCGGGCGGGTGGTATCTACACAAGGGGCGTACACAAGTAACAGATTGCACATTCACTAAAAACAGAATTACCTGCAGTAGTGACGAATTGCAATCCGATTTCAAAAATATCGACAAGTGCGTTTATATAAGGTGCGTTCAAAAAGTTACGAGCCGGGGGCATAATTACAGAAACCAGTACCTGTATGTTAGAAGTACTGTATTGGCCCTGGCTGTTGAGGCACTTGTCCCACTGTGACACGAGGCAGTGAATGGCTGTCTCATAAAATTCCCTGGGCTGCGATGTGAACCAGTTCCGCACGTACAGCTGGACGTCGGCGTCCGAGGTGAATCGTTGGCCCCGCAGAGCCCTTTTCAGGGGACCAAACATGGTGTAATCACAGGGAGAGAGGTCTGGACTGTGGCCGAGAACCTCCAATTTGAATTTTTGCAGGAGTGCCGCGGCTGTGTTGGCCGTATGAGGTCGTGCATTGTCGTGGAGCGACCATGGCGGCTATGACGTTCACTGTTACTCGGCGGTCCTGGGTAATGAGTGCATCAACCAGCTGGACGTTGTCGTCGGTAATGCAGGGGGGTGCCCCAGACTGGGCATCATCGGCTAATGACACCCGTCCTTCCCTGAAGTGCTTGTGCCAAGCCTTGACCCTTGCAAGGGACATGCAGTGTGACATTCGGCGATGTATGTCCCTTCCCCCCTAATCCTTCCGCTGTCAGAAACCGAACAACACCTCTTTGCTCTTTGGTTGACGCCTCCATGTCACTGTTTTCAAAGCGACTGGCAGCGTTGGACGACTGATGCATGCTGCTGCTTGCTTTGTATCGTCACGTGACGTGCACGCGTGCCCTCTAGTGACGGGCTGTGACCTTCCACGCTCTGGTTGGAACCACGCCTCCTTACACACGCCACGATTAGCCGATGTAGTCACCGGTTTGCGCATTCCAGCCTCCGGCTCGTTACTTTTTGAACGCACATTATACAAAGCAATCTTGTCATTTCTTTCAGGTTTAGTGAACAACAGCCATTACAATTCGGGTACAATCGTGTTGACCAACTGAAAATCATTTAGATTTCATTTCTTCTTCTTCTCTCGAATCGGCCTAGTTATGACCACGTTTATTCAACTGGAGGGTCTTGATCTTCGCCCAGTATTGACTCAATTTCTGCCAGTGTAACTCCTTTCTTTCAGTAGTCCAGGGGTTACCTTTCTTCCGAGGTTTCTCCTGAAAACCATGGACTTCTTTCAAAGCACTCGTCACAGGCTGTCTGTCGTGCAGATCTGATATTCCCAGTTCGTTAATATCCTTCTCAGTTTCCGTCAACCACGCGGTACGAACCTTCTTATTGTGCCAGAAACTGAGTAAACGTTTGGTCAATCTTGTGGAAGGTAATGTCGCGATATGGCCATAAAAGACTGTTCTCTTTTTTCTCGCACAATCAGATAGTTTCTCTATTTGTTCGTAGAGCTCGGAGTTATGTCGCCTACTAAATTCTTCATCTACCTTTACAGGATCCAGGATCTTCCGGAGAATTCTCCTCTCTCTAATTTCCATCTTCTCCATCAGACCCCTTTGGTTTAAAGAAAGACACTCCATGGCATAAAAGGCTTCTGGCCTTATGACTGACTTTAATGTTTCAATTTCAATATTAGTGCATGTATTTGTATTTCAAGTTAGTATTGGGAATGAGGCGGCCGTGGTCTAACGTTAGGAACCTACCCGGCATTTGCCTTGAGCAAAAGTGGGACACCACGAGAAGCCACTTCCTGGATGACAGAGTTGGTGATCAAACCCATCCCATCACACTTTAACCTCACAAGGAAACCCTCAGAGCAGAACTAAATTTCTTGGCTGAATCTAGACTCAAACCCGGACCCGGATCGTATGGCCTCGGGTGGTGGGCGCAAGCTTTGTTATTTGAAACCCAGAGGGCAGCTTGCATGTCGCATTTTGTTGTACTTGGAGCGCTATGAAAGTCAAGGAGGTTAGAAATCTAAGCTCCTTGAGACTATACCGCTTTCTAGTAGATAAAGGAGGAACTCTTTTGTGTTGGCGGAAAATCCCGAGATTAATTTGGCTATTATGAACACGGTCTACTGAATTCAAATGGCATATAAGGCTTCTGGCCTTATGAGTGACTTCTAATGTTTCAATTTCAAGTTACATTTCATTTATTATAAATAGTATTATTATTGTTAATATCATCCAGAAATGAAACAACAAATAAGTCACATTTACGCTCGTCATCACCCCCAGTTCCTAGGTACCTGTTACAGTGCACAGCTGTATGAGTCTGCCTGCTATTACGGTCTGAGCTGTGCTAGCGGATATTGAATGGAGATATGTAGTAATACATTTGTTTTGCCAGCATATATGAGCCATGTAGGACAATTTGTTTCAGTGGATCGTGAACCTGTCATAAAGAACGATGCGAGCTGTGAACTAACTACTAACGCTGGCCAGCACATGAGACACTGGCACACACCTGCCATTAGTTCTAATAATTGTTTGAAAAGAAACACAGGCGGGCAATTCTCATTATTTATTTCCTAAATTTATTATTTTTCCTACCGTCGCAAGAGCGGTGAGTGGAGCTGAACACACTTTATCCGTGATACAACTGGGGATGGTGACAGGCCGATCTCCCAGACGTCCGCTAAATTAGATCTAATTTAGGAAATGTCAGGATGGGATTTTGGAGGGAAAGAAAGGTTGGTGGCCGTGTACCTGTTGAAAGGAACCATCCCAGTATTTGCCTGGTATTGAAAATGGGAAACCAGTAAAACCATTTTCAGGATGGCAGAGTTGGGATTTGAACCCACGCTCTCCAGATGCCAGCGAGGCACGATCGTCGCTGCTCCTACAAACTTACCGTACGTAAATATTCCCTTCCTAACATCTACACCATTGACAAAGTGCACTGATCCACTACATATCCTCCACGTGTGTCTGCTTTTTATGTCATCAAGAAGTGAGGCCCAATTCCAGCATATCTTGGAAGATGTCCATATACGACTTATTTGTCTTTCAAATGGACAGCGTTTCTCCGGATTTAGTTAGAGGGCTGTTCTTAATACATCATTAACATTACTTCTCATGACATGACAATAACCTACTGATGTAGCAGCTAACATTCTTGGCTTTCACACAGATTCCCGGCTCTGCCAAGAAACCCAATTCTGGTCTGAGGACTGGAACGCGGTACACTCATCAGTCTCGTGAAGCAAAACTACAAAGAAGTGGACGATTCCTGTCTCAGCCACCATGGAAGTGGTTTTCCGTGGTTTGCCCCTTCTATTCGAGGCAAATGCCAGGATGCTTCCTAATCCTTACCCAGAATCACTAATACCCACATTACCACAGACTCATCAATAACACAGGTTATCAGACAAAGTATACACTAGCACGTACACTTGAAAAATGAGACGATTCTGCACGACACGATCATGATTCACTACCATCTATTAAGTTACGGTATAGGCTAAATCACCTTAAGGAAAGGTGTCTAAAGCGTATATTTCTTTCCCCTCAAAGCTACATCAAATTAGCAAGTTTTCAGTAATGATTGAGTGAAGTATGGCTCCTTCGTCTTTAGTTATCCTGGCTTTAACCAATCAGCTATTTCTTAGCGGCCAAGTCTGTGATTAAAGCCAGTTTGCATTCCTGGGATTTTTCACCTTGAAACACGAGCATGTGATCAAGCGCTTATTGGAATTTCTCTGATCGTGCTATTGGCACATAGCTCATGCAAACTTTGGACAGCTTTGATACCAACACTGCAGCATTCGCCAATAAATTATCCAACGCTCAGCATGTATACGTCTGCCTCAAAGATTAATCCTCGGCCCTCTTTTAGTTTTGTTGTATACTTTTGATATATTTACAATTTTTCAACCATCTCAAACATCATAGGTTTGATTACGAAATTAAAGCCTAAGTACATTTTCCTACAACACATATCCCCACAGTTATTCAAAATTTGAATGGTGACATAGGAAGACCACTAAACTGGGCGGCAGATCACAGTCTATTACTTAATACTTCCAAAACAGAGCTGATTCTGATTGGTCATTCTTGATTCCATAACTCCGTCGACATGAGGAATGTACCGCCAACGGTAATCAATGGTGCAGTTATTCCCCACAAACAAACAGTTAGCCACTTGGGGCTTCAAATGGACAGCACACTTTCTTGGACACAACAATACATGTGGAGAATGAGTGAAAAGGAGCACAGGGAAACACACAGCTTACTAACATAACGCCATCTTATTTAACTCCAAAGAACTTATGTACAGATATGAACACTTTACACAATATACACAAAGTACAACACACACAAAGATATGTCAGTCCTTCACATCCTCCCCACCCTGGTCGACCTCTAGAGGTATGACCAGCTGAATTGGACGCGTTATCCGGTTCCTGTCTGGCGTGCGAAGGATGACGGTCCTGAGTATTCCGTCTCGTCCAGGTCGTAGTTCCTCGATTACGCCTCTGCCCCATACGTGGCGAGGACGGTTGTCTTCTTGCAGCAGGACCAGGTCACCTACCCGGAAGTTCGGGGTTTTGCCGCATGTCTGTCGTACGTGGTGATGGTTGCGTAGTTCCAGAAGATATTCCTTCATCCAGCGTTTCCGGAAATCTTCTGCCGCTTGTTGCTGGAGCCTGTATTCCCTTTTCAAGTCCTTCTTAATAGCAGGCTCAGGTCCTGTAGGGATTGTCGTCAGCTTGTCGCCGTGGATGAAATGGCTTGGAGTCAAGGCTGTAGTTCCTTCATCCTGAAGGAGAGGACGGGAATTTATGGCGGCTTCAATGCTAACGAGAATGGTGTACAGGGTTTCCTCATTCACTTGCCGCCGGCCTAAAACTTTGCGCAAGCAGCGTTTCGTAGTGCCGACCATTCGTTCCCACCATCCTCCCCACCAAGCCGCCCGTGGTGCAATGAATTTCCAGCGGATGCCATTTGTGGAAAGGTAGCTCGATGCGTCGTGGTCGTGGAAGATCACAGAAAGCTCTCTAAGTTCTCTATGAGCTGCGTGAAAAGTGGTGGCATTGTCGGAATATATGGTATGAGGTAGGCCTCGGTGGCTGACGAATCTTTGGAAGGCCATCAGAAACTTATTTACTGTCATATCCGACGCTAGCTCCAAGTGGACAGCTCTGGTAGTAGCACATGTAAGCAAAAGGATGTAACTTTTGCGAACGGTGTTATCGTGGCGGACGTATAGTAGCCCCGCAAAATCGAGTCCTGTTACAGTGAACGGTGTGGAGTATCGTACACGATCGGTCGGTAATGGAGCTTCGTTCTCCTGTCCAGGAGGGTTTCGTGATAACTTACAAGGCAGACACGAATTCAATACCTTCCTAATGCTTTGCCTTGCTCGTAGAATCCAAAATTGGCTTCGCAGCTCGGAGAGCACAATCCGTGATCCCAAGTGGTGCAGTCTGATATGGGTATGGCGGATTAGAAGACAAGTGAAGGGATGTCCGCTGTCTAAAATTATTGGGTGTTCTTCGTCGTCATACGACATCGTTGTGAAGTGAAGGCGGCCACCAAGGCGGATCAATGTGTCTTGCAGGAACGGTTGAAAAGGGGCGATCTTCGATGTTTTGGGGATGGGCGTGTTGTGCAACAAAGCTTCGTATTCTGTTCCGAAGGTCTCTCGTTGTACAGAAGCTATCAAATATCGCCGACTTGCTTCGAGTTCCAACACTGTCAAGTCACCAGTTTGCTTATCCGCTGACCGAAGGTTCTTAATGAACCGGAGGATCCAAGCTGTAGTCCGAAGTAATTTGTTGTAGGTGCTGAATCTTGCGAAGTCACAGAGTGCTTCATGTGTGGTAACAACAAGGGCCTGACAGGGTTTCTTCTTAGCCTCTGGAAGTGTTAGATGTTCGGTGCTGTATTTGGGAGGCCAACTTCTTGGAGGATCCCTCAACCAGGCCGGCCCGTGCCACCAAATATCTGCTGATTTTAGATCTTCTGCTTTTAGTCCTCGTGATAAAAGATCTGCAGGGTTATCCGTTCCTGGACAATGGAACCATTGTGATGGTGAAGTGCAGCCGGTGATTTCTGTAACACGATTGCAGATGAAAGTTTTCCAGCGGTTCGGGTCGTTTTGTATCCAGCCTAGAGTGATAGCTGAATCTGTCCACAGCATTGCTTTACTGATGTCACAGGATGTAGCACGGCAGAAGTAACGAAGAAGTCTTGTGCCCACGAGTGCAGCGAGTAATTCCAAACGTGGTAGCGTGACCTTCTTTATAGGGGCCAGTCTAGCTTTGCTACATACTAACTGAACGGTAGTGGTATCGTGAGCGTGAGATCGAAGGTATACAGCAGCACCATATGCCCGTTCGGAAGCGTCACAGAATACGTGTAGAGAATAGTTGTCCAAGTCTTTGTTGAGAGCACCTATCCATCGTGGGGTGTGAATGTCCGACACGTATTGAAGATTTGAACACCAAACTAACCACTCGTGCCCAATATCAGAAGGTAAAGTCTCGTGCCATGATATACCTCTGGTCCACGTTTCTTGAAACAACATCTTTCCAATTATTGTCACCGGAGAGAACAGTCCGAGAGGATCGTATAGTCGTGATGTTATCTGAAGAACGTGGCGTTTTGTGGCAGTGTCATCTGGAGACATCTTGTAGTCATCGATAGCTGAAAGATGCAGTGTGTCATGGCCCGTGTTCCAGTTGATTCCCAAGATCTGTGTAACCTCTTGAATGGGTAGATTTTGATTTTGCCACTCGTTTTGCAGTGTGATTGAATTCGTGGCCCACTTCGACATAGGCATGTTGATAATACTCATCAAATCCGTGAGCTGAGAGTATATTGTTTGGAGTTCCTCAACGTCGTTGGTAGATGCTGCAAAATCGTCCATGTACATGTGCTGGTCCACGAGGCTAGCAGCAACTGCGTAGTCATCAATGTGCCTCGTAGCCAATTCTCGCAGGGTAGCTGACAAGAGGAAAGGGCTACTGGTTAGTCCGAAAGGTAATCGGGTGAAGCGGTAGGTGACCACTTCGTCGGTGACTTGGTATTGGCCGTTTTCGTCCTTGATTACTCGAAACCAAAAGAACCGTGTTAGATCCCTGTCGCTGGAGTCAAGTGAGAGCTGCAGAAAGGCTTGCTTTATATCTCCAAGAATAGCATATTGGTACAATCTAAACCGAAGCAGGATACTCATTACGTCGGGGAAAAGAGTAGGTCCGATTTCTAGGACGTCATTCAGCGATAGAGATCCATTTTCATGAGACGAAGCGTCGAATACAACGCGCCACTTAGTTACGTTCTGTTTCGTCTTCTTGACTGCATGATGTTGTAGATAGTACACAGAAGTTGCTCGGTTGTCTGGGTTCAACATCTCTACTTGGCCTTGGATGATGTAGTCGAGCATTCTTTCGTTGTACATGGCGTTATAGTCTCTATTTCGTTGCAGTTTCTTCGTCAAGGCTTGGAATCGTCTCTCAGCGTTAGTGCGATTATCCGATGCAAATTCCTGGTTTTTCTTTGGCAAAGAAACAACTCTCCGTCCATCTTGAATGCAGTGAGATTCATGAAAGTTTTTGAGGATATCGAGATCCTTGGAGCTCATCGTGTGGGATCTTGATTCTTCTTCCTTGATTCCAATTGCTTCAAGGTTCCAGAAGTTACGGACTTGGTGCTCGAGAAGTGAAGGGTCATCCTGCAGTGTTACTTTGTTAACGGTTAGCTGGTTGACGGTGACTCCGGATCTATTGCCACTGAGTACCCATCCGAAAAGTGAAGGAATGAGTACCAAAGACGGAGATATGCGAACAGATTGTGTGTCCTTGATCAACTTCCAGTAGTGATCTCCTCCAACTAGAAGTTCAATTGGGAGATCGTCATCCTTAGGGTCAGCTAGTATTAACTTGCGTACTGACATCAGGGAAGAGACGTCTTGTGGCACTGTAGGGTGCATTGAGTAAGTGTTTGCACTTTCGAGTGCGGTGATGCCTATTGACGCGTTTGTCTGGGTGCCCTGTAACTGGAAACTAACCAGACGACGCTTTTGAGGGATAGTTGTGTCAGATTCGAACGCTGCTATAGATATGTATCGTTCCGTGACAGTAGGAAGCTCCAATATGTCTACAAGAGACTTGCTTATGAATGTAGACTGGCTGCCTCCATCGAAGATGCAACGAGTCGTTTTACTTAAGCCAGCTGGTCCAACAATTCGAATACGCGCAGTTTGTAAGTGAGTATAGTCAGGAGTCTGAGAGTGGATTTTGTTGACTGAAGTGGAGGTTACATCATTGCTTGAGCAAATGGAGTAGTGATGGGGCTGCTTACATTTTGAACAAGATGCTCTCCCCCGTCTACTGCAATTCTTCGAATTATGCCCTCGATTCAGGCAGAGGAAACAGCGATTATTTGTTTTTAGCTTCTCAATTCGGTCATGAACAGTTTTCACCTTCCTACAATCTTGCGCCCAGTGGCCTCGTTGGTCGCAAAATGCACAGAATGGTTCTGTTTGCTTCTTTGTTTGCTGCAATGGTTTTTTAAACTTAGCGTTTAATTGAAATGCGGCTGTCGTTGGGACGAGACTGGTTGAAAGCACTGGGTCACCTCTGATCTTCAGGGTGACTAGCGCTCCATCGACTTCTTCACCAAGAAATTCCATCAGTTTCAGAATGTCTCCTTCCGATATATTATTCCGTTTGGTGTGTATTATCCAGCGTCTACAGATATCGTCAGGGAAGGTTCGGAGTATCTTGGGAGCAAGTACCCGCCCATATGCGTTTACATCTTCGCCTAGGGCCTGTAATGCCTGGATACGGCGGTTGCATTCAATGTATGTCGTGTTTAGCGATTCCGGACAAACAGTGTTGATAGGTCGGATATCTTCTAGATAATCGATATGCGCCTGTATTATCCGATTCCGATCTCCGTATTTGGCCTTTAAAATTTTCTTAGTGTCCTCGTAGGTAGAAGCAGTCACGGCAATTCCGTCAACCAGATGTTTCGGTTCACCTTCGAGATACCCGCGTAAAAAGACATGTTTATGTATTGTCGATAGTGACTTGTCTTTGTCAATGGATGCTTCAAATTGTTCCCAAAATCTCATCCAGCTTTCGATATTGCCGGAGAATGGTTCCAGTTTCACTGGCGGTAATTTAACTGAATGGATGAACGTTGAAATGGGAGTGATGGGACTCTCGTTTATGGTCATGTTTGAGGTAGCAGAAGAAAGTTTAATTTCTGCCCCTCGTGTGGCTTTCTGTAAAACACGTTTTGCTTTATCTATGTATTCTTCACAACTTTGAATATCGGTGTTGTATTCTGTGTCTGGAAGAAGATCGTGAATTGAGTCATCTAATTTGATTAGCCGAGTTAACGTTTCCTGAAGTCGCTCTCCATAATGCTTGTAGTCTTCAATACTTGTGTTTTCAGTAAAACTGTCAATGGTGTTTAGAAACCGTGTCACATTGTTTCTCTCTCTTGTTCGACTTCTTTTCAATTTGTGTAGTCGTGCTGCAAGGTCCTCTTGGGTTGCCATAATGAGGGGGCAATAAATCTTAGGATTAGCTGAGAGTCAGGTAGCCTCCCGTCTTGGAGTGTAGGAATGTCTCTCAGTGTAGATATTAGTTTCTTTGGCAGAGTGCGTGTTTAGTCAAGACTCCAAAGATGGCTAACAGAATGCGCTAGTGGGGTAGTTGAACGTGACAAATTTATAGTTCGGGAAGTAACTGACAGGTGCGCACGCGCTGTGCAGAGGTGCATGCAGTTCCAATGATTGCAGATAGATCACGCTACCAGTTATGTCAGTAACGTACTGTACAATTATTGGTATTTCTTGAAGTAATTAAAGTAGATCTCATGCAGGTTATAATCACGTGTACTGGAAAATACTCAGATGAAAGATATTTCTGGTGGCGTTGAGCGAGGATAAGTGGTGTCCTTTTCTCGCTGACGAATAGAAATTGCAGGGTGCAAGCTTAATTGTTTACAATAAGGAGTTCCCTGTTGCTCCGATAGATGGCAGATGCGTCACTTCTGGGATCGCATTTAATGAAATTAGCCTATCTGTAGGTTTCAAACGTATTTCCCAGCTGATGTAGAGCATGCATTACTAAAAGGATGTCAATTTGTGATGGTTTGACTTATCTGAAGTGGATTAGTTGGCAATGAGAACTCCTGTAGCGTCTTGTCGTTGATAGCGTGGCGTGCTTTAAGCTGACGTGATGTCTTCTCGGTAGTGTATAACGTTCTCGGCGTCGAGTGTCCTTCCGTAGTGTAGAAGGCGACAAAGAAGCATTAGCACTGTTCACTAACACTAGTAAATACACGTGTCACTGGTTTTGTACGAGTTTTCGGCACCATAATGTGGAGAATGAGTGAAAAGGAGCACAGGGAAACACACAGCTTACTAACATAACGCCATCTTATTTAACTCCAAAGAACTTATGTACAGATATGATCACTTTACACAATATACACAAAGTACAACACACACAAAGATATGTCAGTCCTTCACAATACATAAAGCCGTCTCGATTATTGACCAACAGCGGCGTAACATTTCACACATACCGATAACCATAAGAATAATGTTGGTCTATCCTGTCTTAGAGTACTGCTCTGTAGTATATAATGATCTTTCAGACACCCTGAAAACAAAAATTCAACGTACTCAAAATTACTGAGTTAAGATTCATTCTTGACGTTCGTGAAGAGGACCATATTATAACTCCACAATACATTCAGCTGCAGTGAGTTAAACTAAATGAAAGCAGATTGTTGGCAATAGAATTAAAGACCGACCGTAAATATTCTTAACACAAATCCACATCATATCTTTACGACGGATTCTATCGTATGGAAACAGCTCATGGCCGAAGCAACAGATTTACCGAGTTCACAATGAAGATATCTCACCGTCGCACCTCTAAATACAATAAATCGTTTATTTGTAGTCCATCCCACACCATTCATTTCTGTACAATATATACACACGACCAACCTATATCCCCCAAGAGCAGAAGCTTCTTGTATGCTGATGACCTTGCTCTAGCCACCCAGAGCACAGATTTTGAATCAGTGGAGAGCACCCTTATGAATGCTCTAAAATATATTTCCAGATACTACAACAGAAGCCAGCTTAAACCAAACCACTCAAAGACACAAGTGTGTGCAATTGATATGAGAAACAGGGAAGCTAAAGTAATCGTAAGTTAAAGATAGTGTGGTCAGGAGTCAAACTGGAACACTGTGAGATCCCAACATGTCGAGGAGTGACACTAATCTTGATAGATCTCATACTTTCAAGAAGCACTGCATGAACTGCAATTCGAATGTTTCCACCAGGAACAACCTTCTAAGGAAACTAGCCGAATCACAGTGGGGTAGTCAACCTGTAACGATCCGAACCTCTGCAATGGTTATATGCTTTCCTGTATGGTATCATTCAACAAATACCAAAGAGGTGGATGTAGCTCTCAACGACACCTGCCTAATTTTAACAGGTTGCTTTATAATCCACTCCAGTTGAATGGCTTTACCACCCCTCAGGAATAGCGCCACCATCTGTTCAAAGAGAAATAGCTGCGAACAAGGAAAGAAGACAGTGGAGCAGGAAATATCCCATCCTCTGTGTGGGCATGAACCGCTCCCGCAACGACTGAAGTCAAGGGAGAGTTTTTAGAACCACTGCTGAAATATCTAGGTTGCAACTGTGGAGGG
Source organism: Meconema thalassinum (assembly GCA_946902985.2). Taxonomy (NCBI): domain Eukaryota; kingdom Metazoa; phylum Arthropoda; class Insecta; order Orthoptera; family Tettigoniidae; genus Meconema; species Meconema thalassinum. The sequence goes on along the minus strand of OX336394.1, from coordinate 207,157,605 downwards.
ATACGACCTACCTTCGCCCTGGTTGGAAAAGAGTCTCTGAATCCTTACCTCCTGGCTATGACTAGGAATGGACGACTTGGAAGTCAAATAGTCAGGATGACTAAAGGTGAAGGAGTCATACTTCACTCAATCATTTCTGAAAAATTTGAAGGGGGGGAGTACGCTTTAGACGTCTATCCTTAAGGAGACATAGCCTATAACTTAATAGATGCTAGTGAATCATAAGAATGTCGCTACTGAATAAACTGAGATTTGGAGTTGGCAGAGCAAATGCTAATTTTGCAAGATGGGGCTACACTGATCAAGATAATATTCACTGGAGAAGACCAGACTGTTCAACATATGATTCAATGTCGACAATGTCCAGCCTTCTGTACAGAAGATCATCTTCATCAAGGAACAGAAAAAGCATTGGAAAAGCATTGGGAAAAAATAATAGATCTGTCGTTTACTATGGATGCACTGAAAATGGCTTCAAACACCATAATAATATAACTGTGTATAATATGTATATTTCTGATACGAGAGTAATAATAAAATAATAACACTGTTACGGCTGTGAGTTTGTGTCATCGCTCGCCGCATGAGTCACAACTGCCCCAGGGCTGGGCTGTGCCCTGCCTCGTGTATTGCGTGCGCCTTATGCAACAGGGCTACTAGGACAAGGGGATGGTCCAGAATATTCGTGACCCAGCCAGTGAAGGAAATCTCTAGAAGCCGTGTGTCCTGGACGATTCTAGAATTCATTGAGTCACCAGCCTGCTATACAAGGTGTTACAAACAGGTACGGCCAAACTTTCAGGAAACATTCCTCGCACACAAAGAAAGAAAATATGATATGTGGACATGTGTCCGGAAACGCTTAATTTCCATGTTAGAGCTCATTTTATTACTTCTCTTCAAATCACATTAATCATGGAATGGAAACACACAGCAACAGAACGTACCAGCGTGACTTCAAACACTTTGTTACAGGAAATGTTCAAAATGTCCTCCGTTAGCGAGATTACATGCATCCACCCTCCGTCGCATATAATCCCTGATGCGCTGATGCAGCCCTGGAGAATGGCGTATTGTATCACAGCCGTCCACAATACGAGCACGAAGAGTCTCTACATTTGGTACCGGGGTTGCGTAGACAAGAGCTTTCAAATGCCCCCATAAATGAAAGTCAAGAGTGTTGAGGTCAGGAGAGCGTGGAGGCCATGGAATTGGTCCACCTCTACCAATCCATCGGTCACCGAATCTGTTGTTGAGAAGCGTACGAACACTTCGACTGAAATGTGCAGGAGCTCCATCGTGCATGAACCACATGTTGTGTCGTACTTGTAAAGGCACATGTTCTAGCAGCACAGGTAGAGTATCCCGTATGAAATCATGATAACGTGCTCCATTGAGCGTAGGTGGAAGAACATGGGGCCCAATCAAGACATCACCAACAATTCCTGCCCAAACGTTCACAGAAAATCTGTGTTGATGACGTGATTGCACAATTGCGTGCGGATTCTCGTCAGCCCACACATGTTGATTGTGAAAATTTACAATTTGATCACGTTGGAATGACGCCTCATCCGTAAAGAGAACATTTGCACTGAAATGAGGATTGACACATTGTTGGATGAACCATTCGCAGAAGTGTACCGTGGAGGCCAATCAGCTGCTGATAGTGCCTGCACACGCTGTACATGGTACGGGAACAACAGGTTCTCCCATAGCACTCTCCATACAGTGACGTGATCAACGTTACCTTGTACAGCAGCAACTTCTCTGACGCTGACATGAGGGTTATCGTCAACTGCACGAAGAATTGCCTCGTCCATTGCAGGTGTCCTCGTCGTTCTAGGTCTTCCCCAGTCGCGAGTCATAGGCTGGAATGTTCCGTGCTCCCTAAGACGCCGATCAATTGCTTCGAACGTCTTCCTGTCGGGACACCTTCGTTCTGGAAATCTGTCTCGATACAAACGTACCGCGCCACGGCTATTGCCTCGTGCTAATCCATACATCAAATGGGCATCTGCCAACTCCGCATTTGTAAACATTGCACTGACTGCAAAACCACGTTCGTGATGAACACTAACCAGTTGATGCTACGTACTTTTGTGCTTGATGGTCGTACTGTAGAGCAATGAGTCGCATGTCAACACAAGCACTGACGTCAACATTACCTTCCTTCAAATGGGCCAACTGGTGGTGAATCGAGGAAGTACAGTACATACTAACGAAACTAAAATGAGCTCTAACATTACGTCAACATTACCTTCCTTCAAATGGGCCAACTGGCGGTGAATCGAGGAAGTACAGTAGCCTACATACTAACGAAACTAAAATGAGCTCTAACATGGAAATTAGGCGTTTCCGGACACATGTCCACATAACATATTTTATTTCTTTGTGTGTGAGGAATGTTTCCTGAAAGTTTGGCCGTACCTTTTTGTAACACCCTGTATAAGCGGCGTCAAAGTGAGGGGACGGAGCTTTCTGTGGGTGTGTGTTTCTGAGCTAGTGAGTGTTTTCCTGAGCGACAGAAGTGTGGTGATGAAGTGCCGTGCGAGTTACGAAATCCAGTGACATTGTTTCTCCCAGCTTGTGAACAGCCTGCAGCAAGCTATCGTAAGTAACTGGAGTTGGGGTACATAAGGGAGAGGAGCCGGTAGTTTCTGTCAAGGCCACCGTACTCATTAAGACGGTTTAACTTCTGTGGTTTGTTGACAAGTGAAAGGGCCAAGAGCGCTCAAGGAAGAGACTTGAGGAAACTGGAGTAAGGTTCCAATTGCTTGTATTTGCTGATGAGTAGTGTTCCTCTTCCTGCAAGCAATAAAGCTAACTTCTCTTTAAAGCAGTAATTGGTGTTGTGTTTTCTACCCTCCGTAATCCAGTTAACAAAAGTGCCACTAGGGGGTGGCACTTAACAACACATTTATGATGTATATAATCTGCAAGCGTATGAGGATTCACATCGCTGACAAGGGGAGAATACGATCCATGGGTCATCGATTCGAACCATCTTTAGTACACGTGTAGGACATAACCAGGCGTATACAAGGTGCAAGCAGTAAGGTGCACTTCTAAGCCGTTTCCGAGAAATTAATTAATTGCAATTGCAGTGTGGCGTCTATGTGCGTTGTACGCCAGCAAGAAGCTAACGAGCGCGTGATGCAGCGGTAAGAGCCCTGCTTCGTAAGCGCGGAATCGCTGGATCGAATTCCACCGACCGGTGAGTTTTTGCAGTGTGTTGTGTTTTCCTATTTTGTTTTTATTTTTTCTGGGGGTGATTTTGAAAAAGGGACGGACATGGGACGGAAACAATGAGCGCGCGCGGTGGCGGAGAATGGTACCACGACGTTCTGTCGGCCAAGTTGCCATGTGGAATGTATATCGCATACGGTTTACTTCAAGGTTTGGAGGCTCCATTAAAGATATTCCTACAATAAATCATCTTCAAGTTGTCGTTCTTTGGTGTGAAATTATTCATTATCTCACATTGGCTGAAAACAATTATGATTTATTAAATCTTCATAATTTTGCTGTATTCATATTTAATGTAAGCATTCGAGGTACTGTCTGCCAACATACAGCCCTATGTGAATGTATATCGCATACGGTTTACGTCAAGGTTTGTTAACAGTGAACTCTGTTGGTCATTGAAATAACTACTTGTAAAACTCCAGTGTCAATGATTTATTGTAGGAGTATCTTTAATGGGGCCTTCAAATCTTGAAGTGAACCGTATGCGATATACATTCCACAATAAATCATCTTCAAGTTGTCGTTCTTTGGTGTGAAAATATTCAGAGCGTTACAGTAGAGGAGCATGATGTGTAACATGTGACATGCTATCCTAATATGTATCTGCCGGGAGTGCGAATCCCTTGTTAACAGTGAACTCTGTAGGTCATTGAAATAACTACTTGTAAAACGCCAGTGCCAAATCTTGACCGGTTCGCGCATGTCGGCCATGTGGCTATGTTGAATGTATATCGCATACGGTTTACTTCAAGGTTTGGAGGCCCCATTAAAGATATTCCTACAATAAATAATCTACAAGTTGTCGTTCTTTGGTGTGAAAATATTCATTATATCATATTTGCTGAAAACAATTATGATTTATTAAATCTTCACACTTTTGCTGTATTCTTATTTAATGTAAGCATTCGAGGTACCATCGTCCAACATACAGCCCTATGTGGAATGTATATCGCTTACTGTTCACTTCAAGGTTTGAAGACCCCCATTAAAGATATTCCTACACTAAATCATTGGCACTGGAGTTTTACAAGTAGTTATTTCAATGACCAACACAGTTCACTGTAAACAAGGGATTTGCGCTCCCGGCGGACACATAGTAGGATAACATGTCACATGTTACACATCAGATGCGACTGCTGTAGGGCTCTTTTTTTTTTTTTTTTTTTTTTTTCAATTCGTGCAACTGTAGGTGTCGTGAACAATGTTCTATTTTGCAGTCAATTGTAATCACGTGTTACGTGCGCGGGAAAAGGGATTCTGAAATTATCGTATGGGGGTCAACGTTTGTGACATTACATAATGTACAGTATCGGCATTGCAAATACATTGGTATTATACACGGTCAGGTGTATTCTAGAGTATTATGTGAACCAGTATGCATGTACATGTCGTAGTCAGATAGTGAAATCCGTCATTTCATGAAGATCCCAGGCACTTGATGAAAAGCCGGCATATGATGTAAAAAGATATAGTTACACCATCTGACGCGTTTCTTCATGAAGTGACGGACCGATTTAGGCAGATGGTGTAAGAAATGATTTTACATAATCAGCCGAGGCACTTCATGAAAATCCGGTGTTTGTTGATTCGGCACTTCATGAAATGACTGACGCAATGAAGCCGTACATTATTTCAGTTAATTGTTCTACTCCAAGAAATAAATTAATGCTTGTTTATTAAGGTTTACGAAATTAATTTTCACATAACAACCTAAATCTAATCGTGAAATACCGGTTACTCTTTACTCTCTCTATCTTCTTTTATTTTATTTGTAGAAGTTTGTATTTTTATTTTTACATTTTTTATTTGTACAGTATTTTTTTCTAATCAGTAATGCATACTTTCATAATTCCATTTGGTAGTTTTTGTTCTTATTCAATTGTGTATCTTCTTTCTCTCTTTCCTACACTCATGCAATTTGTATTTTTGAACTTGATATGCTTGATATGTACCTTGAAATGAAAATCCACAGCCTGCTTCCAGTCTCTGACCGGGTCAGGAATGGAATGAATGAAGCCCCCATCTAGCGGCGAGGATATGAAGTGTGCCGGCTGCCGAAGCCTGTCGCACTCCTCTGGGGCAATGATTAAATGAATGACAGATGAAATGAAATGATAGTGGAGAGTGTAGCTGGAATGAAATTGTGACAGGGAAAACCGGAGTACCCGGAGAAAAACCTGTCTGCCTCCGTTTTGTCCAGCACAGATCTCACATGGAGTGACCGGGATTTGAACCACCGATCCAGCGGTGAGAGGCCGGCGTGCTGCCGCCTAAGCCACGGAGGCTCTTTGATATGTACCTTAATATTGTTAAATAAATGAATAGCCTAAATAAATAAATAAATGAATTCACACATACATTATAATACTTCAATTGCATCGTATACTGTAAAATATTTGTCGAGGGATTTCTGCTGGGTTAAAAATGGCAACAGCTTCATTTCTTTGCCTGAAGGAGGGTGGGGGGCGTTAGCAAGCTAGTATATGCTGTCACGCAAGAAAACTAGAACAACCTGCAGGGTGACGTAGCTTGAGGCTGCACTGTATTATTTAGAACTTCCCAAAATTATATAAATAGTAAGTTCTTTGGATTATAACGATTGAATTAGCTCTGGAATCTCACAACCTAAGAGGAAATAGTTGTGGCCTATAGGCTGTATTCCTATCGGCTGATATTTATTGTGGGAGACAAGTGAAGGAAAGTTTGCATGTTATGGTAATAATATTAATTATGTATGTTTTGTCATCATTCATCACCAATAGCGGTAGCTACATTCCCTAACGCAAAGCTCTAGGCCAGGCGTTCTACCTGGTGCTCGGGAGCTCCACGGAGCTCCTTAAATTACATTTGGTGCTCCCGTCATACGAGAAAAACAGTGATCGCGAGCACAACCTCCCCTGAGATCCATTCCTTAATTCAAATTATGTTGCATGGACAAAATTAATAGGGTATTCATTCACTAGGAGGTTTGACAGTGAAAAAAATTATCTTGTAAAATAGTATTTATTAATCATCAGTAATCATAATTGGACATCCCTGCTTTATGAGTAACGCAAAAGATGCTGATTCGACTCGACTGTACATACCTAAATGATCTTATATGCATGAGTCACGCAAGCAGTTGCAGCATGCCTGGTGAGCGGTGAATGACTAGATATTTCAGCACTTCAATGGGAGAAAGAGACAGGAAAAGAAAAGAGAGGCGCATGCTTGTAACATTATTATTATTATTATTATTATTATTATTATTATTATTATTATTTTGGACTTAATGGTGTTTGGGGACTTGGTATGGCACGATGGTGGTGGTCACAGTCTCAAACAAGTAGTTCCGTGAAGAACTATACAGCCTATTTTCATATATCCTACTTATGTTAACATACAAAATTTCAGTTTGATTGCTGTAATAGATTCGTAGATATTGAGAACCGACTAAATATTGCGGATGGTCGCCATGTTGGATTTAATATATGTAGGTCCTAGAGTTATGTACAGTTACATGAAGATTATTGTGTACGTGTACCATTCAAACTTCAATCGCATGATTAGGACACAAGAAGTAACAAAGAGATTTTAAAATTTCGCACAGCTGCCATCTTGTGGTTATGGAAACAATTGAAATAAATTAGATGCCAGTGGATTAACATTCGTCTAAGGATTTACTGTACCAAGTTTCACTGCACTCGGATGGTTAAATTGCGAGAAACGTCCATGTGCATATTTATACTTCGCGTCGCCGCCATGTTGGATTCGTGATCACCCGGTTATTTAAAGTCCTATAGGTGAACTTAAGTCCATAGCCCCTATGAATATAACAAATTCAGTTTGATTGCTATAATAGATTCGTAGATATTCAGAGCCGTCTAAATATTTCGGATGGCCGCCATGCTGGATTGTTAAATGTATAGGCCATAGAGCCTTGTACCATTAAAGGAAAATTATTGCGTAGGTTCATTATTCTAACTTTCACTTCGATCGCGTGATTACGACACAACAAATAAAAACTTAATTTTAAAATTCGCACAGCCGCCATCTTGAGATTATGTAAACAATTGAACTAAATTAGATACCAGTGCAATACAATGTGTATAAACATTTTCTGTACCGTATTTCATTGCGTTTGAATCATTAAATCGCGAGAAAGGTCTATTTAAAATTTTCAAATTCGCTTAGCCACCATGTTCGTTTTGTAGTTAATCGGTTTTTGAAAGTCTTATAGATGAACTTCCAGTAGTGCACTTTATCTCCGTACAAAATTTCAGGGTGATACCGCTAATAGTTTCAGAGATATAGAATGCCGGTGAAATATTTCGCACATCCGCCATCTTGTGGTTATGTAAACAATTGAACGAAGTTATATGTCAGTGCATTACAATGTGTATAAACATATACTGTACCAAGTTTTATTGCGTTTGGTAGGTTAAATCGCGAGAAATGTCTATTTAAAAGTCGCAAATTCGCGTGGCCGCCATGTTGGTTTTATAGTTACCAGATTTTCAAAAGTCACACATGTGAACTTCTAGTAGTTCCCTTTATCACCGTAATAAATTCCAGGGTGATGTCGGGAATAGTTTCGGAGATATTGAATGTTGGTGAAATTTTTCGTACAGCCGCCATGTTGGATTGGTGAGATGTAACAACATTTGAAGGGCACGGTCGGGGTCGCCCGGAACAGTGCTATGAACTTACCGAGTTTGATTGAAATCGCTCCAGCCGTTTAGAATTTATTAGGGGGACACACACACAAACCTCACACACACACACACACACACGCAAACACACACGGACAAAAGGTGATCTCATAAGCCTATTTTTTCAAAATTGAAACTAGGCTAAAAAAAATTGAGAACGCCGCTCTAGGCTATGAAATCAAGCTATATACGGACTTGTCGAGTGGTTCAAACCCCACTTACAGCGGTCAATAAAATTATGATTCCCATTTGAAACTCAGGCAAATGCTGGGACGGTACCCTCTAATATGCCACAGACCGCTTCCTTCCTTCTCTGCCACATAGAAATTGATCGAACATCATCCCCAAGCCCATTGAAACTGGAATGAGTCCCGCGACGTAGCCTTACACGTACAAATCTTGCACCTCGGCCACAGGTCATCCCACACACACTCTCTCGGCAAATACCGGGATGGTACTTCATTTCAAGTCTCGAGACACCTTCCCAAATTCTTTACCCACACTCAACTTCAGTCATCATGCAAACTCACTGGGCTGATGACTAAGATGTCCCTAGCCCTTAATATATATATACAAGAAAACAACTGAACTATATTAAAATGTACAGAATGAACAAAAAAAAGTCCTCTCGGCACGCCGGAAGGCGGAGGTAGATTTCACCGGACAAACTTGGGGATAGGCGAAAATAGGCAGAATATGCAGGTTTTCGAAGAAGTATCAGACCTCATTTATTGCGTGAAAGTATTTTATAATTGGAGATTAATTTACTTTGTTTTTCGTCATTTTATGCATATTTTAAACTTTTTATTGTCTTATGATGACGGTAACCTTCTTGTCATTTGGAGTCCATTTTTTAGCCTATTTTCAATTTTGAAAAAATAGGCTTATGAGATCACCTTTTGTCCGTGTGTGTGTGCGTGTGTGTGTGTGATTCGTGTGTGTGTCCCCCCCCCTAATAAAATCGAAACGGCTGGAGCGATTTCAATGGAACTCGGGAAGTTCATAGCACTATTCCCGACGACCTCGACCGTGCCCTTCAAAATTTGTTACGTCTCTCCAATCCAACATGGCGGCTGTGCGAAATACTTCACTAGCATTCAATATCTCCGAAACTATTACCGATATCGCCCTGAAATTGTGTACGGTGATAAAGGGCACTACTAGAAGTTCACCTATGAGACTTTCAAAAACCTGGTGACTACAAAACCAACATGGCGGCCAAGCGAAGTTGAGACATTTAAATAGACTTTTCTCGCGATTTAACTATCTAAATGTAATGAAACTTGGTACAGCAAATGTTTATACACATTGTAATGCACTGGAGTCTAATTTAGTTCAATTGTTTACATAACCTCAAAATGGCGGCTGTGCGAAATATTTCACTGACATTCTATATCTACGAAACTATTACAGATATCAGCCTGCAATTTTGTACGGTGATAAAGGGTACTGATACAGGTATACCTATGTATATTTCATAAACCTGTAAAGTACGAAACGAACATGGCGACCAAGCGAATTTAAAATATTTTAATAGACTTTTCTCGTGATTTAACTCTCTGAGCGCAGTGAAATGTGGTACAGTAATTGATTTTGCAGATTGTAATGCACTGCCATCTAATTTAATTCAATTGCTTACATAACCTCAAGATGGTGGCTGTGCGAAATTTTAAAATTAAGTTTTAATTTCTTGTGTCGTAATCATGCGATCGAAGTGAAAGTTTGAATAATGAACCTAGGCAATAATTGTTCTTGAATGGTACATAACTCTATGGCCTATACACATAACACTCCTAAATGGTGAGCTCCCGAAATATTTAGACGGTTCTCAATATCTATGAATCTTTTACAGCAACCAAACTGATTTTTTTTATGTTCATAGAGACTATGAACATATGTTCACCTATAGGACTTTCAGGAACCTGGTGAGCACAAATCCAACATGGCGGCGACGCGAAGTATAAATATTTAAATGGACGTTTCTCGCGAATTAACTATCCGAGTGCCGTGAAACGTTGCACGTTAAATGCTTATACAAATGTTGATCCACTGGCATCTAATTTATTTCAATGGTTTGCATTATCACAAGATGGCTGCTGTGCGTAATTTTAAAATCTCGTTTTTACTTCTTGTTGTCTAATCATGCGATTGAAGTTTGAATACCACACGTACACAATAATCTTAATGTTATAGTACAAAAATAAAAATCAAACCTGGCGACCATCTGAAATATTTAGACGGTTCTCAATATCTACGAATCTGTTAAAGCAATTAAACTGAAATTTTGTATGTTGATTGTGGCAGTTAACATAAGTAGGATATATGAAAATAGGCTGTATAGTTCTTCACGGAACTACTTGTTATACTTGTGGTCACACTGTCCTTATGCAAGGTTTCGACACTGATGTGTAACTATGTAACGGTCTGTTACTTCTTCACGCAAAATTATATCTCCCGCAGAGATGTTGGTTGGTTCCTCAGTTTAGGGGCTGCGACAACGCGGTCATGTAACCCCGTGTACTTTGGGTGAGTGTAGAAACTGTCTGATAATCGGTGTGAATTGTGATGGCTGTATTAGTCTGTAATTCAGGTAAGGAATGCAGACGGTCAATTTCAAGCAGTAGTTCCTAATGTTGCTACCAGATACTACTGTCAACGACACCTAGCTGTGAACTTGGCTACTAGATGCCACCGAAATCAGCAACTCGCAACGAACGATGGAACCTCCTCTCCAAAGGAAAGCATACTGGGGGATTTTTAGCGCTCTTAGAAAATCCGACGACTTTGGCCGGCTTTGAACCAGCGAACATGGGCATGCCACCAGTTACGTCACCGAAGCCACTTCACAGTCAGATGGAAATCTGAATCTGATCTCGTGCAAGTGCGTTGTCATGGCAACGTCTGATGGCTCATCCCTCATCAATTTAGTAGTGTTGCCATGGCAACCACTGATAGCTCTTGGCATTTTCTTATAATTCCGAAATCATTTTTCTCATCCCTTGGCGTAACGGTGGGTCATATCAGAAATTCTTTCAGACAAAAGTTTTAGGTAATTATTAGGGGAATATTGTCCATTTTGTACGGTTTTGATATTGTGCCTATTAAGAGAGATATGATTAATGTTTCCCGAAAAACCCACTTTTTCCCACCCCTTTGGTCAATGGTTGGTGCTATAAAAAAAACTTTTCAAACATAAATTTTTGAGCTTAACCGGCACATAGTATGAACTCTTAACGGATTCGATATTTCACATATTAAGAGAGTTATAGCAATATTTCATTTTTTCGAAAAAAGTCCTCCATTTTCATCCCCTTCGACCGATTTAGCCCAGTAACGAACTCGACCGAGATTTTATGGGTATACATATTCGGTAAAAAATTCAAAGTGATTGGTGCAAAATTACGGCAGTTATCGTGTCCACAAGAAACTGATATATATATATATATATATATATATATATATATATATATATAAATTATATATAAACTTTTGAACTGACGGTGGTTTTGGGGTCTGGGGGATGTGAAACGCGAAGATATGTCGAAATTGTCTGGAAATCGAAACATGGTAGCCATTGCAATAGTTAGCTTTCTAATGAAATCTACCTAAAATACTACCATCAACGACACCTATCTGTGAACTTGGCTACTAGATGCCACCGGAACCATCAACTCGCAACGAACGTTGGAACTTCTCCTCCGAAGGAAAGCAAACTCAGGGTTTTTAGCGCTCTTAGTAAATCCGACGACTTCAGCCGGGTTTGAACCCGCGACCTTGGGCATAGAAGTTCAGCATGCTACCAGTTCCGATACCGAAGTCGCTTCCCACAGACAGATGGAAAACTGAATGTTATCTCGTGCAGTGGCGTTGTCATAGCAACTGCTGATGGCTCATCCCTTATCAATTAAAAGTAAAGTTGTCATGGCAACCTCTCTTGGCACTTGGCATTTTCTTATAATTTAAATCATTTTGCTCACCCCGTGGCGTAATGGTGGGTCATATCAAAAATTCTTTCAGACAAAAGTTTTAGGTAATTATTGGAGGAATATTGTCCATTTTGTACGGTTTTGATATTGTGCCTATTAACAGAGGTATGATTAATGTTTCCCGAAAAACCCACTTTTTCCCACCCCTTTGGTCAATGGTTGGTGCTATCAAAAAACGTTTCAAACATAAATTTTAGGGCCTTGTCCAACACATAGTATGAACTTTGAATGGATTCAATATTTCAGATATTAAGAGAGTTATAGCGATATTTCACTTTTTCGAAAAATGCCTCCCATATTCACCCCCTTTGACCGATTTTGCCCATTAACGAATTAGACCGAGATTTTAAGGGTATACATATTATGTAAAAAATTCAAAGTGATTGGTGCAAAATTACGACAGTTATCGTGTCCACAAGAAACTGATATACATATATATACATAAATTATATATAAACTTTTGAACTGACGGTGGTTTTTGGGTCTGGGGGATGTGAAACGCGAAGATATGTCGAAATTTTCCGGAAGTCGAAACATGGGACCCTTTGTAATAGTTAGCTTTCTAATGAAATCTACCTAAAAATACTGAAATAGTTACTTGTCAAAAATAATATCCTTCAGTGGGGTTCGAACTCGCCACGTAGTGTTCCGGAAGCTAACACCATACCCTAAGACCACAAGTTCAATACAACAATAGGCTGCTAAGAGCTCTACAGGATCTCTTAATTGCGCGTCCGTAACTGAGTTAGTTCTTGTTGTTTTAAAGGGTGACACAGCTAAATAAAGTCATATTATACTATCGGTTATCTATCTCTCATGTTTTAAAAACAAAATGGATCTGAACGACGTTATTCTTCCGTTTACAGTACGGCAGCATAATATTCCTTCTAGGCGCAAGGCCAAGCAAGATGCTGGGGGAGGGAATTAGTGGATAAATGAGGGAGGTCCAGACCATTAGACATTAGTACCATATGTCACACTGTTCACTTTCTGAGGAAATAACAGCCCTTTAGTGTCCACATTTTTATCCGATTAATTCTTGGAAATCTCACTTCCCTCACACATGATCACCGCTGCCGCTACTTCATGAAGTGACGGGATGGACTTCCAGTCAGATGATGTACAAAATGAATTACACTATGTGACGGCGAAATTTTGTCATTTCATGAAACCACGCGTCAGATAGTGCAACGTTACCTTTTTACATCATATACCGGCTCTTCATGAAGTGCCTAGGATTTTCATGAAATGACGGATTTCACTATCTGACTACGACATATACATTGAAGGCCCAGTCTGTTCCGTTCATTGCACGTCTGCGAATCATCAGACCACTCCGTACCCCGCAAGCAGCGACTCCTGCTATACATATTGGTTGGAAATTGCCAATGGTTACCAACTAGAACTGATACTAACTACTGTCTTACAAACTTGAAAAAGAAATGGTAAGCAAATAAAGAATAAAGCAAACAATGAACAGGAGGAAATGAAATGCCCTCAACCCTCGAAGAATGAGGATTGAGGGACTTGGAAGGAAGGAGAACCAGAAGAGGCAGATAGGAAAGGGATAGCGGAGAGGGTCCACCCTAGAGGCACTGGAAAAAGGGGGAATAACCAGACCCAACTCAGGAATCCCTCGGGGTTACCAACTCCCGAACTCACCAGCCGGGAGCCCGTGAGGGTGTAGCACAATACAGGGTGCACCAGAAGTGGTGGGGCAACATACACCCAGCCTCCTTAAGGGCCTTGAGCAGAAGGCAGGACACAGGAAGAGAACAGAAGAGCTCTGACCCCTCCAGGAATGAGGGATCAGGAAAGATGAGACAAGGGCCAATGAAGGCGGGAAAGTAAAAGACCGGCTAGGCCTCGGAGACTCGACTACCGTCGGGGACGGAAAAGAACAAGAGTTGACCAAGGGTGGTCGATAGGAAAGATGACAGAGAGGAGCCAGGCACAAGTAAGTGAGAGCAATATCAGACTCAGCTGGGGTCCCGTGGTCGCCAAGCCACGTCCCACTAGTCAAGGGATAGAGTATAATAGGGGAAGATTAGGATAGAGTATAGTAGAATATAGTAGAGAACAATACAGTACAGTAGAAACACTGTTACTTTAACTTTTAGAAGATACTAGCAGAAGTACCCATTCTTCGAACGGTCTTCGGTATTAATAACCAGATGTTATCAATTAAGCTACTGTTGCAATGTTTAGGGGATTGGAACCTGTTTGTTGGCAAAGAAAGATTATTAGTTAAAATGTGCTCTCAAACTAAATTTACCTAACGTGTTCTTCCTGGCGTGAAAATAAAATTGAAAACCTCGTAGACGAATCGCAATACACGTCACATACGAACTGACCCTAACCATTGTGTCAAGTGCCCAACTACAGAAAGATCCCTTTTATAAATTATAAAGGCTTGTGGTGCAAGAAAATTCAGTTTTTTTAGCCTCCAATTGTCCAAATTCCTAAAATCAGCAAAAAACAGTCCACTATTTCAAATGAGGAATTTTTGAAAATAATGTTGCTGTTTGGAGATATAATAGACTTTCTGTACGACATATCGCACGTGTAAGTCATGTGAAAAGAATCTAGGGTACTCCTTGAACCCCTTAAGGCATTGATGAATTTTACAGTTTTACAGTTTTAGTTGGTTCCGTGATAACCTTATAGCCATTTGCAACCTATCACAGAAATGTAATTAATGGAGTGGCATTACTTATTCCAGAAATAAATGGAAAGTTGGATGCCACCTCTTGAGATACTGTTGTCATGGTTAGTGGCTTGCATTCCTTCTTTAGTTTATTAAATGAAATTAGTTTTCTGGGAATATCTAAGAAACTGTTGGGTTTAGAACCTTAACATATAGGTTTTGGGGACCCTTTACGGCTCTTGAGGGGCCCCGAGTTTTGTTTCTGACCCCAAGGGTTTGAAAATGAGCTTTGTCTCTTCGTTGTACGCCATAATAATGATAATAATTAAAAGAATAATAATAATATAACAATATAGGGATAGGGATATAATAGACCTTCCGGACCATACCCGCACGTGTAAATCGCGTTAAAAATTCTAGATTGCCCCTTGACCCCTTAAGCGCATTATATGTTTTGATGAATATTTCATCTTAATTTGGATCCGTTATAACCCTATTGCCGTTTGCAAACCTTCACAGTAATGTAATAAATGGAATTGCATTGCGTCTTACAGAAATAGATGGACCTCTGAGATTCTGTTGCCAATGTTACCGGCACGCATTCTTTCATTAATTTATTAAGTGAAATTAGTTTTCTGGGAATATCTCAAAAACTGTTGGTTTTAGGGCCTTAAAAAGTGGTTTCTCACATTGAGGGGCTGAAAATGAGCTTTGTTTCACCCTTCTACGCCTATTTCAGCATGTATTTTAAGGGGTAGGGCCCCTTTTATGAGAGTTACGGAGAAGAGTTACATCAATGATTAGTGTGGTGCCTCTGATGGATATCTGTATCAAATTTTACGTTGATCCACCCAGCCGTTCTCAAGTTATAAGGACTCGAAGAAGTTGTCCACAGACACACAGACAGGCAGACAGACAGACAAAAAATTTATTTTTGCGCGCATCCGTCATAAAACAGCCTGAAACGCGCAAATATCGCAAATTTCCGTGGACATTCAGAAAAAACAGACAAACTTTCATTTTTATATATATAGAGATACCTCTATGAATGGCTTCCATCCAGTATACATTAATTCATGTTGCTTCACATTTTATTCTGGTTATGGGCTAGATATTACAAATGTTTACGCTGGCATTTATAGCCATCAACATCCGTAGTTTGAACTAATTTTTGAGACAAATTACAGCGTGTGTCGGAATTAAGATGGCGAACTTAGTTTGCACCTAGGACTCATACGGTCCCCATCTATATTTGATACTTATGGCGGTCAGGTGTTCCCGTGGCGACAGCTGGTGTTAGTCTCGCCAACTACTTCATTGCCGCTCGATGTGGGTGCGATGCGATGCAATGCAAAGCTGCTCGTTACATAAATATCAGCTACCATACACACACTCTCACACAATTAGCTTCAACGAGCGCATTAATCATAAGTGATAAACCAGCCGTCAGGGCGAAACAAATTACTGACTGCCTGTGCCGATTCATTTCCTTTCCTGCTTCACTTACGTTAAAGAAAAGATACAATATTAATAGAACATTAATGAAAACAATAGAAAGGACGGGAGGAGGTCAAACTTCCTCAAAATATTCAAATATTGCAACAAAAATCTATATTAATATAATAACGTTTGCTATAATTAGTCCAATTTTAGAAAACAATAGATCAGTAATTAAATTATTAATTAAAAAACGAAGGCACCTCAACTCGCATGTGAAGAAAGATTAAAACATGAAATAATTATTTTCAATTGGCTGACATCCCTGAGGTCAGGGTTCGATTCCTGCCCTGCCAAGAAACATAATTCTGGTCTGAGTCCTCAAACGATGGTGGGTTGTTCCATTTTACTGTAGGTGCTTGGACATTGTGGTTATTTTTCCCTGTGTATTTGGGTGCGTACAGAATTTGTGTCATAACCTGTGTTATTAAGGCTTCTGTGGCGTAGTCTGTACCATGCTGAACTGCTATGGACAAGATCGTGGGTTCAAACCCGGCCGAAGTCGTCGGATTTTTATGAACGATAAGATCCTTCAGTATGCCTTCCTTCGGAGGGGAAGTAAATCCGGCGGGTCCATGTCATAAATAGATTTAGGCACGTAAAAGAACCTACCACAGCAATTGGTAGTGTGTAGCAAAATTTGCAGGTTATATTTGGCTATTTAGAAACGCTCTTATAAGTTCCAACGTTCGCCGCTAGGTGTTAGTGACAGTAACATCTTGTAGCCAAGGTTGAAACTACTTGAAATTGAACTTTTTAGGAGTCCTTGGGCGTTCAATCAAGAATACCCAGCTATGGCCATTCGGTTGCAATTCATATATAATAATAAGAACCTGTGTTATTGTGGTGTTTGTAGGATAGTGTGTGTGTATTTGTAATTTAGGTGAGGATTGTAAAGGAGGCGACCGTGGCCTTAAGTTAGGAACCATCCCAGAATTATCCTGGTAGAGGTGAAAAACCACGGAAAACCACTTCCAGGATAGCTGAGGGGGGAATCGAACCCTCCTCATTTTTGCCTCACGAAGCTAAGATTATACCCTGTCCCAACCCTCAGAACAGGATTAAATTTCTTGGCTGAGCCGAGAATCGAACCCAGACCTTCGAGGCGTCAGCTATGTATGCTCGCCGCTACACCACGAGGAGAACACATACAAATGATTAACACTTGAAATTATCATTATCAAGACCACCTCATGGTGTAGTAGCCAGCGTTCTTGGCTGTCACCCAGGAGGTCTCGTTTCGATTCCCGGCTCTACCAAGAAATTTGGTCTGAGGACTGGAACGGGGCACACTCAGCCTCGTGAGGCAAAACTAAAAAATCCTGGAATTGGTTTGCCGTGGTTTCCCACGTCTACGGGAAGGTTCCTAACTAAAGGCCACGGCCTCTTCCTCGCCAATCCTCATCTGAATTACAAATACACACTACTGTGGACACCACAAAAACACAGGGTTCTCTGTTTCTCTCGTGCACGATGCCCAAGCCCCTCAAATGAAACAAAATCAACAAATGCCTGACTGCCCATGTTAAAAACAATCATATATATTATTTCAGAAGTATAGATCCCTCCTGCGGCGCTCACAAGCGACCGATCGTGAAAAATGAGCATTCTAATGAAAGAGAATATACATTAACAGTGATGCATTGAACTCGAATTTCATATATATCTATAATTTCTTTTAAAAAAATGACTTAAAAAAACTGTACGAAGTGTGCGATTTGCAGATACTGTTGCTGCAAGAAGATACGCTCCATAATTGCTGTCCACTTCACATTTAGGCCGCTGTGACGCCTGTTTCATGTCATTTTAACATTGTGAGGTCTTTCCTTATCATTTTGCATGGATTTCAGAAACAGTAATTTAAAGGAATAAGTACTCAAATCGTATAATTTCATAAATATCGGATAACCGGTGAATGTAACCGCTAAGCTGTCAATCAATGGACTCAGCACACAAATGACATTAGCAGTGACGAATTGCATTCCAATTTGATAAATATCAATTTTTGTAAGAAGTGTGGGATTTGCAAATACTGTTGCAGTCTGAAAATACGCGACATCATTGCTGTTCAGTTCGCATATTGGCCGTAGGGACGCCCGAAACGTAAATAGTGTTCTATAATCATTTGGTTCAAATAAAACCATAAGAACCTTTCTCCTTAAGTCTCTCATTATAAACCTATTGGGTAAAGTGTGGTTTATGAACAGGCGAGATTTCTCGCACGGGTCCGCTAGAATAATAATAATGTTATTGGTTTTAAATCCCTTATAACTGTTACATGAAACAAATGATTCCTTTCAAAAATGTAAGCTGAAGAAAAACTGCCCGCTATTTGAGTAACTTCCTTTTCTATTAGCGATACTTTAATATTCTACTCCACAATAACAAGTCACTAACGAACTCAGGACAAAGGACGGGACCTCACATCAGTAACTTAACCCAGAGCTTATTAACCTGGAAATATTAAAGAGGTATTTTCAAATTACTTTGTTCCATAGGAACGCGAAAAGTTCTAGCTCCTCGCTTCTACAAAGCAGATTAACTTTATTCAATGAAGGTAGTGACGAAGAAAGTTGTAAGGAGAAAGTTTCTGTATTTAATATAGATGGGTTAAAAATACAGCCAGGCAGCGTAAGACAATTACCACGGGTGGCAACTTTTTTTAATGTTGTAAGATTTGTTTCTTCGCATTTCTTCAAGCATGGTGTAGGGGGTGAAACCAGACAGTTGGTAACATTTGATTCTTCAGGTCCAAAAGCACTGAAAGTTACATGACTTTTACCTTGTGGGTTCCAGTATAGACTATACCGCGATACGTACTTGTCTAGCTACATAAGAACACATGTAAAAGAAGCTAATTTTAAACAACCTTTCAGAAATATATGTTCAATTCTAACAGTCTTATCATGGTGTAAAGATAGTTTTTTTTCATCTTTTTTTTTTTTCTTTTTCTTTTGCCTCTCTGCGACCTCAACATTGTGTTCTTGTTTGAGCAAGTGGCACGCACACTGTATGTATTTGTTTTTTACATCAAAGGAAGGAAGCTTGTAGTTTAACGTGACCGTTAATCTCGCGATCATAAGCCACGGGACCTCCGTTTTACGTGGAATCCGAACCACAGGACATGGCATTTCACATCGAAAAATCTCACATGCATTGACCGGGAATCGAACCCGGTCCGCCTTGGTGAGAGGCATACAGCTAGACCGCTGAGCCACCACGCCTCCTTTTTACATCAAAACGTGAAATTATTAATGGATGGGTGTAAATTAAACAAGGACTACGATATTAATTTATCCACTCACCATCAATATCTGGCAAATACGATGTGCAATCCACTCAAAGTACAGTGTTGGTTCCAACAATGTGGTGGCTGCAGGATCTAATATTGTAAAGACAATATTGGAAAACTTACTAGAAGACAATGCCACTGAAAATGATACCTTCAAACAGTGGATTACATCACAAATATACTCACTTGAGACACTTGTCAAGTAATAAAGAAAGCTTTTCAGTCCGTCAACACGGATTGTGCCCAATTACATACCCTACAAACTAGCCAGCTTTTTATGTACAAATACTTGTAAGCAACACTGAAAAATGGCTTCTATCACTACAGCATTTGTCTAGTCAACCGAAGATTTCATGATTTTAGCCTACTTTCATTTATTACAAAATAGGCTTATGAGATCACCTTTTGCCCGTGTGTATATGTGCGCCCCCTAATATTTATTTATTTATTTATTTATTTATTTATTTATTTATTTATTTAAAACTAGCTATACCCGGCATGCGTTGCTATGCCAATTAAAGAAAGTGTTGGCGTTGTAACTTTGTTTGTTGAAGTGCTTTTGGATTCCCAATATTTTTCTTTTTCCGTTAACCATATCTAAACTATTGTAAAATTGATTCACTATCTCAAAAAAAATCATGGGAGCGTGCCCAACAACTCCACAAAGTTTCATCGCAATGAAATGAATGGTATATGAACGCATACGGGTCTTTCTTGAAACGATTCGAGTGCCGTCACACATTTGTTGGATGTACTCGTGCGCTACCTATTGTAAAATGGATTTAGTAAGTCGAAAACCTTCCCTGGCATGTACACAACAACTCATGAAAGTTTCATCGCAATCGGATGAATGGCATATGAACGCATACGGGATTTTGTTTAAACGATTTGCGTGCCATCACTCATTTGTTGAATCTACTTGTGCGCCATCCATTGAAAAACGGATTTACTAATTCATACACCTTCGCAGGACTGTACTCAACTCACCAAAGTTTTATCATAATCGGATGAATGGTATATGAACGCATACGGGACTTGGTTGAAACGAATCACGCGCTGTCGCTCATTAATTGAATCTACTCGTCCGCTACCAATTGTAAAATGGATTTACTAAATCAGAAATTTTTGCGGGTGTGGAAACAACATTTCTCCAAATGTTATTGCAATCGTATGAATGGTATATGAACGCATACGGATTTTTTTAAAACTATACGCGCGCCGTTACTCATTTGTTGAATCTACTCGTGCGCTACCTATTGTAAAAAGGATTTACTAAGTCAGAAACCTTTCCTGGAGTGTGCACAACAATTCAACCAAACTTTCATAGCAATCGGATGAATGGTATATGAACGCATACGGGACTTTGTTTAAGCGATTCGCGTGCCGTCGCTCATTTATTGTATCTACTTGTGCGATACATATTGTAAAGTGGATGTACTAAGCCAGAAACCTTCCCTGATGTGTACACAACATATCACCCAAGTTTCATCGCTATCGGACGAATGGTATATGAACGCATACGGGACTTGATGTTGAAACGCTTCGCCCGTCGTCGCTCATTTGTTTAATCTACTCGTGCGCTACCTATTGTAAAAAGTATTTACTATGTCAGAAACTTTTCCTGGAGTGTGCACAACAATACAACCAAAGTTTCATAGCAATCGATGAATGGTATTATGAACGCATACGGGACTTTCTTTAAGCGATTCGCGTGCCGTCACTCATTTGTTGAATCTACTCGTGCGCTACAACTTTCATATTTATTCACCTTTTAAACCTTCACTGGACTTCCACAAATAATTCAAGACCAAAATTAGCCAAATTGGTCCAGCCGTTCTCGAGTTTTAGCGAGACTAACGAACAGCAATTCACTTTTAGCCTATTTTCAATTTTGAAAAAATAGGCTTATGAGATCACCTTTTGTCCGTGTGTCTGTGTGTGAGTGTGTGTGTTTGTGTGTGTGTGTGTGTGTGAAGTGTGTGTGTGTGTCCCCTAATGACTTCTATACGGCAGGAGCGATTTCAAAGAAACTCGGTAAGTTCATAGCACTACTCCGGGCGACCCCGACCGTTCCCTTCAAATTTTGTTACGTCTCACCAATCCAACATGGCGGCTGTGCGAAATATTTCACCAGCATTCAATATCTCCGAAACTATTCCCGATATCACCCTGGAATTTTTTACGGTGATAAAGGGAACTACTAGAAGTTCGCCTATGTGACTATTGAAAAACTGGTAACTACAAAATCAACATGGCATCCACGCGAATTTGAGTCTCTTAAATTGACGTTTCTCGCGATTTAACCAACCAAACGCAATCAAAATTGGTACAGTATATGTTTATACACATTGTAATGCACCGACATCAAATTTCGTTCAAATGTTTACATAACCACAAGATCGCGGATGTGCGAAATCTTTCACCGGCATCCTATATCTCTGAAACTATTGGAGGTATCACCCTGAAATTTTGTACGGAGATAAAGGGCACAACTGGAAGTTCATCTATAAAACTTTCGAAAACCGGTTAACTACAAATCGAACATGGCGGCCAAGCGAATTTGAAAGTTTTAACAGACCTTTCTCGCGATTTAATGTTCCAAACGGAATTAAATCTGGTACAGGAAATGTTTATACCCATTGTAATGCACTGGTATCCAATTTAGTTCAATTGTTTACATAACCTCAAAAAGGCGGCTGTGCGAATTTAAAAATTAAGTTTTTATTTCGTTTGTCGTAATCATGCGATCGAAGTGAAAGTTTGAATAAGAACCTACGCAATAATTTTCCTTTAAAGGTACATGACTCTATGGCCTATACATTTAACAATCCTACATGGCGACCATCCGAAATATTTAGACGGCTCTGAATATCTACGAATCTATTATAGCAATCAAACTGAATTTCTTTATGTTCATAGGGGCTATGAACATAAGTTCACCTATAGGACTTTAAATAACCTGGTGATCACAAATCCAACAAGGCGGCGACGCGAATTATAAATATTCACATGGACTTTTCTCGCAATTTAACCATCCTAGTGCAGTGACACTTGGTACAGTAATTCCTTATACGAATGTTAATCCACTGGCATCTAATTTAATTCAATTGTTTCCATAACCACAAGATGGCAGCTGTGCGAAATTTTTAAATCTCCTATGTTACTTCTTGTGTCCTAATCATGCGATTGAAATTTGAATGCTACACGTACACAATAATCTTCATGTAACAGTACATAACTCTGGGACCTACATATATAAAATCCAACATGGCGACCATCCGAAATATTTCGTCGGTTCTCAATATCTACGAATGAATTACTGCAATCAAACTGAAATTTTGTATGTTCAGAGTGGCATTTAACATAAGTAGGATATATGAAAATAGGCTGTATAGTTCTTCACGGAACTACTTGTTATATATATAGATAAAATTCAAACGGCTCGAGTGATTTCAATGAAACTAGGTACGTACATAGTAAATTTTTGTCCAACCACGACCGTGCCCTTCATATTTTATTACGTTCCACCAATCCAACATGGAGGCTGTGCGAAGTATTTCACCAGCATTCTATATCTCCGAAATTATTACTGGTATCTCCCAGAAATTTTGTACGGTGAAAAACGGCTCTACTAGAAGTTCACCTATGTAACTTTCAAAAATCTGTTAACTACAAAACGCTTAACACATGGATGAAGTGGACGGAAGAAAGTAAGCATTGAGAATTGATGCGAAAGTACAGGGCGATTATTAAAGCTCGACGCAGAAACCAGTTGAAATAACGTGGTCCTTAGTTGGCAGAAATGCAACAAGGAGGAGTATAATGCTGTTAGGTTTACGTCCCTTTTAACTATTGTGACTTTTGGAGAAGCTGGTGTGCCGGAATGTTGCCCCGAAAGGGATCTTTAACATTCTTCGTCACTACCTTATTTGAATAAAGTTAATCTGTTTTGAGGAAGCGAGAAGCAATAACATTCCCATTACCTCCACGCAAATAGTGGGATAGTACCTTATTTCAAGTCCTGAGGAACCTACCTCCACTTTCAACCTTAATAATAATAGTTACGCACACTAGACCACTATAAATAAAGTATTTATTGCAGCCAATGGCCATGAGGATAAAAATAATGAAAACCCAAAATATTCAAGATCACATTCAACTCTCATTGACAACAAAAGCTATTAAGTGACCCAACCCTCCGACCGCATGTCATGGCATGATACCTTTCACAGACACTTCCACACAATTTAACAAGAAGTTCCGTGACGAACTAAAGAGCCTACTTTTCTTGAAATTTAAGATGCATGCAAATGATTAATCTATATGGATCTATCTAGAATAATGACGAAATTAAGTTGGTAATATCGAAATTTCTAATAAGTTCGAAAGACTGTATACCTGGCATAATGTAGCCTAATAGAGAACTAGAGTTGGCAGCCCTGGTGACTGAAAACATTCTTAGTTCCATCTCTTAAGGTACAGAATTCAAAATTTGGTTGAAGTCCAATGGATAGCATGGACGTTACATGCAGTTAAACATTGGATCTAACAGCGCGCGTAAAATCATGTTGGCAACAATGACATACATGTATTGGTTAGAAATAATCTGAAATAATATGATCTATTGTTGTGTCAATTTTGAATGGAATCCATTAGTTAGTATAGAAGTTACATGCATTTTAAAATTGGACCTATCAGCAGCTTAGAATCATGTTGGTAGCACTGACGTATATAAGTTACTCCAAATTAATTTAGTATGTCAGGTACTATACGTGTGCATAGTTGAAAGCTGTCGGCTTGTATACTTTCTGATATATGGGTATTTGGATTAATAAAAATTGATGGCATTTATTAACAGTTGGCAGCCTTGGTGGCTCTTAAGAATACGCTCAGTCATATCTGTTTATGTACGCATACCACATACGAAATTGGGTTGAAATCCAATTGATAGTGTAGAAGTTATATGCATTTAAAATTTGGACCTATCAGCAGACTTATAATCGTTTTGGCAACACTGCCATGTATGGCCTCCTGGAAATTAAACTGCAATATTATTATCTATACGTGTGCCAAATTTGAAATAGCTCCCATTCGTAACTTCCAAGATATCCAACATGGAGCTCAAATTTCAATTGCGATTTTTAGCAGTTGGTAGCACTGACATCATTTTCAAATATGGCCGTGAGATATTCAGGTATAGATCTTTACTCCTACCAAATTTTGTTTCGATTGCTACAGCCGTTTAGGAGTTAATAGGGACACACACACACACAGCCAGACAGACAGACAGACAGACAGACAGAAGGACAGAGAGACAGACACACATTTGCCCGATCTCATAAGTCTACTTTTTCCTCATTTTTGCAAAATGTGAAAAGTAGGCTAAAAATGCATTCCATACTAGGCTCTGATACCCTTCCATTTTGCATAACTTGGAATGGAATCCATGTATTGCGAAACGAGTGATTGTAACTAGACCACTATATACGCCAAAGAAACACCGGTTATCAGAGACAAACACGCCTAAGTACATGGGGCTAGTGACCAAGATGTCCCAAGACTCATAACAGAATTGAAAACAACAGAATACTTCATAAAATGCCATATGTTGAGGGTTTTAGTTCAAACCTTTGCTATATTACAGATCCACCAGAAGAGTACCTTATAGTAACAGATCTCCGGCAAATGGGCATAACCTGACTTAAGCCCTTATGCCACCCTTTCTCTGTCCGCACTGTGGTAGTGCTGTCTGAGGTTATTGCTCCATTCATTTTAAAGAAAATATATTAGGCTGTGTATATTATCAAGCCACTAATGAGACAGCGACAAAAGCCAGGATTACAAACAAAAGAACTTTGTTACATCATGCTAATTAACGTCAAAATATTTAAAAAATGTTTTCAAATTACTTTGTGTCATAAAAATACAGCTAAATCCTCACTTTTACAAAGCAGATTAGGTTTAATCCATAAATTGTGTGGGCAAGTTCGTTGGTTGGATTTTTTTATATCATAATTTGAGTTTAAAAAATCCCTCTCGGCAAGCTGAAAGGTGGAGGTAGAAAAATGTTTCGAATTCACTAAATTTGCCAATTGTTGCATTCCTACAAACGTTCAGCATATTTAGCATACAAAAAGCCTCATTTTCTTATCATTCGGAAAACATTTTGTTCATCCCTTGGCGTAAGCGTTGGTCATATCAAATCGACTTTCAAACAAAAGTTTTAGATAATTTTAGAGGACTATAGACCATTCCATTTTTTATATAATGCCTATTAACCCTTTATAGGTTAGTGGTCTCTATATTAACCACCTACTATAAGGACAATTCATATTGTAAAAGATGGTGATGGTTGAATCTTTCAGCGATATTTTCTTGGGGGAATGTTAATATTTCTGAAAACCAAAAATTCTCTCTTCACCTCCTAGATCTAAGGTGTTGAAAAAAATATTATTTTAAATAAAAACAATTAAAACTAAGAATTTTAAAAATTATGATAGTAAAAATAAGAATTAAAATAGATATGGTAGTAAAAATTAATTATAAAATTAATAAAATTTGAAATTATAATAATTTTATAATCTTACTTTTAAGATTATAAAAATAAATTGAAAATTCAAATTTTAAAAATAAATATAAACATTAAAATGTTAATGAAAACAAAAATAAAAATTAATAATAATTGATATTCGGTTAAAATAATAAAAATTAAATTTTTCAAAATAGCAATAAAATATCTTCTATATTCTGCCATATAAAGGGTTAAGCTAGGTATGATTTCTTTCTCTCAAAACTCTATTTCCCCCATCCCTGTGGTCAATGCTTAGTGCTATCAAAAACCGTCACTGAGAAAAGTAATTGGCCCTTATCCGAAGAATAGTACGAACTATGGATTCGAGTTTTCAGAAACTAAGAAAGTTATAGCGATATTTCACTTTACGAAAAAGCCACACATCCCTCCCCCTATTTCCAGCCCCGAGTGCGATTCGGCATTCCACATCATTTTCTTCGTATTATTATTATTATTATTATTAGATTTTGGGATTACAATTCGTACTTGCAAATATTTCCCTTGTTGAGTTTGAACACTTACAGTAGGCTACTCGACTGTCATATCGTCCCGTTCATGTAAACATGCTACTGACGCGAATTAGCCTTAAATACGGTAATTCTAAATCCGGTTATACCAACCAATCAATCTTGACTTACATGCATATAGGGGTTCATCCTCTGGTAATATTAGCATACTCTGAGAACTATCATACGAGCTGTTACAGTACTTTACCTAGCACCTACACTTGCGTGTTCAAACTGAACTATAAGAGCATCCAGCGTTTAGAAAAGACTGTGGGTCTTATGGGCTTTTACTTTTAACGGAAATCCCCCCCTACACTGGTTTTGTTACCTCACCTTTTATCATAAAGGAACTCTGAACATATATATTTTTCGTCATAATAGCTTCCTACAATTATCTGCCAATTGATTATCGTTGTTATTGCATACAAGTATCGTTTATATTACGCCTTAGTAATTTAAAAATTTTCGAGGTTAGCACGCTGGAAAGAAGAGCCTGGTCCTGTGCTGCATGTTCGCCCGGAGTAGAGCACGTGCTCAGTTGCGCCGAAGTTCTGAAGCACTATCTGTCATTGGTGTTATTGTTGGGTATTTTCTGTTCGATCGAATCAAGGCAGCCGACAGTTGGGTTCGAACCCACTATCTCCCGAATGCAAGCTTACAGCTACGTGCCCCTAACCTCACGACTAACTCACTACAATATTACAAATATTAATCTAAACAAAACAATAAGGAACGGTCGAGAAGGCTGTGACGAGACAATGTTCACGAGGTTCGTGCTGCCGTAGTTACATCTCATTTGGAGAGGTTTTTTGATATCACATTGGAGTGCGAATCGTATATCAAAGTATTCTAGATACCTACAACACTTTTGTAAGTATTATTCCTAATATTTGTGAACCTTACCGTAAGTTACGTGAAGTGGAAAATACACAACCTAAAACTCTGTTCTGATCAACCCAACATGGCCGCCGCCTCTGTTGATAGAGGTCGGCGTCTCTTAACGAACACAACGAATGATAAAACTTCTGACGTATCAACCCACCAAGTACCAAACCAACCAATGAATTATTATAATTCTGTAAATAACCCTGATTTTAACAACAGTACATCTGGCACCCAAATGACAACTACAATAACTACCGGTACCAAAGAAACTAATCCAAGGTCAAGC
This sequence comes from Meconema thalassinum, assembly GCA_946902985.2. NCBI lineage: Eukaryota > Metazoa > Arthropoda > Insecta > Orthoptera > Tettigoniidae > Meconema > Meconema thalassinum. The sequence continues at coordinate 207,129,998 of OX336394.1, read as the reverse complement.
TATTCTGCTATAGCTCAATCTCTCCCCTCCAAAGAACAAGCTATCGTAATTGAATCCCAAGATGGAATCAGTATCAAAGATTATGTGCTAGCTGTAGGAAAACTCACTAGCCCCAGCAACATTCGTTTTGTTTCACGAATATTGAATGGACGAATATGCATTTTTCTTTCTAGCAAGAAAGTTGTTGAAGAGTTAATATTAGCAAACCCCAAGATCTTAATACACAATGTATCTTTGGAAATACGACCACTCTTAACAAAAAACAAGCGTATTATCAAACGTTTGTCCTGTAATACCCAACTATGTAATTGAAGAGGAATTGTTAAACATTGGTGTGAAAATCATGTCTAAAATTACCCCTATCAGAGCAGGCTTATCCATCCCAGGTTTTTCTCATATTTTGAGCTTTCGAAGACAAATGTACATCCAAAATGAAGACTTCGATAAACTCCCTGCATCTCTCCAAATTGAATACGATGGCACTAACTACTGGATTTACCTATCATCTGACTCACCCACCTGCTTTATTTGTAAAACTGAGGGACATTTGGCCAAAGACTGTCCTACTAACAACTCAGTTCCAAATGATCAACCAACCTCTCAGCACGATATTCATGAAATTGACAAACCTAACCTCTCCAAATTTCCTAAACTACAAGAGAAACCACAAACAACAGAGATAAACCCCAAAAATGCAACCAGTACTTCCGACCTTCCTCCAACAAATTCACATGATGAAACTTCATCAGCTATCCTAAACTTAACTCAAAACCAAGATTGTAATGGTTTTTCTCTCTCCGAAATTCCAATAGAAAGAACAGTGCCTGGACATAGTGAAACACGTCCTGCCTCAACAACTGGACATTTCCCTGGTTTTAAAAGACCAATGTCACACGCCAGCAGTGAAAGAACTGACCAAAATATTTCTATTAGCAACAGACCCAAAATCGACTCTTCTGAACAAATTGAGAATCACAAGGTAAATCACACTTCTAAGAAACCCAAGAAAGAACCACAAAAACCAACAATCAGCGATATGCTCCTTCCTGTGAAACAGGTTTTGGAAGCTGATCCATCACTAGCTCCTCTCAGTTACACACAACTCCAATCTTTTCTCGAAAATTCCCAAGGTGTCAAGGACGTGGTGGCAATTGCTTTCAATTACACCCAAGACATAGAAGGACTCGCTAAAGCCCTACAGAAACTATACCCCTACTACACCGATAAAAACATTAAAAACAGAAGCTCTCGGATAGTGAAGAAATTACTGAAGTTCGTCAACCTAAGCGAAGACCAAGTGGATAACAATGTTTCTCTAGACTATTCTAGCGATGACTGATCTCTCCCTCTATAATAATGGAAATGGATCTTTTGCTATTCCTTATCATACTTATGGCAACAACACTACTCCAATGGAATATCAACAGCTATCGATCCCAGTTAGAATTCCTACAACTCCTAATAAATAAACACCAACCACCCATTATCTGTCTCCAAGAGACCAACTTTCGGAACGATTTTGCTGCTAATCTAAGACTTTACAATGTGTATCATAAAAACAGAACTAATGCAAGTCATGCAAGTGGAGGAGTAGCTACCTATGTCAAAAACAATATATACCTTAAAGAAATTTCTTTAAACTCCAATTTGGAAGCTGTAGCCGTCTCATTGCATCTTCCTCCCTCTCTGTGTATCTGCAATATTTATATACCAAACAGTTATCTATTTCACGGAGATGATCTACGAAATCTTATCCGTCAGCTACCAAAACCATTCATTCTAGTAGGCGACTTCAACAGCCATAACACGTTATGGGGCAGTCATCACTCCGATGCAAGAGGGAAGGAGATAGAAAAGATACTAGATGAATTTGACCTAATTCTAATGAATTCAACTGCTCCAACTCGTTTCGATATTGCTCATGGAACCTATAGTAGCATAGACCTAACTATCTGCACTCCGGAGATAGCAACTGGTTTTGACTGGTCTGTCTATTCGACGCTCCAAGGAAATAGTGACCACTTCCCCATACTGATCAATAACGACAACGCTTCAATCAACGCCCCGATACCCCAAACCCTTAAATGGAACTTAAATAAAGCAAATTGGACGCAGTTCAATCATATAGTCAACAACCATTTAATTGGCCTAACCCATCCACATGACTTCCCTTCCAAACACATCAATGATATTGTTCAAGATTTTACAGAAGCAATAGTTAAATCTGCAAACCTTAGTGTTCTGAAAATAAAGATAAACCCGTGTAAGAAGACAGTACCTTGGTGGAACGACGCATGCAAGGAAGCTCTAAAGAATAAAAACCATGCTTTCTACGTCTTTAAGAGAAAACCAACTCCTGAAAATAAAGCCCAATTTCAGAAATGTAGAGCAATCGCCCGAAAAGAAATTAAAGATAGCAAAAAGAACTCGTGGCTGATATTTGTTTCCTCACTAAATTCCCAAACTCCACAAAAAGAAGTATGGAATAAACTCAAACGTGTAAATGGTAAATATAACCAGTTCCACATTACTTCTCTCAGAAACCCGAATGATGGATCCTTCATAACCAACCCTCAAGACATTGCTGATAAATTAGCTGACACATTCTCCGAGATTTCTAGTGACCACAATTATGACCAACATTTTCTCCATATAAAGAAAACCAGCGAACCTCTTGATCTAAAAAGAACCTCCTCCGACTCCAATTCTAATTTAAATGAACCTTTTCAATTACAGGACATGATTATTGAACTTGACAAATGTGGCAAATCCAGCCCTGGCCCAGATACGGTCCCTTATGAGTTCCTAAGACAGCTCCCACTAAACGCATTAAATTATCTTCTGGCTATTTTCAACTACATATGGACCTCTCAGACGTTCCCTGATCAATGGCGCAGAGCCATTGTTGTTCCAATACTCAAGCCAGGGAAGGATAACTCAATTGCAGAAAATTACCGTCCAATCGCTTTAACAAATGCAATGTGCAAATTAATGGAGAAAATTGTTAACAGGAGATTACGATGGTATCTGGAACATATAAACTTTTTTAGTGATGTACAAAGTGGATTTCGTAAAGGACGTTCAACTGTCGATACTCTCATAAGTTTGGAATCTGAAATTAGGGAAGCTTTCCTAAACAACCATCACCTCATAGCAGTTAGTCTAGATATTGAAAAGGCATATGACTTGGTGTTCAAAGACCATGTACTTAAATCATTGATGGAATATAACATTTCAGGAAATATGCTCTATTTCATCTACTACTTCCTCAAAGATCGTAGAATTCAAGTTAAGACAAATGGCATTTTGTCACAGGAAGTTACAATCGACAATGGAGTCCCTCAAGGACCAGTTATCAGTGTTACTTTATTCCTGGTCGCAATAAACGGAATTGTATCCAACATCCACTTGCCAGTAAAGGCTTGTCTTTTTGCCGACGATTTGACCATATTCTGTGTTGAAAGAAATAGTTCAACTACTCAACAACTACTTCAAGAATCACATGAAAATATTCAACAATGGGCCAAGATTACTGGATTCAAGTTCTCCAAAACAAAGTCCAAATGCATAGTATTCTCTAAAAACAAACACTCTGTACCAAATCCCGAGCTCAACATAAACAATCATAAAATTGAGACAGTATCTACTCTTAAAATCCTGGGAATTCTGTTTGATAGTAAATTAAGTTGGATTCCATACCTGAAAAATCTCAAGGATGAGTGTCTACGACGGATTAATTTAATGAAGATTCTCGCAGCAAAAAACTGGGGAGCAGACTATCAAGTGCTCATGAATACTTATAGATCAATTATTAGGGCCAAATTAGATTATGGCAGTATAGTATACATCTCTGCAACAGCGTCTTCCCTCAAGATCCTTGATTCTATCCAGTCAGCTGCTCTTCGAATTGCTCTGGGAACTCTCCGCACCAGTCCAGTAACCAGTATGCAAATAGAAGCCAATGAGCCACCTCTTGCAATTAGACGTCAACAACTAAGTTTATCATATGCACTCTAAGTATCAACAATGACTAAATCACGCATTAAGTCGTATGTTTTCCCTACTAACAGCCACACAAGAACAAACACTGAATCAAGACGACAACCTTTGCCCTTCAATGTCAGAATATCCAAGTTCCTTGAAGAATTAAACCTAAATATTCCTCCCATACTACTCTCAGACCATTCTCTTGATATCCCACCATGGACAATTACCTTACCAACAGTCAACTTCGAACTGAACAACTTGGTTAAAAACCAAACTGACAGAGCACAGTACCATCGATTATTTCTTGAAATCTCCAATAGATACCCAATGCACAGTGCTATTTATACTGATGGTTCGAAATATGACGAAAGAAACGGTTGTGGGATAATTTATCCTGACCATACCATGCTTTTTCGACTTCCTGAATCTTTCACTGTCTATTCTAATGAACTCTTTGCTCTTAAACAGGCCATGAAATACATTTTGAAAACAGCCAGCTGCAACAACTCATTTATTATTTACTCCGATTCACGAAGTGCATTAAACGCAATAGAGAATCTATCTTCGACAAACGTCCTTGTACAAGAAATTCAACTGATATTCAATAAAGTGGTGAAGCAAGGTAAAGAAGTAATATTTGTGTGGGTACCCTCTCACAGAGGCATTCATGGCAATGAATCTGCCGATCAAGCAGCTAAAGAAGCCACACTTGTACCTTTATGTGATCCTACAATAGCTACACCTCATACTGACATCATTTCCTACGTCAAAAGAAATGTATTCCAACAGTGGAAGAATCATTGGCCTTAGAACTTCTACCAGTAAACTCCATGAAATAACATCAGGAACCACAGAACAATATCTCCATCATAAACGTTCCAGGCTAGATCAAGTTCTAATATCACGAATAAGAATAGGTCATACCAACATCACCCACAGCTATCTCCTCGAGAAGAAACAACCCCCTATCTGCTCAACATGTAACAGCGTACTGACTGTGCAGCACATAATCTCAGACTGTGCTCTCTACAACCACTGGCGCCAGCACAACAGCATTCCCAAGAAGATATGTGAGGCCTTCTCATCTCTTTCACAGCTAAAAAAACTCATCAAGTTCTTCAAAGACTCGGAACTTTATTTCAAAATCTGATTGATCAACTCATAGTAGTGGGACCTTTCTTTTTTTCTAGTGTTCATTTTATGATTTTATAGTGTATTCAATTCAGTGTATTGTATTGTATGTAAGTTTATTGTATTGTATAATGTAAATCTACAGTGAAAGTCGCGATAAGACTTTCCAAGTTAAAGCGACTATAAATTAATCTAATAAAAAAAACAATAAGAATAAAATTGAAAGAAACTAAATTACAGCCTAACTAATAACTAAATAGGTGATGATCAACAGTATTGCTGACGTAAAATATGTTGTCATCGTCAGCATACATCCGAGAATGAAGGAAGGGTTGTGTTCTCGACATCTGCCAATCAGAAATGCGTCATTTCACAACGAAATGAATGTCGTTATTGGTTCTCTTCGCGTACAGTATCCTTAATACTGGTCCAATCCATTAACACCTGCAAAACTGCTCCTTCCTGGGCGTGTTCTATTTCAGGTAGCTGCTGGGGTTGTGGTTGTCTCGCTAACTTATGAAAGCACAGTACTCGAAGCGGGTGAACATAACATAATATGACGTCAGCGCTACCTCTGCCTAGAGTTAGCAACACTGTCGCCAAAAGGCTCCACAGTCTTTTCTAAACACTGGATGCTCTTCTCGCCCATTGGTTGCCTTGTCTAGTTGCCAAACATCTTAGTGCTCGCCTGTCGTGTTGGACTCCGTTGATCTGAAACCCTCCACATCACTATCAATCGCCCGATTAACGTCTGTCTTGTCTACCATCTTAGGACCACATACCAGAGGGGTCTCTTCCGACACCGCCAGGTGTGCTCTATATTACCCTCCATATCATTCCAACTGACCGTACCAGAGGGTCTTGAAGACGTCGTTAGGCGTCACGCCATCAGCGACAGAGGGCGTCATTGTCTTGTATCTCTTATCATCTGAACACATCAGTGGGTAGCCGTGCAGCTGCCAGGCACACCTCATCGTGGACGCGAGATGGCATAAAACTCCACCTGGTTACTATCACACACACTGCGCGAGCTCTCCTGAACACTCATGCTGAGCTTCTATGCCTAAGATCGCGGGTTCAAACTAGGGCTGTTACTTTTAATCGATTAATTTCAGATTTCGATTAATCGAAATCAAATAATCGATTATTTATAGCAAATAACGATTAATCGATTACTCAATTAGTCGATTAATCGATTAATCGGTTTTCAGAAAAATCGATTAATCGGTTATTCGAATAATCGATTAATCTGTCTTTGATTTGTTTTGTCGATTAATCAATGTATTTCGCACTTTTAACTACGCTCTCACAGAATCAACAAACTATGACACAACTTGGATTCTTAATGCAATCGCTCGACATGGTTAGCTAGGGCAGTCCCATGATGGATGATGTTTTTGATCCTTTTAGGGTCTTTGCAACATCGTGGTCACGTATCCCCGTGTTCTGGGGTGTGTTTAAGACTTGTCTGATAACATGTATCACTGCTATGTCTGTACCAGTGTGTGTATTTGTAATTCAAGTAGAATATGGGTAGGAACCGACCGTGGCCTTAAATTAGGTACCATCCCGGAATTTGCCTGGAGTAGAAATGAGAAACCATGGAAAATCACTTCCAGGATGACTGAGGTATGAATCAAATCCGCCTCTTATCAGTTTTGCCTCACAAGACTGAGTGTACCACGTTCCAGCCCCCACACCAGAATTAAATTTTTTGGCAGACCCGGGAATCGAGCCCGGACCTCTGTGGTGACAGCTAAGAATGCATAAACCTTATGTATAATAGAATTCAAGTGCATGCTCTAATTTTATTTTATTTATTATTCTTATTTGTATACACGATCATAATATTCATAAGTAATAAGTAAACTTATACAATGCTGAAAAAAAGGTTTCGCATATTGTGATTCAGTAACTTGTTTATTTTGCTACGTGTATGTTGTCATATTATACACAATATAGGGTACATACAAAGAAAAACAATAAACAATCTTCTTTGCAAAAGAGATAGAAGCACACAACGAATAACAAAAGTGCTAATGTGGGACTGAGCACGCAACCGTCCTTTTCATATTGGGACATATCAGTACCGTGTATGGCCACCACGAGCTCTAATCCATGCTTGCAGACGACGAGACATACTGAGCACCAACGAATCAAACGTGGTTTGGGGCAGATTACCCCACTCTTGGACAGCAGCTTCAATCAGTTGCTCTTTGTTTGTAGGAGGATTGGGACGGTGAGAAATTGCCCTCTTGGGCTCCTTCCATGCATGTTCAATACAGTTCATGTCCGCAGAAGAGGCAGGCCACTCCATTCTCTGTATGACATGCATCTGAAGGAAATGATTGACCACCCTTGCTCGTCCACTAGTGTAAAGCCCTCACCCATTGTGGCAGCAAATCCTGCAACGACAGATTCAAGGATGTTGTCTCTATCACCAGACCAGTCATGTTACCGTGGATAGGAATTAGAGGCGTACGTCGACCGAACATGATTCCACCCCAAAAAATGACAACCGCCTTGCTGTTGGTGGCTTTCCTGGATGAAGGGCTCGTGAAATCTATTACCCACTCGGAGCATTCGAGTGTGGCGACGTAATAGTGATAGTAATTGTAATAGTGATCATAACTAACACATGTAATGTTCCCAGGAGTGTTATTTACTTATAATTCATCTATTTTATACATTGGACTCCACCCAGTCTTTGGGCAAATTCAAGTTGACCGACTGAAGAGTTACAACCTACAGGTCTTTGTGGAAATTAGGCTAAACGCGAATAAAACAAAAATGTTCCTGTCCTAAATTGTAAACAGCCTTCCCAACCAAAATTGAACAAGATTTAAAAGCTTTGCTGAAAACTCCTCGTTTTCTTTTCCTGAAACCCTTCCTAATATGATTGATGTTTGTCCTTCCACTGTCACTGACTGTTATTTGGTTATTGTTAACATAAACAAGGAACGACACGTATCTTTACGCAAAATTTAACTTTTATAGATTTCTATACATCATTCCGAAAATTAAGCGATGACTTCTCATTTAAACCATTTTCAAGACTCATTTTCTCATTTAGTATATACTAATCAATTAATCGATTTTTCGGTTAATCGATTATTCGATTATTCGGTTAATCGATTATTCGATTATTCGGTTAATCGATTAATCGACTTTAAGAATGTTCGATTAATCGTTTCCGATTATTTTCAAGTTAATCGATTAATCGACTATTAATCGATTAATTGAAAATCGATTATTACCAGCTCTAGTTCAAACCCGGCCAAAGTCGTCGGATTTTTTAAGAGCGTTAAAAATTCCTCTGTGCACCTTCCTTCGGAGGGGAAGTAAAGCCGGTGGGCCCATGACATAGATTTATGGTATGTACTGTAAAAGAACCTTCCACTAACTACACTAGTATGAACCTAAATTTGTATGTTAGATTTGATTAACGCTCTTAAAAGTTCCAACGCTCGCCGCCAGGTGCTGGTTGCAGTGGCATCTAAGAGCCAAGTTCACAGCTAGGTGTCGTTGACGGTAGCACTTGGTAGCAAAAGTAGGAACTGCTTGAAAATTGATCGTCTGCAGTCCTTACCTGAATCACAGTTAACACACACTGATACAGCCATCACAATTAACACCGGTTATCAGACAAATTCTACACACACCCTAAGTACACGGGGCTACATGACCGCGTTTTCGGAGCCCCTAAACTGAGGAACCAACAACTAGTGAACTCTGCCTCGGCCATCACATAGAAAGAATTCATCACATCACATCTTCCATAGGAAGGGAAAAAATATGAGTGGGAGACATACAATTATTGTTGCAATTATTATTATTATTATTATTATTATTATTATTATTATTATTATTATTATTTCGTTCAACTTTTCAGCATGGCGACTTGATGTTTGCCCAATATTCTTTCATTCTCTGGCTATGTTTCTCCTTTTACTCTTTTGTTCAGATGGTGCCGGTTTCCTTACAGGATGGTCTGTCCTGAAACCACTTCTGTTTAAGTATCATTCTGTGATGTGATCGGTTTCAAATATCACTTTCCTATTATTATTATTATTATTATTATTATTATTATTATTATTATTATTATTATTATGCCATTGCTATCATGTGGTAACTAATAAAGGGTAAAAGAGACGAAGAGTTATCGATCACTGAAGTGAACTCTTTGTACTATAAACTTCGAGATCCCTAGAATGACATCAGGGCATCCTCTAAAAGTTTTGTCTGACCACGTCATGTTGTAGCGACTAGCCTTCTTGGCTGTCGTCCTGGAGGTCCAAGTTCGATTCCCGAATCTGCAAAGAAATTTTAATCCTGGTGTAAGGGCTGGAACGAGGTACACTCAGCCTCGTGAGGCAAACCTGAAAAGAGGAGGGTTCGATTCTCACCTCAGCCATCCTAGAAGTGGTTTTCCATCACAATAACAGAGGTTATCACACAAATTTCGCACACGGGGCTTTATTACCATGACGTCGCAGCCCCTAAAATAAGCAACAACAACAAAGATATATCATAGAAAACCTGAGGATGCCTTATAAACATGAACCTCTGAGATGTATGCTACTCCAGAGTGAATTGTATGATACCAGTATGATCTGATTCTTGATATCAATCATATTTATTACATGACGCAGATAGTAATTAAGAGGCTCTTCTGTAAGTTACTCTCTGAATCATTATTTGTTCGTCTGAACACCTCTTGTCACGAACAGCACCTACACACACTTAAGAGAGCCATCCACACGCGTGCACTTCGCGCTATGGGGGTGAGAAGGAATACAAGGATACTTGAACCACTTGCAACCCTCGCATCATGAGGAGTTCCAAACTGCACCTGTTTTCTTGGCGTGTCATCAAGCTCTGAAGATAAGTTATGGCAACACACCGCGGCAGGGGTTGAGGAGGGATCAGTACGAAAATGTGTACGTTCGTCAGTTTTTTCGCATTGATCCGATTTGCAAAATCCAAATTGAATTTCTTTTGACCTTTTCCATATACGTTTTGTTTATAAAACTACTTCTTTCGCAGGTTGATTTGTGGAAGGAAATACTCATCCTGTGTACGATTCTCGCGATTTCAGAAATATATTTCCTGCTACTGGAGCAGGAGCACTGGCCTGTAAATTGAAATTGATTCGCACAGTACATTTAAGAAGTCAGTTAGTTAGTTAGTTAGTTAGTTAGTTATTGTTGTTTTAAGGGGAGAAACCACGAGGTCATCTGCCCCTCTTAACACAAATTAAATAATACAAATTTGGATTATAAAGTTAAATTTTGAGGTGGACACCTAAATTTGAAAAGAAAGAAAATCAATATAAATAAATAAACAAAACTAGTAAGTTATTGTTGTGAATCTAAACGAAATTAGATTCACAACAATAATTTTATCTACACACCGACGAAATTAAATTCATTAAACTAAAACTAGTAAATATAATTATAAACAAAAAATAACAGAAAAGAAGAAGTTCAGGGGAGGTAATTTATTTTGTACGTTCACTTAGGGCGTTGGTAATTACAACGTAATTCCTTCGAGATGTTTCTGAAGTGTTCGATTCTTGATTGATCCACAAGTCTAATGATTACGTCTGGAGGAAACGACAGGAGTAGAAAATATAAGAAAACATGTTGTTTGTTGTCATTTCATTTTAAGGGCTTGAACATCGTGGTCATTTAGTCTCGTGTGCTTGGGTGTGCCTAGAAGTTTTAATATAACCTATGTTAATGTGGTGTCTGTACTAGAGAGAGTGTGTGTAGCCTATATTAGTAATTCAGGTAAGGATTCGGATGTAGTTGGTCGTAGCCTTAAGTAAAGAAGCATCCCGGCATTTTCCTGCAGTAGAAGTGGAAAACCACGGAAAACCACTTCCAGGATGTCTTAGATAGGAATCGAACCCACAACTTCTCAGTATTGACTCATGAGGCTGAGTGTACCGCGTTCCAGCCCTCAAACAACAATTAAATTTCTCGGCAGAGCCAGGAATTGAACCCCGGCCATCGCGGTGACTGCCAAGGATGTTAGTCATTACGTATCGAGGCGGACTAATATAAATTAACACTGAATGAGACATCACTCGCACGATAAAATTTTCGTAAGTACTGAAATTAGCCTTTCTTCATCTTTTTCCAATTAATTGGTGTCGCCGGAGCCAACCATGCTGGACCAAACGGAGGCAGACAGGGTATTCTCTGGGTACTCCAGTTTTCCCTGTCAAAATTTCATTCCAGCCACATTCTCCACTATCATTTCATTTCCTCTGTCATTCATTTAATCATAGCCTCAGAGGGGTGCGACAGGCTTCGGCAGCCGGCACAGTTCATATCCACGCCGCTAGATGGGGGCTTCATTCATTCCATCCCTGACCTGGTCGGTCGACTGGAAGCAGGCTGTGGATTTTCATGTTCACTGAAATTAGCCAAAATACCTCTTTTAATGATGAAACATAACTCAGGAAATGATGTAGTAATAGATGTTCACTCTTCCTCTGTCCATAACCCACCTATATTCCCTTATTTAGATTATGACTTATCTAGCCTAATACAAATCCAGCTGTGTCCGCCATTACGCGCGTGAATTATATATACATCAAGGAGGCGCTAAAACAGCAACACCGGCAGGGGCAGCGTACATACATGCCCAGAAACATTCCCTCCCTTCTTTCTCTCCATGTACATTCCCCCTCCAAGCCCAAATAAATTCAACAACACTGCCCTCACAAGCATTCTGCACGTCCTCCAGCAGCTAATTAGCTCCCCCACACTCCAGGTACTCCCTCGTAACCCCTCTTGCCCCACTGCCTCGCTGCGCATCTGCTCGGGGGACCGGCCTCGGCCGGCCACTTCCGGGATGATGCTCAGTGGGCCGCGGGCCCTCTGCACGCTACCAGATGTGATGTAAACTATCCTTCTATTTTTTACTTCTTGTCTATTGCCTACTAAGTAGGCTACGTGCCACATGGCTCTTTTTGATTCCATATGCTGCTGCATTTTACCGCTCCCTAACCTACCCACTTCCAAACTTCCCATTCCTTCCCCCCACCCTACCCTCAGGTCATATTCTGGCCAATTAATGACACAATAATAGTACCACTACCCACATCCTTTTCTATTAAGTCAACTAGAAACCTGTCCCCACACCTTGATTAAAGCACTAAAGGCCCCAAAAATGGGCTGAGAGGCTAAAATCACACGTTTGCATGGGTCCTGATGTATCGTAAAATAAAAGTATTGACAACCCCGCGCTTACGGTACTACTGTAAAATTTGTTGAATGCTTTTGTCTAGACCAGGGGTCTCCAAAACGTTTCAGCCTCAGGGCCACACTGACTCCTTCACTAACTCCACAGGGGCAAAACCTAGCTAGCTCATCATACCAACATAGTCTACTGTAATTTTGAAATACGAGCAAATTTTGGTTTCGGGACTATCCGGTAAGTGAGATATCTATGGCACAGGGCACGGAGGGTACTCTGTTTCGTTTGCACGTGGCCCTTTGTTTGCTTTCGACACTACATATCTGTGTGAAGAAAACATTCTCAAAATATTAAATATACAAAAAGGATGTACAAATCCAAATTAAATGATGAACATTAGAAGTCACTGCTGATAATTCCCACTAGTACATTTCATCCACAACTGCAACAAATTGTTGGTTGGTTCCTTGGTTTAGGGGCTGCGACAACGCGGTCATGTAGTCCAGTGTACTTTGGGTGTGTGTAGAATCTGTCTGACAACCGGTGTTAATTGTGATGATTGTAATAGTGCGTGTTATCTGTTTTTTAATGCAAGTAAGGACTGCAGACGATAATTTCAAGTAGTTCCTACTTTCGCTACCAAATGATACCGTCCACGACACTTAGCTGTGAACTTGGCTACTACTAGGTGCCGTCCCAACCAGCGCTCGGTGACCAAAGTTGAAACTTAAGAGCATTAATCAAAGCTAACCTACAAATTTTGTTTCACACAAGTTTAGTTAGTGGAAGGTTCTTTTAAGTGCCATAAATCTATGACATGGGCCCGCCGGCTTTACTTCCCCTACGAAGGAAGGCATACTGAGGGATTTTTTACGGTATTAAAAAATCCGACGCCTTCGGCCGGGTTTAAACCCGCGACCTTGGGCATAGACGTTCAGCATGCTACCAATTACGCCACCGAAGCCGCCGTCAAAAATTGTCAGTGGAAAGTTACAGCTGCATAAATCACATCAATCATTATAATGTTCAATTTCGTTATGTGAATTAGCTACAGGTTTTTTCGTTTTGGCACCAATGCTTCAGTGCCAAGTTGCAACAATGTTGGGCGCTGCCACTTTTACCGACGGTTGCTGCCCTGCATCCCCTCCCTCAGAGCACATGACCTCGCCCGTCCTCACCACCGCTCGTGCGCAGTCGCACCTGTTAGATGAGTAGTGCGAGACCAGCGCTCGCGAAAGATAGTAGGAAATTTTCCAAGCAGGAGCAGAGAACGTGGATAAAAAATTCAGTGTGCTAGGGGTCGCAGTGCTAAACAGTGTCACCGAGGATTGCAGGAAGCGTGCGGTGCAGCCGCGTTACCGTTCAGAACGGTATCAAGATGGGTTGCAGCCTTTCGAGATGGGCGCGAACGTGTGGAGCACATGCCTCGATCTGGTCACCCACCAGTAAGTGATGACAATGTACAGATGGTGTCCGCGTTAGCAGAGGTGGATCTGAACGTAACGATTCGTCATTTAGAGCAAGATGCCGGACTGGCGCATTCAACTGTCCTCCACATCCTGAAGGACTTACTGAAAATGAGGAAGATTGAGTTCCGCATGACTTAACCAACATGCACAAATGGCTGCGATATGACGCTTGTATGTACTTGCAGCGTTATGAGCGCGAAGGAGAGACCTTCTTACGGCGTATCCTAACCATTGACGAGACATGGGCCAGATCCTATGAGCCACAGTTAAAACGCCAATCGAACGAGTGGCGGCACCACGGATCACCACGGAAACAAACAGTTCGACCAACCCCCACCAATGTGAAGGTAATGTTGATTCTTGACTATGATTGGGATGGTGTGATCATTCACCATACTGTTCCCCGAGGGCAAACCGTTAATGCGGCGTACTCTTGTTCGTTTCTGCAAAACCATCTCCGAGGAACTCTGAGAAAGAAACAGCGCCACCACATGTTTACATCGCCCATCGCTCTGCATGACAATGCTAGGGCACACACAGCAGGCGTTGTGTCGGCATTGTTGGATCGCTGGGAATGAGAGGTCCTCTATCACCCCCCATATTCTCCCGACATCAGTCCCTACGACTATGATCTCATTCCGAAGATGAAGATGACAATGCGTGGGGAGCGCTTCCGTACCATTTGAAGACGTTAAGCAGGCTGCCGAGCGCTCTCTTCGTACCATCAATAGATGGGCAGTGCCAACGGTATCCAACGACTTCTGCATCGCTGGGAACACGTTGTACGCAACGGTGGGGACTACATCGAGGGCCTGTGAAACTTGGAACCATCTAAGTGAGTTATTAATCCAGTTATAACTAAAGTGCCAAAACTAAAAAACCAACCCATGTATATATAGTCTATCACTCAATAATGATATGGTATTTATCTTTTAAACTGTCCAATTTCATTATGTTTGTCAGTTATTGTGGTTCTTAATTGGTCGTTAAATTAAAATATAAACATCTGAATATTGTATTGTATTGTAAATGTTACAATGTAATCAAAATGACAACGTCCAGCTGGTTGATGCACTCATTACCCAGGACCGACGAGTGACAGTGAACGCCATAGACGCCGCGGTCGGATTGAGCGTCGGAAGTGTGCGCAAGCCATCATGACCATCATGTCATCGGTAATGTAGGGGGGTGGACTAGACCGGGCATCATTGGCTAATGACACCCCTCCTTCCCTGAAGCGCTTGTGCCACGCCTTGACCCTTGCATGGGACATGCAGTGTTCGCCGTACACATGTGACATTCGTCGATGAATGTCCATTCCCCCTGCTCCTTCCGCTGTCAGGAACCGAACAACACCTTTTTGCTCTTCGGTTGACGCCTCCATGTCACTGTTTGCAATGCAGCTGGCAGCGTTGGACGAATGGTGCATGCTGCTGCTCGCTTTGTATCGTCACGTGACGTGCACGCGTGCGCTCTAGCGACGGGCTGTGACCTTCCACGCACTGGTCGGAACCACACCTCATTACACACGCCACGATTGGCCGATGTCGTCACCGGTGTGCGCATTCCAGCCTCCGGCTCGTTTCCTTTTGAACGCACCTTATATGCCATGTGCTATGTTGAAAATGAAGGTTATACAGCCAGAATTGCCACCTTTTCCTGTTATGATTGTAAATTATGCTTAATGACATAATTGGAATAAGATTAGCTTAACTCATCTTGCATTTATCATTAAAAAAACGGAAAAATATGTTATGTCAAAACATCCGGGTTCTAATAATGGTATTAAACAAGTTCGGTATATTCTAGAAACTATCCGCTGTACGCACAGCCATGCAAACTATATCCGCATGGCGAAAGGATATGCCGATATCTGCGGGTTTATCCGTGGATATCCGCATCCTCGCAGGGCTTTAGGGGTAGCCACGTACCAATAACCTTTAATTAGTGTGGTGTATTTTGTATCCCACATATTGACAACAATGTGTGCACCTTGTCGACAGTTGAACGACACGCATGCGCTGTCGAACATGGCTGCCATTGTTAAAGAGCACTAAGTAAAAACACATATTTACGTAATTTAACACCTATTTCAGGCGCAGTAGTGACCAGGGTTACTAATTTCAATTGGTAATGTCCTCCAGATTATGAAACTAGGAAACAAGGTACATAAAAGCCTGTCCCCACAGAAGATGAAACAAGGCATGTAAAAGCCACGATAACGTCTGATAAGTTACAAGTGTAAAAGCCACGATCGGCTCTCATTCGGGAATTAATCCAAACTCAACTCTACATGAACTGATGATCTAAGGTGAATTATTAACAACAATGGCATTAAACTCACTGCCATTTGTACGAGCAGCAAAACGCACGAGTAGCGCTAATACTACACAAAAGGCAAGCTTCATTCATAACAAAACCCATTCAGTACGTACTGTAAGCTAAATATATCCATGCTATTATTAGAGCACTGACAGGAATTACATGTTCATTTTTATGACTTATTGAAGTGAATGGACTTTGTCCCTAATGAGCTAACGCTGTATCGCCGAGCAATTACACAACAATAATCAATTTATCAACCATTGATTCATAGCTGTCATGTTCTACACAAGTATTGTTCCAGTCTAGCAAACTAACAAGTAATGTTGCTACGTGTTGATAGTGTGCACACAAATCCAGGTCCACAAACATACCGAGCTGTGTTGCTTTTGATTTCCAAATGAAGCCAATGAGATTTGGAGTGCGTGTTAGAGGTGCCATGATGATGACGATAGTTGTTGTTTTAAGGGGACTAACATCTGGGTTATCGGCCCCTAATGGTCTGGGTGATAGCGAAAATGACAATGAAATGGAAACCATAACGAAAATACTTACAAAATGGAAATCAGATTGAAATGACTCACAAAATGAAAAGTGGAAATATAGCAACAGGGTACCGGTAATTTAGAAGGAAATACTCACAAAAGGAAGTTAGATTGAACAAGATGTTCAGTAAAGAACATATAGCCTATTTTCTCATAAATGCATGGATATGGTTATAACTCTTTGTCCTTTTCAAGGAGTATAATTGAATGTTGGTTGTAATAGTCAACAAAAAGTCAACCCCTGGCACTATCCAGCCCATGACGGGCTAAGGCCGACCAAGCGACCGCTGCCCAGCCATTTGGCCTGCAGATATTGGGGTGACGCGTGATCAGCGCGTCGGGTCCCCTCGGCCGTTAATCTTGGTATTCGTGATCGGGGCGCTGTCTCACTGTCAGACAGCTACTCAATTCTCCTCACGAGGCTGAGTGCACCCCGTTCCAACCCTCACGTCAGTTTTAAAATCCCTGACGGAGCCGGGGATCGAACCCGGGGCCTCCGGGTGAGAGGCAAACGCGCTACCCCAACACCATGGGGCCGGCTTGGTTGTAGTAGCTTGTTGAAATACAACGTGCTATACGGATATTAAACATGAATATGAAGTGCCCTTTGCGAGTGCTACCTTGGTAAAAAGTTTCATTCAATTCGTTTTCGCCGTGTTTGAACTGATATGGGGAATCGATTTGCACACATACATGACCGCTATCTGCAAACTATTGGGCTGATGACCTTGTAGTTCAGTCAAACGATGCTTCCCACAAAAATGTATGTTGTTGCAAAATTTGGTAGAGATCAAATGATTAGGTTGCTTGTAATTTGATTTAAGCTTTTAACATTTGGGTGGCCGCCATTCTGTTTCCGTCAAGATGGCGGCGATATAAAGCATGACACTGAGGTGCCCTTTGCTAGTGCTACCCCTGTACCAAATTTCGTTCAATTCGGTAATGCCGTGTTTCAATTGATAGGAGGAATCGATTTGCAGATGATCTCGTAGTTCCTCCCCTTAAAACAACAATAACTAACTAACTAACTAATCGATTTGCACACATACATGACCACCATATGCAAACTATCGGACTGATAACCTTGTAGCTTGGTCAAAGATCGCTTCTCACATAAAGGTATGTTGTTGCAAAATTTGGTAGAGATCAGAGGATTAGGTTGGTCGTAATTTGATTTAACCTTTTTATATTTGGGTGGCCACCATTACGTTTCCGTCAAGATGGTGGCGATATATAACATGACACTGAGGTGCTCTTTGCTAGTGCTACCTCTGTACCAAATTTCGTTCAATTCGGTTTCATCGTGTTTGAAAAGATAGGGGGAATCGATTTGCACAGATACATAGCTGCCATCCGCAAATTATTGGGCGGATGATCTTGTAGTTTGGTCAAAAGTTTTTTTTATACATAAAGGTATAATGTTGCAAAATTTGGTAGAGATCGGATGATTAGGTTAGTAGTAATTTGATTTAAGCTTTGAAAAGTTTTCAGATTATGTTTAACCCTGTTTCACTGCGCTCGGATGGTTAAATCGGTGAAAAGTCTACTTAATGTTTCAACTTTGCTTGGCCGCCATGATCGTTTTCTACTCACCAGGTTTTTGAGAGTCATAACGGTGAACGTCTAGTAGTGCCATTTATCACCGTACAAAATTTCAGAGTGATATCGTTAATAGTTTCGGAGATATAGAATGCCGGTGAAATATTTCGTACGGCAGCCTTGTTGGATTGGTGAGACTTATTAAATTTTGAAGGGCATGGACAAGGTCAGACAAAATAGTACTAATACCTTACCAAGTTTCATTGAAATCGCTCCAGCCGTTTAGATTTTATTATGAGGGGGACACACACACACACGCACACACACGTTTGTTAGTTAGTTAGTTATTGAGGTTTCAGGGGCGGAACTACAAAGTCATCTGCCCCTAAACACACACACACAGAAAAAAGGTGATCTCATAAGCCTATTATTTAATAAATGAAAATAGGCTAAGAAATGGCTTACAAAGTTAAAGTAAAAGATAAAACGTGAAATAATTAAAAGTAAGAGGAATTTTCAAAATTTGCATATTAAGGCTTTCACGGCCCGGTTTATTATATAAATAATTCATGCTTTTGGGCTAATGCCGTGTGTATTTAGATTTGAACCAAACGTTTCGGAGAAACCTTGCCTCCTTTTTCAATGGAAATAAACAATGTGGTCAAAGAAAGTATATCAATGAGATTACCAAAAAAAGAATATATATAATATAGATAAATTCCTATGTTCGTCACCAGAGAGCAGCTGCCAGAAATTACTGTATGGACCATGGTAGAACGGCGGACAGAGTAGTAAGTAACGAGAAGGTAAAGGGGGCGGCGAGAAAATATAGAGACTCCTCGAAGAATGAGTATGATCAAAAGAAAGGGGGGGGGGGGAGGTGGGAGGGTTAGATGGATATAAGGAAACATAAACAAAAGGGAAGTGTATCTGAACGATACCTAACGTCATACAGGCAACGGCGAAAAAACAGATAGAAACTCCTCCGGTGACGAACAAAGGAGATCAAATCCAGGCTCTGTAGCCATAGAGGGAAAAAGTACAATTTAAAATAGAGACTGAGAGGAACTATCTCCCTAGATCCTTAATAACAGGTAGCCAAGTGTCACTTAGCTGATATCCAGTGTCTCTGTTAAAATTATTGGGATTTTTACGAATTTCAACTGCCTCCCTTATAATTCTAGACCAGTTGTGCTTAACAAGGGCAAGCGCATGAGCATCCTTGAAACATACATCGTGCCCTGAAGACGGGGCATCTACAGCTATAGCTGATTTGTCAGGTTGGTTTAGACGGATGTTCCTTTGATGCTCTTTGATGCGAGTTGCAATGGATCGTTTTGTTTGTCCAATGTAGACTTTTCCGCAAGTACAAGGGACTTCATATACCCCAGGTTGTAGTATTGGGGACAATTTATCTTTGTTTAATGCTAAACGTTGACCAATTTTCGTAATAGTGCCGAAAACTGTTTTTATCTTGTGCTTGCGGAGAATCTTAGCAACGCGGTCAGTGGTGTTGTGAATATAAGGGAGGTAAGCAGTTCCTCTCACGTCGGAGCTCTGAGAAGGTTGTCTATCCCTCCTGGGATGTAGGGACCTATATATAGTGGATTTATTATTGCCATTACCCTTAAACATGGTTTGTAAGGCATGTAACTCTTCCTGAAGAGTTAATGCCTCACAAATACGTTCCGCTCTTTTGGCTAGAGTTGTTATAATTCCTTGTTTTTGTGCTGGGTGGTTGTGGGAGTCCGCATGTAAATAACGGTTAGTGTGAGTTAGCTTACGGTAGACGCTGTGCCCCATGGAGCCATCCGCCTTCCTCCTAACAAGAACATCCAAAAAAGGTAAGCATCCACCCGACTCTAGCTCCATTGTGAAGTTGATTGAAGATGTTGTCTCATTGATATACTTTCTTTGACCACATTGTTTATTTCCATTGAGATAGGAGGCAAGGTTTCTCCGAAACGTTTGGTTCAAATCTAAATACACACGGCATTAGCCCAAAAGCATGAATTATTTATATAAGGAATGTTCAAACTAGTGGCAAGAAAGAAAGAAAGAAAGAAAGAAAGAAAGAAAAACGTAAAAATATAGGGGTAAATGCTTGATCAAAGTTGCAAATAGATAACAAATTGGGAAGATGAATGTTTATTCTAATAAAATATTGGTTATATCTGTACATACATGCTGACACAACTACATATATGCTAGGCCTGCATACATACAGACCAATAGATTCAACCCAGACTGACCTCATACTCTTTTTTAATCGAAAATTAGGCTGATAATTGGTAGAGTTATTTCCAATGGGCCTGATAGTCATTTTACTCACAACATCCGTAATACAGTGGTCAGGAATAGCGCTTTGTAAGTGTGTTGGAATGGCTTCTGTTGGTCTTATTCAATCAATGGCAGGTCAACCAACACTTAACTCCTCGCTTTACGGGCGAGACGCTGCGCCGTATTGTGGGTGAACAAACCAGACATTGGCGCGAACAATACCTGCTTAACTTCAAACACACACGCATACTCTGCTCGGCATTCACAGGCCTATGACCTACATTCACAATCTTAAAGCGGATATCCCTCGCAGTAGAAGGAATACGTTAATTGTCACTTTCATGCCACCTCCCGTGGTTTAGGGCAGGGCAGGAACTGCGTACCACTTGAAATTTTTAGAAATTTTAGCGTACCAA
This sequence comes from Meconema thalassinum, assembly GCA_946902985.2. NCBI lineage: Eukaryota > Metazoa > Arthropoda > Insecta > Orthoptera > Tettigoniidae > Meconema > Meconema thalassinum. The sequence goes on along the minus strand of OX336394.1, from coordinate 207,109,100 downwards.
TAGTCCTATATTTTTTTAGAAACATATATTTAAAGTCGGAAAAGTGACCAATGGTTTGTTTTATTGCAATTAATTTACTAAGAAACCCTCATATATAATTTGTTAAAGATTTTGTATTTCGGGTTTTTCAACCCTTTATCAAGAGAACAATATATATAATATATAGATTTTTTCAATTTGCTCTTGTTTATTTTTGTTTAAATATATATATATATATATATATATATATATACTGTATGTATATTAATAATTTCAACTCAATCGGTGAGGTTCCCGAAAAAGGATTTATGATCCAGTCAAATTTGGAATAATCTTTGGAGAAATATTTATTAAAACTTTCTTGAAGGGGTTATAAGTGTACAACGATATCAGTAACCACATCTAGCATTGGAGATAATTCATTTTCTTCAGAAAATTCTGAGAGAGTAGGAAATGCAGATAAATTCTCCTCCTGTACTTGTTAACAATCGTATCATCCACGCGTACCACCGGTTGGGAACCCCTAGTTTAGGGCATAGATCGCCAGCTAAATTGCTCGCCGGCCGGCTCTGGGCAGCTAACCTGCAAGTGAGCCATATAGCTGCCCTAAGTGAGACAGATGTGAAGTGCCTGGATAACAAGATGAGACTGGTCTTCACGCCAAAGAGCAACGAGGGAAAGATTTCTCACATGCGGCCCGGTACTGATTACCTGTTGAATTAGATCGGTGATCAATAAAACAGGTATTTACATTTAAACGTTTTCGATAGTGGCGTACCACCTTTAAAGTTGCGAAAAAAGGAGGAACAATAATATTATTAGCCGATAGGTTTTGTTTCTAAGTCCCTTTTAACTACTTCGACATTTAGAGACGTCGCACAGTGGTCCGGATTCGAAAAAAAGCGGACAAAAATATTTTCCGTTAAGCGAAATGAAATACTTTTGTGTAAAACTTTAAATTAGATGTTACTATGAGGCAAATTTGTCGTAGTGCATAAAACTACTTACTTATTCATCCTCTGATCCGGATGAGTCGACTTCTTCTTCTTCCCCTTCCAGCTCCGTCTCGTCCTCGTGTATAGACAATAAATCACACACGTCCTTAGGCAACTGTCTTCTTTGGTAGACCTCCCGTGCTTGAAATTACTGGATCAGAGCTTAGCAATAGTCTATGGAACAAGTCAAAATTATTGGAAATCCTTGAGGATTTTCTGGTATGGTCTTCCCTATATTTTCTTAAGTCATTGTTTCTAGACTCTAAGGCCTCTTCTGAAAGTTCTCCAATCGGCAAAATAGCTGCTTCTATAATGGAAGATCCATGGATAAGTATTTTATGGAGTGTTGGAGGCACGTAATACCATGGATATAGCCGTACATATAAGCTTGCTGTTTCGCTGCAGTAGGAATTGAACTCTGAACTATCAAGTTCATGACCAGATGAAATTGCTTTTAAAATTATTCCGAAACGAGTTATTAACTCACAGTCTACCCCTGTTATTTCGGATGCTACTTGAGGCTGTTCAAAAAACCTTCGGGCAGTGTTGCCATCATTGGTTGTACTATATCCAGGCTTCGGAATATCAACTAGAAGACCTAATCTCGTTCTGAATGAGTCTTGCACATTTTTTTCTTTCTTTCGAATAAGTCTCTAGTACCATCTTTCACGCTCACTTTCCACTTTTTAAAACCCAGGCGGTATGAAATATGCAGGAGACTTTCAAAAAATCGGATGTGGGCGTGCAGAACTGAAATTCCAAATTCAAGCTGTAAATTGTCGACGGGCTTTTGTGCCATTATTTGTAGAATGTTCACTTCTGATATTTTCGCACCACAAATATAGCACTTCATGCTTGAAGACTGTGCTAGAGCATTGCATATTTTTCCATCTATCATTGACAATATTAAGGAATACTGCACTTCGGTGTTGTTTATAACCAAATTATGTAAATTCTCAATTTGATCATTTAGATACATCCTTTCCGTCCGTGTAATTTCCGATATTTCATGAACCCACTGCATTCGAATAGGCCTGCAGAATCGTGTAGATGAGGTTCTTGGATTTTTTCACGCAATTATACCTGTTTTACAGTCAACGAGACGCAGAGGCACGACAGATGACATAAAAACGCTCTTTTCAGCTTCTGAACAGGTTTGTTTATATTGGGAATGGCCGGAGCTGCCATCAAAACACCATTTACAATATAATGTATAGCTCTTATCACTCACATCTGGTAACATTGAGAAAATTCTGGAAGAAGTGTGGTCCAGCAAGTCTTGTATTTTCACTTCACATTCATTTTCCTTAATTATAACATTTTGTGGATAAGTAGCCTTTTTGGCATTCAAAATAGCATAGTATCTAGGGTATAAATCATGGTTATGTTTGTTAGCTAATTTTCTCATTGTCACATACTGGTGCTTGGATAACTTTGCTTTAATTATGAATGATAAGGCTACTTCCACTGACATATTTGTAGATCGTTGACCCCCCCCCCCCCCTTTCTCCATGCATCCCGTATTCGTTTGCCCCTTGTTGGTGTAGTCGTGGTAGCTTCTTTTAATAGCTTGGCTGATTAAACGTCTCCCTCTGCCCCCCCTTAAATTCATAACGGTCGCATAGGCAAGCTCTGATGAAGTGGCACTCTCCCTTAGGTCTTTTATTTTTCTTATTTTGCTTCTATCCGTTAGCTCTTCAAATTCTTTTGAAGCACGACCTCGATCTTCTGATTTTGTGCAGCCAGCCATGCTCGGAATTGAAATAACAATTTCTTTTTTCAACCAGTCTGAATATTTCTTCAAAAAAGCATGTTCTAAGAAGTGACACTTTCTCCACCGGTCAAAATAAGGCAAAAAGAAAAATGTTCTTATATTATTATACACTGTTTTCTCGACACTCTCGTCGACATTTAATTGCAATTTGTTAATGAGATATGTTACCACAAACTTTTCTTGGCGAGCGCGAGATTGATTTTTGTTCTCTCGAATCTTGTTATGAAGTTCACTGCGACTAACAACGAAATTCATTTTTCACAATTCACAACACACACTTACCACTAATCAATTACTTCTCGAGACTGAAGATTATTTTGGTTCCCTGGCCTAGAGATATCCCTTGCGTAGCATAAACAAATGTCTCAACAGGCCCTTATCTCGCGCGAGTGTTTATCCTCAGAGCGTGCAGTAATGTTCTCCCCCTTCTCAATCGCGCATCTGGCGTGTTCTGGCGATGAAACCTTTAAGGATATATTCTCCAGTCTTTATTTTAAAACTTGCAAAAGTTTCATGCTATACATATGTATACATTTTTTTGTAGGTCAAGCAAAATTTATTTTTCATGAAAAAAATAACGCCCTAAAAAGTAAGTATAAGAGTCCTTATAAGTGATCTGAAATTGAAAATCATTCTATAAACAAATATATCAGACCCAAAACTACATACTGATACAGTATTAAAGACCCCGAGTTTCATTTTGAAGTTAGAATGATATTTCAAAGTTTACTTAACGGAGTGCGGAGTTCAGAAACGAAGAGTTGTATCACTTTTGCAGTAATATATCTGAGACACACAGAAGCAATTTCCAAAGGAATCGTGAAATTAATGTACACTGATTAACATACTTCACTTGGAAGGTGGTTTGGCGTTTCTAAAGTAAAGTTGAATAATCGATTTTTGACCGCTTTTTTAAGGATCCGGACCACTGTGCGTTCGGGTGCTGGAATTTCGCCCCAAAAGAGGATCTTAACCCTTTATAGGTCAGTGGTCTGTATATTTACCACCTACTATGAGGACAATGTATATTGTCTAAGATGCAAGTGGTTGAATCTTTGAATCATATATGAACGAAATTTTTTTTGGACGTGTTAATATTTCTGAAACCAAATACCAGACCTAAGGTGCTTGATAAAATTATTTAAAAAAATAATAACCATTAAAATTAAAAAGTGAAAAAAAGAATATGATAATAAAGATTAAATTTCATAAAATATATGCTTATAAAAATTAAAAATGTATAAGCTTATAAAAATTAAATTATAATAATTTAAACATATTAATATTGAGATTACAAAGATAATTTAAAAATATTAAAATAAATATGATCATTAAAATGCGAAAAGAAAGGAAAAATTGAAATTTAATAATTATTACATTTATTAGGCTAAAATTATTAAAATGAAATTAAAATGAATACAAATATCTTCAATAATATTAAACGTTCCAAAAAATCTACTGACATTCCAAAACAGTGAACGTACTTTATTTGAAGAAACCAAAAATAATTTTTATAGTATATCTCTGATGATAAACTTACATTTAAGGGCATTTTTTTATTTAAAGAAGTAAACGTTAATTATTTTTTGCCTCTCAAAATCAATGTAAATAGTTCCTGATTTCACGCAATCTTAAACAACGAAAATCATAATTGAATCGGTCGTAGCTGAAAAGCATTAAGTCAAAATTGTCATTTTTTTAAAGAATTACAGTAGTATTGTGAAGTATTGACCTAAGGGCCTTTGAACGGCATAGGAAAGAATTAAGTCAGCCTTCTGTTTAAGCCAGAAACTACCGCTACATGTTGTGCGATCAGAGGAGAAAAGCATTAAGTCAACGACTTGCTGCCTTTCAGCGCCGAATTCCGTACTTAATGTTGGTCGCACTGCAAAATTCCCGCGTGTTACAATGCTATTGTAAATTACATTTGTACAGGTTTAGGTGGTTTTAGGTTACAAATCCATTTTAAAATAAAATTTTATGTGACATATTCATTCTGGGTGGCTTTGTGGCGCACTAAACTGACCACAGAGCAGAAAGGCATTAAGTCACGTTTCCAAAATTGACATGAAGAATATGTTTATTAAATTTAAATTGAGATTGCGCTAGCGCAAATAATACCTGAATAGTTGCTCCACAACATAAATGACTAATATAGTATGTTTATTAAGTTCTGTTCTGTCAATGACATTTTATCTGTCTCCTGAAAAGTGGTGAAAACTGATTTAATACTTTTCAGTTCCGGCCAATTCAATTGTAGAAACATTATTGTGTACCGGTAGTCTATACTTAGTTTGCGAGGTGCAATAATTCCCACAAAACTCCATTGGAATGTGATGTGTCGTATCACGCAGCGTAGCTGTGGTAGCGAACAGAACAGCTAGGTAAATAATGAGGACTACTTTCAGCCGAGCCTGAGCCGGCTCACGGAGCACTTCCTTGGAGAGGTACGGTCTAAGGCAGGGGTAATGAAATTAAGGTCCCGGGAGAGCCTCAAATTTTGCTGGTGCAATCAAGGACGAAGCTGCTTTGACCGCATGTACCCAAATGGTTCTCACCTGTGCAAGAGGTAGGGGGTACATGAAAACGTGCAACAATTAGGACAAGCCCTTCTGTAAGATATCGGTCTATTCGTTCAAAGATTATTTTACGTGAAGGAAATGCAATCATCGTTTTCCGTTAAAGAGAAAGTTGTTATTAGAATAATAAATAGGCTATAGTACCTTGGATCAAATATATTTATTTGCATTCATAATGTTGATAATTGTTGTTAAAGGGGTCTAACATCTAGGTTATCGGCCCCTAAAAATATTTGCATTCACTGGCGGCGCTAACTATTGTGGGGCCCTGTGCGGTACGAGATTTGCGAGACCCTTACGTCTGGGGGTCAATACCATCTAGGAATAAAAATAAGTCAAATAAATTGAGTGAATTGTAATATGTAATTTGAAAATACAGTACAGTATTACTATTTTAAAAACTTACAATAACAAAGAATGCCATAAATGAACTCTTCTACTCTTTTCCTGGCCGAAGTCTTTTATTAAATTTTTATAGTCCAAACTCGATGCCAATTCATTTTCTATGGACAGGTTTGCGAGAGCTGAGAGTCTGTCTTTGGCCATGGTGTTTCTATTATTAAAGATAAATCGCACAAATTGTGCATAGGCCTATTGATGAAAAAAAAACTGTCATTCACAACATTTCATTTGCACAAGAACTTACGTGGTATCTACTACATTGTACCCCGCATAATTTACATACGCAGGATTCATCAGGCTCATGAAAGTATTCGGTATTGCACAGTTTATGGTGATACCCATGTATCGCCATCGAATTGACAAAGTGTCGCAAGTCTTGATTTGTGTTCATCCATGTCCTAGTCATCATGGCCTCCGTGGTGTAAAACTTGAACCAGATTTCGTCCCTTTTCTGTATTCTTTCCTGCATTAGTTTTTTACAGGCGTCTGTGGATTGTAGCCCTCTCTTCATCCGAAGGTCCTCAATGGAGAAGGTCTCCCTGGCGAGTTCATATGCTAATCTCGATTTTGTATATTTCAATATCCCCAGGGTAGCCTTCTAGTAGCGCGATTTGACTGCTTCAAGCGTCCTCAAGTCTGCTAGGGATAATTTCTCCCATATGATTTCAAGTCCATATGTGGCGATGGGCGTTATTTTCGCGTCGAATAATGTCATAGCAGTTCCCAAAGAGAGCTTCGTGATTGTTTTGATGTCATATATGGCTTTGGTAGTGGCTATTGCTCGAGATTTTATGTGGACTTTGTAGGCTCTTGCAATTGTTTGCATTGTCAATCCTCGATATTTAAATGTATTGACTGACTTAAGGGGAGTCGTTCCTAGGTATATCCTGTCTCCTGAAGCCTCTCTGCCTCCATTCCGAAAAGTCATTTTCACTGTTTTCATGGTGTTTCTGAGATAGGTTTTAATTAATTTCAATTTTGAGGAACTTATCTCGCCAGCCGCAACTGTGACGGGAATATTAGCAGCTATTCTCAGTGCAATACTTGTATTTGGATACATTTCACTCAGATTGTTCTCCACGATGTACACTTCAAAGCCGTTACAATTCCACTCTCTTCATTCTTTTTTCTTCTACCTCGATCATTACACGTGAGAATATTTTTAATTTTCCAAAAAAGATCCATTCTTTCTGTTGGTCTCCTACGGAAAGAGCAACTTCAAGATCTTAACAGCCTAGGTGCTGTCTCGCAGTTCTCTGGCCTTCATGATGCCGTGCCTCCCTGCGGGGCCCTGTGTAGTCGCACACTTTGCACACCCCTGGCGCCGCCACTGTTTACATATCAGGGCAACAAATCACTTGCTTAGAAATCAGAACGTTCGTTCTCTTCTCAACAAGTCCATGAATGTTAGAAGTGAAGGGCACATAAGAAGGCGGGTGGGAGAGAGATGGTTGGTTGGTTCCTCAGTTTAGGGGCTGCGACAACGCGGTCATGTAGCCCCGTGTACTTTGGGCGTGTGTAGAATCGGTCTGATTACCGGTGTTAATTGTGATGGCTGTATTAGTGTGTGTATCTGTTTTTTAATTTAAGTACAGACTGCAACTTAAAATTATTCAAATAGTTCCTACTTTTGCCGCCAAACACCACCGTCAACGACTACTAGGCCTAGTTCAGAACTTAGCTACTAGAGGCCACCGCATTCGGCTCTTGGCAACGAAAGTAGAAACCTAAGAGCGTTGTTTACATTCTTAACCTATCCAATTTAGCTTCACACAGGTGTAAATTAGTGTAAGGTTCTTTAACATGCCATAAATCTATGACATGGGACCACCGGCTTTACTTCCCCTCCGAAGGAAGGCATACTGAGGGATTTTAACGCTCTTAAAAAATCCGACGGCTTCAGCCGGGTTTGAACCCGCGATCTTGGGCATAGAAGCTCAGCATGCTACCAACTACGCCACCGAAACCATCGTGTGAGAGAGAGTTCTGCGCACAGTGAGACAGAGACATTCACTCCTGCATGAACCAACAACAACAAAATGAACATGTGTAATTCTTTTGAATAGATAATAATGGAAATTGTTTCTCTTTGTTCCCCAGCGCTCAGAGCAGTTTTTTGTGCAAGCAGTGAAGTAATTTTAAATGGACCTCGCTCGGAACTCCAGCTCTCGATAACACTGTCCATATTTCACATTGTAAAGAAAAGTGTTGGCTTGTGTTTCGAATAATTAAATTTATTTTTTGACTCGAAACAACGCAGATATGAATAGAGATTGCAGTAATAACTTGTAGGAACTGAGAGGTTAGTCAGGCTGTTGCAATTACTGGGTCACACAGTGGGTGGCTCTCAATCTCCCTAAAATACGATTGTAATACGCTAGAATTGAAGCTAGGACGATCCGCATAAAACACCTGAGAATCTTATCTCTGCATCGTACAACTTCACGCCCAAGGTTGGTTGGTTGGTTCTTAAGTTTAGGGGCTGCGACAACGCGGTCATGTTGCCCCGTGTACTTTGGGTGTGTGTAGAATCTGTCAGATAACCGGTGTTAATTATTGTGATGACTGCATTAGTGTGTGTTATCTGTTTTTTAATTCAAGTAAGGACTGCAGACTTTTGAATTTTTCAAATAGTTCCTATTTTTGCCGCCAAACGCCACCGTCAACGAATACTAGTTCAGAACTTAGCTACCAGACGCCACCGCAGTCGGCTCTTGGCAACGAACGTAGGAACCTAAGAGCGTTGTTTACATTCTTAACCTATACAATTTAGCTTCACACAGGTGTAATTAGTGAAAGGTTCTTTAACATGCCATAAATCTATGACATGGGACCGCCAGCTTTACTTCCCCTCCGAAGGAAGGCATACTGAGGGATTTTAAAAGCTCTTAAAAATCCGACGACTTCGGCCGGATTTGAACCCGCGATCTTGGGCATAGAAGCTCAGCATGCTACCGACTACGCCATCGGAGCCGCTCACGCCCAACGTTGCAGGATGAAATCCTGGCACAGTCAGTTGGCATTTGAGGGTGCGAAAATGTGAGCGAACCGTGTCAGTAGATTTACTGGAACGTTCAAGATCCCTTTTTGGGCAAAATTCCGGCACCCCGGCGACTCTAAAAGCCGCAGCAGTTAAAAGGGACGTAAAACCAATAACATTATTTCTTCCTTTATTTCTTTCTTTCTTTCTTTCTTTCTTTCTTTCTTCGTCATGCCCATTTCATAGAGCGCGTTAGAACTTGTTAGTTGGCTTGTTAATATTTGCCTTCATCATCTTCCAAAATCTCTTCATGAGCTCACTGTGTTGATTTTTCAGTACTTCTGTCCATCTTGTACCAACCCTGCTTTGAATGCTGAATTTTTGTTTTTCCGTAATTTTTGCTTACAGTAGGCCTATAGTTAGAGTCACGGATTTTTGGTTTTAACAATACCCGCGTAATATTTCAGCAAACATATATGTTATCACAACGATATATTTACTACAAATATGCCATTTTCTTCGATATTGAAGCCGCGAAATATCGCGAAATAAAGTTATTGTGCGAAATGAGTTATTTTCACCCTAAAATGCTAAATACTAACAAAATGCTGGTAAGAAGATTAAATAAAATGTATTTATTTTAAAATTAATTGAAATAGTTCCTAGTGGCTAGGTATAGCTGCGAGTGGTTGCGTCACCAGTCCTTTGACAGAAAATAAGAAAACTTAAATATAAACGTTTCATAAGATTCGAGATAACGAAGTCCCTTCTCGAGCTTGATTGGTTGAAGTCCTGAAATAACAATGTTCTGCTTCTACTTTGGGGACAGCATAAGTTAGTGAGAAAAGGACTATGGTAGTCATGGAGACTATGTGTTGAGATAAATGTTAGGTTAGGTCTTAAACACAGAAAATGTAATTCATTTGAGTATTAATTCTAAAAAAAACTAAAATTAATTGTTTCTTATTCCTCCAAATGTTCCAATAGTGTTCATTAATTAACCAAATCCGCACACCGTACACATAGCCTACTTAAATAAGCACACTTACACCTCACTTCTTTTCATTTCACCGCTATGGATATTTTATTTCACCACTTTGAACATTTGATTTCACCACTTTGAAGCCTTTCATATTACCATAAATCAGGGTCCCTACCTATAGTATAATAATTAGTTTTATTTATTGATGTGTAACATCTTTCCTCTCGGTTGCTGGATATTTTTTGTGGGAGTGATTTTGGATAAGGGACGGAAATGTGTAACAGGTAACCAGGGAAGCGCTTGCGGTGGCGGAGAGATAGCTGTGAGATGGTGCCAACTCATTTTGCGTGAGATGACGCCCTCTCTTTTCCTATAGCCCCCTTAATTTAACCAAAGGACCCAAAATCAATAGGTCATCGAATTTTTAATATCTCGCGAACCAATAATGCTAGGGATTTGTAGAAGGTGTCCTAGGACTCGGGGTGACGCCCCCTGTTTTCCTATAGCACCCTTAATATTTCCAAAGGACCCAAAACTAATAGGTCATCGGCTTTTTAATGTATCGCGAACCAATAATGCTAGGGACTTGTATGGGGTGTTGTAGGATTCGAAGTGACGCCCCTTTCTTCACGATTTTGTGATTTGCAGAGGTGGGTAAATCCAGAGCAGAATATATGCGAAGTTATCGACAAAAGAAACGTGAGAAAAAATTAAAAACTGGAAGAGTACAGCCGAAAGAAATGTACTTCACATAAACAGGGCGTCCGGGAATGTTCTCCGCAGTGGCTAGGTATAGCTGCGAGTGGTTGCGTCACCAGTTTAGTTGGCAGCACGGTGTCCTTGATAGGGTGAAGGCCACATGTGTGCGTTGTGGGCTGTCGAATTCGTTAGTGTGTATTGCAATAAGCGATGATGTGTGTCATCAGCACCTCTAGCATCAGTTATGAATGGCTGTAGTAAGTATAAAGTTTACTGTTTGTTATGATACAAGCGTCACGTAACTGCTGACGTAACTGGTGACGTAATCTTTCGCAGCAGCTTGTAGGCTCTGCGGAGAACATTCCCGGGCGCAATGTATTTCATCTCAATACCATAGTAGGATAACATGTCAGATGTTACACACCATATGCTACTAATGTAGGGCTATTTTTTTTTGTTTATTTAATTTATGTGTCCACCACTAAATTTTAAATTCCATTCCAAATTTGTATACTTTAATCAGTGTTAAGAGGGCCTCCGTGGCTTAGGCGGCAGCACGCCGGCCTCTCACCGCTGGGTCCGTGGTTCAAATCCCGGTCACTCCATGTGAGATTTGTGCTGGACAAAACGGAGGCAGACAAGTTTTTCTCCGGGTACTCCCGTTTTCCTTGTCAATATTTCATTCCAGCAACACTCTTCACTATCATTTCACTTCATCTGTCATTGATTTAATCATTGCCCCAGAGGAGTGCGACAGGCTTCGGCAGCTGGCACAGTTCATATCTTCACCCTAGATGGGGGCTTCATTCATTCCATTCCTGACCCAGTCGGTCGACTGGAAAGGGGCTGTGGATTTCTCAATCTGTGTTAAGAAAGGCAAATGACATCGTAGTTCCACCCCTTAAAACAACAACTAACTAACCAGTCCTGCAGCTAGATTTCACCATAAATGTGTGCTTATTTACAGAGGTTCTTAAGATACCTCATTATGTTCAGTCCGCTGTTCAACTAATTCACCCCCATATTTTTTCCAGCCAATTTATCCTCGATACTTGGAATTAATCATTTTGAATTATCTTCTTTTTAGTCTATTATTGTTCATCCTAATTATGTGCCTAAAAAATTGCAAACCTGCCCTGCGTACAGTGTTTGTGAAACAGTCTTCGAGACTATAGAGGTCTGCAGTTCGTCTCTGGATCCAAATTCCAATTTCATGTGCAGGACCGAATATTTTTCTAAGAATATTGCATTGTTGCTTTTCAATGCCTGAAATGCCTGCCACGGTGGGTGAGTGGTCTACCAACCCCAAGCTTGCAGGTTCGCTCCTGCCCATGGTAAGTGACTTTTGAAGTGCGGCAAAAATTACGTCACGCATGTTATACGATGTTGGAATGTCAAAGAACCCATTTGAATTCAGTAGGCCGTGTTCATAATGGCAAAATTAATCTCCGGAGTTTCCGCCATCACAAAGTTCTCATTTCTCTACTAGATAGCGCTTTAGTGTTCAACGAGCTTAGATATCTAACCTCCTTGACTATCATAGTGCTTCAAGGAACAATGAAATTCGACATGCAAGCTACCCTCTGGGTGTCAAATAACAAAGCTTGCACGGGGCACCCGAGGCCATACGATAAAAAAAAAGGCTGAAATTGAATGACCTCCTAAATTTATAGTTCCTGATGCATATAGAGCTTTATGGACAGCGCTATTGTAATGTTGCAATTTTCATTATGTGGCATCACTCTTTTATTGCAGTGATTCCACGTTAGTCAGAATACCCTTTGAAGTTTTGAGGCCCCTTCCATGTTGGCCAAACTGTCAAATCCTGATGGTAGAATTATTTCTCCAAGATAATTAAACGAGGATACGTGTGAGATCGTCCCATCTGCTGTTTCAATTTTATCTTCGTTGCACTTTTGCCGAAAGTTCCCCATTATTATTATTATTTAGTTAGTTTACTTAGCGTATAGTGCCGGGAGTGCCCGAGTACATGTTCAGCTCGCCAAAGTTTGTAGCTACTTCTATGCGGACACCGTCGCGTGTTGATGAGAAGAAATGAATGAAGACGAATGAACAAGTTCAATTTCAAGTAGTTCCGGCTTTAGCTACCAGATGTCACTGACACCTAATGATGAACGTCTGAACTTCATAGTGTGTTTCTGACGAAATATAACCTACCAATTGTAGTGGTAGGTTCCTTTTCATGCCATAAATCTATGACATGGGCCCACCGGCTATTCTTCCCCTCCGAAGGAAGGCATACTGAAGGATTTTAATGGTCTTAAGAATCCGACGACTTCGGCCAGGTTTGAACCCACGATCTTGGGCATAGTAGTTCAGCATGCTACCGACTATGCCACCGAAGCCACAGCTCCCCATTAATTATTATTACTAATTATAATTAACAACATTAGTATTATTATTATTATTATTATTATTATTATTATTATTATTATTATTATTATTATTATAGCATATTACTTGTTCAAGCAGCATATTTATGAGAATTCTCCTCGTTCAGTGCTAAGGAAGTCACCTTACCATTGCATTAATGGGGGGCAGTTAAGTGTCAGTTAAAGACGGTTACGAGATCGTGGCAATTGCATCATGGATTTAGATAGATTATTTTGGTGTAGTTTTAAGTGTAGATTCTAGTGTGTATTCTTAAGTAACAGAGCGAATTATTTGCAGCAAATGGGGTATTTTCACGGTTGGTGGTTTCAAGACAAACATAATTAAATGTTATTCACAGGTCGCACTCCACCTTCTATGGTCTTGAGGTACGTATTGAGAATCCGGTCCCGAAGTTCCTGGGTGCGATTCCAAGCACTGCCAAGAAATGTACTTCTGGTCGAAGGACTGGACGAACCAGATCTGAGAAGAGGTGGTTTCGATGCCCAGCTCAGCCATCCTAGAAGTGGTTACCTGTGGTTCCTCCAGGCAAAAACCGAGATAGTTTCTAGCTTAAAACCACGGTCATCTCCTTCCCATCCTAGTCTCAGTTACAAAAGACACATCTACAGAAGCCACAGTAACACGGGTTATCAGACATATTCCACACAACCATGTACACGGGGATGAAAGACCACGATGTTACGAAACCTTCAAATGAATCAACATAACTACATTCACAGGTTATCAACTATAGCTTTGGTTTCTCTACCAGCAAAATGAAACGTCCAATTTGGAGAACAGATCTAGATGCCACTAACTCAAAAGATCTACTCCACGTAGTTGAAGCATTTTATTATGTAACAAGCAACCCGCCCCGGCTTTGCCCGGGAACAGTTATGAATGCAAGGTAATAGGCTACTTTTAACCGAGGTCTTATATGATTTCCTTGTATTCGACGTTAGTCGTATTCTCTCCAGCAGTGAACACGAAACAATTTCGGTTTTATGTAACACGCAATAGAGCCACGTAAAGCTGTCCATGAGGAAAATATTCTCCACTGAGATCAACTCCAGTCACGCTAAGTGTATGACCCTGTGCTTTGTTTATAGTCATGTCAAAGCAGACTTTTACTGGGAAATGTACTCGTTTGAATTGATAAGGCAAATCTGAAGGAATCATAGGGATTCTGGGTACTAATACCGTTTCTCCTGTACCACTGCTAGTTAAGATAGTTGCTTCAATGAAACAGTTTTTCAAAGTTCCCACTACCAATCGCGTCCCATTGCGTAACTTTGGTGGGTGTAAATTATGTAGCAATATAATAAGCACTCACGCTTTTAAAATAAGCTTGTGTTGGCAAGCCAGAAGGAAGTAAAGAATTTAGAAATTCTGTAAGGTAATGAACAGGTTCTTCACTATCGACTACTGCTTCTACAGAGTAATATACTTGAGCCTGGGCAGTGAATTTGGAGAACACCAAGTCATTAATTTTCACAACATGTTCGTTTGTCGGCGATAATATTGCTCTTTCTTTAAACCATGAATGAGACTTGCTAGATTTGAGGATAAACGCTATCTATCAATTCTTGAATGCTGCTTACTAAAACACAGAAATCGTGACTGAGGGTAATTTTCCCATCAGTGACCGGTAAATCTCCATTTACGACTCTAAGTAACAAATAGCAAACAGAATATTATCTTCTGAAGATAAGAGTACTCTCATGTTAGTTTTGAGTGCCAATTTTGTTATATCCGGCCAGATGTGATATCTTTTTAATGAAGCGTTCACTTCGTCGGCTCTCGTTCCTCTGGTAACAACTGTTAAGATTTGACGAAAATCTCCGGCGAACAAAACTGTGCAGCCACCCATAGGTGTGTCCCGATTTCTTAGATCACGCAAGGTCCTGTCTACAGCTTCAACGAAGTTTTGTGCGACATTGTAGCCTCATCCCATACAACTAAAAAACAGTTTTGGATTAAACTGGTAGTGTTACTTTTTTTTTGAAATATTACATACGCTTCCATCATTACTGCTGACATTCAAAGAAGTTTAAATGTTGCATGTGCTGTTCTTCCCCCTTCCAAAAGAGTGGCTGCAATTCCAGATGATGTGACGGCAAGAGCAATATAATCACCAGGCCTCACTTTGGAGAGCAACAAATTAATCAAAAACGTTTTGCCTGTGCCACCAGGGCCATCGAGAAAAAATATATTACCTTCCTTCTTCGTGCTGCTAGATTTGATGGAGTCATAAGCTTGTTTCTGATCGTGGCTCAGACGGTGCTCTTCTTGAGCAACGGTTTGAAGATGCCGAAGACGAAGTCTTTCTTTCTCTTGTGACAATCGAGAAATCATTTGTTACTGTTTCATTGTAACGTGATAAGCGCTTTTTTATGTCAGTGAACTATGACCTATGTCTGTTTTACATCTCGGCATGATGGCTTAAAATCACTGACTGGACTATTAATTAAAACGAATTCTTGTCAGACGTAATTTAAGAATAGCGAGGTGCATGGAACACAAATCCCCCTTCCGTCCAATCTTAACTTGACTGTGTATCTTGCGGAACAAAAAGTTCACAGGCGAAATGAAGAAAGCCGAGTTGCACTTGCGGGGAAACTCCAAACACAACCACCACCCTTCTCTGAAGTCTTAACTCAAAACGAGAGCTGCTGGCTGTATCTGGGGCAATAGGTTCGCCCGCTAGTTAGGCTATATCAGGGGTGATAGACTCGCCCTTAGCTATCTCGTAAATTGTCTCCTCAGTATTTGAATGGACCTGGTTGGAAGAAATGAAAACGCAAGAACACTTATAATGGGCGATGTATTGAAGATAGAGATACGCTTTCCCGGACTTTTTTGTAGAACTTTTCATGCTGAACAATTATTACACTCATACAGTAGTATTTAGATATTTTTAACGGTTGCCCAGCGTAAGCTTACAAAGCGCTTGGACGCCAGGTTTTCTTTCGACTTTTCCACTGAAATCGTTACTGCTCGGCTTCCTTTGATCATAAATAAATTATTTTCTACAGAAATCATCCTCGAGACATCCTTTACAGAATGGTGAAAACCGCCTCAAAAACCATCCAGAGGTTCTCGAGATTACCCGTTACATCCAAAATTCGGGGACTTTGTTTTATACTAAGTAGAATACGCTAAGGGGTATTTTTCACCAAACTCAAGCTCCTAAACCAGAGGGAGTTAGAAGGTGTGGTTGGTACCAAATTCTTCCAAATCGTCTCAAAGGTACAGGAAAAATCCTGCATTTCTTGAAAAGTATACGGAAATATATGTACAGTAGAACGTCGTTTAACCGGACGTCAAACAACCGGAACGTCAATTAACCGGACGAGCAAAGAAAAAAGCTTAAGTGGACGTACAAGAAGGAAGTTTTACGTCGTTTACTGTTTGCAGAAGATGAGGAGAGTGGGATATTTTATTCAAAAAAGCGTTCTATTAAGGACTACTGTTACTTGATCGCTGATGGATGAAACACTTTAACACCACAGAATCTTCGAAATGCATTGCATACATTGGTATGAGAACAAGAGACCGTTAAGACCACAGACTGTTGATGGAGATTTGGATGCAGTGACAAATGAGTTATTCCCCCATGTTGCTGGATTTTCCGACTGTGATAGAGAAGACGCACAAGCTTGGTTGGAAAGTGACAGTGACTCAGGTTTTCAAATCTTAGATGATGACGAAATTGCTTCTCTGGTGCAAGAAGTAAGTGGGGAAGACGAAAAAGGATGAAAGCCTAGATGAGAAAGATGAAGAAAGACCAAGTCATGGAGACGCTTTTACTGCATTATAAACTGCGTATTTTAGTATGGTTGTACTATGAAATAAACACATGTTCGATTATCCGGAAAAATCGTTATCCGGAATACTTTCGGTCCCAATTAGTCCGGATAAACGTCGTTCCATTGTATTTGTTTATAACGTGCTTTTATACAAATAAACAAGACGATAGTCCCTGGCAGAACTGTTTCGCGTGCAGCCCGCATATCAATAGTGCTGGGCGGGTAGTCTGTACACATGGGGCGCACACAACTCATTATGCGAGAGTTCTCGCACGGGTCCGCTATTTATTATTATTATTATTATTATTATTATTATTATTATTATTTATTATTTATTATTATTTATTATTTATTTTGCGCATGGGCTTACACATTCTCAGCATATTTGCTGGAAAGAAAACATTTACAATCCCAGATACCATATATATCATAAGGAGCAAATTCTTGGTGACTGCATTCAGTAAGCTAGTTGCTTTACGCTTTTCCCCCACTCCTTCAGGCCAGATTGCCCAAGAACAGCCTTACTACGCGACACGTAGAAAGTATGACAGTTTTCTGCATCAGTTTGAAAAGGCCAGGGTCTAATTTCAACTGTGTGAGCGATTCCTTTAAGTTGTTGGGAATCACGCCAGTGCTGGAGATGATAATAGGAACTGTCCTGACTCGTGCCATGTGCCATTGCTTCCTTATCAGTTCTGAAAGCTCTGTGTATTTTGACAGCTTTTCAACATGCTTTGTTAGCATGTTGCCACTGTTTGGGATTGCCACATCTATGAAGGTAGTGTGCTTCATGCATTTGTCAACAAGAACCAAATCAGGTCTGTTGTGCACAGCTGACTGGTCTGTCAATACAGTACGATCCCAGTACAACGTAAAGCTGTCATTTTCCAGTACACTTTCAGGAGCATATTTGTAGTACGGCACTTTCTCTTGGCTCAGCAGTTGAAGGCGTATAGCCAGTTCTTGATGAACTATCTTGGCAACAAAATCATGTCTCTTCTTATATTCTGTCCCTGCAAAATGGCGACAACCTGATATAATATGCTGAACAGTCTCCGATGTTGGGCAACGTATCTGAAATGGTCCTCTTGCACAGATGCATCCTTGATAATGTACTTAAGGTAGTTCCTCGTGGGGACAACCTGGTCCTGAATAGCCATCAAAGCCTTCTGTTTCAGGAAACATCTGCCCAGAAATCAACCAAAAGTTCGACGCTAGCTTGTCGACGTGAGTTTGGATAACTTCATTGGGATGTCTTCCGTGCAGTGGCTTGGACAACCAGGCATTGAATCTATCCAAATCACTGCGCACCTGATTTTGAGTCTCTTCCTGACTTAAGAGTAGTGGAGTTGAATCATCTGCTTCTGTGACAGCCTTGTGCAGTATCGAATGGTTCGATATAGAACAGGTATTTTCTTAGCTCATAGATCTGTCGAGCTACTTGGTTGTTTATATCAACAATTCCTCTCCCACCCATATGTCTCGGTGACATGACTCGATCCACAGATGTCCTGGGATGGTGTTTTCGTGATTTGGTCAGTGATGTTCTAATTTTCTGTTCTAGACTTGCAATGTCAGTTTTACTCCACTTGATGACCCCAAACGAGTAACTAAGGATAGGGACAGCATATGCGTTGATTGCCTTAACCAAGTTTTTACTGTTGAGACTGATGTTACAAACAAGTTTAATTCTTCTGTCAAATTCCTTCGTCAGATCTTGTTTCACTACTGAGTGTTCTATTTGTCGGGCTTGCTTCATTCCCAGATACTTGTAGGTCTCGTCAGTGAGCATTGTTGTAATCTGCTGGCCCTGAGCTGTTTCATATATTCCTTCCTGCAGCTTGCCTTTCATAACGTTCAGCGTTTTACATTTCTCCAGCCCGAATTCCATTTTCACATCCTGCGAGAAGGTTTCCACTATCTTCAACAGAAACTCTAGCTGTGCTCTGGTGGCAGCATATAGCTTTAGGTCATCCATATACAAGAGATGGTTGAGCTTTGCAAGCTCCCTGGAGTTCTTCTTGATACTGAAGCCATATTTTGTTGAATTAAGTTGGTTTGATAGTGGATTCATCGCAAGACAGAACCATAATGGGCTCAAAGAGTCTCCTTGGAATATTCCCTTGTGGATTGGGATCATACTGGTTGCAATACTGCAATTTGTAGTACTAAGGCACATTACTGTACGCCACGTTGCCATGGCGTGTTCCAAGAAATATATAATCTGAGGATCAATTTTATACACTTTCAAAATATGGATCAACCAATCATGGGGCACGGAATCATAGGCCATCTTGTAGTCATTATATGCCGTGAATAAATTTCTGTTATTGGCAAAGGCCTAGTTAGAAACCACTGAGTCAATGATAAGTATTTCTTTACACCCTTTGGACACTTTCGTGCATCCTTTTTGTTGTGTTGCTAGGATGTTATTTTGTTCACAGTGGGCATATATCCTCCTACTAAGACAGGACGTGATGATCTTGTACATCGTGGGAAGGCATGTAATTGGACGGTATTTTCCAGGATCTCGAATATTTTGTGGGTCTTTCGAAAGTAGATGTGTTACACCTTGTGTAAGGAAATTTGGCATCTTCTGTGGATGAGCAACAACTTCATTCACCAGAGTAGACAGAAGATCGTAAACGCATCAGAATTTCTTATACCAGTAATTCTGTATCTGCTCCAAACCGGGTGCTTTCCAGTTAGGAAGACCTTTAATGATGGAAGAAATTTCAGTTGATGTTATTGGATCATATTGCATCGAATTATATTCTTTAGAGATGTCTGTTACTTCCTGAACCCAATGGGAGTCTGGGTTAAAATTGGTGGCTTTGGATAGTTGATTGCTCCAAAACTCTTCAATTTCTTCTCTTGTTGGATAAGGAGCATTTGAGGATACATGGTTTTCGCTCAGTGCTCTGTAGAATTTCTTCTCGCCTTTGACAAATAAGTTGTTGTCCTGTCTCCGTTTCCTACTTGCTCTGTATCTTGAAAGTCTGTTCGCTACCAACGTAAGTTTCTGTTTGAGTGTATCTAAACACTGTTCGGCTTTTGTGTTTGGATCATCTCGGTCGGTGTGGATTTTGGATCGCCTCATTATTGCCTTACAGAGTCTCACCAGTCTTCTTGTGTGCGTTCCTCTGATAAACTCAGTCAAACGGCGAATATCTGTTCGCAATTTGTCAATATTGCCTATCAGACGTCTTTCCCACTTAGGAGCAACAGGAGTACATTTCTTACTGCAGGAATTATTCCTTTCTCTCAGTTGGTTGCCCATAGTTCTGATAACTGTGACGGCTCCACAGTACAAAACAGTATGAAGAGATTCTAAGTCATTCTCATCTATCAAGTGTTTGGGTAGGATAGCTTGATTCATGATATTTAAAATTATTGATACCTTCCTAGACGAATTCACTCGAGGCAAGGCAGGTCTATTTATTGCGTCTGTTCCATTGAACTGAGCCATTGCCGTCATCATTTCATCTGCTAAGATCTTGGTATGTGACTCATCTTCATGATGTGTATCCGGCTGTATGCCACTGACTGGCTCATTGTGTTCTTCTTGATGTTGTTCCTGCTCATGGAGCTCTTGTGCTAATTCACCCTCCTTATTAGTTCCTTGATCACAATCAAACACTCTTCTGACCTCCTGCTTGATTGTATTCAGTCTTGCTTCTGGCACTAAATTATTACGGACTATCGCCCTATATTGGTCCGCCACTCTCTGTTCAGTCACACGTAGTTCGGGGTATGCTTCATGGAACTCCTTGAATAATTTCTGCCTATATCCAGTTAGTTCTGTTCCAATGCGAGTCACCTTATAATAAATGCGCATTATAGTCTCGTTCATTGCGATTGACCATTTTAAGCGCTTTCTAGGCAGGCCTGCTTGGGTGAGTGCCGGAAGTGGTTCTGGCACAGCACTTTCAGCAGGCAAAGCACTTGACGTTGGTTGGCTTTGTTGTAGTTGTTGGGCTGTATCTTTTTGTGCGACAGGAGCCCGCCTCATCAGCACCCAGCCACCGACGTCTCGCTTGCTGTCATGTCCATCGCCGGCTCTAGACATGCCCTGACGAACCTCAGGCAGCGGCCTTTCATTAATTTGTAAATGTATTTTCTCCATATTATGGGTTGGTGCCTTTTTAACCTACAGCCAGGTGTTCATCTTCAGCCGCTCCTAACTTGGAGAACAGACGCTGTTTGCAGCCGCCCGCTACGGATCAGACACTGCAGTTAAGGTTTGTTATCAGGGTTTTCCCTCCCCTAGGCAGGTTGCCACACCACGGCTGAGGAGTCCTGCCTACCCCATTTAGTATATCTCGTCATTTCTGGTTAGCACATACCTTTTCATTACAGATTTTTCACAACTCACATTAGATAAGCTATACGGTATAATTATCTTGCAGGGATATTTTATATAATACAACAGTGGACGTCATTTAAGTGCAGCTGAGAAGGAATACTGTACATACACGTTATTATTATTATTATTATTATTATTATTATTCCTCCCGATCGAATGTCGGCTTGCGTAATCAAACTGTAAACACTAGATCACGCGTGTCAAAGTCACCCTCAGTGACTTTAAACCATCAGTCTAGTGTAGTTACTTGTCCGTGCTAGGAGCTTGCCATGCGGTGCTCCGACACAGAGGTCATGAATGAAGCTTCCAGAGAATCCCTGTGTTGTGGTCCTACATCACCTCGCTACGAGTAGCGTTATTGACCAAGCCTGCGGCGTTAAGTTCTGGAGCAGAGGCAGTGGCGTAGTCAAGGGGGTATTACTGGGGGGTTAGAACCTTTCGGAATTTATACAAAAAATAAAAATAAAATAGAAACTGATGATAAAATATAAGCTAAACAACCATTTCTTAAATTAATGATACTTTCTGATGAGTCTATGACTGTTACTATGTAATGTTGTCGCCTTTCGGCCCGACTCTCAATTTGAAATTACGCCAGTGACGTAACTAGGATTTTCTTCTGGAGGAGGATGAGTGGAGTCAGATCCGAACAAATTGCGTTTTGACTTTGTGTTTGTTGTTCCCTACTTTTTACTTTCTCCTTAGTGTTTTTTGTTATTGTGTTTGTTTTCTGTTTTTGCTCTTGTTTTTGAATTGTACTTTTTAGGTTTATTTTCTGCTTTTTCTTTTCTTTTAGAATTATTATTTTTGCGTTGTGTCCTGTTTTTTGTTTTTGTATTTGTTTTTCTGCTTTTTCTTTGTTTTTGAATTTTTCTTTTTGCTTTGTGTTTTCTGATCTTGTGTTTGTTTTATGCTTTTTCTTTTATTTTCGGCTCTTGCTTTTTTATTTTGTTTTGTGTTATTGTGTTTTTTATCGTATTTCTTTTTTTTCTTTTTTTGGGTTTTGCCTTTTATTAATAAGAATAATTGGTAGGGGCAGTTGACCTCTTAGTTCCACTCCTTAAAACAACAATAACTAACTAACTAACTAACTAACTATCTAAGAATGAGTGGAAGAACGTCAAGCGCAAATATATTAGGGATGCTGGCTTGGCATATAGACCTACTTCCAAGGCAAGGTTACGCAGTTCAATTTCTTTTTTACGTAGTCCGTGGGCTGTTTCATTACCTCAGTCATCATAACAGTTTTCAATCTGCACATAAAGGCACAAATTATACCTATATTTCATTCATGTTTTTTTGCAATTAACTCATAATACAGTTTTTGGTGGTTTTACCCGTGTTCGGCTCATCGCTTCAAATCTTGACTACAGTAGTTGTGCTAGTTTAATTACTACTGAAACTAAATACGTGTATGTATTGTAAATACTAACACCGATACTGGTAGACATAGATTTAATAACTTAAGTTTCAAGGATGTGATGATCGTTTGGCGATCGAAACTGATCATCAAAGTGTATTTATTATCCTCATGTATTTTTTTTTTTTTTTTTTTTTTTCAGGATTTGGGAAACCCCATTACAATTGGGTAAAATTGTGTTGACCGACTAAAAAACATTAAATTTCGGTCACTAAAAGCTTCCTTAGCTTTGAATAGAATCCAAACCATCAGACACGATATCGCACCTCGAAAATCTCGCGTGCAATAATAAGGAAGTCCAGCAAGTAGCTTGACCGATGCACCATCACGGCCTGTCGTATAATGTTGTCGAGCACCTAAGGGTATTATCCTTGAATATATTGTTTCCCTTTATTCATTTCCTGTGTCCTTTAGTCACAAAGAAATGTACGAGCATTTCAGTTAGTATCACAGAATGCTTTCCGCTGTGCACACATCTTCATTATACCTGTAGAGTCCCCATTCTTCTTGGGTGGCGTCAGTCATTTGTTTCTCTGTCAACACTTACACTAGTCTATGTGTCGCTTAGCTAAGCTTAGAGGATTTAATCACTCGATCTAGTTCATCTACTACAACGAGGGTAAACAAGTTATTTTTAAGGCACCTCCTTCTAAGTACCGGTAACTTATCTCACACAATGGAGTTCTGTCGAGGGAACATTACGAGGTAGGACATAGAACTTTTTGAAAACTGCAGTACTTCGTATACATTCGCGAAGGCATTTTCAAGCCGAAACAGGTTTGGGGGTTTCTTAATTTTTCACTAGTCCTTTTAAGGCTGAATTGAGGGAGGGCGTGGTGGCGCAGTAGTCAAGCTGTTTGTCTTAGATTTCCGGCAAATGCATTTGAGAATTTCAAAGTAAAATATTAAGTCCTGTGGTTTGGAATCCACGTACAAAGAAGATCGCGAGATTATCGGTCACGTAAAACAGCAAGCTTTCTTCCTTGATCTATTCATGGGATGCTATTTTGCACCCCGTGCTTTGAAAAGAAGTCGCTGAATGATGTCACCGCTCGCTGCCAGGGATTTTTCTTGTTGTTGTCGTTGTTGCTGTTGTTTCGTTTTAGGGGCTAGGAGCAGCTTGGTCATCGGGCTAGTCTACTTGGGTATGTGTTCAATCGGTCTGTTAAGTTATGTGTGTGTATTTGTGATTATTAGAAAGGAAGCTTGTAGTTTTAAGTCACCAAAAACAAAAGTTTGATGCTTTTTAGATGGTTAACACGATTTTATCCAAATGAGAACGGTTATTCCCAAATCCTGAAAAAAATACATGAGATTAATATTTATTAATCTCATATTTAATTATATTTAATATTTATAAATCTCGTGTAATTTTTTCAGGATTAGGGAATAACCCATCTCATTTGGATACAATTGTGTTGACCGACTGAAAAGTATCAAACTTTTGTTTACTAAGGGAACACAGAAAAATGGCTTCAAACACCATAATGTTTACGTCACCGTTAATCTCGCAATCATGACCCTTCGTACGTGGAATCCGAAGCACAGGAAGAGGCATTTTCCTTCTAAAATCTCGCATACAATAACTGGAAACCTAACCCGGTCCGTTCTGGTGAGATGATGATGATAATTGATGTTTTAAGGCACCTAACATCTAGGTTATCGGCCCCTAATTGTTTGGGTGATCGTGAAGATGATAATGGAATTCAAACTATAACTAAAACTAACTACTAACTTACATACTAGAAGAAAAAATGGAAAACAAAAGGAGAATAAGGCAAATAAAGGACAGGAGGAAAAGAAATGTCCAGAACCCTCGAAGAATGCGGATTGAAGGACCTGGAAGGAAGGAGAGCCATAAAAGGCAGAAAGGAAAGTGAAAGAGGAGAGAGTCCACCCCACAGGTAATGGATAAAAGGGGGGAAAATCAGATCCAGCTCAGGAATCCCTCGGGGTTGCCAACTCCCGAACTCACCAGCCGTGAGCCCCTGAGGGTGTAGCAATATCTAGGGTGCACCAGAAGTGGTGGGGCTACATACACCCTGCCTCCTTGAGAGCCTTGAGGAGAAGGCAGGAGATAACAGGAAAAGCAAAAGAAGGCTGACCCCTCGCAGAAGGAGGGTATGAGAAAAGATGAGAAAGGGCCAATTAAGGCGGGAAAGGAAAAGACTCCCTAGGCCTCGGATACCCTAATACCGTTGGGGTCGGAGGAGAACAAGAGTTGACCAAGGAAGGTCGACAGGAAAGAAGACAGAGAGGAGCCCGGCACAAGTAAGTGGAAGCAATGCCGGACTCAGCTGAGGCCCCGTGGTCGTCAACCCACGTCCCACTAGATGTGAGCCCCTGGGTGGGTTCTGGTGAGAGGCAAGCAGCTTGACAACAGTGCCACCGTGCAACCGTAATTACAAGGCGTGATCAAAAAGTTTCCATTTGATGGCCCTACAGTCCAGAATCAGTATAGCAAACAGTCAAAACTGCCGTGAGCACGCATCCTACTGATGCACCAAGTTGACGAACCCGAGTGGTGAAGACGTCCGTATCCGCCTGCTCCACATCCTCGTCCGACAGGAATCTTTGACCTTGCAAGACCTTTTTCAAGGGGCTGGAGGCGTGATAATCGCATGGAGAGAGATCATGACTATAGGCTGCTTGCCACGGTGGGTGAGTGGTAAACGTGTCGGTCAACTAACCCCAAGCTTGCAGGTTTGCTCCTGGCCGTGATAAGTGATTTTTGAAAGGTGGCAAAAATTACGACACCATGTCATACGATGTTGGCATGTCAAAGAACCCATTTTAATTCAATAGGCCGTATTCATAATGGCAAAATTAATCCCGGAAGTTTCTGCCAACACAAAGTTCCTCATTTCTCTACTAGAAAGCGCTATGCTGTTCAAGGAGCTTAGATATCTAACCTCTTGACTTTCATAGTGCTTCAAGGAACAACGAAATTCGACATGCAAGCTACCCTTTGGGTGTCACAATAACAAAGCTTGCACCCAGCACCCGATGCCATACGATATTATTATTATTATTATTATTATTATTATGACTGCAGCCTCCGTGGCTTAGGCGGCAGCACGCCGGCCTCTCACCGCTAGGTCCGTGGTTCAAATCCCGGTCACTCCAAGTGAGATTTGTGCTGGACAAAACTAAGGCAGACAGGTTTTTTCTCCGGTTACTCCGGTTTTCCCTGTCAACATTTAATTCCAGCAACACTCTCCACTATCATTTCATTTCATCTGTCATTCATTTAATCATTGCCCCAGAGGAGTGCGTCAGGCCTCGGCAGCCGGCAAGTTCATATCATCGCCGCTAGATGGGGGCTTCATTCATTCCATTCCTGACCCGGTCGGAGACTGGAAGCAGGCTGTGGATTTTCATTTCATTATTATTATGACTATAGTGTGGTTGATCGTGTCTCTCCCACTGGAGTTGGCGTACCTTCTGCGTTACGACCTTTTCGGTATGGAGACGTTCGTTATCATAAGCAGCAGCTTCCGTTGAAGCAGTTTCTCCAGGCGTTTTGTCTTAATTTACGCCGTAATGACTCCAGTGGCCGGCCCCGTGGTGTTGTGGTAGCACGCCTGCTTATCACCCGCAGGCGCCGGGTTCGATTCCCGGCTCCGTTAGGGATTTTAGAAAGTGACGTGAGGGCTGGAACGGGGTTCACTCTGCCTCGTGAGGACAATTGAGTAGCTGTCTGACAGTGAGGTAGCGCCCCGGTCACGAAAACCAAGAATAACGACCGAGGGGACCTGGTGCGCTGACCACGCGTCACCCCAATATCTGCAGGTCGAATGGCTGGGCAACGGTCGTTTGGTAGGCCTAGGCCCTTCATGGGCTGTAGTGCCAGGGGTTATTATTATTATTATTATTATTATTATTATTATTATTATTAATTACTCCAGTGTTGCGCAGTACTGTTCCCCATGGATGGAGACACCAGGTTCCTTGAAATCAATAAGCAATGGGCCCCGGTCAGCAAATAACAGGGTAAACATTACTTTTCCAGTGGCTTTGGCTCTTGAACTTCTTGGGACGAGGGGATGATAAATGACACCACTGCATCGTGTCGGACTATCAACCCCTAGTTTGCAGGTTCGCTCCTGACCATGGTAAGTGATTGTTTTTTTTGAAAGGCGACAAAAATCACGACACGCATGTAATAAGTTGTTGGCATGTTAAAGAACCCATTTGAATTCAGTAGACCGTATTCATAATGGTAAAATTAATCTCGGGATTTTCCGGCAACACAAAAGTTCCTCCCTTCTCTACTAGAAAGTGCTATAGTGTCAAGGAACTTAGATATCTAACCTCTTTGACTTTCATAGCGCTCCAAGGAACAACAAAATTCGGCATGCAAGCTGCCCTATGGGCGTCAAAAAGAAAGCTTACACCCGGCACCGAGGCCATACAATATTGTTATATTATTATTATTATTATTATTATTATTATTATCACGTTCGTAGTGACCGTTTTAAACGCCGTTGGGTAGGGATTGTACTCATTCTTAGGCAAAAACAGTAACCTTATTGTTATCGTGTTGGAAGCCAATTTTATTGTTGCCATAGTAATCGAGATTTAATGTTTTTCAGTTGGTCAACATGATTGTACCCAATTGTAATGGGTTGTTCCCTAATCCAAAAAAGTTAATGAGATATATAAATCTCTTGTTCAGTTTATTAAGGACTAGAAAAACCACCCATTACAATTGGGTACAATCGTGCTAACCGACTGAGAAAACATTAAATCTCTGTAACCATATTAGTTAATGTTAAATTATGTAATATCCCTATTCACTTCTAATATGTATTTATGGGTTTAGAACGCCTTGTCAATAACGATTTTATTCTAAACCATGTTAAGAAGCAAGTACAAGCTTCGGCATTTTAATGAAGCCTTCTTCTTCAGTTTAAAAATGATTCAATAACAAGCTTAATCTAAAATATACTCAACAAGTAGTTCCGTGAAGAACTAAATAGCCTATTTTCATATATCCTACAGGTCTTAATTACGACACGAGAAATGAAAACAAGATTTGAAAAACTTGCACAGCCGCCATTTTTAAATTCTCCTAAAATTCCATTAAATCAGACGTCAGTAGGTTTGTATGAAGATATATCGTGCCAAGTTTAACAGTGCTCGGATGAAAAGTCACGAGAAAACATCCATTTGAATATTTAAATTTCGCGTCACCGCCATGTTAGTTTTGTGCTCACCTGGTTATTGAATGATCCATAGTTGAACGTATATTAATAGCCTCTATCAACATACAAAATTTCAGTTTGATTACTGTAACAGATTCGTAGATATTGAGAACCGTCTAAATATTTTGGATGGCCGCCATGTTAGATTCCACCAGGGAGACCAAGAAAGCGGTGGAGTGATGGACTCCATGAAGATCTGCAACATGCAGCGATACGTGTGGACAGTTGGCGGATGGCAGCTATGGATAGGAGACGATGGAGAAGGAAACTTGTAGCAGCGCGCGATCCACTGGGCCTGATCGCGTAGAAGATTGTTATATGTTATACGTGTAGGCAATAGCGTTATGTACCATTCGATGAAGATTATTGCATAGGTTCATTATTCAAACGTTCACTTCGATCTCATGATTAGGACACAAGAAATAAAAACGAGATTTAAAAATCTCGCACCGCTGCCATATTGGGGTTATCAAAACTATTGAGTTAAATTGGATGTCAGTACCAAGTTTCACTGCGCTCGGATGATTAGTTCACGAGTAAATTTCATTTAAATGTTTAAACTTTCCTTGCCCACCATGTTGGTTTTGTGACCACCAAGTTATTAAAAGTCCCATAGGTGAACTTAAGTTAATAGCCTCTATCAACATACAAAATTTCAGTTTCATCGCTGCAGTAGATTCGTAGATATTGAGAGCCGTCTAAATATTTCGGATGGTCACCATGTTGGATTGTTATATGTGTAGGCCATAGAGTTATGGTCCATTAGATGAAGATTAACGTGTAGGTTCATTATTCACTTCGATTATTCAGTTCGATCGCATGATTAGAAGAAAAAAAATATTTAAAAAGGTTCACAGCCGCCATTTTGAGGTTATGTAAATAATTGAACTAAATTAGATGTCAGTGCATTACAATGTGTATAAATATTTGCTGTACCAAGTTTCACTGCGCTCGGATGGTTAAATCGCGGGAAAAGTATATTTAAATGTTTCAACTTCGCTTGGCCTCCATGTTCGTTT
Source organism: Meconema thalassinum (assembly GCA_946902985.2). NCBI lineage: Eukaryota > Metazoa > Arthropoda > Insecta > Orthoptera > Tettigoniidae > Meconema > Meconema thalassinum. Next base: position 207,080,495 of record OX336394.1, on the reverse strand, counting down.
TGTACTTAACAGGTTTATGAATGTCACATAGATGAGTTTCTAGTAGTACCCTTTACCACTGTACAAAATTTCATGGTGATATCTGTTACTGTTGCCAGGTGGGATTGGTGAACACGTATTAAACTTAGCAAAGCACGGTCGAGGTAGGAGGAGGTAGTAGGATGTACTTACCGAGAATCATTGAAATCGCTTCGGCCGTTTATATGTTATTAGGGGGACACACACACGCACGGGCTGAAGGTGACTCATAAGCCTGTTTTTAGCCTATTTTCAATTTTGAAAAAATAGGCTTATGAGATCACCTTTTGTCCGTGTGTGTGTGCGTGTGTGTGTGTGTGTGTGTGTGTGTGTGCGTGTGTGTGATTCGTGTGTGTGTCCCCCCCTAATAAAATCGAAACGGCTGGAGCGATTTCAATGAAACTCGGGAAGTTCATAGCACTATTCCCGGCGACCTCGACCGTGCTCTTCAAATTTTGTTACGTCTCACCAATCCAACATGGCGGCTGTGCGAAATACTTCACTAGCATTCAATATCTCCGAAACTATTACCGATATCGCCCTGAAATTGTGTACGGTGATAAAGGGCACTACTAGAAGTTCACCTATGAGACTTTCAAAAACCTGGTGACTACAAAACCAACATGGCGGCCAAGCGAAGTTGAGACATTTAAATAGACTTTTCTCGCGATTTAACTATCTAAATGTAATGAAACTTGGTACAGCAAATGTTTATACACATTGTAATGCACTGGAGTCTAATTTAGTTCAATTGTTACATAACCTCAAAATGGCGGCTGTGCGAAATATTTCACTGACATTCTATATCTCCGAAACTATTACAGATATCACCCGGCAATTTTGTACGGTGATAAAGGGTACTCATACAGGTATACCTATGTATATTTCATAAACCTGTAAAGTACGAAACGAACATGGCGACCAAGCGAATTTAAAATATTTTAATAGACTTTTCTCGTGATTTAACTCTCTGAGCGCAGTGAAATGTGGTACAGTAATTGATTTTGCAGATTGTAATGCACTGCCATCTAATTTAATTCAATTGCTTACATAACCTCAAGATGGCGGCTGTGCGAAATTTTAAAATTAAATTTTAATTTCTTGAGTCGTAATCATGCGATCGAAGTGAAAGTTTGAATAATGAACCTAGGCAATAATTGTCCTTAAATGGTACATAACTCTATGGCCTATACACATAACACTCCTAAATGGTGAGCTCCCGAAATATTTAGACGGTTCTCAATATCTATGAATCTTTTACAGCAACCAAACTGATTTTTGTTATGTTCATAGAGACTATGAACATATGTTCACCTATAGGACTTTCAGGAACCTGGTGAGCACAAATCCAACATGGCGGCGACGCGATGTATAAATATTTAATTGGACGTTTCTCGAGAATTAACTATCCGAGTGCCGTGAAACGTTGCACGTTAAATGCTTATACAAATGTTGATCCACTGGCATCTAATTTATTTCAATGGTTTGCATTATCACAAGATGGCTGCTGTGCGTAATTTTAAAATCTCGTTTTTACTTCTTGTTGTCTAATCATGCGATTGAAGTTTAAATACCACACGTACACAATAATCTTAATGTAATAGTACAAAAATAAAAATCCAACCAGCGACCATCTGAAATATTTAGACGGTTCTCAATATCTACGAATCTGTTACAGCAATTAAACTGAAATTTTGTATGTTGATTGTGGCAGTTAACATAAGTAGGATATATGAAAATAGGCTGTATAGTTCTTCACGGAACTACTTGTTTCATAACTGAAAATAGACTGAAAATACCGTGATTGAAAACTATCTTGCACAATTTATCCGACTGTAGGCCTACTAAACAAATTATGAAAATCTTAGCTTCTTGAGAAGAATATTAAAATTACTATCTATTGAAAACAGGTTCGCTTACAAGTTATTATTATTATTTTAAGAATGAACTAAATAGTCTAAATTCTTCGAAATGGTCCTCAAAACGAAGCCTTCTAAAACGAATGTAAACGAGATGTCATTACGGGTGTATTTTATGTCCAAACAACAAGTGGTATAGTCTTGTGGTTTGATAATAATAGAATGCCATCAATTTTATGTCGTGATTTGAAAACTGGAAACGCCAGCCAGTGCCTACAATTATATTTTCTTTTCTCAAAATTGATGAATCAGTATGTTCTATCCAGTGGAAGTTTTTCATATCCAATTATTCTTTCCCACTAGATTAAACTGAATTTAATTTTGAAATATACCTGATCATATTTTATAATTGTAGGCGTTGGATGGCATTTCCATTTCTCCAATCTGGGCCTCGGTCACCTCATGAAACAGTCACCTCTTATCCAATTCTAGATTCATTCACAAACACACACATTAGTACAGCTATAATTAATAACAAAGGTTCATGTTAGATTCCACATACACACATCCAAGTATACGGGGATATACGGCAATGATGTCGGAATGCCTTTAATTTAATCAACTACAAATGGGGTGGAAATAGAAGTAACACTCCTACTTCTCGTTGTGAATTCATATTTTTACGATCTCGATTGAACTCACTGCTGGCATGATCTTACTGCTATTTGTATAACGTCATACTGGAGCTAGAGAGGTTTCCAAGCAGTCATTTTGCAAATGCAATGGTTCCCGAGAGCAATTCCACGGCGGAGACTAGATCATTACTAATAGCCTCAGACTGTCGTCTTGTGACTCTTTGGATAGCAATAACGTTCACATGCTTCCCAAACATCACAGCAACTGCCAAGCACAATGCAAGAGAAACCAAAGTGAGTTCTTCAAATAGGTAGGCAGTGCTTGATTTCTAGAGATAAGAGGAGCAGGAACTGTAACCTTCCGTGGGATGTAGTGGAGGGGGTTTCCAAATTATTGGATAGAAAATAAGATTTCTTAAGATTATGCATAAACTTGAATTAAAACGAAAATCCACAGCCTGCGTCCAGTCTCCGACCGGATCAGGAATGTAATGAATGAAGCCCCCATCTAGCGGCGAGGATATGAACTGTGCCGGCTGCCGAGGCCAGACGCACTCCTCTGGGGCAATGATTAAATGAATGACAGGTGAAATGAAATGATAGTGGAGAGTGTTGCTGGAATGACATTTTGACAGGGAAAACCGGAGTACCCGGAGAAAAACCTGTCTGCCTCCGTTTTGTCCAGCACAGATCTCACATGGAGTGACCGGGATTCGAACCACGGATCCAGCGGTGAGAGGCCGGCGTGCTGCCGCCTAAGCCACGGAGGCTCATAAACTTGAATATTTTATTTAATTTCAAACTTTATCTTGCAAACCAAGTACAAAAATGGGTTGTAGTAAAGTAATAAAAGCAGTAAGAAAGCACAGTTTTATGATTAAGTTGTCTGTCCATCCTAAAAGATTGTCGGAAACATCAACAGCATATCACTGCTGGCAGGATCTTACTGCTATTTGTATAACGTCATACTGAAGCTAGAGAGGTTTCCAATCTCTCCTTTTTCTTCAATAAATATTTTTAATTATAGTTTCTTTTTTCCCTAAACAGAGGTACCGGAACGCCGTTCCGGTGCGTTCCACCTCAAATCGAGCCCTGGGTATAGGCCTACTAAAAGCAAAGAAAGCAAGCAAGTTTGTAGTTTTATGTTGACTTATAAATTCAGCAACAGAACCTCCTCTTTAGGTAGAATTATAACCAATAGTTAATGTTATTGTTTTTACGTCCCTTTTAACTACTGCGGCTTTTAGAGACGCCGGGGTACCACAATTTTTTCCCGAAGAGGACCTTTAACATGCCAGAAAATTTATTGACACGGCTCGCTCGTATTTGCGCACCCTCAAATGCCAACTTACTGCGCCAGGATTCCGCTGCACCACTGGACTATATCTCTCATTTAAAAAGTCTTACGTACTTAAGCCATGAACAAACACGGTGATATTTTGTCATTTGTTTTTAAGAATAGTAAGTACGCCATCCATAATACAGAACTAGTACATGAATACAACACCAGACAAGTCTTAATCCAATGGTGGTGATGTTTGATTGAGGAGTTTGGTCATAATGATCATTTTGCCCCGTGTGTGTGTGTAGAATTTTCTTTTCTAATAATCTGTGTTAATGTGGTGTCTGTAATGGTGAGTGTATTTGGAATTCAGGTTAGCATTGGGAAGGAGACATTCTTCAGTGTAGCCTAGTTACATTTTACTGTAGAAAGCTTTTCAGTCCATCATCAAAAATTGTGCCCAATTACATTAGGTAATGACATGGGACCGCCGGCTTTACTCCCCTCCGAAGGTAGACATACTGAAGGATTTTAACGCTCTTAAAAATATCCGACGACTTCGGCCGGGTTTGAACCCGCGATGTTATTGGAACGGTATCCCAAGTGGAGTCAGTTTTGAAGACTTCTACCAGGTTACTGGCTTACACGAGCTTACTTTAGCCTATAACAAAATTAATTACGATTTTTTACAAAACGATGATCAAAGGAAAGATACTTTACTCACGATAGAATGTTTGTGGCCACACAAGGGTGAAGCCTGTCAATAGACTGCGCTGGGCTGATGGTTGGTCACTTGCAAACAATCTGTTGCATTTCACAAAGCACAACACTGAAGAACACACGTTACATGTCATGCCATTGTCCTGTCTGTCTGTCTGTCACAAGTGGTGATAGCAATGACTTGATAGGCGCTTTATGTCCTAACCACAACCAGATACAGACGGAATAATACAAGATAAAATCTCCCAGTAACTCGACAACTACCGTATGCATAGTAAAGCCTGGCACTTGAGCAACAAGTGAGTACTGTAGATATGAGTCGTCGAGTTGCAAACCTATTTAACCCACTTGTGAATAAAAATCATTTTCATGAGAAACGTTTCTCTGGACTTTGCCTCGCGTATCCTTTGTGGTTCGTGTTTTCTGCTTTTTTCTTTTTGATTTGTGTTTTTGTTTTTTGGTTTTGTGTTTGCTTTGTGCTTTTGCTTATGAATATTACTTTTTGCTTTTCTTTCTTGGTTTTGGTCTTGTATTTGTTTTCTGCTTTTGCTTTTTTTGAATTTTCCTTTTTGCTTTGTGTTTCTTGCTTTTGTTTTTGAATTTTTGTTTTTGGTTTTATGTTTGTTTTCTGGAAAATCAACATAAAACAAAACAAAATAAAACAAACCCAAATAAACAAAACAAAATAAAATAAAACAAAACAAAAAATAAATAAAACAATTTGAAACAAATAAAATAAAACAAAACAAAATCAAACTAAAACAAAACAAAATAGAATAAAATGAAACAAAACAAAATAAAAATAAATAAAAAATTACATAAATAATTTTATGTCGACCCTCACTATTATGTGTCAGAAAACTGTTTCATAATGATGGTCATTATAACACTGTTTTTCATTACGATACAGTTTCTCCAGCCAATCAGAGCTCGTTCATTGACCAATTAGGTAACGATACCTTCGCGCATGCGCTCAAAATCCAACATGTCGGACATAAACACAACATCGAACTATAATAAATTACCGGCATGGAATACGCACCGTCCATATGTTCGCGTAAATAAACTGGCGAAAATGAGACAAGAAATAGCACTGTACCTTAATATCACCAATCCTATTTTCTACACAGCGCATTGCCTTCAAACGTCTCCAGTGACAATATTACTGAGGGACGGCAGATGTAAACATATGGCCTGCAAAATATGGCATTGCAAGCACACAGAGCGCATGCGTCGCTCGTTCAGAGATCTTGAAAGACAGAGATATCATACCTAGCGCTCGCTCTCCGATCACAAAATTCAAGTGGCTGACTCTCAACAGATATTTATGAATATTTATGTTAAAACATATAATAAAGTTATAATTATCGTCGAACATAAACAGTCGTATGCAACTCGCCTATAATGGTAATTAAGACACTCGTATGAAAATTATAAAACTCGCATACGCTCGTTTTATAAAAATACTCGTGTCTTAATTATAGCCAATATAGGCTCGTTGCATAATGTACTATTATGTTCGACCCTGACTATTATATGTCAGAAAACTGAACTACACACATCAAAAAAAGTTTTGCATCACCTCGGTTCCAAGAGTTCCGGAACCGTTAAATACAAAGGGAATAGAGATCAACACAAACAACATTTCAGCTCGTTTTATTGCTCATGAGACCCACACATTGCATGTTGTACCATCATACAGCTAGACTTTCAGCATTTGTGGTCCAGATTGCAGTACACACCACTACCTCTAATACCCAGTAGCACGTCCTCTTGCATTGATGCATGCCTGTATTCGCCGTGGCATACTATCCACAAGTTCATCAAGACACTGTTGGTCCAAATTGTCCCACTCCTCAACGACAATTCGGCGTAAATCTCTCAGGGTGGTTGGTGGGTCAAGACGTCCATAAACAGCCCTTTTCAACATATCCCAGGCATGTTCGATAGGGTTCATGTCTGGCGAACATGCTGGCCACTGTAGTCGAGCGATGTCGTTATCTTGAAGGAACGCATTCACAAGATGTGCACGATGAGGTCGAGAATTGTCGTCCATGAAGACAAATGCCTCTCCAATATTCTGCCGATATGGTTGCACTATGGGTCGGAGGATGTCATTCAGGTATCGTAAAGCCGTTTCGGAGCCTTCCATGACCACCAGTGGCGTACGTCGGCCCCACATAATGCCACCCCAAAACATCAGGGAACCACCACCTTGCTGCACTCGCTGGACAGTGTGTCTAAGACGTTCAGCTTGACCAGGGTGCCTCCAAACACGTCTCCGACGATTGTCTGGTTGAAGGCATATGCGACACTCATCGGTGAAGAGAACGTGATGCCAATTCCGTGGGGTCCATTCAGCATGTTGTTGGGCCCATCTGTACCGCGCTGCATGGTGTCGGGGTTGCAAAGCTGGACCTCGCCATGGACGTCGGGAGTGAAGTTGCGCATCATGCAGCCTATTGCGCACAGTTTGAGTTGAAACACGACGTCCTGTGGCTGAACGAAACGCATTATTCAACATGGTGGCATTGCTGTCAGGGTTCCTCCGAGCGGCAATCCGTAAGTAGCGGTCATCCACTACAGTAGTAGCCCTTGGGCGGCCTGAGCGAGGCCTGTCATCGACAGTTCCTGTATCTCTGTACCTCCTCCATGTCCGAACAACATCGCTTTGGTTCACTCTGAGACGCCTGGAAACTTCCCTTGTTGAGAGCCCTTCTTGACACAAAGTAACAATGCGGACGCGATCGAACTGCGGTATTGACCTTCTAGGCATGGTAGAACTACAGACAACATGAGCAGCGTACCTTCGTCCTGGTGGAATGACTGGAACTGATCGGCTGTCGTACCCCCTCCGTCTAATAGGCCCTGCTCATGCATGGTTGTTTACATCTTTGAGCAGTTTTAGTGACATCTCTGAACAGTCAAAGGGACTGTATCTTGGATACAATATACACAGTCAACGTCTATATGCCGGAGATCTGGGAACCGAGGTGATGCAAAACTTTTTTTGATGTGTGTATAATGAGGCTCATTATAACACTATTTTTCATTATGAAACAGTTTCTCCCACAAATCAGAGCTCAAGGAACAGTTGTTTGACCAATTAGATAAGGATAACATCGCACCTGGGCCAAGTTTCACGGCCTTATAATTCAAATTTCACTGTGTGGCCTAGTGTCATAGTAAGGTAATCGAGGAAGCCATGGTCAAATACAAGGCATTCTCTGCGTCTCCTGCACTCTGTTCAGTACATAAAACTGGCGAAATCTCGAAAGATATTTATGAATATTTATGTTCGAACACAAAATAGTTATAATAATTATCGTCGAATATAAACAGTCGTTTGCAACTCGCCTACAATGGTAATTAAGACACTCGTATGGAAATTATAAAACTCGCATACGCTCGTTTTATAAACATACTCGTGTCTTAATTATTGCCATTATAGGCTCGTTGCATAATGTACTATCTCACTACCAATATTTAGAGTCTGTAAATTATAGAATTTAAGAACATATATTATATCATATCATTAACGTATTGTAGCATTTATTTGAGTTCACCTCGTTGCGTGTTTGCCACGGTGGGCGAGTGGTTATCGTGTCGGACTTCCAACCCCAAGCTTGTAGGTTCGCTCCTGGCCGTGGTAAGTGATTTTTGAAAGGCGACAAAAATCACGGCACGCATGTCATACGATGTTGGCATTTTAAAGAACTCATTTGAATTCTGTAAGCCGAGTTCTTATGGCAAAATTAATCTCTGGATTATCCGCCAACACAAAGTTCCTCCTTTCTCAATTAGAAAGCGATCTAGTGTCAAAGAGCTTAGATATCTAACCTCCTTCGCTCCAAGGAACGTCAGAAATCGACATGCAATCTGCCCTCTGGGCGTAAAATAAAAAAGCTTGCACCCGAGGCCGTACAATATTATCATTATTATTATTATTATTATTATTACCTCGTTGCATAGTGACTAGCATTCTTGAAAGTCACCGCGATGGCCCGGGTTCGATTCCCAGATCTACTAAGAAAATGTGATTCTGGTCTGAGGGCTGGAGCGGGTAACATTCAACCACGTGAGACATAACTGAGAAAAGGCGGGTTTCCCGTGGTTTTCCACTTTTACTCCAGGGAAATGCCAGCATGGCGGCTTCTTACCAAAATCCTAACTCAATTATACACTAGTACAGATAACATAGTAACGCCGGTTATCAGAAAAATTCTACACACATCCAAGTACATGGGGCTACATGACCACGATTTTACAAAGCTCCTAAAACAATCAACAACAAACATTTATTTGTTACCCCGTGGCGTACCCGTGCTCGTTAAATAATGCACCATGGCCGTGAGGGCAACTGCAACAAGTCCGGACATCGCGAGTTCGAATCACGGCGCTAAAAGCGCCTATCTTGAGTGTGGTTTTTCCCAGGGCTTTACGACAAATGCCGGGATAATACCTATTTCAAGTCCCGGGGCACCTATTCCATTCTCGACCCTAATACACACCCCCCTGTGCCTATTACAGTCATCACAGCAATAGAGGTTATCGGCGACGTTGAACACACACTCAACTTTTCGGGGCTGATGACCATGATATCCCAAGTCTCTCAAATGAATTAACAAAATCTTTTATTTGATTAAATTTCAGTAATTGTGGACAATCGCAGTATATTACTCGAGAAATAAAGTTGTAAGACTTCTATAAAAATTACAGGTGATTAAATATTGTGCACAAATTACAAGCCGGGGAAGGGGTGGAGATGGGGAGGATTTGTAAGAAAATATACATTATATTATACAATTCTTGTAAAAATTAAGTGAATTTCTAGCTTGAATTTTAATAGTTTTAGCAATATAAGAACATAGTTTACGAATTTAAATATTCCTGAAACTTCCTACGAATAATACACTAATCCATAACGTCCAGTATGACGTTACTTGCCCCCTCCCCGGGGCTCACAGCCAGTGGGACGTGAGTTGGCGACCACGGGACCCCAGCTGAGTCCATTATTGCTTCCACTTACTTGTGCCGGGCTCCTTTCTGCCGTCATATTTCCTGTCAACCTCATTGCCCAGCTCTTGTTGTCTTTCCACTCCGAAGGTATTAAGAAATCTGAGACCTAGGGCGTTTTTCACTTTCCCGCCTTAATTGGCACTTGTCTCATCTTTTCTGATGCCCTCATACTTAGAGGGGGTCAGATCTCTTCTTTTATTATCTTGATATCCACTGCCTTCTGCTCAAGACCATAAAGTGTGTAGCCCCCACCACTTATGGTGCACCCTGGATAGTGCTCATGCCTACTGAGCTTGGGAGTTGGCGACCCAGAGGGATTCTTGAGCTAGGTCCGTTTTCACCTTTTTCCGATGATTTTGTGGTGGACTCTCTCCTCTTTAACTTTTATATCGTGTCTCTCCATCATTCCAAGTCCCTCAATCCTCATTCTTGGAAAGTTGAGTGCATTTCTTCCCCTCATGTCCTTTGTTTCCCCTCCCCCCTTTTTATTTCTTCTTCTACAGGGCGCCAGGAAATGTTCTCCGCAGTGACTGCCGGCTTCTGCCCGAGATAGCATCAGCAGTTTAGTTGGCAGCATGGTGTCCTAGACAGGGTGAATCCCACACATGTGGGTTGTAGGCTGTCGAAATCGTCAGTGTGTATTGCAATAAGCGAGCGTGTGTGTCATCAGCACTTCCAGCATCTGTTATAAATGGCTGTGGTGAGTACAAAGCTTTCTGTTTGTTTGTTCCGATACAGGCGACAGACGTGCTGCCAACGTAACTACTGAAGCTAGCTCTCGCAGACTCATTTAGGCACTGCGGAGAACATTTCCTGTTTTTTTGCAGGTTATTGATAAGTCTACTAGTTGTAGCAGTAGTTTCCATTTCATCAACATGTACTGTACACTATCATCCTAGATGTTAGGCCCCTTCAAACAACAATCATCATCATCATCATCGTCAAAGTTATTTGCTGACGGTTTGCCCTTTTTACGAAGTAACTTAATTTTGCTCTTTCCACTTCTTCAAGTTGGCTCTCCTTTCGTATCATACATAATGTTATCTTACTACAGCCGTTCAGCAACATTATTTTGTAACAGATATGTTCATACTTTCTATTTAGGGACAGAAGACCTCACTGTTCCGCCTCTTAAATCAACAATAACTAGCTAACTAACTTTCTATTCTTTCTCTCAATCACAAAACTTACAGAGGTGTGCAAATTATTAGACTCGATGCTAGTTTTTCAATATTTCATATTTTCTTTTTAAGACTTGTCTATTAGGTAGTCAGCCCGAAGGCAGGTTGGATCCTCAAAAAGTACCACCGATAGATTATGTGGGTAGATACCCACAAAAACCCAAGACAGCGCTATATTGATGCTTACTAGGCAAGATGAGGAGTGAGGTAGTTTGCCATTGTCTTCCTCACTGAGTCAGAACAGCAGTACTAACTCTATGTGTAGAACCTTTCACAGCAACCACAGGCACTGACTGTGCCCTGAATGTCATTACTAAGCACCACCCATACCTCAGTAGCTTCCATATAATCACAGCCATGAATGAGACTGAGACATCGGTGAAAAGCCACATTTTACTCTAGACTGTGCTAACAGACAAATGCAAATGTACTGCATTCATCAAGAGATGACAAACGCTATTCTACAGAGCCATTATGTGTGTGCGCTCCAGCAAACACGGCAAGCTATGCCGGCTGTGACTAGTCCAGACCACGGCAGCGTGCACCCGGTTCAGCCGGCGGCGACGCACACGATCCCACTTTTACCAAACATGTTCAATAATGTGTAATTACAGTGCTCATAGGCAATGCTGAAATTGTCCTCCCTCTCTTGTAACATACACCTGACATCTTTTGATGAAAGAATGTCTGTCAACTCTTTTATTATTTATGGAGCCTATTTCCCTGATTCATTTAGCGAGCCTCCTAATTATACTGTCATTAGGCACAGATCTTCCTGTAAACTTGATTCAAAATTTTCGTCTTGTTTCAGAGCAAGATTTTCTGCTTATCATATACGAATTATGGATATGCACACGTTCGCACAATGTGAATTGGTGTCTTGGCATGGCCAACAATCACATTAATCACAACACTCACTAAACGTGCAACATTAACGTCTAAAAGATTTGCAAATATACGCCCATATGAATGACAAAACACGTGTGAACTAACGATATGAGTCAGCGGAGAACACTACTGTCGGCTGAACCGGGTGCGCGCAGTCGCAGTCTGCGCTAGTCACAGCCGGCTTAGCTTGCCGAGTTTACTGGCGCGCACACACATAATCACCCTGTACGTTTCCTTCGAAATCAGTGCAGAAGGATTCGAGGATTTTTATTACTGATGGTCCGCTCTTGAACTATTCAACGATTCGTGGACAATGAATTGAAATCACCTGATTTAGAGGGGTGCATTCCAAAGTCAATGAAAGAAGAGAAAACTAAAATTTCTCCACGCAATTCCTTACGGGAAAAGTTCTAAGTCCTTAGGGGAGAAAATGACACCAAGTAGGGTAATAAAAATAAAATAAAATGACTTTGAATGAAATATTGTGACTGAATTAAATCCATTAATTTAGTCTAATAACTTGCACACCTCTGTACAGTACCCGTAATAACATTTAATAAAACACACCGACCTTATTCATGAATAACTCGTTGCTCTTTATGCTCCACGATTAGCACATTAGACGCCACGCGACCCATTTGACAACTTAACTGAACCAGGCTGTACAGTATGGTATTTCCGCGCAGTGTGCTCACATCACCGCTCTAACTCACATACTCTCCGGGAATCCCCTGAGTAAAACAATTAGTACATAGTACTTCTCTTCATTCTCCCCCCCCCCCCAGGGGCTCACATTTATTGGGACGTGGGATGGCGACCACGGGGCCCCAGCTGAGTACGGCATTGCTTCCACTTACTTGTGTCGGGCTCCTCTCCGTCTTCTCTCCTATCGACCTCACTTGGTCAACTCTTGTTCTCTTCCGACCCCGACGGTATTAGGGTATCCGAGGCCAAGGGAGTCTCTTCCTTTCCCGCCTTAATTGGCCCTTGTCTCATCTTTTCTGATTCCCTCCTTCTGCGAGGGGTCAGCCTTCTTTTTCTTTTCATGTTATCTCCTGCCTTCTCCTCAAGGCCCTCAAGGAGGCAGGGTGTATGTAGCCCCGCCACTTCTGGTGTACCATGGATATTGATACACCCTCAGGGGCTCATGGCTGGTGAGTTCGGGAGTTGGCGACCCCGAGGGATTCCTGAGCTGGGTCCGGTTTTCCCACTTTTATCCATTACCTTTGGGGCAGACCCTCTCCCCTTTCACTTTCCTATCTGCCTTTCAGGGCTCTCCTTCCTTCCAAGTACCTCAATCCACATTCTTTAAGGGTTGAGGACATTTATTTTCCTCCTGTCCTTTATTTGCCTTATTCTCCTTTTGTTTTCCATTTCTTCTTCTAGTATATAAGTTAGTAGTTAGCTTTAGTTATAGTTTACATTTCATTATCATCTTCACGATCACCCAAACCATTAGGGGTCGATAACCTAGATGTTATGCCCCTTAAAACAACAATTATCATCATCACCATCTTTCTCTTTTCATACACACACTCTGATCAAAATACAGCCTACTATAGAGGAAGATGACCTCGTAGTTCCGCCCCTTAGAACAACAATAACTAACATAACTACAGCCTACTACCTAGGTTGCATATATATATATATTATTTATCTCAAATGAAACAACTACAACAAAAGCGTTTTGAGCTGTTTCTCTTCTTCCTTGAACAATTTTATGTTTATTCCCCTTTCATTCCTCTACCTAAACATTTAATTAAGTTCTCCATTCGCTGAATTTATTTGAATTTTCTTTGTCGTCTAACTATGCAAGGATCTTGGTGATTACGCCCCCTGTCGTTATATTAGGTTTCTCTCCCTCTCTCTTCCAAATGGAATCCCCCCAAATAATCCCATTTCTCTGAGTGCCTCGATCTCATTTTACGCCACTGTAATGGTCCTTATTGTCCTCCCTCGTCTCTCTATTATTCCTAATTGGCCAAAGAAACATACGCATTTGCTTCTTTGTAATTCAGCGTCTAATGCAGCCCGTATTTTAATTCGTGCGTGCGTAGGATTGTCTTCAAATCTTCTACGCTCAGTGACATAATAAGCCTATCTCAGTATTACTGGTAAAATACCATCTATGGATGTGATTCTCGTGTAAATATACATATTTGAATGCTTTCGGTGGATAGATAGACTATACTGTACCGACAGCGGTAGCTACGCTCGCTAACGCGCAGCTCTAAGCCATGGGGCCAAATTCCGTGGACTCGGTAGACGTGGGTTCAAGCCCCACCGTCGGCCACCCTTGAAATGATTTTCCATTGTTTCACCATTATCAAATCCAGCCAAATGCTGGGACGGTACCTTCTGCCAGTCCACGGTCGCTTCCTTCCACATCCTTGCCAAGTTTCATTAATTTCATCTCTCACAACTCCTCTGATGAGGTTGGAGTCAGGAAGGGCATCCGGCCGTATAAACCATCCGCCACAAAGACTTATCGCAGACATACAATAATAGAATATACTAATGTCTCATGATATCGCGGGTTTGAGTCCCGGCTCTGCCATTTAATTCTGGTCTGAAGGCTTGAACGGGATTCACTCAGCCTCTTAAGATGGAACTGTGAAGAGGTAGGTTCAGTTCCTAGCTCAGCCATCCTGGAAGTGGTATTCCGTGGTTCCCCCATTTCAATTCCAGGCGAATGCTGGGATGGTATCTCACTTAAGGTCACGGCCGCTTCTTACCTAATCTAGTCCCCATTACAAATACGCACACATGGCAAAAGTAATCATACAGTTTCCACATACACACCCTAGTGTACGGGGCTACATGACCACGATATCATAAAGCACCTAAATTAATCAACAACAATATAATACAGTATCACACACAGAAAGCATTCTCTGACGATGCCAAGAACAAAATTCACAGTCATTTTGCTACCCGTGAAGCATTTGTGTTTGGTAAACTGAGCTTCATTCACCTTCAATACTTTGATGTTGCGCACTGAAGATGGCTACAAAATTACTCCGTGGTGCTCTCTCTCTCAATAATTCAATCCATAAATTAATCAAAAACACAAATACTGTTGTTTTGATGTTCAGTCTTCTCTCTCTTGGCTGGTTTGATGCAGGCGCCCCACGAATCCCTGTCCTGAGCTAATCGTTTCCTATCTATACGGTGTGTTCAAAAAGTAACGAGCCGGAGGCTGTAATGCACAAACCGGCGTGACGACATCGGCCAATCATGGCGTGTGTAACGAGGTGTGGTTCAGACCAGAGCGTGGAAGGTCACATCCCGTCGCTAGAGGGCACGCGTGCACGTCACGTGACGATACAGAGCGAGCAGCAGCATGCATCAATCGTCCAACCAAGACCAGGGCAGTAGGCCATTCGAAATGATTCCTGGTGTGGTTGAAGACTGTGGGGCACCCATTGGGCACACACTTTGCGCAAGTGCAGTCGTTCCTTCATGATGGTGTGCACACTTCCGACGCTCAATCCGACCACGGTGGCTATGGCGTTCACTGTCACTCGGCGGTCCTGGGTAATGAATGCATCAACCAGCTGCACGTTGTCATCGGTAATGCAGGGGGGTGCCCCAGACCGGGCATCATCGGCTAATGACACCTGTCCTTCCCTGAAGCGCTTGTGCCACGCCTTGACCCTTGCAAGAGACATGCAGTGTTCGCCGCACACTTGTGACATTAGGCAATGATTGTCCGTTCCCCCTACTCCTTTCGCTGTCAGAAACCGAACAACACCTCTTTGCTCTTCGTTTGACGCCTTCATGTCACTGCTTGCAACGCGACTTGCAGCGTTGGACGATTGATGCATGCTGCTGCTCGCTTTGTATCGTCACGTGACGTGCACGCGTGCCCTCTAGCGACGGGCTATGACCTCCCACGCTCTGGTCGGAACCACACCTCGTTACACATGCCACGATTAGCCGATGTAGTCACCGGTTTGCGCATTCCAGCCTCCGGCTCGTTACTTTTTGAACGCACCTTATACATAGCTACCCCCTTGGTCTACCCCTACAGTTCTTGTCCTCGACCCTTCCTTCCATAACTAAGTTTGCTATTCCTGGGTGTCTTAGTGTTGTGTCCTGTCAACCTATCCTTTCTCTTCATTAAGGGGCGTGGTTGCCAAACCCCAAGATGAGAACCGCCACTGCAGGGATACTAAAAAGGAAGAAAAAATAGTGAGAGAATGAAGAGATTTCGGGAAGAGAAGAGGGAAAACACCCGAAGATGGGATCGTGAATTGAAGTTCAATCGCTCTCCTAATGAGGACCAATCTATATAATTAATAATAATAATAGTATTATTAATAACTGTATTAATACAAATACCGACTGCGGTAGCAAAGCTCGCTAAAGCGCAGTGCTAGTCCATGGGACCAAGCTCTCTGTCGAATCGCAAGACGTGTGTTCAAGCTCCATCGTAGGCCGTCCTTGAAATGGTTTTCTGTGGTTTCCAGTTTCCACTCAAGGCAAATGCTGGGACGGTATCTTCTGACAGGCCACGGCCGCTTCCTTTCACATCCTTGCCCAGTTTCATTTATCTTCATTTCATCTCTCATTAACTCCTTTCATGAGATTGTCGTCAGGAAGAGGATCCGGTCCTAAAAAACACCCGCCACATAGACCTCCATCGCGTCTCATACCCGACCCCGTTGAAAATGGGAATAATAAGGGGTAGACATACAGACAATAATAATACAAATAAAAATTAAAAGAGTAATAATAAAACAATGAGAATAATAATAATAATATTGATCGTATGGCCTTAGCTACCGAGGTGAAGATCGTTTTAGTTGAAGCCATTGTAGCGACCTGCCCTTCAATTTAGATTTTAGACGTTCTGTTGAACACTAGCCCATCATCTGGCAGTGAAAATCCAAAGTCTACAGGGAACCTGCGGCTGAAATGTGATACGAGTGATCTTTTACGAGCCAATCTAGTACTACTCGGAGTGACATGAATGCTTCCCGCCATTTCAAAACCCTACCTCCTCAGCTGAGAATCGAACCCGCAGTATTGAGATCTTCAAATGGACACTGAGCCACCGAAGAAGTATCTATACCCCAACAACTAAAGTTAAAAATAATAAGGGTTGTTATCTATTATTTTAAAAAATTGGAAATTTTTGGAAACATAATTGTTTGTGCGAATAATAGGAATCACGTGCTTTTATTCGCAAATTTCCGCGAATATTTATTATTTTCATTAAACCAACACATTACCAGAAAATTAGCACGAAAAGCTTTATTTATTACAAAATACTTCCAAAATCAACAACATTTTCCCCCGATAATGCCAGTATTTTCCTGGAAAATGTGTAAAAAACCATCTGTGGAGGGGAAACACTCTCAGGATGGCCATTGGGATTCGAACCTTTGCAGCTGCTTTCCAAGAAATAACGCAAGTCCTTTTTTTTTTTTTTTTTTTTTCCTTTCTTTTAAATAGTAATGGTATTGGTGTCACGTCCCTTTTAACTGCTGAGGCGTTTAGAGACGCCAGGTTGCCGGTATTTTGCCCCGAAGGGAAAATTTAAAAACTGACACGGCTCCCACGAATTTGCGCATCCTCAAATGCCAACTGACTGCGCCAAAATTGCATCCGGCAACCTTGGGCATCCTTTTGTTTGTGCTGTAAATATATATTTAAAATGTAATAATAACGGCTAATTAGCAGGTTTTTTTTTTTCAATGTATTACTGTGTTTTGCAATTTCCACTAAATAACTACAACAATGAACACCGAAAAAAGTTGAAAAATATGCAGGAAAATTGATGTAAAATAAGCATCACATCCCAACAAATATTAAGTCACCACAAACAGATGTTGTTGTTGATTCCTTTTAGGGGCCTTGCGACATCGTGGTCATATAGCCTAGTGTACTTGGGAATGTGTAGAATTTCTCTGGTAAACTGTTATATTGTGAGGGATGAACTAGTGTGTGTACTGTATTTGTAGTTGAGGTAGGATTTGGGAAAGAAGCGTCTGTGGCCTTATGTTAGGTACCATCCCGGCATTTCCCTGGTTTAGAAGTGGGAAAGCACGGAATACCACTTCCAGGATGGCCGGGGTAGGAATGGAACCCGCCCATTCTCAGTTTTGCCTCAAAGGTTGAGTGTACCCCGGTCTAGCCCTCAGACCAGAGTTAAATTTCTTGGCAGAGCCGGGAATCAAACCACGGCCTCTACGGTGTCAGGCAAACATGCCAGCCACTACGCAACGAGGAGAACTCACCACAAACAGATCGGTTTGGTTAACACCTTATACACACACTTAAGTACACAGAGCCGATATCCCAGATTGTTCAAGTCACTTAATGAAACAGTAACACGTATAACGTAGAGTCCACAATTCCTCCGCTGCTAGTTCATGGTTACACCCCCTTCTATTTGTGTCCCTCCGACTTAAGTTTTCTCAGCCTCGATACCCTGTTTACCTCTATTCTTTTTCTAATTCCCGGTGGATTAACCGGAAATTTTCACTATTGTATTCTCTTTTCAATTGCAACAAATCAATCAACCAATAAAAATCTCAACTATATCGACGAACATTTGCCGCAGTGTTATATGCAAAACTAGGAATCGATTGTCAATAGTCCTAAAGAATTTTGCCTTTACCTCATCTAAGAAAGAAAGCTTTCATTTGTGCTCTTAGGGCTATTTAGTGCAATGGAAGAATCTCAAACTCGTTAATGTATTATGAAAATCTAATAATTTACGCAATAACTATCAAGAATTATAATAGGCTATAGATATGTGCCTTGATCAGCTTTAAAGCCTTGCAATGTATTAACTCCTTTGAAAAAGAAAATTATTTCTGTTTATGGAGCGTGAGACAAGCAGCGTCTGGATTTCACCTCTCTGTACATCCGTGGTTAATGACCTTGACCCCATGTACGACATATGTCGAGTATAAATATATCCATCTGTGGAAATACAGGAAGAAGTGAAATATTTTCAACGCAATTATCGGGACAAGGGGTGTCGTTCATACCTGACCTACTGTACTGTATGTGCCATTCAGTAATGTGGGGCTGCTACTGAATTATTAATGCCTACCCACTCGTCGAGAAATCTCGGGCTATATAACGATGGCAAGGGTACTCACCACAGGAAGTCGAGCACTAGGCACTAAATGTTCACTACACTAGATAGACACAATACAGTGCCCCACGCGGGCCATCGCACGCACGCACTCACTCGCAGTGTTCGCCAGGCCGGTTCCCGAGCCACTGAGCCTACACTGCACACAGCTTCACCAGTGCGCCCGTCCTGCTTGCCTGTCCCGCTCAGCGCCGGGACGCTCTCAGCGCCGAGGTGCCTTCACTCAAACACTCCGTCAAGTAGCGAGGCACATCACACTCCTCCAGTGACTCTTAACACTACGTGAAATAGTGGGTGATATCACATTTAACATTCTATGACATAGTGAGTGAATTCTGACTAAACACTACATGATATACTGAGTGAATTCACACTTAACACTCCATGATATACTGAGTGTATTCACACTTAACACTCCATGATATACTGAGTGTATTCACACTTAACACTCCATGATATACTGAGTGTATTCACACTTAACACTCCATGATATACTGAGTGTATTCACACTTAACACTCCATGATATACTGAGTGAATTCACACTTAACACTCCATGATATACTGAGTGTATTCACACTTAACACTCCATGATATACTGAGTGTATTCACACTTAACACTCCATGATATACTGAGTGTATTCACACTTAACACTCCATGATATACTGAGTGTATTCACACGTAACATTCCATGATATACTGAGTGTATTCACACTTAACACTCCATGATATACTGAGTGTATTCACACTTAACACTCCATGATATACTGAGTGTATTCACACTTAACACTCCATGATATACTGAGTGTATTCGCATTTAAACTCCATAATATACTGAGTGTATTCACACTTAACACTCCATGATATACTGAGTGAATTCACACTTAACACTCCATGATATACTGAGTGTATTCACACTTAACACTCCATGATATACTGAGTGAATTCACTCTTAACACTCCATGCTATACTGTGTGAATTCACACTTAACACTCCATGCTATACTGAGTGAATTCACACTTAACACTCCATGATATACTGAGCGAATTCACTCTTAACACTCCATGCTATACTGAGTGAATTCACACTTAACACTCCATGATATTCTGAGTGTATTCACACTTAAGCTAAAGGAAGCTTGTAGTTTAACGTGACCGTTAATCTCGCGATCATAAGCCACGGGACCTCCGTTTTACGTGGAATCCGAACCACAGGACATGGCATTTCACATCGAAAATCTCACATGCATTGACCGGGAATCGAACCCGGTCCGCCTTGGTGAGAGGCATACAGCTAGACCGCTGAGCCACCACGCCCCTATTCACACTTAACACTCCATGATATACTGAGTGTATTCACACTTAACACTCCATGATATACTGAGTGTATTCACACTTAACACTCCATGATATACTGAGTGACTTCACACTTAACACTCCATGATATACTGAGTGAATTCACACTTAACACTCCATGAAATACTGAGTGAATTCACACTTAACACTCCATGAAATTGTGGGTGAATTCACGCTTATCACGCCATGATATACTGAGTGACATCACTCTTAACACTCCATGATATACTGAGTGAATTCACTCTTAACACTCCATGATATACTGAGTGACTTCACTCTTAACACTCCATGATATACTGAGTGAATTCACTCTTAACACTCCATGGTATACTGAGTGAATTCACACTTAACACTCCGTCAAGTAGCGGGGCCCAACTCACTCCTCCAGTGACTCTTCACTACGTGAAATAGTGGGTGACTTCACACTTAACACTACATGATATAGTAAGTTAATTCACACTTAACACTCCATGATATAGTGGGTATTATTATTATTAGCGTATGGCAAGGAAATTATATACATAATATATACAATATATACACAATAACAAAAAAAACATTGATTCACGTCAGGCATTAGAGTTATCCATTATAGGTGAATGTCCAACTTTAGAACCCACTGCAGTGCCTCCGCTGTTGGTGATACAAAGTCTTCCAATCTACCTGGATAAGCCCGTAGCTGACACTCGCTTAAAATGTAGGGAATGGTCTGGCGAGGGGCTCCACAATCACATTCTGGAGAAGGTACAAAGTTCCACTTATAGAGGGAATCCCTACACCTTCCATGACCTGTCCTGATCCTGTTCAGTCTGGACCAAGTTGCACGCGGTAGTTGGAATCCGTTAGCAATTTTTTCACCTCTGAAGATGTTATGTAGGGGCAAGTCAGTGGAGTTATTCCAGCGGCCTTTCCATTCCTCCAAAGCATCGAAGTTGGTGGATGTCTTCAGAGCTGCATCACAAAGTGGTGGATGTCGTGATTTCAATCTTTGGAGACTAAGAGCTGGTATGTCGCCTAGAACAGGCAGCAGAGGATTCTTGCAGGTCTTGTTGTACTCTCGAACAAGAGCACTGGATCTTCGTAAGTCAGGTGGCATTATACCAGACAATAGTGGGAGCCAGTGGACTGGAGTTGGTCTGATGGTGCCAGATATAAGACGCATGCTGGTATTCAATTGTGGGTCAATATACTTCGTATACGGGCTATTAAGCCACACTGGAGCACAGTAGTCGGCAGTAGAGGAAACCAGTGCTAAGGCTGAAGAGCGCAGGATGATCGCAGCAGATCCCCAAGTAGTACCAGTTAGCTTCTGAATAATATTGTTTCGGGTTTTCAGTTTCTTCGACAAGTTCAAAAGATGTTGCTTGAAGGATAAAGTCCGATCCAAGGTAACACCAAGATATTTCGGAAACCTATTGTGATTAAGTACTCTATTGGAAAAGGTAATATTTAGTTTGATGTTAGCAAGCCGGTTACTCAAATGGAAGCAAGAGACCTCCGTCTTGGCTGCACTGGGTCTGAGTCTCTGGTTCCTGAAATATTCTGTCAGGGTGGATAAGTCCTTAATCAAAATGTCTTCAGTTTTCTCAATGATCTTGTGTTGTGTGGCCAGGGTCAAGTCATCAGCATAGAAAAACTTTCTGGATATTGTTTCTGGAAGATCAGAGATGTATAGATTAAACAGTAGTGGCGACAAAACTGATCCCTGGGGCAAACCATTGTGCAGTTTTCTCACTGAGCTTTTCTTTTCACCCAAACAGACCTGAAATTTTCTGTCACTGAGCATGTTATTGATAAGCTGTGCAATTGTTCTGCAGGGTATAGCTCTGAGTAATTTATAAATCAATCTTTCCTTCCATACGGTATCAAAGGCAGCAGTGAGATCCACAAAGGCAGCAGATGTTTTAAGCTTTTGCTGGAATCCGGCCTCAATGTAAGATATTAATGAAAGTACTTGATCACAGCAGTTTTGGTTAGGTCTGAAGCCTGCCTGATCCACAGGAATGAGTTCTAAAATGGTTGACCCAATTCTGTTGTAGATAAGCCTTTCAAAGAGTTTGTAGCAACAGCTAAGGAGGGCTATGGGTCTGTAACTTTCAGGTATATTTGCAGGTTTTCCAGGCTTCAATATGGAAATGATTTTAGCTTTCTTGAAGTCGGGTGGGATTTGTCCAGTCTGGAGAATATATGTGTGAAGAACTGTGCCATCCATCTCTTTGCATTGTTTCCCATATGTATGAGGAATTCTGGATGAATTCCATCGAAACCAGGTGCCTTGCCAGGTTTTAGTTCTTTGAGGGCCTCTTGAACATCAAAGGCTGTAAAGGGACGTGAATAGCTAGACATGCGAGGTGTTGATGATTTCAGAGCACGAAGCTGGTATCTAACATACTTTGTATGCTTCTTGTCAGATGGAGCTCGGGAAGTTGTTACAATATGGGAAGCTATTTGGTCTGGTGTCACCTGAGGTTGACTCTTTACTACTGGTGTACCTCCTCCTATCTTTCTAAGAAGACCCCAGGCTTTTCTTCTATAATGAGTGAAATCTAAGCTTTCGACTGTTTCAACCCATCTTTGTCTTCGGCAGTCATCCAAGCTAGCCAGAAGTTTGTCAGCCGTTTCGGCATCTCTGTTTTGTTCGAAATTCTTAAACAATTCCTCACTCTCGGTATTCCAGCCAGGAATATATTCTTTCCGATAGCCCCTGGGCATACATTTCTTAGCAGTAGATATAACTGCGCCAACAAGACGTTGATAGCTTTGGTGATTTGGGGGAATCGAACGAATGCATTTATCAAGCTCCACAGAGAATGCAGACCAATCGGCTTTCTGAAAATTCCACCGGGGACGTGGCGTTGATCGTATAATGGGAACTGTGATACCAAATTCGAGTATTACTGGTCTATGCTGGCTATGATGGAAATCTCCCATCACTTTGCGTGTAGTGTGTAATGGATTTCCATTTATATTGGAGCTGACAAAGCATAAATCTGGATTCGAATCTCTACCCCATGCAGCTGACCGAAAAGTTCCTTGATCTTTAGCGTCAAATACTAGATGGAGGTTGTTACTTTCGCACCAGTCCATTAATTTAAGTCCACAATCATCTGTTTTAGAATACTTCCAGAGTTCATGATGACTATTGAAATCCCCCACATAAATTGCAGGATGTGCTTCATGGTAAGTTGCTCCTAGTGCCGTGTACCCAGCAATACGACCTCTAGTACGGAGTTGTTCTTCATTAGCAGCATGCGTCTCTTGAAGGACAACAACATCTATGTTCACACTTTGCTCTACTGATGCTTTCTATATTGAGTTGGAAAATGCGAATAGTGAGACCAAAGTTTCTTGATAAAGAGCTCTGAGAAGAGCTGTTTCCAAATGGTGTATTTGACATAATTTGATAGCCAGGAGATCCTAGGATAGACTGGCTGCCTATTGCCGTTGCTCGCTTAGCACCACCCGGGGGACACGTGCAGGGCAATGAGAAGGTAAATCCTGCGGACGTGAGCAACGTTCATATAGTGGGTGACTTCACACTTAACACTCCATGATATAGTGGGGGACTTAACACTTAACACTTCTTGTAATAGTGGGTGACTTCACACTTAACACTCCATGATATAGTGGGTGACTTCACACTTAACACTCCGTTAAATAGTGGGTGACTTCACACTTAACACTGCATGATATAGTGGGTGACTTCACACTTAACGCACCGTGTTATAGGCTAGTTGGTGACTTCCCACTTAACGCTCCGTAAAATTGTGGGTGATCACACTTAACATACCGTTAAGTAGTGGGTGACTTAATACTTAACACTCCGTTAAATAGTGTATGACTTCACACTTAACATTCCATGATGTAGTGGGTGACTTCACACTTAACACTCCATCATACAGTGGGTGACTTCACAATACTCCGTGTAATAATGGGTGACTACACACTCAACACTCCTTGAAATAGTGGGTGACTTCACACTTAACACTCTGTTAATAATAGCGGGTGACTTCGCACGTAACTCACCATTAAATAGCGGGCGACTCCACACGTAACACTCCATGAAATAGTGGATGACTTCACACTTAACATACTCCGAGTAATAGTGGGTGACTTCACACTTAACACTCCCTTAAATAGTGGATGACATCACACTTAACACACCGTTAAATAGTGGGTGACTTAATAATTAACACTCCGTTAAATAGTGCTCGTCTTTAACACTTCGTCAAATAGGGGGTTGCTCCACACTTGACATTCCTTTAAGTAGCACA
Organism: Meconema thalassinum; assembly: GCA_946902985.2. Lineage (NCBI taxonomy): Eukaryota > Metazoa > Arthropoda > Insecta > Orthoptera > Tettigoniidae > Meconema > Meconema thalassinum. The sequence continues at coordinate 207,056,151 of OX336394.1, read as the reverse complement.
TACTTGACACTTCGTTATGTAGGGGGAGATGGCTATTAATAAGTGATTCCACTTTAACTCTCGATACACTTTAAGATAGCATCTCACTTCATCAACCTAGTCGTGTGGCCTCCTGAGAGGCCGAGTGCAGGTCTTTCTAGTCGACGCCCGTGGGCGACCTGCGCGTCGGGAGGAGAGATGAGACGAATGGATGAAAGTGGGCAAGGATGTGGAAGGAAGCGGCCGTGGCCTGTCAGAAGGTACTGTCCCAGCATTTGCCTGGTGTTGAAAATGGGAAACCACGGAAAACCCTTTCAAGGACAGCCGACGGTGGGGCTCGAACCCACGCGTCTACCGAGTCAGCAGAGAGCTTGGCCGCATGACCTAACGCCGTGCTTTAGCCAGCGTAGCCACTACTGTCGGTATCAACCTAGTGGGCGGAGGTGAAGTAAAGCCGGCGGTCTCATGTCATAGATTAATGGCATGAACACGAATCTTCCACTAACTACACTTATGTGAAGCCAAAATTTGTAGGTTAGGTTTGATTAATGCTCTTAAGATTCAACGTTCGTCACCGGGCGCTGGTTGCGATGGCATCAGGTAGTAGCGAAGTTCACAGCTAGGTGTCTTGGACGATAGCATTTGGTAGCGAAAGTAGGAACTACTTGAAAGTATCGTCTGCAGTCCTTACTTGAATTAAAAACAGATAACACACACTAATACAGTCATCACAATTAACACCGGTTATCAGACAGATTCTACACACACCCTAAGTACACGGGGCTACATGACCGCATTTTCGCAGCCCCTAAACTAATGAACCAACCCACCAACCAACTAGTGGGGTGTATAAAAAGCAGTTTTCGTCAAGTTTTTTTTTTTGGGGGGGGTCAATTTTACCCTCTAGGTTGGTGGTTCCCACGGACTCAGCGAGGAAACTCACCACTACCGCCTTTTCAGGCAGTGTCCTAGAGCTGGGAACACTTGGTCGCATTGGATACAACTGGGGAGGGGTGATCAGCACTTCGCCCAGGTGGCCTAACCTGCAAAGCGAACAAGGTCCTCATGAGGGATGGGAAGGGAGTGGAAGATTGGGGTGGACAGGCAAGGAAGAGGGAAGGAGGCGGCAGTGGCCTTGCAGTAGGCACCATCCCGGCATTTGCCCGAAGACGAAGTGGGAAACCACAGAAAGAATCTTCGAGGATGATGATGATGATGATAATTGTTGTTTTAAGGGATCTAATATCTAGGTTATCGGCCCCTAATGGATTGGGTGATCGTGAAGATGAAAATGAAATGCAAACTTAAAACTAAAACTAACCACTAACCTACATACTAGAAGAAGAAAAGGAAAACAAAAGGAGAATAAGGCAAATAAAGGACAGGAGGAAAAGAAATGCCCTCAACTCTCGAAGAATGCGGATTGAGGGACTGGGAAGGAAGGAGAGCCATGAAAGGCAGATAGGAAAGTGAAAGAGGAGAGGGGTCCGTCCCAAAGGTAAGGGACAAAAGGGAAAAACGGACCCAGCTCAGGAATGCCTCGGGGTCGCCAACTCCCGAACTCACCAGCTGTGAGCCCCTGAGGGTGTAGCATTATCTAGGGTGCACCAGAAATGGTGGGGCTACATACACCCGGCCTCCTTGAGGGCCTTGAGCAGAAGGCAGGAGATAACATGAAAAGAAAAAGAAGACTGACCCCTCGCAGAAGGAGGGAATCAGAAAAGATGAGACAAGGGCCAATTAAGGCGGGAAAGGAAGAGACTCCCTAGGCCTCGGATACCCTAATACCGTTGGGGTCGGAAGAGAACAAGAGTTGACCAAGTGAGGTCGACAGGAAAGAAGACAGAGAGGAGTCCGGCACAAGTAAGTGGAAACAATGACGGACTGAGCTGGGGCCCAGTGGTCGCCAACCCACGTCCCATTTGGACCACCCGAGGCTGAGTAGACCCCGTTCCAGTCCTCATACCACTTTTCAAATTTCGTGGCAGAGCCGGGAATCGAACCCAGGACCTCCGGGGCGGCAGCTAACCATGCTGACCGCTACGCCTCGGAGGCGACTTTGTTTTCATTAAACGAAGTTAAAATAAATGATTTTATTTGCTTAATTACTTACATACGCTATATGTGATAGTGAGTTCATCTTCAAATGTACCCGTTGTCCACAACCAACACGCTCGCAATTTGAGCCAGACTATGAATTGTGTCAGCTCAAACACAGTTTTACTTTTGATTTAACCAACATAGTAAGGCAATTTAGTATAATAAGATTAACTCAACGAAACTATAACCCCAATATACTCATGTACAATAGGGTTCAAACTGATAGGATATTCAATAAATATTCAATTTTTATTTTTTAATTTTTTTAATCGAGTTTACCATCCAGTTTGGTGGAACCCACGGACTCAGCGAGGGAACTCACGACTACCGCCTCTATGGGCAGTGTTATAGAGCTGGGAACATCTGGTCGGAGTGGATACAACGGAGGAGGTGTGATCAGCACTTCGCCCAGGCGGTCTCACCTGCAACAGTACGCCCTATGTCATCCCCCCCCCCCCTTATTATTTGAACATTGTCAGTTCTTGGAAGGCTGTGTGAAGAACTGATTAAATATAAAAATTTTCATTATGACTTTTGCATCTGGATGGCTAATTTAACGTGATTTGCAACTGCATTGTAGGCCATTTGTTTTTATCATCCAGGTGCTAATTCTGTCATATTATTGATAGAGTCAGAATTGAAGCCAGTGAAACAAGGAAACCATTGGTGCCAATATCTCAAAATTATTATCTTGTGTAGATAACGGGTTGTGCATAATATGAGCAACTCATTAATTTTTACTTGTTGAACTATTTTACTCGACAACATTCAGAAAAATCTTGTTTTTGGTTGGTTGGTTGGTTGGTTGGTTGGTTCCTCAGTTTAGGGGCTGCGACAACGCGGCCATGTAGCCACGTGTACTTTGGGTGTGTGTAGAATCTGTCTGATAACCGGTGTTAATTGTGATGACTGTATTAGTGTGTGTTATCTGTTTTCAATTCAAGTAAGACCGACAGCAGTGGCTCCGCGGGCTAAAGCGCAGCGTTAGGTCATGGGGCCAAGCTCTCTGCTGACTCGGTAGATGCGTGGGTTCGAGCCCCACCGTCGGCTGTCCTTGAAATGGTTTTCCGTGGTTTCCCATTTTCAATACCAGGCAAATGCTGGGACGGTACCTTCTGATAGGCCACGGCCGCTTCCTTCCACATCCTTGCCCTGTTTCATTCATCTTCATCCATTCCATCTCTCATCCCGACGCGCAGGTCGCCCACGGGCGTCGAATAGAAAGACCTGCACATGGCCTCTGAGGAGGCCACACGAAAAAAAAAAACAAGTAAAGACTGCAGACATAGAATTTCTTCAAGTAGTTCCTACTTTGCTGCCAAACGCCACCATCAACGACTACTAGTTCAGAACTTTCTTACCAGATGCCAGCGCAGTCGGCTTCTGGCGACGAACGTCGGAACCTAAGAGCGTTTGTCTAATGTTTAACCTAATTAAGCTTCACGCAGGTGTAATTAGTAGAAGGTTCTTTAACATGCCATAAATCTATGACATGGGACCGTCGGCTTTACTTCCCCTCCGAAGGAAGGCATACTGAGGGATTTCTAACGCTCTTAAAAAAAATTCGACGACTTCGGCCGGGTTTGAACCCGCGATCTTGGACATAGAAGCTCAGCATGCTAACAACTACGCCACCGAGGCCGCCATTCTTGTTTTTAACTCGATCATATAATTTCACGAAATTACAACTTCATACTTGTTTCTATTTATAAATATTTACTAAAAAATGCTGACCGAAGCCGGCACTTCAGAAAATCATTATTAATAATTTTACTGACTGAAGGTATATTTGCGTTGTCTCTCATAAATTTAGGTAATAGAAAGTAAACGAATTTAAATATTTAGGTGAATGGATTACAGCAAACTGTAACGAAAGGAAAGCAATTGAATCGAGGCTTCAGAAAATGGAAACTGCTTTTCAATCAACAAAAAATATTTATAACAAAAAGAGTCTCTCCTGGAACTGCAAAATTCGGCACTATACAACTGTAATCAAACCTGAAGCTCTCTATGCTTCAGAGACACTCAATCTCCAACACAAAACACTAAAACACCAAATACAAGTGAAAGAACGTAAAATAATGAGAAAAATCCTTGGACCGAGAACAAAGGATGGTGTACATTATCCAAAGCCTAATACAGAAATATACAAAAAAGTTTCCAAAATCACAGACACAATGCTAATGCGAAGAATCCAATTTATGGGACACATAGAAAAAATGGACCCGAACAGACTGACACACAAAATACATACTTTCTTAAAGAACAAGGCTAAGAGACCGAATTGGTATAAATTTACAGAGACTTAAAGGAATTATGATCACCAAACATACATGACCGGAAGGAAATCAGGAAAATCACTCGACGCGGGGTTTCGAGGAGGAAGAGAAGAAGACTACACAACATCGATGGTCAGAGCAGAGCAAACAGACCCACTCGTTGCGAATGAAGGAATACTGGGCCAACAGGAAGGCTAGAAAGTGTTGATTTCGCGTGGTCCTAAGCGACCCATTCGCGAAGAGGAGGAAGAAGAAGAAGAAGAAGAAGAAGAAGAAGAAGAAGATGAAGAAGAAGAAGAAGAAGAAGAAGAAGAAGAAGGAGGCGGTAATTTTTGAAAGCCTTTGTCTGGAGCGTGGTAATCAATGAAAAGAAACATGGACTGTTTATGCTGCAGAAAGAGAACAGAAACAAATAAAATGCGGTATTACAGGATCTTATTAGCCTACTTTCGATTTTTGCAAAAAATGAAAGTAGACTTATGAGATCAACACAGGGCGAAAAAAGTGTGTCTGTCTGTGTGTGTGTATGTGTGTGTGTGAGTCTGTGTGTGTTTGTGTATGTGTGTGTGTGAGTCTGTGTGTGTGTGTCTGTGTGTGTGTGAGTGTGTGTACTCTGAATGTCTGTCCCCCCCCCTATCAATTCGAACACGGTGAATGCGAATTGAACGAAATTTGGTACAAAGGTAGCACTAGCAAAGGACACCTCAGTGTCATGTTTTATATCGCCGCCATCTTTACTAAAACTGAATGGCGGCCACTCAAACGTTCAAAACGTAAAATCAAATAACGACTAACCAAATCATCCGATCTCTACCAAATTTGGTAACAGCATACCTTCGTATAGGATGCGTCTTGTGACCAAACTACAAGGTCGTCCGCCATACCATTTCAGGATGGCGGCCGTGCGAATTATGCAAACTTTATAATCCATATCATGGGACTCACCAGTTCCGATTATCGAGCCGAGAATCGTTTTAACTGTTCTAAAGGAAGAGGCACGTTCGAAATTAAAAGTTTATTTTGTAATACTATAGTGCAGACGTGATTTTAAAAAGCTGAACTGATTCAGTAATAAGACAAGATGGCAGCGGATATCTTGTGCCTGACTTATATTTCACTAATTTGAGTATTGCATGCAATATAGCGTACTGATAAAAAATAAATAAACTTTGTATGAAATGCTTTATATATAAATAATATACTCCAGTGATGAAATCGTTTAGTATAAATCATTATTTGCTAACAAGTTCTATGTAAGGCATTTTAAATAGAACGATATTTGTTGACACAATTAGCTCAGTAGTAGAGCATTAGCCTATCGCTCAAATGCCTGTGGTTCAAACCCGATCAGAGCTAGGTTTTTTGCTTGAAATGTTATATGTTTATTGTTTTGTAATGACTCAGATGTTTTAAAATTAAGCGTTATATTGTGCACATTATGGTGTAAAATATATATTTAATTAAAACATAATTCGCCAGCAGATTTACTCGAGACATCTAGCTGCCAAAAAGGTAACTTCCAGATTTTATTGAAAAGTTTCTTCTTCAGGCCGCTAGAATGCACTCGCTCTGTTAGGATTATATTATCGAAAATATCCACATAAGTTTGTATACACACGTCTCTGTAGGGTCATGGAAAGATTTGTTAATTCAATTAGGGTTGTGAAAGCCATGCACAACCAGACGTGTAAAGACATGCCTTAACTCAAAGTCGGATGTTGCCCACGGCAGGTCGTAATAATAATAATAATGTTATTGGTTTTACATCCCTTTTAACTACTGCTGCTTTTAGAGACACCGGGGTGCGGAATTTTGGCCCGAAGGGGATCTTTAACGTGCCAGTAAATGTACTGACACGGCTCCCTCGCATTTGTGCACCCTCAAATGCCAGCTGACTGCGCCAGGATACGAACCTGCAACCTAGGGCCCAGCAAGCGAGAACGTTACCGCTGAGCCACGCCGCCAGTCCGGTCGATTATGTCTCCAGATCCATAACATTCTTGATATACTTCTTATCTTTCTTTCTTCAATGATGGTAGCAGTTTTTATCCAGGTTGTGGCGTTTGGTAGAGGTAAATCGTTTCTAAGGTCTTCAACAAAGAATAGTTCTATTATACTCTTTGATAATAACAACGAGTTATAACTATACTCATACATTTAGGAGAAAGTAGGCTATATGTTCTTTACTGAACATCTTGTTATATAATACGCTAAGGTGTAAGTTTCACAAAACTCAAGCTCCTAAACCAGAGCGAGTCAGAAGGTGTGGTTTGTACCAAAATCTTCCAAATCGTCTCAATAGTACAGGAAAAATCTTGCATTTCTTGAAAAGTCAACGGAATAGTACATTATGCAACGAGCCTATAATGACAATAATTAAGACTCGAGTATGTTTACAAAACGAGCGTACGCGAGTTTTATAATTTCCATACGAGTGTCTTCTTTACCATTATAGGCGAGTTGCATACGTCGGTTTATGTTCGACGATAATTATAGTAACTATTTTATGTTCGAACATAAATATTCATAAATATCTGTCAATATTTCGCCAGTTTTATGTACTGAACAGAGCGCATGAGACGCAGAGAATGCCTTGTATTTGACCATGGCCTCCTCGATTACCCTACTATGACACTAGACCAGGCTGTGAAATTTAAATTGAAAGGCCGTGGAACTCAGCGCATCTAATTATTTAATTGGTCAAACAACTGTTTCTTGAGCTCTGATTGGTGGGAGAAACTGTTTCATAATTAAAAGTAGTGTTATAATGAGCATCATTATAATACAGTTTTCTGACATATAATAGTCAGGGTCGAACATAATAGTACATTATGCAACGAGCCTATAATGGCTATAATTTAGACACGAGTACATTTATAAAACGAGCGTATGCGAGTTTTATAATTTCCATACGAGTGTATTAATTACCATTATAGGCGAGTTGCATACGACTGTTTATGTTCGACGATAATTATTATAACTATTTTATGTTCGAAGATAAATATTCATAAATATCTGTCGAGATTTCGCCCGTTTTATGTACTGAACAGAGCGCATGAGACGCTGAGAATGCCTTGTATTTGACCATGGCCTTCTCGATATCCCCACTATTACGCTAGGCAACGCAGTTTAGAAGGCCTTGGAACTCCACGCAGGTGCGATGCTAACCTTATCTAATTGGTCAAACAACTGTTTCTTGAGATGTGATTGGTGGGAGGAACTGTTTCATAATGAAAAATAGTGTTATAATGACCATCATTATGATACAGTTTACTGACACATAATAGTCAGGGTCGAACATAATAGTACATTATGCAACGAGCCTACTCGTATGGAAATTATAAAACTCGCTAAAGCTCGTTTTATAAACATACTCGTGTCTTAATTACCATTATAGGCGAGTTGCATACGACTGTTTATGTTCGACGATAATTATAACTTTATTACATGTTTTAACATAAATATTCAAAAATATCTGTTCATTAACTAGAATTTTGTGATCGGGTGGTGCGCTAGGTAGCATATCTCCATGTTCCAAGCTCTCTGGCCGACCGACGCATGCGCTCTGTGTGCTTGCAATGATATATGCAGGCCATATATTTACATCTGCCGCCCCTCGGTAATATTGTCACCGGAGTCGTTTCAAGAAAATGCGCTGTGTAGAAATTAGTGTTGGTGATTCTAAGGTACAGTGCTATTTGTTGTCTCATATTCGCCAGTTTATTTACGCGAACATATGGACGGTGCGTATTCCATGTCGGTAATTTATTATAGTTCGATGTTGTGTTTATGTCCGACATGTTGGATTTTGAGCGCATGCGCGAAGGTATCGTTACCTAATTGGTCAATGAACGAGCTCTGATTGGCTGGAGAAACTGTATCATAATGGAAAACAGTGTTATAATGACCATCATTATGATACAGTTTTCTGACACATAATAGTGAGGGTCGAACATAAATATATTTATTTGTTTATAAAGTGCTATTATACAAATAAATAAGACGATAGCCCCTGGCAGAACGGTCGCGCATACAGCTCGCATAGCACTAGGTCCGGGTGGGTAGCCTGCACAAATGGGGCCCACACAACCCATTAGAATATGCGAGAGTTCTCGCACGGGTCCGCTAGTTATTAATTATTAACACAAAATTATGAAACTAGATTATTGTAAAAGTGGTGAATGAAGTTAAGGAACTGTTTGTAACAGCAAGATTCCTTCAACAGGTTGAATAATGGTTTTGAAAGTTTGATATTACAATTGTATAGATGACACTCAAGTTCGAATCTTGTCCTGCTAAACATGGCACAGTCTAAGAGTAAATGGTCCACTGTTTGAGAAGATCCACAAATGCACAAGTAATCGTCTGCAATGTTAATTTTAAAACGTTCGAAGTAGCACTCAAACTTTCCATGACCAGAGCGAAACTACGTAAGGATGAATTCGGGCACTAATGTTTTGCACTGGAGTCGGCTATGTATGTTGGGGAAAAATAATTCTCTTGTGACAGACCCTTTTGTACTGGATACCCAGAGGTTGTTCCACTGTCTTATTAGATGTGTTTTGATTTGGGCTTTGGCATAACTTAGGGGTGGTTTATTGTATGTAATTTCTATGTTGGATGAGGAGGCTGCTTTTGCGAGGATATCTGTGTTTTCATTTCCAGGAGAATCAGTGTGTCCTCGGATCGAGGAACGACGGACGTGGGGGCACTGTTGTGCTATAGATGTTACTTACTTACTTATTTCCTTTCGCTCCGTGCGGAGCATAGGGCATCCAAGAATGATTGCCATCGGGCTCTGTTTGTTGCCAAGTTCTTCACTTCCCTCCAAGTCTTTCCCGCTTTTCTGGCCTCCTCTTCAATGGTGCGTTTCCAGGTGTTCCTTGGTCTTCCCCGTCTCCGAGCCCCTTGAGGATTCCAGTCCAGAGCTCCCCTTTCTACTGCATCATTCTGTTTCCGCAGATTATGCCCAATCCAGCCCCATTTTCTCCGTTTAATATGGACTTCTATAGGTTGTTGGTTAGCCCTTTGCCACAGCTCTTCGTTTGGGATTATATCTGGCCATCGTATACCCAGAATTCGACGCAGACAACGATTGATGAATACTTGAAGTTGGTGGCTGATAGGATTGGTAACTTCCCATGTTTCACATGCATACAATAGGACAGCTTTCACATTTGTATTAAAAAGTCTGATTTTCGTCTTCCTGGATATGTTACGGTTTCTCCATACTGGATAGAGCTGCACAAAAGCCCCATTTGCCTTTCTTATTCTGCTCTTGACGTCCTCCTCAGCCCCTCCACTTCTCGTTACCACGCTTCCCAAGTAAACAAATGTATCCACCTGTTCTACATCTACTCCTCCCACAGTGAGACCAGCCTGTACTGTGGAGTTCACTCTCAGCTCCTTTGTCTTCTTTGGGTTTATCTTAAGTCCTACCTTAGCAGCTTCAAGTTCTAAGTTTGCCAGTTTTCCCTCTATGTCTCTGAAGCGCTGTGCTAGCTTACAGATGTCATCAGCAAAATCAAGATCTTCTAACCTGTCTCGAAGTCCCCACTGTATCCCTCTCTTCCTTCCTCTCCCCACCTTCCTAAGACTATTATCAAGAACAATTAGGAACTAAGTGGGAGAAAGTATACAGCCTCGTCGTACTCCAGTCTGGATGGTCAATGGCTGGGATAGCTGACCCTCATGCAGGAGTTGACATTCATAACCAGAATACATCTCTCGTATGATGTTAACTATTTTACTTGGTATACCATATTCCTTTAAGGTCTCCCACATGACCTTCCTATTAATGGAATCAAAGGCCTTCTCAAAATCTATAAACGTGATGTACAGTGCTGCTTGCCATTCGTTACTCTGCTCCACAATAATTCGTAAAGTGTTAATTAAGTCCACACAACTGCGGTGTTCCCTAAATCCAGCTTGTTCTTTCCTCAACTTCGACTCGATAGACTTCTTCACGCGATTCAAGATTATCCTGAGAAATACTTTGCTTGGTACGGATAGTAAGGTAATACCTCTCCAGTTGTTACAATTCGTCAAGTCACCCTTCTTTGGGATTTTAACAATCACACCTTCCTTCCATTCCGCAGGCAGCTTCTCTTCAAACCAGATCTTTTCCATCAATGGACTCAGGATATCAGCTGTGGTGTCCATGTCTATCTTGAGGACATCTGGCGAAATGTTGTCGACACCGGGGGCTTTTCCATTCTTCAGTTGTAGCAAGGCTTCTTTGATTTCAGCACAAGTTGGACTGTGCAAGAGAATATTTGGATCAGAATTATCAGCTTCATCATTCCTCTCTTCGTGGTGTTCATTAATCCCTCGATCACCATTAAAAATTTCGGTGAAGTATTCCCTCCACCGTTCTTGTTGTTCTTCTTGAGTTGTGAGTAAATTTCCCTGTTTGTCTTCTATGGGTCGGTTCCTTCGGAAACTTTTCTTGGACAGCACTTTTGTGATGCGGTACATTTCTTTGCTATCACCCTTTGATGCAGCATCTTCTGCCTTCTTCGCCATCTCATCGATCCAATTACTCTTATCTCTCTTCACACTCTTTTTGACTTCTTTGTCAGCGACCATGTATTCTGCTTGCACTTTTGCTTTCTGATGTCGAGTCTTACACATATTCAACCTCTCCTTAATCATTTTCCTATGACTTATTGCCTCCCAAGTTTGTTCTGACATCCAATCCTTCTTGAGAGGATTGCTCTTTCCCAGGACTATTTCACTTGTATCAAGGATGACGTTCTTTACATTACTCCATGAAGATTCAATATCAGTTTCTGCTGTATCAGATTGGAGTACCTGAAAACAATTTCTTAGCTCCAATTTAAATTCTTCTCTGACTTCTCCTCCTTAAACATCCTCACATCAAATCTCTTGCTCTGTTTTTCAAACCTCTTCTTTGCCACCATGATCTTCATCTTGAACTCAGCCAGCATAAGGTGGTGATCACTGCTAGCATCAGCTCCTCTCTTATTCCGAACATCGGTGAGTGATCTTCTGAATCTCCTACTCACTGCGATGTGGTCAATTTGGTTCTCAGTGTCATGATCAGGGGAAATCCACGTGATCTTATGACACCTCTTATGAGGAAACAAAGTACCTCCAATAACAAGGTCATGGCTAGCACAGAAGTTTGTGAAATTTTCCCCATTTCCATTCCTATCCCCTAGGCTATGTACACCCATCACATGTTCTAGTCCCTCGTTGTTCTCTCCTACCTTAGCATTAAGGTATCCCATTATTATATTCACAACTCTCTTACTGCTTTCCTTTACTGTCTCATGTAGATGGGAGTAGAATGCTTCCTTAAGTTCTTCTTCTGATGGTTCCGCGGGTGCATAGCATTGTATAATCGTAACATTGCGAATGCGAGTCTTAAATCGTACTGATAATATTTGCTCGGAAATGGGTTGCCAACTTATAAGGCTTTTCTTTGCATGTTCAGTAAGCAAAAGACCAACTCCATCTCTGCGTTCCGCATTCTCCCCGCTCCTCCCAGAGTATATGAGGGTAAGTTCTTCATAAGTTTTTATCACACCAAAATCTGGCCATCTTATCTCGCTGAGCCCAAGTATATCAAGTTTATACGATATCATTTCTCTGGTCACCTGCCTCAGCCTACTACTCTCACTCAGAGTCCTCTCATTCCAGAAACCTATTCGTGTCTTCCTTTTCGTGCCGAAAGTTGTCAACATGAGATCCATCCGGTTTTCATTCTTTTCAGTTTCTTTAATAAACAATTTCGGAGAGTGCGAGTTATTAGCCCACAGCTTCCTAGTTTTCTGGTAGGGCTGCCACCTTAAGGACTGAAAACTAGCCCCCGCAGATTTCCAACCGTACCACTGAATTACAGCTCCGCCTGGAAATAACCTACTGATGACGCTGCTGCCCACCATCATGGTGTAGTCTGTCATTTAGTCTGGTCTCTCACCCTCGACCTTACCGGCATGGGTGACCCTGCCAGGAGCCGAAGCTCCCGCCGGCATTGCTCTCGGGATCACTGAAACACACAACCCTCCCCACCACGTAAAGGTACCAGACCATGGGGGAGGTCTAGATCTTAATATAGCACAATTAAATGGGGCAATTTATGTGATAATTAAATAATACATGTATTTTTTTTTTCAGGAGTGTATTACATACTGTAATTTTAGCCTATTTTCATTTATGAAAAAAATAGACTTATGATATCACCTTTTGTCCGTGTGTCTGTCTGTGTGTGCGTGGGAGTGCGTGTGAGGATTTTGTGTGCCCCCCCCCCTAATAACTTCTAAACGACTGGAGCGATTTCTATGAAAGTCGGTACGTTTATAGCACTATTCCGGGCGACTTCGACCGTACTCTTCAAATTTTGTTACGTCTCACCAATCCAACATGGCGGCTGTGCGAAATATTTCACCAGCATTCAATAATCCGAAACTATTACCTATATCACCCTGGAATTGTGTACGGTGATAAAGAGAGCAACTAGAAGTTCACCTATATGACTTTAGGAAACCTGGTAACTACAAAACCAACATGGCGGCCAAGCGAATTACAAGGTTTTAAATAGTCCTTTCTCGCGATTTAATGATCCAAACGCAATGAAACTTCGTACAGCAAATGTTTATACACATTGTAATGCACTGGTATTTAATTTAGTTCAATTGTTTACGTAATCTCAAGATGGCGGCTGTGCGAATTTCAAAAATTAAGTTTTTATTTCTTGTGTTCTAATCATGCAATCGAAATCAACATTTGCATAATGAACGTACACAATAATCATCATCTAATAGTACATAACTCTATGGCCTACATATATTAAAATCCAACATGGCAACCATCCGAAATATTTAGACGGTTCTCAATATCTATTAATCTACTACAGCAATCAAACTGAAATTGTGTAAGTGTATAGAGGCTATAAGCATAAGTTCACCTATGGACGTTCAATAACCTGGCAAGCACACATCCAAAATGGCTGCGACGCGAATTTTAAATATGCAAATGGATGTTTCTTACGTTTTAATCATCCGAGCGCAGTGAAACTTAATACGTTATATGCTTAAACAAATTTTAATCGACTGGCATCTAATTCATTTAAATTATTTTCATAACCACAAGATGGCGGTTGAGCGAAATTTTAAAATCCCGCTTTTATTTCTTGTGTCCTAATCATGCGATTGAAGTTTGAATAAAACATCTACACAATAATCTTCATGTAATCTTATATATAAAAGTGAAAGTCTGTATGTATGTATGTATGTATGTGGGTGGGTGGGTCTGTTCCGTATACAAATCTACACCGTTCCACCAATCTCAACCAAATTTTGCATACACATAGTTTAGGACCCAGAACGAACCGCTGGCTACATGAATTTTCGATAGTCTTTCTCATTCTTCTGATTTCGGCCCTTTTGCACTCAAGCACAGGCTAATCAAATCATAAAACATACTCATGAAGGAATGGCAAGGCAGATAGTTTCCATGGCAACATAGCTCAAGTCGAGACTCGGCCGACTGGATGCCATTTGCGCTCTGCACTACCGGTATAGAAAATGAGGATCTTTACTTGAAATCCCGTTAGTTACTCAACTACTCACACAGCACTGCCAACCGAGTTTAGCATAACAAAGACTTGACACCATCTTCTACTATATATTTGCCAAATACCACTAACTCACTCATTCATTCATCACGAAATCTCAGAAACCACTGAACGGATTGGAATGAAATTTGGTATGCAGCTTCCTCAAGGGACGCAAATACCCATTAAGAGAGGATTTTTGCATATTCAGGTTCTAAAGGGGTGTTAAGGGGGTAGACCTGCATTTCATTGAATAGCAATATCTCCCGATTGGTTTCATTGGGGGATGTGATAGTCGGCATATAAACTCATCATTAAAAATAAGAAGACACGGGTCTGAGGGTTTTTCGATGTGGTGTATATTATGAGGTGAAAGGGGTGAAGAGTGGGGATTGAAAGATTCCTAACGGAGCGTGTATCTCTTAAACGACATAGGCGAGGAGTTTGAAACTCAGCGGAAAAAATAAGCATAAAAAATAAGTAAACGTGTTTGACCGTTTTTTCATAATTCCAATTTAAGGGGCCCATGGGGAGGGGTGAAATTCTGGCGGGGGAAACAGGAAAGAAAGTGTCCTAACTGATTGACTGACTGACTGACTCACTCACTCATCAAACTCAGGGGGAAAACTGCTTTAAAGTACCGTAAGTAAATAGCTGTTCGACAGTTTTTTTTTCATAAGTCAAATTTAAGGGGATCATGGGGAGGGGTGAAATTCTGAAAAAAGAAAATTGAAAGAAAATGTCCTGACTCACTCACTCACTCACTCATCATCGCCGAGCCAAAATTATTGAAGTTAGAAACATGACAGTTTGGGGATATGTTCATTGTTTGTCAAAACCGTCTACTAAGGGAGTATTTTCGGATATTCAGGTTCTAAAGGGGGTTAAACCTGCATTTCATTGAATAACAATATCTCCCGATTGGTTTCATTGGGGGATGTGAAACACGGCATATAAACTCATCATTAAAAAGCAAGAAGACATGTGTCTGAGGGTTTTTCGTTGTGGTGTATATTATGAGGTGAAAGGGGAGAAAAGTAGGGATTGAAAGTTTCCTAACGGAGCGTGTATCTCTTAAACGACATAGGCGAGGAGTTTGAAACTCAGCGGGAAAAAATCAGCATAAAAATAAGTAAATATGTGTTTGACCGTTTTTTTTTTCATAAATCCAATTTAAGGGGCCCATGGGGAGGGGTGAAATTCTGGGGGGGGAACCAGGAAAGAAAGTGTCCTAACTGATTGACTAACTGACTCACTCATCAAACTCAGGGGGAAAAACTGCTTTAAAGGTAAGTAAATAGCTGTTCGACAGTTTTTTTTGATCAATCAAATTGAAGGGGTTCATCGGGAGGGGTGAAATTCTGAAGAAAAACAAGTAGTTCCGTGAAGAATTATACAGCCTATTTTCATATATCCTACTCATCCTGCCTCTATCTACATACAAAATATCACTTTAATTGCTGTAACAGATTCGTAGATATTGAGAATCGTCTAAATATTTCAGATGGTCGTCAGGTTGGATTATTATTTTTGTACTATTACTATAAGATTATTGTGTACGTGTGGTAACTTATACAAACTTCAATCGCATGATTAGAACACAAGAAGTAAAAACGAGATTTTAAAATTACGCACAGCAGCCATCTTGTGATTATGCAAACAATTGAAATAAATGAGATGCCAGTGGATCAACATTTGTATAAGCATTTAACGTGCAACCTTTCACGGCACTCGGATAGTTAATTCGCGAGAAACGTCCATTTAAATATTTATACTTCGCGTCGCCGCCATGTTGGATTTGTGCTCACCAGGTTACTGAAAGTCCTATAGGTGAACATATGTTCATAGTCTCTATGATCATTAAAAAATTCAGTTTGGTTGCTGTAAAAGATTCATAGATATTGAGAACCGTCTAAATATTTCGGAAGCTCGCAATTTAGGATTGTTATATGTATAGGCCATAGAGTTATGTACCATTCAAGGACAATTATTGCCTAGGTTCATTATTCAAACTTTCACTTCGATCGCATGATTATGACACAAGAAATAAAAACTTAATTTTAAAATTTCGCACAGCCGCCATCTTGAGGTTATGTAATCAATTGAATTAAATTAGATGGCAGGGCATTATAAACTGCAAAATCATTTACTGTACCACATTTCACAGCGCTCAGAGAGTAAAATCACGAGAAAAGTCTATTAAAATATTTCAAATTCGCTTGGTCGCCATGTTCGTTCTGTATTTTACAGGTTTATGAAATATACATAGGTAAACTTGTATTAGTACCCTTTATCACCGTACAAAATTGCAGTGTGATATCTGTAACAGTTTCGGAGATATAGAATGTCAATGAAATATTTCGCACAGCCGCCATTTTGAGGTTATGTAAACAATTGAACTAAATTAGACTCCAGTGCATTACCATGTGTATAAACAATAGCTGTACCAAGGTTCATTACGTTTGGATAGTTAAATCGCGAGAAAAGTCTATTTAAAAGTCTCAACTTCGCTTGGCCGCCATGTTGGTTCTGTAGTCACCAGGTTTTTGAAAGTCTCATAGGTGAACATCTAGTAGTGCCCTTTATCACAGTACAGAATTTCAGGGCGATATCGGTAATAGTTTCGGAGATATTGAATGCTAGTGAAATACTTCGCACAGCCGCCATGTTGGATTGGTGAGACGTAACAAAATTTGAGGTGCACGGTCGAGGTCGCCGGGAATAGGGCTATGAACTTACCGAGTTTCATTGAAATCGCTCCAGCCGTTTAGATTTTATTAGGGGGACACACACACACACCTCTCTCATACACACACACACACACACGCACCACACACGGACAAAAGGTGATCTCATAAGCCTATTTTTTCAAAATTGAAAATAGGCTAAAAATGAAAGAAAATGTCCTGACTCATTCACTCACTCATCATCGCCCAGCCAAAAACATTGAAGTTGGAAACATGGCATTTTGGGGATATGTTCGTTGTATGTCAAAACCGTACACTAAGGGAGGATTTTTGGATATTCTGGTTCTAAAGGGGTCTTAAGGGGGTTAAACCTGCATTTCATTAAATAACTATATGTCACGAGTGGTTTCATTTGTGGATGTGATACTCGGCATATAAACTAATCATTAAAAACAAGATGTTCAGTAAAGAACATATAGCCTACTTTCTCCTAAATGTATGAGTATAGTTATAACTCGTTGTTATTATCAAAGAGTATAATAGAACTATTCTTTGTTGAAGACCTTAGAAACGATTTACCTCTACCAAACGCCACGACCTAGATAAAAACTGCTACCATCATTGAAGAAAGAAAGAAAGAAAGAAAGATAAGAAGTATATCAAGAATGTTATGGATCTGGAGACATAATCGACCGGACTGGCGGCGTGGCTCAGCGGTAACGTTCTCGCTTGCTGGGCCCTAGGTTGCAGGTTCGTATACTGGCGCAGTCAGCTGGCATTTGAGGGTGCACAAATGCGAGGGAGCCGTGTCAGTACATTTACTGGCACGTTAAAGATCCCCTTCGGGCCAAAATTCCGGCACCCCGGTGTCTCTAAAAGCAGCAGTAGTTAAAAGGGATGTAAAACCAATAACATTATTATTATTATTATTACGACCTGCCGTGGGCAACATCCAACTTTGAGTTGAGGCATGTCTTTACACGTCTGGTTGTGCATGGCTTTCACAACCCTAATTGAATTAACAAATCTTTCCATGACCCTACAGAGACGTGTGTATACAAACTATGTGGATATTTTCGATAATATAATCCTAACAGAGCGAGTGCATTCTAGCGGCCAGAATAAGAAACTTTTTGGCAGCTAGATGTCTCGAGTAAATCTGCTGGCGAATTATGTTTTAATTAAATATATATTTTACACCATAATGTGGACAATATAACGCTTAATAACATTTTCAAGTAACGCAAAATAGGCTGTTACAAACCCTTTAAAATAAAAAGTTAAAATGTATCGTAGTATCAACTTGTCATTCTTCAAATTCGATGCGCATAGAATGATAATGGTATAGTAATCAATGGATCCCCACGTAGACTAGTCGGGACATCTAGTGGTGAAATATCGAACAAAATAATCCTAACAGAGCGAGTGCATTCTAGCGGCCAGAAGAAGAAACTTTTCAATAAAATCTGGAAGTTATCTTTTTGGCAGCTAGATGTCTCGAGTAAATCTGCTGGCGAATTATGTTTTAATTAAATATATATTTTACACCATAATGTGCACAATATAACGCTTAATTTTAAAACATCTGAGTCATTACAAAACAATAAACATATAACATTTCAAGCAAAAATCCTAGCTCTGATCGGGTTCGAACCATAGGGATTTGAGCGACAGGCTATCGCTCTACCACTGAGCTAATTGTGTCAACGAATGTTGTTCTATTTAAAATGACTTACATAGAACTTGTTAGCAAATAATGATTTATACTAAACGATTTCATTATTTATATATAAAGCATTTCATACAAAGTTTATTTATTTTTTATCAGTACGCTATATTGCATTCAATACTCAAATTAGTGAAATATAAGTCAGGCACAAGATATCCGCTGCCATCTTGTCTTATTACTGAATCAGTTCAGCTTTTTAAAATCACGTCTGCACTATAGTATTACAAAATAAACTTTTAATTTCGAACGTGCCTCTTCCTTTAGAACAGTTAAAACGATTCTCGGCTCGATAATCGGAACTGGTGGGTCCCATGATATGGATTATAAAGTTTGCATAATTCGCACGGCCGCCATCCTGAAATGGTATGGCGGACGACCTTGTAGTTTTGTCACAAGACGCATCCTATACGAAGGTATGCTGTTACCAAATTTGGTAGAGATCGGATGATTTGGTTAGTCGTTATTTGATTTTACGTTTTGAACGTTTGAGTGGCCGCCATTCAGTTTTAGTAAAGATGGCGGCGATATAAAACATGACACTGAGGTGTCCTTTGCTAGTGCTACCTTTGTACCAAATTTCGTTCAATTCGCATTCACCGTGTTCGAATTGATAGGGGGGGGGACAGACATTCAGAGTACACACACTCACACACACACAGACACACACACACACACAGACTCACACACACACATACACAAACACACACAGACTCACACACACACATACACACACACAGACAGACACACTTTTTTCGCCCTGTGTTGATCTCATAAGTCTACTTTCATTTTTTGCAAAAATCGAAAGTAGGCTAATAAGCAGACATGTGTCGAAGGGTTTTTCGATGTGGTGTATTATTATGAGGTGAAAGGGGTGAAAAGTGGGGATTGAAGGATTCCTAACGGAGCGTGTTGGCCTATCTCTTAAACGACATAGGCGAGAAATTTAAAACTCAGCGGGAAAAAAATCAGCTAAAAAAAAGTAAATCGGTGTTCGACCGTTTTCTCATAAATTAATTTAAGGGGCCCATGGGGTGGGGTGAAATTCTGGGGGAAGAAAGGAGTGAAAATGTCCTAACTGACTGACTAACTCACTCACTCATCAAACTCAGGGGAAAAACACAGCTTAAAAAATAAGTTAATAGGTGTTCAAGCGTTTTTACATCAATCCAATTTAAGGGGCCCATGGGGACGGGTGAAATTGTGGTAAAAATAATTGACTGTCTGACTCACTCACTCATCACGCCCAGCGAAAACTATTAAAGTTGGAAACATGAAATTTTGGGAATATGTTCCCTGTATGTCGAAAACGTCAACTAAGGAATGATTTTTGTTTATTCGGGTTTTAAAGAGATGTTAAGGGGATAAACGTGCATTTCATTGAATAACGATATCTCATGAGTTGTTTCTTTGGGGATGTAATATTCGGTATATAAACTAATCATTAGAAATAATCAGACATATGTATAAGGGTTTATCAATGTGGTGTATATTATGAGGTGAAAGGGGTGAATGTTGGGGGTTGAGGGATTCTTAACGGAGCGTGTATCTCATAAACGACATAGGCGAGAAGTTTGAAATTCGGCGGGAAAACATCTTAAAATACAAGTAAATTGCTGTTCGACCGTTTTTTTTTTTCATAAATCCAATTTAAGGGGCCCTTGGAGAGGGGTGAAATTCTGGGGGGGAAAAAAACAGGAAAGAAAGTGTCCTAACTGATTGACTCACTTACTCACTCATCAAACTCAGGGGGAAAACAGTTTTAAATAAGTAAGTAGGTGTTCGACCGTTTGTTTCATAAATCCAATTTAAGGGGTTCATGGGGAGGGGTGAAGATATCAAAAATAAATGAAAGAAAATGTCCTCCTGACTGACTCACTCACTCATCATCGCCCAGCCAAAGTTATTGAAGTTAGAAACATGAAATTTTGGGGATATGTTCGTTGTATGTCGAAAACGTCCACTAAGGAAAGAGCTTTGAATATTCAGGTTCTAAATAGGTGTTAAGGGGGTAAACGTGCATTTCATTGAATAACAATATCTCACGAGTGGTTTCATTTGGGGATGTGATACTTGGCATATATACTAATCATTAAAAATAAGCTGACACATGTCTAATGGTTTTTCGATGTAGTCTATATTATGAGGTGAAAGGGATGAAAAGTGGGGGTTGAAAGATTCTTAACGGAGCGTGTATCTCTTAAACGACATAGGCGAGGAGTTTGAAACTCAGAGGAAATCAATCAGATTAAAAATAAATAAATAAATAAATAAATAAATAAATAAAATAAATAGGTGTTCGACCCTTTTTTCATAAATCCAATTTAAGGGGCCTATGGGTAGGGGTGAAATTCTGAAGAAAAACAAGTAGTTCCGTGAAGAATTATACAGCCTATTTTCATATATCCTACTCATCCTGCCTCTATCTACATACAAAATATCACTTTAATTGCTGTAACAGATTCGTAGATATTGAGAATCGTCTAAATATTTCAGATGGTCGTCAGGTTGGATTATTATTTTTGTACTATTACTATAAGATTATTGTGTACGTGTGGTAACTTATACAAACTTCAATCGCATGATTAGAACACAAGAAGTAAAAACGAGATTTTAAAATTACGCACAGCAGCCATCTTGTGATTATGCAAACAATTGAAATAAATGAGATGCCAGTGGATCAACATTTGTATAAGCATTTAACGTGCAACCTTTCACGGCACTCGGATAGTTAATTCGCGAGAAACGTCCATTTAAATATTTATACTTCGCGTCGCCGCCATGTTGGATTTGTGCTCACCAGGTTACTGAAAGTCCTATAGGTGAACATATGTTCATAGTCTCTATGATCATTAAAAAATTCAGTTTGGTTGCTGTAAAAGATTCATAGATATTGAGAACCGTCTAAATATTTCGGAAGCTCGCAATTTAGGATTGTTATATGTATAGGCCATAGAGTTATGTACCATTCAAGGACAATTATTGCCTAGGTTCATTATTCAAACTTTCACTTCGATCGCATGATTACGACACAAGAAATAAAAACTTAATTTTAAAATTTCGCACAGCCGCCATCTTGAGGTTATGTAATCAATTGAATTAAATTAGATGGCAGGGCATTATAAACTGCAAAATCATTTACTGTACCACATTTCACAGCGCTCAGAGAGTAAAATCACGAGAAAAGTCTATTAAAATATTTCAAATTCGCTTGGTCGCCATGTTCGTTCTGTATTTTACAGGTTTATGAAATATACATAGGTAAACTTGTATTAGTACCCTTTATCACCGTACAAAATTGCAGTGTGATATCTGTAACAGTTTCGGAGATATAGAATGTCAATGAAATATTTCGCACAGCCGCCATTTTGAGGTTATGTAAACAATGGAACTAAATTAGACTCCAGTGCATTACCATGTGTATAAACAATAGCTGTACCAAGGTTCATTACGTTTGGATAGTTAAATCGCGAGAAAAGTCTATTTAAAAGTCTCAACTTCGCTTGGCCGCCATGTTGGTTCTGTAGTCACCAGGTTTTTGAAAGTCTCATAGGTGAACATCTAGTAGTGCCCTTTATCACAGTACAGAATTTCAGGGCGATATCGGTAATAGTTTCGGAGATATTGAATGCTAGTGAAATACTTCGCACAGCCGCCATGTTGGATTGGTGAGACGTAACAAAATTTGAGGTGCACGGTCGAGGTCGCCGGGAATAGGGCTATGAACTTACCGAGTTTCATTGAAATCGCTCCAGCCGTTTAGATTTTATTAGGGGGACACACACACACACCTCTCTCATACACACACACACACACGCACCACACACGGACAAAAGGTGATCTCATAAGCCTATTTTTTCAAAATTGAAAATAGGCTAAAAATGAAAGAAAATGTCCTGACTCATTCACTCACTCATCATCGCCCAGCCAAAAACATTGAAGTTGGAAACATGGCATTTTGGGGATATGTTCGTTGTATGTCAAAACCGTACACTAAGGGAGGATTTTTGGATATTCTGGTTCTAAAGGGGTCTTAAGGGGGTTAAACCTGCATTTCATTAAATAACTATATGTCACGAGTGGTTTCATTTGTGGATGTGATACTCGGCATATAAACTAATCATTAAAACCAAGATGTTCAGTAAAGAACATATAGCCTACTTTCTCCTAAATGTATGAGTATAGTTATAACTCGTTGTTATTATCAAAGAGTATAATAGAACTATTCTTTGTTGAAGACCTTAGAAACGATTTACCTCTACCAAACGCCACGACCTAGATAAAAACTGCTACCATCATTGAAGAAAGAAAGAAAGAAAGAAAGATAAGAAGTATATCAAGAATGTTATGGATCTGGAGACATAATCGACCGGACTGGTGGCGTGGCTCAGCGGTAACGTTCTCGCTTGCTGGGCCCTAGGTTGCAGGTTCGTATACTGGCGCAGTCAGCTGGCATTTGAGGGTGCACAAATGCGAGGGAGCCGTGTCAGTACATTTACTGGCACGTTAAAGATCCCCTTCGGGCCAAAATTCCGGCACCCCGGTGTCTCTAAAAGCAGCAGTAGTTAAAAGGGATGTAAAACCAATAACATTATTATTATTATTATTACGACCTGCCGTGGGCAACATCCAACTTTGAGTTGAGGCATGTCTTTACACGTCTGGTTGTGCATGGCTTTCACAACCCTAATTGAATTAACAAATCTTTCCCTGACCCTACAGAGACGTGTGTATACAAACTATGTGGATATTTTCGATAATATAATCCTAACAGAGCGAGTGCATTCTTGCGGCCAGAATAAGAAACTTTTCAATAAAATCTGGAAGTTACCTTTTTGGCAGCTAGATGTCTCGAGTAAATCTGCTGGCGAATTATGTTTTAATTAAATATATATTTTACACCATAATGTGGACAATATAACGCTTAATAACATTTTCAAGTAACGCAAAATAGGCTGTTACAAACCCTTTAAAATAAAAAGTTAAAATGTATCGTAGTATCAACTTGTCATTCTTCAAATTCGATGCGCATAGAATGATAATGGTATAGTAATCAATGGATCCCCACGTAGACTAGTCGGGACATCTAGTGGTGAAATATCGAACAAAATAATCCTAACAGAGCGAGTGCATTCTAGCGGCCAGAAGAAGAAACTTTTCTATAAAATCTGGAAGTTACCTTTTTGGCAGCTAGATGTCTCGAGTAAATCTGCTGGCGAATTATGTTTTAATTAAATATATATTTTACACCATAATGTGCACAATATAACGCTTAATTTTAAAACATCTGAGTCATTACAAAACAATAAACATATAACATTTCAAGCAAAAATCCTAGCTCTGATCGGGTTCGAACCATAGGGATTTGAGCGACAGGCTATCGCTCTACCACTGAGCTAATTGTGTCAACGAATGTTGTTCTATTTAAAATGACTTACATAGAACTTGTTAGCAAATAATGATTTATACTAAACGATTTCATTATTTATATATAAAGCATTTCATACAAAGTTTATTTATTTTTTATCAGTACGCTATATTGCATTCAATACTCAAATTAGTGAAATATAAGTCAGGCACAAGATATCCGCTGCCATCTTGTCTTATTACTGAATCAGTTCAGCTTTTTAAAATCACGTCTGCACTATAGTATTACAAAATAAACTTTTAATTTCGAACGTGCCTCTTCCTTTAGAACAGTTAAAACGATTCTCGGCTCGATAATCGGAACTGGTGGGTCCCATGATATGGATTATAAAGTTTGCATAATTCGCACGGCCGCCATCCTGAAATGGTATGGCGGACGACCTTGTAGTTTTGTCACAAGACGCATCCTATACGAAGGTATGCTGTTACCAAATTTGGTAGAGATCGGATGATTTGGTTAGTCGTTATTTGATTTTACGTTTTGAACGTTTGAGTGGCCGCCATTCAGTTTTAGTAAAGATGGCGGCGATATAAAACATGACACTGAGGTG
The DNA here is from genome assembly GCA_946902985.2 of Meconema thalassinum. Classification (NCBI taxonomy): domain Eukaryota; kingdom Metazoa; phylum Arthropoda; class Insecta; order Orthoptera; family Tettigoniidae; genus Meconema; species Meconema thalassinum. The sequence goes on along the minus strand of OX336394.1, from coordinate 207,031,822 downwards.
TTCTTTGCTAGTGCTACCTTTGTACCAAATTTCGTTCAATTCGCATTCACCGTGTTCGAATTGATAGGGGGGGGACAGACATTCAGAGTACACACACTCACACACACACAGACACACACACACACACACAGACTCACACACACACATACACAAACACACACAGACTCACACACACACATACACACACACAGACAGACACACTTTTTTCGCCCTGTGTTGATCTCATAAGTCTACTTTCATTTTTTGCAAAAATCGAAAGTAGGCTAATAAGCAGACATGTGTCGAAGGGTTTTTCGATGTGGTGTATTATTATGAGGTGAAAGGGGTGAAAAGTGGGGATTGAAGGATTCCTAACGGAGCGTGTTGGCCTATCTCTTAAACGACATAGGCGAGAAATTTAAAACTCAGCGGGAAAAAAATCAGCTAAAAAAAAGTAAATCGGTGTTCGACCGTTTTCTCATAAATTAATTTAAGGGGCCCATGGGGTGGGGTGAAATTCTGGGGGAAGAAAGGAGTGAAAATGTCCTAACTGACTGACTAACTCACTCACTCATCAAACTCAGGGGAAAAACACAGCTTAAAAAATAAGTTAATAGGTGTTCAAGCGTTTTTACATCAATCCAATTTAAGGGGCCCATGGGGACGGGTGAAATTGTGGTAAAAATAATTGACTGTCTGACTCACTCACTCATCACGCCCAGCGAAAACTATTAACGTTGGAAACATGAAATTTTGGGAATATGTTCCCTGTATGTCGAAAACGTCAACTAAGGAATGATTTTTGTTTATTCGGGTTTTAAAGAGATGTTAAGGGGATAAACGTGCATTTCATTGAATAACGATATCTCATGAGTTGTTTCTTTGGGGATGTAATATTCGGTATATAAACTAATCATTAGAAATAATCAGACATATGTATAAGGGTTTATCAATGTGGTGTATATTATGAGGTGAAAGGGGTGAATGTTGGGGGTTGAGGGATTCTTAACGGAGCGTGTATCTCATAAACGACATAGGCGAGAAGTTTGAAATTCGGCGGGAAAACATCTTAAAATACAAGTAAATTGCTGTTCGACCGTTTTTTTTTTCATAAATCCAATTTAAGGGGCCCTTGGAGAGGGGTGAAATTCTGGGGGGGAAAAAAAACAGGAAAGAAAGTGTCCTAACTGATTGACTCACTTACTCACTCATCAAACTCAGGGGGAAAACAGTTTTAAATAAGTAAGTAGGTGTTCGACCGTTTGTTTCATAAATCCAATTTAAGGGGTTCATGGGGAGGGGTGAAGTTATCAAAAATAAATGAAAGAAAATGTCCTCCTGACTGACTCACTCACTCATCATCGCCCAGCCAAAGTTATTGAAGTTAGAAACATGAAATTTTGGGGATATGTTCGTTGTATGTCGAAAACGTCCACTAAGGAAAGAGCTTTGAATATTCAGGTTCTAAATAGGTGTTAAGGGGGTAAACGTGCATTTCATTGAATAACAATATCTCACGAGTGGTTTCATTTGGGGATGTGATACTTGGCATATATACTAATCATTAAAAATAAGCTGACACATGTCTAATGGTTTTTCGATGTAGTCTATATTATGAGGTGAAATGGATGAAAAGTGGGGGTTGAAAGATTCTTAACGGAGCGTGTATCTCTTAAACGACATAGGCGAGGAGTTTGAAACTCAGAGGAAATCAATCAGATTAAAAATAAATAAATAAATAAATAAATAAATAAAATAGGTGTTCGACCCTTTTTTCATAAATCCAATTTAAGGGGCCTATGGGTAGGGGTGAAATTCTGGAAGAAAAACGTCCACCAAGGAAGGATTTTTGGATGTTCACTCTCATCGACCAACCCAAACTATTAAAGTTAGAAGAATGATATTTTGGGGATATGTTTGTTGTGTGTCGAAAAAGTCTACTAAGGAGGGATTTTTGGATATTCAGGTTCTAAAGGGGTGTTAACGGGGTTAAACCTGCATTTCATTGAATAACAATATGACACGTCTATGACGCGAGCGAAGCGAGGCAAAAAAATTAGATGGTGTGTGTCTGTGTATTACTCAATCACGCAAGTACCACTGGTCCGATTTACATGAATTTTACATGGAAGTAGCTGATTTACCTGGTTAACATATAGGTTTCTTTTGATTTCAATATTTTGCCCTATTTAAAGATGGCGACCATTTTAGTGACGTCTCTACACCCTTAGGTTTAAAACTTTCATATTTCCATTTCAAATAAAAAGAGAACGCTAAGAAATAGCAAACTTTTGATGGGATATACGAGGTTAAAAATTACATTTTCTATTCGAAAGGTATCTCCAACGGTTAGCGAGTAAAACCTAAATTTGTGCTATAAAACACGGTCAACGCCGAGCGGTGTAGTTGGACAAAATGTTCCATCCTTAATCTCCCTCTGCGCAGCACCTCGCCTATCCCCTGTTTTAACACTGTCACCTTCACATTTTAATTTAATTATGACGCGTAGCGAAGCACGGGTACTTCAGCTAGTAGTACATAAATCTATGGCCAAGAATATAAAAATCCAACTTTTTGACCATCCAAAATATTTAGACGGTTCTCAATATCTACGAATCTATTACAGCAATTAAACTGACAATTTGTATATTGGTTTGTTCCTTGGTTTAGGGGCTGCGACAACGTGGTCATGTAGCCCCGTGTACTTTGGGTGTGTGTAGAATCTGTCTGATAACCGGTGTTAAATGTGATGCCTGTATTCGTGCGTGTATCTGTTTTTAATTCAAGTAACGACTGCAACTTTGAATGTTTCAAATAGTTCCTCCTTTTGCCGCCAAACGCCACCGTCAACGACTACAAGGCCTAGTTCAGGACTAGACTACTAGACGCCACCACAGTCGGCTCTTGGCAACGAACGTAGAAACCTAAGAGCGTTGTTTACATTCCTAACCTATACTATTTAGCTTCACACATGTGTAATTAGTGGAAGGTTTTTTAACATGCCATAAATCAATGACATGGGACCGACGGCTTTACTTCCCCTCCGAAGGAAGGCATACTGAAGGATTTTAACGCTCTTAAAAAATCCGACGGCTTCGGCCGGGTTTGAACCCGCTATCTCGGGCATAGAAGAATTTGTATATTGATAGAGGCAATTAATACTAGTAGGATATATGAAATTAGGCTATTTAGTTCTTCACGGAACTACTTGTTATATTTTGTGACCTGCCCATTCTTTGGGCACAATCGTGTTGACCAACTGAAAAGCTACAAATAACAATTTTGTACAGGCAACATTGAAAGAAGGTTTTAAATCTCTACAAACACATCTCTACCGGAATGAGACAGATATCAAATCAATTTCAGTTGCACGGTGACTTTTGAGACGTGACGTCTTTGTACTTAATGAGGCGGCTTCGATGGCGTAGTTGGTAGCATGCTGAGCATCTATGCCCAAGGTCGCGGGGTCAAACCGGGTCGAAGTCGTCGGAATTTTTAAGAGCGTGAAAAATCCCTCAGTACGCCTTCCTTCGGAGGGGAAATAAAGCCGGTGGGCCCATGTCATAGATTGATAGCATGTAAAATAACCTTCCACTAACTATAAGTGTGTGAAGCAAAAATGTGTAGGTTAGGTTTGATTAATGCTCTTAACTTCCAACGTTTGTCACCAGGCGCTGCTTGCGATGGCATCTAGTAGTATCCAAGATCACAGCTAGGTCTCGTGGACGGTAGCATTAGGTAGCGAAAGTAGGAACTACTTGAAATTATCGTCTGCAGTCCTTACTTGAATTAAAACAAGTAGTTCCGTGAAGAACTATACAGCCTATTTTCATATATCCTACTTATGTTAATTGCCACTATTTAACATACACAATTTCAGTTTGATTGCTGAAATAGATTCGTATATATTGAGAACCGACTAAATATTTCGGATGGTCGCCATGTTGGATTTTATATATGTAGGTCCTAGAGTTATGTACTGTTACATGCAGATTATTGTGAACATGTAGTATTCAAACTTCAATCGCATAATTAGGACACAAGAAAAAACAAGGAGATTAAAAAAAAATTCACAGCGGCCATATTGAGGTTATGGAAACAATTGAAATAAATTAGATTCCAGGGGATTAACATTCGGATAAAGATTTACTGTACCAAGTTTCACTGCACGCGGATGGTTAAATTGCGAGAAACGTCCATGTGAATATTTATAATTCGCGTCACCGCCATGTTGGATTTGTGATCACCAGGTTATTTAAAGTCCTATAGGTGAACTTAAGTTCATAGCCCCTATGAACATTAAAAAATTCAGTTTGATTGCTAAAATAGATTCGTAGATATTCAGTATCGTCTAAATATTTCGGATGGTCGCCATGTTGGATTGTTAAATGCATAGGCCATAGAGTCATGTACCATTAGGGGAAAATTATTGCGTAGGTTCATTATTCAAACTTTCACTTCGATCGCATGACTACATCACAAGAAATAAAAACTTAATTTTAAAATTTGCACTGCCGCCATCTTGAGGTTATGTAAACAATTGAACTAAATTAGATACCAGTGGATTACAATGTGTATAAATATTTCCTGTACCAGGTTTCAGTGCGCTTGTAACATTAAATCGCGAGAAAGGTCTATTTAAAATGTTCAAATTCGCTTGGCCGCCATGTTCGTTTTGTAGTTAACCGGTTTTTGAAAATCTTATAGATGGACTTCCAGTAGTGCCCTTTATCTCAGTACAAAATTTTAGGGAGATACCGCTAATAGTTTCAGAGATATAGAATGCCGGTGAAATATTTCGCACATCCGCCATCTTGTGATTATGCAAACAATTGAACGAAGTTAGATGTCGGTGCATTACAATGTATATACACATATACTGTACCAAGTTTCATTGCGTTTGGTTGGTCAAATCGCGAGAAACGTCTATTTAAAAGTCGCAAATTCGCTTGGCCGCCATGTTCGTTTTGTAGTTACCAGGTTTTCAAAAGTCACATAAGTGAACTTATAGTAGTTCCCTCTATCACATTAGAAAATGTCAGGGTAATATCGGTAATAGCTTCGGAGATATTGAATGCTTGTGAAATATTTCGCACAGCCGCCATGTTGGATTAGTGAATCGTAACAGAATTTGAAGGGCACGGTCGAGGTCGCCGGTAATAGTGCTATGAACTTTCCGAGTTTCATTGAAATCGCTCCTGCCGTTTAGATTTTATTAGGGGGGGACACACACACGCACACACACACGGACAAAAGGTGATCTCATAAGCCTATTTTTTCAAAATTGAAAATAGGCTAAAAAACTCCTCTCGGCAAGCCGGAAGGCGGAGGTAGATTTCACCGGACAAACTTGGGGATAGGCGAAAATAGGCAGAATATGCAGGTTTTCGTAGAAGGATCAGACCTAATTTTATTGCGTGAAAGTATTTTATAATTAGAGATTAATTAACTTTGTTTTTCGTCATTTTATGCATATTTTAAACATTTTATTGTCTTATGATGACGGTAACCTTCTTGTCATTTGGAGTCCATTTTTGTACTTGCGGTCACACTGTCCTTATGCAAGGTTTCGACACTGATGTGTAACTATGTAACGGTCTGTTACTTCTTCACGCATAATTATATCTCCCGCAGAGATGTTGGTTGGTTCCTCAGTATAGGGGCTGCGACAACGCGGTCATGTAACCCCGTGTACTTTGGGTGAATGTAGAATCTGTCTGATAAACGGTGTGAATTGTGATGGCTGTATTAGTCTGTAATTCAGGTAAGGAATGCAGACGCTCAATTTCAAGCAGTAGTTCCTAATGTTGCTACCAGATACTACTGTCAACGACACCTAGCTGTGAACTTGGCTACTATATGCCACCGCAATCAGCAACTCGCAACGAACGTTGGAACCTCCCCTCCAAAGGAAAGCATACTGAGGGATTTTTAGCGCTCTAAGAAAATCCGACGACTTTGGCCGATTTCAACCCGCGACCTTGGGCATGCTACCAGTTACGTCACCGAAGCCGCTTCACACTTAGTCAGATGGAAATCTGAATCTGATCTCGCGCAAGTGCGTTGTCATGGCAACGTCTGATGGCTCATCCCTCATCAATTTAGTAGTGTTGCCATGGCAACCACTGATAGCTCTTGGCATTTTCTTATAATTCCGAAATCATTTTTCTCATCCCTTGGCGTAATGGTGGGTCATATCAAAAATTCTTTCAGACAAAAGTTTTAGGTAATTATTAGGGGAATATTGTCCATTTTGTACGGTTTTGATATTGTGCCTATTAAGAGAGATATGATTAATGTTTCCCGAAAAATAAACTTTTTCCCACCCCTTTGGTCAATGGTTGGTGCTATAAAAAAAACTCTTCAAACATAAATTTTTGAGCTTTATCCGGCACATAGTATGAACTTCGAACGGATTCGATATTTCACATATTAAGAGAGTTATAGCAATATTTCATTTTTTCGAAAAAAGTCCCCCATTTTCATCCCCTTCGGCCGATTTTGCCCAGGTATACATATTCGGTAAAAAATTAAAAGTGATTGGTGCAAAATTACGGCAGTTATCGTGTCCACAAGAAACTGATATACTTATATATATATACTAGCAGGTACCCGCGGCTTCGCCTGCGATCAAGACAATGGGGACGATGCAATAATGCTGATAATTGGTCTATTCTATTACAGCAATCGCGGCTATAGGTGTGTCCATTCTAATTCTGAATACTCTGATACATACAGTATATTGATATGATCAGCAAAGTGGGAATTTTATCGAGTTGTGAACGTCTGCAGGGTTCGATGTTACATTATGTTAACACATTTTAAAATTACGAATTGCGAATATTGTTTGAAGAGGGAACTGCACTCTTGCACACTGGAATGGCAAATCTATCGGAATATGGGGAATTAAAAGTATTCTTGCTTAAGCTATTCTGGATGTAATTTGGCCATACTAATTGATGATTTGAACGTAAACATATCCCTATTAATAGACCTATAGTTAAATATCAGTCACCTTGGCCGCTGATGTACATTATGCAGTCTCTTCCAGTGTTACATCCCAGGGATTGAAATTCTCCAACGACCCTTTTGACCCACATGCCTATCTACGTAATTAAAATTCCTGATTGTTGTTGTTTGAGTCTTCAGTTTTTTAACTGGTTTGATGCAGCCCTCCATGTATCCCTCTCCTGAGATAATCGTTTCATTTCTACATAGCTACCACACCCTACATCCGAGGCAATCTGTTTAACCCTGGCTTACCCCTACAGTTCTTGTCCGCAACCCTCCCATCCATAACTACTGTCGACCAAACTATTATGTGTACTCGAGTTTGAAGTTTGTTTGTGAAGTAACCGATAGACCTATATAAAATCCAATAACATCTTCATTTTCGTCGTTCTATTTTACGTTAGATCATGTAGGTTTGGAATTTTTAATTTATATTTTAATATTTTTTATCACAGTTGGAACACAAGAAGTGCCCGTTTTTAAGCGTTTTTCAACCATGCGTCACATTTAAGAATTATTATCTCACAAACCCGTCATAAGATGGAATCCAAAGTTTAACACAATATACACTGGAATGTTGTATAACAGGTTTATGAATTTTAAAATTTTGTGTGTCCAAGGAACAAAGTTGTTATTATTTTTGTAAGGTAACTTTTCCTCGACTCGGGATGGTTTGAAAATGTAATTCTTGGTCGCGTTGTAATCCTTATACATCATTGCCAAGATGGGCTACATCACGCGTCATGGCGCGTCTCGCTTGGAAGTGATGGGCTCCATATCAGCAACGCTGTATAGCATTTCCCGGAGCGGCTAGCTGGTGAACCATGTCTTAATTCTCCGTACAAATACAAGCCGATATAAAATAAGTGAATTAATTTACCTATTTCACAGTCATACAGCATAATTTTTGATGTATAAGGATTACAACGCAACCATGAACTACATTTTCCAACGACCCCGAGCCGAGAAAGAGTTACCTTACAAAAATGATAACAACTTTCGTTCTTGAACACACCAAATTTTGAAATTAATAAACCAGTTATACAACATTTCAATGTATATTGTGTTAAAATTTGGATTCGATCTGATGACGGGTTTGTGAGATAATAATTCTTAAATCTGACGCATGGTTGAAACACGCTTAAAAAGGGGCACTTTTTGTGTTTCAACTGCGATAAAAATATTAAAATATAAATTAAAAATTCCAAACTATCATGAACTAACGTAAAATCGAACGACGAAAATGATGATGTCATTGGATTTTATGAAGGTCTATTGGTTACTTCACAAACAACCTTCAAACTCGAGTGCACATAATATTTCGGTCGACAGTAAGCTTGCTATTCCTGGGTGTCATAATATGTGTCCTACCCTCCTATCTCTTCTCTTCATTAGCAGTCGCCAGAAACATCTCTCCTCTCCCACTCGTCTTAATACCTCTTCATTTGTTACTCTATCTACCCATCTGATCATCATTCTCCTGTATCACCACATTTCAAAAGCTTCAATTCTCCTCTTTTCTGCTGCACCATTAGTCCATTAGTACAACTCAGCAACTTTTCTAGGTTTAAGCCGTGCCTTTTGCGGGGATTCAATGGCCGTGAAAGACAAAATAACAACTTTATTGAAATACGTTTGCCCAATTCCTCAGTAAGAGTAATTAAGAAACGATAATAATTAACGTGACAGCCGGTAGAATACGACACATTCGACTGTGAATATACGTTGCAGATTATGGTTAAGAACGAAAAAGAGCAGATCAAAATTGGCAAACAAAAATATTCAGTTAAGAAAAAACAAATTTATAAAGAAAATGAAAGCATACCGTGCAAAATAGAAAGTATCTTAACATTGTAAATTCGAGTAAACTTCTGAAAGCTCGCTTACAATAACCAGCTCAAAGAGTATAAAGTTAGACTCAAAATCACGATCGTATCCGAGCCCCAAAAGCAACCTCTATATATAAAATATATCTCATTTTACGCGTATCAATGCGAGGAGCAACTTTCGTGGTTAGAAGTGGGAACCGAATCCAGCGTTTTAAGGCCCTAAAACGAACGGTTTTCGAGATATTGCCAGAAAACTATCCCCGGTCTGCGAAATTTCAGCGGTTGCCATAGTAACGTTGATCTGTTTCTCAGAGGGAACTCAGTTATTTGGGAATATCTCCGAAACCGTTCATTTTAGGAACTTAAAAAGTGTATTTCGGGGTCCCTACAGGACCTCCGAGTATTGTTTCTCGTATCTGGCGGCTTAAAATGAGCTAAATCCGAACATTTTACCGACTGTCCTTGCTCAGTGCCAAAGGGCCGAAAAAAGTCACTTACAAATTGAATTTTCAAAAACCGTTTCTTATTGGGCCTCTACATACTCGGATCAACCAACATGCAAAATTTCAGCTTTCTAGGTCTAGTGGTTTGAGCCCTGCGTCGATGAGTCAATTTTGGATTGTCAATGCCAAAGGGCCGAAAAAAGTCACTTACAAATTGAATTTTCAAAAACCGTTTCTTCGTGAGCCTCTACATCTCGGATCAACCAACATGCAAAATTTCAGCTTTCTAGGTCTAGTGGTTTGAGCCCTGCGGTGAAGAGTCAATTTTGGATTATATATATATATAAACTTTTGAACTGACGGTGGTCTTGGGGTCTGGGGGATGTGAAACGCGAAGATATGTCGAAATTTTCCGGAAATCGAAACATGGTACCCATTGCAATAGTTAGCTTTCTAATGAAATCTACCTAAAATACTACCATCAACGACACCTATCTGTGAACTTGGCTACTAGATGCCACCGGAACCATCAACTCGCATCGAACGTTGGAACTTCTCCTCCGAAGGAAAGCAAACTCAGGTTTTTTAGCGCTCTTAGTAAATCCGACAACTTCAGCCGGGTTTGAACCCGCGACCTTGGGCATAGAAGTTCAGCATGCTACCAGTTCCGATACCGAAGTCGCTTCCCTCAGACAGATGGAAAACTGAATGTTATCTCGTGCAGTGGCGTTGTCATAGCAACTGCTGATGGCTCATCCCTTATCAATTGAAAGTAAAGTTGTCATGGCAACCTCTCTTGGCACTTGGCATTTTCTTATAATTTAAATCATTTTGCTCACCCCGTGGTGTAATGGTGGGTCATATCAAAAATTCTTTCAGACAAAAGTTTTAGGTAATTATTGGAAGAATATTGTCCATTTTGTACGGTTTTGATATTGTGCCTATTAACAGAGATATGATTAATGTTTCCCGAAAAACCCACTTTTTCCCACCCCTTTGGTCAATGGTTGGTGCTATCAAAAAACTTTTCAAACATAAATTTTAGGGCCTTGTCCGACACATAGTATGCACTTTGAATGGATTCAATATTTCAGATATTAAGAGAGTTATAGCGATATTTCACTTTTTCGAAAAAAGCCTCCCGTTTTCACCCCCTTTGACCGATTTTGCCCATTAACGAACTCGACCGAGATTTTAAGGGTATACATATTATGTGAAAAATTCAAAGTGATTGGTGCAAAATTACGGCAGTTATCGAGTCCACAAGAAACTGATATACATATATATATATATATATATATATATATACATATATATATACATACATAAATTATATATAAACTTTTGAACTGACGGTGGTTTTGGGGTCTGGGGGATGTGAAACGCGAAGATATGTCGAAATTTTCCGGAAGTCGAAACATGGGACCCATTGCAATAGTTAGCTTTCTAATGAAATCTACCTAACAGATAACACACAGTAATACAGTCATCACAATTAACACCGGTTATCAGACAGACACACACCCAAGGAACACGGGCCTACATGACCGCGTTGTCGCAGCTCCTAAACTAGAAACACCAACCAACGACGTATTTAATGAGCGAATGCTAACACTAGTAAAGAAAATATTTTAATTTGTTTATTATTTGCTGTGGTATTAGGGTTTAATTTCGTCATGTTTTAACCTGGGCGCAGTAAAGGGTTAGCTGACTCCCCTTACAGTCTTCATTTATACCGTGATCGTCTTGTCTGATGGTGAAAGTTTCTCACTGTCTTTCAGCTCCTTGCTTCTGATAATAGTGTGTCTATAGGCAGGAATTCTAATTAAACGAAGCTCTAGTTGTTCGTTGAACTTACCAGATACTTGGAGCTCACTGTGTCGCCCAAGAGCGATGTCTGTCTTTTAAGAGACTGCACACTGTTACCTTCTAGAGACAGTGAACTTCACTCCGGGGCGATGATTGTACAACTTTCCATTAGGGAGGGCTCGTATTCACATCTTTCTAAAGGACAAGAAACGTTTGTTTGTGTGCGTGCATAGTCAGCGTCGCATTAAGTAAGTTACTAAGAATGAATCCTTACCATTTGTCTCCCATCATTATAAGTTACACGTGGTGGATTATAAATTTCTTCCTGTTTGATTGAATCAAGTTATCAAACTCAAGTCTCTAAGTCGCCATAATTGGAGGCACTGAAATTGCCCTTAGTAATGTAATTTTAAAGTTGGCAGCATTCGCTGATCGCCTTTTGTATTTAATAATTAGAGACTGAACAAGTAGTTACGTGAAGAACTAAATGGCCTATTTATATATAATTTTCCAATTTGAAAAGTCTCTCGCCTATAAAATGGATTTTTTATGTGATGGACGAAATATATCTTGTTGTTGTTGATTCTTTTAGGGACTTTGTGGCATCGTGGTCATGTAGCCCCGTGTACTTGGGTGCGTGTAGAATTTGTCTGATAACCTGTGTCACTGCGATGTCTGCACTAGTGCGTGAATTTGTAATTAATCCCGGCTTTTGCCTGGAATAGAAGTGGAAAACCACGGCTCTATTGACCAACTTGAAAACAGTATCTCCAGAGTATTTTTGAAAACTATATTTAAATATTTAGAACCTTGATTTAATCAAATTATTTGTAAGGATATCCATTTTATTTTATTTTAATATTGTATAGACGCTGAAGAAGATATTATAGAATATCGAAACATGTACTAGCATTTGAATAGAAGGGGCAGATGACCTCGTAGTTCCTCCCCTTAAAGCAACAATGACTAACTAACTAACTCAAATTTGATTGGAATTTGTACTGATTGGCAGAGCATTTCTGTAATTATTACAGTAATTAAGGATTTTCCACATTCCTGTTTAGGTTGAAATAGTTCCTTTTCAGACGTACACTTACGCTTACTGTCGACCAAAGTATTATGTGCACTCGAGTTTGAAGGTTGTTTGTGAAGTAACCAATAGACCTACATAAAATCCAATAACATCATCATTTTCATGGCCCTATTTTACGTTAGTTCATGTAGGTTTGGAATTTTTAATTTATAATTTAATATTTTTTATCGCAGTTGGAACACAAAAAGTGCACGTTTTTAAGCGTGTTTCAGCCATGCGTCACATTAAAGAATTATTATCTCAAAAACCCGTCATCAGATCGAATCCAAATTTTAACAAAATATACACTGGAATGTTGTATAACTGGTTTATTAATTTCAAAATTGTGTGTTTCCAAGAAACAAAGTTGTTATCATTTTTGTAAGGTAACTTTTTCTCGGCTCGGGGTGGTTGGAAAATGTAGTTCTTGGTTGCATTGTAATCCTTATACATCGAAAAGTATTGCTGTATGACTGTGAAATACGTAAATTAATTCACTTATTTTATATCGGTTTGTATTTGTACGGGGAAATAAGACATGGTTCACCAGTTAGCCGCTCAGGAAAAAGCTGTACAGCGTTGCCGAAATGGTGCCCACACGCATCAAGGCGCGTCTCGCTCAGAAGTGTTGGGCTCCATTTCAGCAACGCTGTACAGCTTTTCCCGGAGCGGCTAGCTGGTAAACCATATGTTATTTCCTCATACAAATACAAACCGATATAAAATAAGTGAATTAATTTACGTATTTCACAGTCATACAGCATAACTTTTTGATGTATAACGATTACAACGCAACCAAGAACTACATTTTCCAACCACCCCGAGCCGAGAAAAAGTTACCTTACAACAATGATAACAACTTTGTTTCTTGGAAACACACAATTTTGAAATTAATAAACCAGTTATACAACATTCCAGTGTATATTTTGTTAAAATTTGGATTCGATCTGATGACGGGTTTTTGAGATAATAATTCTTTAATGTGACGCATGGCTGAAACACGCTTAAAAACGTGCACTTTTTGTGTTCCAACTGCGATAAAAATATTAAATTATAAATTAAAAATTCCAAACCTACATGAACTAACGTAAAATAGGGCGATGAAAATGATGATGTTATTGGATTTTATGAAGGTCTATTGGTTACTTCACAAACAACCTTCAAACTCGAGTACACATAATACTTTGGTCGACAATAGGATGTTGTTATAATGATTGATGATGATGTTGAAATTCATTGTTGTTGTTTTAAGGGGTGGAACAATGAGTGCATCAGCTCCGTTAAAAGGATTGTTCAAACAAAACATAGTCTGATGTCTAGAAACTAACTCAATTAGCGGACCCGTGCGAGAACTCTCGCATAATGAGTTGTGTGTGCCCCATGTTTACAGACTACCCGCCCGGCACTAGTGCTATGCGGGCTGTACGCGACACAGTTTTGGCTGGGGCTATAGTCTTGTTTTGTCTGTTTAAAAGCAAGTTATAAAAAAATAAATATATTTCCGTTAATTTTTCAAGAAATGCAAGATTTTTCCTGTACTATTGAGACGATTTGGTTTAGGAGCTTGAGTTTTGTGAAACATACACCTTAGCGTATATACATACACTGAAGAAAATGGAAATTGCAACACCCAGAAGGAGTGGTGCCACATTGCTGCAATTGAACATGCAGGACGAGTGTTCGGTTGTGATTCGATGATTACACTTTCAGGACCCTCTGACCGCAAGTTTGAACAACAATCAATACAGGATGTGCCCACCACGAGCTGCAATACATTGATGAATTCGGCGAGGCATGGAGTCAATACGACCCTGGATCGCTTCCTGAGGAATTGTGGCCCATGCTTGCTGCACTGCACGGGTCAGTTGTTCCAGAGTTGAGGGTGGCTGAGGACGGTTGGCCAGTTGTCGACCCACGTCGATCGTCCTCGACACCAGGCCAGCCTTACACGTCGCTGTAGTGGGGTCAATGGAACACCTTCTGCAGGGACACGGGATCGTAAGCCAGCTGCAAGCAGGCAATTACCAACTGTTTGTTGTGTAACGTGGGGTGCCACAGCTGCTCGAATTTGCACTGCTGTTGCATGGGGTTCCATCCAGACTATCCGTATGATGCGACGATCCTCTTTCATAGTTGTCTGTCGCGCTGGGCCTGTGCCAGGTCTACGAGTGTGGGTACCTTCATTTGACCACTGCTGCCATACACGTTGTACCGTAGATGGCTGTCGGCCAACACGCGCAGCGACAGTCCTTAGCGATAATCCAGCCTCACAGAGCCTAATTATCCGAGCCCTCTCAAAAAGCGACAGTTGTTGATAACGTGCTCTTCTCTGTCGTCGAGGCATCTTTGACGGGGAACACTTCACTGCACAGACTGCAAGTGAACTACGCTACACCAGAGTCCGTATACTGGAGTTGATTCCTCCGTGACCAATCACGTGGGGAGACCTGTAGCAACAATCCAATGGGTCTGAAACTTTGATCGTTTACATACCTACATGGCATCGTTCCACATCTTGAAAATCAACACAAACGTCCAATGCCTTCATGGTGTTGCCATTTCTATTTTCTTCAGTGTAACTACAGGTTATCACACGTCGGTTGGTTGGTTGGTTGGTGGGTTGGTTCTTAAGTTTAGGGGCTGCGACAACGCGGTCATGTAGCCCCGTGTACTTTGGGTGTGTGTAGAATCTGTCAGATAACCGGTATTAATTGTGATGACTGCATTAGTGTGTGTTATCTGTTTTTAATTCAAGGACTGCAGACTTTTAAATTTTTCAAATAGTTCCTATTTTTGCCACCAAACGCCACCGTCAACGACTACTAGTTCAAAACTTAGCTACCAGACGCCACCGCAGTCAGCTCTCGGCAACGAACATAGAAACCTAAGAGCGTTATTTACAATCCAATTTAGCTTCACACAGGTGTAATTAGTGGAATGTTCTTTAACATGCCATAAATCTATGACATGGGACCGCCGGCTTTACTTCCCCTCCGAAGGAAGGTATACTGAGGGATCTTTAACGCTCTTAAAAAATCCGACGACTTCGGCCGGATTTGAACCCGCGATCTTGGGCATAGAAGCTCAGCATGCTACCGACTACGCCACCGAAGCCACCTATACCACACGTCACGTCCTGTGATCTCTGGGTACGTATTGAGACTCCGTAACCAAACATCCTGGGTTCGATTCCAGACTTTGCTAACAAATTTAATTCTGGATTGGAACGCGGTGCACCAATCCTCGCGAGTCACAATCGAGAAGAGATAGGTTCGATTTCCACCTCAGCTGTCCTAGAAGTGGTTTTCCTTGGTTTCTCATTACTACCACCACAGGCAAAATGCCTGGATGGTTCTTAACGTATGGTCATGGCCACCACCTTCCAAACCCTAGCCTTAATTACTAAATACTCACACACATTAATACAGCCTTTCAGAATGACACCAGCTATCAGACAGAGTCAGGAATAAGGAAACACAATAAAGAGTATTGGTTCCCATTTACAAAACCTCACGTGACCATCAAATTACCATCCAAACGTTTTCCAAATAAACTACGATATATAGCATATTCTTTTCCCCTTAATATCACGCAACTTTAATCCAGACAGTTCGTTATACAACGGTTAGTTTTTGAGATATTGCACTGTCCCAACTTACGTGGTCCACCCTGTATATAGAAGTTTGAGGGAGGCTACAGATATTCACCTCCACTGTTCACGCATCTGTCCCAACGCTGAACAAATCTCCCTATTCCTTCTTGAAGAAGGACGTACTGTTGTTGGTGAAAACATCCTTAGACCCCAGATCTCTCTCCTAACATCTATCTCGTGTTGATCTGCTGAAGACGCTCCTAAGGGAAAGCGTTTCACCACCTATCAAGTGGTTCGTGGAACAGTTCTTCTTCACGGAGAGTATGGTTGATTCGATGGTTGCTCAGTTTAGGGGCTGCGACAACGCGGTCATGTGGCCCTGTGTTCTTTGGGTGTGTGTGTAGAATGTGTCAGATAACCGGTGTTACTTGTGATGGCTATATTAGTGTGTATCTGTAATTCAGGTAAGGATTGCAGACGATCAATTTCAAGTAGTTTCTACATTTGCTACCAAATACTACCTGTGCCGTTCTTAACGACACATTTTATTTTCCTACCCTCGTATACTTCTACAGAGAGTCCAGTTTGTATGTATCGCAGACTCTCGCTCGCCCGCTCGCCCGCGGCGCGAGCCTGTCTCCCGCCACGCACTTTGCCATTATGCGGCGCCCTCGCGGCATTGAGTCATTGAGTATAGGAATTTGTACTCACCTAGTTCACAGCTGGTGCTGAAAATGTTCGCCATTCACTGCTACACATCGCTGGCACCTTTTAATGAAACTGGCATTTACTCTCTGAAGTTCCTCAGTACCGACTGACTGTATTTCAGCTGTAATATAGTCTTTAAGCTCATTTATAGTGTGAGAGTTTCTCACATACACTCTATTTTTAAGCGTCCCCCACAAATAAACGTCACATGGTGATAAGTCTGGGCTTCGCGGGGGCCACACGTTCCAACTTATAATCCTAGTACCAAAAATGCGACGCAATTCTGTCATGGATGCTTCGTCATTGTGAGCAGTGGCAGAATCTTGTTAAAAATAAGTTGGCATTCGCTCTCCGTGAGTCAGTTCGTCAAAAAAAATTGGTCAAGGATCACATTGAAGTACAAATTTAAGTACAAATTCCTATACCCAAGACTCAATGCCGCGCGAGCGCCGCAAAACGGCAAAGTGCCTGGCGGGAGACAGGCTCGCGCCGCTGGCGAGCGGGCTAGCGAGGGTCTCCGATACATACAAACTGGACTCTCTGTATTTAGTAAATCACTGCTAGTGGAGAAGGAGTTAGTTCGCTGATTCACGACAGAGCGCTGCACTGATCAAAGGTAAGAGAAACTCTTCGTGTTGTGTTGGCACGCTGCTAGGAATGCGCATGTCCACTAGTGTCTGCAAGATGGCAGATTTGTTAATGTCAGATGACAATAACACTATTATTAAGTTTTTAACACAAAACCATGTCGGAGCAGGAATGGTAGTCGAGAAAAACTCAAAAGAAATCTGTATTGGTATAAAAAGGTTAGATATTAATTGCTCAGTTTTCTAAGTGGAATTAATGGGCATCATCATGGCAGTTGAATGGATTGAACTACAGAATAATTGCACTTGAATGATATAGCCAACAGAAAAAATACTCATCCTTTCGGCACTGAAATAAGAGACAAAATTATTGCCCTCAACAAGTTGAACAAGAGTACTTTTCAATGGATTAAAGGACACACAGGACTCTGGGGTAATGAGAGAGCTGACTATCTCGCCAGGATTGCTGCTAGCCATAGAACTGCAATAGATTATAGATCACCATCCCTAAACCAGGCAAAAAAGTACTAACTGAGCATTAAACAAATATATGGAACTCCATATATACCAATTCAGAAGACTCCTTACATACAAAATTATTCCTTCCTAATATACCACACAGACTTTCATCATCTCTCTGGCCCAACTACATAACCACCCAGTTTATCACAAATCATGGTCGCTTTTCAAATCATATCTTCATAAAATAAAAATTATTGAATCACCAATTTGCAGCTGCCAGGAAAAATCTCAGCAGACGGCTCGTCACCTGTTGACTGAATGCACCACGTACTCGGGAGAACGACCAACTGTACTACGATCATTACCACTTCATACCATTATGAAACTCCACTGGAATACTGTCGAAATAACAGAATTTATAAAAGAAATCTTCCACTCACTTCAATGATATTATTCATGTTAATTTTGCATTTAAAACTGTAAATATCTCGTGATATACATGTAGGTGAAACACGGGTTGTAACTATATTAAATAAATTTAAGTTTAAAAAAAGAAGTTATTAACATCAATTAGAGAGAATGAAAAATGTACTCGACCAGATAGGATGTAAAACAAAATAGCTACGAGTTCCCGTGAGGGTTGGATAGCCTAGGGCTATCCTCAGGCTTCTACATTGTTTAATAACATCGACAAGTAACCAGTACTAAGTATTATGCAGAAACAGCAAATTAAATTAGGTGATTTATTTGATGATTGTGAAAAGCTGTAGATATGGTTTGGTCTCGCATATTTTGGAAGTATGGTTTGGTGTTGGAGAACTGCGACTAGTCATCTGTGGAAAGGAATATCTGCAAAGTGATGTACTTCCTTTATTATTATTTGATAGTAAGTGACTATTGCTTTCTTTGGAAAAGTTGCATTCCACGGCAGACGTAAGTGAAAATGATTAGTTGGTTTTAATGTGTTGTAAGTATTTTGTATGTGGATAAGAGATGGCCATTCGAAGGTATGTAATACCTTATTATATTCTGATGTACGTGAGGCTGGTGCCATATGTGTTCTATTTTAATACGTCGACTACATGATATCTCGTGTAGGGGTCGACTAACATGTTGTCTAGTGGATTTAGGATTTTCTTCATAACTGTAATTTAAATGTAACTTGTTTCCCCTCCTTATCCACAGTAGAATGTCCGTCATTGGATCTGCATTAATTACATTTTATTTAGCATGCCTTTGTATTTGAGATCTCAAGCAATGACGTGTTGCTATGATGTTTTTCTTTCGTTGATATTTAATCTTCTGTTAACCGAGTCCAACCATAGTCGACAGTCAGTTGATAGCTGTGAAAGAACAAGATCGTGAGTAGCCATGATGAGATGATAGCTGTTCTGAAAGATTGATCCGTGCTTTAATAATTAATAGGAGGAAGATATAAGGTTTATCTACGCTATTAGGAAAGATATTTAATGTCGGCATTTGGAGAATTTTTTGAAAAGTTGATTAACTGATTGGCAATGACCGTATTGTGATGATATGTGCAATTTCGTGATCTTATATGGAGTAGGCTATTCGTATACTTGGAGTTGGCCATTGAAAATAGCATACGGCTACTAATGAAATATTACTCTCCTCTCGTCTGGAATATTAGTTTGCGATATATGGTAATAAAAGGTCAACGGATTATCTGAAGAAATAACATGAAACGCTATTGGTATAATTTCTCGTAATTGGACTGGTTGTATTTAGTTCGAAAGCAGATGTTACAAGGGTTTTACTCTCTTAGGAGTAACGATATCTCGAAGATACTCAGGTTGGTGTAATTTTCCATGTCTTGTTTGTATTTTATTTATATTTTGTTATGTATATGTTTTGTGAAATGTACTCTGAATTGGCAATAGAAATTAGATCTTACCAGAGTACCAGTGTATTCTTTCTAGACCTTAAGCTTAATAGCACAGCCTCGATAAGTGCCTCGGGTTATGTGTGCAAAACTGGCCTGGCAGTTTCTCACATCAGTAGTAAGGGGGGGGGGGGGGGTCGTCGTCGTCACTACCGTCAACGACACCTAGCTGGGAGCTTGGCTACTAGATGCCACAACACAACCGGCACCTGTCGACGAACGTTGGAACTAACTAATAGATCGTTAATCAAATCTAACCTACAAATTTAGCTTCATACATTTGTAGTTAGCGGGAAGTTCTTTTACATGCCACAAATCTATGGCGGCAGATGACCTCGTAGTTCCGCCACTTTAAACAACAATAACTAACTAACTAACTAATCTATGACATGGGCCCGCCAGCTTTACTCCCCCCGAAGGAAGGCATTTTTACCGTTCTTATAGAAAAACTTGTTCAGCGTAAAGACAGATGCCTGGACAGGGGAAGTGAATATCTTGTGGGTTACCTCAAACCGTCCGTCATCCGAGTGCTGTCGTCATGTTAATATGTAATTTTAATGTAGGCTACACTACTAGTAGAGGGTCTGTGCGAGAAATCTCGCATTTGCATAGACCACCCATCTGGCTTTATTGTTATGCGGGCTGGACGGGACACAGTTCTCATGCGCTAATATCTTGTTTATTTGTTTAAACGCCCTTTATAAACAAATAAATAAATATATTTCCCTTGACTTTTCAATAAATGCAAGTTTTTTCCTGTACTGTTGAGACAATTTGGTAGATTTTGGCACAATCCGCACTTTCTAACTCCCTCTGGTTTAAGTGCTTGATTCTTATGAAACATACACCTTAGCGGTTTATAGAATGATGATGATGATTATTGTCCAATACATATTGTGATCAGTCTATGTAACATTTGAACAACCAATAGCCTTCATTTTAGGGACTTGGAACATTTTTGTTATCAGTCCCATGCACTTGTGTTTGTCTAATAACTTGTCAACTGGAAACTTACATTATTATTAGGGGACATAATTATAGTTTACGTGGAATTACCTGGAGGATTGTGGAAAAGCCAAGGAAAACATCACACTCAGGATGACCGGTGTCAGTGTCGGGATTCGATCCTTTGAGGTCCACATTTTCAGTTTCATCCCTTTCAGTCGTGGTGTGCGATTTAACAAACACGGCTAAGCTGCAGGGTGGAATAATCAAGGAGGATCGTTCTTCCCACATTTGAAAAAAAAAAGGAAACAAGATGTTCAGTAAAGAACATATAGCCTAATTTCTCCTAAATGCATGGGTATGGTTATAACTCTTTGTCCTTTTCAAGGAGTATAATTGAATGTTGGTTGTAGTAGCTTGTTGAAATACAACGTGCTATAGGGATATTAAACATGAATATGTGGTGCCCTTTGCTAGTGCTACCTCTGTAAAAAATGTCATTCAATTCGGTTTCAGCGTGTTTGAATTGATAAGGGGAATGGATTTGCACACATACATGGCCGCTATTGGCAAACTATTGGGCTGATGACCTTGTAGTCAGTCATAAGATGCTTTCTACAAAAGGGCATGTTGTTGCAAAATCTAGTAGAGATAAAATTTTTAGGATGGTCGTAATTTGATTTAAGCTTTTAACATTTGGGTGGCCGTCATTCCGTTTCCGTCAAGATGGCGGCGATATAAAACATGACACTGAGGTGCCCATTGCTAGTGCTACTTCTGTACCAAATTTCGTTCAATTCGGTTTCACCGTGTGTGAATTGATAGGGGGAATCGATTTGCACACATACTTGGCCACCATCTGCAAACTATTGGGCTGATGATCTTGCAGTTTGGTCAGAATATGCTTCCCACATAAAGATATGTTGTTGCAAAATTTGGTAAGGACTAGATTATTAGGTTGGTCGTAATTACATTTTGGCTTTTAACATTTGGGTGGCCGCGATTACGTTTCCGTCAAGATGGCGGTGATATAAAACATGACACTGAGGTACCCTTTGCTAGTGCTACCTCTGTACCAAATTTCGTTCCATTCGGTTTCACCGTGTTCGAAATAATAGGGGGAATCGATTTTCACACAAAGGTGGCCGCCATCCGCAAAATATTAGGCTAATGACCTATTAGTTGGGTCAAAGGATGCTCCCTTAATAAAGGTATGTTGATGCAAAATTTGGTAGAGATCGGATGATGAGGTTAATCGTAATTTGATTTAAGCTTTGAACATTTGTGTGGCCGCCATTACGTTTCCGTCAAGATGGCGGTGATACAAAACATGACACTGAGGTGCCCTTTGCTAGTGCTACCTCTGTACCAAATTTCGATCCATTCGGTTTCACCGTGTTCGAATTAATAGGGGGAATCGATTTTGACACAAAGATGGCCGCCATCCGCAAACTATTAGGGTAATGACCTATTAGTTTGATCAACGGATGCTCCCCCCATAAAGGTATGTTGTTGCAAAATTTGGTTGAGATCGGATAATTAGGTTGGTCGTAATTTGATTTAAGCTTTGAACATTTGTGTGGCCGCCATTACGTTTCCTTCAAGATGGCGGTGATATAAAACATGACACTGAGGTGTCCTTTGCTAGTGCTACCTCTGTACCAAATTTCGTTCAATTCGCGTTCAGTGTGTTCGAATTGATAGGGGGGGGGGCAGACATTCAGAGTACACACACTCACACACACACACACACACACAGACTCACACACACACATACACACACACAGACAGACACACTTTTTTTCGCCCTGTGTTGATCGCATAAGTCTACTTTCATTTTTTGCAAAAATCGAAAGTAGGCTAATAATGTTATTGGTTTTACGTCCCTTTTAACTACTGCAGTTTTCAGAGACACCGGGATGCCGGAATTTTGCCACGAAGGGGATCTTAATCTTGCCAGAAAGTCTACTGACACGGTTCCCTCGCATTTGCGCACCCCTCAAATGCCAGCTGACTGCACCAGGATTCGATCCTGCTACCTTGGGCTCCATTTGTATAGAAGATGATGAGATATTGTATTGACTTTCAACCGAAAAAAAGTAATGGTGTGTGTTAGAGAGATGAAAGGAAGATTTAGTGACGCTGAAAGCTCCTTTCATCAAACTGAGTGTACACTGGGTGGGACAGAACTTTCACAAACTTGGTCAGGTGTTGGGGAGATCAATAGAAACACTGGCAACTGACACGTATTTGTATAAAGTGAGTAGTTACTTTACTACGGTTCTATGTTTGCTCCACCTTAACGCCAAGCGTTTGAATTACACACGAAATCAAATCTGATAGCATTGGACGGCTTGACTTGCCGGAGTACACGAACGGTATCGCTGCTACAATAGTAAGTTTCTTGTTCAGTTTGATGGATGTCCCATCAGATGAATTGAAGAGAATTGCACTCTATAGAACAAAAGTCTGCAAAATGTGGACGTACTTATTTACTTACTTAATTCCTGCCGCTCCTTCCGGAGCATAGGGCCTTGGCGAAATTTCTCCACGCAGTACGGTTCCTGGCCATTCTCTTCACTTGACTCCAGTTCTTGTCCACCTCTGCAATTTCATTTTCGATCGTCCTCTTCCAGGTCTTCTTAGGTCGACCTCGCTTCCTGGCACCTTGAAGATTCCAGTCTAGCGCCGCCCTCTCAACAGCTCCGTCCGGCTTCCTTAGTGTGTGACCGATCCAGCGCCATTTCCTCTCCTTGATCTGGATGCTAATCGGTTGTTGATTGGTGATGGTCCAAAGATCTTCATTTGAGATTATGTCCGGCCACCTCACATTCATGATGCGACGCAGACATATGTTAATGAACACCTGTAGCTGGTTGTTGATCGGTTTTGTGACTTTCCATGTTTCACAGCCATAGAGAAGAATCGACTTTACGTTGCTATTGAAAAGGCGGAGCTTGGTCTTCCTGGAAATGTTTCTTTTTCTCCAGATGGGGTTGAGCAGGACAAAGGCACCATTTGCCTTCCTGATACGGCTTCGAACATCTTCCTCTGCTCCCCCATCATTTGTGACTATACTCCCAAGGTAGAGGAGGACTCAACTCGCTCAATTTCCTTTCCGTTGACTGTTAAGCTAGTCGTGACGTCAGAATTTATCCTCATCTCTTTGGTCTTGTTGGTGTTGATCATCAATCCTGCACGTTCTGCTTCTCTCTGCAACCTCCCCAGCTTATCTTCTATGTCTCGGTACCGTAAATGTGGACGTGCCTTAGTGTATTTTCCGCAACACACGGAGGAGATGTTGAGAAGGAAAGAGATGACACAAACAAGAAACGTTGGTGGAATTCTGTGACACACACTAAAGGCTGCTAAGTGATATACTAGGCAGATAACTAACAAACGGAGTTTTAGGTGCTAGAACATTGATAATTATGAGGGTCCATACTTTTGTTGTTCTAAAATAATTGGGAATTATTTGCCAAGAGAATATTTGCTGGAAAGTAAAAACAATAACACAAACAATAACAATAACAATAACACTTTATTAAACAAGAAGTTCCGTGAAGAACTATACAGCCTACTTTTCATGCCAATGATTATTCTACAGAATATGAACCTATCTAGAATAATAACGAAATTAAGTTGCTAATATCGAAATTTCCAATTAGTTCGAAATACTGTATACCTGGCATAATGTATCCTAATAGAGCACTACAGTTGGCAGCCCTGATGACTGAATATATTCTTAGTTCCGTCTCTTAAGGTACAAAATACAAAATTTGGTTGAAGTCCAATGAATAGTATGGACGTTACATGCAGTTAAACATTGGATCTAACAGCGCGCGTAAAATCATGTTGGCAACAATGTCATGCATGTATTGGTGAGAAATAATCTGAAATAATATGATCTATTGTTGTGCCAATTTTGAATGAAATCCTTTAGTTAGTATAGAAGTTACATGTATTTTAAAATTGGACCTATCAGCAGGCTTAGAATCATGTTGGCAGCACTGACGTATATTAGTTACTCCAAATTCGTCTAGAATGCCAGGTACTATACGTGTGCAAAGTTTAGAGCTATTGGCTTGCATACTTTCTGATATATTGATATTAGGGTAACAAAAATAGGGACAGCACATATTAACAGTTGGAAGCACTGGTTGCTCCTTAGAATACGCATAGTCATATCTGTTATGGTACACATAGCACATACGAAATTTGGTTGAAATCCAAATGATACAATGGAAGTTACATGTATTTAAAGTTGGACCTGTCAGCAGGCTTAGAATAATGTTGGTAGCACTGACGTATATAAGTTACTCCAAATTAATATAGAATGTCAGGTACTATACGTGTGCATAGTTTAAAGCTGTCGGCTTGCATACTTTCTGATATATTGGTATTTGGATAATATAAATTAGGAGCATTTATTAACAGTTGGCAGCCCTGGTAGGTCTTAAGAATACGCTCAGTCATATCTGGTTATGTACACATACAACATACGAAATTTGGTTGAAGTCCAATTGATAGTATAGAAGTTATACGCATTTAAAAATTGGACATATCAGGAGGCTTATAATCATTTTGGCAACACTGCCATGTTTAGCCTCCTGGAAATTAAACTGAAATATTATGATATGTACGTGTGCCAATTTTGAAATAGCTCCCATTCATACTTTCCAAGATATCCAACATGGAGCTCAAATTTCAATTGCGATTTTTTAGCAGTTGGTAGCACTGACATCATTTTCAAATATGGCCGTGAGATATTCAGGTATAGATCTTTACTCCTACCAAATTCTGTTTCGACTGCTGCAGCCGTTTAGGAGTTGATAGGGGGGGACACACACACAGCCAGACAGACAGACAGAAGGACAGACAGACAGAGAGACAGACGGAAGGACAGACAGACAGACAGACAGACAGACACACATTTGCCCGATCTCATAAGTCTACTTTTTCCTCATTTTTGCAAAATGTGAAAAGTAGGCTAAAAAATGAAAGTAGACTTATGAGGTCTACACGGGCCAATTATCTCTGTGTGTATGTTGGTTTTCACGGCCAGTGAATTAAAACTTAGAGTTTTAATCTGTGTGTGTGTCTGTCCCCCTTCCCCTATGAAATCAAACACCACGAAACCGAATTCAGTACAAAGGTAGCAGTAGTAAGGAACACCTGAATGTCATGTTTTATATCACTGCCATCTTAACGAAAACAAAGTGGTGGCCATCCAAATGTTCAAAACTTAAATGAAATTACAACTAATCTAACCATCAGATCTATACCATTTTTTTAAATCAAACCAACATGTGAGTAGCGTTTGGAGTCTAAACTATATAGTCTTCAGAATAACTAAATGATGGCAACCACGCGAATCATGCATTGGCATTCAGGTAGTTTTATATAATGGTCCTGGGTTATCAACGTGATGACTAAATGAGATTGAATACTACGCGCAGCTGCCGTTTTGAAATTATACAATATAAAAAGAAATAACTCTCAATAGTCTATGTAACAGCTACAATGACGAATCATGTGACCAAGTAGGACCATATATCCCGCCTTGTATGGCCAAAACTAAAGAACAGACTAGCCATAAATTCAAGACGAACGCTGAGCAAAATATTAGAACATTAAAATTGACAACTCAGAATACAACTGCGTAATTAAGGCTACAAATGAGTATTATATAAGGATTCTAACTTGCTTTAGTCAAAATATTATCAGATCGAAGACAGCAGGGGCATTCTGGCAAACACATCACCGCGACGCGTTTCATTCCAATAAATGTACTATTCTTTACCAACATTCATTTTGATTTTTTTGGTCATCCAGAAGTGTATATTTTGATTTTACCAGAATTTGGAATAATTTCTCATTATTATTAGTCAAGAAAGTGGAATGAAGGAAGCATTTGGAACCTTGGGGATACTTTCTATTGGCCTTTGAAGATTTGTAGTTTGAATTTCACTTAGATTATACTACCCTACAGTGTAGCCGTGCGTGTTAAATCGTTCACCACAACCAAGACGGGGAGCTACAACAAGTCCGGAGATCGGAGGTTCGAATCCTGGCGCTGACAGCGGCTGTCCCTGGGTGTGGTTTTCACCGGTTTCTTCCACACTCCCTCTAGGTAAATGCCCGGATAGTTCCATATTTCAAGTAACGGAACACATACGCCGTTCCCGACCATAATAATTACTGTTATACTACTAAAGTCACCACAAAAACACAGGTTATCAGACAAACTCAACACACACCCAAGTAGCCTACATGGGCTGATGACCAAGATGTCCTAAACCCCTAAATAGAATTAACGAAAACAACAACATGCATTCTACTCACATGTGCCAGTATTTCACTCAGAAGGCTTGAGACACCGTGGACGTATGCACCATGCACTTGAGTGTCTCATAACTGTAATTAGATAGGATCTAGTATTTGTGTAGAGGTCCGATATTTGCAATAAGGCACCATTACGGTATTTTCAAGGAGTGAGTGTTGAAAAACCCGGGGAAAAAACCTCACTCAGGATGGCCACTATCAGTGCCAGTATTTGGATCTCCGAACGCCATATAGGCATTCTAGTCTTTAATCATGGCTTTGACTATTCAGATACGCTGTGAGTGAATTGAAAATATCAGAGGTCTTAGATCATACTTCCTGTGAAGAGTACTTTTTGAAGGAAGCCCCTTTCTTAATTCAAGCTTGAGTCAGAAATCCGCTGCAAATTTCAGGACGAGGACACGACGGTACACGCCAGATAGGATTGAAATAGGAATCATTAGAGAGAGTGGGTTAAGTGATTGGAATGTCTAGCAATAAATTACCTCATCTAAATGAAAATACACCTTCCACGCCTTTGACAGTAATGCTGTCTGTTCTAATAAACGCTAGCATCAAATGTCATCTCTCTCTCTGTAATGCCATGTCCTGTGGTTCGGATTCCACGTAAAAAGGAGGTCCCGGGGCTCATAACCACAAGATTCACGGTCACGAAAAACTACAATCTTCCTTCCTTCTCTCTCTGTGTGGTTATCAGCCGTGAGGCTGGTTGGCAGCATCTCGCCATTCTTCCCGTCTCTCAGTCTTCCTCTTCAGTTCACAGTATGAGCCACAACCCTTATCTTGCAGTATTTGACTCATGTACTCCAGTCTGGGTCTTCCGCTACAATTCTTGCCGTCCACTGTTCCCTCGATTGTAAGCTTAATCAGTCCATTGTGTCGCAGTATGTGGCCCAAGAGGTGATTCCTTCTTCTTTTTAAATATTTAAGGAAGCATCTTCTCTCTCCCACTCTTCTAAAGACTTCCTCATTTGTGACCATTTCTTTCCAACTGATTTTCATAATCCTTCTATAGCACCAGGTTTCAAATGCTAGTAGTCTTTTCCTCTATCTCTCTCCTATTGTCCAAGATTCGCTGCCATATAGCGCGATGCTCAATACATAGGTCTTCAACATTTGTTTCCTCACATCAAGACTTATGTTCCTTGCAGTAAATAGGTTCTTCTTTTTATAGAAAGCGTTCTTGGCTTGGGCAATCCTACTTAATATCTCTCTGCTGCTTCTTCCATCATTCGTTATTTTACTTCCCAGATAATTAAACTCATTTACTTCTTGTATCTTTTCATTTCCTAACTCTATTGATGTCAGGTTTTCGCCACAGTGAACGTTTAACTCTCACGGGCAGATCAGAAGCGTGAACTGTATTGAACGTACAGTAGTTCCTCTCCTCTCCTCTCCTCTCCTCTCCTCTCACCTCGAAGCGAAAACTCGAAGGAATGAGTAGAGTAGCCCCGCAATATACAACATGGTTCATAATTCCCTCCGGGGTTTAGAACTGTAACTAAGCTCTAGCTGTGGCAGACGTAGGCAAAAAGACGCCTATTCAGACTACCTCGTGGTGTTGCAGCTAGCATTTTTGGCTGTCACCCCTGAGGTTTAACTTAAATTCCCGGCTCTGCTAAGAAATGTATTTCTGGTCTGAGATTTGGAACAGGGTTCATTCAGCCTCGTGTGTCAAAACTAACAATAGATAAGTTCCATTTCTAGCCCAGCTAACCTAGAAGTGATTTTCCGTGGTTTCCCATTTCTACTCAAGACAAATGCCGGGGTGGTTTCTTTCCAATCCCCGACTCAATTACATATACACATAATTCTACAGACACCACAATAAAAACACAGTTTATGAGATAATGATTTGCCCTCCCCCTCCCCCTACTTTGTTTGCTTTTGTTTGTTTTTGTTTGTTTTTATTTGTTTGAATTTATTTATCTATTTATTTATTTATTTATTTATTTATTTATTTATTTATTTATTTTTGAATCAGTGGGCATTGAACGAAGTACCTTTGTGATAAACACAACAGTGCTAAGACCTATACAGTAGTTATGTATGGCTCAGGATACTGGTTGACGACCAGTAGAGAAGAACATATCTTCTTGAGAAAGATATTTGGAGCAATAAGAGATCAGAATGTATGGAGAATGAGGGCAAATTTGGAGGGATTGTTTCACCAGCCAGATATTGTAGTGAAAATTACGTAGGGAAGAATCACGTTGGCTGGTCATGTGCATAGAATGCCAAAAACCCGCAGAGTCAAAAAAGACTCATCATAGAGAAAGCTGATGGAAAAAAAGGAGAAGGGGAAGACCCAGAAGAAGATGGCTTGACGATGTTGAAGACGACGTGAGAAAACTGGGTGTTAAATGCTGGAGAAAGAAATCTGAAGACAGAGATAAATGGAGGAGATTGGTGATCATGGAGGCCAAAGGCCTACATGGTCTCTAGCCCAGATCGGAAAGTAAGTAACTTTTGTGATGGGTGTCTCACTATGTATCCTTAGAGCACTGAAAGTGACTTGAGCAATCATTGGCAGTCTGATGATACTCCACTGGACTTTCCAACAAAGCACTCCCACACACTTTATGGGGTAATCCCTGGATAATATGTGGAGGGACCCTCTGCGCTATATCACAAGTAGTAAACAAGCCCTCCCTCGAGCCGCGGGTAGTTGAGATGCATTAGTTTCTATGCAAATGTGGGTAAGGAGCTTTTCTCCGCAGCATGCCGCATCCATCACGTCTTTTATCTTATACTCACCAGCGTAAGCAAGCATGCTTCACATCTGGACTGCGTAGCAGACTTTCGGCGATCCCTAGTTCTAATCCCATCCTAAGTGTATTTTTTTTCGTTTCATTTTACACACTTTCCAGGCATATTTACGAACGATGCCTTATTTTACGTCAGACTTTATGGCACAGACAGTTATGTATTAGCCTCCAAAACCCAAGATAGTGGGTGTGAAACCGGCTCAGTCCCATAGCATTTAAGTTTGTTTAAATGCGACAGCGTCGTATCTGTAGCTTTACTGTTACAGTAAAGATCTCCTTCAAGAGCAAAATTCTGATGCCCCAATTACAGGGTCATCAGTTCAAAAGGAAGGTTAAATTATTATTAATATTATTATTATTAGGTATCTTACTCCAAATCCAGGAGCTCCTACTCGAATCCTGGGCCTATATGTCCTACTCGTATTTCAACTCTTGCCGTTCGGCGTCTTCTAAGTATGGTCCAGGTGAATTTGAAGACAAAATACCACAACAACAACAACATTCAATAGTATGCCCTACCACCATTTTAAGTACACTGAATAGCTGTTTTTGTGTCCTCGGCATGCGGACTACATAATACTGCATGTCGTTATTTTAGCTCTAAAACATAGAACTTTAATTTACTAGCATTACCCGTCGCGGCTTCACCCGCGAATATTCTAGTTGTAAAGAGTACACATAGCAAAATCTCAATCATGAATGCTATGACTGATTTATCCTTGGTATGAATAATCAGACTTTATCAATTCAGCTACTGGTGCAGTGGTTAGGGGTTTGTCATTCCTTCATAGGTATATCAGATCGAAGTTAGTTTTCTGGGAATATCACAGACACTGTTAATTTAAGGGCCTTTAAATCTGGTTTTCGGAGACCCTTTATATTCGGATGAAAAAGACCTTTCGTACCACACTCACACGTGAAAATTGCGTGAAAAATTCTAGAGTGCCCCTTAACCCCTTAAGCGCACTATACTGTATGTATTGATGAATTGTACAGCTTAATTTGGTTCAGTGATAACCTTATAACCGTCTGGAAACTTTCGCAGTAATGAAATAATTGCAATTGCATTGCGTCTTACAGAAATACATGGACCTGTGAGATTCTGTTACCATGGTTACCGTGTAGCATTCTTTCATTATTTAATTGTAAATATACATGTTTTAAGGTATTAAGGTATTTAATTGTGAGGCATTTAAAGAGTAAGTGAGTGCGTTTCGCTTACGCATTGGGTTATGCTGAACCTGTAGGTACCCCATATGTGTAGGTTGATGTTAATGGTACCTTATTTTCGGTACAAAACTGGAATGGAACCTTAGCAGAATAATATAGGGGGGGGGAATATTATATTCTCAAATTTCAAAATGGCCGATGGGTTTGAATCCCGGCTCTGCCAAGAAATTAATTCCGGTATGGGGGCTGGTACACTCCTCCTCGTGAGGCAAAATGAGAGACAGTGGGTTCTATTTGTACATCAATTAATCTTAGAAGTGCTTTTCCGTGGTTTACCATTTCTACTCCACGCAAATGCCGGGATCCTACTCTTAATTACTAATACACACACTAATACAGATATCACAATAACACAGGTCATCAGACAAATTCTTCACACACCCAAGTACTGTGCCCTTTTAGCAAGAAATATGCCAATCACAGTATACCAGCGTAGCTCAATTCGGAATTTTCGGGGCAGCGGTAAGTTCCCCCACTCTGTGACTCACATATTTTGGATCAATTAGAGGATACACTTGCACAAAATAACAACAAAATCAACTCCTATTTAAACACATTTAATTAATAAAATTAATGGCGCTACAAACACTTTAACAATTTAATTACTGACCCATAATCATCTACTTGTTCCAAATGAACAAGGAATCACAAATATAATAAAACAAATATTGTATTTAAAACATGTGGTTTCCACATAAACCAACAATTCCTACTTAGTCTTACTTCCATAAAGCATTAACAGTAAGTTTTATATAACTCCGAGCTCTTTTGGCTCCATGCATTTACATAATAATGGTGTCATTCTTGTACACCTCAAACACTATCCTTTATATTTTCTTAATTCTCAAAAAAACAAATTTATAATTACATTTAAATTTTATGTTAATTATCTAACTCAATATTTTGGGCATGTCCACAAATTCAGTTGTTATCATCTCTCTTTATTTCACAAATATATTAAGGTAATCAGGAAATCAATTGTGTACTCCAGAGCGTGAAGATACTTGACACTGTCAAAAAAACTATAGTTACTCCCGAAACCTAGCCGCCTTCAATCAACTCGTGGAATCCCACGTCCATACATCTTTACAATAGGGATTGTTATTTATCTCTTATGTCTTATAAGACCATTATCATATAAGAAACTACGATCTGAACAGGCAAACGAAAATATCAATCTACAAGGACCTCGGTTCAACGCCCGGGTCGTTAACAACTTTAAACACTCCTGGTGTATTCATTTCTCTTTACAACATCTTACGAGACGGTCTCTGGTCCCTCTCGCTTTAAGAGAGCTAGACCCTTCTACTCGGGCGCGATTTATGACACGAGGGGTGACGGCGACTCCTTGTCTAACCCCACGTTAGTAGCTTATTTCCAAGGCTTTCAAAACAAACCTTCACATTATATTCAGTTCTGGGGAGAGACCGGGCTTTTACTGTACCGTACTCATTCAAACAACTATTCTTTGGTTCATAGACCACTTTCGTAACCTTGGCATTTATTAATTATGAGAGGGTCCTCATTGATTGGGAAGATTAATACACATACGACGACGAAGAATTAAGGGGCTTTTATCATAAGAAGATTCTGCGTTCGAATCTCTTCACGTGCCTCGGGAACCATTCCCTTACAGAGGACTTATACAAAATGCGATTTAGAGTCGGCCGTGGCCCATATGACATACGCTCAATAATACCATATATTAGCTCCCTTTTTTATACATACACAATGCCTCGTGATACTATGTCACAAATAGAGGACTTATACAATTATCAATTCACTGCAATCAACTACCCTCCATAAGTAATTTACCAAGTATTTTAACCTCTACACGTTCCTAGCGTGACATTTTAATATTATTGGCGCTCTTTTGCGCTATACATTATTTTAAGCCGAAATGTCTTCCCAAGAACTGATAAATCTCATTAGTAACAATTCATATTATTTTAATTCTCATATTAATCATTTCCGTTGCCGATAAATCGCTCCCTTTTAAAAATATTACATTGAACATCATATCTTACACATACATTAAGGCTTTAACGCTCTTATATTCATATCAATTTATTTGATCCTTATTTAATATTTCCATATTTATTATCTTTATTCTTTACACAAGCTCAAAAGCTATTTCTTTCATATTTCAACTTTACTTTATTTGAATATCTTTCATGATAATTAATGATATTTCGCTTGCTCTTATGACATTCGTTAAATACATTAACATTTTTATTCACTTATTTCCTCTACGGGATTTATTCTTTACATAATCATTTATAATTTCTCAAATTTTCTATTATTGTTCAGACCGCGTTCTTGCTTATTCAGTATTTATTTATTAACACACATCCCTTTTACTCAAAAACTCCGGTGGATTTGTACACAACCAATTTCTGACACCAAAATAGAATGACTTTATTACTCACATGTTTTAAGATCGTCCCATGATCTTTATTCTTGCGCGGTGCTTCATTTTGGGACCCACTTTGAACTTTTTACTCCATATTAAAGGAATTCATCTTATGTATAAACACTTTTTGACATATATTTAAAACACTTAACATTGACGACATTTTTATACACTGATGTGTCCCTTTTGAACACATAATAAACACTAAAAATATTATTAACACACAATCTTGATTATTTTACACTTCACAATTCTCGATCACTAGGCCGTATTTCTGAGCCTATCACACGTGATCTTCTTAAATTCCCGTTTCCAAGGGTGAAATTTATTCGATGTCGGCTTCCTATCCTGCAGAATGCGAAAGTCTCGAAACATCTACTGTTCCCTGGAGTCCCAATTCTGCTACTCCTATCCTGGATGACCGGCTATTTATCTAGCTTGAACGGCTTCTTTGTAGATCTGTCTATCGATCCTAGCGAAAGTCTATTCGGATCGAGGTCTCCTCAAAGACCTATAGATTTAGTTTATAGCAGCTAGTACTTCTCGATTCTAGTACTTTTAGAATAGTTCGCCTGCTTTCTGGAGATAATGTTTATAGTCTCCTTGCTTCTTTATTTGAACTGTTTTAGCACTCCTACGTTTCTGATATACGTTCCGAACCTTATTCTGTTCTTCCCTTTTTGGGTTCTTTAATTTAAATAACAGTTTATCTTTCTGGTACGGTACTTCCGTACGTTATGATCTATTCGTTCGTCTATTTAACGACCTATCGCCTTTAAGTCCGACGTTCGCGGCCTGCTCTGACTATATCTTACGAACTTTCACTATAACTTGTATACAGTCGGGCCTAAATCCTGTAACTAGGATTTTCCTAATATTTCAATACGGCGATACTTTAAATTTCTTCTTGACCACTCCTTATGGAGGCAAGCAAGTCGTTAATACTGCGACGCCTGTGGCTATCGGATATTACTTCTGCGGTGTATCACAGCGTTTCTCCCTCAAGGAGTACTGGTATCTGTTTTCGATGTGACGCAGCGTCACGTCCCCTCACGGACTGTCGGAATGACTGCATGTTTGGCTTGGTAAAGCCCGAAGCTTTATACTATTTTACTACAAAAAAATAAGATTCTAGCCTTTTCTGTGGCCAACTTCTAAAATAATGGTGCCACAAATATAAAAATTATACCTTCCGAAAGCTCGTCTTCTCAATGTCAAATAATCTCATTGCACCTAAGAATCGATCGTGCAATTCGGAGATATTAATTAATTTCTCGTCCTCACTTGTGTGGGTGTTGCATTTCTTTTGCTCTATCCCCTCCACAGAGGCCGTGGTACTTCCCCAATGACGTCGTCTTACGTTAGCAGTTTTTTTCTGCGCAATTATTAAATGGTTTCTCTTTACTGAAAAATCTCTCATTCAAAATGATTCACTGTACTGTACTTGTTTCCTCATTATTATACTTGTAAACGGGTTAAATTTAATTATTCCTCTTCTGGCGCATAAGCGGTGTTGTCATTTTACAGCAACGTCAGCTTGATTTCCGATTCAGGCTTCCTTGTTTAATCCTGGGAAATTTCCACTCGGTTATTAATACTCGTGACTCGCTCCCTTCAGAATGTCAAGAGGGGTGATATCATCCTCTCGAACACCTGGTCCTCGTTCGTTGCACAACCTTATGCTGGCCTCCTAGCTTGATCTTCCTTTAAGTTACATTAGAAACTGTACGTTTCTTTGATTTCTTCCTCAAATGCATGGATTCGACCATCCATGGACCTGATGGCACATGGGTTCATCTCTCCCCTCCTTAGGTAAATAAATTTTCGAAAATTTTTGAGGAAATTTATTTCAATTAAATTTGTATTTCTTTATTCGTCGAAGCCATCATAACGTTGTCCGTACCTTCCATTGTTTTTTATTTCTTTAAAGTCGTATCCGGTAATTGTGTAGGTCGGGTATGGTCTGTCCCTACCCTTTCTTTCTTTCTTTATTTGTCTGGACTTTAATTCCCCAGAACCTCATTCTTCCTTACGGGTGTGGTCTATCCCTACCCGTTTCCTTATTTCATCATTCTCTTTTCTTAAATTGGAATTTTCTTCTTCAATAAATTCAATTATTTCTTTAATTTCCCAATATAATTTCTCCAATTCGCATTCGCACTCGAATGCTTGAGCTCTATTTCCTATTTCTTCCTTATTCTTGTTTATGTCAAAAGCGGATTCATCTCTACATGTTTCCATAACCAGGGCTTGTTCATTCTCTTCATCAAAATCTTCGGGAGGGTAGTATAATTTCAAATTTGATGAATTCATGGTCACTTCGTGATCCGTTTCACAGTGCCGAATTCTATATGCATTATTCCTCAAATCTCTGATTATTTGATACGGTCCGTGGTACATTTTCTGGAACTTCTTGTACACACGGTTCCCTGGATCCGAAATGGCTGGTCTTTTTACTAACACCATTTCTCCTGCTAATAATGGTCGATGATACCTCTTATGCCTATTTCTTCTCTGCCTCCTGTCGGCTTGAGCTTTTAGGTGCTCAAAGGCTCTTCTAATTCGTACATCTCTTCCCGGCTGAGCATCTGCTGGCCTAGGAATTACCAGACTCCAAGGTCTTTCTGGTTGCTCATTCCGATGTAACGTTATGGGTATCTCTCCTGTGGATTCATGGATCGTATTATTTATACAAAATTCGATAATATCCAAGATATCTATCCACTTCCAATTTTCTTCGGCACAGTATATTCTACAATACTTGGCCGTCTCTCTCATCACTCTTTCTACAGGATTTGCCTCAGGATGGCGAATACTTGACAAAATCTGACGTATTCCAAGTCTTTCTAATTCTCGTCTGAACTCTACACTGGTGAAACAACTGCCGTGATCCGACAACAAATTCTCAGGTTTCCCCAGAATCGGTATCACTTTTTCTTTAAGTCGTTTTAACACCTGTTTGGTACTAGTCTTCTGTATGGGAGCAAGGACAACCATTTTAGTGAAGACATCCATAGCCACCATTATGTGTCGATTTCCTCTTCTTGCCTTTGGCAAAGGTCCAAAATTATCAATAGATATGATTTGGCCGGGCCTTTCGGGCAACAATGGTATAGGCTTCTGTCTCATCAGAAATGCATTAGGTTTGATCCTTTGACATAGATCACATGTCTTTAGTGTATCCCGTACAGTTTCTCTCAGTCTCGGCCATACAAATGCTTCTTTCAGCATCGAGACTGTTTTGTCGACTCCCATATGTCCGAACGATCTATGGGCTAACCATACTATTTTCCTCTGCAAAATTGCAGGTACAACAATCCTTAATTTTGTATGGTCAGAGTCCACAAACTTATATAATAACCCATTATAAAACGTGTAGTCTTGTGCTATCTTCTCAGCTTCCGTGTACGCTGGTGTTCCTCTTATCAAGCTTCCCTCAAGGAATGATATGAGCATGTTCATCCATGGATCCTCACGTTGTCTTTGACTAATGCTTCTTAACTCATTAAGAGTACGCTGATCCCTGTCTTCCAAATCTATAGCCATTACTTCCTCTTCTATGGACTCTGGCTGTCTACTTAAGTAGTCTGGAACTATATTTTCTTTTCCTGGGCAGTACTCTATCTTGACATCAAATTGTTGAATGTATAAAGCCCAACGCATCAATCTTTGACTGGATAAATCAGTCTTCATCAAAAAGGTTAAGGCTTTATGATCCGTCCTTAGAATGACCTGAAACCCATATACGATCTTCCGCCAATATTGCAACGCGTGCAATATCGCTAACATCTCGATCTCGCTGATCGTATAATTTTTCTCGTGTGGTTTCAGTCTCCTACTTGTGAAAGCTAGATAGTTCTCCTTATCAGGGTTTTCCGGGTTCTCCTGATATAGCATTGCCCCTATTCCAATCTGGGATGCGTCTGTTTGAATGATAAATCTCTGATTAAAATCAGGATATCCTAGCTTCACGTAATTTAAGAGCATTTCTTTGGCCTCCACGAATGCTTTTTCTGCTTCCTCCGTCCATTTCCACTTGCCCCCTTTCTTCAGAAGGTCCTGTAGTGGTGCAACAGTTTTGGTGTATGATGGACAATGTCCTGAGAAGAACCCAATCAATCCCAAAAACTGGCGAACGTTCTTCACTTTCAAAGGCCTTGGAAAATCCCTTATCGATTCCAATTTGCATGGATTTGGTTTAACACCATCCTTGTCAATCACATGCCCTAAAAATGTTACTTGCCTTTGACAAAAATTCGATTTCTTTAAATTTATTTTAAAATTTGCCCTTCTTAAGTCTTCCAATAATTTCTTCAAATTTTCTAATTGTTCCTCAATGTTCTCCGAGGTAAGCAAAATGTCATCTACGTATCGGATAGTGCAATCTTTCACTTCCTCTGACAGGTTCCGATCAAGCGCTCTTATTAATGCAGATCCTGCAGTCTTCAATCCAAACGGACATCTTCTAAAGCAGTATGTTTGTTGGTCGAACTGAAATCCAGTCAACAAGCTGGTTTTCTCTTCCAGTTCGAGATGATGATACGAAGAAGTCATGTCAATATTTGTAAAAATCTTCTTGCCTTTGAACTTCCTCAGTATTTCTTTTATGGGTGGTGCCGAATCATTTTCTGGTATGATTTTTGCATTTAAATTTCTGGCATCTAAACACACCCTTACTGAGCCATCCGGTTTACTCACAATCACTAATGGACTAACATATGGTGTCGCCATCTTTTCTATAACACCTGCATTCATCATCTCCTGCAGTGTTTTCTTAGTTTGTGGGTAATGTTTTTCCGCAACCGGGTATGGTTTTTGTTTGAACGGTGCCCAATCATTGACTTGGAACGCGTATTTAAAATTTTCAATCTTCCCTGGCTTGGAATCAAATACGTCCCTATAATCCAATAATAATTTCTTTAACTGTTTCTTAATTTCGAGGCTGACTTTAGCTTCCTCCACCTTTCCTGACAGGTTGGTCTCGAACTCATTTTCCACATTATCTTCGAGTTCTATGTTGAGGACTTCAAATATCTTTTCTATGTCCTTATAATCTTCCTCAATCACTTCTTCCATATGCCATACCTGCTCTTCTATTTTCGCATCCTGTTCCTGTAGGTTAATGTTTTGTTCATCCACATCCTCTCTTTGAACTCTAATGCAGTTTTGCGCTAGGTCTATGATGACCTTGTTCTCACGGATAAAATCAATACCTAATATGACATTATACGGTAATTGATTTACCAGCAAAAAGCACTGCGAAATTTCAGCGTTACCCATGATCAGATCAATGTATACCTGAAATTTACATGTCAAAGATTTTTCGGGGATAATTCCCTTAATCTTTACACTTGATGTGGGAATCTTTAGTACTCGGCCCCTTGTTTCCAATTCATTTAAAAGGGTTTGTGTAATTAGACTTATTGTGGATCCAGTATCAATCAATGCTCTGACCAGTAATCCTTCTATCCTAAGCATAATTATAGGTAGTTCTCTTTTAACAGGTGGGATTCCTTCCACATCCTCGTTAATTAGCTCATCTGGTCTGGCTATCCAATTTACAATCTCTACCTCCTCCCAGCTCCTGGTATGTTTCCACTTTTGACAATTTAAATTTGGAGTTTTTTTTTATCCTGAGGGCTCCCTTTTCCCTCATTCTTTAACTGAGCTTGTAATTCCAAGCTTTGGGCTCCGTCTAGTCGGTCGGGTGATTTCCGGTTCTTGATTGCCTCACTCCAACGGACTTTTTGCCTATCAGGTTCATCTGGTCTTTCGTTCATATAACGAAGACTTTCCTGATATCTTTCTTCTATTTCGGCCCGATATTCATCATCCCTATCGTCTGGCCTTACATTCCTTCTGGGATAATTCTCCCATTTCTTTCTGTTGTCCGGCCTTTGATGGTTATTGTTATAGGGTCGGCTTTCCTGTTGCCTATAACCCGTAGTTCTAGGATTTCTTCCTCGATATCCTCCCCTGTAATATGGCTGTATCCTTCTAGGCTCCTGGTGCCCATACTCTCGACCTAGTCCTTGAGTATCCGTGCTGGTGGACTGATTCCCGGTCGCTGGTTTTTCTCCAGTTTCCTGACTGCTGGCCATGTGTACTTGCTCAGTTTGTCTTTGATGCCGAGGAGTTACGTGCGAAGTCGTCATATCTAACTGACGTAATACACTTTCCACTTCCACAGCACTTCTGGCTTTGGATGAGATTAGCAGCCTCTGAATCTCATACGGAAGCTGTCTTGCAATGGCGGCATACAGGTCGTTTTCTGCCGGAGCAATATCCAGTTCGCGGAATTTACACAACTGAGCGGTGAAAAATTCCGAGTATTTAGTAGGTGCATTTGTGCTGTACTTCCTAGAGTACAAATCTAGCCTTAAATTCTCTTGGACATCTGCTGCCCAATATCGCTTTAAAAATGCTTCCCTAAAGCCTTCCACCGTATCAAAGGTGTATCTAAAGCTTCTGAACCAGGTGAGACAATCACCTGCCAACAGCTTTTCAATAGCTCTCAGTCTCCGATCCTGAGGAACTTTCATTTCGTTTAGATACTCTGCCACTTCTTTTAGCCAGTATTTTGGAGTAATAGACATGTTATTACCCGTAAACTTTACTGGTCTATCCTCATTGGATTTAATAATGTTTATTATTTGGCCATTTGTCTGATTCGTGTACGGGGTTGACATCGCCATCGGATATCCTGGGTTCTTATAAGGGCTCTCCCCTCCTAAGTCCCTCTCCGTATCTGTGCCTTGTTCACAGGAATCTACCCATCCTGTCTTTGGAAACTCCTCCTGATTCTCAAATTCTAACTTCCTTTCCCTTCGGGCACTTTCTTCATTAGCCATGAGTTGGATTTCCATTTGACTATTCTTATGTTCAGTCCTCTCTAATCGGGATCTTAATTCATTCTGAATTCTTTCTTGATTCCTTTTAGGTAGATTTCATTAGAAAGCTAACTATTGCAATGGGTCCCAAGTTTCGACTTCCGGAAAATTTCGACATATCTTCGCGTTTCACATCCCCCAGACCCCAAAACCACCGTCAGTTCAAAAGTTTATATATAATTTATGTATATATATATATATGTATATATATATATGTATATCAGTTTCTTGTGGACACGATAACTGCCGTAATTTTGCACCAATTACTTCGAATTTTTTACCGAAGATGTATACCTATAAAATCTCGGTCGAGTTCGTTACTGGGCTAAATCGGTCGAAGGGGGTGGAAATGGGGGGCTTTTTTCGAAAAGGTGAAATTTCGCTATAACTCTCTTAATACGTGCAATATCGAATCCATTCAAAGTTCATAATATGTGTCGGATACGTGCCAAAAATTTATGTCAAATAAGATTTTTGATAGCACCAACCATTGACCAAAGGGGTGGAAAAAAGTGGGTTTTTCGGGAAACATTAATCATATCTCTCTTAATAGGCACAATATCAAAACCGTACAAAATGGACAATATTCCCCTAATAATTACCTAAAACTTTTGTCTGAAAGAATTTTTGATATGACCCACCATTACGCCAAGGGACGAGAAAAATGATTTCGGAATTATAAGAAAATGCCAAGAGCTATCAGTGGTTGCCATGGCAACACTACTAAATTGATGAGGCATGGACCATCAGACGTTGCCATGACAACGCACTTGCACGAGATCAGATTCAGTATTTCCATCTGATTAAGTGGTTGGTTGGTTGGTTCTTAAGTTTAGGGGCTGCGACAACGCGGTCATGTAGCCCCGTGTACTTTGGGTGTGTGTAGAATCTGTCTGATAACCGGTGTTAATTGTGATGACTGTATTAGTGTGTGTTATCTGTTTGTTAATTTAAGTACTGCAACTAACAATTTTTCAGATAGTTCCTACTTTTGCCGCCAAGCGCCACTGTCAACGACTACGAGGCCAAGTTCAGAACTGAGCTACTAGACGCCGCCGCAGTCGGCTCTTGGCAACGAACATAGAAACCTAAGAGCGTTGTATACATTCTTAACCTATCCAATTTAGCTTCACACAGGTGCAATTAGTGGAAGGATCTTTAACATGCCATAAATCTATGACATGGGACCGCCGGCTTTACTTCCCCTCCGAAGGAAGGCATACTGAGGGATATTTAACGCTCTTAAAAAATCCGACGGCTTCGGCCGGGTTTGAACCCGGTATCTTGGGCATAGAAACTCAGCATGTTACCGACTACGCCACCAAAGCCGCTTGATAAAGTGGGAAGCGGCTTCGGTGACGTAACTGGTAGCATGCTGAATGTCTATGCCCAATGTCGCGGTTTCAAAGCCGGCCGAAGTCGTCGGATTTTCTAAGAGCACTAGAATCCCTCAGTATGCTTTCCTTTGGAGGGGAAGTTCCAACGTTCGTTGCGAGTTGATGGTTGGGGTGGCATCTAGTAGCCAAGTTCACAGCTAGGTGTCGTTGACGGTTGTACCTGGTAGCAACATTAGGAACTACTGCTTGAAATTGACCGTCTGCAGTACTTACATTAATTAAGACTAATACAGCCATTACAATTCACACCGTGTATCAGACAGATTCTACACTCACCCAAGGTACACGGGGTTAGATGACCGCGTTGTCGCAGCCCCTAAACTGAGGAACCAACCAGAGGTAGATTTCGTTAGAAAGCTAACTATTGCAATGGGTACCATGTTTCGACTTCCGGAAAATTTCGACATATCTTCGCGTTTCACATCCCCAGGCCCCAAAACCACCGTCAGTTCAAAAGTTATATATAATTTATGTATGTATATGTATATCAGTTTATTGTGGACACGATAACTGCCGTAATTTTGTACCAATCACTTTGAATTTTTTACCGAATACGTATACCTATAAAATCTCGGTCGAGTTCGTTACTGGGCTAAATCGGTCGTTGGGGGGTGAAAATGGGGGGCTTTTTTTTTTCGAAAAAGTGAAATATTGCTATAACTCTCTTAATATGTGAAATATCGAATCCGTTCAACATTCATACTATGTGTCGGATAAAGCCCAAAAATGTATGTTTGAAGAGTTTTTTTTATAGCACCAACCATTGACCAAAGGGGTGGGAAAAAGTGGGTTTCTCGGGAAACATTAATCATATCTCTCTTAATAGGCACAATATCAAAACCGTACAAAATGGACAATATTCCCATAATAATTACCTAAAACTTTTGTCTGAAAGAATTTTTGATATAACCCACCATTATGCCAAGGGATGAGAAAAATAATTTCGGAATTATAAGAAAATGCCAAGACCTATCAGTGGTTGCCATGGCAACACTACTAAATTGATGAGGGATGAGCCATCAGACGTTGCCAAGATAACGCACTTGCACGAGATCAGATTCAGATTTCCATCTAAGTGTGAAGCGGCTTCGGTGACGTAACTGGTAGCATTCTGAATGTTTATGCCCAAGGTCGCGAGTTCAAAGCCGGCCGAAGTCGTCGGATTTTCTAAGAGCGCCAAAAATCCCTCAGTATGCTTTCCTTTGGAGGGGAAGTTCCAACGTTCGTTGCGAGTTGCTGGTTGCGGTGGCATCTAGTAGCCAAGTTCACAGCTAGGTGTCGTTGACGGTAGTACCTGGTAGCAACATTAGTAACTACTGCTTGAAATTGACCGTCTGCAGTCCTTACCTGAATTACAGACTAATACAGCCATCCCAAAGTACACGGGGTTACATGACCGCGTTGTCGCAGCCCCTAAACTGAGGAACCAACCAAAATCTCTGCGGTAGATATAATTTTGCGTGAAGAAGTAACAGACCGTTACATAGTTGCACATCAGTGTCGAAACCTAGCATAAGGACAGTGTGACCACAAGTATAAAAATGGACCCCAAATGACAAGAAGGTTACCGTTCCCATAAGACAATAAAATGTTTAAAATAAGCATAAAATGACGAAAAACAAAGTTAATTAAGCTCCAATTATAAAATACCTTCTCGCATTAAATGAGGTCTGATCCTTCTACGAAAATCTGCATATTCTGCCTATTTTCGCCTATCCCCAAGTTTGTCCGGTGAAATCTACCTCCGCCTTCCGGCGTGCCGAGAGGACTTTTAATTCAAGTAAGGGCTGAAGACGATAATTTCAAGTAGTTCCTACTTTTGTTACCAAATGCTACCGTCCTCGACACCTAGCTTGCGGACTTAGCTACTAGATGGCATCGCAGTCAGCACCTGGTGGCGAACGTTTGAACTAATAGAACTTTTAGGTAGATTTCATTAGAAAGCTAACTATTGCAATGGGTCCCATGTTTCGACTTCCGGAAAATTTCGACATATCTTCGCGTTTCACATCCCCCAGACCCCAAAACCACCGTCAGTTCAAAAGTTTATATACAATTTATGTATATATGTATCTATCTATCTATATATATATCAGTTATTTGTGGACACGATAACTGCCGTAATTTTGCACCAATCACTTTGAATTTTTTACATAATATGTATCCCTATGAAATCTCGGTCGAGTTCGTTAATGGGCAAAATCGGTCAAAGGGGGTGAAAATGGGGGGCTTTTTTCGAAAAAGTGAAATATCGCTATAACTCTCTTAATACATGAAATATCGAATCCCTGCAAAGTTCATAATATGTGTCGGATAAGTGCCAAAAATTTATGTCAAATAAGTTTTTTGATAGCACCAACCATTGACCAAAGGGGTGGGAAAAAGTGGGTTTTTCGGGAAACATTAATCATATATCTCTTA
Source organism: Meconema thalassinum (assembly GCA_946902985.2). Classification (NCBI taxonomy): domain Eukaryota; kingdom Metazoa; phylum Arthropoda; class Insecta; order Orthoptera; family Tettigoniidae; genus Meconema; species Meconema thalassinum. The sequence continues at coordinate 206,988,018 of OX336394.1, read as the reverse complement.
ATAGGCACAATATCAAAACCGTATAAAATGGACAATATTCCCCTAATAATTACCTAAAACTTTTGTCTGAAAGAATTTTTGATATGACCCACCATTACGCCAAGGGACGAGAAAAATAATTTCGGAATTATAAGAAAATGCCAAGAGCTATCAGTGGTTGCCATGGCAACACTACTAAATTGATGAGGCATGGGCCATCAGACGTTGCCATGACAACGCACTTGCAGGAGATCAGATTCAGTATTTCCATCTGACTAAGTGGTTGGTTGGTTCTTAAGTTTAGGGGCTGCGACAACGCGGTCATGTATCCCCGTGTACTTTGGGTGTGTGTAGAATCTGTCTGATAACCGGTGTTAATTGTGATGACTGTATTAGTGTGTGTTATCTGTTTGTTAATTTAAGTACTGCAACTAACAATTCTTCAGATAGTTCCTACTTTTGCCGCCAAGCACCACTGTCAACGACTACGATGCCAAGTTCAGAACTGAGCTACTAGACGCCGCCGCAGTCGGCTCTTGGCAACGAACATAGAAACCTAAGAGCGTTGTATACATTCTTAACCTATCCAATTTAGCTTCACACTGGTGCAATTAGTGGAAGGATCTTTAACATGCCATATATCTATGACATGGGACCGCCGGCTTTACTTCCCCTCCGAAGGAAGGCATACTGAGGAATTTTTAACGCTCTTAAAAAATCCGACGGCTTCGGCCGGGTTTGAACCCGTTATCTTGGGCATAGAAACTCAGCATGCTACCGACTACGCCACCGAAGCCGCCTGACAAAGTGGGAAGCGGCTTCGGTGACGTAACTGGTAGCATGCTGAATGTCTATGCCCAATGTCGCGGTTTCAAAGCCGGCCGAAGTCGTAGGATTTTTTAAGAGCGCTAGAATCCCTCAGTATGCTTTCCTTTGGAGGGGAAGTTCCAACGTTCGTTGCGAGTTGCTGGTTGGGGTGGCATCTAGTAGCCAAGTTCACAGCTAGGTGTCGTTGACGGTAGTACCTGGTAGCAACATTAGGAACTACTGCTTGAAATTGACCGTCTGCAGTACTTACATGAATTAAGACTAATACAGCCATTGCAATTCACACCGTGTATCAGACAGATTCTACACTCATCCAGAGTACACTGGGTTAGATGACCGCGTTGTCGCAGCCCCTAAACTGAGGAACCAACTAGAGGTAGATTTCATTAGAAAGCTAACTATTGCAATGGGTACCATGTTTCGACTTCCGGAAAATTTCGACACATCTTCGCGTTTCACAAACCCCAGACCCCAAAACCACCGTCAGTTCAAAAGTTATATATAATTTATGTATGTCTATGTATATATATATATATATATATATATATATATATATATATATATATATATATATATCAGTTTATTGTGGACACGATAACTGCCGTAATTTTGCACCAATCACTTTGAATTTTTTTTACCGAATATGTATACCTATAAAATCTCGGTCGAGTTCGTTACTGGGCTAAATCGGTCAAAGGGGGTGAAAATGGGGGGCTTTTTTCGAAAAAGTGAAATATTGCTATAACTCCCTTAATATGTGACATATCGAATCCGTTCAACGTTCATAGTATGTGTCGGATAAAGCCCAAAAGTTTATGTTTGAAGAGTTTCTTTATAGCACCAACCATTGACGAAAGGGGTGGAAAAAAGTGGGTTTTTCGGGAAACATTAATCATATCTCTCTTAATAGGCACAATATCAAAACCGTACAAAATGGACAATATTCCCCTAATAATTACCTAAAACTTTTGTCTGAAAGAATTTTTGATATAACCCACCATTATGCCAAGGGATGAGAAAAATAATTTCGGAATTATAAGAAAATGCCAAGACCTATCAGTGGTTGCCATGGCAACACTACTAAATTGATGAGGGATGAGCCATCAGACGTTGCCAAGATAACGCACTTGCACGAGATCAGATTCAGATTTCCATCTAAGTGTGAAGCGGCTTCGGTGACGTAACTGGTAGCATGCTGAATGTCTATGCCCAAGGTCGCGAGTTCAAAGCCGGCCGAAGTCGTCGGATTTTCTAAGAGCGCTAAAAATCCCTCAGTATGCTTTCCTTTGGAGGGGAAGTTCCAACGTTCGTTGCGAGTTGCTGGTTGCGGTGGCATCTAGTAGCCAAGTTCACAGCTAGGTGTCGTTGACGGTAGTACCTGGTAGCAACATTAGGAACTACTGCTTGAAATTGACCGTCTGCAGTCCTTACCTGAATTACAGACTAATACAGCCATCCCAAAGTACACGGGGTTACATGACCGCGTTGTCGCAGCCCCTAAACTGAGGAACCAACCAAAATCTCTGCGGGAGATATAATTTTGCGTGAAGAAGTAACAGACCGTTACATAGTTACACATCAGTGTCGAAACCTTGCATAAGGATAGTGTGACCACAAGTATAAAAATGGACCCCAAATGACAAGAAGTTTACCGTTCCCATAAGACAATAAAATGTTTAAAATAAGCATAAAATTACGAAAAACAAAGTTAATTAAGCTCCAATTATAAAATACCTTCTCGCAATAAATGAGGTCTGATCCTTCTACGAAAATCTGCATACCTATTCTGCCTATTTTCGCCTATCCCCAAGTTTGTCAGGTGAAATCTACCTCCGCCTTCCGGCGTGCCGAGAGGACTTTTTAATATCTTCCTCTACCTTTTTGGATTGGAATTTCTCATCCCTGTAACTATCCCTGAATTCCTTTAGTTGTTCTTCTACCTCTTTCTTAAAGATCATGACCCTTTGGTCTATAATTTCTGGCTTAACGTCACCTATGGTCTCCAGGCCCTCTCGTATCTCCTTTATTTGCTTTTCCACGTCTTTTCGTCCTTTGACCATATCTATTTTAATTCCTTCAAGCTTTCCCTCAGTTTTCTCTTGACTCTTATACAATTTCATCATTTCATCTTGGACCTGATTTACTTCCTTATTGGTTTTTCCTACATGAACCTTTAATGTTCCGATGGTTTCCTGAACCTCATTAATACCCTGACTTATTTCATTTATTTTATGGGTACTTTCCTTACTTTCGTTCTCTCGTTGTTTTCTTTCACTCTGGAGATGCCCCTCGTATATACCTAATCTTTGATCTATTTTCGTTTCGTATGTCTTCAGATTCTCATCTACCTGCCCGGTAAAATGATCAATCTGATCTTTCATCTCCTGAACATCCTTTAGATTTTGATTTTTCATCTCAGTTACTTCAGTCTGAACTGCACTGATTTTGTTCTCGAGGGTCCCTACTTTCTCCTCAACCCCTTCAAATCTATCTCCTAGCTTATTCACGCTTTGTTTTATTTCCTCCCGGGAAGCCTCACAAATATCGCTGTTAGATTTTATCCGAGCTTCTAATTTTTCCTGCACACCTTGGATCTGGGTTACAAGTCTCTTTTCACAATCATCACCCTTTGTTTCTATGTTAACTAATTTAGTTTCTAAATTTTTAAAATTTTCTTGACATGTAGTTTGGGAATTTACCATATTTGTGTTCATAGTTTCTAATTGGGCTTGCAATCCGGAATGGAATCCTTTATTTTCCTCTTTAATCTCACTTGCGATTTCCCCTTTTAACTCAGTTAACTTGTCCTCCAACCTAGTGTCAAAACCTTGAAATTTGGTATTCATTGTTTCTTCTAAAACCTCTCTGAGTCCATTTGACCCCCTTTTTATTCCCTCAATTTCAGCCTTCAATTCATTGTTCATTTTTAGACAGTTAGCTTCGATATCTACTAATTTAGTTCCCATATTAGCACTATCAGTTTTTAGTGACTCTAAACTTAGATTCATGGATTCGAACACTTCTTTATTTTCAGTCTGTTGGCTATCCAACTTATTCAAACTCTTATTTATGGATTCGAACACTTTGTTATTTTCATCCTTTTGGAGGCCCAATGTATTGTTTATAGCCTCCAACTTCTCATTACTATCGGCTTTTATCGCCTCCAACTTCTCATTACTATCGGCTTTTATCGCCTCCAAAAGCCCCTGCAATTCCTCACTCAATGCCATCTTATGAGAATACAGTGGGCCACTAATGCCACCACACTAGTACATGCTTGAGAGATGATACTCTGAATCAGTGTGTCCCAATTTCTTTAAAATTTTACTTTGGTACGGGTATTCACTTACAACGTACCCTTTTGATACTCTTATTCAATTTCATAAAACCTTTATGGAAGTATTTAAAATTCAAAATTTCGAAAAACCATTTTTTTTTTTCAAAAATGAAAATTTTGATTTTTCGAGAAAACTCGGGTTTTCCCTAGGAAAACTCATCCCTGCGTACTGGGCGCCAAAAAGTTAGGTTTGCTAGGGGGTTGATAATATAATACAGGGCTGCTCGGTTTGAGTTTCTAGGGACCCATGCGGTCAGTTAATATTTTACGTTGTAGCTACACCTATCATTACTTTACTTTACATGAAATGACCGTCTTAAGTGTTCCTCTAGTAATTAATCCAGCACATTACTTATACGACCCCCATGTGCCCTTTTAGCAAGAAATATGCCAATCACAGTATACCAGCGTAGCTCAATTCGGAATTTTCGGGGCAGCGGTAAGTTCCCCCACTCTGTGACTCACATATTTTGGATCAATTAGAGGATACACTTGCACAAAATAACAACAAAATCAACTCCTATTTAAACACATTTAATTAATAAAATTAATGGCGCTACAAACACTTTAACAATTTAATTACTGACCCATAATCATCTACTTGTTCCAAATGAACAAGGAATCACAAATATAATAAAACAAATATTGTATTTAAAACATGTGGTTTCCACATAAACCAACAATTCCTACTTAGTCTTACTTCCATAAAGCATTAACAGTAAGTTTTATATAACTCCGAGCTCTTTTGGCTCCATGCATTTACATAATAATGGTGTCATTCTTGTACACCTCAAACACTATCCTTTATATTTTCTTAATTCTCAAAAAAACAAATTTATAATTACATTTAAATTTTATGTTAATTATCTAACTCAATATTTTGGGCATGTCCACACATTCAGTTGTTATCATCTCTCTTTATTTCACAAATATATTAAGGTAATCAGGAAATCAATTGTGTACTCCAGAGCGTGAAGATACTTGACACTGTCAAAAAAACTATAGTTACTCCCGAAACCTAGCCGCCTTCAATCAACTCGTGGAATCCCACGTCCATACATCATTACAATAGGGATTGTTATTTATCTCTTATGTCTTATAAGACCATTATCATATAAGAAACTACGATCTGAACAGGCAAACGAAAATATCAATCTACAAGGACCTCGGTTCAACGCCCGGGTCGTTAACAACTTTAAACACTCCTGGTGTATTCATTTCTCTTTACAACATCTTACGAGACGGTCTCTGGTCCCTCTCGCTTTAAGAGAGCTAGACCCTTCTACTCGGGCGCGATTTATGACACGAGGGGTGACGGCGACTCCTTGTCTAACCCCACGTTAGTAGCTTATTTCCAAGGCTTTCAAAACAAACCTTCACATTATATTCAGTTCTGGGGAGAGACCGGGCTTTTACTGTACCGTACTCATTCAAACAACTATTCTTTGGTTCATAGACCACTTTCGTAACCTTGGCATTTATTAATTATGAGAGGGTCCTCATTGATTGGGAAGATTAATACACATACGACGACGAAGAATTAAGGGGCTTTTATCATAAGAAGATTCTGCGTTCGAATCTCTTCACGTGCCTCGGGAACCATTCCCTTACAGAGGACTTATACAAAATGCGATTTAGAGTCGGCCGTGGCCCATATGACATACGCTCAATAATACCATATATTAGCTCCCTTTTTTATACATACACAATGCCTCGTGATACTATGTCACAAATAGAGGACTTATACAATTATCAATTCACTGCAATCAACTACCCTCCATAAGTAATTTACCAAGTATTTTAACCTCTACACGTTCCTAGCGTGACATTTTAATATTATTGGCGCTCTTTTGCGCTATACATTATTTTAAGCCGAAATGTCTTCCCAAGAACTGATAAATCTCATTAGTAACAATTCATATTATTTTAATTCTCATATTAATCATTTCCGTTGCCGATAAATCGCTCCCTTTTAAAAATATTACATTGAACATCATATCTTACACATACATTAAGGCTTTAACGCTCTTATATTCATATCAATTTATTTGATCCTTATTTAATATTTCCATATTTATTATCTTTATTCTTTACACAAGCTCAAAAGCTATTTCTTTCATATTTCAACTTTACTTTATTTAAATATCTTTCATGATAATTAATGATATTTCGCTTGCTCTTATGACATTCGTTAAATACATTAACATTTTTATTCACTTATTTCCTCTACGGGATTTATTCTTTACATAATCATTTATAATTTCTCAAATTTTCTATTATTGTTCAGACCGCGTTCTTGCTTATTCAGTATTTATTTATTAACACACATCCCTTTTACTCAAAAACTCCGGTGGATTTGTACACAACCAATTTCTGACACCAAAATAGAATGACTTTAGTACTCACATGTTTTAAGATCGTCCCATGATCTTTATTCTTGCGCGGTGCTTCATTTTGGGACCCACTTTGAACTTTTTACTCCATATTAAAGGAATTCATCTTATGTATAAACACTTTTTGACATATATTTAAAACACTTAACATTGACGACATTTTTATACACTGATGTGTCCCTTTTGAACACATAATAAACACTAAAAATATTATTAACACACAATCTTGATTATTTTACACTTCACAATTCTCGATCACTAGGCCGTATTTCTGAGCCTATCACACGTGATCTTCTTAAATTCCCGTTTCCAAGGGTGAAATTTATTCGATGTCGGCTTCCTATCCTGCAGAATGCGAAAGTCTCGAAACATCTACTGTTCCCTGGAGTCCCAATTCTGCTACTCCTATCCTGGATGACCGGCTATTTATCTAGCTTGAACGGCTTCTTTGTAGATCTGTCTATCGATCCTAGCGAAAGTCTATTCGGATCGAGGTCTCCTCAAAGACCTATAGATTTAGTTTATAGCAGCTAGTACTTCTCGATTCTAGTACTTTTAGAATAGTTCGCCTGCTTTCTGGAGATAATGTTTATAGTCTCCTTGCTTCTTTATTTGAACTGTTTTAGCACTCCTACGTTTCTGATATACGTTCCGAACCTTATTCTGTTCTTCCCTTTTTGGGTTCTTTAATTTAAATAACAGTTTATCTTTCTGGTACGGTACTTCCGTACGTTATGATCTATTCGTTCGTCTATTTAACGACCTATCGCCTTTAAGTCCGACGTTCGCGGCCTGCTCTGACTATATCTTACGAACTTTCACTATAACTTGTATACAGTCGGGCCTAAATCCTGTAACTAGGATTTTCCTAATATTTCAATACGGCGATACTTTAAATTTCTTCTTGACCACTCCTTATGGAGGCAAGCAAGTCGTTAATACTGCGACGCCTGTGGCTATCGGATATTACTTCTGCGGTGTATCACAGCGTTTCTCCCTCAAGGAGTACTGGTATCTGTTTTCGATGTGACGCAGCGTCACGTCCCCTCACGGACTGTCGGAATGACTGCATGTTTGGCTTGGTAAAGCCCGAAGCTTTATACTATTTTACTACAAAAAAATAAGATTCTAGCCTTTTCTGTGGCCAACTTCTAAAATAATGGTGCCACAAATATAAAAATTATACCTTCCGAAAGCTCGTCTTCTCAATGTCAAATAATCTCATTGCACCTAAGAATCGATCGTGCAATTCGGAGATATTAATTAATTTCTCGTCCTCACTTGTGTGGGTGTTGCATTTCTTTTGCTCTATCCCCTCCACAGAGGCCGTGGTACTTCCCCAATGACGTCGTCTTACGTTAGCAGTTTTTTTCTGCGCAATTATTAAATGGTTTCTCTTTACTGAAAAATCTCTCATTCAAAATGATTCACTGTACTGTACTTGTTTCCTCATTATTATACTTGTAAACGGGTTAAATTTAATTATTCCTCTTCTGGCGCATAAGCGGTGTTGTCATTTTACAGCAACGTCAGCTTGATTTCCGATTCAGGCTTCCTTGTTTAATCCTGGGAAATTTCCACTCGGTTATTAATACTCGTGACTCGCTCCCTTCAGAATGTCAAGAGGGGTGATATCATCCTCTCGAACACCTGGTCCTCGTTCGTTGCACAACCTTATGCTGGCCTCCTAGCTTGATCTTCCTTTAAGTTACATTAGAAACTGTACGTTTCTTTGATTTCTTCCTCAAATGCATGGATTCGACCATCCATGGACCTGATGGCACATGGGTTCAGTACAGGGGGCTACAATATATGACCACGATGCCCCATGCCACTAATATAATCAACAACTACTAATAGGTATCATGACTCAGACCATAAACTGATTTGTTGTGAATTGAGAATAGTTAGACTTCGGAAAGTGAGGGTGCGATTGCTGGCGGATTAGGGTTGAATATCTCCATGGAAATGATTGTTGAGAAATTCCAAAGAGTAGATTGGTAAAAAAAATGCAGAACATTGACATGGAATAGATAGGATACAGGGATGCAGTACTAGAAGTAACAAAGGCATGTCTTAAGACAACAGTGTGTAAAGATAGGAAAAATCGCACATCCTGGTGGAATGAAATTGTGAAGTTAGATTGTAAAAGTATTGTTGCGTGTTGCCGCGGGCCAGCAGGAGGCTCCCGCGGGGGGGGGGGGGCAGTGTGACAGTCTAGTGGCCTTGGACGAACCCCGCAGGGAGAGAGAGAGAGTGCACACACCCTCTCGGTTCCTCCCACGGCCATACATTAACAAAGCACCCGTGAGTCAGTGCGAGCCGGCCAGAGAATACGCGAAAATTCTGGATGTCGAACCAACCAGAACAGACTCAATGCGGCAATGGGTTGTGACATTCGAACTTTCCAGGCCAGGGACTGATCCCATATAAACCAGCGAGCCGCGGCGAGGAGGCAGTGTGTATGGGAGTGCATTGGACGGTGTATTGGGCAGTATTGGTCAGTGCTAGTGTGTACTGAAGTGTTGTCGAGTGAGTGCGTACGGAGCAGTACAGCGATTATTACTGGACGTCTACGGTAACAGAGAGGAAGCCTGTCTGCCAGGGTGCAACTTTGAGTCAGGACTGTGAGTGCTTGGAGGTGTCGCGGTGCTTCCTGGAATACGTGGTCGTGGGATCGACACGGGACGAGCAAGAGCGCACAAGGAGCAGCAAGAGGACTCTGGAAGTAGGTGAAGAGGCAGTGGCAAGGCTGTAGAGTACATGTGTAGACTGTACGTGTGAGTGTAAGCTGGAACACTGTAACGCCTCACTGACAGAGAAAACATAAATGTGGAAACTAATAGTGACTAGCAGTGTTTTCTGAAGCTAGACTCAGTGTGTGTATGTGTGTGCACTGTGTATGTTTGTGGTCTGCAATAAAATTATATTTCTTTAAAGCAGTAATTGGTGTTTGTGCTTCGCCCACCGTAATCTAGTTAAAGGAAGTACCACTAGGGGGGTGGCACGTAACTGTATCAAGAAGGCACGCAAAAATTACTCCAAACAAGGAATCCGTCAGACAATGTGAAAAGAACAGAACCAACTCCAGAAGAACATCATGGGAAGAATTTGGAGATGAACGTGAGGTAAACCGGCAGTAAAACCTTTTTGGAGTATTATTGAGAATTATTGAAATGAAGGAAAACGAGAAATATGTAGTATTTTGTATAATTCAAGGAAACTCATTGAAGATGCCAAGGGAGCACTGGGAAGATGGCAAGAATAATTCAATAACTTGCTAAATGTAAGTGGAGACATTTGACAATGTGGCAGATGTTGAGTTATGTCTGAGAAGGACGAGTATGTCGACAGGATCACGTTTAAGGAACTAGAAAGGGTGGTAAATGAACTACAATGCGATAAAGCGGCAAAGGTAGATGAAATTTGGTCAGAAACAGATAAGTATAATGGGAAACCAGGGATGGATTGGTTGCATTGGATAATCGAATTGAGTTGGAATTTATTTAAGGTGCCTTCTGACTGGACGAAGAAAATTTTTACCGCAATTTATAAGCAAGATAACGAGAATTATTGCAACAATTAAAGTATGAACACAATTCTTTGATATGAAGTGTCCCGGGCAAAGCGTAGGCCTACTCAGGTATTGTAGAATAGGAGTTCGATTTTTGGCCAAGAGTAAAATGGATGAAAACTAGTATGACTTTAGAACACAATGTGGATATCAGGATCAAATTTATGGTATTCGCTAAGTAATTGAAAAATACCGACAGCGGTGGCTACGCTCTCAAAAGCGCAGCGATAGGTCATGGGGCCAAACTCTCTGCTGACTCGGTAGACGCGTGGTTTCGATCCCCATCGTCGGCCGTCCCTGAAATAGTTTTCCGTGGTTTTCTTTTATCAAAACCAGGCACATGTTGGGACGGTACCTTCTGACAGGCCACGGCCGCTACCTTCCACATCCTTGCCCAGTTTCATTCATCTTCATCCATTCCATATCTCATCCCGTCACGCAGGTCGCTCACGTGCGTCGACTAGAAAGATCTGCACACGGCCTCTCAGGAGGTCTCATGACAAAGAAAAATGAGAAATGCTGCGAGAGGAGTGGACATTTGTGTTTGTCGTTTGTATAATCTAGAGAAGTCATAGGGTAGAGTACCAATGGAAAAGATGCAGAGCATCCTGAGGGACTATGGTATTAAGGGAAAGCTGCTACAGGCAATCACAGGTGTTGTTTTAAGGGGCAGAACTACGAGGTCATCTGCCCCTACAATCAAAGGTGTGTTGATAATCAGGCTGCGGTGTAATTTCATGTTAATATGAGTTCTCGGTTTAAAGTTGTTACAGGAGAACGGGAAGACTATAATATTTTGCATAGCTACTGTTTAATTTACTCATGGATCTTTTGCTGAAGGGCATAAACTGGCTGGATGGGATTCAATTAGATGGAAACCATATGTATAGTCGGTTTATGCTAAGGACCAGGTTGTAATGACAGACTCCCTCGAAAACTTACAAGCCAACATGTTAGAACTTGAACAGACATGTAGAAAGTATGATATGAAAAACAGTGTTTCAAAAACGAAGGTAATTTCACTAGGGAAGAGACACAAGAAAATAGAAAGTTAAGAAATTCGGCTGTGTATTCTCTCAGGGAAAGAAATATAGTCGAGGTGCAGAAAAGTCAATACAGTGATCTTCAGTATTTTCTAAAGGTGCCTGTACACAAGAGAGTGATTTTCATAGAGCAAGTCTAGCTAGACAGCTCTAGCTAAACTAAGTGTGTGTACACTGTAGAGTCATTTTCTCTAGGTAGAACATTCGTAGAGCGGAGGTAGACAAATCTACCTAGAGCACTCTCTGAACCTGTGTACACTATCAAACGTAAATGCACTAGGTAGAGCAGCGCTAAAGATTTCTGAGAGCAGTGTGAGTCTAGATTTTATTGCGCTTAGTTGTGAAATTAAAATGTCTTCCAGAGAGCGTTTAGCATCTGTGGTGATTGTGTGTGCCTTGTTAAAAAAAGAAAACTATGAAGAAGAAAAGAAGGTTGTGGGTGAAGAATTGGATATCAAAAAGAGAATTCGAGGGAATCCACGCTACGCTAAATTATTGCACGAGTTAAGTTCAGAATATTCTGAAGCGTACAAGAACATTTTAAGAATGAACAAAAATGACTATGATTATATTTTGGCCAAAATTACCCCCAGAATCAGCAAAAGGGATCACCCGAAACGACTGTGCCTTCAAATTTCTGTCTCTGTATTCTTTCAGAGTACAATTCAAAGTTTCTGGATGGGCTTCAATATTTTCAATTAATGTTATTGTTTTTTCGCGACTCTACACAAATTCAGCCATATTCAAACACTATAATTAACAACAAACAAATAACCCCAACAATCCACCACTGACTATAGAGCACTTTACAATATTCAACTGAACGAATAGAGCTAGACTGGTCTAGCTAGGGCACCCAAATACTGTTTACACCGTTGAGCCAGCCGGCCCTAGCTTAGAGCGGTCTCCGCTAGGGTTCTCTATCACCTGTGTACACTGGAGAGGAGCTTAGAATGCCCTAGCTAGAGCTACTCTACGCTCTAGCTAGGGCAAAAGCTCTCCAGTGTACAGGCACCTTAAGAGAGAAACTGTAGCGATGGAACTCCTCCGACATTGCTTAGTAATTAGACCGACCTTGCTGTGTAGATTCTGATATCTCATACATAAGCCTGAGGGTAGCACGGATAGATGGAAGTAATGGCAGGAAGGTACACGTATACACCAAGCAGAGTAGCGTATAGACGCAACGGTACCTGGTCCCTTCAAATCAGATTAGCAGCAAGGTACACGTAATGAATATAAAAGCTAAGCTAGAAATGAACACCCTAGATGAAGCTGTTCGAGTAAGCCAACTCAAGATGGTGGTGTAATGTGAAGAGAATGGGAGAGGAGATATTACCTAAGAAGTTAATGAGTTCGGATATAGAAGGTGAGAGTAGCAAAGGTAGACCTAGAAGATGATGGTCAGATTCAATGTTAACTTATCTCAAAGTGAGAGGTGTAGAAACTGGGGAGGCCGTAGTGCTAACTGTTGGTTGGGTGGTTGGTTAGTTCCTCAGTTTAGGTGCTGCGACAACGCGATCAAGAAGCCCCGTGTACTTTAGGTGTGTGTAGAATCTGTCTGATAACCGGTGTTAATTGTGAAGACTGTATTAGTGTGTGTTATCTGTTTCCTAATTCAAGTAAGGACAGCAGACCGACTGCAGACTTTGAATTTTTCAAGTAGATCCTACTTTTGCCGCCAAACGCCACCGTCAACAACTACTAGTTCAGAACTTGGCTACTAGACGCCACCGCAATCGGCTCCTGGCGACGAACTTAGGAACCTGAGCGTTGTTTACATTGTAACCTAATTTAGCTTCACACAGGTGTAATTAGCGGGAGGTTCTTTAACATGCCATAAATCTATGACATGGGACCGCCGGCTTTACTTCCCCTCCGAAGGAAGGCATACTGAGGGATTTTTAACGCTCTTAAAAAATCCGACGACTTCGGCCGGGTTTGAACCCACGATCTTGCGCATAAGAAGTACTAACTGTTAATAGGGGATAACGGAGGCAAATTGATCGCTAACAGAGACTTGCAGCTTAGACTAGAAGCTGAAAGGCAAAATAGTCTCAAATGAAAAGTAAGTAAGCAAGTAAGTAAGCAAGCAAGCAAGAAAGAAAGAAAATAAATAAGTATTTAGTTATTTATTTACTACACGCATTGTATTTTAATAAACTCCTTTGAAACTACGTATTTGGGTATTGACGCCATGGAGAAGTACGTGTAGTGGAACATTGTTACTGTTCCATTGAAATTAGTTACGATAACCTGGTTCAGTGGGACCGTACAATATCATGTCATGGAAATGTACCAGCTGTTAAATCATAGAGGTTATCAAACACAAACAAAAGAACTCACAGGCCATGTAAACGTTTCACTTTTGCATTGTGCACATGGAGAGCAAAACTTGTTAAACGCCCGTGTTCACGTAAATGTGTGCGGGAACCCACTAGAAGTTGGATTATGATGTTAAATTCAACGCAGAGAAACAATATTTCAGAAATTTCTCTTTTTAGTCGGAGCGACTAACCTGACTGTTTCTGTTCCTGTTACTGTTGTTGCTGTTTCTATTTTTTTTATTTAGATTTAAATTCGAATTGTCATTTACACGTGTTTATGTGGTGGCTGCAGTAATGTGCATTAAGCCCCATACACCGTCCGATTATGCGACTTCTGCGGTCTCGGAATACATATTGAGACTCCAGATCCAAAAGCCCGGAGTCCGATTCCCAGTTCTACAAAGAAAATTAATTCTGGTACGAGAATAGAATGCAGAAACCGAAAGGTGGGAAGGCTGACCTCAAAAAGACCTGTATCAAGGCTTTGCGAAGAAAAACATCGACCAAGTTCTAGAGAGGTGGAAGTTGCAGTGGTTGGGTCATGTATTTGTGTTTTCAACTCAACACCAACCGGGAGACGCCCGAGAGGCCACCCTAGAAAAAGATGGAAGGATCGGACGATAATGGCTCTAGGAAAGGTGGCACCATCAGCAACCGTGGAAGATACAAGGGACCGGGGAAGGTGGGAGAATATCTGTGGTCAATACTTGTGCACATGTCTTAGTCCTTCTTGTTGCAATTATTACCTGAGTTCATTTCTAGCCTATTTTCATTTATGGGATCACCTTTTGTCCGTGTGTGTGTCCCTAATAAACCCTAAACGGCTGGAGCGATTTCAATGAAGCACGGTAAGGTCATGTATCGTCCGACCCCGACCGAGCCCTTCAAATTTTTCTACGTCTCACCAATCCAACATGGCTGCTATGCGAAATAGTTCACCGGTATTCTACCGGGTCATCATTTATTTTTCCCGCATGTACGCGCTGCTAGGCCGGTGAAGGTGGCCTTGGCGTTCTCCCCGCAATGAACACGTGCGCTGCGATCGGCAATGTTGCAATAAGCTGTCAGTATCTCCGTCGTATTCAAGCTTGTGAAGTGCTAATTGATTTGACCTAACATACAGTGCAGTCTCGGGGCAATTTTACAGTTTATGTGTTGCCTTAAAGTGATGTTTCTATACAACAACGTGTATTCATTGTGCTTTGTTGTGCGAAGTGATGTTTTCTATAGAACAACGTGTATTCATTGTGCTTTCTTATGCGAAGTATTCTTCTGTTAGAGAGTGCCGTTTTCGATTCATATGCAAACAATCCTCACAAGTGAGGAGTTAAAAGAAAATATTCGCCATGTTATAACGAACGTCACCCAGGAAGAAATTCGCCGTGTGTCTAGAAACTTGTTTACGAGGTGCCAGGCATGCTTGCGAGATGACGGACAACACTTTGAACATTTCTTGTAAAACCAGGTAAGTTTGTAGATAATTATTTTCACTAGAAATTGCTATAGAATGACTGCATGTTGACGCGAACTAGTGGGGAGAAGTCGCGCACTTTTTACCGGCCAGCGAGCGGGTGTCAGCGCAAGAGCTTGCCGCGCCGTGATCGGTATCGGATGCCAGACTTAAATTGATGACCCTGTATATCTCCGAAACTACTACTTATGTCACCCTGAAAATTTGTACGGTGATAAACGGCGCCAATAAAAGTTCACCTATGTGACTTTCAAAATCTTGTTAAGTACAAAACGTACATGGTGGCCAAGCGAAGTTGAAACATTTAAATAGACTTTTCTTGCGATTTAACCGTCCGAGCACAGTGAAACATAGTACAGCAAATGTATATATACACCCATCAAAAAAAGTTTTGCATCACCTCGGTTCCAAGAGTTCCGGAACCTTTAAATACAAAGGGAATAGAGATCAACACAAACAACATTTCAGCTCGTTTTATTGCTCATGAGACCCACACATTGCATGTTGTACCATCATACAGCTAGACTTTCAGCATTTGTGGTCCAGATTGCAGTACACACCACTACCTCTAATACCCAGTAGCACGTCCTCTTGCATTGATGCATGCCTGTATTCGTCGTGGCATACTATCCACAAGTTCATCAAGACACTGTTGATCCAAATTGTCCCACTCCTCAACGACAATTCGGCGTAAATCTCTCAGAGTGGTTGGTGGGTCAAGACGTCCATAAACAGCCCTTTTCAACATATCCCAGGCATGTTCGATAGGGTTCATGTCTGGCGAACATGCTGGCCACTGTAGTCGAGCGATGTCGTTATCTTGAAGGAACGCATTCACAAGATGTGCACGATGAGGTCGAGAATTGTCGTCCATGAAGACAAATGCTTCTCCAATATTCTGCCGATATGGTTGCACTATGGGTCGGAGGATGTCATTCAGGTATCGTAAAGTCGTTTCGGAGCCTTCCATGACCACCAGTGGCGTACGTCGGCCCCACATAATGCCACCCCAAAACATCAGGGAACCACCACCTTGCTGCACTCGCTGGACAGTGTGTCTAAGACGTTCAGCCTGACCAGGGTGCCTCCAAACACGTCTCCGACGATTGTCTGGTTGAAGGCATATGCGACACTCATCGGTGAAGAGAACGTGATGCCAATTCCGTGGGGTCCATTCAGCATGTTGTTGGGCCCATCTGTACCGCGCTGCATGGTGTCGGGGTTGCAAAGCTGGACCTCGCCATGGACGTCGGGAGTGAAGTTGCGCATCATGCAGCCTATTGCGCACAGTTTGAGTTGAAACACGACGTCCTGTGGCTGAACGAAACGCATTATTCAACATGGTGGCATTGCTGTCAGGGTTCCTCCGAGCGGCAATCCGTAAGTAGCGGTCATCCACTACAGTAGTAGCCCTTGGGCGGCCTGAGCGAGGCCTGTCATCGACAGTTCCTGTATCTCTGTACCTCCTCCATGTCCGAACAACATCGCTTTGGTTCACTCTGAGACGCCTGGAAACTTCCCTTGTTGAGAGCCCTTCTTGACACAAAGTAACAATGCGGACGCGATCGAACTGCGGTATTGACCTTCTAGGCATGGTAGAACTACAGACAACATGAGCAGCGTACCTTCGTCCTGGTGGAATGACTGGAACTGATCGGCTGTCGTACCCCCTCCGTCTAATAGGCCCTGCTCATGCATGGTTGTTTACATCTTTGAGCAGTTTTAGTGACATCTATGAACAGTCAAAGGGACTGTATCTTGGATACAATATACACAGTCAACGTCTATATGCCGGAGATCTGGGAACCGAGGTGATGCAAAACTTTTTTTGATGTGTGTACATTGTAATGCACTGATATCTGATTAAGTTCAATTCTTTACATATTCTGAAGATGACGACTGTGCGAAATTTTAAAATTAAGTTTTTATTTCATGTCTCCTAATCATGTGATCGAAGTCAACGTTTGCATAATTAACTTACGCAATGATCGTCATCCAATAGTACATAGCTCTATGGCCTACTTAAAAATCCAACTTGGCGACCATCCGAAATATTTAGACGGTTCTCATACTAATATATGACAGCAATCAAACTGACATTTTGTATGTTGATAGAGGCAATTAACATAAGTAGGATATATGGAAATAGGCTATTTAGTTCTTCACGGAACTACTTATTATTTAAGTTTAAGTTTTTATTCTCCTGTTTTGTACCCTGGGTCTTAATGGCCTTTTAAATGAGTTATATGAAGATGATGATGATGATGATGACGATGATAATAATAATAATAATAATAATAATATCGTATGGCCTCGGGTGCCTGGTGCAAGCTTTGTTGATTGACACCCAGAGGGTAGCTTGCATGTCGAATTTCGTCGTTCCTTTGAACGCTATGAAAGTCAAGGAGGTTAGATATCTAAACTCCTTGACACTACAGCGCTTTCAAGTAGACAATGGAGGAACTTTGGGTTGGCGGAAAATCCCGAGATTAATTTTGCCATTGAATACGGCCTACTGAATTCAAATGGGATCTTTAACATGCCAACAACGTATGACATGAGTGTCGTGATTTTTGTCGCCTTTCAAAAATCACTTACCATGGCCAGGAGCGAACCTGCAATCTTGGGGTTGGTAGTCCGACACTATAACCACTCACCCACCGTGGCAAGCTATGATGATGATGATAATTAGTTACTTATTGTTGTTTTAAGGGGTGGATTTACGAGGTCATCTGCCCCAATGATGATGATGAGAACAGAGACGGGGTACACTCAGCCTTGGCAAAACTTAGAAGAGACTGGTTTGAATCCCAATTTAGCCATCTTAAAGCTGATCTTTTGTGGTATCCCCACGTCTACTCCAAGAGAATGAAGGGATTGATTCCTAACTCAAAGTCAGCGCTGCTTCCTTCCAAACCTACCCTTTTTATCTATTTCTGATCGGATTGACAAACCTGAAGAATCTGATGTTCTTGTTGTTGTTAATTCATTCTAGGGCTAGGAGTATATCGGTCTGCCCCCGTGCATTTAGATCTACTGCAGTCATTACGACACAGGTTTATCAGACAGATTCCTGCCCACCAAATCTCCCTCCACTCATTTTTGGACTTGGCAACATCGTGGTCATGTAGCCCCATGCACTTCGGTGTGTGTGGGGGGGATTTATCTAATGAAAAAAATCCACAGCCTGCTTCCAGTCGACCGACCGGGTCAGGGAATGGAATGAATGAATGAAGCCCCCATCTAGCGGCGAGGGTATGAACTGTGCCGGCTGCCGAAGCCTGTCGCACTGCCCTGGTGCAATGATTAAATGAATGACAGATGAAATGAAATGATAGTGGAGAGTGGTGCTGGAAGGAAATTTGTGTCAGGGAAAACCGGAGGACCTGGAGAATAACCTGTCTGCGTCCGCTTTATCCAGCACAAGTCAAGTCTCACATGGAGTGACTGGAATTTGGACCATGGACCCAGCGGTGAAAACCCGGCGTGCTGCCGCCTAATTTATCTGATAACCTGTGTTATTGTTTTCGCTGTATCTGTGTGTCTAGTTGCAATTCAGATGAGAATTGGGAAGAAGACGATCATGGCCTTAATTTGGGAACCATCCCCGCATTAGCCTGGAGTAGAAGTTGGGAAACCACGGAAAAAGACTTCCAAGATGGCTGAGGTAGGAATCGAACTCGCCTCTTCTCAGTTTTGCCTCACGAGGCAGAGTGTACCCCGTTCCAGCCTTCAGACCAGAATTGCAATTCTTGGCAGAGCCGGGAATTGAACCCGAGACTCCGTACACTATATGAAACATCAACAGTAACTTATATTTCTCTGTAGAGGAGTGCATTAAGCCCAGCTTCTGTTAGCTTTCCTACCATAACCTACACAGTGGCCGCAGTCTCAACTACACCTCTCGTCCATACCGTCACTGTACTCAAATAATGTTTTATTGGGTAGTTAAAAAATGAAATTTGAGTATTACACTACCAATACTTGTGCCTATAACATATAAAAATGTCATTACCCTGAGATAAGTAGTTTTCCGTGTATATATTTTTAAGTGAGCGGTTCCCACAAAAGACGCCAAATCAACACTAATAAATAATAATAATTATTGAACTTGAGAATAATTGGCTTATTCAACCTAACGCAGACTTAATCAAGGAAAATATTGACATTTCTCATTTTTCAGGAAGTCTATCGTCGATTTTCATAATCGTCCATATATTTTTATTTGATGCCTTTTTATGTTGTATAATTATTATGTAGTGTATAATATCATGTGATTTATTTCCGATTAATTTGTTTAGGTTTTAAGAGATTGTAATTGGCAGGATCTGAGTCTAGTTATATGTGAATATTTTAATATTGGAATAATCTTCAGTCAGAGAGTCTGGAATTGTGTGCAAGAACCAGGAAGTAGGCTTGTTGTCACCTGGGGGTTTCTCTTGCACACTCAAGTGCAGGATGACTAGAGCTAAGAATTTTAGGTGCAAAATTTTGGTTAAAAGTGTCCAAAAAAGGTGCTATAATTTAGTCGAAAAAGGTGCATATTTTATATGTTGATATTCATACCAACATCATCAACACAGAATTCTCTCATAATGTATTAAAATCTGCATAAAACAAGTCCCAGAACACGATATTATTAAAATCGCATGTCCAGAAAACTGTTAAAACAAATAACATTTAACATTTCAATATTATTTTCAGTGAGGCTGCATCTCCGGTCACAAAGTAAATAGGCTACTTATACGTAGAAAAGGAACGTTCAACGTCAACAGATACACTTGGTGCATATTTTGCTTGCAGTCGATAATTTAAATCCCTGTTTGTTGCAACATATTCAACATCAGGGTTTTGGGCTATGCTCTGTTCTAGTACCTGCTTTTCAGTACCCTCCAGTGCTTCCTTCACATCCATCAGAAGAGCCCATTGTTGTTTTTTCTGAGGACACTGCTCCTCCAATTTTGTAATGGCAGTTGTCAGGAAAGAGTAACCGTGCACAGGATAAAGTTCATCTTGCAACTCCTGTTTACGAGCTAGTTCTTTGGCCTTTTTCACAGCTGATGAATAATTTGGTATAACATCTAAGAAATCACATATAGCGTTAAAATGGTTACAAATAAACACTGCAGCCTTTACCCAAGTACCCCATCTAGTAAGAATTGGAGAAGTTGGAAGAGGAAGTCCTGTAATTTCAACAAACGTTTGTATCCTAGCAGGAGCCTTTTTTTTTTAGCAATTTCTTAATGCAAGTCAGAAATGTGTTTGCATATGAATATTCAACTTTTAGTGCTTCACAAACTCGATGCAACGCATGTACAATGCAGGTCACGTACTTCAAATCACAGTACATGGGTTTCAGGTTGGCAAATGCCAATATCATATAAGATGCTTGATACGTAAATACCTGCCTCACTCGATCATACTGTATTCGTTCAGGCCACAATACAACACACGCATCATTGAAACTTTGCATCACAGTGGCATTGTTTGTTTTATTAAGAAAGTACATTTTCAACAGCATGGGTTTCACTTCCTGTCCATTTAGGGGTGCTACTAAAATGTTTAGAACATATCTGTTTTGCCTATCGGTGGTTTCATCTAGTACAAAATATACTGGATTTTCAGCTATTACTTGCCTGATCTGTTGTATTTTTTTTCATGCAGAGGCTGAAGATATGGTTTCCGTAAGATGCTCCCATCTGGAACAGACATCCCGGTATATTTCTCCAAATACGTTTTCATATAAGGATTGTTAAACTTGGAAAAAGGAATACCACATGCCACAAATGTATTTGCTGTTTCAGTAAAAAATTCACTTTTGTTTCTTGAATTTGAAGAAGCCATTGCTTCACCAATGAATTGTTGTCGAACTCCAACTTTACTACATTGTAGTTCCTTATTCTTCACATGTCTTGTGCTACATATATGCTGCGCAACACGAATACGTTGGTTTTTTCGTCAATTGTTATTGATATATCACAAACGCTACAACGCAGAAGAGACCCGTCGCTCTGAATACCATCTGCACTAAACTGCTTCGCAATATCACGTAGTTTCCCGGCGTTCACTTTCTGTTTAGGCATACTTGATTATAATTACTGATGCTGGCAACACAGGAAAATGGTAGACCCACACACAGTCAAAGCATAATCTGACATGTCGTGTCGCCTACCAAGGCTGGTAAGTTAATAGTTCAACAATCACTCACCAGGTTCATTCTTAGAGAGCGAATAGTACAATATCGGGAGCCTATGATCCTAGCGTCGAACTTAGGAACTACGTAGAACCAAGCTTTACAGGTGAAATCCTCTCCATTTCCTCGCCTTTATTTATAGTAACGTTCGTTTTTTTTAATTTATTTAAGAATAAAATGTGGAAAAAGGTGTTGACATTAAGAAAAGGTGCAAAAAGGTGTTTGCATTGGGAAAAGGTGCAAAAAGGTGCAACCAAAACCCAGTTAAGGATGTTAATTTTATATTTTCTTTGCAAGACAAGCAAAATTGGGTATGTTAATAGCAAAAGAAAAAAGGTGTAGCATCTAAAATTCCTAGCTCTAATGATGACTCATGCAGGTAGGAGGCTTAGCAACCCTGTGCTAGGGGTGTGTCTAGGGTATTTTGAAGACCAAGAAGGCGCTCCTTATATGGTAATGTTTTGTTTTGATTGGCTGGACTCGCGAGGGAAGCCAGGTAGGTCAGTGATTTGTGGAGGGGAGATGAATGTTATTAGGACTTGACGAAGCTGTGAGGGCGACTCATTTTGCGGACTCCGTGTGGAGTGGTACTCATCTTGTGAACCGCGTGTAGGGCGGTGTAATCATCTTTTGGACTCCGTGTGGAGTGGTTCGTATTCTTGGTATGACTCCGTGAGGGAGGGGAACTTGTATTTTGGACTTGTGTGGTTTTTGGTGGAGAAGGAAGGTATTTCAGACGATCACAAGTTTGTGTTCGAGGTGCAATTACTGAGTTTCTGGCTACATATTCTCAGGGGAATAATGAGCCTAGTTTCAAACAAACCGCCTAGATTGTTTGTCTCGAATCGCATGGAGTATTGTAAACTAACGTCTGTGTACCGAAATTCTGAGACCAAAGCAGTAAATTGTTATACGACAAATACTAGTAAAATATGCTATGTATTAGTAAACTCAAGAGTGAACTAGTTGCGATAATCCAACACACGGATTTAAAGCATCTTTGTATAATCAGATCCACAAAACTAGATAAATCGTTGGATGCTGACCATCAAAGTAATATGGAACAGAATGTTCATAGTTGAGAGGCTTGCGTGTGAAATACAGTATATAGTAATTGTGCTGCGAGTAAGTAGGACTGATTCTCTGGGAGCAATTAACCCCAGAATCAGTAGAGTTAACCCGTCACAGCTGAAGCCATCGCCTGTAAGTACCAGTCATCATCTCTTCCGAGGGTCATCAATATTTCATAAGTGTGCCTGTGTAAATATGATAGGGAGTGTTAGATAGACTGTACGACGAGGATCCTGCGAAGTGTATTCCATGTCTGGTATCAGAATACATTGTAAATTTTACCAGATCTCTAGTGCTTTTATTTATGAGGTAACCAGTGTAGTTAAGAGTGAATGTTTATTGCTGTTGCTCATTCCGTACAGGTGTTTAACCCCCCGGTTTATTACAATTAGTCGTCCAAGAGGGGCAGAGCAGTTACACCATTGGTTTGTTTGCAATTAAGGCCAAAACTCGGGTATCCATAATTTAAAAAATCCGACAGTAGAAGGGGATTGCGATACTCAACAACGATCTGTCAAGTATGTCCGATTCCTGGATCGGGAATTAAATTTGAAATTAGGTTTGAGAGCTGGGACGGGATTCACCTACCTCGAAGAGGACAACCCATTCAGTAGGATGGGTGTATCCTGAGTTATTCTAGTATGCATACCAGTAATAAGAGCTTTCACTGGGAAGGAGGCGAAGAGATGGAAATCATGATAATTAATTGATGTTGCAACGTTTCAGTGTTGACCGACTGAAAAGTTTCAATAACTAATGTCAACATGGCAACACTGAGAAATGGCTTCAAAGCTCTATGTAAAATTATAAATAATGATAAACCAAATTCCGGGACGGTTCCCATCGTAAGCAATGAGCATCTGTTGGTTGGTTGGTTCCTTAGTTTAGGGGCTGCGATAACGCGGTCATGTAGCCTCGTGTATAGCCCGACACAGCGATCTCTGCCGCGACATGACCGGAGAGGCGTGGCTTACTGATCAGTGGGAGGAGTGGGACTGTTCTAGCTCGACTCATCGCTCGCGTCACTTTTGAGAATTGTCACGCGCACCGCTGGGTATAGTTTGGCAGGATACGGTTTCTAGATATGAATAGGATGAAAGGCAGCATTTTTCTGAATATATAGAAACATGAATCACAATTCCACGTCCAGTAGTTTATTTTCTATGTTATTTTAAAATTGGCTGGCTGCGTGGCTCAGCGGTAACGTTCTCGCTTGCTCTGCCCAAGGTTGCAGGATCGAATCCTGGCGCAGTCAGCTGGCATTTGAGGGTGCGAAAATGCGAGGGAGCCATGTCGGTAGATTTACTGGCACGTTAAAGCTCCCCTTCGGGCAAAATTCTGGCACCCTGGTGTCTCTAATAGCCGCAGTAGTTAAAAGGGACGTAGAACAAATAACAATAATCTTTTAAAATTATTTGAAAGAGGACACCACCCATCTATCATTAATCACTCACTCATCAATTACTGCCCGTAAAACCTTCTGCAATGTAAGCGTGGTTTTATATCAGTATTGTTGTTGCAAAACTCTTTCAGTGTGCAATTTTTTTTAACATGTCTTGTCATAATAGAAACAAGCCTTAAAGAAAACTAATCAGTTAGCACATCACACGAAATAAAATAAAATAAAATAAAAAGAAAAGTACGGTACATGAAAATAGACAAACCCAAAGAATAGGAAACCGGGAATTTATTTATTTTGTGCTCAATAATGCATTTCGTTCTTTGAGGACGAATGTCCTGCCTCTCCGTCAAAACTGTTGTGTTATTCAGTGTCTTCCTGCACTTGAATCCCATTTTACGTAAAAGACGTCGTAATCTCTCTCTACTGCCTCAAAAATTAATGTCCTGTTGTAACTTAGAAATTAACAGTCGAAGCGTGGGAATTTTCATTTCGTGCAAAGCAAAATCATATATACATCGTCGTATTACTTCTTGATTGAAATTATCCGCTGAAGATTTGGTGGCTGCTCGCGGTCTTGCTTTACCGGGTGTGGATAAAAATGTTGACAGGCCTTCCATCTACACTAAAACCCTTTTTTTTTTTTTTTTTTTTTTTTTTTTTTTTCACTTACTATCGCCCTAATTGTACGCTCAGGAACTCCAACGGCCGCCGCTGCCCGTTTACCGAATTTATTTATAGGTATGTCAACACCCCTTTCCGCTTCTTGTTTCATGAAATTGTGCACATTAGATATTATTTCTCTCGCCTGACTGTGTAATGTTTTTGTTTTTAACTTGGACAACACCGGAGGCATTGCGACCGTGGATCGTCAGTGTCTTTCAAACCCGTGGCCTACTATAAGAACACAAGAAGTTTACTGGTGTATCAATATTACGCACGTATTCAGTCGAGAGCAAAGGATTTAAACACACACAAAACCTATGATTTCAACTAGGCTAGAAAGAGCATCCGAGAAAACCAAGGTAAAGAGCAAACTGCTTCGATACTAGCCGCTGCTGAGCTGGAGAGCCAATGTTGCCAAGTTGTTGCACAATGACGAGCGGGTGAGCGGAGTTCTCGTCTACATTGCGTAGCATTATGTTATCAAGGCCAAGTCCAAGCAGAGAATGAACGATGTTGCTACATCGGGACTCGGGGAGTCAGGACGTGTCACGTGTGCCAGAGGAGGTGGGAACGAATTAAAGTGCGTAACTGAGTCGCGGCAGACCGGGTACTCCGGTTTTCCCTGTCAAAATTTCGTTCCAGCAACACTCTCCACTGAAGCCTCCGTGGCTTAGGCGGCAGCACGCCGGCCTCTCACCACTGAGTCCGTGGTTCAAATCCCGGTCACTCCATGTGAGATCTGTGCTGGACAAAACGGAGGCAGACAGGTTTTTCTCCGGGTACTCCGGTTTTCCCTGTCAAAATTTCATTCCAGCAACACTCTCCACTATCATTTCATTTCATTTCATCTGTCATTCATTTAATCATTGCCCCAGAGGAATGCGTCAGGCCTCGGCAGCCGGCACCGTTCATATCCTCGCCGCTAGATGGGGGCTTCATTCATTCCATTCCTGACCCGGTCGGAGACTGGAAGCACGCTGTGGATTTTCATTTTCAACTGAGTCGCGGCAGACATTCATGAGTCGGGCATTACTTTAGGTGTGTGTGGAATCTGTCTGATAACCGGTGTTAATTGTGATGGATGTATTACTGTGTGTTATCTGTTTTTAATTCAAGTAAGGACTGCAGACGTTAATTCAAGTAGCTCCTACTTTTTATACCAATTGCTACCGTCCACGACACCTAGCTGTGAACTTGGCTACTACTAGATGCCATCGCAACCAGCGCCTGGTGACGAACGTTGGAACTTAAGTGCATTAAAAAAAATCAACCCTTGGCACTATGAAGGGCCTAGGCCGACCAAGCGACCGCTGCCCAGCCATTTGGCCTGCAGATATTGGGGTAACGCGTGATCAGTGCATCGGGTCCCCTCGGCCGTTAATCTTGGTTTTCGTGATCGGGGCGCTGCCTCACTGTCAGACAGCTACTCAATTGTCCTCACGAGGCAGAGTGCACCCTGTTTCAACTCTCACGACAGTTTTAAAATCCCTGACGGAACCGGGAATCAAACCCGGGGCCTCCGGGTGAGAGGCAGGCGCGCTACCCCAACACCACGGGGCTGGCTCACTTAAGTGCATTAATCAAATCTAACCTACAAATTTTGCTTCACACAGGTTTAGTTAGTGTAAGGTTCTATTACATTCCGTACATCCGTGATATGGGCCCGCCGGCTTTACTTGCCCTCCGAAGGAAGGCATACTGAGTGATTTTTAGCCTATTTTCAATTTTGAAAAAATAGGCTTATGAGATCACCTTTTGTCCGTGTGTGTGTGTGTGTGTGTGTGTATGTGTGTGAGGTGTGTGTGTGTGTCCCCCTAATAAATTCTAAACGGCTGGAACGATTTCAATGAAACTCGGTAAGTTCATAGCACTATTCCGGGCGACCTCAACCGTATCCTTCAAATTTTGTTACGTCTCACCAATCCAACATGGCGGCTGTGCGAAATATTTCCCCAGCATTCAATATCTCCGAAACTATTACCGATATCACCCTGGAATTTTCTACGGTGATAAAGGGAACTACTATAAGTTCATCTATGTGACTCTTGACAATCTGGTAACTACAAAACCAACATGCCGGCCAAGCGAAGTTGCGACATTTAAATAGACGTTTCTCGCGATTTAACCAACTAAACGCAATAAAATTTGGTACAGTATATGTTTATACACTTTGTAATGCACCGACATCTAACTTCGTTCAATTGTTTACATAACCACAAGATGGCGGCTGTGCGAAATATTTCACCGGCATTCTATATCTCTGATACTATTAGCGGTATCACCCTGAAATTTGGTACGGAGATAAAGGGCACTACTGGAAGTTCACCTATAAGATTTTCAAAAACCGGTTAACTACAAAACGAACATGGCGGCAGAGCGAATTTGAAAATTTAAATAGACATTTCTCGCGATTCAATGTTCCGAACGCATTGAAACGTGGTACAGGAAATGTTTATACACATTGTAATGCACTGGTATCTAATTTATTTCAATTGTTTACATAATCTCAAGATGGTGGCTGTGCGAATTTTAAAATTAAGTTTTTATTTCTTGTGTCGTAATTATGCGATCGAAGTGGACGTTTGAATAATGAACCTACGCAATAATTTTCCTTTAATGGTACAGGACTCTATGGCCTATACATTTAACAATCCAACATGGCGACCATCCGAAATATTTAGACGGCTATGAATATCTACGAATCTATTACAGCAATCAAACTGAATATTTTTATGTTTATAGGGGCTATGAACATAAGTTTACGTATAGGACTTTCAATAACCTGGTGATCACAAATCCAACATGGCGGCGACGCGAATTATAAATATTCACATTGACGTTTCTCGCAATTTAACCATCCGAGTGCAGTGAAACTTGGTACAGTAAATCCTTATATGAATGTTAATCCACTGGCATCTAATTTATTTCAATTGTGTCCATAACCACATGATGGCAGCTGTGCGAAATTTTAAAATCTAGTTTCTACTACTTGTGTCCTAATCATGCGATTGAAGTTCGAATGTTACACGTACGCAATAATCTTCATGTAACAGTATATACATCTAGGACCTACATAAATAAAGTCCAACATGGCGACAATCCGAAATATTTAGTCGGTTCTCAATATCTACGAATCTATTACAGCAATCAAATTGAAATTTTGTATGTTGATAGTGGCAATTAACATAAGTAGGATATATGAAAATAGGCTGTATAGTTCTTCACGGAACTACTTGTTAATGCTCTTAAAAATCCGACGATTTCGGCCAGATGCGACCTCGGGCATCTGTTTACCAATACTAGCTTCAATGAAAACACACACACTACTTCAGTCACCGCAATAAAGGGGATTAACAGGCAATTTACACTCACACATACCCAAACCTCTGCGCATTCATCCATGTGTACTTCAAAAAGAAAGTTGTTTTCGCGCTGCAAAACAAAACGATGATGAGGAACACAATCCCCCGGTAAAGTGCATTTAGGGCACAAGTGAGCACATGGGCCAAAGGTGTAGCGTATACTCATCGCTGTCTACAAATCTCAAGCCGTGTCATAAGGTGTGGCAACACCGCCCATCTGTCATCTGGGAGACCTAGCGCAAGCACGTGGTAATTGCTAACACTGTGTAAACACATATATTGAGACGCCAAATGTTTTCGAAAATACAACAGAACATAACGTCCGCTAAATCTACACACAAATATCTCAAATAAAGGATACATATTATCATGCTATGTACAGTCAATTCCCGATAAGGTAATAATTAGGGCTCGGATTTTTGGGTAAATAAATATATTTTTATGTAAATACATATTTTAAGCATTTTTTCTATAAATACATAAATTCCTGCTTTTCACTTATTAGGACATAAAAATACATACTATTTACATTTTTTAAATCAGTATGCTAGATCTGTCAGTTTATTGCATTTTTGTTCTGTTATTTCAACGGGGAAGAACCTGTGAGCTATCTAATCTTCATGCAGAGCGTATGTCAGCTTGCAACTGTGTTATTCTTAACTTGTCGCCCCGTGCCACTCACTGTGGAGGCCGGAGATTTCCTTGTCCATAGCCATATTGCACCACGTGCTAGACCTCCCCCTTCCCCCAGCTACCTGGAACAAGTGTCACTTACATGCAGTTCATTTCTGGCACTGTGAAGTGTAAGGCAGTTCTAAGATGCCTAAAGTAAAAACAACTACAAGTTATCGTCTGTTGCAGAATTTAAAGATAATTTCACTTCTGATGGGGGCGTTCTGTTCTGCCAACAATGTGGGAAAGCAATCAAGGCTGAACATTGATCTCAAGATACACAACACCTCAAGGGCAAGAAACATATTGCCACAGTTTCGAGCCTTCAGAATGAGTGTTTCGTGATAATCGTCAGTCATTTGTGATGGAAGATGTATCACGTTGTGTATTGTAATGCTTCAGCAGTCAGTGAGACATAGAATAAATTGCATTCGTGAGTACTGCATATTGTTTATGTTTACATTAATGAACTAAATTATAATTAAATATTTTTACTATTTTGTCACATATTTCAGGTATTTTTAATACATAAAAAAATATTTTTCCGATTCTTAGCACCTAAAAATCCGAGCCCTAGTAATAATAAAAGTCTGTACTGTACCTCAATGTCCCAATGTCTGAAGTTTTCTTCTCTTGCTGTTATCCTCACTGGCGTCATTGACGCGCTCAGAAAATATATTTAAGATTATTCTTACTAACTTAGAGACTGCCTTTGATAATGAATCCTTCACTTTTTGTTCACAGATGCTCTCATCATAGTCACAATAGGCCTCCCAGCTTAATGCTGACAGTCTAACAATAATGTTCCACAGGTCACTTAATTTAAAAATAGGTACAGTAGCTTTCTAATGAAATCTACCTAAAAGCACTTGCCAATTGAGTACAGTTCATAATTTACTGGAAAATAGAGGGCACATGAAGATATAACCTAAACTAAATTAGGCCTACTAGACACAGAAAGTCCACCTCGCTGTAGTGATCAAAACGTTGTAATGTAACCAGTTATTTTAATAGTGCTGCCATAATTTGACTTACAGCCAGGCTCAGGGGCGCACCCAGGGGGGGGGGGCTTTGGGGGCTTAAGCTCCCCCCCCCCCAAAAAAAAACTGGGAACACTTTAAAAACATCAACAGCGCTTTCGTCACATGAAAGTTTCTCACCCGTTGTACTTAGCTGTCTAATTCCATAACGTTGTTTGAATTTCTGCAACCATCCCTCGCTGGCTTGGAAATCATCCTTTTTTGTAATTTTCCGGTAAAATTCCCTAGCCTTTCCTTTAAGGATTTCACCAGAAATGATACTATAAAAGATCTGTTTTCATCCCTTTGATTGACTCTTTCATTACTTCATTGGAATCTCGAATCATCAAGCATAAAGACTTTTAGAGTTTTGAGTGCTTACTGCCTTCAGCCAATGCATCACATACACCTCAAGAAACCTTCCAAGAAAAAATGCAACTTGATTTCTTACAGCTGTGTAATTTTTATAAGAATGACATAATTGAAAGTGGAGGAAACAACAAAGGCCTGCGTATGGCTGAGTTTAAACTGTGGCACAAGAGTTTCAAGACCCACGCTAATATCCTTAAAAACGCAATCGATGTGTTGAATCTATGTGACAAGGACTTGATTCCTAATATCCACACATTGTTGAGAATTTTGAGTACCATCCCTGTGACTACGAGCACTGCTGAGAGGTCATTTCCTACACTACGTCGGCTGAAAACATATATTAGGAATACCATGGGTGCAGACAGGCTGACTGGACTAGCAGCACTGAATAATCACCGGGAAATTGAAGTCACCAGTACAGAGGTAATTTCCGTTTTGAAAAATCTGCTAGGCGGCTGTATTTTGTTCCGTGAAATTTGAGTTTCCACTTTATTCAAACAATGTTAATGTTAATTCATTAATACATACCGGGTGAGTTAGCCGTGGTCGTTACGGCATGACTGCTGGCAGTCGCTCACATCCGGGAGGCGAGAAGGTTCGAATCCCCCCGCCGGCAACCTTGAAGATGGTCTTCTGTGGTTTCCCATCTTCCTTCCAGGCAAATGCCGGGGTTGGTCCCTAACTATAGGCCACAGCCGCTACCTTCCAACTCCTTGTCCTTACAATCACTCTTTCCTCCCCAGACAACACTCCACACGCAACGGTACGTGTAGCTCACCCATTGGGTGTCCGCCTCGAAGCAGCTACAAAACTGGCGAGCCGAACATGTCATCGGACACTCCCGGCACTAAAAGCCATAAGCTAAAAAAAAAAAAAAAAAACATGATTTGTATTCAACTACAGTATTTCTTTAAACTTGCATTCAGCCTGTGTAATTATGTTCAACTTGAAATTCTAGAAATGTTTAAGACTTTTTATTATAATGTTAGTTATTAAGGAAAATTAAAATAACTTATATATTTTCTCGTACAGTACATAAAATATTTGTTACAATCCATAACACTATGGTATACAATTATATCTCGTAATTTTTTTAATGTAATTTTTAGTTCCAATTAAATTTACATATTCAAAATCAAAATGTTATTATTAATTTCCTAAAACCTATACTAGTTCTTGATATAAACAACTCAAAACTTAGCAACTTAGGCAACACTGAAAAATGGCTTAAAACCTCACAATGTCAAAACTTAGTAAATGATTGCAGATAATTGATGTTACACATCAATCTGACGATCCTGGTAGCTGGATATATAGTTATGATAATAGTGAGCAGAGCAATCCAGTCGTTTTCACTCTGATCGTGATCAAAGGTTAATTCTTGATAAAAAATCATGCAGTTCCTTTCTATTACTTGCATAACCTTAGATCAATGGTACTGTAACTAAAATTTGTATAAAACCAATGCATATTTTTTTAAATAATCTCCAGTCCAATAGCATCTTTTGTATTGGTTTTAACAGCATTCTACAGTATGTTTGATCTTTTAGATTATCTTTTTATGCATATGATCTCAAATATACATATTTACATACAAGACTAATAATGGACACATTCTCTTTCCATAGCTGAAATCATGTTATTGAGAAAAGCCCCTCCAAACCAAAAGTCTGGGTGCGCCCCTGGCCAGGCACACAACACTTCCTAGGCATCTGAAATAGTTTAATGAAATATTAGTGAAGAATTTGTTGGCTAAATTCATTACATGGCATTGGTTACACAATCACATTGACACGGGAATTAATCACGTCTACAACTGTCCGTAGGTCTGATTTACCACGAGGTATTTCACGGGCGTTGAAATAGTTAGTACGAACTGCTTCTAGATGCTGTCATATCAAAATAAATGATATTTATGAATAAAACTTAGCATGTGGTCTTACAGTACGTATTTATAGAATTTACGGACTCTTCTATACGTTGCCAATTCTACTAACAGCACGGCTTGAGAATTACAGTATAGACGGCGATGACTGTGCTGGTTATGCTAGGGGAAGCAGCGCTCAGGAAACTATGAGATCGGCGTGGAGAGTACCACAATCCCCCACTAGAGTGCAGTAGCGGCTCATATGACCGCACCACTCACCAGGTCGAGCTAAGCGGAATTGTTACAGTGGGCGCACGACCAAGGAATGATATTCAAAAGTGTTGTTTTATGCTCACCTGAACCAACCTGCTACTCAATTTACTCGGTGATAACCGTTGGTTCAATTTTTACCTCATTCGGACAGAGGCGTAGTTAACTCCCTGTGACTTTATGTTTTAAATGTGTGGAACGAATGCATGGGTCAGATCTGGTTACGTTAATGTCACATCGTCAGTAGGGGGCTACTAGGAGTTATAAGCCACCCAATTTATTTTTACCCGACTGTACATGTTAAAATAATTAATATCTGGTGAACCCATGGTTGGATGTTGACAAATGAGGTGTCGTTGGACTCGGGCTGACGTCCTCTTTGCCATGGACCACTCGTTATATTTAAAAAAATGAAATTTTTAGCCTACTTTTCACATTTTGCAAAAATGAGGAAAAAGTAGACTTATGAGATCGATCCGGGAAAATGTGTGTCTGTCTGGCTGTGTGTGTGTCCCCCCCCCCCCCCCCCCATCAACTCCTAAACGGCTGCAGCAATCAAAACCAAATTTAGTATGAGCAAATATGTGCTCCGGGATATCTCACGTCCATACTTGAAAATGATGTCAGTGCTACCAACTGCTGAAAAAACGCACTATAAATTTGAGCTCCATGTTGGATATCTTGCAAGGTATGCATGGGAGCTATTCCAAAATTGGCACACATGTAGACAAGACTATTTCAGTTTAATTTACAGGAGGACATACATGACAGTGTTGCCAAAATAATTTTAAGCCTTCTGATAGGTCCAATGTTTAAATGCATATATCTTCTACACTATCAATTGGATTTCAACCAAATTTTGTATGTAATATCTGTACATAAACAGATATGACTGAGCGTATTTTTAAGAGCCACCAGTGCTGCCAACTGTTAATAATTGCTCTATCTATTTTTTATCCAAATACCAATATATCAGAAAGTATGCAAGCCAACAGCTTTAAACTATGCACACGTAAATTCTGACATTTTAGATTAATTTGGAGTAACTTATATACTTCAGTTCTACCAATATGATTATAAGCCTGCTGATAGTACCAATTTTAAATACATGTAACTTCTATACTATCAGTTGGATTTCAACCAAATTTCGTATGTGCTATGTGTTCCATAACAGATATGACTATAAGTATTGTTAAGAGCAATCAGGGCTGCCAACTGTTAATAAATCCTGTCTATATTTTTTACCCTAATATCAATATATCAGAAAGTATGCAAGACAACAGCTCTCTACTTTGCACACGTATAGCACCTGACATTCTAGATTAATTTGGAGTAATTAATACAAGGCAGTGCTGCCAACATGATTCTATGCCTGCTGATATGTCCAATTTTAAAATACATGTAACTTCTATACTAACAAATGGATTTCATCCAAAATTGGCACAAGATATCATAATATTTCAGATTATTTCTGACCAGCACACGCATGACATTGTTGGCAACATGCTTTTACGAGTGCTGATAGATCCAGTGTCTAACTGCATGCAACGTCCATTGGACTTCAACCAAATTTTGTATTCTGTACCTTAAGAGATGGAACTAAGAATATATTCAGTCACCAGGGCTGCCAACTTTAGAGCTCTATAAGGCTACATTATACCAGGTATATTTTGAACTAATTAGATATTTCGATATTACCAACTTAATTTCGTCATTATTCTAGATAGGTTCATATACTGTAGAATAATCATTGGCATGAAAAGTAGGCTGTATAGATCTTCACGGAACTTCTTGTTTTTCATTAGAAACTCGATTTTGGGGTAAACAAGTGTTTTTTGGTGATTTTTGCTGATATATGACGAACCAATAAGCCTAGAGACTTGTACAAGGTGTCATTTTTTTCGTCGCATTGTCCTCTTGCCGAGGATGTTCGTATTGAGCAGGAATTAAAAACCATTTTGAGGTAAAACCGTGATTTTAGACGTTTTGCTCTATCTCGCCAACCAATAACGCTACAGACGTGTCCGAAGTGTCCTAGGACTCGGGCTAACGCCCCCTTTCGAATGTGCTAGATATGTTTTCCAAAAAAATCACAAAGGGCCTAACGCCATACATGTTGAAAAAACTTTTGTTTCTTTACCTGTTTAAAATGTTCATGAAGCGTGGTTGATGAGAGAGACGATATTGCTGGGTGTGTGTGTGTTTCAACGAACCTGTCGCTAACCACAATGACCATGCTTAATAGAACAATCGATATTTCGGCGGGTCGGTTTATGACAGAGCGAGGGTTCGTTCTTCTGATCTTTCCTATGGCAGGTGGATGGAGGCTAATATTTGAAAATGTGTGAGGCATGCTAAGATTTTTTGCCCCCAAAGAGAGCCTTTAACGTGTAAACGGTGATGAGAACTTGGTTCTATGTTGGTCGAAGCGAGTACAGAAAACAAACTTGCAGAGGAGCAGACGAGCAGGAGGTGAATGTCATTTGAGCTTATTGGAATGCGCTGATCTGACTTGACAACAGGTGCAATGGAAAATGACAAAGACGCTTGAAGCTGA
The DNA here is from genome assembly GCA_946902985.2 of Meconema thalassinum. NCBI lineage: Eukaryota > Metazoa > Arthropoda > Insecta > Orthoptera > Tettigoniidae > Meconema > Meconema thalassinum. The sequence continues at coordinate 206,953,618 of OX336394.1, read as the reverse complement.
AATAATCTGACAACCGTGGTGGCAGGGGAGTGCGAAATGCATGTGAAAACGTGTGAGATGACATGTACGCTAAACAAGTTACATCCTGTTTGCTTCGTACGTGACAAAATGCAAGTTCATGTGAATTTTGACCTGGCACAGGTGTTCACCTTGGGCGTTAGCTGTCCACGTGCACGATAACAGAATGTTTAAAGCGTGGGAAAAAATGATTATACATACAACTTAACATATATAAAGACATGTCGTTATCATTTCCACTCTTACCTAGGTGACTACCTTTCAACACACTACGTTGCGTGAAGCACATGGTCTTGTTTAACAGTTATGATGTTGATGGAAAATACTTAACCTTGTTGTGGGGTAGGTATTTATTTATATATATATAATTATAAATTTATTGATTTATATATATATTTACATGCAATTATTTATTGATTGTTAAAGTTATAAATAAATGTGTATTTGTTTGTTTGCAGACAACGTGTGTAGCCTACCTGTTGTGTGTCTGTGGGAAAGAGATTGAAAAAGAGAGAGAGAAAGACAGACAGCTAGAAAAGGAAACCATTACCACACTAGCCCACGAGACGGGAATAAAGCAAAGCATTACAAGTCAAGGTGAGATTTGTTTTTGTATATATAACCTGTTTGATTTTGTTTTGTTTATGAAATCCATAAACTATATGGAATTGATATACTTATGGTGGTTTATTTTATTTCATTTTAAATATTTTGAGAAAAAACTCTACTGCTTTAGCCACAACAGCTGAAAACCAAGTGGCTTTAGAGTGGAACCATTGTCAAGCAGTCTACAGCTGAAAACTCAGCTGAGAGTGTTATTTCAAAATAATGTATGTTACTGCTGCAGATATGTTAACTTGGGAACCCCTAAACAGTTGTTTCAAATCGCGTGTGTGCTCTGGTCGTGTGGTCAATATTAGAAAAAGATTGATTTCCAAAGAATTTTTAGAATCTTGTTTTGAAATTTTTTAAATTGAAATTTGTACAGCGCAAGGGTTGCATACGGCTTTAAAGGTGAATACAGAACTGGTGTGCGATTTCATATATAAAAAGAAGGACGTAGAGCATAAAGATACATTTTATATTTGCAGTAAAATGCAAGTGCTTTTGATAGCCGATATCTGAACGAGTGGTATCAAAGCCATGTGGTGAATGCCTTGCTATCAAAATTTGATAAACTGCAACAAGGACCGAGTGGCCTTGCCTTAGACAAAATTCATCATCTACAAATCAACATTTGTCATTTCAACCCGTTGAATGCTGGGTCTAGCTTTATTGAAACACCACCAGCAATAGCTTCGAAAAAGGCAGTGGTATATATTGAGAACCATGACAATGATTGCTTTCTGTGGGCTGTGGCTGCGTATTTGCAGCCAGTACAACAGCATTGTTACAGACCAGGAAAATACAAGGCCAAGTTTGAAGAAATAAAACAAACTTTAAATTTAACTCGAGTATCGTTCCCTATGGACTTAACCGAAATCCATAGGTTTGAACAAGACAACCATGACTTTTCGTTCATGGTGTATGGCCTTGACGGTGATTAGATTGTGGGTCCTCTTTATGCCACAAAAGAACCGAAACGACACCACATTCATCTTTTATATCTGTCTTATGGAGAAGTGAATCACTATTGCCTCATTAAAAGCCTGAGTAGATTGCTAAGCAGCCAAATGTCCAAAGCACATGGTAAAAATCATATTTGCGACCGTTGTCTCCAATACTTTTGGACGCCTACTTCTTTGGAACGTCATAGGGTAGGCGTTTCTCAGGAAGCAGTGAGACTGATATTGCCACAAGGGGACAAAGCTATGTTAAAGTTTAAGGTCATTCACAAGCGTGGCACTGTTTCCTATGTGGTATATGCAGATTTCAAAGCCCTCACCACACCCATGGCGGGATGTGAACCAGATCCCACCATTAGCTCAACCACACTCATTCAAAAACATGAACCATTTGCTATAGGATTTAATGTGTTGTGTGCCTATGACCCCACGCAATCCGTTTATAAATACCGTGAGGGGACAGATTGTGCCAAATGGTTCTTGGATGAACAGTTAGCTGACCATGTACAGGGATTACTAGACCACCCTGTACCCATGAGCCTATCACCAGAACAGCAGCAGCGGTATGAGCATGCCACGACATGCCATATTTGCGAAAAGCCACTGATCAGTGCTGAAGACACCGTTCGTGATCACTTGCACTTAACAGGGGAGTTTCGTGGAGCTGCGTACAGCAAATGCAATTTAAAATTTCCAGCTCTGCGTTTCATCAGTGTCTTTTTCCACAATCTGGCAAATTATGACATTCAGTTTTTGATTCGTGAATTGGGTCATGTCACCAAGGGCTCGTTTACCATTATCCCCCAAAACCATGAGCGTTTTACAGCCCTGACATGGCGGTTGAGCAACTTTAGCATTCGATTTTTGGATTCCTTTAAGTTTATGGCATCCTCGCTAGACAGCCTTGTGAATGGCTTGAATGAGGAGGAATTAAAAAATACTAGAATACATTTTAATGATCCTGAGCAATTTCAATTGTGAATTCGGAAAGGTATATTCCCGTATGATTTCTGCAACAGCTGGGACGTGTTAAAGCAAAGAAAACTCCCACCACAAGAGAAATTTTACTCGAATCTAACACGCAGTACCGTTTCCGATGAAGAATATGCACATGCCTGTCAAGTTTGGCGAGTGTTTGGCATGAACACGATAGGTGAATATGCTATGCATTACCTAAAACTGGATGTATTGCTGCTCACCGATGTATTTCAAAAATTCCGAGAGTTGTGTCAACACATTTACGGTCTTGACCCGGCTCACTATTATACGAGTTCTGGGCTCTCGTTCGATGCCGCTTTGAAATTGGATTTACTCACTGACGTAGACATGGTTCTATTTTTCGAAAAGGGCATTCGTGGCGGCTTTGTGACGCTTAACCAACGCCATGCCGAAGCGAACAATGTCTACATGCCTGATTATTCACCAGACAAACCAGAAACGTACTTAATGTACTATGACGTGAATAATTTGTATGGTTACGCCATGAGTCAGCCTTTGCCCTACGGAAAGTTTGCTTGGCTGACAGACAAACAAGTGTCAGAATTTGATGTGATCAAGGCTAGCCAAGAAACAGGCCGTGGATATGTGCAAAAGTGGATATTGAATATCCCTCATCCTTGTATGATGAACATGCCGATTTCCCATTCTGCCTTGAGCAAATGGTCCCCCCTGACAGTAAAGTGAAAATTGAAAAACTCATGGGCACACTTTACAACAAAGATCGGTATGTGCTATATATCCAAATGTTGGTTCAATGCCTCGCCCATGGCTTGGTGTTGAAGAAAATCCACAGGGGTATTTCTTTTGCTCAAATAGAATGGCTCAAGCCATACATGCGACTCAACACGGAGCACCGACAAATGGCAACACAGCAGTTTTTTTTTTTCAAATTAATGAACAACTGCATCTATGGCAAGTCCATGGAGAATGTCCGCAAATACCGTGACATTAAATTGGTGAATGTCTGGGGCGGGTGGTGGGGTGCACGGCGGTATATTGCTAAGCCAAATTTCAAATCGATCAACATTATCGATGAGGATTTGGCTACTATTGAAATGAGTAAGACCAGCGTGACCATGGATAAACCCATTTACTTGGGCCAAGTCATTTTAGACTTTTCTAAATCGGTCATGTATCGATTTCACTATAAGTTTGCCAAACGTCATTTTGAGGACGTCTCTCTTTTGTATATGGATTCGGACTCATTCATTTACCACATTCGCCACTGCAACCCCTATGACGTCATGAGGCAGCATAGTGACTGGTTCGACACCTCTTCGTATAGCACTGACAACATGTTTCAGCTGCCCATAAAAACAAGAAGGTAATGGGCGGTTTAAAAGATGAATGCGGTGATTCCGTCATGACAGAATTCGTAGGTTTGGCTTCGAAAATGTATGCTTATCGCACACTAGACTGTAAGGAAGCCAAAAGAGCAAAAGGTGTAGGTAGGGCAGTGGTAAAACCGCTACGTGTAGATGACTATCTAGAGGTTTTACGCACTGGCAAAGCTATGTCCCATACACAGTGCAGGATACAATCCAGCAACCATCAATTGTATCTTGTGGAACAGAGAAAACGCACCCTCACTTCCATGGATAACAAACGTGTGTGGGCTGATGACCTGCTCACCAGCCTGCCCTGGGGTTATGATCGCAAGGAGGAGGAGGAGTGATTTATCTGTTTGTTCGTTTAAGGACATAGCTTTTTTTGTAAATCGTAGATTTAGTATTTTAGTATTTTGTAAATATTGGTATTTGCCATTTTAAATAGCTAATTTTGTAAATAGTGGCAACCCACTTTGGACCTTTTGCTCTTTGAAAAGTTCTATGCAACCTTATTGTTTAAATTTTTTGATTGGTAAATAGTTTAATTTTTTTAAAGCTGAACAAAAGCGTTATTTGTTTTTGTGTAAATATTTAAGGAGTAATAGTATTTTTTCAGTAACTTTAATGAATAGTATTTCATTATTTTTTGTAATGTAAATTATAAATGGTAAACTAAAAAAAGTTATTTTGGGATAAGTTTGCATGTCGAGAATCTGCTTTTGGGAATAAATAAAGTGGTTGTGTATGTTCCCAAAGACAGGTGTGAATGTATGACTAGAGTAAAAGCTAGTGTGTGTGTATGACCAGAAGCAAACACGTTGAGGTAGAGTGGGTGGGGAGGGAGAAATGGACTCTTATATAGTCATTTTGTTTTGACAATAGTTTTTTTTTTCTTGAAAATGTAGTGGTCAATAGACATTATTTTTGTAAAAACAGTCTTACCTACAGTAGTCGTAGACCTCGACGTTTCCACAATCCCATAAACACATTGCAGCATCATCATGGTCAAGCACTTGCATCAACATCATTGACAAATCTCAACTTTCAACATACATCAAATGGAAAAATGTGTAAACAACAAAATGGGAAATCCATGTTTCAATATCACCAAAAACGCAAAACTTGAAACGGACATTTTAAAAAACTGGAAATGGCCATGTGTGAAATATGAAAATTCAGAAAAACTTCAAACTGACATCGTTTAAAAAGTGTCATTAACAAATTGGAAAATACCATATCATCAAAAACACAAAACTTGAAACGAACATTTTTAAAAACTGTAAATTGCAAATTGACAAATGGCAATGTGTAAATTCATCATGTGTGAAAATGTGAAAATGAAAAATCGGTTCACCAACATCATGATTTTTTAAAATTAAACAACATCGTGCTCTGGTAAACCTTTGTTTTTATTTCATAGTCATAGTGAATTGACAAAAGAAAAATAGAATACAAACAAATCCCAATTCCTCACTCCTCCATTCCTCAATGTTTATGTCCATGCATCATCAACTTTCCTTTCATAGCACTCATGACAATCAGGGCTGCCATCCTCTCACCCACTGAGGCATCACTGGATGTGAAACGTTGTTTTGCTTTTTTCAATAACAATTTATCTGCCACATGTCTTAAACCAGGATGACTATGGCGATAAGATAGATCATGTTCTTTGCATGCTTGATCCAAAAGAGTAATGGGTACATCACCACGCTGCAAACGTTTTTCAAGATGAGTTCCAGGGCCACAAAAACGATATCCTGGAAGATGGATTTCGAAAGGTAAGTATTGAATCACTTTGTCAATGACGCCATTGCCAGTACAGGTCTGGCATATCCTTTTCCATTGATGGTAAAAAGGTTTGGTCTTCCTCCTCATCTGTGGACGATGTTTGTGTTTGTTGTTGTTGTTGTTGCTTTTTCTCGCCATGACACCCGTGGAATGATTCAACAAAGTCTTTACATGGACTTTTATGACCGTGATACAGTTTCACTACCTGACAAGTCGCGCACTGTCGCATAGAGGGTATTTTTGCCATGGTCACTTGCTTATGGTGATCGTTATCCGTACAGGGTTGCAATTCACTCAACAGAGGGTCTTGAGTCCATGATTTTGGTACATGTTGCCAGATTTCTTACACCGCGTTGGCGGCCACATCATAAATGAACGACTTGGGGAGCGCCAAGAGTTCCTCTTTGCTAAAACTGTCTAGTTTCTTTTTACACACAAAGAACTTGCCAATGGCTTTGTCCGTAATATTGCCTTTCTCCATGGTATCACGTTCTGTAGATGTTTACACGTTGTTTGTAGAAATCTCACTGGCGTCATTCACAGATAAATCTTGAGTTATAATTTTGTTCAACAACTCCCAACAGGCATGAGTGGTTAACCAATGAAAGAGATGCCGCACATGGGCTAGGGCTGTATGGGTAATGTTGCCTCAGGAACAAGTATCCATGAGCGTTTGCAATGAAGGGCAGCCCAACTCCATGAGGTCGATACATTGACAGTAAGACGCCATAAATAGTTGCAACCATTGACTTTTTCATTACCTTTCACAAATACCACATTGGCCGAGGACAAGTGTGCTTTCATGACCATGTCCAAATATTTATAGGAAATGGTTCCTTGATTCCAGGCTAGTTGCCTATGATTTTCAATCCACTGGGTTTGTTTACGGTCTTTTTCACACAACAAATCAAAAGCATGGGGCGGTTTAAATACCAAATGCGTAGCTTGCGATATCCAAATGTGGTACAATCGATTATGGCCACTTGTTTAAATATAAATTTGTTGTCACCAATGTTAAACCCTTGGCAATCCACAATGAGTGTGCGCAACATGTTGACGCTTGCCTGGACCGAGTTCAACTGACGACTGACTGACGATTGACCACTAAGGTGTGACCGTGACAGGAACTTACCTGCTATGCTAGTTTGAAAAAAAAAACAATGAAGTTAGGGTAGGACAGGGGGACATGAAAAGTAAGAATTTAAGAATTACATCATTTTATTATCATAACACGTCTTACAGGCTTTTGTCATTTTGGGATAGGGACGTTACCAACTCATACAGCAATATAGTATTTTGTGTTTGTAACGTCCATAACACCGATGATGTCCCAATGTCTCTAAACTAGGCGTTTTTGATGGTGAGCTGCTTACTGAAGCACAGCTGACACCATACCGTCCACACGTATCGTAACTTTTTTTTTCATCACTCAGAGGCACAAGTGAGGGATAGCTTGAATGACAGGGTATATTTCCCACCTCCATTCTGCACAGGTAGGGGCAGGCAGGTGACCAGCGCTGATGTTCCTGCATAGGTTCATCGCTCTCTTGCCATTGGTCTATGATGATGGGGCAAAAGGCACATTTCACTTCATGTCTTGTTTTTAAATAGTAGAATCCAGCAGCCGCCAAGGCTTGAGGGTTTATGAAAGGCACCGGCCACGTGGCAAAAGTCTTGAAACGTTGCTCCTCAGAGTTTAAATTCATGGATGTGACTTCTCTTGAGGCTTTAAAGCAAGACATGACTGAGCGGCTTGACGTGGGTTGACCTGATATTTATACACTCGTCACTTGGTTGGACAGTGGATAATAGTTGACTTGTTTGTGATGAATAATCAAACAGTAGGCTGTCGTATTGGCTGGTACATTGTCATGCGTTTCAAAATCTAGTCGAATGTCAATATTGGATGGCTTGACAGACTCATCCAGGTAAGAACAGTCAAAGTTAATCAGTGGCGCCCTTGCTTTAAACGCTTGGGGTAGCAGCATGGGGCCGTTCTCTTTTTGATAATACGACCATCGAAATTTAGAAAACAATTCGTACAGGGGGCCAAACTTATTTTTTGAAAAATCCAAATAAAGTCCTTCCTAGGGAAACACAGCACCGTTGAGGAAAAGACGTGCATTTCTCAAATGCAGGTGATCAAATTGCGTGGCATCTTTGGTTTGTTGATACTTGCGATTCGTTTGAAAACACACGATCATGTAGAGAGGTCGCTCTGTTTAGCGAGCTGTTTTTACAGACCAACTGTGTGTGATGGTGGTGGGCAATAGCGGGTACTCATGGAGTGCCCAGCTTCTAAATTCCATGGGTAGAGGCATATCTCTCTTTACCATTTTGAGTATGTCCTGTTTTTTGCTATCGTCAAGTTTCACATGGGGCACCTTCCATCGCAAGCGTGGTAGTTGAATTTTTGAATCTATGGAGGCATTGTCGGCTCCCTTGAGTGCATTATTATCACTCCTGTCTCTCAACAGATAAAGCACTCGCCTTGCGTTGACCACAATGCGCTGGTGGTCTTCGGCAAAGCCTAAAATCAGTTTAAGAGGTAAATATCCAGTGAAGGTCCCATCGGTGTGTACCATCCAGTCATTGGTCGAGTCAGGGCACCAACCTACCATGCAAAGCGTTTTACCTTCTTCCTCACTATAAGAGGGGTATAGTTTCATGACACTGTAAATGCCCACATTTCGAGTGCCATCCACCACGATATCGTTAATGACATAACGTACTTCAGAAAACAGAAAGGCCAGACCATGGTTGGCCAACTTGGATGTGGTGGGTGTAGAGCCATCGGCTTTGGTGAGTCGACCTTCAATCTGAATGACACTTTCATGGTAGGGTGTAAATATCTTGGTTGTTGATAACAAATTGAATTTCATCATTGTTATTGAGTCCAGATGTTTGAGCTTGATAGGAATGGAAATCAATTCTTACCACTCCTGGTTGCTCCTCGATGCGGTTCGCTATCTCGAGGATAGAATTCATTATGGAGGTTGGCGTGGTAACCCAAATACTGTAAAATCTGCTTGTATTGAGATGTTAACGTGTATTCACGTGGCAAACAACTAACACCATTCCTAGACGGTGTTGTTGCTTTATACACAAACTTCATAGTGGCTTTAGCACCAACTTGTAAGTCACTGGTGTGGTAGAATCTAGATCAATGAGTTGTTGCTCTCTATTGATCAGTCTTAATGTTATATTACTAATACCATCGACAGCCACAGAATGAAAAAGCACCACTGGAGGGTTTTCACGAATAATATAGCCATTGGGCGATGTCACAATAAAGTCATAAAGCGAATGCGATGGTTCTTGATTGGTGTACACTTGGCTAATAATATTACACGTCACCGACACATGATGGTCCTCAATGAATTTCACTTCATGGTCTGATTCATGTTTTTTGTTGGGCTCCAACACACGTGATTTAAATCCTAGTAATGGACCAATGGAATCGGGGCGTGTTGTAAAGTCAATGTTGAAGGTAGAGAAAATACTGCAGCGATGAGTGTTGGTATTTCCTACAAGTTCAAACTTGCGCGATCCATCGAGAAATGACTTTAAACCATATTCATTGATCAACACCACATAAATGTGTTCATAAATGTCATCGATCGTGTATCCACCCGAGTTCAGGGTGAGCACAGAATCATCATAGTAAAACTTGTTGTTCACATTTCCACGTATGTTGTCTATTCGATTGTACGTTTCAAGAGAAACAAGTCCCAAACCATAGGGTTTTTCACACAATTCGATAGGCGGGTAAAAGTCTAGGCTGACTTCGGGTCCACGTCCATGCAGTGTAAACGTTTTACTTTCTGCCGACATACTGTTGGCGTTTTGGCTTATGCTGTGTCTTATATAAAAAATTAAACACAAACGTCTACACGGTTGGCTGTTAAACGTTTGCTCACGTTTCACATTATAATATATCTTGATCCTGATTCCAAAATAGGTCACTAGTTCCATGGGTGGGGGCAAATTCCCAAAACTGTCAAAGTACCATACGGTGGATCCCTCTTTGACATAAGCTACATAATGCGTTCCTGGTCCTCGGTGATCATCCAAATTGACAACAACACATTCCTGTTTCCAGGGACATAGAGGTAATTGGTTTCGCATAAACACACCTCCAAATGAGAAAACATTGAAAACCCATATGTGGAAAGCGTTTACCGCTCATGGCACGTATCGCTGGTTGGACATGTTACCAGAGCTAGTATCACGTTACAATGACACCAAACATAGAACGATTGGCACCAAGCCACGCCTCGTGACCAAAAATATTCAGCGATTGGATAAACTGTTTAACCCCATAAAACAGACGATCCTAAACGTCACCGACTGAAAATTGGGGATTTTGTTCGTGTGAGCAAATTTAAGACTGCCTTCAAAAAGGGCTACACGCCACAGTGGGGGACTGAACTATTTCGAATTCGTCAAGTCAACTTGTACAGTCCAGTCACCTATTTACTCGAGGACCTCAACCATCAACCCATAAAAGGTAGATTTTATCTCCATGAACTTCAGAAAACAGCATTTCCTAAGCATTATCTTGTGGAAAAAGTGTTGAAACAAAAAGGAAATAAACTATATGTCAAATGGTTAGGATTTAACTCTACGTTTAATTCTTGGATCAATAAATTACATGTTGTGTAAACCTGTGTACTTTTTATTCACACATGTAGTGTGTACAGTCCTCAGCTCCACATATTTCTTTATCTTTCCACTTGTGTTCTCTCTAACATTACCCCTGCCCCTCTCCCCCCTTCACCTCCCACCACTGCTGTTCGCAGCTCTTGCCTATCTATTAGTCGTGACATCATTCCCACAAGTTGCATCATACTTTTTACTGATTCAGCGATTCCCACGCTTGAACATTCTGTTATCGTGCACGAGGATAGCAAACGTCTAAGGTGAACACCTGTGCCAGGTCAAATTTCACATGAACTTGCATTTTGTCACGTACGAAGCAAACAGGATGTAACTTGTTTAGCGTACATGTCATCTCACTCGTGTTCACATGCATTTCGCACTCCCCTGCCACCACGGTTGTCAGATTATTTAACCTGGAAGCGTCATCCGCGTCTTTGTCATTTTCCATTGCACCTATTGTGAAGTCAGATCAGCGCATTCCAATAAGCTCAAATGACATTCGCCTCCTGCTAGTCTGCTCCCCTGCAAGTTTGTTTTTTGTACTCGCTTCGACCAACATAGAACCAAGTTCTCATAATCGTTTACACGTTCCAGATCCCCTTCGGGGGTAAAAAAAATCTTAGCATGCTTCACACATTTTCAAATATTAGCCCCCATCCATCTGCCATTGGAAAGATTAGAGAAACGAACCCTCGCTCTGTCATAAACCGACCCACCGAAATAGTGATTGTTCTATTAAGCATGGTCATTGTGGTTAGCGACAGGTTCGTTGAAACACACACCCAGCAGTATCGTCTCTCTCAACAACCACGCTCCATGAACATTATTAACAGGTAAAGAAAAAAAGTTTTTTCAACATGTATGGCGTTAGGCCCTTTGTGAATTATGTTTTGGAAAAAATATCTACCACATTCGAAAGGGGGCGTTAGCCCAAGTCCTAGGACACTTCGTACATGTCTCTAGCGTTATTGGTTTGCGAGATAGAGCAAAAAGTCTAAAATCACGGTTTTAACTCAAAATGGTTTTTCATTCCTGCTCAACACGAGCATCCTCGGCAAGAGGACAATGCGGCGAAAAAAATGACACCTCGTACAAGTCTCTAGGCTTATTGGTTCGTCATATATCAGCAAAAATCACAAAAAACACTTGTTTACCCCAAAATCGAGTTTATAATTTTTAAAAAAATATAACGAGTGGTCCATAGCAAAGAGGACGTTACCCCGAGTCCTTGGACCTCTCGTACACGCCTCTGGCAAAATTGGTTCGCGAGATATAACAAAAAGTCTATAATCACGTTTTTAGCCCCAAAAAAAAACATGTTTCCAGCATTTCACCTTTTCGACACCTACATTCCCGTAAAGAGCACAACGAGACGAAAAACGAATCCAAGCACGCCCTCCTAGCATGACTCCTTCCATTCCAAGGTCGAAGGGGCTCACAACTTCCTAAGTGAGACAGCTCTGTCACTACCACACTACTGTCAGGTTTTTATCCTAGAGACTTGAAATTTATTTTGGGGGTAAATGGGGTAGGGACCTTTCATTTATGTCCAACAAACGTTTTGTAAACTTCCTAGTTTCCAAAATATAGGAATTTCAAAATTGGGCCGTTTTCAAAAAAACTCAAAAAATAAAAAGATATTATACAAAATAAAGGACATAGAGACCATTCTTTTGAGCCTATAGAACACTTTTTAAAATGTTTGGTTTTAAAAAAATCGCCTACTTTCAAAAACAAAAATTTTCTTTTTTTTAATATAACGAGTGGTCCATAGCAAAGAGGACGTCAGCCCGAGTCCAACGACACCTCATTTGTCAACATCCGACCATGGGTTAACCAGATATTAATTATTTTAACATGTACAGTCGGGTACAAATAAAATGGGTGGCTTAGAACTCCTAGTAGCCCCCTACTTTCGTCAAATCGCTCTTACTTCATTTTGTTGTATGTTCAGATTCTTATAAGAACTTGGCCTCCAGTATGTTACTCAGCAAGAACAATATCAAATATTATATTATACTAGCAAGTACCCGCGGCTTCGCTCCCGTCATATTTGTGTCATATTTTTATTCAATGAAATGCAGGTTTAACCCCGTTAACACCCTTTTAGAACCTGAATATCCAAAAATCCCTCCTTAGTAGACATTTTCGACACACAACAAACATATCCCCAAAATATCATTCTTCTAACTTTAATAGTTTTGGTTGGTCGATGAGAGCGAATATCCAAAAATCCCTCCTTAGTGGACTTTTTCTTCCAGAATTTCAGCCCTCCCCATGGGCCCCTTAAATTGGATTCATGAAAAAAACGAATGACCACCTTTTTACTTATTTTTCAAGCTGATTCTTCCCCCTGAGTTTCATACTTTATGCCTCTGTCTTTTAAGAGATACTTGCTCCGTTAGGAATCCTTCAACCCCCACTTTTCACACATACACCTCATAATATACAGTTCATCGAAAAACCCTCAGACATGTGTCTTCTTATTCTTAATGATGAGTTTATATGCCGAGTATCGCATCCCCCAAGGAAACCAATCGGGAGATATTGCTATTCAATTAAATGCGGGTCTACCCCCTTAACACCCCTTTAGAACCTGAATATCCAAAAATCCTCCCTTGGTGGACGTTTTCGACATACAACGAACACAACCCCAAAATTTCATGTTTCTAACTTCAATAATTTTGGCTGGGCGATGATGAGTGAGTAAGTCAGGACATTTTCTTTAATTTATTTTTCAGAATTTCACCCCTCTCATGAATCCCTTATATTGGATTTATGATTTAAAAAACGGTCGAAGACCTATTTACTTCTTTTTAAGCTGTTCTTCCCCCCTGAGTTTGATGAGTGAGTGAGTTAATCAGTTAGAACACTATCTTTCCTGTTTTTTCCCCCCCAGAATTTCACCCCTCTCCAAGGGCCCCTTAAATTGGATTTATGAAAAAACGGTCGAACACCTATTTACTTATATTTTAAGCTGTTCTTTTTTTCGCTGAATGTCAAACTTCTCGCATATGTCGTTTAAGAGATACACGCTCCGTTAAAAATCCTTCAACCCCCAATTTTCACCCCTTTCACCTCATAATATACACCACATCGATAAACCCTTAGACATATGTCTGCTTAATTTTAATGATTAGTTTATATGCCGAATATCACATCCCCAAAGAAACAACTCGTGAGATATCGTTAATCAATGAAATACACGTTTACCCCCTTAACACCCCTTAAGAACCCGAATAAACAAAAATCCTTCATTAGTTGACGTTTGCGACATAGAGCGAAAATATTCCCAAAATTTAATTTTTCCTACTTCAATAGTTTTCGCTGGGCGATGATGAGTGAGTGAGTCAGTCAGGTCATTTTCTTTCAATTATTTTACCTGAATTTTACGCCCTCCCCATGCGCCCCTTAAATTGGATTTATGAAGAAACGCTCGAACACCTATTAACTTATATTTGAAGTTGTCTTTTTCCCCTGAGTTTGATGAGTGAGTGAGTTAGTCAGTCAGTCAGGACACTTTTTCTCCTTTTTTTCTAGAATTTCACCCAGCCCCATTGGCCCCTTAATTGAATTTATGAAGAAACGGTCGAACACCGATGTACTTATTTTTAAGCTGTTTTTTTTTTTCGCTGAGTTTCAAACTTCTCGCGAATGTCGTTGAAGAGATACACGCTCCGTTAGGAATCCTTCAACCCTCACTTTTCACCCCTTTCACCTTATAATGTACACCACATCGAAAAACACTTAGACACATGTCTGCTTATTTTTAAGGATTAGTTTATGTGCCGAGTATCACATCCACAAATGCAACCACTCACGAGATTATTGTTATTCAATAAAATGCAGGTTTAACCCCATTAAGACACCTTTAGAACCTGAATATCCGAAAATCCTCCCTTAGTGTACGGTTTTGACATACAACGAACATATCCCATAAATGTCATGTTTCTAACTTCAATAATTTTGGCTGGACGATGATGAGTGAGTGAGTGAGTGAGTGAGTGAGTCAGGACATTTTCATTCATTTTTTTTTCTTCAGAATTTGTCCCCTCACAATGAACCCCTAAAATTTGATTTATGAAAAATAAACTGTCAAACACTTATTTACTTATATTTAAGCAGTTTTCTCTCCCTGAGTTTGAAGAGTGAGTGAGAGGGTCAATCAGTTAGGACACTTTCTTTCCGCCCCCCCCCCCCCCCAGAATTTCACCCCTCCCCATGAGCCCCGTAAATTGAATTTAGGAAAAAAGAACGATCGAACATCTATTTGCTTATCTTTTAAGCTGATTTTTTCCGCTGAGTTTCAAACTCCTCGCCTATGTCATTTAAGAGATACACGCTCCGTTAGGAATCCTTCAACCCCCACTTTTCACCCCTTTCACCTCATAATATACACCACATCGAAAAACCCTCAGACACATGTCTTCTTATTTTTTATGTGTTCATATGCCGAGTAACACATCCCCCAATGAAACCAATCGGGAGTTATTGTTATTCAATGAAATGCAGGTTTAACCCCCTTAAGGCCCCCTGAATATCCGAAAATTCTCCCTTAGTGGACGGTTCCGACATACAATGATCATATTCCCCGAAAAGTTGTGTGTCTAACTTCAATAATTTTGGCTGGGCGATGGTGAGTGAGTCGGGACTTTTTCTCTGAATTTCCTTTTTTCAGAATTTCACCCCTCCCCAAGAACCCCTTAAATTGGGTTTATGAAAAAGACTGTCGAACACCTATTTACTTATTTTTGAGCAGTTTTTCCCTGAGTTTGATGAGTGAGTCTGTCAGTCAATCAGTTAGGACACTTTCTTTCCTGTTCCCCCCCCCCCCCCCCAGAGTTTCACCCCTCTCTATTGGTCCCTTAAATTGGATTTATGAAAAAACGGTCAAACACCTATTTATTTATTTTTTAAGCTGATTTTTTTCCACTGAGTTTCAAACTCCTCGCCTATGTCGTTTAAGAGATACACGCTCCGTTAGGAATCCTTCAACCCCCACTTTTCACCCCTTTCACCTCATAATATACTTCACATCGAAAAACCCTCAGACAGGTGTCCTCTTATTTTTAATGATGAGTGTATATGCCGAGTATCACATCTCCCAATGAAACCAATCGGGAGATAATGTTATTCAATGAAATGCAGGTCTATCCCCTTAACACCCCTTTAGAACCTGAATATCCTAAAATCCTTCCTTAGTGCGCGTTTTCGACTTACCACGAACATATCCCCAAAATTTCATGATTCTAACTTCAATAGTTTTGGCTGGGCGATGATGAGTCAGTCAGTCAGTCAGTCAGGACACTTGCTTTTATATAAGAGATTCGAACTACTTTGACAAAGCCTAGCGCGCTAACCATTTAGCCACGGAACCGGACAAGGTACTCCTAAAAACAAAATAATATTAACACATGGTATTGCTTCGATTCTTGGCGCTATGCGATAGGCTAGCCTGGGATATTTATGACACACACATTATTTTACTGAAGTACAGTAAAGAGTCTGCGTTCATGGTGCATGCCTCAGTCGCTGCATAGGGATAATTAGTTTACGCACCGGGTTGTTGACATTTGGCAGGCGAGTCACCCACCAGGCACAGATCGAAAGCTAAGACGCGCTAAAGATTAGAGGGGACAGGTTTGTCCTGACCTAGTTATTGAGAGTGCCTGTTTAGTTGAAACTTTGATAAATTTAAAGGGACATTTCCTCATGCACGGACGGTAATCTTATGTCTCGTTTGAAATAAATTCTTGTTTTGTTGTATATAATTGCCACTGGGCAATGTGATTGTGTTGAATTTTCATGTAATATTTGATTTTGTTTGACACCTTGTTGTGTGTCTGTGTAAGGTGACAACTGTCATCGGGTGATGTTAGTCGAGTATAGTCACGTGCGTTCATACTTGTTTTGATTTATGTGATGTCCTGTTTAGGCATTTGTTCGTGTCTTTGACACTCGATAAAGATTTCGAGCGGGAGAGAGATTTTGTTTGATATTGTCAATTAATTATCTTTGTGGGTGTAATTATGAGAGTTGTTTAGTTGTTTATTTGTTTATTGTTTTTCTTTTTGATCTGAAATTAAATTCGTTTAGTTAAATCTTGGCTTAAATTGTCTTTCTTTTGTGATATTCTTATTTATGTTACCTCGTTATGATAAGAAGCAAATATTGTAATAACAACGGTATGGACCGAAACACTTCCCTGAAAAGAGTCTCCTTACGCTTCTTTACAAGGGTTCAGCTACCAAACGCCACTGTTAACGACCAACTAGTTCTGAACTTGGTTACTAGATGCCACCGCAGTCGGCTCCTGGCGACGAACGTTGGAACCTAAGAGCGTTAGTCGAATGAAAATTGAATTCCACAGCCTGTTTCCAGTCGACTGACCGGGTCAGGGAATGGAATGAATGAAGCCCCCATCTAGCGGCGAGGATATGAACTGTGCCGGCTGCCGAAGCCTGTCGCACTACCATGAGGCAATGATTAAATGAATGGCATGAAATGAAATTTGTGACAGGGAAAACGGGAGTACCCGGAGAAAACCCTGTCTGCCTCCGCTTTGTCCAGCACAAATCTAACATGGAGTGACCGGCATTTGAACCACGGACCCAGCGTTGAGAGGCCGGCCAGCTGCCACCTAAGCCACGGAGGCTTCGTTAGTCGAATCTAACCTATAATTTAGCTTCACACAAGTGTAATTAGTGGAAGGTTCTTTATCATGCCATAAATCTATGACATGGGCCCGCCGGCTTTACTTCCCCTCCTGAGGAAGGCATACTGAGGGATTTTCAACGCTCTTAAAAATTCCGACGACTTCGGCCGGGTTTGAACCCGCAATCTTGGGCATATAAGCTCAGCATGCTACCAACTACGCCTTCGAGGCCGGTAAAAGGAAGTAGATATTTCGATTTTGATTTGACCATGTATGGGTCAACACTAGCGCTCGTACCGTAGTGATCTACATACAACTAATAATGTGGTATAACGCTTGGTGTCCATGACTTGTCAGTTTAGTCTCCAGGCTGCCAACGCGTTAGGAGGTGATTGGTTAATGCACAAAATATTAAAAAGTGGAATAATAAAATTAAAAAGCAGGAAGTAGTAAGATTCAGCGATGAACCTAAAACGAGTCGGCAACAAGATTAAGACATTAAAATCATTGAACGATCAACAACTAAAAACGAAATTGCTTCAAAGAAACGCAAACCTTGCCAGCAGAAGACGAAGACAGACGATACACGCATTGTTTCGTTCAAACAATACACGGACACCAAGCGTTAGACCACATTCTTTGTCATATGTGGTTCACTAAATCTATCACTACGAGCGCTAGTGTTTACCCATATACGGTCAAATCAAAATCGAAATATCTACTTTCGTTTTGACTAACAAGTCATGAACAGCAACAGTTAGTCCACATCCTTTGCCTTATGTAGTTCACTAAATTGATGTTAAGTTTATTATTTCTTTTATTTTTGTTATCCTAAAATCTTAATTCTCAAGTCATATTTTCAACATTAAGTTCCTAGGCAGAAGGGATAAAACTGTGAATTTTTGTCACGAATGTCCTGTAGTTTCGAACATTTCTGCTACAATCACTGACCGTATCTGACTGACACCGTCATTTATTAGAGTTTTCAGAATCTAGGCATGTATACTCTGGTCCGAAGGCAGGAACAGGGTACACTCAGGCTCGTGAGGCAAAACTATAAAGAGGTGGGTTCTATAACCCATCCCAGCCATCCTGGAAGTGTTTTTCTCTCGTTTCTAACTTCTACTCCAAGCAAATGGCGGGATGGTCCCTAATTTATGGCCACGACCATCTCCTTCCCTATCTTCACACAACAACAGTCATCACTAAAATACAGGTTATTAGCCAAAATTTTCAAACACACCCAAGTAGACGGGGATGAATTAACATATGTCTAAGCCCCTCAAGTGAAACAACAACAACAATAAATAATTTATGAAGAAAACCTGGGTACTAAAATAATTTTAACTTGACCTTATTTCTAACTGATTGTTGTTGCTGCTTATATTAGGTTAGATAGATAGATAGATAGATAATGCCTTTATTGGTGGCGAAGTTAGGGCTCAAGGCCCTCTCTTACACTTAACCACTAGAAGAGTATACATCTACATGACTTATAATTACAAATACAAATAGCACAAATAATATTAATAGCTATAAGAATAGTGATAATATGAATAATGGTAGAATCATTGATTTCAAAAATACACAAAGTAAAGTACTCTTAAATGACGTAACTACAGTAATCCGATCATTCATCTCATTCATTCATTCGTTCATTCAACATTTATCCAGGAAGTCAGCGGGCTCCATCCAGCAAATACTCGCAGCAAGCCACTTTAAACTTGCGATGAGAGGGATTGTCTCTAATGTTCGCAGGTAGCAAATTCCATGACCTGGACGCAGAGATTATGAACGAGCAGTTGTAAACAGCAGTACGGTTTATAGGTATGGCAAGAGAGGAGCCAGATCTCGTATTGTGGTCATGATAGGACGAGAGGTAAGAAAACGGCAAAACAAGATAGTTAGGGGTATTAGTGGAAAGTATTTTGTGCAGTAGTGATAACATGTGGAGTTCACGACGCTGGTGCACTCGAAGCCACGACAGCTCCTTATAATAGGGTGATATATGAACATCATATCGCAGGCCAAAGATATATCTTACACAGTTGTTGAGGCACCGGTCCAGTTTCTTGTTACTGTCGCAGGTTATTTCAGTCAACACAGTGTCACAGTAGTCAAATATAGGTAGTATCAGAGAGCGAATTAGTTGTACTTGAAGTCGAACAGAGAATACATTACCGAACCGTTTCAGAGGATATAAGCATTTATGTACTTTATTACATGTGCTTATCGCCTGTTTAGTCCAATTTAAGGTCTCAGTCATAATAATTCCTAAGTTTGTCACTGAAGTAGAGTAGGGTATGATTTTATTGTTTAAAATTATTGGCGAGATGTCACGTTGCTTGAGGGAATATAAGTTTTTACTGGTACCGATAATAATCACTTGAGTTTTATTTGGGTTTATTAATAAACTGTTTTTATAAGCATAGTCACTAAGCTGTTGTAGGTCAGAATTTATTTTAATAATTACATTATTGATATCACTCGGTTTTGAATGATAGTAGATCTGTACATCATCTGTATACACTTGCAATTTGCAGAAATTAAGGGCTTTTGATATGTCATTTATTTGGATGATAAATAACAGTGGCCCAAGAACCGAACCCTGAGGGACACCGAGGGGCTGTGACATCGTGGTAATATAGCCCCGTGTATTTGGGTGTGTATTGAATTTGTGTTATAACCTGTGTTTTTGTGATGGCTGTACTAGTGTAACTGAATGAAGTGGTATTATTCTTCGGTTAATAAATGCTAAATTTTGGAGGAGGGTGTGCAAAACGGAGAGATTAAAGGCCGAGGGTACCCGACGTGCTGCCCACGGGTCACCGCACAATCTGTAGGCCAACAGAACTGGGCAGTGATTGCTTGGTAGGCCAAAGGTCAATTCAATGTCTCACAAGGGGCCTGCGTCTACTTGTCATCACCGATTTCGCCCAGATTAATGGTATATGCAGGGCTTGACCAGAAATGAGAGTGACAGATGTGGGAACTCAAGATGGCCAAGTGTTTTGAAAAAATAGCATTTTTGGCGCGGTTCGGACGAGGCATGAGCCACGTATGTTAGCGTAGTTTCCATGCAACGGTTGGCTCAGCGGAAAGAGTACAGAACGGTAATCCGAGGGCCGTGAGGTCGAGTCCCTATGAGGAAACTTTTATTGTCTTGTTTTTATTTTTAATTTGTATGTTTCTTACACTGTAAATACACCGAAATAATGATCAATATATTGTAATTATTAATATTGCATAAAAGCCATGAAACTGAACGAAAAGGGAAAATTTGGGATGAAAAATACATTTCCAGGAAGGGATTGCAATTAAGGCGTACACGAGAGCGTCGTACATTTATGAGTTTACAGTTGATGATTTTCACGTGCTGGGGTGATGTTAAGCTTTAAAACAGGAGAAGCAGTAATTTTCTCGGCATCTTGCACACGCTATAAAATTCGCATCTTTAGAACTACATAGTTGTTTTAAAGTTCCTATGGAAAAACAAAAAACATACGTGACTCATACCTCGCCCGATCCACCAATAAATGCATTTTTTTTATAAACGCTTCACCATCCAGAGTTCCCACCTCTGTCACGTTTATTTCTGGTCAAGCCTGGCATATACCATAAATTTGGATGAAATCGTTGATGAACCCTTGTAAGAGCTACAGGTTTAATTTCTTATTTTACAGTCCATTGTGATATATCACTCAGCTGCTTATAATCTAGCCCAGCGGTTTCACTACAGCCTTAAGAAAAGGATAACAGAGAATTGACATTCAGTTAGCATGTCTTGAAGCAGTTACGGTCGCAGGTGCGATTTAGGCAACAGGTGTCCACTTTAACCTGGACACCTTATTTATTATTGTATTGTATGTTTCGGCAGCATTGGCTCAGCTCTTTTATATCGGCAAGCAATCAACTCGTTCATTGGATATCATGAGCAGAGCTATTGACACACGAAAGCAATATTCCGTGCGATCTATAACAACGAAGTGAAGCAAGCAGCTGAAGCTGGCTTAGTTGAAAACAGAGTTATGGAGCTATAAAACTAATGGTAAAGCTGTGCATTTATAACCCATACAATTTCATAAATTCATTCTTGAACTATTCTTTTAACCAGCCGAACAGCTGTCCTTTTGATTTGTGACTTCGTGTAATTCATATTAAAAGGCTTCTGCGTCACGGAACTCAAGGTATGTCTGATTTGATGGTTTACGCTAGATTCCAAGTTACACTACTGTTTATTTTTAGCCTACTTTCGATTTTTGCAAAAAATGAAAGTAGACTTATGAGATCAACACAGGGCAAAAAATTGTGTGTCTGTCTGTGTGTCTGTGTGTGTGTGTGTGTGTGTGTGTGTGTGTGTGAGTGTGTGTACTCTGAATGTCTGTCCCCCCTAACAATTCGAACACGGTGAAACCGAATTTAACGAAATTTGGTACAGAGGTAGCACTAGCAAAGGGCACCTCAGTGCCAAGTTTTATATGGCCGCCATCTTGAAGGAAACGCAATGGCGGCCACCCAAATGTTCAAAGCTTAAATCAAATTACGACTCACCTAATCATCCGATCTCTACCAAATTTTGCAACAACATATATTTATATGGCAAGCGTCTTTTGACCAAACTACAAGGTCATCAACCCAATTGTTTGCTGATGGCGGCCATGTATGTTGCAAATCGATTCCCCCTATCAATTCAAATACCGAGAAACCGAATTGAACGAAATTTGGTACAGAGGTAGCACTAGCAAAGGGAACCTCATTGTCATGTTTTATATCGCCGCCATCTTGATGAAAACGTAATGGTGGCCACCCAAATGTTAAAAGCTTAAATCAAATTACGACCAACTTAATCATCTAATCACTACAAAATTTTGCAACATTATACCTGTATGTGCGAAGAAGCTTTTCACCAAACTACAAGGTCATCAGCCCATTCATTTGCGGACGGCGGCCATGTATGTGTGAAAATCGATTACCCCTATCTGTTCGAACACGGTGAAAATGAATTGAACGAAATTTGGTACAAAGGTAGCACTAGCAAAGGAACACCTCAGTGTCATGTTTTATATCGCCGCCATCTTGACGGAACCGTAATGGCAGCCACCCAAATGTTAAGAGCTTAAATCAAATTACGACCAACCTAATCATCTGATCTCTACTTAATTTAGCAATTACATACCTATATGTGGTTAGCATCTTTTGACCAAACGGCAAGGTCATCAGCCCAATAGTTTGCCGATAGCGGCCAAGTATGTGTGCAAATAGATTCCCGCTATCAATTCAAACACGGTGAAACCGAATTGAACGAAATTTGGTACAGAGGTAGCCTTTGCAAAAGGCAACTCAGTGTCATGTTTTATATTGTCGCCATCTTGACAGAAACGTAATGGCGGCCACCCAAATGTTAAAAGCTTAAATCAAATTACGACCAACCTAATCATCTGATCTCTACCAAATTTTTCAACAACATGCCTTCATGTGAGGAGCGTTCTTTGACCACACTATAAGGTCATCAGTCCAATAGGTTGCAGATAGCGGCCTTGTATGTGTACAAATCGAATCACCATATCAATTCAAACATGGTGAAACCGAATTGAATGAAATTTTGTACAGAGGTAGCACCAGCAAAGGGCAACTCATATCCATGTTTAATAGCCTTATAATACGTTGTATTTTAACAAGCTACTACAAACAACATTAAATTATACTCCTTGAAAAGGACAAAGAGTTATAACTATACCCATGCAATTAGGAGAAAGTAGGCTATATGTTCTTTACTGAACATCTTGTTTGATAAATAATGGAATGCAGCCGAAAGTAATCAGAAACTCCATGCGCGTCAAATTCTCAGGTGGAAATCTAATGGAAGTAGGGGGTCTTCTGTTACTTAGGAAGCAAAGAGGATAGAACAAGGTAGTTGGCTCAGGCAAGGAAAGCATATCTACAGGAAAGGAATCTCTTGACATCAAATATAGATTTAGGTATTAGGAAGTCATTTTTGAAAGCCTTTGTCTGGAGAGTGGCGCTCTATGGAAGTGACATCTGGACTGTTGGTGCAGCAGAAAAGAGGAGAATTGAAGCGTTTGAAATATAGTGTTACCGGAGAATGATGAAGATGAGATGGGTAGATTGAGTAACAAATGGAAATGTATTAAGACGAGTGGGAGAGGAGAGATGCTTCTGGCTACAGAAGACAAGATATAGGTTGGCAGGACACCTACAGTACTAAGATACCCAGGAATAGCAAACTAAGTTATTAAAGGAAGGGTCGAGGGCAAGAACTGTACGGGCAGACCTACAGTACAATATGTTAAACAGATTGCCTGGGATGTTAGATGTGGTAGATGTGTAGAGATGAAACGATTAGCTCAGGACAGGGGAGCAAGGAGTGCTGCATGGAAACAGTCAAAAGACTGAAGACTCAAACAACAATGCTATCTTTGAACATGTCCTTATAACTTGAGTTCATTGATGTCCCTGTGCCCCTGTGAGTCAATCTACACCATTATCACCTAGTGTTCGAAAAGAACAAGGAAAGGAAGACAGTAAATAAAGAATAGAACTCATCCGTGAACCACACGAGTAAAGCCAGGAAGAGTTTCCTAAGAACATCAACGGCACTTAAAGCCATCGATGGAAGAGCAAGGTTGGAATTGTGGACAGGTAAGGTCCCTCTTCCCTCTGGGAAACGGTGTCTGAAACTTTGCCACCCGGCTATGACAAGGGTTGGCTAACATGGAAGTCTCCAAATACGTTGAAATCAGGAGTAGACAGATCCAGGGTTCATCTGACAACAAGGAACTACACTAAACAAGATGGCTGCAAGGGTGATTGTGGACAAATTCAGACACAAAAAACAACACATGATCCACTATAGAAACATCGGATATCAAGAAACGATTAATAATAATAATAATATCGTATGGCCTCGGGTGCCGGGTGCAAGCTTTGTAATTTGACACCAAGAGGGTAGCTTGCAAGTCGAATTTCGTTGTTCCTTGAATCACTATGAAGGTCAAGGAGGTTAGATATCTAAGCTCCTTGAACACTATAGCGCTTTCTAGTAGAGAAATGAGGAACTTTGTGTTGGCGGAAACTCCCGAGATTAATTTGCCATTATGAACACGGCCTACTGAATTCAAATGGGTTCTTTGACATGCCAGCATCGTATGACATGCGTGACGTATTTTTGCCGCCTTTCAAAAATCACTTACCACGGCCAGGAGTGAACCTGCAATCCTGGGGTTAGTAGACCGACACACTATCCACTCACCCACCGTGGCGTAATAGCCCGAAACGCCGTTCTAATGATTTTTATTAATATCCTCCGCAGGTTGCAGATCATTTCGAAAGAAATAAGGCGATATAAAGACACGTCGGCGCTCGTAATAGCCTATGAAAAAGCTTCAGTGAACCCTATTGACTCCCCACTTTTACCTGCCTCTCTTCCAGTGAGGTAGTGGGAGGACAACCGCAGGTTAACTTAATAACTGAGACTTGTTCACTGAGTTGTATGGGACCAGTGCAGTAGTTCGAAGCTCGTGACGAGCATATTCAAGAGTTCCTATTCTGCAACTGTCTTCACCCTCCACCTTTCCCCCTCTCGTGTTGCTCCTATGGACTAGCAAAAGGATAGCTGCAAATTTAACCTAAGTATCTGTCTATATATCTACAGGGTGATTTATTTTTTCCTGGAGCGGGGCCAGCGGCCAGCAACCAGGCGCACGCACGCCTTCCGCCAGCCAACCGAACTCGGTCCGCAGATTGCAAGAAGGTAGAAAGGTGAAAGTTATCGATGGATTCATATTTTTCCCAGTGAAGTGAAAGAAATGGAACTAGAATTTTAGCTTTACATTCCGTGAATCTTCCACCTGCAGAGTTTCTGGAACATGCAAGGATTCCCCAGATTAGGAAACGCTGAAAGGGATGAAAATACGTAAAAAGCCCTTGATTTACAAGAAAATAGGAAGGAAAGTACGTCACATTTGGCAACACCACTTTCAAGCTTACTGCTGCGCGTAAAACTGGGAACTAGAAAAACGAAACGTGACAAACTGTTTTTGTGTAAAAAAAATCATTAAATCTGAGAAACGTAAGTAAGATAACCCGCAACAGACTTGTAGCCAGCTAGTATTCATGTAAGAAGGGCGATAGTGGAGGTCAGTCTCCTGGAGTGGGTTGCAACCTCTCCAACCCCATTTCCATCCCTTCCCCTCCTGCACGCACAACACTGGTAATGTTGTTGCCGAACTGATTATAGATAACGGCCTCCTACAAAGTGATTGCAGTAACATGGATATTTGGAAGACCGCAAATCCATCCCGGACATATTTTCTTTATTTTGTTATGCGGCACAATTGTGGAAACACAAAGTAATGGGACGTACGATTAGCCTGCTAACCATATTTAAATACTTTTCAGACCTTACGACCAAGCGGGGTAGCCATTCGCGGTTCGTCGCGCACGACGTTGATGATAGAAAGCTGCAGCAAGTCCGGAGTTCAGAGGTTCAAACCCTGACGCTGATGCGGCTGTCCTAAATGTTATTTACCCCTGATATTTCCACACTCCCTCCAGACAAATGGCGGTATAGCAACCTATTTCAGATCCCGGTGTATGCCAAACTACCCCATCCCCGACTTAATAATTACACCTTCACACATTAATGCAGAAGCACTACATCCAAGTACACCGGGCGGATAACTATGATATCCCAAGCCCCTAATTCGAATTAACAACTATACTACAAAGATTCGACACACTTCTCAGCACATGATCACGATGTTGAAAGTCCCTAAATGAATCAGCCCTCCTCTCAAAAGCGCCATAGCTCGATTCACTGTCCCCTGCTATTCACCCGGTCTTTGCACTTGAGATTTAATTACTGACCTGCTCGTCTGTGTAATATAATCAGATAATGGACATTGTGGCCGGCTGCGACCGCAACACATGTTAGTATGGGTGGCACTGCTTCCTCCTGCTGTTCTAGTTTATGTCGTGGTAACTTTGGGCTCTCCTCCTGTATCTTTTAGTTCTTATTCTTCTTGTTACTGAGTTTAGTTGGTTGGTTCCTTAGTTTAGGGGCTGCGACAACGAGGCCATGTAGCCCCGTGTACTTTGGGTGTGTGTAGAATTTGTTTGATAACCGATGTTAATCGTGATGGCTGTATTAGTGTGTGTTATCTGCGATTCAGGTAGAAGGACTGCAGACGATTAATTTTTTCAAGTAGTTCCTACTTTTGCTACCAAATACTACCATCCACGACACCTAGCTGCGAACGTGGCTAATAAATACCATCGCAGCCAGCTCCTGGCGGCGAACGTTGGAACTAATATAGCGTTATCAAACTAACCTACAAATTTTAGTTTCCACAAGTGTAGTTAGTGGAAGGTTCTTTTTCTTGAAATAAATGGGACCGCTGGCCTTACTTACCCTCCGAAGGAAGGCATACGGAGGGATTTTTAACGCTCTTAAAAAAATTCAACGACTTTGGCCAGGTTTGAACCCGCGATCTTGAGCTTAGAAGCTCAGCATGCTACCGACTACGCCACCGAAGACGCTGTTACTTAGTTTAATAAGTTACTTGTAGCTTGCCACGGTGGGTGAGTGGTTATCGTGTCAGACAACCCAACCCAAGCTTGCAGGTTCGCTCCTGGCCGTGGTAATTGGTGTTTTTTTTTTGAAAGGCGACAAAAATCATGGGACGCATGTCATACGATGGCGGCATGTTAAAGAGCCCATTTGAATTCAGTAGGCCGTGTTCATAATGGCAAAAGTAATCTTGGTATAGGCTATTCCGCCAACATAAAAGTTCCTCCTTTCTCTCACTAGAGAGCGCTATAGTGTCAAGGAGCTTAGATATCTAACATCCTTGACTTTCATAGCGTTAGAAGGAACAACAAAATTCAACATGCAAGCTGCCCTTTAGGCGTCAATTAACAAAGCTTGCACCCGGCACTCGAGGCCATAGGATGTTATTACAGAGGTGGCCAAATTGTTATGGGAAAGCTGATTAGAGCCAAATTATGTATTGCAAATTAAGAAACAATTCATTAAAATGAAATATTTTAATTCAGTCAGAGTCTCCGTTGCAGGACATTTTCTTGCCTGTATTTCGTCATGTATTCACCAAATATGCTAACATAAATATTTTACGAACCAATATTGTATGAATTTACTCATTGAAATTTAAATAAAAGTCCTCTCGGCACGCCGGAAGGCGGAGGTAGATTTCACCGGGCAAACTAGGGGATAGGCTATAATAGGCAAAATATGCAGGTTTTCGTAGAAGGATCAGACCTAATTTATTGCGAGAAAGTATTTTACAATGTAATTGGTGCTCAATTAACTTTTCATTCGTTTTACTATGCATATTTTTAACATTTTTTGTCTTAGCGGGACGTAACCTTCTTGTCATTTGGGGTCAATTTTTAGCCTACTTTTCACATTTTGCAAAAATGAGGAAAAAGTAGACTTATGAGATCGGGCAATTGTGTGTCTGTCTGTCTGTCCGTCTGTCTGTCCTTCTGTCTGTCTGTCTGGCTGTGTGTGTGTCCCCCCCCCCTATCAACTCCTAAACGGCTGCAGCAATCGAAACAAAATTTGGTAGGAGTAAAGATCTATACCTGAATATCTCACGACCATATTTGAAAATGATGTCAGTGCTACCAACTGCTGAGAAATCACAATTGAAATTTGAGCTCAGTAGTAGAGTTCGCTAGACTCCAAATATTGCATCATCATGACCATAAATTGCGTAATCCTGATGACGTCATGGGATGACGTCATGGGATGACGTCATGGCTCCTTAGAGCGAGCACGTGGTCCAGGAGCGAACATGTGCACTGCATGTGTTAGCGTGGGAAGGGGTTGACCTTTTGGCTTGTTTGTGCGATGGTGATAAAAAGTTAATGGGTGTTGACGTCATGGAGGATGTTTATTAGGATGCTAACTGTCATCTAACACCCGTGCGAGTGTGAGCATGTGTGCCACTGCCAGCAATCCACACATGTGGTGTGCAGCTGTTATGTTTTTTTTTTTTTTTTTGGCCGCGCCGGGTGGGCTGAGCGGAGAGGCGGTTCCTGTCCACACATGTGGTGTGTAGCTGTTATTGTTTTTTGCTTAGGATGCTATCCGTCATTTGACACCCGTGCAAGTTTGAGCATGTGCAGCAGTGTGATTGATCTCGTCTGCAGTGTTCGCGTGAGACAGAGTTGACCTTTAACGTCATTGGCTAAGAATGTAATCTTTGACTTCTTTAAGCAATAGTGGAAAAAAGAAATGTTTGCGTTAGAAGCTAGTTTGCAGCATATGGTTTCTGGAGTGTGGGTGGGGGTGAAGGATATATAAATGGACGAGTGCATGGAAGAGTTTAACTTTTACTTTTGCGCGAAGAGTGTGTGTGTGTGAAAGAAATAAAGAAAGTCAACGACGAGGAACAAATTTTGTGATGGAAGCTCTAACGAAGTTCAATAACTTATCATCTTGTAATGAGTATTCTAATAAGAAACTAGCAGAACTAGTCATTGATTTACCATATGTGGTTCAAATTATTCGCCCCGTACAGACGAGGTTTGGAAGAAAAATAGTGGTGGACATTAACATTGAAGATGAAGTAACAAGTGTATTTCTACCAGCAGTATTTTCAAAATTAAGCGCATCAGAGATCGATGAACTAAACTCAATGGGAGGCACACTGATGCTGGTGTATTTGGGGGTGAAGAACCGCTCACGTCAAGTCATTTTGAAACAGTACTCGATGGCAAACTGATGACGGTGTATTTTGGGTTGAAGAACCGCTCACATCAACATGTTTTGGTGAGTATTGGATTATATATATATATATATATATATATATATATATATATATATTATGTATTGATTGATATAACGATTGATATATTTAGTTGCTCATTATTTCTTAATTTGTTTAATTTTTCAGATCATCTAAAAAAACTAATAAAACGAACAGCATAATGAAGTGGAAAACTGTTAATTTCCTGAGTGGAACTGAACATCGATCGCACCCGCTAATAGAGTATCATCGTGTATGCTTTCAACAACCGAAAGAAGAGGAAGAAGATGATAACGAGGTGAGTCGTAATGAGAAAGAAGCTTGTTTTAACAAATGGACATCTTCGAGTGGAATTTCAACATTTTCAGTCTACGTTACCAATGTTAGCAAATCAGATGATAGTCAGCGAGAGGTGACAGAAACAGTTCTAAGATATCTATTGAAAGAATTATGTGAAGATGAACATTTTATTTGTTTCTTCGGATACAATACATTTGATGAAGTTTTCAAAATCGAATTTTCCATGACTTGTTACGATGTAACAAAATTGAATGTGTATAGAAACAATTTGCTTGGTAAACTTCAGGATGAATTTCCTTTTGAGGCTGTTCATTGTTCATTGGAGATTACAGGCAGTAATTTATCACAATGGCTTGAATATACTTTAAAAGATTATAGGTTTATGGTAAACCGATGTTACAGCAACTGCTGGTGGTGTATTAACAATAGTGCAAATTGGACGTATGCTTAGACATCAGTGATGGTACACCAACTGTTGGTGGTGTATTAACTTTAGTGCAAATTGGACGATTGCTTAGACAACAGCAACAATGACCTCGCCTCCTAGCAAACGTAGAAAGGTTGATATTGTAATACATAATAACAGTGAAAATATAAGAAACCAATTGGACGATGCATTTGAAAGTGTTTCTAATTTTCGAAGTGAACTAAACGGTGCTATTTCAGTATCATACCAAATCGGGGAAAACACTCAAACCGAGTTGATTGAGAACAGTGATGAGTTGATTGAATGTTGGAGAGTTATTAGTGAGCACATATTGCAACAAGCTGTGAATTTCGAAGAAATTACAATTCAAATAAAGGATGAATCTTTCTTGAGCTGTGAGTTAATTGAAACGGCATTCAATTCTAGAGTGTACACACTTGCAGTATCAAATGTTAAGAATGAGTTTTTGGATCCTCGCGAATTTTTAGCGAATGCTAATATTTGGTTTACAAAGTATGTTAAGAAAGCGTTAACTGTACAAGCTTTAAAGGTGAATTCAGTTTTGTGTGCACAATATGTGATTCGCGACATATCAGAAACAAAATATTTTGCTATCAAAAATGAGGTAGTTTTCGAGTATACTGATTTAAATGAATTTTATAATAAGAATATCATTGAAGGTACATTGACAAAAATGAGCGAATTTGAAGCAAATGGTTCCGGGTGGGCTTTAGAAAAAATTCATAGTTTGAGAATTAATATAAATAAATATGTTGGATTTCAAGTAGGAATGTCCAATACTAGTCGATTGCCTGACGTAATAGTCAATAAAAATGCAGTGCTAAATTTGTATGATACAAAGGAAGCTTGTTTTGCGTGGAGTGTGGTTGCTGGTTTGTATCCAAAAACTCGAAACGCGAATCATCTTTCTTCCTATCCTAATTACAGAGATGTTTTAAATTTAGATGGTATTCCAATTCCGATGGAAATGAAATATTTAAACAAGTTTGAAAACCAAAACAATATTTCTGTAAATGTGTTTGGAGCACAATATGATGAAAACAATTGGGTATGTATGGGAACAAACGAAGTAAAAGGAAAAAAAACTTTTACTATTGTACCTTTGTATGTATCAGATAAAGTATATGAAAGGAGTGTAGACTTATTGATGTTGCAGATTGGAAACAGTGAAAGTTATCACTTTTGTTTAATTAGAAATCTTGCTCGCCATGTGCGTTCAAGCCTCACTAGCACTCAGAGAAGGATTTATATATGTAGACGTTGTTTGTCATATTATTTTCTTGAGGATGAGTTAAATGTTCGCTTTGCTGACTGTAAACAGTTTCCTGTTGCAAAAAGCATAATGCCGACTGATGAACAAAGATTTGTTAATTTTACAGAATTCCGAGTTAAAGATACAGTTCCATTTATAATATATGCAGACACTGAATGCGTCTTGTCTCCAATTTCCTCCTGTTTTCCAAATAGTGACATTCCTAACTCTACTTTA
The DNA here is from genome assembly GCA_946902985.2 of Meconema thalassinum. Lineage (NCBI taxonomy): Eukaryota > Metazoa > Arthropoda > Insecta > Orthoptera > Tettigoniidae > Meconema > Meconema thalassinum. Next base: position 206,922,574 of record OX336394.1, on the reverse strand, counting down.
ACACATAAACATATTCCTTACAGCATTTCTTTATACCTTCATTGTAATTTCGATAGTGAATTGTGCAGTTTCAAACTCTTTAGGGGAAATAATTGCATTGAATTGTTTGTAAAGGAACTTTATAGTATTGTGGATAAACTTCAAACATATTACTTATCGGTTAAGCCAATGTTAAAGATGACCGAAAATGAAGAAAGATTATTTTTGTCAAGTAAAATGTGTCACATTTGCGAGAAACCGATTGCAGTTAATGAACTCAAAGTACGCGATCATTGTCACTTAACTGGAAAATATAGAGGAAGCGCACACAATAGTTGTAATTTAAATTACAAAGTAACAAAGGTTTTGCCTATAGCATTTCATAATCTAACGGCCTATGATGGACATTTTATAATTAAAGAAATTTGCGAGAAACGTGATGGAGAGGTGTTACATAATCCTGGTAATATAAGTTTGTTAGCGGTGAATATGGAACGTTATAAAGGGTTTACAAAGTATGTACGGGGTAAGAATGGATTCATTCAGTTAAGATTTTTCGATACATATAATTTCTTGTCCTGTTCACTAGATCAATGTTCATCTTCGTTAAGTGAAGATTCAAAGCAAATAACACGACGTTATTTTAATGATGATGCACAGTTTCGACTTAATGCGGGAAAAGGCGTGTTTCCCTATGAATACGTCACGAGTATGGATGTACTTAACGAAACTAAATTACCTGAAATATCCAAGTTTTATAGCAGTCTTAATGATCAAACAATATCGAATGAAGAGTATGAGTTTGCTCAATCTGTGTGGGAAACGTTTTCCTGTAAAACATTAGGAGAATACGCCGATTTGTATTTAAAAGTTGACACACTTCTTTTGGCAGATATCTTTGAAAATTTTAGATCGAATGGCATGGAAACCTATGGCATTGATGCAGCTCATTTTTACACTGCTCCATCTATGTCTTGGTGTGCTATGAAAAAGATAACCAACGTTCAACTTGAATTGCTTCAAGATATTGATATGTTACACTTTTTTGAACGATCTATTCGAGGAGGAAATGTTCAGTGTATAACACGACATGCGATTGCTAATAATAAGTATATGAAAACTTATGATGAGAAAAAGCAAGAGTCCTACATAATGTACTTTGACGTTAATAATTTATATGGATATGCGATGATGGAGTATCTTCCAATGGGTGGCTTTAAATGGGTTGCAAATGTTGAAGGCTTTTATGTTTTAACTATTGATGATACTTCAGAAATTGGATATATTTTGGAAGTAGATTTGACTTATCCTCAAGAGTTACATGACAAACATTCAGATTACCCTCTATGTCCCGAAAAGTTGACAAAGCTAATGGCTACCCTAGATAATAAAGAACGTTATGTTTTGCATTATAGATTGTTAAAGCAATGTATTCAACTAGGAATGAAATTAGATCGTATTCACAGAATAATTGAATTCAATCAGAACCAATGGCTAAAACCATATATTGATGTGAACACAGAGAAACGAAAACATGCCAAAAATGATTTTGAAAAGAATTTTTATAAATTGATGAATAATGCAATTTTTGGTCGTTCACTGATGAATGTGAGGAAGTTAAGGGACATCAAATGGGTCACCAAATGGCATGGAGCTCGTGGTGCTAGGTCTTTAATAGCTAAGGCTAATTTTAAACATAGAATTATATTCGATGAACAATGTATGGTCATCGAGATGAGTAGACTAAAGATTTTTCACAATCAACCAGTATATGTTGGTGCATCTATATTAGATTTGTATAAATGTAAAATGAATGACTTTCATTACAATGTTATTTTAGCAAATCCTGAATCAAATATGAGGTTGTTATACACAGACACCGATAAGTTTATGTATATATTCTATTATGATATTTATGAGTTCATGAAACAGCATTCAAATTTGTTTGATACTGGAAACTATGAAACAAACAATCCTTTTGTCATTGTGAGACAAAATAAAGGTGAAATTGGTTTAATGAAAGATGAAAATGCTGGAAGGATTGTTGAAGAATTTGTGGGGTTACGACCCAAAATGTATGCAATAAAATTGTGTGATGAAATGAATAGCTTGTGTAAGGCTAAAGGCATTAAGAAGAGTGTGAGTAAAAGTATGAATATTGATGAGTATCGAAAGTGTCTTTATAACAGAGATAAAGTCAACAAAGTTCAAGTTTGTATAATTTCAAAATCTCATTCTGTATTTACTGTTCGGCAAAATAAGTTGGCAATTTCATCAAACGAAGATAAAAGACACATAACTGAAAACGGAATTGATACTTGACCGTTTGGTCATTTTTCTCTGAAAAAATGATTAGAAACAAATTTGAGATTAAAGCACTTCATCTCACTTACTTTATTTCTTTCACACACACACACACTTTTATGCTGTTAATAATACTAATTTTTGTGTGTTCCTTTGCTTATGAAAAAAAAAAGAATAAATAATAACCCAAATTTTGTGTGTATTATTTAAAAAGAAACCTCCCCCCACCATTCCCATTTTCCAGAAATATATATATGTATAATTACATTATATTACATATCATTTAGTAATGGTGCGTTGTAAGAGGAGCAACTCTACCACTCAATATAAACGAACAGGAAGTGGATCATTAATTAGTCGTGTACTTAATAAAACTATTGATAATTTACCCGTGGAATTACACATCCCGGGATATGAATATTGCGGACCAGGAACAAAATTAGAAAAGCGATTGAGCCGTGGTAATCCAGGAATAAATATATTAGATAAAGCGTGCAAAGAGCACGACATTGCTTACGCAAAGCATAAAGATTCAAACAAAAGAAGAGAGGCTGATGAAATTTTAGCTTCAAAAGCTTGGTCTCGTGTAAAATCCCGTGACGCATCATTTGGAGAGAGAGCGGCTGCACTAACAGTGGGTGGCATCATGAAAGCTAAGTCTAAGATTGGAGGAGGTAAGCGAAACTTAAATAATAAAAAAAACAAGAAAAGATAAAAAAAAAGTAGAACATCGAAAAAGCAAGGTGGTATTTTACCCCTACTTCCGATATTTGCAGCCTTGTCGGGCTTGGGGGGTCTAGCAGGCGGAGCAGCAGGGGTGGCGTCTGCTATAAACAAGGCGAAAGCTGCTCAAGAAGAACTAAAAGAAATGAAAAGACACAATCGAATGATAGAAGCAATGCGAGGAAAAGGAGGTCAAGGCATTTATTTAAATCCTCCTGCATACAAAAGATAATTAACCAAATACCAAATAAAGCATTAAGTGATTTCGATTTAGCTAAATACGCACATCAAATAAAGATTCCAAATTTTAGAGGAGTCTTTATGCGAGATACGTTACCAAGATATCCTCGAAAAAATGAAAACTGTATTGTTAACCTTGAACCGATGGATAAATCCGGTTCACATTGGGTGGCTTTCAGTAAACGTGGTAAATATGTGCATTATTTTGATAGTATTGGTAATTTAAGACCACCATTAGAAATTTTAACATATCTTAAAAATTGCTATCTACAATATAATTTTCATTCATATCAATCGACTACTTCTTCGATTTGTGGACATTTATGTTTAGTTTTCTTGTATTGTATAAATAAGGGAAACACAGACCGTCTTTAAACATTTCAAAGATGGCTTTCGAAAGACGGATAACTCTTGAAGGTAAAGGCTCGAAGATTGATGTTACATTGGAGAACCCGATTCATCTTGTAGGAGCAGAGTTTTTTGAAATAGGACTTGCAGGATTGTATACATCTAATTCTATTCGAAATGTTACCAACAGAAATAATAAATTTCGCATTCATTTTACTAATTTTTTATCAATTGATTTAGTGGTACCACCGGGTATTTATGAATTTGAAGATCTAGCCTCAACATTTGATGATTTACTTAGTTATCAGTCATTGTCGAAACTTATACCAGAACATTTAGAAAAAACAAAAATGTATGTGGAAGAGGATATAGATGGAAAAAGAGACAACCGTCTCGTTTTGTCTTCTCCGTTTAATATTGATTTCACTGTAGCCAACAGTGTAGCAGGGCCTTTAGGTATTGAAAAGAAAGTTTACCCTAAAGAGAATAAAAGAGAAATTGAAATTGATCGAAATAGAATCGATAATGAAGTAACAATTAGCGAGAATAATAACGTTTTAGCTATAAAGTTGAACGAAGCGGATAGAGCGAATTTAATAATACCCAATGCTAGCTATACGTTAAAACAATTAAGTGAAAAGATTAATGAATTATTAGTTGAACATTTATTAGGTGACAAAGACAAATCCCCATCATTTTATATTAATTATGATGAAGTCTTTTATCATTGTAAACTATATTCGAAAGTGTTTGCTATAGATTTTGGTGTTGCAGATTCCATTGCAGATTTGTTAGGATTTTCTCATAGAAAGTTCAAGGCAAACACAACTTATCATTCTGAATATATGATTAAAATTAACACTGTTAATAGTATTCGAGTATGTTGCAACCTTGTGCTTGGTACGAGTTTTTATTTGAACCATAAACCAACACAATCTTTATATAATTTTAAAGCTCATGTTCCTGCTGGTTACCCGATTGTTGTACAACCAACAACAATTAATTTTTTGCCTATGAACACCAAGGTTATTCAACATGTATCTGTGCAACTTGAAGATCATCTTCAACAACTCATTGATTTGCAAGATGAAGATTTAACTGTAGAATTAATTATTCGTCCAGCACGATATCTTGCTATATAAAGTAATGAAATACTGTTATGTTTTCATTCTACTTGAGTAAGCTTACTAGAAAACATTCACAAATATGGTTATACTATATAATACTCAAAGTTTGAAATAAAAGAAGTCGACTCTGATTCGAAAAAATAATATAAATCAATCAGCTAAAATTTCTAAAAAAAACAAACAACAACATCGCACCTTGAAATCTAAGAAACAGTTATCGAGTAACAACAAACATTTCTTACAGTCTTTAGGCTATCGCGTACTTTAATTTCAATATAAATATATATGCAATTGTTAATCTTATTTAGTTTCTATCTATAGTTGAAGCTGTTAACATGTTTAGCATGTTTAACATAACAGATAAAAGAGAGGTTGACAACAGAGTTGTGCGACGAGAAGAAAGAGTTTATCAACCTTATTCAGCTAATAAATTCGAAAATAATGATGAAATTCGAATACCGATTCAAAATGAAGAAAACATAGTTTTATTATCAGAAGGTGTTCTTCACTTAGAAGGTCAAATTATTACTTCTAACATAAATCCGGCTGCTTCTACTACAGCACATCCTGACCAAAATTTTGGGGCTAATCTTTTTAGTGAAATTCGCATCACGTTAAATGGTAAAGAAATTGATCGTACACGCCATCTAGGTATAACAAGTTCTATAAAAACCTTTGCATCATATTCAAAAAACGAATATACAGCTATACAAAATGCTGGTTATTTTCCCTCTTTAACAACACCAGCAAGTGAAGCAAATATTGTTGATAGTAACACAAAACGTTTTCATATAATACTTCCTTTAAGCAACCTGTTAGGTTTAGCAGAGGATTACAGAAAGCCGATTTTAAACTGCAAGCATGAGGTAATACTTCTCCGATCGTCAAGTGACGCACGTGCGTTGCAATCGACAACCGAAAACGATCTTTCTAAGGTCAAGTTATTTAAAGTTTATCTAAAAATTCCCGTTTTATTATTATCGGACGAAGAACAAATTAAAAAGATTAAAACTAATGCAGAAAAATATTCCCATTCAGGTTGGTTTTCGATCATGGGATGTTCATGTCTTGCCTTCTCTTCCTAGAACAACTAAATATAGTTGGACTGTAATGACAACTTCTGAAACTTAAAAACCACGTCAATTTTTATTAGGTTTTCAAACTAGAAGAAATTTACTAAATACATGCTCTTCCTATTTTGACCATTTTAACATTAAATCTATAAGAGTTTTTTTAATTCAATTTTATATCCCTATGAAATGCCAACTTCTGAAATTGCCATAAATGACTACAGCGAGTTGTATGACATGTTTGTTAAATTTCGTAATGTATATTATCAGATCGATGATGTTCGTTCAGAGACTCTGGTTTCACGAGATGAATTTAAGTCTCATTGTCCGATTATTGTAATTAATTGTCTCGAACAAGTGGAAGCAGTGAAGACATCTTCATTCGATGTGCGAATTGAAATCGAGACAAGTGAGAATATACCTGAAGATACAACTCTTTATTGTGTTCTTATTCATGATCGTCAAATATCTTACAGACCATTAACGAATGAAGTAATTATCTAAACCAATATTTGCTAAGTTATAAGCAAGCAAGTGAACAAGTATTCTCACTTTAGTTGCAATCATGGAATTGACAACAACAAACTCTCCTTCTACTGATGCTGGCACGTGGAATAAGAAGCAACCAATAGTTGCAGACATTCGCAAGCTACCAAACGGCAGTTTGGAACTTGCTTACTGTATGTTAAATAACGGCAATATACCTTCATTCAGCCCCGTTGTCACATGGGTTGCAGCATATTGTGAAAAAACTCTTTCTTCTTCTTTTGACTCTATTAAGAATAAATATGAATATTTAGTTGTATATAATTTGCCACAGGAATTTTCTTTGTTTGCACTAAAAGCACTTTCCCCCGACTCATTATTCGATCTTAATACGATTGATGGAATGTCAGACCTAATGTTGAGGCATAGCCATCGTTTACCTACAGATTGTCCAAAACATTTACCATCTCTAGCAATGGGAAGCAATAGTTGTGCTAAATTCAATGTCAATGCTGTTCAACATTGGTTAAATTCTTCTGATGGCATCATGAAAATCGTGTGTTCGATAATAAACAAGTTTCGAAACAATGGACTTCGAGGTTTTAATAAGTTTGATTGGAACTACTTTCCTATAAACGTACTGACTATATATGAACCACAACGAATTCGTCTAGAGTGGGAACATCTACCAGATCATCTAAAGAGGAAATTTCAACTGTTTCATCTTCGCTGCAAATGTGATAACTGTAATCGCTATCTATAAAAGGTGATTAATTAAATCTACTAGTGTCGTTGACAGCTATACATATTTTGTTTTAGTTTGTTTTTAACACAGTGTATATTTTTTGTCTACAGAAAATAATCATTTGGACAACTAAAAGAAGAAGATCATCTCAACACACCCACACTCATCTGGACAACTAAAAAAGAATGAGATTACTTCAAGAGAAATAAAATTGTATTAATTGTAATTCTAAATGAATAAAGAAGAAAAGGTCTTTTGTACCATTTCATATTAAAGTTCTTATTAATGATCAATTACCTCCTCACTTCACATGTAAATAAAATAATAATAATATTGTCAGGTGAGGGATTCGAACCCTCGCTTTCAATTTCTGAAAGTTAGATCTTAAGTCTAACGCCTTAGACCGCTCGGCCAACCCAACACACATGCAAATCATGCATATTAGCCAACGTGTTTTGTTGATTCATCTCAGTTCACATTTAGCTTTGTGTGGTGAACATCTTTTCTTTGTGAAGTAAAGCAGCATCATGAAGTATTTTAATTGTGTAAAGTACTCCAAAAAACAGTTAATGCAAATGATATTGAGTCAAAAAGAAATGAATTTAAAATCTGAAAGAGATCGGCTAAAAACATTTAAGACCTGGTCTTCAGACAGTTTTACGAACACTGCATGGTTAGCAGCTGCAGGATTTTACTATTATGGATATAAGGACATGGTTAGGTGTGCATTCTGTGATCTGCAACTTAGTTATTGGGAAGAAGATGATGATCCGTTTGAAGAGCATAAGAAATGGGCTTTTTCTTGCCCATACGTAAACAATATTTCTCCTAGCATAGAATTGAAATCTGAATATGAAAGACTTAAAACTTTTCAAAATTGGCCTCTTCCCTGTCCAAACGAATTTTGTTGAGCATAAGCAGGATTTTATTATACTGGTCATGGTGATAAGGTGAAATGTATATTCTGTAAGATTGAAATTGAAAATTGGAGGGAAAACGATAATCCTTTAAATGATCATGAAAAATGGGCGCCATATTGTCCATATTTAAGAGGGTTTTACGTCGGCAACGTTGATTTAAATCCTGAAAATCCTACTATTATTCCATATAATACAAGTTATGATACGTGTGGAAGCAATATATGTTGATGTGATGTGATTTTTTGTGCAGTGTGCATTCTCAGCCGTAAACGTAGACATGCTGAAGTTTGTTAAGCAGTCAAACACTCTACCAGTAATTTCATTTACTAATGCTGAAAACCAGAGTAAAAGTGAAAACAGAAAGCATGGTGTTTTACTACCGAACACAATTCGATGTATCATTTGCGGTCCATCGAACTGTGGCAAAACAAACGTAATGCTAAATTTATTGTGTCATAAAAATGGAGTTCGTTTTGAAAACGTTTATATTTATTCTAAAGCACTTGCTCAAAGTAAATATGTTGAATTAAAAAAGTTTTTGGACTCCATAAAAGAAATAAAAAGTGATTTTTTTTTTCGATAATGATGAAGTTATGCCTCCAGAAATGGCTAGAAAAAACTCTATATTTGTTTTTGATGATGTAGCCAGCAATAAACAACAACACATGAAAGATTATTTCAGTAGAGGTCGTCATCACAACGTTGACGTATTTTATCTTTGTCAAACATATTCTTGTATACCTAAACATCTAATTAGAGATAACGCTAATTTTTTAATTCTTTTTAAACAAGACGGAACAAACTTGCGTCACGTATATAACGATCATGTAAATACAGATATGAGCTATGAACAGTTCTTTGATATTTGTTCGTATTGTTGGCAAAACTCTAAGTTTGGCTTTTTGGTTATCGATAAAGATAGCGATTTACAAAATGGTCGATATCGCAATGGATTTGATGTTTATTTTCAGTTATAAATATGACTTCAAAAAGAGCTAAATGCCCATTCGTGTTATAGCTTTTGCGTGGTTAACAACTTAACTATGACATCGTTTAACAAAACCAGTAATGTGTCTATCGGACGACCGACTTCACGACATGATATTGCAACTAAATCATATGTTGATGATAAGCTACTGCAATATGGAAATCAACTAACAACAACAACAAGCGACGGACATCTAAGTATTAACGGCAAACGGTTAAAAAATGTTGGAACGCCAATACATGTTGAAGATGCGTGCAACAAAGGTTATGTAGTGAAGTTATTGAATGAGCTAAATAAAATCGAGTCTAAAGAAGACATACAACGAAACTTTAACGACCTTAAAGGTTTAATTTTTTCAATTTGTAAAATAGAGAAAAAAGAACTTGACTTTCAAAACAAACGTCTCGCGGGCTTAGCTTTACCATCATCTGCAAATGATGCAGTAAACCTTATTGCAATGCAGCAACATACATCGAATATAAAAAAATATCTTGAGACCCGAATAACCGAAGTGTTACACCGAGTAGAATTCATTCATGGTTTAGTGCGAGAATTTTCAGAAGATCACTTTCCGTATGATGAAGATACTCTCGACTTGGGTAACAAAAGAATAAGAAATGTTAAAGATCCAATTCAAAATCAAGATGCGGTAACGTATTCTTTTCTTAAAACTCATGTAACAAATGAACTCGATGAAATTAAAAAATCTCTTTTGAATATAAACAGAGATGATGAAACTGTAGATATGTTAAATAGAAGATTAACAAACATATCTCAACCAATCGATTCGTTAGATGCAATAAACAAATATTACCTAGAAAACTTTGCTGCCTCTCGAAAAGATCTAGAAGACTTAATCACTAAATTTAATAAACAAAACTTTTTAAACGTAGACGATGGTGGAACTTTAAATATGATGAGTAAACGAATTACTCACGTAAACAATCCCATATACGATAACGATGTTGCAAATAAGACGTTTGTTGAACAATATGCCGCTTCCCGACGTGAATTTGATCAATTGAAACAAACTGTAAACAATCTACAACATCAAAAACAAACAAATGTTGAGTTTCCTGTTAACGACCAAGATGTGACAAATAAACGGTTTGTAGAACACTATGCTGCTTCACGAACTGAAGTTAATCAACTAAAAGAAATTTTAAGCAATTTACAAACTCGTATTGAGGGTGTTGCTAACAATCTCAATATTGTTAAAAAAGAAGATCTTGAAAGTTATGCTGCTGAATCCAAAGAAGAATATAACAAGTTAAAAACTGAACTAGAAAAAATTGAGCATATGGTTAACAAAGAACCACTCGAAAGTTTTACTGCATCCAAAGAAGAATATGGTATATTAAAAGATGAAGTAAAGAAAAAGAACTTATCGAAATTTATTCTGAAATTCTCCAACACACCATCAATCCATTCACCAGTATACACGCTTCATAATCATAACATACAGTATCAACTTCCCTACAAAGGCATATTAAAACCAATTTTTGTTTCACCAAGATCTCCAATTGTGTATGCAATTTTAAATATACGTCAAGAGATTGAACTGGATGGTAGTGATATTGTTGTTGAAGAGCAAGATGAAATTCAGTTTCGACTTAGAGACCCAAAAAAACATAAAACTGATGATCTTCCTCTTCAAATCGATTTTGAATATACTATAAATAAGTAAAACAACCACAAATTCAGTTTAGTCATGGAGAAGAGCTCGAAGATTAAAGCTGAAAGTCGAGTAAAGGATAAACTTTCTCGCTTAAAAAAAGATGTTAAAGACAAGTATCTTTCACTTCAAAATTATGTTAGACGTAAAGAATTAGATATAGAGACTAACTTTAAACCAGTAACAAGTTCATTAAATCAACTTGTAGCTATTGCTAATACGTCAACTCAAAATAAAGAAAATCGAAAAAGAAAAGGAAAATATGACGATTCTGAATCCACTGCTACTTCAGACGAAGAAGATGGAGATAGCATCAAAATAATTTCATTACTTAACCGCTACTTTGATCCGTTCATTAAACAAAACGTGGATAGAACATATGGTATAACGATAAGAAATGATAAACAATACTTGGGACGTGAACGAGTTTTCTTTGATAAAAAGTGGATAAAAGTTGGTGGTGAAAAATTTCCTATAACAGAAGGTCTACTTGAATTGATTCAAAGGAAAGTACCAGCCCCCACTCTAATAGATAGGAGTGATTTAAGTTCATATTTGAAATTATTAAATGTTTCAAACGTGTACAAAAGAAATTATACAAGCAATGCAGCTCCAAGAGGAACGCAATCTTATAAGTATAGACATATAATTGAACCCCTTCTCACTGAAGACATAGATAGAATTATAAAAACAGCAGATGAAAATGAAGAAGAAGCAAATACTACGATGCATACTGGATATGGTCAAAAAAACACATCGCGCCACAAGCCATTTGGAAATTTGAAGGCGGAAACAATATTGAATTCGTTCACTGGAATGAACCAAACAAATTGGTATCAAGACTTAAAAAATTAATTGCATCGAAAGCTGCAGGTCACACAGGACTCGACAGCGAAATCTTTGCAATTGAAGAAGAACTAAGAAATGCAGGATATATTGAATAAAAATTCAAACGTTTGTAAAACAACGCACAGTATGTTATAAAACATTGTTTGGAAAATAACTATGAACGAAATCAGACGAGAAATTGCAAAAGAACTTCACGCACCGCTTAGAAAAAAGTTTAAAAGACGACGTGTTATTAGCAAAGGAATCGATGACCTCCATGAAGCTGACCTTGTGGACATGTCCAAACTTGCAAAATGGAATAATGGATTTAAATATTTATTAACCATTATTGACGTTTACTCGAAATATGCATGGGCAATTCCTCTTAAAACCAAAAAAGGAAGTGAGATTGTAAAAAGCTTAAAATTTGTTTATTCTCAAAGTAAAAGATTGCCGAATTATTTTCACACCGATCGAGGAACGGAATTTTATAACAGTGAATTCAAAACATGGTCTCAGAAACAAAATCTAAAGCATTATTCCACTGGCAGCTCCATTAAAGCGAGTGTGGTAGAAAGATTTAATCGTACTCTTAAGGAATCGATGTGGAAAGAATTCACAACACGAGGTTCTTACCGATGGGTACATATTTTGCCTGAGTTATTAGTAAAGTATAATCACAAAATACATCGCAGCATCGGCATGAAACCTATTGATGTAAAAAGAAACAATCCACCCAGCTTGCCAACACAATATAATGAAACTTTAAGAAAACCAAAATATAAAATCGGTGACATTGTAAGAATATCAAAAATCAAGAAACACTTCACTAAAGACTACGAAGCTAATTGGACAACGGAATTATTTACAATTTATAAAGTTCAAAATACTAATCCACGAACATATCTTTTAAAAGATAATAAAAATTTGCCGATATTTGGAGCGTTTTATGAAGCAGAGTTACAACGAACAAAACATCCTAATATTTACTGAGTCGACAAAGTACTACGTAGAAAAGGAACCCAAGCCTTCGTATCTTGGCTTGGATTCGATTCAACTCACTACTCATGGATCCCCAACAAAAATATCTTCTAATTACAACAGTGTAAGTTTTTTTATACCTCGCAAAAATATTATTATTATTATTATTATTATTAATGAGTCTCTATATATTTTTCAGCTCACTAAAACCAACACACGCAAGAAAGAAAAGAATGATTGTACTTACCCGTGCACAAGACCAGCATATTTCAACTCTGCAAACAACACAGGATCTTCAATTCTCTGCAGCTTGTTGGAAAAAGAACTACTTACCACTTTAAGAACGAAGATCATATCATTTTTCACTATTTCTTATTATATAATTAATGTAAACCACAAATGATCAAATAAATATATTTTTAAAAAAATTTACACTGCACAATTTTAAAAAGCAACCACTGTCCACCGTCCATTTTAGTTCACAATTTGGTCTTCTTCTTCTTCTTCTTCTTCGGCATCCATGCCCGCATGATCACCACCCACCACACCCTCTTCCTCCAGCGGCGGAAAATCGAGCAGCTCAATAGTGTCTGAGTCGATCGCTTGCAGCCGCTGAATGATTACTCCCAATATGTGGGGAGTTACATCATCCGAAACCAACTCCCGACAATGCTGGCGGTCTCGAATGATCTCTAATAGTTCACAGTTGAACATATCTTGATCTAAATTGCTCAACCTATTAAACCAGACGTCCTCCTCCACTTTGAGAGCGCTCACGGCAAAGTTTAATCCAAGCCTCTCTGCTCGCTCTCTCAGAGATTTTATCTCACCTAGCTGCTGGAGCTTGATAAGAAGGCTTCCATACATGGTCATAATGATAGAGTATAAGACGTCAACTGCGTTACTTTGAACTGAGTGTTACTTCATAGCTATGTGCTCTTATATATTGTGAATATCAAACTGCAAAAAGCTATTTTAAACATTTCACATGGAGCTCAGGGAACTGGCTTCAGATCTTGTTCTCTCATTAAAAATTACAGACTTGACTAACGACGGCTATGAAACAAGAAACAAACACACCAAGATTCATTTCACACTTGACTTATGAAACAGCGTAACCAGATTGAGATCATAAAGCAAGCCGGAACACAAAAAATGTTAACATAATTTAAATTAAACAGACATAACATAGCGACAACGAGTAACACAAGTTCACTCCCACGCTCTGGTGATATATGCTGTACTTAAACAGAGTCTAGCTTTACAACGCCACTTGACTTATTTAGCGAGCGCGAGCAAAAAACTTTAACAACCATGCGTCCCATGTGCGGAGAGCGCAGGCTGGTCTCACGCCTCGCCCGCACGGCGCGAGCAAAAAAAAAGGGAACAGATGCACGCCACATGTCTGGTAGCGAGCCAGCTATGTCGACCGCCTCGCCGTACACTCTCATTCAAAAGTTATGACACCCAAGACTCTCTCCACTTCCTTGAACAATTACCTAAATATAATTCAATAATCAATCAATAATTAATAGCCATGATACACAACTGACCTCTGCTGTCCTCTCCATACGAACACAAGGCGTGGTGGTCATCCTAGCCATTAGCCAATCACCTAATCCCACCTGGACCACGTGCTCGCTCTAAGGACCCATGACGTCATCAGGATTACGCAATTTCTGGTCATGATGATGCAATATTTGGAGTCTAGCAAATCACACTACTGAGCTCCATGTTGGATATCTTGGAAGGTATGAATGGGAGCTATTTCAAAATTGGCACACGTATAGATAATAATATTGCAGTTTAATTTCCAGGAGGCCATACATCGCAGTGTTGTCAAAATGATTCTAAGCCTGCTGAAAATGAAAATCCACAGCCTGCTTCCAGTCTCCGACCGGGTCAGGAATGGAATGAATGAAGCCCCCATCTAGCGGCGAGGATATGAACTGTGCCGGCTGCCGAGGCCTGACGCACTCCTCTGGGGCAATGATTAAATGAATGACAGATGAAATGAAATGATAGTGGAGAGTGTTGCTGGAATGAAATTTTGACAGGGAAAACCGGAGTACCCGGAGAAAAACCTGTCAGCCTCCGTTTTGTCCAGCACAGATCTCACATGGAGTGACCGAGATTTGAACCACGGGCCCAGCGGTGAGAGGCCGGCGTGCTGCCGCCTAAGCCACGGAGGCTTTCTCTAAGCCTGCTGATAGGTCCAAATTTTAAATGCGTATAACATCTACACTATCAATTGGATTTCAACCAAACTTCGTATGTGCTATGTGTACATAAACAGATATGAATGAGAATATTCCTAAGAGCCACCAGGGCTGTCAACTGTTAATAAATGCTCTCAATTTATTTTATCCTAATACCAGTATATCAGAAAGTATACAAGCTGACAGCTTTAAACTATGCACACGTATAGTACCTGACGTTCTATATTAATTTGGAGTAACTTATACACGTCAGTGCTACCAACATGATTCTAAGCCTACTGAGAGGTCCAAATTTAAATACATGTAACTTCTGTACTATAATTTGGATTTCAACAAAATTTCGTGTATGCTATGTGTACCCTAACAGATATGTTTATGCCGTTTC
Organism: Meconema thalassinum; assembly: GCA_946902985.2. Lineage (NCBI taxonomy): Eukaryota > Metazoa > Arthropoda > Insecta > Orthoptera > Tettigoniidae > Meconema > Meconema thalassinum. The sequence continues at coordinate 206,907,556 of OX336394.1, read as the reverse complement.
TTAAGAGTAACCAGGGCTGCCAACTGTTACCAAATACTGTCTCTATTATTGTTACCCTAATATCAATATATCAGAAAGTATGCAAGCCAATAGCTCTAAACTTTGCACATGCATAGTACCTGGCATTCTAGATTAATTTGGAGTAACTAATATGCGCCAGTGCTGCCAACATGATTCTAAGCCTGCTGATAGGTCCAATTTTAAAATGCATGTTACTTCTATACTAACTAATTGATTTCATTCAAAATTGACACAACAATAGATCATATTATATCAGATTATTTCTGACCAATACATGTATGTCATTGTTGCCAACATGATTTTACGCGCGCTTTTAGATCCAATGTTTAACTGCATGTAACGTCCATGCTATCCATTGGACTTCAAGCAAATTTTGTATTCTGTACCTTAAGAGATGGAACAAAGAATATATTCATTCACCAGGGCTGCCAACTGCAGTTCTCTATTAGGCTACAATATGCCAGGTATACAGTATTCCGAACTTATTAGATATTTCGATATTACCAACTTAATTTCGTCATTATTATAGATAGATCTATATAGATTAATCATTGGCATGAATCTTAAATTTTAAGAAAAGTAGGCTCTTTAGTTCGTCACGGAACTTCTTGTTATACTTGCGGTCACACTGTCCTTATGCAAGGTTTCGACACTGATGTGTAACTATGTAACGGTCTGTTACTTCTTCACGCAAAATTATATCTCTCGCAGAGATGTTGGTTGGTTCCTCAGTTTAGGGGCTGCGACAACGCGGTCATGTAACCCCGTGTACTTTGGGTGAGTGTAGAATCTGTCTGATAAACGGTGTGAATTGTGATGGCTGTATTAGTCTGTAATTCAGGTAAGGAATGCAGACGCTCAATTTCAAGCAGTAGTTCCTAATGTTGATACCAGATACTACCGTCAACGACACCTAGCTGTGAACTTGGCTACTAGATGCCATCGCAATCAGCAACTCGCAACAAACATTGGAACTTCCCCTCCAAAGGAAAGCATACTGAGGGATATTTAGCGCTCTTAAAAAATCCGACGACTTTGGCTGGCTTTGAACCCGCGACCTTGGGCATAGAAGTTCAGCATGCTACCAGCTAGGCTACGTCACCGAAGCCGCTTTCCACATAGTCAGATGGAAAACTGAATGTGATCTTCTTGTCATGACAACCTCTGATAGCTCATCCCTCATCAATTTCGAGGCGTTGTCATGGTAACCTCCGATGGCTCTTGGCATTTTGTTCTAATTCCGAAATCATTTTTCTCATCCCTTGGCGTAATGGTGGGTTGTATCAAAAATTCTTTCAGACAAAAGTTTTAGGTCATTATTAGGGGAATATCGTCCATTTTGTACGGTTTTGATATTGTGCCTATTAAGAGAGATATGATTAATGTTTCCCGAAAAACACACTTTTTTCACCCCATTGGCCAATGGTTGGTGTAATCAAAAAACTTTTTAAAAATAATTTTTTGGCACTTAACAGACACATAATATGAACTTTGAAGGGATTCGATATTTCACATATTAAGAGAGTTATAGCAATATTTCATTTTTTCGAAAAAAAAAGCCCCCCATTTTCACCCCCTTCGACCGATTTAGCCCAGTAACGAATTCGACCGAGATTTTATAGGTATACATATTCGGTAAAAAATTCAAAGAGATTGGTGCAAAATTACGGCAGTTATCGTGTCCACAAGGAACTGATACACATATATACATATACATATTGTGCCCGTTTCTCCAATGGGACAGGCGATCACCCGGCTAGCATCCCGGCCCCATCAGAAGAAACAGCCAAGGGAGTGGGTACAAAAAAAATTAGGGCATGAATCTTGGTTCATACAGACAAGACTGAAAGAAAAGCTCCAGCGAGCTAGAGACAAAGGGTCTCGGGTCGTTTACGGGTTGGGATGGCAAATAGACTGAACCAGGATTCACAAGCAAAACCCTAACTTGAACTGACAAACAGAAAAGAAAGGAAAAGCCCTCGTAAAATCACATCTGCTCCTTTATTGGCCAAAGGATAAATAAATATGCAACCTGCCTATCACGCAGGAGTATAGTGTTAGGGAGGGACAAAATCCGGAAAAAAAAAATAAAGTTCATAGTCCCTAAACAATCAAAAAAAATTATACTTATTCAAACTCGTGGGTGTCCTTTCTTAAAGTTCCGACAAGGAGATCGCCTTTCAAAAGCTAAATTAACCCTTAATTTATCGGTGCACACGCATGTAACATCACTAGCCACTTATCACAAAGTTCACCTGCGGCAAAAATTCAAAGAAAATATCGAATATCTGTGTAAATTACAACTGTCTACCCTTATACAGCAATGGACGGATCTCCTCTATCAAACTGCAAATTAATAATTAAAGAGCATCATATTACATCAAATAGCACTCAAACATCGACTCGGCTTCACATAACATGACATTTCAACAATTAATTATAACCTATCATAAATTATTAATACACCCAGATTGTGTTTACATATTTACACTACTAATTATTATTATTATTACTGATTTATCTTCGCCTTTCCAACGACCTTGATCCACACTGTCATATTTGTCATTGTAATTAAATTATAGCATCGTCTAATGTTTATGAAAGGTCAAGAACCTCGCAATAAGGCGCCCTAGCGTATTTCATACTCACAACAAACATTTAATCGTAACCCTTCCGCCGAACACTCTGTGTGAAGATCCAAACAACCTGACTGTCGAGCGCACCATCAATTACACACCTGCGCTATTCAATACAACTCATCAATGAACGTAGCACGTTCGTCAAGAGGACCCTGTCCTTACAAATTCAATTCAACGGACATCCGTCGCCCCGTGAATAACCTCGTCATATTTGACGGAATAATACCATATCTAATCACCACATAATTATCACATAAACTTTACACAACATCATTACAAAATAAATCATGCATTATTAGCATGTCTCAAGAACCCACACTAACAGAGCGTATCAACTTTATCGGGACCACGAGGTCGTATGATAATATGGCATCCTATCCAAGGAACCTTATCCGACAATCTTCAACCATATTCATTTGCTATGAAAATCTATGCAATCCGTGACAAACCTTTCAGAATAAAATTCGAATAATGACCTCTGAAATCGACATGCTAGAATCTCCCAGCAAAATGGGCATCTCCTATTATCGTTACCCAATTTCAAATTATTATTATTATTATTATTATTATTATTATTATTATTATTATTATGTCTCAGAGAATAAATACATGTCTTACTCCTACCATTGATGCTGTAAATTTATGTAGGTCAAATGACCCGAAAAGAAGGACAAAAAAAACATCTGCACGACCCTATGGAAAAAAATGATGCTCTTATTCAACCTGGAATAAATGATTATAAAGGGCGTTAAGTTACACGATCTCAGGTTATCTCATGGCATGGCTATCCGAGGTAGAAGTTCTCTTCTTTCTGATGAACAAGGATGGAAATGAAACTTCTTACTTTATATCCGGTGTCCTCGGCAATCCATGGCGTCTGCGTCGTCATCGTCTGCGGCATCAGGGCGGCGTTGTTCCCCCAGTGTCCCCGCGATGTGGTCTCCCAGCGTACTGGTAGAGGTATCCGTCCCTGGCACCTCCCGATCTCCTGGCGACGCCCATGTCTGCCCACAGGTGGTCCCCGGTCACCTTCAGCCGTGGCGTCTCCTGACGTCCCAACCATGGTCCACTCGTCCATCTCGTTGCGACCGTTCACCCCATTATGGCCCCTTTAAAAGTTCAGTGCAGCATAATTTACGTGTTAATATGCATGTTGATTCCCAGCGTATTTGAGTCCATGGTTATTAAATTCATGCTGCCGTGGGGCAATATTACATCTCACTATATCAGAGCACTTTCACGCTCGCGCACTATCGCGTCTAGTTCCTGGTTCACTTGAGTTATATGTCTTCACTTTCCTTTAACCCAGTGACACACTTCCTTCCACGAGGAGCTATTTCAAGCTGGCCTTGACCGACATATCAAGTTGCCTGCGGCCTACAGTCTTCCAACACAAGCTTAAAGTAGGTGTGGCCTTCCTTACTGCGTTTCTTAAAATGCCACACTGCTATGCTATTTCCGAATGGATGTCTGTTACAATATAGGGCCTCGCGATAATGCTTCGTCTCGACTATCGTTATATAGTTCTTCCCCTGATACTCGTAATTTTAAACACCTCCTGGTATCAATCTTTAATGAACATAAATTGTCGGCATAAACGGACTTCCTTTATCAGTTCTAACTGTTTCCTCACATACTAGAGAGTCCGATATCGTCTTGAAATTCACACTGTTCGACAATCAAACTGACATACTTCACTGTAAAAAAACTCACTGGCAATACATGCACGCTAGTTTCAGGCTTCATGGCCTGCTGGTCACTCACGAAAAACCATTCAAGTTCCCGATGTAAAATCACTGTCTATATGACATGGGCTACTCTTCCGTGCTCCGCTGTATAACATTCTCGTCCACGCACTGCTGAATCACACACTGCTGACTCACATACTGAACATTCCGGAACTGCGTCCTTCTTCGAGAAAAAGAAAGTGGGAGGGGTTGGAACCTTCTGGAGCATTCCCCTACTCTCGCGGTTACCTCGCCGCGTCATGCCATGACGTCATACTGACTCTCCGGTCTCCTTCCGATCTTCTGTCATCCGGGACCGGTAATTGACCCTGACTGGATCGGTCACATCTCTCCCGCGGCCTTCAAAATATAAGCGGTGGGAACATAGCTTATGTTTTTCCTCAAGTGATGCATGTGAACGATCTTTTCAGTCATCTCCTCAATGCTGACTAACGGGCTTGCCGGTGATACTTCCGCAGATTCGCGGCATCTCTCGATGTCTTTCCGTATAGCTCGGCCGCGACCCCTGCGAACGAGAATCCCTATAGGCATTCTGTCTCTGATAATATTGATTTGACTGCCTTCGCTGATATTCACCATATCGTCCCTTCGTATTGTTGAATCGGGATCTCCTACGTTCTTCATACGGTTTATTCCTCCATCTGGGTCGCTCGTCTGTTCCACCGTAGCTCCTATCTCGGCTCCGATAGTACCCTGTGTCTCTTGGCCTGTCCGTCTCCCGCGGCGTTCGCTCTTCCGTCTGCGCAATTTTGTCAATCACGACCGTGTTTACATCTCTATTTTCCTGTCGTCCGGACCTCGCCTGTAACTGTGCGCTAGTGTGGTCAAGTTTTCGAAGAATCTCTTCACATCCCTCTAAAGTCTCAGCTCCTGACGCTATTACACTCTTCTGGACCTCTACAGGTAACTGTCGTATAATGGCTTGGACCAATTCGTCCTCCGGCACTGGTGGAGTCAAATACTGCAGCCTGGCGAGTTGCGATGCGAAGTATCCCGCATACCTAGTCGGATTGGACGTCGCATATCGTTTAGCGTATAGTTCCGCCCGTATGTTCAATTGTTCTTCAGGGCTCCAAAAACGTTTGATTAATAATCGTTCGAACTCGTCCGTGCTCGTGAACGTGTATCGAAATGCGCGAAACCAAGTTAATGCCGTCGATTCCAGGGACCTCTCAATAACTCTTCGTTCCCTCGCACGTGGTATCTTATTTTCCGCCATGTATTCACGGACCTCCCTCATAAATTCGATAGGTGTGACGTTATTAGTCCCATTGTTCCCCGAGAATTTCCTCGGCTGGTGGTCTATACTTCTAATGATAGTTAGGTGTCCCGCGGGATTTGTACTCCGTATTCTCGGCGTTGCAACTACCTCACCCGCCTTTCTAGAAGATGGGGCGTTTTCAATTTCCGTCCCGTTAAGATGTGGCGTGTTTTCAATTTCGGACCATCTAACCCTTTCTGACTCCGATTTGTCTTTTATCTGCGTCATTTCCGCCTCTAAGTTGCCTAATCTAGTGAGTTGCCTTCCCTGTTGAATAATGATCTTCTCCTCCAACTCAACAATGGAAGTGTGGATAGATTCTATCACATGTTCGAGTAATGTCGTTTGTGAATGAGTGATTTTCCTGTCATACGTGTCCTGGAATGATTCAACCTGTATCTGCATGTTTTTCACGTCCTTCGCAACCTCTTCTTTCCAACCTGACACGTCCTGTTTCAACTTATCCAGGGTTTCCTCGTTAGACTGACCAATTTGCTCAATTTTTGCCGTCAAATCTTGTCCCATGCCTTTAATATTACTGTTCAACTTCTCCTCAAGTCCTTCAATATTCCCCCGAAGCGAACCCTGAGTATCCCTGATTTGCCGTGCCATAGAATCTTTGAGCTCCGCGGTGAGCACTTGGAATGTAGTTTCTACCCTTTAATCGAGTAGATTAATCTTATTATCTACAGCCTTTCCTGATAGTCTAAGATTACGTTCTACAGCATCAATGTTTTTCTGCAAATGAGATTCTAAACTCTTAAGATTAGATCCCATGACTTCTAATAAGTCGGTTCTGAGACCATCAACTTTATCACTAACATCTTTTTTTATTCCTGCTATTTGAGTGCCGACACCCTGTTGTGTCCTCTGTACCTCTGCTATCTGAATACCGACACCCTCTTGTGCCGTCCATAAGCGATCCATATCGCTCTTCATGTTTGTTTTAATTGACCCAACACTATCCTTAACATTATTCATTTCAGTGGTTAGACCATTTAATCCAACTTTGATTTGTTTTAATATATCAGCAATATTTTCTGCGGTTACTACTTGTGACATCTTACAATACAACTTAAATATAGGGGCCTACATGGGAATGTAGGTCGTCGAGTATAGCCATAACCTGAGATCGTGTACCAACCCTGTCAAATGGTTCACTAATGGCTCAGTGTGATACGAGGTTAATTTTACACACGAATTACACATGGCAAGCATCGCGCTCCCATCAAAGGCACGAATCTGACCACACAGTATACTCCCATCACCACAACAAATGATTGAGTACAAGAAAACATGCCCATGACGGAAACGAAACACACCATCGTCGTCGAGCCCAACACGTTGGCGGCGCCACTTCCCCCCCCCCCTGTGCCCGTTTCTCCAATGGGACAGGCGATCACCCGGCTAGCATCCCGGCCCCATCAGAAGAAACAGCCAAGGGAGTGGGTACAAAAAAAATTAGGGCATGAATCTTGGTTCATACAGACAAGACTGAAAGAAAAGCTCCAGCGAGCTAGAGACAAAGGGTCTCGGGTCGTTTACGGGTTGGGATGGCAAATAGACTGAACCAGGATTCACAAGCAAAATCCTAACTTGAACTGACAAACAGAAAAGAAAGGAAAAGCCCTCGTAAAATCACATCTGCTCCTTTATTGGCCAAAGGATAAATAAATATGCAACCTGCCTATCACGCACGAGTATAGTGTTAGGGTGGGACAAAGTCCGGAAAAAAAATAAAGTTCATAGTCCCTAAACAATCAAAAAAATTATACTTATTCAAACTCGTGGGTGTACTTTCTTAAAGTTCCGACAAGGAGATCGCCTTTCAAAAGCTAAATTAACCCTTAATTTATCGGTGCACACGCATGTAACATCACTAGCCACTTATCTCAAAGTTCACCTGCGGCAAAACTTCAAAGAGAATATCGAATATCTATGTAAATTACAACTGTCTACCCTTATACAGCAATGGACGGATCTCCTCTATTGAACTGCAAATTAATAATTAAAGAGCATCATATTACATCAAATAGCACTCAAACATCGACTCGGCTTCACATAACATGACATTTCAACAATTAATTATAACCTATCATAAATTATTAATACACCCAGATTGTGTTTACATATTTACACTACTAATTATTATTATTATTACTGATTTATCTTCGCCTTTCCAACGACCTTGATCCACACTGTCATATTTGTCATTGTAATTAAATTATAGCATCGTCTAATGTTTATGAAAGGTCAAGAACCTCGCAATAAGGCGCCCTAGCGTATTTCATACTCACAACAAACATTTAATCGTAACCCTTCCGCCGAACACTCTGTGTGAAGATCCAAACAACCTGACTGTCGAGCGCACCATCAATTACACACCTGCGCTATTCAATACAACTCATCAATGAACGTAGCACGTTCGTCAAGAGGACCCTGTCCTTACAAATTCAATTCAACGGACATCCGTCGCCCCGTGAATAACCTCGTCATATTTGACGGAATAATACCATATCTAATCACCACATAATTATCACATAAACTTTACACAACATCATTACAAAATAAATCATGCATTATTAGCATGTCTCAAGAACCCACACTAACAGAGCGTATCAACTTTATCGGGACCACGAGGTCGTATGATAATATGGCATCCTATCCAAGGAACCTTATCCGACAATCTTCAACCATATTCATTTGCTATGAAAATCTATGCAATCCGTGACAAACCTTTCAGAATAACATTCGAATAATGACCTCTGAAATCGACATTCTAGAATCTCCCAGCAAAATGGGCATCTCCTATTATCGTTACCCAATTTCAAATTATTATTATTATTATTATTATTATTATTATGTCTCAGAGAATAAATACATGTCTTACTCCTACCATTGATGCTGTAAATTTATGTAGGTCAAATGACCCGAAAAGAAGGACAAAAAAAACATCTGCACGACCCTATGGAAAAAAATGATGCTCTTATTCAACCTGGAATAAATGATTATAAAGGGCGTTAAGTTACACGATCTCAGGTTATCTCATGGCATGGCTATCCGAGGTAGAAGTTCTCTTCTTTCTGATGAACAAGGATGGAAATGAAACTTCTTACTTTATATCCGGTGTCCTCGGCAATCCATGGCGTCTGCGTCGTCATCGTCTGCGGCATCAGGGCGGCGTTGTTCCCCCAGTGTCCCCGCGATGTGGTCTCCCAGCGTACTGGTAGAGGTATCCGTCCCTGGCACCTCCCGATCTCCTGGCGACGCCCATGTCTGCCCACAGGTGGTCCCCGGTCACCTTCAGCCGCGGCGTCTCCTGACGTCCCAACCATGGTCCACTCGTCCATCTCGTTGCGACTGTTCACCCCATTATGGCCCCTTTAAAAGTTCAGTGCAGCATAATTTACGTGTTAATATGCATGTTGATTCCAAGCGTATTTGAGTCCATGGTTATTAAGTTCATGCTGCCGTGTGGCAATATTACATCTCACTATATCAGAGCACTTTCACGCTCGCGCACTATCGCGTCTAGTTCCTGGTTCACTTGAGTTATATGTCTTCACTTTCCTTTAACCCAGTGACACACTTCCTTCCACGAGGAGCTATTTCGAGCTGGCCTTGACCGACATATCAAGTTGCCTGCGGCCTACAGTCTTCCAACACAAGCTTAAAGTAGATGTGGCCTTCCTTACTGCGTTTCTTAAAATGCCACACTGCTATGCTATTTCCGAATGGATGTCTGTTACAATATAGGGCCTCGCGATAATGCTTCGCCTCGACTATCGTTATATAGTTCTTCCCCTGATACTCGTAATTTTAAACACCTCCTGGTATCAATCTTTAATGAACATAAATTGTCGGCATAAACGGACTTCCTTTATCAGTTCTAACTGTTTCCTCACATACTAGAGAGTCCGATATCGTCTTGAAATTCACACTGTTCGACAAACAAACTGACATACTTCACTGTAAAAAAAACTCACTGGCAATACATGCACACTAGTTTCAGGCTTCATGGCCTGATGGTCACTCACGAAAAACCATTCAAGTTCCCGATGTAAAATCACTGTCTACATGACATGGGCTACTCTTCCGTGCTCCGCTGTATAACATTCTCGTCCACGCACTGCTGAATCACACACTGCTGACTCACATACTGAACATTCCGGAACTGCGTCCTTCTTCGAGAAAAAGAAAGTGGGAGGGGTTGGAACCTTCTGGAGCATTCCCCTACTCTCGCGGTTACCTCGCCGCGTCATGCCATGACGTCATACTGACTCTCCGGTCTCCTTCCGATCTTCTGTCATCCGGGGCCGGTAATTGACCCTGACTGGATCGGTCACAATATATATATATATATATATATATATATATATATATATACAGATATATATATATACATATATTCATAAATTATATATAAACTTTTGAACTGACGGTGGTTTTGGGGTCTGGAGGATGTGAAACGCGAAGATATGTCGAAATTTTCCGGAAGTCGAAACATGATACCCATTACAATAGTTAGCTTTCTAATGAAATCCACCTAAAATCTTTTATCTTATTTTATTTTCTAATAGTCAATAGGCATTAAAAGACCAACCTTTAAGAAAGCAAAATGTCTGCTGTAGGAACTAAAATGAAATCTGCCACCATTTCTTCTTTGTTACGAGTAGCGTATGGCATACATTTTTTTTTTATTTAGTCAATTTACCCTCTAGGTTGGTGGTTCCCACGGACTCAGCGAGGGAACTCACCACCACCACCTCTATGGGCAGTGTCCTTGAGCTTGGAACATCTGGTCGGGATGGATACAACTGGGGAGGTGTGATCAGCACTTCGCCCAGGCAGCCTCATCAGCAAAGCGAACAGGGGCCTCATGAGGGATGGGAAGGGATGGAAGATTGGGATGGATAGGCTAGGAAGAGGGAAGGAGGCGGCCGTGGCCTTACAGTTTGTACCATTCCGGCATTTGCCCAAAGACGAAGTGGAAAACCACGGAAAACCACTTCGAGGATGGCTGAGGTGGGAATCGAACCCCCTCTACTCATGTGGACCACCCGAGGCTGAGTAGACCCCGTTCCAGTCCTCATGCCACTTTTCAAATTTCGTGGCAGAGCCGAGAATCGAACCCAGGACCTCCGGGGCGGCAGCTAACCATGCTGACCGCTAAGCTACGGAGGCGACGTATGGCATACAAATATCTTAAATAGAAGGAGTCATTTCACAGAATATCATCGATTGGAAATTATTAATTGTATTAATTTCCTGCCGTATTAGCTGAAATGGCGACCAAGACTGATCTGGTTAGGATTCCACAAAAACACGCTTCGTCAGGGTACAAAAGACCTATACATTGTTGAAGGTTCTGTAAACCAATTAACAATAAATAATTTGGTTCTATTCAGCTTTACCATAATAATTTGGCCGCATGTGTACATTATTATTATTAGTTGCTTGTGTGGTATCTTCTATAATACTCCTCTTTCACCAAATATTCTAGTAATTGCGCAATTATATCGTTAGAAATTGATTTTAAAGTTTCGTTGTTGTTGTTGATGATGATGATTCACTTCGCGACTTTGCGACATCGTGATCATGATGCCCGTGTACTTAGGTGTGTGTGTGTACAATTTCTCTGATGACCTGTGTTACTGTGATGACTGTACTAGTGTGTGTATTTGTAATTGAGGTCGAATTTGGGTTGGAAACGGCCGTGGCTTTACGTTAGGTATCATCCTGCATTTGCCTGGAGTAAAAGTGGGAAACCACGGAAAACCATTTCCAGGTTGACTGAGCTAGAAACCGAACCTCTTCTCAATTCTGTCACCCCATTCCAGCCCTCAGACTAGAATTAAGTTCATTCGCAAAGCCAGGAATCGAATCTGGGTCTCCGAGGTGACAGTCAAGAATGCTAGCCACTACGCAATGAGGTGGATTTTTAAAGTTTCAATAATACACACAGCCACAATCTTGAATTCATGATTTTGCTAATCTTGTACTGAACCCATTGGAGAGGTACAGTATCGAACCCATATCCTTGTATTTCGGAAAGGAAAGAATTAAGGCAGACTTTAGAATGGAGTTCTGAAGTCAGTTGAGAAGGTAATACTGCATCGTATGGCGTGAAGCGTGGATAAGTTGTGCAACCATAGATTGCCAGGCCACAACTGCCCAGTGAGGTCACCGAACAGTCACCAGATAGCCGATTACGCACTCGATAAATATAGATCTGAAAATAGTCCATTGAATGAGAGAGATGTAGTTTCGGAAATAGCCCTGAGTCGACAGTAAAATGGCATCGTCGCTTCAAGGGAGGAGCCAGGAAATTAGAGAAATAATTGAAATTAAGCCATTTGCGGGCATTAAAATAAAGAAAGGACTCCATCAGTGTTAATTATCCAGGGAAAGAGATTTTTAGAGTGGATAAAGACCATAGAAATTGTACAAAAAAGAAATACACATTCAGCATTACGTATTCGGCGAGTTCCCGAAACAGGATCTTATGGTGGGACAAAAAGAATACACCGCCCACATGGTTGAAGAGATCATGTGAATTAATATTAAAGATTTGTACGATCGATTCCTGGAAACTTAGATATTGTTGAGACGTTTAAAACCTCAGCTTTTCAGAGATATTCTTTTTAACATCGTACGACGATTATTTTGGAAATTGGTGGTGGAGAAAAAGAGAAATTTATTTATATTTACCAGAATCAAATATAAGGGCCAGGAGCCCAAGGGAAATCATGCAGTTCAGTATCAGTGAGCGCAGAGGCGCTGCACACTGCTTCGCCAACAATTCAGTCTTACGAACCCTAGTGGAGGGTGTCGTACTGTTTCGACATACATTCAGTCTTCAGCATCCGAGAGGGCGTGTTGCTGTTTGAAGGGAATTCACACTTTTTACAACAGTCCTCGAACGGAGGTGCTGCATCACGCAACATACAGTTTATAGCGAACCTCGGGGAGAGGTTATACTGTTCGACAAGTATTCAACAGTAAATGCAGTAATCCATCAGACCACGTATCGGTCGTGCTGCTCGTCAGCACCGGCGGTCTTGTTCAGTCAGTGGGACTCGAACCTGTATCACGACGCGGAAGTACTCTAAATAAAAGTACTGTCCAGCTTTCTTCAGTGTCGCCGCGCTTTAAAAACGTTGAAGTTCTTTTCAAAAGGAAAGTATCGTCAGAACTTCGAACGATTAATAGTCTACGGTGTTAGGCCAAGTTATAAACTTTGAGCAAAAACATACGTTAGCCGGCGAGGGTAGTCGAAGCCCAGACACTAGTATTTGAAGTGACATCGTAGTATCTCGAAAGTATACGAGACATCAGCAGAGAATAGATACTCTAAAAAGGTTGTTCCCAGTGCGTTAGTATAACCACGGTAGGGTCAAACATAGCTAACACCTAATTTTCCTGAATTGAGGAGATTAGCGTGACAAAGTGGCGATAGAGTTAGGAGTCTACAATAGACATCAGTAGCCACATGGAGTTTCAAGGAAGTACTCCACAAAGAAAAGACAATAGTCGTCAGAATTTAGTTCAGACGCATAGTATTAAAGACAAGAGTTTAGTGCTTTTCAGTCGGTCAACACGAATGTACCCAAAAGAGATGGGTTATGCCCTAATCCTGAAATAAATTACATGAGATTAATATAGAGATGGGTTATGCCCTAATCCTGAAATAAATTACATGAGATTAATATTAATTTATTAATCTCATGTAATTTATTTCAGGATTAGGGCATAACCCATCTCTTTTGGGTACATTCGTGTTGACCGACTGAAAAGCACTAAACTCTTGTTTACTAAGGCAACACTGAAAATATGGCTTCAAACACCACAATGTATTAAAGACAATTGTCAAGCGCAGTATAGTGACTTCAGGGGTAAACGTAACCACATACCGTTTCCCATATAGACAATTGCAAACCGGAAGAGACAATATTATCGTGCAGTACTGTAAGTGCCGATAAATTCAACACCAGAATTAGGGGAGAATTCGTAGCCAAAGAGGTTAATTTCGTACGAGACTGTCAATATCCAAATAGGAGGTAGAAGGCAGCGGTCGAAACCTGCACCACCACGATTTGGATCAGAAAGAACTCACGTGTGTAAGGCAGTGTTTGATGCCACAAAAGTGAAATTCTGTGTGTAAATATAAATATTAGTGAAAGTTATAATTTTTTTTTAGTGTAGTGAAAAATGGGTGTAATCCCTCATATTAATCTAAAAGTGTGTAATCTAGAGGGCAATTTAATTAGTGGTAATATGTGTGTCATCATGGAGTGAGAAATCTAATGTGGGCCAAATGTCGCTCCACTGGGATCCGGACAGTTTGGCCGGGTAAATCATGTAAGTAACACCAAAATTTATTATGTGTTTTGGATTCGGGAATCTCATGTAACAATGGTAACCATGGAGAAAGTATTCTCCAGCATTGAAAATCAGGGATGTCAAACTGTGTGAGAATGATAAGTGCGGGATCTAATAATTAAAGTAAAAATTACTAAAATGTATTGTGTAATCAAAAGAAATTGTATTCAGTGGAATACTAGTAAGTGAAAAAGAGTAATGTTATTTAAAAGGCAAACAGGATAATATAAAAATATATTAAAATTATGGAAATAATATTCAAGTGTGAGCCGTTATGTGCTATAATGATAAGAATAATGTTATGATTAAAACAATATTGAAGTAATATTCAAATATGAGCCGTTATGTGCTAAAATAATGATAAAAATAATGATAATGATAATTATTGAACCAGTTGTGTTCTTGTAAATGAAAAGTCGAGATTAAGTTAAAGGCAAAACTACTATTATTGGACGAAGAAATTAATTACGTTGAAATAAATATTACACTTTGGAAGGCATCACGAATGTATTGATTGTCGCCATTGAGCGCTATATTATTAATGGTCACGCTATAATTGCGGTGAAATAATGCCAGGAGGTTATCATTGCGGAGATCAGCTGGACAGAAGTAAATGATTATGTGTGTGTTTGCAGTGACAAACTTTAAAGGGTGTTAAATTTATTGTCAAGCGCGGAATTGTGTGCGAATACCTTTTCCCAATGTCGCTATTATTATTCGGAGGAGTGGTCAGATACCCTCGCTCTAGGAGTAAGCCCTAAGCCCTCGAGAATGGAAGTATCCTAGAGGCTGGCCAGAGAATCGAACCGGAATTCTCTCACGTCGGAAGCTCCTTAATTATGATTGGTTTTATTGAATTCTTACTTGCCAGTGTTAAAACTCCGAAATTATAATTATACCTGAGCTACAGAAATAGGTCATTAGAACCTCAGGGTATTGTTGTTAAATAAAAGTGATGTGTAGCCTTTCCAAGTCTCAGATTCACGCTTGTTTGAAAGCTGTGTGTAAAGTGCCGGCCAGGAGGGAGGAAGCATTGACTCGCCTTCACCGTCATAAATTTAAGCCTGAAGTGTCTCGACGTTTTCTTAACGAAGGTCACTGATGGGGTAGACCAAGAACAGAGACAGACTCTGTCTGCACTCTGCTATAATAAACCTTTAACGGACCGGTAAATCTGTACCGAGTTTTACTATGATTATTTATCCTTGCCGTTGCATTATAGATCCGCACTTCATGAATAATTAGATTGTCATTTGAGACAATAATGAAAATCCCTTTGTATTGTTGCATCATATATGTTATTGTTCCCAAGTGATTGTTGGAGATATCGGGTAGCTGGGAGTCTACTTTGAGTTGAGTAAATCAGTAGTCTCCAACGCTTGTGGTGCATGAGATTCCCGAAAACAAATACAGTTTGGTAGTATTGGAGAGAGGGATGATATATTGTGAATATCATATGGTACCCAAATGAATGGTAATTGTTGATACCATTGATTTGTATTAACTCAAAATATTAATATATTCAAACTTAGAATATTTAGTGTGTTTTTAAACAGAAAATTATATGTAATAATTTTTCCGAGACTTTTAGAGCTCGTTTTGAGAGAATTTTATAATGTTGCAAAATGGAATTGAGATCAGTTTCGATCATTTTGTTTAGGGTTCAGTGGAACCTCAAATATTGTTTGTTTGTTGTTTTTTTATTATTAATGTGTATTCGTTCCTTGTTCATTAGAACAAGTGTGAAGTTGATTCAGTTTGTTTTTTGAATTGTAGCGCCAAATTTTGATAATTAAATAGTTTTATAGTAGGATTTTGAATTTCATTTCAGTGAAGTGTTATCCTAAGATTGATCCTATAATGTGTGAATCACTCAGTGGGAGGACGTTCTATGCCCCCAAAGAGATAAGACTGAGCAGCTGGATCTTGATTTGCATATTTCTTGTACAAATGGGCACAGTACCTAGTGTTGATGGCGGCTTTTGCAGGAATCTATTTTTTGCTCAGTTTCGTATTTGTTTCTTACATGCGCTGTGCCTTGCCAGTTTTATCTTTTCGAACCTTCCCGGTAGCAATTTTGAACAATATTGAGTCCGATAATCTTGTGACTTGGACTAGTGAGGTTTTTTACAATTCTCGTCTCTTACCAAGTTTCACTGTGATTACGCATCTAAATTCTAAATTATTGATTTTAATGCATTAGTAGTTAGTCCTGTCACCATCATGAATGTACTGAAACTTACCTTAGAAGAACATTTTTTTACGAGTCAACCTTATTGCTGATTTCCATCATTGTAATTCGAAGAAATTGAGAGTTAATTACCTTAATGTTTTAGAATTTCAAGATGAAGATATTTTTTTCGTCTTTTATTTTACGTTTTACTTTTTTACCTTTTTGCGTTTTATGCCTACTCCATTTTTAGTTTCTTTTTCATGAAGACGTCACAAACACCTGAGCCAGGGAAATTACCTACAGGAGATTAAATTCCCCACGACCCAGCCGGGAATCGAATCCGGGACCCTACGGGCCAAAGACTAGCTCGCTAACCAATTATCCTTGGAGCCGGACAATATGACGTTCGTTTAGGCTATATTTTCAATTGGATAAAAATCATAGCTTGAGCAGTATAAATCTCTTATGTGAAACTCTTAATAAGCATGCAGCTCTGAGCATTGGAGGATGAGTTACAAGCAGTTTCTGGTGTCATAGAGAGCATATTCGTCTAAATATGAAAACCACAACCTCCGTAGACACTTCATTACGGAGTTATCAGGCTTCAAACAATATGTTATGTCAGAACTGAATTCTTGAGCCTCCTGATAGGCAAGACCTAGCAGTAGGTAATCTGTGGCCAAGACATAGGCCTACAAGTAGCCATGGAAATGCGCTGTCCGAGTTCCGTGAAGCATATGCTGATGAGTCACAGGACAACTGACGATCACCTAGTCGTTCAGTTGTAGTGTCCGCCGTGAAAGGTGTGTGATATTGACTGAGGGCTATTCTACCACTTGCGTCTCGCGACAGAATTGGCTGGATAAGCAGATTGGTTGAATGGTGTGACGTCATCAAAACTCGACGTTACTTCCTTCCATTCCAGCTTCTCGTACAATACAAGAACAAGAGTTGTCCAGCCAAGTCTGTCACGAGACGCAAGTTTTTCATCAACAAAAGCTTAGCACACTCATGAAATGAAATGAACAGTATTATTCTTAATAAAATTATAGATTAAAACAGTAGACCAGCGCTCATTCTTCTTCCGTCGCTATAGTGGGCTGTTAGTGACAATACTGTGCTCCAGTATGGTTGGAAAGTGCACATGTGCATAAAGTGGATACCAAGCTGAATGACACTATGCGTTGCATAACCGGCACCATAAAATCAACCCCTCGCCACTGGCTACCAGTACTCAGCCACATTCCACCACCTCACCTGAGGAGGAAGGAAGCTCTGATCAGAGAAGAAAAGAAGATCTATACTCTGTGAGCTGCCTGAATAGGATTGACAGTTCTCGCCTCGCCATGTGGTCAGCGAACAAGGTTGCCAAACAGTTAGAATAACTTGCGAGCACACTGTACAAGCCAAAGATACAGCTGACCAGGCACTGACGCACGTGGGCTGTAATATTGCAACGCAGAGTATTATGACATCAACTATGCGAACATGGATTGGTCAAGAGACAGAGGAGTGATGACTGACGTGGAATTTCCGGACAAATGTCAATCCTATTGAGGCAGCTCACAGAATATATGCTTCTCCCTCATTACCAATACACCAGGAATTCTGCCACCCACCACCGAAGCGACTTCATTCGAGGAGACCAACCAGTTTATTGGCCGACCAACTTCTGGCAAATCGATTCAACCTAAACCAATGCTGGCAGGACGAAAGGTCAAACTCAACGTCTGGAACTAGTGCCCAGGAGATCAACCCAACGGTGAAAATACAAGAATTTGACCTTCCTAGAAAATTATGGTGTCGCCTCAATAGACTGAGAACCAGGCACGGCCGTTGCAATTACCTATGCCATAAGTGGGGTTGGATAGATTCCCCATTGTGTCAATGCAATGAGGAGGAACAGACCATGGACTATATAATCCAGCGCTGCCCTCTACACGCCTACTCCGGGAGCCCTAGTGATCTGTTTCATCTTCGAGAATGTACTGTGGAATGGCTCCAAAACTTGAACTTGGATTTGTGATTTGTTTTTATGTAATTCACCATACGATTAAATAAATAAATAGTGACAATACAATAGAATCTTTCTGTTCGTTATCTTACCAAAACTACGTTAACGTTTAGGCATTCAACCACTCGTAAGTATACAAACTTTTATAGATTCGAGAAAGGGGGAGGCTTCTATAATGAGATTTCAAAATTTTGAACAAATTTAAATAAATATAATTTTGTAAACGTCGTTAAAACGTGACTGGGATAACAATCGCCTGTGTTACAAAAGTGAGGTTAGAGTGACCAATCAGCTTGTCCAGCCAAGTCTGTCGCGAGACGCAAGTATTCTACCACGTCTGATAAGGGCAATGCATAACACTGTAGGAGCTAAAATTATGACAGAAAACAATCGTATTCAGATCGTGGCTCTCATTTTCAATGGTTTTTATAATGGGGGTACTGATTTCGATCATATACAAGCATGGTTGTTTAGATGTTCATGAAATGAAGTGCGATGTGGCACGAATCCAATATCACAGACTTTTGTATGCTTTCAATTGCTCTCGTGAATCCCAGTGAGGTCAAATGTTGCATGAACGTTTACGGGGATGATTCATTTTGCAGATATGTCAATGGGGCAAATAATCACCTGGTCCAGCTTCCACATTTCTTTTTATTTCCCAAGATAGCTTGGTGTACTAGTTCATCTTCTGGGCATAGGTCTTCTGTACATTGTGGTTTAAGAGGACTGCGGTATCTAATCAGAGTTGTTTTCGTTTTCCATCTCCAGGTAAATGATTGTGGACGATTAGTCTGTATGCGTCTGTCTGTCATTATTTCCTGGCCCCAGTATATTTTGCAGATCTGAGAAAGCATTACATTTTTAGGCTGATATTACTATTATTGTTATTATTCATAAACTGTACGGTTTAGGCCATCAGACCTGTTCGGTCTCCAGATTTATTTGGTTCACCCACCCCTTCTTTGGTCCACCAATTCTTCTTCTACCACTTGCTTGGTGAGACTAGATTTGAATGTTATTATTACTTTTATTACTAGCCGGCCTAATGGTGTTGGGGTAGCGCGCCTGCCTCTTACCAGGAGGCCACGAGTTCGATTCCCGGCTTCGTCAGGGATTTTGGAAACTGAAGTGATGGCTGGAACGGGGTGCTCTCAGCCTCGTAAGGACAATTGAGTAGCTGTCTGACAGTGAGGCCTGACGGAGGTCTGACGGAGACCAAAATTAACGGCCGAGGGGGCCCAACGTGCTGACCACGCGTCACCCCCATAATCTTCAGGCCAAATGGCTGGGCAGCAGTAGGCCTAGGCCCTTCATGGGCTGAAGTGCCACGGAGTTTGGTTTGGTATTATTATTATTATTATTATTATTATTATTATTATTATTATTATTATCATTATTATTCTTTATTAGGAATAATCCACAATACAGTAGTTTTCCTTCAACCCAAAAATATTCTACTCCTCCATAAATTTCGGTCTTCAGCATCTTCTTCGGTTAAGCCTCTGGTAGCCATGCATCTCTTTACACCATCCATCCATTGTTCTCTTGCCGTTTCCATTTCCCTTCAGCTTGCCAATCTAACATTACATTTGGAATTCTACTATTCTGCCTCCTTTACACATGTCCAAACCATTGTAATCTTCCTTCTTCAACCACTTCTAATACAATTTTTTTCTACCTGCATAACTTCTCTGATTCTCGTATTTCTAATTTTATTCAATCTTGATTTTCTTGCCGCCCTTCCACCGTTTTATGGAGCAGAATTTTTTTAAACAAAATGTACAACGTATTTTGTTATATGGATCAGAAACTTGGACGTTAAATAGCCAGCAAGCAAACAAATTATTATTATTATTATTATTACTATTTTTAGCCTATTATTATTATTATTATTACAGTACCTGGGATCACCTGGTAGTGAAACTGCTCTAGAATCACTAATCTGGGGAATGGTCGCGCTGCTGATGTGCGGATTAAAACTGTTGTGTTATAGCACACTCTATGCAGCCATTACAGCCGTGATAACACTCCAATTACAGCTGACACCGTGCAAACAATAACACTGTTCAAATTATCATCTCAGAGGGACACATATTGTGAAATAAAACCTGGCCTTAGAATGCACTAATAAGAGGGAATTTTTGTGAAACACCGCTGTTCTTAACAAAATACACTACTCCAATATAGAAGAATCATGATATTCATTGTTTTTGTTGCTGTTGTTGTTGACTCACTTAGGGGCTTTGTGACATCATGGTCTACATGACAAGTGTACTTGGGTGTGTGTGAAATTCGTCTGTCCTGAGTTAATATAAATGGTGTTGCAAGAGGAGCTAAAATCAGGAAATGAGTAAGGCAAGGCTGCGCACTGTCACCCTATCTCTTTAACGTGATCATAGAGAATGCAGTAAGAGAAATGAAAGAGAAAACAAAGGGGTGAATTTTAATGATATACAGTTGCACAGTATCCGCTTTGAAGATGATTTTGCTCTCTTGGCTAATTCTTAAAAGGATATGTGTAAGCTGCTAAAAATATTCAACAATTCCTTAGAAAACATCAAACTAAAAATTAATACTAAGAAAACAAAATTAATGATAGTTGATATAAAATAGCCTACAACTAGAACAAACATAAAAGTTAATAACACTTCAATTGAACAAATTACAGAATTCCCGTATTTGGGTAGTGTTAAAATTTCTAATAACAAGTGATCACTTTTCGTGATATTTCAATGTTTAGCTTATGGCCCTTTTGTCGGTCAAATTTGTTTCTTGTTACCGAGATCCTCGAATGATAATTATTTCTTTGGAAGTGTATTAATTGTTTAATCGGTATGCATAACATTGTAATTAAGCACCCATTTATAAGATATTAAAGTTACTCACCTAAGTGTTAAAGGCTACCGCACCATATCACCGCATCAACCACACTGAGCTCTGACTGCTCCGTGCTTATCGCCACCTCATGCTCGTGACGTCACATTCCTTGGACAGCCAATAACAGCGGTGTTGCTGATCACCTGTCTGCTCGGCGGGATTCTGCCCCTATATAACCTCGAGTCATCTTGGCCCACGTCGAAGCATGCGGAATCCGCTTGCCTGTACACAACACGCACATTAACATAGTCGCCGTGTACAATAACAACAGCCACCGCATCGACACACATGATATCGAAACTCTCTTCAGAGTAGGCCCCCACACAATACTGGGTGGCGATTTCAATGCCAAAAGTGTTCACTGGGGCTGCGCCCGCCCCAATCCTGCGGGCACCCTACTCTACAGGAACATGATAGCCAACGAGTATGTGGTAGCAGCACCTAGTGAGCCAACGTACATAACACGCAGGCGTAACGGGATCCCTGACATACTGGACATATGCCTAATGAACAACGTTACATTAAGGCACCGAGCAGAGGTAATTAATGACCTCAACTCGGACCACATACCAGTAATTGTTAAACTGTCAGCTGACCCCCAGGTCACCGGAGAGGTCCCTAGGCAGCTGCGCAACTACAAAGCGGCAAACTGGGAAAAGTTCACGGAAGTCCTGAACATGGACCTAACCGGCAGAGACGACCCCCCGCTCAATTCTCCCCATGACATAGACGAGGCCGTAACCTTGCTTATAACAGTAATCCAACACGCCACGGACGCCAGCGTGCCCACTCACACAAGACGTGAGCGGGACCAAAAGACCCCGGAACACATCAAGGCACTCATTCGGTGCCGTAATAAACACAGGCGCCTATGGACTCGATACCACCGAGACCAAGATCGGGTGATTAAAAACCAACTAAACGCCCAGATCAAGGAATTACTACCACGACACCGCCATGAAAAATGGGGCAAATTGCTCGAAAAGTTCGACACAAACACTAGGCCTGTATGGAACCTAGCGAGACACTTGACTCGCGAGCCGCACATCATTCCTACGCTCCAAGGCCCAAATGGCCCAGTGTTCGGAACCCGCGATAAAGCTGAAGTCATCACTGATACCCTCGAAGAGGCATTCACGCCAAACGATGACCCCTCTGATCCTGAATTCACTCGCAGGGTGGACGCCAAGGTTGAGGAATACCTCGCTAATGCACCAAACCCGGAAGTGAGGAAAACCAACATTCATGAGATCAAGTGGATAATTCGGCACCTCAATCCCACCAAAGCACCAGGCCCAGACAATATACAGAACCTTATTCTGTTCAGGCTGGCAGACACCGCCATAAGTCTTCTAACGAAGATATACAACGCCATGCTGAGGCTTAAGTACTACCCCAAGCAATGGAAAAGGGCGAAAATCCTAGTATTTGGTAAACCCAATAAGGACAAGTCAGACCCTGGCAACTATCGGCCCATCAGCCTACTAGACTCACTCGGCAAAGTATTTGAAAAAATATAGCTGAAGAGACTAGTAGGCCACTCCAAAGAACGAGGACTGCTTAAAAACGAACAATTCGGATTTAGGAATAAACACTCGTCCACACTTCAACTCATGCGATTAATTGAACATGCCACCGTAGGCTTCAATAAACGTCGCGACACGGGCGTAGTCTTTCTCGATATTCAAAAAGCTTTTGACAAGACATGGCATAACGGCCTACTTGCTAAGCTAATTGATTATGATTTCCATCCTGGACACATAAGGCTCATCAAGTCTTATCTAGAAGACAGGAAGTTCCAGGTCGACATACACAATATACTGTCGACCGAGAGAAGGATTAGAACGGGCGTGCCCCAAGGTTCCCTAATTGGACCAATCCTCTACATCCTCTACACAAACGACATGCCTATGCCGGAGGAAAGACTCACAGCAACATACTTGTTTGCTGATGATACGGCCATGTCCGCCCAAAATGCACAACTCGCTTGCATACTAAGACGACTACGAGATGCACTACGCCGGCTCGAACTATGGTTCACCAAATGGAGAATCAAGGTAAACTCTGGTAAGAGCCAGGCAGTGCTGTTCACTAAAAAGAACAGACCATCACGCCAGATAGCCAACCTTAGACCGCTCCAGCTGTTCAACCAGGACGTCCAATGGACTAACACGGTCAAGTATCTAGGAGTAACACTAGATAAAAAGCTGACCATGCGACACCACGTACTCGATGTCAAAAAGAAGGTGAACAGGCGGCTGATACAACTGTACCCTATCCTAAATAGGAAGAACAGACTCAACACCAAGGTAGGGGTGAGCATGTACAAGTCACTGATTAGACCAGTTATGACGTACGCCGCCCCTGCTTGGGGCTACACAGCGAAGTCAAACGTTCAGGCTCAACAAGTCGTACAAAATAAATGCTTGCGGTTAGCAACAAAGCTCCCGTATGAAACACCAATACGGGAGCTTGGAGAAATTGCCAACACGCCGAGCGTGGAACAACACATTCTTAAACTCACATGCAAAACATATCGCGCCACACTAGCTAACACGGTGAATCCACTTGTGCACTGCATTGGTAGGTACAACAATCACCGTGGAAGCAAATACCCTACGCCTAAACACATCTTGTGGAGGCACTGACGTGGAGCAGATACGGCACAGGAGTTTCCAAGCGGCAAACCAACCCCGCACACAAATCTGGCCATCCCTAAACACTCCAGACAGCCACCCACCGCATCCCCACAAATAGCTGCAAAAAACTGTACATATTTTACGATGTCCAACTAGGAGGTTTTGCTAGTTGGATACTGTTGTATTAGCTCTTAGTGTTTTATTAGTGTTTTATTAGCTCTAGGACGTCCAACTAGGCGGTTTGCTAGTTGGATAACATTAACATTAAATTAGATGCTTATTTACATTCTAGGACGACCAACTAGGCAGTTGCTAGCTGGAATTAACTAGTTTTAGATGTTATTCTAGATTAGATTAGACTAGGCTAGATCAAATTAAACGACACAGTCAGGCTTAAAATAGGACAAGGGACACACATCCCACCACACTGACCGGGTGCCATCCACCTACACCTCTGTATATATGTACATATCCCTGCCTGTGCCATTTGTTTGTTCCAGCAGCAGCTAAGGGGAGCACGCCGCTCCCGGCAGACCGCCGGGACCAAGACGAGAGCGAGCGCCCCTGTATTTGCAGGCAGGTACCCTCTCCGGATCGGAGAACTGTTACAGGACGCATGGGCTAGTGGAAAGTAGGGATGGGCGCGACTGAAGCCCGGAATCGAGAGTGTCGACTCGATCGACTCCAAACACCGGTCTCGGTTCGCATGAAGCCTCGCGACTCCACGTTAATCTGATGCGTATTGCGGGGCCGCTTCGCATGAAGCCTCGCGACTCCAAGCTCCCGTGATGAGTATTGCGGGGCCACACGGTCCCTTCGCATGAAGCCTCGCGATTCCAAGCTAACCTGATGAGTAAGGCCCGGATCGATATGTGTTTATATATATTTAATTTTACTAAATATTTTCTATTTATTTACATATATTTGCCGTTTTTATAAATAAATACATATTAAGGTGAATTTATTCGTAAGTAGTTATTATTATTACCTGTATTTGGTGGCATGTCACACTCCTTAGAAAAATGCTGCCGACATTTTCGACCCTTGGCAATTCCATTAATTTGCCCCTCAGTTTCGTGAATGTACCCTTGTCTCTGTATTGTAGTAGTATTTCGAGACAGGAATTCCCTGGCCATTAAGTATAGCAGGGGGGCTGGAGAAGACTCGTGACTCCAAGCTCCCCTGATGAGTATTGCGGGGTCGCTTCGCATGAAGACTCACGACTCCAAGCTCCCCTGATGAATATTGCGGGGTCGCTTCGCATGAAGCCTCGTGACTCCAAGCTCACCTGATGAGTATTGCGGGGTCGCTTCGCATGAAAACTCGCGACTCCAAGCACACCTGATGAGTATTGCGGGGCCGCTTCGCATGAAGCCTCGCGACTCCAAGCTCCCCTGATGAGTATTGCGGGGTCGCTTCGCATGAAGACTCGCGACTCCAAGCTCCCCTGATGAGTATTGCGAGGTCGCTTCGCATGAAGACTCGCGACTCCAAGCACACGTGATGAGTATTGCGGGGCCGCTTCGCATGAAGCCTCGCGACTCCAAGCTCCCCTGATGAGTATTGTGGGGCCGCTTCGCATGAAGACTCACGACTCCAAGCTCACCTGATGAGTATTGCGGGGCCGCTTCGCATGAAGCCTCGCGACTCCAAGCTCCCCTGATGAGTATTGCGGGGTCGCTTCGCATGAAGACTCGCGACTCCAAGCTCACCTGTTGAGTATTGCGGGGTCGCATCGCATGAAGACTCGCGACTCCAAGCTCCCCTGATGAGTATTGCGGGGTCACTTCGCATGAAGACTCGTGACTCCAAGCTCACCTGTTGAGTATTGCGGGGTCACTTCGCATGAAGACTCGCGACTCCAAGCACACCTGATGAGTATTGCGGGGTCGCTACGCATGAAGCCTCGCGACTCCAAGCTCACCTGTTGAGTATTGCGGAGTCACTTCGCATGAAGACTCGCGACTCCAAGCTCCCCTGATGAGTATTGCGGGGTCACTTCGCATGAAGCCTCGCGACTCCAAGCACACCTGATGAGTATTGCGGGGTCGCTACGCATGAAGCCTCGCGACTCCAAGCTCACCTGTTGAGTATTGCGGGGCCGCTTCGCATGAAGACTCGCGACTCCAAGCTCCCGTGATGAGTATTGCGGGGTCGCTTCGCATGAAGACTCGCGACTCCAAGCTCACCTGATGAGTATTGCGGGGTCGCTTCGCATGAAGCCTCGCGACTCCAAGCTCCCCTGATGAGTATTGCGGGGTCACTTCGCAAGAAGACTCGCGACTCCAAGCTCACCTGTTGAGTATTGCGGGGTCACTTCGCATGAAGACTCGCGACTCCATGCTCCCCTGTTGAGTATTGCGGGGTCGCTTCGCATGAAGACTCGCGACTCCAAGCTCACCTGTTGAGTATTGCGGGGCCGCTTCGCATGAAGACTCGCGACTCCAAGCTCCCGTGATGAGTATTGCGGGGTCGCTTCGCATGAAGACTCGCGACTCCAAGCTCCCCTGTTGAGTATTGTGGGGTCGCTTCGCATGAAGACTCCCGACTCCAAGCTCCCCTGATGAGTATTGCGGGGTCACTTCGCATGAAGACTCGCGACTCCAAGCTCCCCTGATGAGTATTGCGGGGTCGCTTCGCATGAAGACTCGCGACTCCAAGCTCACCTGATGAGTATTGCGGGGTCGCTTCGCATGAAGACTCGCGACTCCAAGCTCCCGTGATGAGTATTGCGGGGTCACTTCGCATGAAGACTCGCGACTCCAAGCTCACCTGTTGAGTATTGCGGGGTCACTTCGCATGAAGACTCGCGACTCCAAGCTCCCCTGTTGAGTATTGCGGGGTCGCTTCGCATGAAGACTCGCGACTCCAAGCTCCCGTGATGAGTATTGCGGGGTCGCTTCGCATGAAGACTCGCGACTCCAAGCTCACCTGATGAGTATTGCGGGGCCGCTTCGCATGAAGCCTCGTGACCCCAAGCTCCCCTGATAAGTATTGCGGGGTCACTTCGCATGAAGACTCGCGACTCCAAGCTCACCTGTTGAGTATTGCGGGGTCACTTCGCATGAAGACTCGCGACTCCATGCTCCCCTGTTGAGTATTGCGGGGTCGCTTCGCATGATGACTCGCGACTCCAAGCTCCCGTGATGAGTATTGCGGGGTCACTTCGCATGAAGACTCGCGACTCCAAGCTCACCTGTTGAGTATTGCGGGGTCACTTCGCATGAAGACTCGCGACTCCAAGCACACCTGATGAGTATTGCGGGGTCGCTACGCATGAAGCCTCGCGACTCCAAGCTCACCTGTTGAGTATTGCGGAGTCACTTCGCATGAAGACTCGCGACTCCAAGTTCCCCTGATGAGTATTGCGGGGTCACTTCGCATGAAGCCTCGCGACTTCAAGCACACCTGATGAGTATTGCGGGGTCGCTACGCATGAAGCCTCGCGACTCCAAGCTCACCTGTTGAGTATTGCGGGGCCGCTTCGCATGAAGACTCGCGACTCCAAGCTCCCGTGATGAGTATTGCGGGGTCGCTTCGCATGAAGACTCGCGACTCCAAGCTCACCTGATGAGTATTGCGGGGTCGCTTCGCATGAAGCCTCGCGACTCCAAGCTCCCGTGATGAGTATTGCGGGGTCGCTTCGCATGAAGACTCGCGACTCCAAGCTCACCTGTTGAGTATTGCGGGGTCACTTCGCATGAAGACTCGCGACTCCATGCTCCCCTGTTGAGTATTGCGGGGCCGTTTTGCATGAAGCCTCGCGACTCCAAGCTCCCCTGATGAGTATTGCGGGGTCACTTCGCATGAAGACTCGCGACTCCAAGCACACCTGATGAGTATTGCGGGGCCGCTTCGCATGAAGTCTCGCGACTCCAAGCTCCCCTGTTGAGTATTGCGGGGCCGCTTCGCATGAAGCCTCGCGACTCCAAGCTCATCTGATGAGTATTGCGGGGGGCACACAGTCGCTTTTTTATCAGAATCTCTCATTATTATTATTATTATTATTATTATTATTATTATTATTATTTACAATCATTGTACCAAATTGTTGTGATATTGCACTTTTGGCAGGTTGTATTACTATTATAATTAAATGAAAAATGAAAATCCACATCCTGCTTCCAGTCTCCGACCGGGTCAGGAATGGAATGAATGAAGCCCCTATCTAGCGGCGAGGATCTGAACTGTGCCGGCTGCCGAGGCCTGACGCACTCCTCTGGGGCAATGATTAAATGAATGACAGATGAAATGAAATGATAGTGGAGAGTGTTGCTGGAATGAAATTTTGACAGGGAAAACCGGAGTACCCGGAGAAAAACCTGTCTGCCTCCGTTTTGTCCAGCACAGATCTCACATGGAGTGACCGGGATTTGAACCACGGACCCAGCGGTGAGAGGCCGGCGTGCTGCCGCCTAAGCCACGGAGGCTTACACTATTATAATTAAATACAAGTTTTTATTTAAATATGAACGCCGGCCGTGAAAGCCTAAGCTGTATTACTATTATTGTTATTCATTCATTTCATTTCCGTGTCCGATCATTTCCAGAATGTAGCAACTCCGATGGCCTTGTTGTTTGCCTCGATCAGGTCCTGGGTAGTGCAGGGTTGTTCTAGTAGTGGACAAATGAGCAGGTGGGCTGGGTCTTGTGTTGCTCCACACTCGCAGGACGTGTCTCCATCAGCTGGAAGGATACCCCATTTCTGCATGTTGGATTATTGTTATTAATAATCATCGTCATAATAAACACAATAACAATTACGCCTACAACATTACCGATGATAACCCGAAACAATCATCCATGTTTGCTGGCTAATAATCCTATTGTATTCATCGTAAAACAAGGTATCAAGGGACAAACGTGGACGGATAACAAGACCGTCACAATGTGAGAGGCCTGTGCGCACATCTTAAACAAAGCAATTAACAAACCATAACATATTCCAAATCTTACATTAATTCAACACTCACATTTTGTTATTGGAGACACGGAAATGAAACACCCTATAATCAAATTAAGAATAACACACACAGTGCCAAGAACTTCGTAATTGGTATTCGACATTCCATATAACGATCTTGCCGGCAAAATAAATATCCCATTACTATGCATCAACTAGGCCTATACAGCATATCCTCATACTGTAGAATCCTACAGTAGATCATAACAAAGAACGACTATGCATATAATCATTCTATTGAATCGTTTTGCAGGTTATAATAGCTTGCCATACATTTCAATACCAAAAAAGTATCACTGGCAAGCTAGCAGCAAGATTTATTCAGCTGTATTTTAAACATGCCGCAGCGATAGCGAACAACGGGGTTGCAGCCACAGCCAGCATACATGTTCAAGCAGTTCCAAAAACAGTTGTTAGATGGCGTTAGTGCATGAGTGGAGTCGACACTGGAGTTGAGAGTATCGGTTCCAGCGGCAGCAGTCTCGACTCTTCGCGACTCCGTTCGCAACCCATCCCTAGTGGAAAGTGCTGCCTTCGGGTGTGGCGATCCGCTACCCATGCGACCGCGCGCTAGCCCCAGCACACAGATTACCTACTACTACAGATAGCCGACAGCCATGCTAATATTTGGCACTTAAGACTTCAGCGCTGTCTGGTGTTTGACCGCGGTACTAGTTGACGTGTAGCACGGCCGTGCGGGTAGCCTACCCCACCCCTTCCCCTCGTTCCGCTAAATATTCTCGTCCTAAATGCTCTGCCCACTTCAATGTTCCGAAAATCACAATCTTCCCAATACTTATAGCACGTTTTTAAGTGTGGAGATAATCATATGATCTACAATAAATAAATCACATTCAAAATACCAATAACAGTTTTTCTTTTAAATAATACCTAAGTGGGAAATTGTGAATTCCAGAACTCTGAAATGAACAATCACAGCATTTAGGACATGTGAGTTAGTTATTGTTGTTTTAAGGGGCGGAACTACGAGGTCATCTGCCCCTATTTTAGGACATGACGTCATCAATAATTTACATGTTTACATTTCTTTCAGTTGCAATTGGAGCATATTGCATTGGTGACAAGAATTAGGCTACTAAAAGGCCTGCAGCATATTATTACTCACCTTAAAAAAGGTCCCTTCCAATTAACCACATTAGGCCTATAACCAATTAGTTATTAAAATAAACTGCAAAGGAAAAATAAGCAGGTTGTGTAACCAGATCACACTAAAATTGTTAGTACACTTAGTGCCAAATTCATTGGGAGACTGAAATTTCAGAAAAATAATTGGATAATACAAAATCTCTATACAGTAGTTCATTTCATATTCCCTTTAAAATATATCCAGTTCACCAATTTTTACAGGGTGAAATACAGTAAGTACATCAAAGAAATCATCGCACACTAATACAGTAAATTCTATGACATCCTGTAAAGGGGAAAGGAGAAATAGGACTTGCATTGAAAAACAAGAAAAACACTCAATACTGCTAGAAATCATCATGTTTTATTTAAAAAGTTGTCAACGAAGAAAAAGAACAGCGAGAGCCAAGATCACACTTAGCAAAAATACAGAAATCAAATCTGGTCCTCCTAAAAGTACATGTTGAGGCATGTTCCTTTCTTCTTTCTTGCCAAGGCATAACAGTAGGCTATAGCACAGGATAATAAACCTCTTCCCTCCTTTATGCCATGGCTAACACTGACGAACAGCAAATTCCTACAACACATGCAAGTTTGTATGTTGAAACAGTAAACTTAATGAAATATATAATGCTTCAAACGGAGAACTTGAATTTGCTGATATGTGTGTGGTTGCACCTACTTTAACTACATTTTAAAAGAATCTCTTATTGTAGAATCATTGCGTTGTTGATATTAATACATTTAGCCCCATGTATTTGGAAGTATGTAGGATTTGTATGATAATCTGTGTTATTGTAGTATCTGTAGTAGTGTGTACTGCTCGGGTCTAAGCTGCGTGAACCTGAGAGAAATGTGCATCGCAGTGGTGTTGACGAGTGATGAGGTTCCTTGGTCCGTGCATAGTACAGAACCAAATACATTGGTCGGTGACTCACTCACTCATTCCTAACACCACAGTGGTTTGAGCAACAGCCCTAGTTAGCATTATTGGAATAGAAAGGAATACCAGATATCACGGTGGGCTGTTGACAGATCCTTCTCTTCTCGCCTGACCCTCCCCTGCTCTTTCTCCTCACCCCGCAAGTTCATAGAACATGGAAAATGGACCCGAGCAGTATAGCCTACTTTTTGTAATTCAGATGACGAGTGGAAAGGAGGCAGCCATTGCCTTAAGTTAGGATCAATCCCAGCGTTAGCCTGGAGTGGAAGTGGGGAAACCACGGAAAACCACTTCTTGGATGGCCGAGGTGAGAATTGAACCTACCTCTTCTCAGTTCTGGCTCACAAAGCTGATTGTGAGTCGTTCCAACCCTCAGACTAGAATTAAATTACTTGGAAACTAGCCCAGGACCTCAGGAGTGGCAGCTACCACACCACAAGGTGGTATTACGGTAGCACTGAATGAAAGTAGAACGAGTGATAACATTCTCCATAAGGCGCAGATGACCTCGTAGTTCCACCCCTTGAAAGAACAATAACTCATTACCTATAGGTGTATTTTCCAAAGTTGGAATCTGACAGTTCAGCGCCACTGGGCAAAAACAGCTGACGACTAGATCGCTCGCATGGCTTGTTGCCATGAAAACTATACAGCGCTGCCAATTTCAATGATGCTATTTCACCACTTGCTTGTTGCCGATCAGTCGCTTGTTCGGTTGCCTCCAGTGCACACTCACCTTGCTGCGTTTCATAATCTGTTGTTTTTATGAGTTATAATTGTTTGATTTAATTCGTTAATTACTTTTTCGTGTAGGATTTATACTTATTTATACTTTATACTTATACTTATAATTCATTAGAGACCGTTATTTATGTATGTAGCAGTGTTAGTGTCAGTTCCGAGCATCAGGCGAACCATTAATTCCATTCAGTCGCGCGCAGGAGCGTAGGCTACCGCCTCTGCTCTTGTAATTAGTAAGACTACTGTGATTAGCTTCTGTCTTCTAAAGGGTGACTTAATAGTCTTCACAATGAGCCTATATTTTGTAATACAATTGAGTGTTACTTGTAACTTGAAACTTATTCTACAGGAAATATAAATAACTAAATATCACGGAAACAATCACGTGTTGTCGTTTCGCTTTGATCATTTTTGCTTTATGATAGTATTCATAATATTGTTATTGCTATTCATTACCATAATTTAGGCCTCTCCTCAATTTGGCGGGCTAATATTTTATTTTACAGTTTGCACCGAACAGATTTAAGCATTGGTTTGTTTAAGATTTTTGAAAACCATCTGAGTAAGAATGTAATAAATGTAATAACGGTGCTAATGATATTATGAGCATGAGGAAAAGAGCGGGAGGATGGAAGTACGCACGTGCTGGCCAGCACCGCTCTCTGTGACCCATCCAGCCATCCCAAAAAGAATCACGACTTATATAGGCAAAATTACAGCTGTGGCTGCCATTGTTCACATCAACTATCATCAAAACAGTACTATCAACCTCACCAACACCTGACCATTCTAACCTTCGTTTCGTCCAATCTAATGGTTTTTGACAATGGTTACAGCGTAACGCATCCAGATCAATGATTATTTTATCAACAGTGATTTTGTATGCCACTTTTTTTTATCAACAGTGAGTTTGTATCCCACATGTTGGCAACAATTTGTGCGCCTCAGTGTGTGCCGCTAGACTGGACCTTGTTGACAGTTGAATGAGATGCAAGCGCTGTCGGAACATGGCAGCCGTTTTTAAAAGAGCAAAATATAGATACACATATTTACATACTGGGCGCCAGGGAATGTTGTCCGCAGTGCCTACAAGCTGCTGCGAGAGATTACGTCACCAGTTACGTTGGCAACACGGCTGTCGCTTGTATCATAACAAACAGTAAACTTTATACTCACCCAGCCATTCATAACATACTGTCGCAATCTTCCAATAAGCTAACTATACGCACTGACGATTTCGACAGCCCACAGCCCACGCATGTGGCCTTCGCCCTATCAGGGAC
This sequence comes from Meconema thalassinum, assembly GCA_946902985.2. NCBI lineage: Eukaryota > Metazoa > Arthropoda > Insecta > Orthoptera > Tettigoniidae > Meconema > Meconema thalassinum. Next base: position 206,874,723 of record OX336394.1, on the reverse strand, counting down.
ACCGTGCAGCGAACTAAACTGCTGACGCAACCTCTCACTTCTGCACGTAGCCACTGCGGAGAACTTTTCCTGGCACCCTGTACTTTAGCACATATATATGATGTGCAGTAGTGACCAGGGTTCCTAATTTCAATAGGCCTACGTAATATCGCCCAGAAGATGAAACAAGGAGACAAGGTATGTAAAAGTCACATTCATGTCTGATGCAAGTGTATAAGCTGCGTTCTACTTTCATTCAGAATTAATACCTAGGTAAAGTAACATGTGGGAATAAATATACTAGCTAGCCTATATCAACCATTACATTGGCATACAATAAACCAATTATATTTGTCTTGTATCTATCTCGCTGTTACAGAAAATCATCGACACTAATTACCAAGAATATAATCGGCCCCTTAGAGAGAATGTTATCGCTCGTTCTACTTTCATTCAGTGCTACCTTAATTCTGAATGTAAGTGGAATGCAGATTATACACTTGCAGCAGACATGAATGTAACTTTTACATACCTTGTGTCCTTGTTTCATCTTCTGGGCGATATTACATATTGAAATTAGGAACCCTGGTCACTACCGAACCTCATTATGAGCTAAAGTACGTAAATATGTTTTTCTATTTATTGATATTTTAAAAACGGCTGCCATGTTTCGACACCGCTTGCATCTCGTTCAACTGTCATCAAGGCTCACTCTAGTGGCACGCACCGAGGCGCACACATTGCTGCCAACATGTGAGATACAAAATCACTGTTGATAAAAAGAACTGGGATACAAAATCACTGTTGATCAAAAAAGAAGTTCATCGGGATGCGTTAAGCTGTAACCATTATCAAAACCAAAGTTGTACGAAAAAATTATACATATTTATTACAGCGGAGCGATATACTGCATAATAATCACAGAGCATATAACAAAAATAACTCATTTCAGCCGTGGGAAAAAAAATCATTGCAGAGAAGTGAAAATATTGCACACACTAGCCTAATTAAGAGCAGTGAACTGAGTGCTGCGCACTAGAGACTAAACTGGCCACTTCTTTGTTTGGCAGTACTGTTATGGTATTGTTTTGAAGATGATTGATTTGAACAATGGCACCCACAGCTGTAATTTTCGCTAGCCTATAGCCTATATGCTCTGATCCTATTTGGGATGGCTGGGTGGGTCACAGACGGCGGAGGAGGAAACATCTATTAAAACATCGCTCCCCGATTTATTTCTCATCGTTTCATAAGGTATTTTGGCTAATTCATCTATTATAGAGAATGTTATCGCTCGTTCTATGTTCATTTAGCGCTACCTTTATTTTAGTAAAACACAGAAGCTATTTATTAATGTAATGGACATCTATGATTGATCCATCCCTTAGGACTGCCTCCCTCACCTTTTAATAAATAACTAAAATTTTAATCCTGTGATTAATGTAACTAATCCACATGTGAGTCCACATGGGTCACTAATACCCAAAATTCCTCCAGCTTGATATTTGGGGAGTGGGTGTAGGTGGGAGGTATACCTCACCCCACACAAAAAAGAAAATTGAACCACATATTAGGCCTACACACATCATCCAATAAAAATAACTAGGCCTAGTTTCATTAAGTCAAGGTTTGGATCAAGAGATCTTACTAAAAGAATACTTAAAACATGGCAGGTGTCAGATTGGACGAGTAAGTAGGCCTAATTAGACAGTAATTACAAGTTTTGAACACTTCAAGTCGCTTACAAATTGATTAGGTTATGTTAGTCGCATCGTGGTCATTGTAGGCCTACATGTTACAGCCCACATGCTGTACGATTAATTCAAGTGTACAAAATTAATGAATGAATTATTAAAACAGTGCATTCTACTCCGGGTGGTGAAGGTCACACTTTACCCATCTAGGGCTGAGATGTAGAACTACAGTACTGCCAGTGACAGTGAGACAGAGGTTATCGAGAGGGCGCGCAAGGTAGTCCCAAAGACTATTTTACAAAACAATTAATTTTCTTTTTAAACAGTTACAGCTGACTGTAGGATGATTTCAGCATTGCTGACTGTTTCTGAACACACAATAACGGTATAGCACTCAGAGCGAGGGGCAGAACAAGATACGTCACATTATCAAGCTTTAGCACGCTTCCTTTTCAAGATCGAATTGTTTGTGGAGTTTTCATGTGGACACTGCCGTGAGTATAGAAATGTGGGAACTCTAAACCAAGATATAAACTGGGAGCATAGCAGCAACTCTGGAGGTTGGAGATTTGATTCCCCGCACTGACAGAAGCTGTCCTGAGGGTTGTTTTTGCATACTCCCTCCCAGTGGCGATTACTCCATGTAGGACGTGAGGATCATCACTTTAAATTTAATTTAAATAGTGCCATCAAAGGAACCTGACTAAATAATTACAGAATAGCCTAATTATTGATACATACCTTGAGTCATCAACTGAGAAGCGATGAAAGGAGTGTATCTCCAACCTCTACTTTTGCAGCCAAGAACACAAGATTCTGAGTGATGTTTTTCCATAACCTACATACAAAATATACAGAAGGAGGTACAGAAACCATGAAATACAAAATCTAACAACAACAAAAATTAAATTAAAGTCATTAAATCTAATTTTCTACGACTACGGAAGTCCACAAATAATAATGCATGGCTCTCATAAGAATCCTATCGATAATATCAGCACTCTCTTAAGAAATCAATTGTATAATACATAATGCATTATCGGTTCTTACGTCAGAAATGGAAATACCGGTACCGCTTTACAGGTTACATCCAATTGAAAACGCCAAGATTACGGCACTTCTTTTTCACAGAACATCAAGAAACACATGTATTTAAGGCGATTGATATTGATAATTGTTGCTGTAAGGGGCCTAACATCTAGGTTATCGTCCCCTATTTAAGGTGAAATCAATCGAAAACTCTAGGGAAGAAATATTGCTGTAATGTACAGAAAATGTAAATACACCGCCATGTTTGAACAGAAGTAGTTCATAGGAAGGCAATGCCGCCAACCGACAAAAATAATGTTTATTTAATGATAAGTGCCGTAATTATCGTCTGTGAGCAAGATAATTGCAAGGAAATGTCAATTAGGAATTATGTGTATATTTATTGACTAAATATAGGGATATATTTGCAATTCAATTAAAACGTGTATCATGCATATGTTGGCAAGACGATATACAGCGCTTAATCCGCTCCTTACGTCTGGCCGCGCTACTACACCGATGGTACCAAATAATCCCTATCTGGTTGACACCCCCTGCCCCAGCAGTAACAGTAGACCAGATCCCCATATGACAATAAGGCAAGTAAAGGACGCTGCGTTGCGCTGCGCGTGCGCGCATGACACAACTCCTCTACTAACAACAACCCAACCAATCCTTCCACATCCTTGCATGTGGCTATCTCCCATTCGCCAGGTTTTACCTGTAGGCAATCTTTCTTTCTGCCTATGGGGTTTTTCCCTGGCCCTTCGCTCAACCTAAGCCCACTTATATTTCCCAACCTAAATGATGATGCCTGGTAGAGTACTTGGTACTGGGACAGGCAGAAAGGCTCGCACGGCTCATCAAACCCTCCTCTGTTTCTCCTACTATCGTAGTTATTAACAGCATGTCGGAGGCAGCAGTAGTAAAGGTCGGCTGTCACGCGGGGGGTGTGGGCTTTAACTTTTCGCCCCCCCCCCCCCCCCCCCCCGCCCCGAAAAAAATCTTGGTGATGTCCTTTCTTCGTCCATTCTTCGTCCACGACCGTACGGGCCACGCTGGGCCTATAATACTTCGAGTCTCCTTCGAAGGGCAGATTTCTCTTCTCATGGCCGCTCTGCCGTCTACTCTGCGTTTCGTCCAAGATGTCTAGGCCACCGCTCTGCCGACATTCTGAGGCTACTACTCTTCAACTTCTCAACAAGTCTTCGCAAGAAACATCGTCCATGCCATCAAGTGCAATTAGCAAAATTAACCTCAGAAATACTTCGCTGTAGATAAATATCTAAGAAAAGTATGTCAACAAAGGCTACTACGCACCGCTGTCAGTCACTGCATACCGTGTTTGTCAACAAGATGCTGTCTAACCCATAATTGACCTTGTGTGGTCCCTGGGACCTGAGACGTTTTTCTTATCTTCGTAAATGGAGTACTTGACCACCGATCGACACCCCCTCCCTGTACCTTCCTGCAGTCGCGCCAGTTAGGCAGTGGTGAAATGACGTGAACGTGCGGTCTTTTGGTATGTAGGTATTTAGTTGTTCGTGGTCCGTGGGACCACACGAGGTCAGCTACGTAACTTTTTATTTTAAATTCTGTCTGAGTTTAATCTGTCTTTATTCTGATGAATCTTGGCATAATGGACCATTATAAACCTGTTCAGTTGGCATAATGTGCAATCCACAAATTTTGAGAATGTTGTAACTGACTGGCTGCAAGCGGATGAGAAGATACAACAAAATGTGGCAGACTCCTAAGAGCGTATGATTACCCATCTACAGCATGCTTCAGAAGAAGAATATTCAGACCAAGATGATGCCGAATATATTCCTAGTGATCACGACACAGCTTCAGAAGTAAGCGCATCAGAAAATGAAGGCACCGAGGCTGAAGTTGACGACGCGGCAACTGAAAAAACAATACACGGGGACAGTTTTTCTACTATGGTGCTCAGGATTGCGCGCAATCTAAAACAAAATCTAGATCACAACGATAAGTCGGAGGAAAAACATTGACCTCCAGAAACGAAAATGTTGCTAAGTGTGTCCAGAGAAGAAGAGAACTATTATCAGCCCACCTGCATTACGAATGAAAGCTACCAATCTGCTTAGTGCACAGCAAGAAAGTTTGCAATGGCTGCGTCAGTGACAAGATTAGAACATCTGGACCCCTTGCAGGATTCTTTTCTTTGTGTTTGGAACCAGTTTGAATTTTACTGTTATTTAGATGATATATTTGTGGGTTAAAGGACATTACATTTAATTGCCAAACTTGAAAGTTGGTATTTTTTCTTAAGCAAAGACTAAAGCCTTACAATAATGGTAATAATTTTATTTTTGTCTGTTTAAAAATCTCAATATACAATATTTACGTCTGCATCTTGTCTTATTTGCATTAATATGAATGTAAATACCATGTTATTTAAATCAGTAAAAAGAAAACAAAATCGTTTTCAAAATATATTGTCTTAAATTCCGTGGTCCGTGGGACCACACGAGGTTATTAGTGTGAGTTTTTTCCACGAGCTCAATTAAGGGCTAAAGTTCATGGCAAAAGTGATTTCACATTCTCAAGTGTGTTGAGTGGGTTGCCTATTGAGGCTGCTCCTTGGAACCACATTACTTTGTTTTGGCTGCATTCCTTCCTATGAGGAAGGATTCTCTGCGGACATACTCTCAACATAAATCTATACCAAAGATAAGTTTAAGTGTTTTATTATTCATATTTAAGACATTTTAATTATAACTTTAAATCTAAAGTGGAGCAAGTTAAATTTTTCAAAGAACTCTTTTCAACAAAAATTTAAAGTGTTTCTGGTGATTATTAATGCATTTATTATTGTTATTTATTAAGATTGTTTATTGCACCATATTCTTGATTGTTCATTGAAATAAATTCTATATTGTTATACAGCATATGTTCAAGTGTGAAATCCATTCTGCCCCAATATTAAGATAGCCTATCATTCAGTCTCAATGCTTCCCCACGATACTATTAAATCCAAGCCAAATGCTTGATGCTGTTCTCTCTCTATGAGTTGGAGTTTTGGGGGCAAACTCCACCAACAAGTGCCTGTCAGAAATCAAGAAAAGAATAGTGGTAGCAAAACAAGCCTTCAGAAATAAAGAGAACTTATTGCTAAATAATCATCTCAGTTTGAGGACTAGAAAGTCATTCCTCAAGACCTTTGTTTGGAGTGGCTTACTGTATGAATGCAAAACCTGGGCATTAAGGAAACTGGAGGGAAAAAATGTAAGGCAGCAGAAATGTGGTTTTGGAGAAGAATGAAAAGAACAAGTTGGATGGACAGGAAAACAAATGATATTGTTCTGCAAGAGGTGAAGGAGGATCCATGTTTATTAAAAACAACAAAGAAGAGGAAAGTAAAGTTCCTTGGACATGTATTAAGTCACGACTCTCTTCTCCAAACCATTATCTAGGGCAAAGTATTGGGAAAGAAACCTAGGAGACGTCAAGGATGTCGTACATCAAGAACTCCATTGGAGAACTGGCATGTGGTTTGGTTGGTTGGTTGGTTGGTTCCTCAGTTTAGGGGCTGCGACAACGCGGTCATGTTGCCCCGTGTACTTTGGGTGTGTGTAGAATCTGTCTGATAACCGGTGTTAATTGTGATGACTGTATTAGTGTGTGTATCTGTTTTCAATTCAAGTAAGGACTGCAGGCATTGAATTTGTTCAAGTAGTACCTACTTTTGCCACCAAATGCCCCCGTCAACGACTACTAGTTCAGAACTGGTTACCAGATGCCATCGCAGTCGGCTCCCGGCGACGAACGTCGGAACCTAAGAACGTTTGTCAAATGTTTAACCTAACCTATGATTTTCCCTTCACACAGGTGTAATTAGTAGAAGATTCTTTAACATGGCATCAATCTATGAGATGGGACCGCCGGCTTTACTCCCCCTCCGAAGGGAGGCATACTGAGGAATTTTTAACGCTTTAAAAAAACCCGACGACTTCGGCCGGGCTTGAACCCACGATCTGGGGCATAGAAGCTCAGCATGCTACCAACTACGCCACCGAAGCCGCTGGCATATGGTTTTTATGGCAGCATGAAGAGACTAGCAAAAATCCGTCAAATATGGCCGCAGTGATAAGGCTTTGCCTTTAGTAAATGATGATGAACCTGTGTTATTATCATGGCGGTAATTGTGGGGATGGATTGAGAAAGCGGTGACTGTGACCTTAATTTAAGTACCATCCCAGCATTTTCCAGGAGCAGAAGTGGAAAACCACAGAAAAAATACTTCTAGACTGGCTGAGGTGAGAATCGAACCCACCTCTTCTCAGTTTTCCGTCACAAGCTGAGTGAAACCCGTTCTAGCCACCAGACAAGAATTAAATTTCTTGACAGAGCCAGGAATCAAACCCGAACCCTCCAGAAGGAGTGTCTTATAGCAGTTACTATTGCATTTTTTGGGAACATGAATAAATCGGATCAACACCATGTCCGGTGAACACATACCACAACCATCAACCTTCACGAAGCCTTGTTGACAACTGGGAGCTAGCTGGTGGCTCAGCGATAACGATCTCACCTGCTGTGCCTGAGATTGCAGGATAAAATCTTGAGCCGTAAAAATTCCGGCTCTCCGGCGTCTCTAAAAGCCGCAGTAGTTAAAAGTGATGTAAAACAAATAACTTTATTATGACAACTGATATCCTTGGCTTCATCGCTTTTGCGCCATCCCCGAACACTGCGATCAGCGCGGAACAACCTGTATTGTGACTCATCGAACCTGGCCTCTTGTTTCCACTCCTCTAGAGTCCATTTGGCAACCTTAAGAACCCAAGTAAGTTCTTGAATGTAACTGTTACTCAACCGACAAACAACTGTAGTGATAAAACACTCTTAAGTATCATTGAACTGAGGCATAATCTTGAATTTTGAAGACCAGTACTTAATCAAATGAGCCCCGGAACTAACAATCACTTCACAAATTATAATCTTTTGGATGTGACTGGGTTTTATTACCGGTACGATCCCTAATCAAGATTCAATGAAACTAAATTAGGGTAGGAGTATTTATGTATTCCCCTTCTTTAACATCTCCCCCCCCCCCCCCTCCCAAGAGGCTCACATCCAGTGAGACGTGGTTTGGTGACCGGTATTGCTTCCACTTAATTGTGCCGGGCTCCTCTCCGTCTTCATTCCTATCGACCTCTCTTGGTCAACTCGTGTTTGTTTCCGACTCCGACGGTATTAGGGTATCCGAGGCGTGAGGAGTCTCTTCCTTTCCCGCCTTAATTCGCCCTTCTCTCATCTCTCCTGATCCCTCATTCTTTGAGGGGTCAGACGTTTGATTTTCTTTCCGATATATCCTGCTTTCTGCTCAAGGCCCTCAAGGAGGCAGGGTGTGTGTAGCCCCACCACTTCTTGTACACCACAGCTGGCGAGGTCGAGATTTGGCGACCCCGATGGATTCCTGAGTTGGGTCTGGTTTTTCCCCTTTTTCCATTGCCTTTGGAGCGGCTCGTCTCCTCTTTCCCTTTCCTATCTACCTTTCATGGCTCTCCTCCTTTATACGTCCCCAATCCTCATTCTTCGAGGGTTGAGGGCTATTATTTCCTCTTTCTTTTACTGTATTTCCCTTACTCTTCTGGGGCGTGGTGACGCAGCGGTCAAACTGTTGGCGTCTCACCAAGGTGGACTGGGTTCGATTCCCGGTCAATGCATGTGAGATTTTCGAAGTGAAATGGCATGGCCTGTGATTCGTATTCCACGTGGCTCATAATCACAAAATTCACGATCTCGTAAAACTATAATCTTACTTCCTTCCTTCGTTTCTCTTCTTTTGTTTTCCTTTTTCTTCTTCTAGAATGTAAGCTGTAGTTATTTTTAGTTGTAAGTTTGTAGTTAGATTAACTAATAGCTTTCATTTTCATTTTTATGATCAGCCAAACCATTAGGGGCCGATAACCTAGATGTTAGGCCCCTTAAAACAAAAATATTATCATCATCATCTTTAACATCTAAATATTATCTGCCACAGGACGAGAGGAGGGATGTCTCATTAACTGCCAATGAGCGGTTTCAACAAAGAATAATGAGTCAAATGCGCTAGGAAAATTCATGGAATTAAAATACAGTGCAGGCAGAGTAGAACGTGGTTGGTGAACGATTTCAGCGGAACAGCCTGGCGGCAGCCCCTAGGGAGGACAGCCTCCAAACTAAAAGTCATTACCTCTGTATGAGTTAGAACAGCACAAATAAACAGTATTTAATTAAGTTGGGATGAGTAAACTGGGCAAAACAGTAATGTTCATGTGAATTCGCTACTCTTCCTACTGTAAATCCTGCTACAATATCCGTATATTGAGTGTTAGCTGAATCCGCTTATCACCACATTTAGGTTTTATCTAATTGAGAATTAATGTGCGTAAATGAAAATGTACCGGTACTGAAGACTAACATTTAATCTAATTATCATAGGTATTATTATTATTATTATTATTATTATTATTATTATTATTATTATTATTATTATTATTATTATTATTATAGCGGCTTCGGTGGCGTAGTCGGTAGCATGCTGAACTGATGTGCCCAAGATAGCGGGTTCAAACCCAGCCGAAGTCGTCGGATTTTTTAAGAGCGTTAAAAGTCCTTCAGTATGCCTTCCTTCGGAGGGGAAGTAAAGCCGGCGGTCCCATGTCATAGATTTATGGCATGTAAAAGATCCTTTCACAGACTAAACTTGTGTAAAGAAAAAATTGTTAGGTTAGATTTCGTCAGAACGCTCTATCAAAGTTCCAACGTTCACCACTAGGTATCATTGATATCTGGTGGCGAAAGTTGGAACTACTTGAAATTGAACGGAACTTGTAGCTCGTCCTTTAGGGTGTCCGCTGGAAGCAGCTACAGACTCAGGCGAGCCGAACATGTCCTCGGACACTCCCGGCACTAAAAGCCATACGATAAATAAATAAATAAATTATTATTATTAAAATTATTATTATTATTATTATTATTATTATTAGCCTCCGTGGATTAGGCGTCAGCACACTGGCCTCTCACCGCTGGGTCCGTGGTTCAAATCCCGGTCACTACATGTGATATCTGTGCTGGACAAAACGGTGGCAGACAGGTTTTTCTCAAGGTACTCCGGTTTCCCCTGGCAAAAATTTCACTCCAGCAACACTCTCCACTGTCATTTCATTTCATCTGTCATTCATTTAATCATTGCTTCAAAGGAGTGCGACAGGCTTCGCAGACGACACAGTTCATATTCTCACCGCTAGATGGGGGCATCATTCATTCCATCCCTGACCCGGTCGGTCGACTGGAAGCAGGCTGTGGATTTTCATTTTCATTATCAGAACCTGCATAAATAAAAAGAACCAGGTTGAAGGAGTCTGGAGAATCCTCTCCAATGAAACAGTCTATCGAGAGATTGACCCAGTTACCAGTAGGCCTACGATGAAGAAGAAAAGAATCTCTTATTTCTTTCACATCCTACGATTACCAGAAAACAGGATTTTACGTCAACTAGTGATGAGAAATCTGGGAAAGAAGACTGGAGGGCATTGGATCAAAGAAATTCAAAAGGATCTCAAAACAGTTGGACTCGAAATTACAGATGCAGAGAACAAGAATAAAATTACCACCCTTCTTAAGAATCACAAATTTTCAGCAGAAATGATGCACAGACGGCCTGTAGAGATTTCAGACGAATTAAGAACACTGCGATCAGAACGAATGAAGAAGTACTGGGCAGATAAGAAGAATCAAACAATACAACCTACAAAGAAAAAGTATACATGGAAGACTCAAGGGGTCCAATGTGGCCAATAAAGTTAATAATAATATAATTATTATTATTATTATTCTTTCTTCTTTTTGCGTTTTGCCCATTATAGAGCGCGCTTGAACTTGTTTTTCGGCTTGATGATATTCGCCTTCCTATCTTCCCAAAATCTCTTCATGAAGCCACTGTGCTGCTTCTTCCGTTCTTCTGTCCACTTGGTTCCAGTCCTGCCACTAGTTTTCACCCAAAACTTGTGCTTTGTTACTGCGGTCCTGAAGACTTTGCGGTTTCTCAGAATATTTTCTCCGAAGTTCAACTCTTGCAGCTCCTCTCTTGATTCATCCAGCCAGGCTATCCTTGACTTCTGAGAATTTATTACATTGAATAACCTTTTTGTAAGTTTATAATCGTCCATCCTGAAGAGGTGTCCATAAAATGTTAAACGTCTTGTTCGTACAGTGTTGCTGAAACTATCTGTGTGACGGTATGGATCTGAATTTCGTCTTTTAATCCAAATTCCGTTTTCTTGTGTGGGGCCGAATATTTTTCTAAGAATTTTACGTTCTTGCTTTTCTATATTTGCAATTTTAGAATGACCTCCTAAAGCTATGGCTTCTGAAGCATATAGAGCTTCCGGTAGTACAACTGTTTTGTAGTGTTTCAGTTTTGCATTATGTGACATTACTCTTTTATTATAGTGATCACATGTTGGTCTGAATGCTCTATGAAGTTTTGAGGCTCTTTCTGTGTTAGCTAAACTGTCCAATCCTGAAGGAAGAATTATTTCTCCAAGGTATTTAAAAATTCTACTTGTGATATTGCTCCATACGCTGTTTCTATTTCTTCTTTCTTGTTCTTTTGCTGAAAATTTGGCACGTACTTGGTTTTTTCAAATGATATTTGAAGGCCTGCTTGTGATGCTATTCTGTATAATATTATTATTATTATTATTATTATTATTATTATTATTATTATTATTATTACATCATTTTTGCCCTTATGGACAGTGTTTGAACTTAAATATCTCATGATGTCACAATTTTCAGTTCTTTCCCTTCTTCTCTTCCCAAAATCTCTTCATCCTTTGACTGTGCTCCTGTTACCTTTGTTCCGTCCACAACGTTCCTATCTTCTTCCATTCACTTACTAAAAATTTGGCGTTCTTAATTTTGTTTCTGATTTTTTCTCTGTCTTCTATCATTTGCTTGTTGATCCCTAATTGCTTTAAGACGTCTTCTATTTCATGATACCAATTTGTTTTCATTTTTGAACTGTTTACTACATCAAAGATTTTATTTGTAAGTCGTTTATTGTTCCTTCCCTGTATGTGCCCGTAGAAAGTTAGTCTGCGTTTTCTAATGATATCTGTGAGTCTGTCTGTGTGTTCATATAGCTCTTTGGTAGGTATTTTCATCCATATCCCATCTCTGTGTACTGCTCCAAATATTTTTCTCAGAATTTTACGTTCAATTTTTTCTGTTTCTATGATGCCAGATGCTCCAATTGTGGTCGTTTCTGACGCATACAATGCTTCTGGTAATACAACTGTTTTGTAGTGTCTAAGTTTGGCCTGTCTTGATATGCTTTTCTTATTATAATGTGACCATGTAAGTTTGTATGCTTTCTGGAGTTTTTCCGTTCGTTCTATGTTAGACACCTTGTTTGATCCTCCTATTTGTATATATTCTCCTAAGTACTTAAATTGTTCAACTCTTTGTATGGATCCATATATGGTATGCATGGTTGGTACATTGTTGGTGTGTCGTTCCATGTATTGGGTCTTCTCATAAGATATCTGTAAACCTGTTTTAGCAGCTATTTCATGTAATCGTTCCAGTGCTTCCTTTGCCTCCTGTGTGTTATTGCTGAGTAAGGCTACGTCATCTGCAAATGCCAGACATTTTATGATTGTTTTTGTTTCACGGGTTCTTCCTAGCTGTATTCCTTTAACTTGTTCCTCCCACTGCTTAACAATTTTGTCTAAGACCATGTTGAACAAGATTGGTGAGAGGCCGTCTCCTTGTTTGACACCTGTGCGTATATGAAAGGGTTCTGAAATTTCACCCGTGAACTTAACTTTAGAGGTGGTGTCCGTAAGCGCTAGTTGTATGAGTGCCCTGTTTTTTTTGTCAATGCCATATTCTTTCAGTACTGCAAAGAGCGTTTGTCTATCAATGCTGTCGTATGCTTTTTTAAAGTCCACAAAGGTAACTACAGTGTTTTTTGTCTGTCTGACTTTCAGTAGTGTTCACAAGTTCAAGATCTGTTCGATGCATGATCTCCCTTTTCTGAAGCCTGCCTGATATTCTCCTATTTGTGGATCTGCTTGTGGTTCTAGTCTGTTCAATAACACTTTACAGAATATTTTGTAAGCGACTGGCACTAGAGAAATCCCTCTGTAATTATTTGGATCTGACTTATCACCCTTTTTATGTAATGGGTGGATCAATGCACATTTCCATTCCTCTGGCATTTTCTTTGTGATCCAAATGTCTGTGATGATCTTATGAATTGTTTTGGTGATGTTTTTATCTTGAAGCTTCCATACTTCAGCAATAATGCTAGCTTCTCCTGCCGCTCTGTTATTTTTCATTTGTTGTATGATCTCCTCTATCTCCTCTATTGTAGGTGGAGTAGAATCGGGATTGGATGTGGTTTTTTGGAAGGTCAGTTTCTCCGTGGGTTCTGTACAATTGAGAAGATTATTAAAGTATTGTTTGAGAATTGTACAGTTTTCTTTCGTGTTCGTTTCCAGGGACCCATTTGTTCTTCGAAAGCAGAGGCTAGGAGGCTGATAACCCTTAATATTTTCTTTGAATGTTCTGTAAAAATTTCTTGTGTTATTTCTCTTAAAATCTTCTTCAATTTCTTTTAGCATGTTGTTGTCGTACGCTCGTTTTTCTCTTCTGATTTCCTTTGATGATTGTTTTTGAACTTCGTGAAATTCCTTCCATGTTTCGGATGTTCTGTTACTGATGAACTTCATTCATGCCTGTGTTCTTCTCTCAGAGCTTGATCACAAATTACGTTCCACCACCTATGTTTTCGTTTCCTAGGAGGTTGCGCCCAACGCATTGCCTTTTGAACTGTGGTCGCAAGATCTGTCCAAGTGTCTGTTGGATGCATATTAATTTCTTCAATGATTTTGTCCCTGTTTATCTTCAAATATTCTGGATCAGGCTTCACTATTTTATTTTTTGTTGTCTTTTTCTGTCTTGGAATTGGTCTAATCTTGACTTGTAACAAATAATGGTCAGACTCGAAGAACCCTTTACGCGTTCTGACATTTAAAATTTCCTGTGTATTTTCGTTAGAAATGGCCACATGATCAATCTGGAATTCTCCCCATACGGTGTTGGGTGCTTTCCATGTTGTAAGTTTTCGTCTTGGCTTTTGAAATTGTGTCGACATAATTTTGAGGTTAAAATTGTGACAATATTTTATGAGATGTTCCCCATTTTTATTTGTGCGATACTGTGCTGAATGAGGGCCTGTGATTTGTCTGTATTTTCTCTCCTTACCTAATTGCGCGTTTAAGTCTCCCATTAAAATTTTAACATACCAGGTGGTGTGTGGAGATCCTTTCTGATATGGAATTAAAGTCAATAATGTTATCCATGACTGATTTGTGTACTGTAAATCCTGTTCCAAACAATGATGGTGTACCTCTTCTGACAGCAGGTTTGCCATTATAAATCCTATAATTTTCTGTGTTGAAATGATTTTCATCTTGAAAACGAGTCTCCTGAATCGCAAGAATTTTTATTTGAAATTTTTCTTATATGTTTGTGAGTTGTTTTAGTTTTCCAAGTTTGAAGAGAGTATTAACATTGAGAGTGCCAATGTAGTGTTTGTGTAGAGATTTTGAGAAGCTCCGACTCTTCTCCTCATGATGTTCCTGGTCCCCCAGAATCCGATGACCAGGAAAGTCCAGCATGGTGACTGGGGCCTGGGGTAGCGGATTTCTTTCCTTTTGTTCCATCATGATTACTTCAAGTTGAAGGTGGTTGTGGCGATCTTAAAGAAAGATCACGATGATTTCTGACTTGATTATTGAGATCAAGACATATTTCACAGCCACACCAACTAGGTGAACAGACGCTGACCAATAATCGCTGGATACCAGAACAGACACTATTGGATTTTGTGTGTTTGGTCCGCGAGAGCTATTTTATTTCGCTCGAGTCCGCCGGCAAGCCGGTGAGGACCCCCCTATCCGCCACCTGGGACGCGCCACGTCGGAGTATCACCTCTCCGCCTGCGACAACAACGTAGTAGGTTCGTGGATTATTATTATTATTATTCATTTTTTCTTTCGTTCTTTCTTTCTTACTTTCTTCGTTATACCCATTCATAGAGTGCGTTGGAACTTCTTACGGTCGTTGACCTGATGAATTTTACCTTCGTATTCTTCCCCCAAGGGCTCACAACTTTTGGGACGTGGGTTGGCGACTACGGGACACCAGCTGAGTCCGGCATTACTTCCACTTACTTGTGCCGGGCTCATTTCAGTTATTTTTCCAGTTGGTCTCCCTTGGTCAACACTTGTTCTCTTCCGACCCCGATGGTATTAGGGTATCCCAGGCCTAGGGAGTCTTTCACTATCCCTCCTTAATCGGTCTTAGTCTCATCTTTCCTGATACCCTAATTTTTCTAGGGGCCTGCCTTCTCTTTCTTTTCGTGTTAACTCCTGCCTTCTGCACAAGGCCTTCAAGGAGGCAAGTTGTATGTAGCCTCACCACTTCTGGTGCCCCCTGGATAGTGCTATACCCTCAGGGGCTCACGGCTGGTGAATTTGGGATTTGGCAACCCCGAGGGATTCCTGAGCTGGGTCCGTTCTTTCCCCTTTTTCCATTGACTTTGGGGAGGGCCCTCTCCTCTTTTCTTTCGTATCTGCCTTCCATGGCTCTCCTTCCTTCCAAGTTCCTCAATCATCGTTCTCTGTGGATTGATGGCATTTCTTTTCCTCCTGTCCATTATTTCTTATGTCTTACTTTTTATTTATTCATTTCTTCTTTTACTTATAGTATGGAAGATAGTTGTTAAGTCCGTAGTTATTTCTAGTTGTAGATTTCATGGCATTATCATTCATTATCACTACCATCCAAACCATTAGGGGCCGATAACCTAGATTTTAGGCCCCTTTAAACAAAATATGTCATCTTCATCATCCTTCTTCTTCTCCCAAAATCTGTTCATAAACTCACTGTGTTGCATCTTGCGATCTTGTGTCAGTCTTGTACTAGTCCTGCTGCTAGATTTTACCCTAAATGTGTGCTTATTTACAGGGTGTCTGAAGATTTCACGGCTTTTCATTATGTTCTCTCCGATGATCATCTCATTCAGGTCCCCCCTACTTAGCCTACTTTCTATTTTTGCAAAAAATGGAAGTAGACATCAGATCTACTCGGGCCAAAAGTTGCCAGTCTGTTTGTGTCATGTTGTATATCACCGCCATCATAACGAAAAAGAAATGGCGCCCACCAAAATGTTCTGAGCTTAAATCAAATTACGACTAACGTAATCATCCTATCTTTACCAAAATCTTCAACAATATACAGTACTTTAATGTGGGAAGCGTCTTTTGCCAAAACTACAAGGTCATCAGCCAAACAATTTCAAAATGGCGGATTTATGAATCATGCAAGTTTTATAGCCTAACTCTAACTTACGATTCAACAAGGCCTGGCCTCAACAAATCAGCTTATCGTACATAGGGAGGTTGAAACTGTCCTCAAGGAGGTGACCGAGGATAATAGCATTTTATCTATACTAATATATGAGCCTCCGTGGCTTAGGCGGCAGCACGCCGGCCTCTCACCGCTGAGTCCGTGGTTCAAATCCCGGTCACTCCATGTGAGATCTGTGCTGGACAAAACGGAGACAGACAGGTTTTTCTCCGGGAACTCAGGTTTTCCCTGTCAAAATTTCATTCCAGCAACATTCTCCGCTATCATTTTATTTCATCTGTCATTCATTTCATCATTGCCCCAGAGGAGTGCGACAGGCTTCGGCAGCCGGCACAGTTCATATCCTCGCCGCTAGTTGGGGGCTTCATTCATTCCATTCCTGACCCGGTCGGAGACTGGAAGCAGGCTGTGGATTTTCATTTTTCTATACTAATATATATGGGCAGATGACCTCGTAGTTCCGCCCCTTAAAACAACAATAACTAACTATACTAATATAATAAAGCTGAAGAGTTTGTGTGTTTAGACGCGCTAATCCTTGTAACTACCAGTTGGATTCGAAAAACTCTTTTCTTATATGATAGCCAGATTAAACAAGAATAGTTTAGGCTATGTAGCATTAGGCTACACCTCCCCTGCATTTAGGCCCTTTAGCACAAATCTACACCATTTCACCGATCTGAACCAAAATGTGTATACTTACGCTTTGGATCCCTGCGAGTAAGACTATCTACATGAAATTTCGGACAGACCACTCCATTCCCTGCATTTAGGCCCTTTGGCACAAATCTACACCGTTTCACCGATCTGAACCACATTTTGAATACTTACCCTTTGGAACCCTGCGGGTGACACTGTCCACTTTAGTTTTGGAACAGACCACTCCATTCCCTGCATTTAGATACTTTATCACAAATCTACACCATTTCTCCTAATTGCACCAAATTTTACATACACTTTGAAACCCTACTGATAACACTGTCCACTTGATATTTTGGACAACGCTCCCCATTCCCTACATTTAGAATAACAGACAAGATGAACTTGAAAAAACACGTATTAAGGCCCTAGAACCATTCGTGTCCGTAGTAGTGTAACTGTAATAGTATTTAATAAGTCTATTGTTGACTGGCAATTCGGGCTGCATCACGTCGCCCCTACCAGTGTTCTGGAGCAGAATTGCGAAAATAGTTAAATCTTGTGCCGCTTATAATTTGCAGTCACGGGGAGGGAATTATTGCAAAAAGATTTCTTAGGCCCCTTAAAGCAGTTATCGTCATGAAAATATTATGCCTCTGTATAAGTGCAATGGTTTTGGTGCAGTACATTGAGGTTATCAGCTGCAATAAGCGTTAGTGCTTTCAAATTTACCTTCATTTATTCCAAACTTTATCGTTGAGCGCTATGTGGCGGTAAATTATATTATTGCTATCTCAGGAGCTCGGGACGACCGAAGTTCTCCAATGTGTTCTGATTATTTTCCTACGACGCTATGCGACAAAAGACTACACTATTGGTCACTACATTTCTAACAGCCAATGAGTGGCAGTGTCTTTTATTTCACTTAATCCTCTTTCTAATCATGTTTTTAATTCATTCGTAAATTACATGTGTCAGTGCTGTAGTTAGTAAATAGCCGTTTTCCTATTCATTATTATTATTATTATTATTATTATCGTTACGGGAAAATTACCTGAATGTTACGTCCATTATACTGCACCAATTATCACCCCCACTACAACCACCACAAAAAGTTATATTTTTAACTTATTGTTTTCTGTTAGTTTATGAACTTAGTTCTATAGTAGTATTCATTATTATCCATAAAACAAATGAATCCACCGGGCGAAGCCGGGAACTGCTGATAGTAATAGAATACAGTATTGTACCCGGGGGTATTAAGCTGATTGGATGCGAACTCATCACACTGGGAGGATGAGACCAGTCGTGCGTCACTGCAGAGGAATGAACCCAGACTCTCCAAGGGAAAGCAACGCCGGAGAGAGCCCAGGAACCTTGTTATAGAAATCATAGGAGTAATTCTCATCTGAATCGCAGCTATAAAAGTGGATTTATAGCTGGATATGTGAATAAATGCTATGTGTTGTAGAGATTAGCATGCAGAATATCGCCCAAGTTTTGAGAATTTGGAGCAAGTGACAGGAGACTAATAGGCTGAGGTCACTGGGCGTGGTAGACTGGCGACCCTTCAATCATCTGGGACTTTTTACACGAGTCTTTGGAGCAGGTAAAGATCAGATGTGGACCAGAAAGTCACAACTACACTAAGAAATGGACCGGTGGAGGGGGCAGTTGGAACATTAAATTGATGATTACTCGCGAACGGAGCAATCGAAACGGATGAAAGTTGCACCACAGAGAATGTGATTCCCAAGAGAAAATTTACAGAGGATTAATCACTCCAATCGAAGCTGGAAAACGAAGTTTCGCGGATGGACACTGTCAAGGGGGTGAGCGGAGGAATCCCGGGAAAGAACCCCAAGTTGACGTGGGTGACGCTCAAGAGGAAGCAATTAATATCAATTAATTGGCCGAACGGATCTTGAGCACAGAAGCAGAATTGAAACCTGCACATCAAGAGGATTCAGAGGAAAGCATTACCAGTCCAGTAAAGGCATTATTAGAGAAAAGAAGCTCCTGTGAGCTAAAGGAACTAGATTTTGCTCCAAACCCCTTATAAGCTCGGAGGACAAGGAAGCGTGTTCAGTTGAAAGCTACCACCGGGAAAAGCGTGAGTCGCTCAGTGCCAGAATATGACGCACTACACGAAGACTTTCTATTTTTATACAAGTGTACAAGTGTAATGTACAGCTTCCAAGTTCAGTCCAACGTAAACCGTAAGGGTGAAAATAAGTTTTCAATAGGCACGCATGAACAGCAAAACTTGCTAGAAGAAGTGAAATAGGTGATATCAGAATGTCACAATTTTATAAGTGCGTATTGTATAATAGAGAGCATTTCAAGTCAGTACCGAAATTGTGCGAATGCGTAGAATTCGGTAGACAATTAAAGCAGTGGCAAAATCTGATTAATATGCAGAGGAAGGTGGGAAGTAAAACTGTCAACCACGAATGATAATGTTTTAAAGCAGCTATGGAAATGTACAGTGAATGTGTAGGAGGTGTACATGTATCTAGGGACTGTATCCAGTATCGCTAGAATAGAACATTGAGATTGCGAGGGATCGCCGTAGTCAAATCAAATAGAAGTCTACACGTAGAGCGCAGGAGACTATCATACTTCAGGAGTCAGGGGTCGATCGGGGGAGGAAACTCGACGGAACCTGCATCTCTGAAGTTGCACAGTGAAAATAGCCGAATGAGGCCGAGTGTAAATACATATCGAGTGTTTAAGTGTTCTTATGTATATTTCAAGTGTGTATTGTCAAATGTAAAGTGCTGTGAGGTGCAAGAGCGAAGCATTAGCTTCATACAAATGTATCAGTGTACGGTGGAGTTAATATTGAAGAATCTCCGTAAAGTGTATATTGTGAAAGTGAATATGGCTTGCTAAATTGCGAATATGGTGGGCAAAGCAGAGTATAATTGAGCGCGGCCACCTGAGAAGCGTGCGTGAGTATTAAAACCATGATTATTATATAGAAGTATAGCGCACCATATGCCAGTGTATAAAGTAATAATGTGCCAGAGAAATGTTGAGTCCATGAAGGAATGACTTGCATTCCTCATTGTTATACTAAACTATTTTGCAGATTAAAGATGATTGATTTACGTCAAGTCATGAGTAAAGTCAAGTTCATTGCAGAGGTAATAGTAAATGGCGAGTTGATTAAATGGTCAAGTCAATAATGAACGCGGATGTTCCTTGCAATGATGGTAAATACAGTTATGTTGTGCCAAGTCAAGCTATGGTAAATGAATGTCAGTGATGGTGAAAAATGAATGTAAATGTCAGGGAAAATTCTTGTGTACATGTTAAATGTACTGCAGAGCCAAGCAGTATTGTTCATAAAGAGGGGCCGCTAAATGAAATGACAATGTAGTAAAATCACAAGTGATCAATTAGTAACAGTGTACGGGAAGTGAAATCAATGGGAACGGAAGTGTTTAACAGAGATTTTTGAAGTGCTGCTTTATATAAGCAATTTAAGAATAAATGCCAGATATTTTTATTAAATATGCGAGGAACGGTTCACTAGCATTGGTAGTTAGGGTGTCAGGTGGGCTAAACATCGTATAATTCTCGTATAGCCAAGAGCATACGAATGATGGTAATAAGCGATTGGGAACATTAGGGTGGTAATCCTAAGCCCAGATCTGCATCTGCGAGCGGCAAGGTATTGTATCGCTATTGTGTAGGGGGACATCAGGGACACCCAGCCTCACTTAGGATACCAGCTTTAGCCAGCTAAACAATTGAATTTATCACCTCAGGGAGTACCGACAGTAGTGGCTACGCGGACTAAAGCGCTGCGTTAGGTCAAGGGGCCAAGTTCTCTGCTGACTCGGTAGACGCGTGGGTTCGAGCCCCACCGTCGGCTGTCCTTGAAATGGTTTTCCGTGGTTTCCCATTTTCAACACCAGGCAAATGCTGGGACAGTACCTTCTGACAGGCCACGGCCGCTTCCTTCCACATCCTTTCCCAGTTTCATTCATCTTCATCTATTCCCTCTCTCATCCCGACGCGCAGGTCGCCCACGGGCGTCAACTAGAAAGACCTGCACTCGGCCTCTCAGGAGGCTACACGAAAAAAAACTCAGGGAGTGTGATAATGGCGCGGAGGGAGAACCAAGACACCCTACCGTATGTAAACGTCGTGTGTGAAGGGAAACCATGACACCCTACCTCACGTAAACTTTAGCCACTGACGATCCATAGGACTCCATGACTAGCTGAATCTCATTCCTCTGATTGATACGTAAATGAGCCGCGGAGGCTAGCCATTAAACCTAATGATAGGATGGTAACTATTTTAACATTTCCGTCTTCCTAAGTGAGCATTGTAAAAATCACATTGCCCGTGGAGAAACGACAAGGGGAACCCTTAGTCGGTTTGTTGACACTGTGTAGAAGATTAGGTGAAGGTCGTTCTGAGTGAGAGAGAAAATGAATCAGTGTGTGACAGAGAAAGAACTAGACGGCCATGTTTTTTGTAAGGAACCCTGCTGTGAGCTACTATTGTATACGAGACGAGGGGTCGACCGGACCTCAGCTACTTGTTCTAAAGGAAGTAGCAATTAATAACATGGAAATTTTGTACTCTGAAATGATTGAAAATTGAATGTTGTGGAAATTAATATCAATTGTATGTGTGTTAAATTGTCGAGATATCTTCATATTTGGCCCAATTAGAATTTGGTAAATATTATAATTTTGCGCTGACCAAAACACCGAGTTTGAAGGAATATAACCCACATTTAACGCTATTCCATGCGTACGGGTAGTAGATATAACGGCTTGACACAAGGATAACATGAATTAATGACTTGATATGACCAAATCAGAGGCATATGGTGGGGCTAATACTAAGTGTTATGGAGGGAGCATGGTAGACTCATGTAGTGTTTTGAAGGGAGAAGGAAGGAAGATAACACACGTCAATTGTATATGAATTGTATGCATTGCTTCAGTTGTACGAATCGTAAGATCATAATGTAAGATAAGTGATCCATATGCACTGTGAATAGGATTGATTATTATAGTTGATTTATGTTTGAATAAAACAAGTGCAGAGGCAAATATAACTGTGATTACAGAGGTGATCAAATAGAATAAATTAAAATCAGTGATTATTTTGATTAAGTGATGTGATAAATTGTGAACATTTTTATTAAATGGTGAAATTGATAATGCTTGGAGATTCAAGTGAGATCAAGTTAGTTCAGGATGTGTTGATACACCGCTTGAAGAACTCACAGCTGAGAGTTAGCACAGGATGGTTGTTGGAATCATATGGACTGTTTTAAAATCTAATCATTGGATTAGGATACCAGCCATGGAGAGCATAGATGATGGTAAATTAATGGTTTGTCTTTTCATGTTTGTATCATCTGGACGCTCATTATGTTGCTTTGGTGTGTATTTTAAATGTAAATATAGATTTCTTGCTGTGTTTTTGTCATCATTTAACTCAAAATTAAATTCACTAGAGAAGAGTTGTGTGTTTCCTTGTAGAGTTGATACCTGTTAGTTATAAAATCCAAAATATGTGTCCGCTCAGTGGGAGGACGGTACACGCCCGAGGACCTAGAGCTGGCTGGAGGCGGGCGCATATTTTCCATGGAAACATCACATGGGTACAGTATGTAACCGTAGAAGTGACTAACAGGTCCGGATGACCGTGCCATATCATGCTGGGCTGTGCCATCTCGTTGGGTCAAAATGGAGGCTATTATTTCCTGGCTAGTCCATATTTCAGTAACTTCGTAAGTTTATGTCCTTTTAGGAACGTACTGAACAAAATAATACATATTTAGTATCAAATGGCTTATAAAAACGGCAGAAAACGCTAATGTAGTTCATTGCAAGGTATGCAGTTATACTAAACCAGTTTTTAACCTAATTTTAGTACTGGGCGTGTGTAGCTTAGTGGTAGCGTTCTAGACGTATAGTCTAGAGGTCCGTGGATCAAGTCCAAGCAGGTTCAATTCTTTTTACTTTTTATTTTGTATATTTTATTGATTTACAACTACTCACACGCTATAATGTTAAGCATATTTGCAATCGAAAATATTAAAAAATATACCTACTGTAGTTATAACACTACATATTTCAACACACGACTACAGCGATTAACATTCGTTGTCCTTGATCCGCAGTAGAGTATATTGTTGTTGCAGTTATTGCTGTTGATTCTTTAGGGGCTTTGCGACATCATGGTCTTGCAGCCCCGTGTACTTGGGTGTGTGTAGAAGTTTTCTGATAACCTGTGTCACTGTGATGTCTGTAGGCTTACTAGTGTGTGTGTACTTTTATACAAGGAAGGATTTGGTTAGGAAGCTGTTGTTGTTGTTTCATTTGAGATGCATGGACATCAATGTCATTTAGCTCCGTGTACTTGGGTGAGTGTTGAAATTTGTCTTACCTGTGTTATTGTGATGGCTGTATTAGTGTGTATATAACTCAGGTTAAGATTCAATCAATCAACGTATAATAACCGTATAGCACGTTGTATTTCAACAAGCTACTACAACCAACTTTCAATTATACTCCTTGTAAAGGACAAAGAGTTAAAACTATACCCATCCATTTAGGAGAAAGTAGGCTATAATATGTTCTTTACTGACCATCTAGCCTTTATTATTATTATTATTATTATTATTATTTGAGGAAAGCATGGTTAACTATTAGGTACCCCCATCTTGCCTACTTTCCGAAAACATTAAATGCAAGCGTCGACATACAAATTTAATGTATTGAAGTTGATTTATCTATAGCATATTTTGGAAGTTATTATTATCACACTGTAACTTACTCAAGGCGGAACACCATAAAACGGAAACTTGTCCAATGTGCACGAATACTTTGGTCCCAGCGCACTGGGCATGTCCTTGTTTGTTATTTATGTTGTATAAAGCGAAACCTGTTCAAGGCGGTAACGGAAAGAAATTAATTGTTCAAACCTTACTGCATAATGCAGAACCTATGCTTAAACTGCTTTCCAACTTCAAAGTTGCCGGCGGGGGGATTCGAACCTCCTCGCCTCCCGGATGCGAGCGACTGCCAGCAGTCATGCCGTAACGACTACGGCTAACTCACCCGGTACTTAAGCTGTGTAATTAACTTAAGCATATTCAGCACTTCTGTAAAATTGCTACATAAATATTTCCCCAAGCAGTGAGCCACGTGTTTTCGTACCATATCGCGCTGCTCTAATGAGCTCCGGGTTTCCCAAATTTCTCGAAGAATGGGATTTAAATTTCCACGTGGATTCGGTGACGTAGTTGGTAGCATGCTGACCTTCTATTCCCAAGGTCGCGGGTTCAAACACGGCTGAAGTCGTCGGATATTTAAGAGCGTTAAAAATCCCTCAGTATGCCTTCCTTCGGAGGTGGAGTAAAGCCGGCGGTCCCATGTCATAGAATTATGGTATGAAAAAGAACCTTTTACTAACTACACTTGTGTGAAGTCAAAATTTGTAGGTTAGATTTTTTTTTCGTGTAGCCTCATAGAGGCCGAGTGCAGGTCTTTCTAGTCGACGCCCGTGGGTGACCTGCGCGTCGGGATGAGAGATGAAGGGATGAAAGTGGGCAAGGATGTGGAAGGAAGCGGCCGTGGCCTGTCAGAAGGTACTGTCCCAGCATTTGCCTGGTGTTGAAAATGGGAAACCACGGAAAACCATTTCAAGGACAGTCGACAGTGGGGCTCGAACCCACGCGTCGACCGAGTCAGCAGAGAGCTTGGCCCCATGACCTAACGCCGCGCTTTAGCCAGCGTAGCCACTACTGTCGGTAGGTTAGAATTGATAACGCTATTCGTTCCAACGTTCGCCACCAGTCGCTAACTGCGATGGCCTCTAGTAGCCAAATCCGCAAGCTAGGTGTCGTGGGCGGTAGTATATGGTAGCAAAAGTTGGAACTACTTAAATTATCGTCTGCAGTCCTTACTTGAATTAAAACAGATAACACACACTAACACAGCCATCACAATTAACACCGATTATCAGACAGATTCTACACACACCCAAAGTACACGTGGCTACATGACCGCGTTGTCGTAGCCCCTAAACTGAGGAACAAACCAATCAACTAAATCTCCACTAATCGCTTGGCTCTTGCCATGGTTCGTAGAGATTCTTACACCTTGAGCCCAATTCTAATGTAACCAGCTTTGTAACTTTGCGTCAGGAAAAAATACGCATGAACAAACTATTGAGTCTGTCGAGAGCATTATGAAATTTGCTGTGAAGTCGAATTCACCGCGACATTTTGAGCTACTGTACAGCGCTAAAGATAGCACTATAAAATATATGACATCAGGAAGGTGATACAGGTTTATTTGTTAGTCATGTAAAAGAGGAAATAATTTGACAAGTATTCAGTGTCAGGAGTATGATTATGTGTTGAATGTGTTATATGTATAAGGTGCGTTCAAAAAGTAACGAGCCGGAGGCTGGAACGCGCAAACCGGGGACGACATCGGCTAATCGTGGCGTGTGTAACGAGGTGTGGTTCCGACCAGAGCGTGGAAGGTCACAGCCAGTCCCTAGAGAGCACGCGTGCACGTCACGTGACGATACAAAGTGAGCAGCAGCATGCATCAATCGTCCAACGCTGCCAGTCGCATTGCAAACAGTGTGACGTGGAGGCGTCAAACGAAGAGCAGAGTGGTGTTGTTCGGATTCTGACAGCGGAAGGAGTAGGGGGAACGGACATTCATCGCTGAATGTCACAAGTGTACGGCGAACACTGCATGTCCCTTGCAAGGCTCAAGGCGTGGCACAAGCGCTTCAGGGAAGGACGGGTGTCGTTAGCCGATGATGCCCGGTCTGGGGCACCCCCCTGCATTACCGATGACAACTTCCAGCTGGTTGAAGCACTCATTACCCAGGACCGCCGAGTGACAGTGAACGCCATAGCGTTGGAAGTGTGCACACCATCATGAAGGAACGACTGCACTTGCGCAAAATGTGTGCCCTACAGTCTTCAACCACACCAGGAAGCATGTCGAATGGTCCACTGTCTTGGTCATCTGCAGCGCTATGCGAGGAAAGGGAATGGGTTCCTGGCACGAGTGATGACTATGGTGTTCACTGTCACTCGGCGGTCCTGGGCGATGAATGTCCGTTCCCCCTACTCCTTCCGCTGTCAGAAACCGAACAACACTTCTTTGCTCTTTTTTTGATGCCTCCATGTCACTGTTTGCAATGCGACTGGCAGCGTTGGACGATTGATGCATGCTGCTGCTCGCTTTGTATCGTCAAGTGACGTGCACGGGTGCCCTCTAGCGACGGGCTGTGACCTTCCACGCTCTGGTCGGAACCACACCTCGTTACACACGCCACGATTAGCCGATGTCGTCACCGGTTTGCGCGTTACAGCCTCCGGATCGTTACTTTTTGAACGCACCTTATACTATGTACTGTAGTTTGTTTATTTAACATGTGGAAGAAGGAAGAAATTGTCCAATCTTCAGTGTTTAAGTATATTGAGTGCATTCATAATATGTTGAGTGTTTTATAGTGCAGGCCTATGCGTGTGTAATAAAACAAATACGACAAAAGATTGTGTTCCTTAGATACTGTATCACCAAAACTAGACCACTGGATCAGGGGTGAGTAATTTATGTATCGGTTTGCATAATTTTGTTCAATCCGGAAACTTATCTAATTCGGAAAAGAAACTCGGACCCTTTCGAATCCGTTTTGAGCAAGTTTTTCTGTATTATTATTAAACCACTTAGTGGTGTAGCGATTAGCATTATCGGCTATCGTCCCTAAGATCCGGGTTCAATTCTCGTCTCTGCCATGAAGTGCAATTTTGGTCTGAGGGCTGGAACGGGGTACACTCAGCCTCGTGAGGCAAAACTAAGCAGAGGCAAGTTCGATTCGCACCTCAGCAATCCTGGAAATACTTTTCAGTGGTTTCCCCTTCTACTCCAGGAAAATGCCGGAATGATTACTAACTTAACGCCACACGGAATTACAATTACTCACACTAATACAGCCATCACAATAACATAGATATCAGATAAAATTCCCTCCACACACCCAAGTACTCGACGGGGTTGAATGACCACCCTGTCCAAACCACTCAAATGAAATAGTATATTATTGAGGTATTATTAATATTGTTATTATTATTTTTATTATTATTCAGAACCTAGCTTCGTGTCTATTAGGTCGAGAAGCATAAATAATCAACCGACGTGTTTCGAAACAACTGCCTGTCCCAGTAGCGTTGCTTTTGTTGTTCATTCATTTAAGATCTTTGTAACATACTGATCATTTAGCCCCGTGTACTTGGATGTGGGTGGAAATTCTTATGGCTATAGTAGTGTGTGTATTTTTAAATGGGCTAGGATTTGGAAGGTGGTAGCCGTGGCCTTAAGTAAGGAAAACAACCAGGCATTTGCCTGAAATAGAAGTGGGGAAACACGGATTAGGGTCATTATTATTATTATTATTATTATTATTATTATTATTATTACTCGCCACGGTGGTCGAGAACGCTAACGAGCAAGCTCGTGCCTCACTGGCAACGTAAGAGCGTGAGTTCGAATCCTACTTCAGCCGTCCTTCAGCCGTCCTTCAGCGGGCCTTCCTACAGATCAGCAGTCAAATGCCGGGACGGTTCCTTTCAACAGGTTCACAGCCGACGTCCTTGCAAAATCCCTTCCCTGACCCTTCCTTTAATAGACCTAAGTTAACGGTTGCCTGTATAATTGGCCTGTCACCATCCCCAGTTGTATCTGCTGACAAAGTGTGCTCAGCTCCCAGACACCGTCCTTGCGATGGTAATGGAATGATTCCTCGCAGAGACCGTGGATGAAGCCGAGAATGGAGAGTAAGCGATTTTAAAAATAAATATTATAAACAGAAATCCTCTCCTAATGATTTGTGATAGATGGATTGTTGGCCCTACCCTACTCTATCGTATAAAGAGGATGGCGCAATCAGCAACCACCGCTTCATCGCATCTATCTCCTGGGCCCTAAAACAACAAACCCTTCTTCCTCCATAGGTAGGCAACCCACGCATCTTGGTTCCTCCTAACCATTCTGTCGACTGTATCCGCGCCTGCTCCGGATTGGCCTGGACAAACAGGGTGATGGGTAAGTAGCCTACTGTACCAGAGGAATGTGCAATAGGATGCTCATTGTCTCATGACGTGTAGCGGAGTGCAGGCTACGCACTGCGTGCAAGGGCGCTATTGATCCCTGGCGAGCGAACCTCGATGTGGTCAGGGCCGCGCGCCGGGCCTTTCTGCAGATCAGCTGTCGTCAACAATTAATCGGTAATCAGGGAACCTCTAAAGCCGTCATTAGCCATTGACACTCTCCACTCTTCCTGTATTGTAGAGCAATTGTCAACTCTCATACATTCTTCATCCCCCCTCCTCAAGGGGTCACAAGTAATGAAGCGTCTGTTGGCGACCATGGGACCCTAGATGAGTCCGGTATTGCTTCAACTTACTTGTACCAGCCTCTTCTTTGTTATGTTTCCTTGTTGTGGTTTGATATGAGGGGCTTTGACAACGTGGTCATTAAGCCCCGTGTTCTCGGGTGTGTGTTGAATTATGTCCGTTAACCTGTTTTATTATGTCGTATTGTGTGTATTTGTAATTCTGGTGAGGAAAATGCCGTTGTCATACGTTAGGATCTGTCCCAGTATTCAGCCTGGAGTAGATGTGGGAAACCACGGAAAACCATTTCCAGGATGGCTGATGTAGGAATTGAACCCAACTATTCTCAGTTTTACCTCACGAGGCTGAGTGTGCCCACGTTCCCGACCTCAAACCAGACTAAAATTTCTAGGCAGAGCCGGGAAGCGAGCCCAGACCTCCGGGATGACTTTCAAGAATGCTAGCCCCTACGCCATAATGTGTACTCATCTTTTCTATTGACCTACCTTGGATGACTATTGTTCTCTTCCGAAATGAGCCGCAGTTCATTCCTTCCTTCCTGCGGCAGGCGAGACGTTCCTCGTCCCCTAATAGATCGCTTGTGCATACTGCCAGCAGTACATTTCTTCTTGCGACGTGCAAGCGAACATATCGCAGAAATGTTGTACAGTAAGTGTTTACTGTGGGTAGCGCGTCTCTTCCCATGTATTCTATGGATAGTTATCCATAGGGTAAATAATTAAAATATTTTTTTCTTTTTAAAACGGTAAATCTGCAAACGAAATCCGTCAATCCGTTTCAACATTTCCAAATCCGTTAAAACAGCAACTCTGCGTTAGATCATTGTTGTTAAATTGACGCTCATCATATCACCACGGATCACGGAAAATGACAGGTGAAGAAAAGGACAAATTTCTTCTACTAAAACTGGTTATACAGGAAATAGCTCAAAATATTGGTTTGAAAATTTCATTTGAAAAAACAGAAGTTATGCTAACTCAACCTCCGCTTGCAAACAAAATTAAGCTGGGAGACCAAGAAATAAAAATTGTAGAAAAATTTAAATACTTAGGGGAAGTAATCACATACAACCTGAACGAGAAACCAGCATGGCAAAATAGAATAGATAAACTGGTTAGAGCACAGCATGTTACCAAGAATACATATAATAAAAAAATGTCTCTCGATAGCAACCAAATTGAAGGACTACAAAACAGTCACCCAGCCACAAATTACATATGCATGTGAAACATTATTCAAGACAACAAACACATTTGCAATAGATAGAGTACTCAAGTTAGAAAGGAGAATAGTGAGAACATGTTTAAATAAAAGTTATCAAGTAAATGGAGTCTGGAGACTAGCTTCCAACGAAACAGTTTATAAAGAAATAGAACCAGTGACAAGCACAATAAAAAAAACGAATATCATTCTAAGGGCATCTAATACGGTCACCAGAAAATAGAATCAGTAGAAAAATAATAGAAAAATTATGAACGAGTAAGAGTAAGAACAATATTAGATGGATCACAGGACTTAAAGAAGACATGAGAGAGTTACATATTACAATAGAAGATTTAAAATACAAGACAGACACACTCAAGATTCTGAAAGACAAACACACTAGACTACAGACAAAAATCAACAAGCAGAGAATAGGAAGATTCATTCCTGAAGCAGAAAGAAAATTACGTTCAGAAAGGATGAAGAAATATTGGGCTGACAAAAAGAAGAAAAACCTCCATAAACCTGACTAATGTAGTCCTATGTTGGCTAAAAAAAATTAAAAAAATAACTGGTTATGTCGGATGTGCACATAATTATTTCAACAGCCATTATTTACTGCATTTGTATTAATTTGTATTAAAGAAGTAGCTTGGCTCAGGCAAGGAAAGCATTTCTACAGAAAAGGAATCTGTTGACATCAAATATAGATTTAGGTATTAGGAAGTCATTTTTGAAAGCCTTTGTCTGGAGCGTGGCACTCTATGTAAGAGAAACTTGGACTATTGGTGCAGCAGAAAAGAGGAGAATTGAAGCGTTTGAAATGTGGTGTTACAGGAGAATGATGAAGATCAGATACCCACCTGATAGGGTAACAAATGAAGAGGTATTAAGACGAGTGGGAGAGGAGAGATTTTTCTGGCGACTGCTAATGAAGAGAAGAGATAGGTTGGTAGGACACATATTAAGACTCCCAGGAATAGCAAGCTTAATTATGGAAGGAAGGGTCGAGGACAAGAACTGTAGGGGTAGACCAAGGTTAGAATATGTTAAACAGATTGCCTCGGATGTAGAGTGTGGTAGCTATGTAGAGATGAAACGATAAGCTCAGGACAGGGAGGCATGGAAAGCTGCATCAAACCAGTCGAAAGAATGAAGACTCAAACAACAACATTAATTAAAAAGTACGGATGTATTTCTACCCCCTTATAATTCCAGTTTTCAACGGGATCGGGGATGAGATGCGATGACAGTCTATGTCTCAGATGGTTTTTACGTCCGGCTGCTCTTCCTGACGCCAAACTCATGAGAGGAATTAATGAGAGATGAAATGAACGAAAATGAATGAAACTGGGCAATGATGTGGAAGGAAGCGGCCGTGGCCTGTCAGAAGGTACCGTCCCAGCATTTGCCTGGAGTTGAAAATGGGGAAACCACGGAAAACCATTTCAAGGACGGCTGACGGTGTGGCCCGAATCTACGTCTACTGAGTCAGCAGGGAGCTTTACCCCATGGCCTAACGCTGTGCGTTAGCGAGCGTAGCTACCGCTGTCGGTTAAGAAGTACGGATGATAATGCTTTAATAACAGCAGAATTAATCAACATCATTAGTACCATCTTTATCATCAACATCATCTTCCTGTTCTTTTTCTTAAGACAGTGCCTTGACTCATGACTGTCACCGCGGAGGCTAGGGTTCGATTCTCGGCTCTGCCAAGGAATTTAATTCTGGTCTGAGGGCTGGAACGGGGCACACTCAGCCTCGTATGGCAAAACTGAGAAGAGGCAGGTTCGATTCCCACCTCAGCCATCCTTGATGTTGTTTTCCATGGTTTTCCACGGTTTCCCACTTCTACTCCAGGCGAATGCCGGGATGGTTCCTAAATTAAAGCCAAGGCTTATCTGAATTACAAATACACACACTATTACAGCCATCAAAAGTTATCAGACAAATTCCACACACACCCAAGTACGCGGGGCTACATGACCATGATGTCTTAAAGCCCCTAAATGAATCAACAACAACAACAACAACAACAGACAATGCCCTGTCAATGCAACCATATGCCTGTTCTCAGTCTCTCGCTTCATCTCACGATATTACACCACACAAATCTTCCGCAACAGTTCTTGAAGATACGTCATCCTTGGTCTTCCTCGTGCTATCTTCCCACAGATTTTTCGTTCAAATACTTTGGTTATAAAAGTGTTGTGGAGCAATATAGCCCAAGGAAATAAGTGTTCTTTTCTTCACAATTTGCAGTAATTCTCTCTTCTCTTGAATTTTCTTGAGAACGCTCCCATTATTTATTTTTCCCACCAAACATATTCTTCTCTAGTTCCACATTTCAAATGCTTCTAACCAATTTCTATATTTATGACATATTGCCCAAGTTTCAATTTCATAAAATAGTACGCAGCAAATAGCAATAGACACTAGATGCACGAAACTGGAAAGGGTCTACCACTCCTGTAAGAGCATCTACACATCCAAGTGCCTCTCTAAGAACCTTAAACTTCTACATTACAACTCAGTAGTAGGACCTTCCGTTCTATATGCCTCTGAGTGTCTCCTGATGAACCGGAAAGGCCCACTGAGGAAACTAGAGCTCAAGGAACGGAAAATACTTAGAAGGATTTTAGGACCAGTAAGGGAAGAGGGTGGTATTTACATGATCAGGCACAACAATGAGCTCTATGATAATCAAGAAGATATCGTAACATCCATGAGGAAGAGACGATTAGCTTTCTACGGACATCTGACACGCATGGGTCCAGATAGACTTACCAGCCAGATCTTCACCACGACAGGAAGAGGGAAAGCGTCCAAAAACAAATGGATCACCACAGTGAAGTCAGACCTACAGCAACTTGGAATTTAATCAAAAACATACAGGATCGATCACAATTCCGACAGATGATTCAACATGATGTCTTTCCAGTGTCTCTCACCAGCAGGAAGAGTACAGGGACTACCAGACCGAAGTGGACACAGGAAAGAAAGCAGACACACAGATGCGATGAAAGTCTATGTTGTTTAATGCCGTATGCCCTTCCTGGCACCAACCTCACAAGAGAAGGCAATGAAAGATGAAACGAATGAAGATGAATGAAACTGAACAAGGAGATGGAAGGAAGCGACCGTGGCCTATTACGAGGTACCGTCTCTGCATTTGCTAGGGGTTGAAATTGGTAAACCATGCAAAATCATTTCAAGAATGGCTAACGGTGGGATTCGAACCCACGTCTACCAAGTCCACAGACAGGTTGGCCCAATGGCCTAACGCTACGCGTTAGTGAGCGTAGCTATTGCTCTCGGTAATAATAATAAGCCGCCCCGTGGTGATGGGGTAGCACGCCTGCCCCAAAACCGGAGACCCAAGGTTCGATTCCCGGCTGTGTCGGAGATTTTAAAAACTGACATGAGGGCTGGAACGAAGTGCACTCAGCCTCGTTAGGGAAATTGAGTAGCTGCCGGACAGTGAGGCAGATTAACGGCCAATGGGACCCGATGTGTTAACCTCACGTCACCTCACAATCTGTAGGTCAAATGACTGGACAGCGTTCGCTTGGTAGGCCAAGACCCTTCATGGACTGTGGAGTAACGGAGTTTGTTTTTTAATATTTATAAAACGCTAAGGTGCATGTTTCATAAACTTCAAGCTCATAAGTACAGGAAAAATCTTGCATTTCTTGAAAAGCTAATGGTAATACACTGTATTTAATTGTTTAAAAACTGCGTTTAAAGACGATAGCCCCTGACTGTGTCGCGTCTAGCCCGCATAACAGTCAAGTTGGGTGGGTGGTCTATACACACGGGGTATTCACAAGTAACCAATGTGGATTCAAATGAAAGAGAATTAACCGCAGCAGTCACGAAGTGCATTATGATTTCATAAATATCGACAATGTGTTTTAAAACGTGCGTTCAAACAAATAGACAAGAAGCCCGCATAACAGTAAAGCCGGGCGGATGGTTTATGCACATGCAAGATTTCTAGCACAGGCCCCCTAGTAATAGTAATGAATAATGAAAATCCACAGCCTGCTTCCAGTCTCCGACCGGGTCAGGAATGGAATGAATGGAGCCCCTATCTAGCGGCGAGGATATGAACTGTGCCGGCTGCCGAGGCCTGACGCACTCCTCTGGGGCAATGATTAAATGAATGACAGATGAAATGAAATGATAGTGGAGAGTGTTGCTGGAATGAAATTTAGTAATAGTAATAATAATAATAATAATAATAATGTTTGTAACAAAAGGTGCCTACCTAAATATCTTAAAATAAGGTACTACAATGGCAAAACCAGAATGCCTAAATGCGAGTGAATGCCTAGTATCAAATTATAAATTGGACAAACTTGATGTACCAGAAAGGAGAATATTATAAGAAAATTCTTAGACCCAGTGAAAACAAAAGAAGTGTGGAAATTAAGATCTAATGATGAAATATATAGGACTAACTTATAGAAAGCATAACGGAAACTATAAGAAAAATATGGTTGATATTGTTTGGATATATTTACAGAATGGATGATTCCAGATTAAGAAAAAGGATATTCAAGTACCATTTGGAGAAAAGGTCAACGACTAGCTGGATTCAAGAGTAAAGAATGAAAGTATGGAAGGATTCCAGGGAAGAGTGGAAAGGAAACCTGGTGTCAGAAATTATGAAGGAGGCTGTGGTTTGCAGGCCGGGTCCTCTTTCTCTTGGTATTTCTTTGGTTGTTAAGAGGAAGCAGAAGTTAAATATACTGTATAACATGGAAGTAA
This sequence comes from Meconema thalassinum, assembly GCA_946902985.2. Lineage (NCBI taxonomy): Eukaryota > Metazoa > Arthropoda > Insecta > Orthoptera > Tettigoniidae > Meconema > Meconema thalassinum. The sequence continues at coordinate 206,840,522 of OX336394.1, read as the reverse complement.
GTATAGATTGTAATTGTACAAAGAAAACGTGAAGGTTCAGCAAAAGAATTTCTACATTAAAATACCCGATCCTGAATACCAAATACTGGCGACCGTGACAGTACCGGCTAAGAAGCAATTGAGAAATAAGTAAAACTTCGAACCTATAATAGGCGTACTTTTACACGAGCATACAATGACTTCAATAAAGTTATTCAAGATGAAACTACATTCAGTAAAGTCGCATGTATTTCATACACCATATTTTAGTATTTGAAAGGCTCATGCTGGTTCCGTATTGATGAACTAATTTGCAATAATTGTGGCAAAAGTTCCGCCAAATCAATACCTTTATTTTGATAAATGATCACTTTGTGGTCATTGGGTACATGTTTCGAGGCCTAATTGTTTTGGCCCCTTCATCAGCCGATATAGATCAAAATGTCAAGGCAAACAGGTGGTTGGAAAGCTTAACACTAATAAACATTCCCATCAATAACCCTATTATTGTGCACCATAATGAAAGGTGGAAGATGCTTACCTGAAAGATACATAAGGAAAGAAAGAAAGAAAGAAAGAAAGAAAGAAAGAAAGAAAGAAAGAAATAGTTAAAATTTTAAAATCAAAACACAATGTGAACAAACTCTAAAATGTCACCCTTTCTTGCTGATCACTGTATTGTGCACCATATTATCATAAAAAGCGGAACTTGGTTCAAGCTTGAAGACGAGGTGAGTGAACTTTCCTTACAAAACTTGGGGCGAAGTGGTCTGAGGACGGAAAGAAGCAGCATAGTCTAAAAATAAAATAAATATTGGGAAGAACGGATGAGAAAACAAATAGTTCCGTGAAGAATTATACAGCCTATTTTCATATATGCTACTTATGTTAATTGCCATTATCAACATACAAAATTTCAGTTTGATTGCTGTAATAGATTCGTAGATATTGAGAACCGACTAAATATTTCGGATGGTCGCCATGTTGGATTTTATATATGTAGGTCCTACAGTTATGTACTGTTACATGAAGATTATTGTGTACGTGTAGTATTCAAACTTCAATCGCATGATTAGGACACAAGAAGTAACGAGGAGATTTTAAAATTTCGCACAGCTGCCATCTTGTGATTATGGAAACAATGAAATAAATTAGATACCAGTGCATTACAATGTGTATAGACATTTCGTGTATCAAGTTTCATTGCGTTTGGAACATTAAATCGCGAGAAAGGTTTATTTAAATTTTCAAATTCGCTTGGCCGCCATGTTCGTTTTATAGTTAACTGGTTTTTGAAAATCTTATAGATGAACTTCCAGTAGTACCCTTTATCTCCGTACAAAATTTCAGGTCGATACCCCTAATAGTTTCTGAGATATAGAATGCCGGTGAAATATTTCGCACATCCGCCATATTGTGGTTATGTAAACAATTGAACGAAGTTAGATGTCGGTGCATTACAATGTGTACAAACATAGACTGAACCTAGTTTTATTGCCTTTGGTTGGTTAAATCGCGAGAAACGTCTATTTAAACGTCGCAACTTCGCTTGGCCGCCATGTTGGTTTTGTAATTACCAGTTTTTCAAGAGTCACATAGGTGAACTTCTAGTAGTTCCCTTTATCACCGTAAAAGATTCCAGGGTGATATCGGTAATAGTTTCGGAGATATTGAATGCTTGGTGTAAAATTTCGCACAGCCGCCATGTTGGATGGGCGAGACGTAACAAAATTTGAAAGGCACGGTCGAGGTCGCCCGGAATAGTGCTATGAACTTACCGAGTTTCATTGAAATCGCTCCAGCCGTTTAGAATTTATTAGGGACACACACACACACACACCTCACACACACACACACACACACACACGCGCGCGGACAAAAGGTGATCTCATAAGCCAATTTTTTTTTCAAAATTGAAAATAGGCTAAAAATAAAGAGTGAAGAATTGAAATTGGTGCGTGGTCATAGCAGACCTCATCGGAAAGAAGAAAAAAATAAGATAACAATAATAATGATGATAATGATGATAATACATCTTCTAGTGCACCATTTGAAATTCACCTGCTCAGGCAAACCTCAGCCATACCATGTATTATAATCAGTGCTAGAAGAAACTCAGTCATGCTCAGATTTTTCTTTAAACAGTGGTTTTATTAACTTATTCTAATCCTACAGGTTAGTATTCGCAAACTGTCCTCAAAGTAAGAACAGTATATTAATAAAGTAAATGATGTGGATGGAAGCAATCCATCACAAAATGGCATCTCTCTGCTCCTCGTCATCTGTGTCACTCTCAACCTCGTCTGTTTTACAGGCATAGCAAATCTGCATGAAGAGAAAAGACAGTATAATCCCTCATCTAAGATCATGAATATGACTGTAGGTATTTTGATGATGATGTTCTTTTAAGTGGAAAATAATGAGGTTATGAAAAACTACAACTATAAATTATTTATTTCTATCTTACAGGCTAGAAGAAGAAAAGAACAATAAGAGAAATAAACGACAGGGAAAAGAGATGCCTTTAATCCTCAAAGAATGAGGACTGAGGGACTCGGAAAGAAGTAGAGCCGTGAAAGGCAGATATTAACTCAATGAACAAAGGAATCATCTCGGGATCGACAACTCACAAGTCGTGAGCCGTTGATGGTGTCGCACTATCAAAGGTGCACCATAAGTGGTAGGTCTACACACACAGCCTTCTATAGGTCCTTGTACAGAGGACAGGAGATACCATGAAGAGAACAGAAGATGGAAGGAAGCGGCCGTGGAAATACCGTCCCGGCATTAGTCGGGAGTTGAAAATGGCAAATAGCCCCATGGCTTAGCAAGGAATGAGGGTATCAGGAAAGATCCGTTAAGGGCCAATTAATATGGGAAAATGAAAGACACCCTAGGCTTCATATCCCCTAATACCATCCAGGTCGGAATGAAATAAGAGTTGACCATGGGAGGTCAACAGGAAAGGTGACAAAGAGAAGCCTGGTACAAGGAAAAATTAATCAGGCTACGCTGGGCTCCCATGGTCGGCAAATCTCATATCGACCCAAACTGCTGGAGGCACTGTTAGTATCTATGTTAAACTTACCGGTTTTCGTAAATTTTGTAAGTACTGTAAGACAAAGTTCATTCCACTTTTTATAAGATATTTTTTCTTTTAATGTGCTTTGTATAATAATAATATTTATTGGTGCTAAGTAGCCACCGACAGTAGTGGCTACGCTGGCTAAAGCGCAGCATTAGTTCATGGGGCCAAGCTCTCTGCTGACTCGGTAGACGCGTGGGTTCGAGCCCCACCGTCGGCCGTCCTGGAAATGGTTTCCGTGGTTTCCCATTTTCAACACCAGGCAAATGCTGGGACGGTACCTTCTCACAGGCCAAGGCCGCTTCCTTCCACATCCTTGCCCAGTTTCATTCACCATCATTCATTTCATCTCTCATTAACTCCTCTCGTGAGGTTGGCGTCAGGAAGGGCATCCGGCCGTAAAAACCATCGCCACAAATACTTCCATCGCATCTCATCCCCGACCCCGTTGGAAAACGGGAATAATAAGGGGTAGACATACATACAATTGGAGCTAAGTAGCCAAAACATATAAGACATATTATGAAATGGATGATTGAGGTAAACCGACACCAGAGGTATTACCATCTGTTGATGTTACTATTCATATTCTATTTCTTTAGTCTTCGGAACTAAGTTCCATTAGTTATTTGATGTTATTCATACATAAGGTGATGTGGTATTCGTCACATTTTTCGTTGCATTGTTTACACACGCATTCTTCAGAGATGATGTGATACGATGTTGTACTGCATATCTTATGGTGAAATCCATGAACCTCTAACCTTTTGACTGCGATTCTCATCTGCTGATCTGCTTCTGCCTAACTTCGGTCGATAATGGCACTTGTGCCAAAGAATTATTTTTCTACCTCTTCTTTCTTTTGATACCTTCATGTGTTCTTAAGTTTCTATTTTACTTCTTTTCCCTATGTTCAGCGCGCAGCCATTTTTGGCTGATACAGTTTTGGCGGCCAACGGTCTGGCTATGTTGAAAATCCGGATCCCATGAGAACTCCACAGTTAAGCAGCATTGGGCGTGGTCGGAACTTGGATGGTATGCCGGTTCTAGGTACTGCGCTGTTGGCCGACATAAGGAGGAGTGGAAAGGCTCTGGCCACCCTACTACACGTAAACTCCGGCTGCGGATAGCCTCTCCGGAGGCTCGGACCTGCCTTCGGGCAGAATACCAATTACATTTAACAGTTCTGGCATCACTTTAAGACGGGAAGTTACATATGATCCAGTTGAGTTCACGGCACTTTCATTCAATTGTTGCCAGTTTCTAACCGCCAGTTTTATTACAAATTGAACTTTTTTCCTGCGTATCTCCATAAGAGAGGGTTCGCTTTCAATATCTTGGAAGTATAGTATCTCGAGACAACCTATCTTCTGCAGAGCAAACTTTTACCATCTAGTGAGAAACCTTCTGTGGGATAAACAAAATTTCATTTAGAGCAAAGGTAGTTCTGTAGTTCTGTACAAAAGTTTCTTCTTGCCGATAACCACCTACAGCCTTGAAACATGCGTCCCTACCTGAAAGGACGCCAGCAAGCTTCAAGCAATGGAAATGAAGTTCTTAAGGACAACAACGGTTCAGAAAACTAAGAGAGACAGGATTAGAAATGAAGAGATTCGACATCAAGCGGGCATCAACCAATCACTCTGTAAATCTGTAATCAACGCCAGGCTACGATGGTTTGGGCACCTGAAGAGGATGGACAATCAGAGAACAGCCCACAGGTGGTTGGATTGAGATTTCAAAGGCAATAGACCAACAGGTATACCAAGGAAGAAGTGGATCACTAAGGTTCAACAAGATCTAGAAAGACAAGGAAAGGACTGGCAATGGATCCTGGATGAAGAAATCTACCTGTATACACAGCGGTGGCAAGCATTCATATACCGCACCCGGCTAGCTGGAGACGGTCACGGATGATGATGATGATGATGATAATGATGATGATGATGATGATCTCCATAACTCGAATTTTTGATAAGTCGAATTTATTTCTTACAGCCCCTAACGACACGAGATATCATTATAAAGCAATTTTAAAGCGATTGTTCTCTTCATTGCAAACACCTGGACCAAAACTGTTTCAGTATCAGAAAAGCAGTGAACCACTCAAACTGAACAAAACCCTAGTTTCAATCCAGCTGAGTGTTCCTTGTTAGCTTAACATGGGCCTCAAGTGTGGAATGTAACTCCATTGCGTTTACACATTACTTGGATGTTTTTGTGCCACATTTAATTGCAAATGTTAAATTCTTGAATTCATCTCATCGTGGTAACATGTATCAGTTTGATTTGTTGTTTTGAAAACATAAACAAAAATGTAAGAAATAGCCAGCAATTCAAGAAAATTATGATTATTTATCTTCGTTCACAAAAATTATTACTTCACTGATGAAGGTTGATTCATGTCACGCCTTCATTACTGATGATGTTACGGTTCATGCCTTCATATCAACTTCGTATTACAACTTCTCCAAAGTCATATAAAACATATGATTTCATTTTAAAAATCATATTTAGTTCAATTTCTCCAAACACACAAGTGCTACAAATAGTAAGTTAGCTATACGAAAAATGACTCTCCCCGCTATATTCTATCATTAAGGAAAATCCTGATTTCAGTCTCTTAAACCACAGGAAGTATTGCTGATGTCCACATTTCATCAACCTCTAATCCTATAGTAGCAAATTCTAGAAAGTGATAGTTACCCACCACGATGACACTACACTCAAAACGTGTCTCTCTTAGAATAAGTTTTAAAACTGCCTTAGTTTTCTGCAGAAAGCAGACAGAAGAATCATCAGAACAATTATTAACAAAAAAAAAACAAGTAAATGGCCAATGGAAATTACTGCCGAATGAAGTGGTATATCGAGAGAGTGAATCAATAATCGATACAATGCGAAAAAGAAGGATCTCTTTTTTTCTGCCATATCTTATGCCTACCAGAAACCAGACTAATAAAACAGCTCTTTAGTTACTTCTGGAAGAGTAAAACAAAGAACAACTGCTTCAAAGAGATCCAGCATGATTTAGATGAATTAAATTTAATGATACTCCAAATTAAAAATAGAGAAGAGAAGAATATTTTGAGGAATAAATACTTACGATTCACATTAACAACATTTGAACGAAAAACTACACCACCTCAGATGAACAAAGGGCAGCCAGGTCAGATAGAATGAAGAAATTTTGGGTGCAGAAGCTGAATCGCTAATCTCCAAATACCGTTGTTAGACTTAATTGTATTTGTAGCCTATAGATTAAAGTGCCCAATGAGGGCGTAAAATATGGGGGGAAAATTGACAGACTTAGAAGCCAAGATAGATAAGTGCTATCTGATAAACGTGGGAAGGTGATCCTTAACATTTATGTCAATAAGGATGATTTCCCCACGTTTATCATATATCAGATACCTCCCTTGAGTTCAAAGCCCCTCAATTATTATATGATATTCGACATACCTGGTCAATTTCCCACCAACAGAGGTTACAGTAAATGAAATGGCAAGAGGGATTTTCACACTCGTGGAAGTATTTGAGCTGGTCTGACTTCAACATAGGCTCTGGCTCTTCACAGATGAGGCATTTCCGTCGAGCTATCCTGAAGATACGCAACCAAGAGAAAAGCGTAGGGAAGCGGAGTCGCATCACCATCAATGTTGTCGTGTCCATCTGTAAGCACCAATAACTTCATGTGAACAGTTTGTTAGGACTTGATTAAAATAACATGCACTGACGGGAGGAAGGGGAACTGTTAACTACAAATATTTTGAGAGGGGGAAAGGGAAGTGACAATTTCTCACATATCAAAAACTGCATTGTTTGAGACTACTGTGTTTTCTGGAAGGGATTGATGGTTATACTTAATAGGCTGAATATATTTCTTACAATTTTAGTCTATGCTTTCAAAGCAAATAATAGAACTGAAATATATCTCTGACGCGTAAAAAAAAATTGAACTACTACAAGAAAAAGCGGCAAAAATTGGATTACAAATCTCGTTTGAAAAAACAAAATTTAAGACTGACATCAAACCCGCATCAAATAAACTTCAAATTGGCAACAATAAAATCTTTCGAGTAAACCAATTTAAATATTTAGGTGAATGGATTACTGCAAACTGTAACGAAAGGAAATCAATCGAATCGAGGCTTCAGAAAATGGAAACTGCTTTTCAATCAACAAAAAATATTTATAACAAAAAGAGTCTCTCCAGGAACTGCAAAATTCGCTACTATACAACTGTAATCAAACCTGAAGCTCTCTATGCTTCAGAGACACTCAGTCTCCAACACAAGACACTAAAACACCAAATAGAAGTGAAAGAACGAAAAATAATGAGAAAAACAAGACGTTCCGTGACGAACTAAAGAGCCTACTTTTCTCTAAATGTAAGATTCATTCCAATGATTAATCTGTATGGACCCAATTAGAATAATGAAGAAATTGAGTTGGTAATATCGAAATTTCTAATTAGTTCGAAATATAACTGGCATAATGTAGCCTAATAGAGCACTACAGTTGGCAGCCCTGGTGACAGAATATATTCTTAGTTCCATCTCTTAAGGTAAAGAATACAAAATTTTGTTTAAGTCCAATGGATAGCATGGACGTTGCATGTAGTTAGACATTGGACCTATCAGCGCGCGTAAAATCATGTTGGCAACAATGTAATGCATGTGTTGGTCAGAAATAATCTGAACTATTATGATCTATTGTTGTGCCAATTTTGGATGAAATCTATTTATTTGAATACAAGTTACATTTTAAAATTGGACCAATCAGCAGGTTTAGAATCATGTTGGAAGCACTGACGTATATTAGTTACTCCAAATTAATCTAGAATGTAAGGTACTATACGTGTGCAAAGTTTAGAGCTGTTGATTTGAATACTTTCTGATATATTGATATTAGGGTAAAAATAGAGACAGCATTTATTAACAGTTGGCAGGCCTGATTGCTCTTAAGAATACGCATTCTCATATATGTTATAGTACACATAGCACATTCGAAATTTGGTTGAAATCCAATTGATAGTATAGCAGTTACATGTATTTACAATTGGTCCTATCAGCAGGCTTAGGATCATGTTGGTAGTACTGAGGTCCATTAGTTACTCCAAATTAATCTAGAATGTCTGGTACTATACGTGTGCATGGTTTAAAGCTGTCGGCTTGCACACTTTCTGATATATTGGTATTTGGATAAAAACAATAGAGAGTGCATTCATTAACAGTTGGCTCTTAAGATTACGCTCAGTCATATCTGTCTATCTGCACATAGTACATACGAAATTTGGTTGAAATCCAATTGATAGTGTAGAAGTTATATGCATTTAAAAATTGGACCTATCAGCAGGCTTAGAATCATTTTGGCAACACTGCCATGCATGGCGGTCTGGAAATTAAACTGAAATATTATTATTATCTATACGTGTGCCAATTTTGAAATAGCTCCCATGCATACCTTCCAAGATATGTAACATGGTGCTCAAATTTCAATTGCGGTTTTTCAGCAGTTGGTAGCACTGACATAATTTTCAAATATGGGCTTGAGATATTCTGGTATATATCTTTTACTCATACCAAATTTGGATTCGATTGCTGCAGCCGTTTAGGAGTTGATAGGGGGGGGGGGGGGGACACACACAGCCAGACAGAAGGACAGACAGACAGAAACTTGCCCGGATCGATCTCATAAGACTACTTTTTCCTCATTTTTGCAAAATGTGAAAAGTAGGCTAATCATTGGACCAAGAACAAAAGATGGTGTACATTATCCAAAGCCTAATACAGAAATATACCACAAAAAAAACACCGACACTCTGCGAATGCGAAGAATCCATAGGCTATATGAGCGGCTTCGGTGGCGTAGTCGGTAGCATGCTGAGCTTCTCTGCCCAAGATCGCGGGTTCAAATCCGGCCGAAGTCGTCGGGATTTTTTAAGAGTGTTAAAAATCCCTCAGTATGCCTTCCTTCGGTGGGGAAGTAAAGCCAGCGGTCCCATGTCATAGATGTATGGCATGTTAAAGAACCTTCCACTAATTTCACCTGTGTGAAGCTAAATTGTATAGGTTAAGAATGTAAACAACGCTCTTAGTTCCCTACGTTCGTTGCCAAGAGCAGACTGCGGTGGCATCTGGTAGCTAATTTCTGAACTAGTAGTCGTTGACGATGGCGTTTGGCGGAAAAAGTAAAAACTATTTGAAAAATTCAAAACATCTGCAGTCCTTACTTGAATTAAAAAACAGATAACACACACTAATACAGTCATCACAATAAACACCGGTTATCAGACAGATTCTACACACACCCAAAGTACATGGGACTACATGACCGCGTTGTTGCAGCCCCTAAATTTAAGAACCAACCAACCAATCCATATATGGGACACATAGAAAGAATGGACCCGAACAGACTGACACACAAAATACATACTTTCTTAAAGAACAAGACCGAATTGGTATAAATTTACAGAAAAAGACTTAAAGAAATTAGGATCACCAAACTTACATGACCGGAAGAAAATCAGGAAAATCACTCAGACGCGGGGTTTCGAGGAAGAAGAGAAGAAGACTACACGACATCAATGGTCAGAGCAACGGAAACAGACCCACTCGTTGCGAATGAAGGAATACTGGGCCAACAGGAAGGCTAGAAAGTGTTGATTTCGCGTGGTACTAAGCGATCTATTCGCGAAGCATAAGGAGAAGAAGAAGAACATGGTGAGTTTTGACCACATCGACAAACTGCAGGGTGGGCTTCCTGACTAGAAATGGAGCCAAAAAAATCATATGGGTAGGAGAGATCACGCTTACCGAATTAGGCCCAAAATTTAAAAAAAAACAAATTTAGCTAAATATTATTTTATAATCCGGGGTATTGAAACATGGAATAAGTTGCCTGAAGAAGTCTTAGAACCTTTCTTTGAGAGTTTAAAAGTTTTCAAGAAAAAGATGTACGGTATGTTGTGTTCAGGGAACACAGAGACATTTTGGAGAGCAATTGAGATATCTGTAAATATCTAGTTAAGTTACCACCAGGGTTTTCCTAATTGTAACAGTGCCTATTAATCCATTTTAAAACAATATATCAACATCAGATATGTCCGAAAACGAACGGTGAGTGTGCAACGACAGCAAATAGACACACAGTACATAGTCTGAAGCTCATCCACATCACAACAGATGTTCAAAGTGGCCTCCATAGGATGCAATGTAAGCGTTCACACATCACATCATGGATTGTAACACTCTTTCCAATGTTCCAGCCTGTACCCGAATAGCACCTCAAGCTTCGCGGACACGCTGTTGAAAGGTCTGCTCATCCAGAACGGGCGCATCATACACAACGCTTTTCAGATGCCCCCACAAGTAAAAATCCAGGGGGTTTAGGTCCAGTGATCGCATAGGCCATGTAACAGGGTGACCGCGTCCTACCCAACCTCTGAGGAAGGTGTTGACGAAGGGTAATGTGGAAGTGGGCTGGTGCTCCATCGTGCAGCAGCCACATGACCCGTCGTATTGCTAAGGGCACATTATCAAGCAAGAGTGGCAGCGTGTTCTGCAGGAAGTTACGAGAGAATGACGTCCACCGTGGCAACGACGCATTTTCGAACATATGTTGAAATGGATATTGTTGCTCTATTTCCAATCAGGAAGCCCTCCCTGCAGTTTGCCAGTGTACTTAAAAGTCATCCTGTACCCATTGTTACAAACATTCTATTGATCTAAGATCATGCAAATGTTGTGCTTCTTGTTTTAAACCAAGCTACAAATATGCCGACAATGTTTTGATGCTTTATTGAGTCTGTGGCATCTCTCCTGTGTCATGCCAACACAAGGAAATGTCTTATGTCATCCGGTGGGTACTAAATCTTCCACTTAGGACAATAAACTGGACTTATCACACAGAAATAAATTTAAAAAAAATAACAGACAAGGATTACTTTAATTTATAAATATGATTGCGTATCGCCACGTAGTCTAGAAATCATCACATTTTTTCATGAGTGGGACGCATCCCTCCTATTCCTTCCCACCGCTATCAGTAGTCTACCTGTGTATTGGAAGCCGAGTGTCGACTCATTACTACACGGGCTATTGTATGTACTGTACAGTAGTAGAAAAACAGAATGCAAAGACTTGAGATCAAATGTATCATTGTTAACCTTACGATTTTACATGAGATGATTTTTACATGATAATTAATATTATGACCGACACGCTGCAACTCAGCATTCTAGATGCCAGAATACAACATCCCAAATTTTAGAAAAAAAAAAGAGAATGTGGCAGACAGGGGGCAGATGGCCTCGTAGTTCCGCCCCTTAAAACAACAATAACTAACTATAGTGGCAGACATAAACAGGCTCGATTCTTATGAAATTATAACATGAAATAGTACAATATGCAACGAGCCTATAATGGCATTAATTAAGACACGAGTATGTTTATAAAACGAGCGTATACGAGTTTTATAATTTCCATACGAGTGTCTTAATTACCATTATAGGCGAGTTGCATACGACTGTTTATGTTCGACGATAATTATTATAAATATTTTATGTTCGAACATAAATATTCATAAATATCTGTCGAGATTTCGCCAGTTTTATGCACTGAACAGAGCGCATGGGACGCACAGAATACCTTTTATTTGACCATGGCCTCCTCGATTACCCCACGATGACACTAGGCAACGCAGTGAAATTTAAATTAGAAGGCCTTGGAACCCAGCGCAGGTGCGATGCTATCCTCATCCAATTGGTCAAACAACTCTTTCTTGAGCTCTGATTCGTGGTAGAAACTGTTTCATAATGAAAAATAGAGTTATAATGACCCTCATTATGACACAGTTTTCTGAGATATAATGTTTACATTTCGACATCGTCGAAATTACATTTATTTATAAAATAACCCCTGGCACTACAGCCCATGAGGGCCTAGGCCTACCAAGCGACCGCTGTCCAGCAATTTGGCCTGCGGATATTGGGGTGACGCGTGGTGAGCGCGTCGGGTCCCCTCGGCCGTTAATCTTGGTTTCGTGACCGGGGCGCTGTCTCACTGTCAGACAGCTACTCAATTGTCCTCACGAGGCTGTGTGCACCCCGTTCCAGCCCTCACGTCAGTTTCTAAAATCCCTGTCGGAGCCGGGAATCGAACCCGGGGCCTCCGGGTGAGAGGCAGACGCGCTAACCCAACACCTCGGGACCGGCTCAGGAAATTTTTCTTGGGTCTTTGACAAACATTTCAGTCATTTTACATATACAGGGTCATTATCTATGTGCACCCCGATAATCACGGCAAGCTAAGCCGGCTGTGACTGACGCACATCGCGGGCGCGCGTGCCCGGTTCAGCCGGTGGTAGCGCGCACTTTCACACTTTTTACCCAACATGTTGAATAATGTACTTACAGTGCTCATAGCCGATGCTGAAAATGGCCTCCCTCTCTTGTAACAAACACCTGACATCTTCTCATGAAATAACGTCTGTCAACTCTTTTATTATTTACGGAGCCTGTTTCCTTGACTCGTTTAACGAGCCTCCTAATTGTACTAGCATTAGGCACAGGTCTTCCTGGAAACATGATTCGAAATTTTCGTCTTGTTTCAGAAAAAGGTTTTCTGCTTTTCATATACGAATTATTATGAATATACACACTTTCGCGCAATGTGAATTGGTGTCTAGGCATGACCTACAATCACAGTAATCACAATACTCACTAATCGTGCAACACTAACGTCTAAGCTTTGCAGATACACGTCCATATGAATGACAAAACACGTGTGAACTAACGATATGAGTCAGCGGATCGCGCCAACCAGCAGCTGAACCGTGTACGCGCGCCCGCGATCTGCGCCAGTCATAGACGACTTAGCTTGCCGTGTTTATTGGGGCGCACATAGATAATGAACCTCTATTTACTTACAATGATTATGTCTGATTTTGCCCGAGGCCTCAACCCCACTGTAATTTTGACTTTGATCATCCACCTCTAGAAGCAAATCCCAGTTACGCCACTACCTGAATCAAACAAAGTAGGACTTACAAAGAGGCGATTCTCTCGAGCTTTGCGGAGCACTCGACTCTTGAGGAATCTCGCTGAACCGACTCGCGTCTTGAGAGTCTCATTGTACAGGAAGAGTACTCGCCGCTTCTCACGCTGCAATAACAAACCAAAGTCCATGTTATCACTACTTGCTAAGACTAATGAAAATAACTACAAAACTAAGCAAGATCTTCCCTAAATAACAGTAAGACAAGGTTATGGTCTTGTACAGCCATTACATGGACATGCTTTTTATTTATTTTTTTCATAATAGGATACCCCTCTTAGAATATCTACTTGCTAGTTTCTTAAATTTAAATTTCCTTGAAAGATTTTAACTACTATTGAAGTATACATTCACATTCAGATTTCGCAAAGGTTTGCTAAATTACGTTATGGCAGTCGTTATCGCAAATTTTCTACGCTCGCTAAAGCGCAGCACTAGACCATGGGGCCAAGCTCTCTGCGGACTAGGGAGACGTGGATTCGAGCCCCACCGTCGGCCGCCTTTGAAATGGTTTTTCATGGTTTCCCCAGTTTGAACTCCAAGCAAATGCTGGGACGGTACTTTCTAACAGGCCACGGCCGCTTCCTTCCACATCCTTGCCCCATTTCATTCATCTTTATTAATGTCATCTCGCATTAACTCATCTTATGAGTTTGGCGTCAGGAAGGGCAACCGGCCGTAAAAACCATACGCCACAAAAACTTTCATCGCATCTCATCCCCGACCCTGTTGGGAAAAAACGGAAATAATAAGGGGTAGGCAGACTCAATTTATCATTTTTTTACTTGGTGACACAACAGCTAGTGAGTTAAGCGATCTTACTTGTGAAAGACCTACATAAAAGTTGCCCATGGCTAAATACTCAAAAAAAATCAACCCCTGGCACTATACAGCCCATGACGGGCTAAGGCCGACCAAGCGACCGCTGCCCAGCCATTCGGTCTGCAGATATTGGGGTGACGCGTGATCAGCGCGTCGGATCCCCTCGGCCGTTATTCTTGGTTTTCGTGATCGGGGCGCTGTCTCACTGTCAGACAGCTACTCAATTGTCCTCACAAGGCTGAGTGCACCCCGTTACAATCCTCACGTCAGTTTTAAAATCCTGACGGAGCCGGGGATCGAACCTGGGGCCTCCGGGTGAGAGGCAGGCGCGCTACCCCAACACCACGGGGCCGGCTGGCTAAATACTGGTTTTGGCAAATACAGACAAATTTTGTCAAAAGTTTCGCCCTGAGTCTTATTGAACGTCATTTAATGTCATCCGCCAGGAGATGGCAGTTCAACACGTTGCGACGGGGTGCGGGAGGGTCTTGCAGTACGCATGCGCGGCTCGCCTATTCCAAACCTCAGTTGCTGCTACTTCCTGCATAATAATTTGTTATTGGGCTTCACGTGCGTGTGTATTGTTACCTTCCTTCCTACTGTCAATATTCTTACAAGCCTTTGTGTTTACTATTAACAGTGTGACAGTATCAGGTACAGTAATGGAAACAGTGACCAACTTAATGTTTTTGGAATGCGCGATACACAGTGAGCGGGAAGACAACTGCAGTTCAAACCCGACTGCCATCTCCTGGCACGATATCAGTAGTACCCAGCACGTCATGTTGGCTGAAGGAAGGAAAGGAGACAGGGAAGAACTGACTATCCTACCACAAGTAAACGCTCATCGGGAGGTCCAGATCATCCTATGGGTTTAAAACCCGTTTCATCTGCTATTCACATATAAAACAAATTCTTTTCTTGGTTTGGCATTCGGAAGGACGAGCGTGCGATCATTTTCAACTCTAAGGAGGTTGAAGAGAGAGAGAGAGAAAGCAATAGTTGTAGGGTCTTTTCATTTGTAGTCATGTATGAACCACATGTGCACAACATAGTGAATGATTTGTGGGATGTTAAAGAAAGTGTATAGGTATCTGCATCCAAACTAGATGACAAAACTCCACCAGTAATGTTTTGTATTGCATTTAAAAAAAAACTTCTACTTGAAATGGTTCAATATAGATTTTACTGAATTGTGAAGACTTGACAGTTTCTGTCATTGTTCAAGTGCTTAGACAGGGTAAGCTGTGTGTTTAGTGGCAATGGAAAGCTCCCAGATATTGGTTGATGGCAATTATGATCTTTGTAATACTTATGGATATTTGAGGCCTTGATATCGCCAGACTCAATGAACGAATATGTTTCTATATAACAGATTATTGTAGCGAATGTTATACCAGCGCAATATAATTTACTTAATCTTTAATCAGCTACACATCTATATAGAAGGCCCAATCAAAAATAATGACCCGGAATGCTCCTCAGGACTTGCTGACCTGATGAGTTAAAACTGAGCAATTCCCTCCAAAGCAGGAGGCCATAGCCCTTATGGGATTTGTAAGGCTACTTATTATTATTATCATTATTATTATGAACTCACTCACTCACTCACTCACTCACTCACTTGCTTATTTATTTACTTACTTCAAGAACTGAACTATGTTTCATTGGACCCCATGATAACATCCTGGGTGCAATCGTGTTCCCAACCCCATAAATCGAAAAAAATAAGGGACAGAAATTCATTAAGGATGTATACCTTGGGGTAGAAGTTTGAGCAGATGGATCTGCGCAGGCGCTGAGTGTAGGCATTGCCGAAGATGAGTACCCACACCAGAAAATAGGTACCAAATATCTTGTAGTAATAGTACTGCTGTATGGGGTGAGGACGAGGTAGACAAGCTGTGGATAAAAAGAAACAAAATATAAGGATTTTCAGGAACACTGGAGGACACTAAATTCTGGGGGAGAAAATGGTTAATCTACTGAAATTAGCCAAGATACCTATGGTAAAGGTCGGGAAAATATATGTAGATGGTGTAGTAATAGATGCTTACTCCTCCGCTGGCTATTCCTCTTCTTAGATCACGACTTATTTGGAAGAAATTCCAGCCAATATATGCATGATTTATGGACAAATGCAGCATTGCCAACCCCTCACATACGGTACTACTGTCTAGCCGGTATCGTAAAACTGTTATTGTTGTTTTAAGGGGCGGAACCACGAGGTCATCTGCCCCTCTTAACACAGATTAAAGAATACAAATTTGGAATTGAATTTAAAATTTTGAGGTGGATACCTAAATTTAAAATATATATATAAACAAAAATAAACAAAAATTACGGAAAAACAAAACATTATCATTCAAAAACGAACAAGTCGTTGAGTCAATGTTCACTGGAGAATTTAGATTGCTGGCCCTAACCCACTCTCACTTATAAAGCGGATAACGCGATCAGCAGCCACCGCGTCATCGGCTAATGTAAGTTTGAGTGTCATCTGCAAACCAAGGTTTCTTCGTAAGTCAGCAAGAATCACACACTCGGTTAAAATGTGGGTCCCGGTGAAAACGGCTCCACAGGTACAAAGTGGTCTTCCCTTCTCATTAGGTACGAGTGGGTGGATCTTGTATGGCCTATCCTTAGCCTACACAAAATGACGGACTCTCTCCGTGACCGGAAAGAGCTCTGCCACACGCGAGTAGTTCCCTTGATCACTCTCAGTTTACTGGGCAGTGGGTCAGCTGACTCTCACAAAATACCAGAATTTGTAGGCGTAACTGAGAGCGAATATCTCTAGCGGGTACCTCCATTGGTCGAGGTGGTAGCGATACCGCCTCTTTTGCAGCTGATTCGAGTGTCAGCGTGGCACAGCCCGGCTAGCAGGTCGTGGATTCGCTGCACTAGGGGGTGTTGCGGGAAACATGTAGCAATTGACTGCAACGAACTCAAAGAGTCGGTACACACAAGAAAGTGGATTCGAGCATCCTGTAGTGCAAACAAAAAGAAGCGTCAAGTTAATCTTTATAGTGTGCCAAGTTCCATTCAGAACACCTTTTAGAAACAGTTGCCATTATGTGGGTCCTTACCAAGTGAGCTTTTTGTTTTGAATGTTATATTGAGTCCTTGTTTCTTAAAGATACTTGTTATTCGGTATGTGTTATTGTTCACGAAATTAAATCGTACGTATTTATTCTCATGTTGGGTTGGTGAATTGTCCTCTTGCTTTCTTCCATTGATTTGGCAGTATCTGGTCAACCATTTTGGGTGAGAAATTGTTCTCTGCTGCCACTTGCTTTATCGAATCATTTTGTTGTCAATCGTGTTCTTCGTTACGAGTGTAGATTTGCCTTCCTTTTTTAGTAGAGCGTGAAGAGGGGGAACTGTCTAAAAATATGTGTTGGTTCAGATAAAAAATAAGGAAATTGAAGGGCTACACATACATAGAGAAAATAATTGACCCCATAAGCCATAGATGAAATTCTGAGGTATATCAAGGGTGATGAAAATGTTATAGTAATGGGAGATTGGAATGCTGTGGTAGGAAAAGGGAGAGAAGGGAAGATAGTAGGAGATTTCGGATTAGGTGAAAGGAATGATCGAGGAAGCAGGCTGATGGAATTCTGCACCGAGCATGAGTTGGTCATAGCTAACACCTTATTCAATAACCACAATAGAAGAATATACACATGGATGAGACCAGGAGATACAGGGCGTTACCAAATCGACTTAATTATGGTCAAGCAGAGGTTTCGAAACCTGATTTTGGATTGTAAAACATATCCTGGTGCTGACATAAACACTGACCACAATCTGGTTGTAATGAAATGCAGATTAAAGTTGAAGAAACTGAAGAAAAGTCAAAAGCCAAACAAGTGGACAATAGACAGACTGAAAGTAAAGGATGTAAACGAAAGATTCAAGAAGAGAATAAAGGAAGGACTAATGAAAAACCCTAAAGAAACTTCAATTGCAGACGAATGGATACGTTTGAAGAAAGAAATAACAAAATCTGCGGAAGAAAACATTGGTAGGAAAGAAAGAATAGGCAGACAACCGTGGATCACTCGGGATATACTAGAATTGATGGCTGAAAGGCGGAAACACAAGAATGTAAGAGATGAAAAGGGGAAAGCAGAATACAGACGTCTGAGAAATGAGGTTAACAAGAAGTGCAAGGTAGCGAAAGAAGAATGGTTGAAAGAAAAATGTGCAGGTATAGAAAATTGTCTGAAATTAGGAAAAGTAGACACAGCTTATCGAAGGATTAAGAATACTTTTGGGGAAAAGAAGACTAAGTGCTATAATATTAAGGACACAAATCGAAAGCCTCTAACAGATAGGGAAGAAAAAGTTGAGAGATGGAAAGCTTATATAGAGAGTTTGTATAAGGGAAAGGAGATTGAGAATCATGTAATGGAAAGGGACGAGGAAATTGATGAGGATGCGAAAGGAGATTTAATATTGAGATCAGAATTTGATAGAGCTTTGGAAGACTTAAACAGGAACAAAGCACCAGGCATAGATGATATACCGATTGAGTTGCTACGCTGCATAGGAGATGAAGGTCTGTTCAGGTTATTTCACTTGGTGTGTAGGATTTATGAGACAGGTGAGGTACCCCCTGATTTCAAGAAGAATGTAATCATCTCTTTACCAAAGAAAGTGGGAGCTGACAGATGTGAAGATTACCGTACAATCAGCTTGATTACTCATGCTTCAAAGATCCTGTCTAGAATAATTTACAAGAGGATTGATAGCCAGATAGAAAGGGAGTTGGGTGAAGTCCAGTTTGGTTTCAGAAGAAATGTAGGAACAAGGGAAGCTGTACTAAGTCTTAGGCTGATTTTGGAAGGTAGAATAAGAAAAGATAAGAGAACGTTCATGGCATTTGTAGACTTAGAAAAGGCTTTTGATAACGTTGATTGGACTAAATTGTTTGACATTTTGAAATCTATTGGAATAAAGTACAGGGATAGGAGGGTAATCTACAATCTATACAGAAACCAGACAGCAGTCATTCGAGCTGAAGGACATGAGAGAGAAGCTGATATTCAGAAAGGTGTTAGGCAAGGCTGCAACTTATCACCCATACTTTTCAATTTTTACATTGAACAAGCAATGAAGGAAATTAGAGAAAAATGTAAAGTGGGAGTGAAGATTCAAGGAGAAATAATTTCAACTCTGAGATTTGCCGATGACATAGTCATCTTGGCCGATAAGCCTGAGGATTTGAATGAGTTTTTGAATGGTATGGACTCCGTCTTACGGAAAGAATACCTGACGAAAATTAATAATTGTAAAACAAAAATTCTAGAATGCAGCCGAAATAAATCAGAAACCTCTATGGACATCAAATTGGCAGGTGAAAAGCTGAAGGAAGTATGAGACTTCTGTTACTTAGGAAGCAAAATAACCTGTGATGGACGAAGCAAAGAGGATATAAAAAGTAGGTTGGGTCAGGCAAGGAAAGCTTTTCTACAAAAAAGGAATCTGTTGACATCGAATATAGATTTAGGTATTAGGAAGTCATTTTTGAAAGCCTTTGTCTGGAGCGTGGCGCTCTATGGAAGTGAAACTTGGACTATTGGTGCAGCAGAAAAGAGGAGAATTGAAGCATTTGAAATGTGGTGTTACAGGAGAATGATGAAGATCAGATGGGTAGATAGGGTTACAAACGAAGAGGTATTAAGACGAGTGGGAGAGGAGAGATGTTTCTGGCGACTGCTAATGAAGAGAAGAGATAGGTTAGTAGGACACATACTAAGACACCCAGGAATAGCAAGCTCAGTTATGGAAGGAAGGGTCGAGGACAAGAACTGTAGGGGTAGACCAAGGTTAGAATATATTAAACAGATTGCCTCGGATGTAGGGTGTGGTAGCTATGTAGAGATGAAACGATTAGCTCAGGACAGGGAGGCATGGAGAGCTGTATCAAACCAGTCAAAAGACTGAGGACTCAAACAACAACAACCCTTTCAAAATATGAAAATTTGCTAAATGTTTATTGTCTTTGGATTCCCAGGGTTCTACTGTACTGAACGATGGAGACACAGTTCTGGTTCAGCAGCAACTTAAATGTTGCGGAATATCGTGGTTCACAACTGAGTTTCACTGCAATGGCTGGGATAGTAGCAACCCTTGACTTTGTTGCTTGCTATGCAGGGACCAAACAACTAGTTTCAGTCACAAAACATCTACACACATCAAAATAAGAATATAAATAGATGGTTGGTAAACTTTACCTTCATTTGTGCGGACAACTTTAACTCGTTTCTTGACATTGAATCCACGCAGTACCGAACGGACTAAGGAGGCGATCATACCAGTGCCCTTCACCTCCAGAAATAGGTCATGAGCACCTACAAAGAGAAATCAGGAAATAATTCATTTTGCAGCATTTTTCATTTACCAGATCAATGATAATATTCTTCATTACTAATATTACTAAAAGGTTTTAAAGGTGTCTATTATCCAAGTGGAACAAAATATACTACTGTAGTTCTGAGTGTTAATCATGATAATTCGCCATGGTGGCTGGAGCATGTGGGAGGCTCTGCCTTATGGTCAGTTATGGAAAAACGTCTTCACTATACTACAAAACTGTAACTTTGCCCGAACCCACTTATGCTTGCGAAACCTTGTTCCAAATTAAAAATGAAAGAAGAACTGATCAGCTCCTCAAAACTGAAAGAAGAATTATCAGAATGTGCATAAATAAAAAGTACCAGGTTGAAGGAGTCTGGAGAATCCTCTCCTATGAAACAGTCTATCGAGAGATTGACCCAGTTACCAGTACGATGAAGAAGAAAAGAATCTTTCATTTCATTCACATCCTACGATTACCAGAAAACAGGATTTTACAACTACTAGTGATGAAAAATCTGGGAAAGAAGACTGGAGGGCATTGGATCAAAGAAATTCAAGAGGATCTCAAAACATTTGAACTCGAAATTACAGATGCAGAGACCTAGAATAAAATTAAAAGGACGCTTGTAGTTTAACGTGACCGTTAAGAATAAAATTACCACCCTTCTTAAGAATCACACATTTACAACAGAAATGATGCACAGACGGCCTGTAGAGATTTCAGACGAATTAAGAACACTGCGATCAGAACGAATGAAGAAGTACTGGGCAGATAAGAAGAATCAAACAATACAACCTTCAAAGAAAAGGTGTACATGGAAGACTCAAGTGGTCCAATGTGGTCAATAAAGTTAATAATAATATGGCTGCTGAAACAGACGGTGTTGGCTGACATTACAGACTTCAGTTCACAGACTTTTTATTCATGTCAGAGGTACCAAAATATACAAACAAGAAATTCAATGTTATAAAAAAATCACATAATGAAGCACTTGCATATAACGTATAACACAAGAGCAAGAGAAATGAAACAGAACAAATCAGCTATTACATGATAATATATACGATATTTACACGAGTTGTGACCAGTATTTGGCTACAATGACAGCATTGTTACCAGCCAATGCCAGATCCAACCCTGTGCATGAGTCTGGACATAGACGACAGTTCAAGAAATGCCTAGAAGTCTGTTCTTCTCCGCACTCACACAGTGTGTCCCCATTATGCAAGATTCCCCATTTCATGAGATAGTCCTTAGATCTTGTTACACCGGTGCGCAGTCTGTTTAAGGACTTCCAGGTACGCCATCCATCTTCGTGACCAGGTGGTAATTTTTCTTCAATTTCAACAAGTTCCGGATGATCAGGATACCTTTGATTCCATAGCTTAACCCTGGCTTTTTTTTGGATTAGAATCAAGTGGAGTAGACAACTGTAGAAAACAGATATAACATTCACTCTGATAGCTGTCTTTAGGGTTCCATATACACTGGCGGAAAAAACATCCTAACACCAAGAGGGGGTTGTGCTAGATCAGTGGATCTGAACCCGTAGAAGTCTGCGGACCACTCAGCCTGAAATTGAATCATTCACGGACCTCCCTCCAACTCCCCGCCTTCCGCCGATACACCTTATCAGTTGTAACCCTTCCTCAGCGCTTTCACCATAAGAATATATTCAAAGATGATTAAGCAAAACAGTTTAGAACACATTATTTATTATTACTATTAATTAGTGACAGTACAACTAACTTACAAATTATTTAATAAAACAAAATTACTTTCTTATGATACTGTGCCTACATAATATGAAAAGTCACAATTACAAATTTATGTTCAAGCAACAATTTTGTTTGAAGAGGATATTGCAAAATAATAAAATAACTATAATAATTTTAATTTTGCCCTGCGACTTTCTGGTTGTTTAATGTTAGTGAAAGTTTATTTGCCACGAGTAAACATAAGCTATGAAAATTATTCTGTATCATATTCTAATAACACTTATATTACAGATATTTCAATTCAAAACTTGTTAGTCATCGCCGCAGATTCATTCGGACGATTCTTGTTCAACGCACATCGTTTTCGAAATCTCCAATCATTGGCTACTTTTTTATGCGTGCTGCTGGACCATTTTCTCCTGCGGACCACTCCCTAGGCTCTCGCGGACCACCGGTTAAGAACCATTGTTAGATTAACGAACGTTGGTATGTGTGTCCATACTCTGAAAGATGACGTTGATTCAAATTTCCCGCATATCGCCTTAGCGTGGCGCTAGTAGTGGCCCCATGACGTTGCACATCAGGTTTGCTTTTAAATACGGGCTGTACGGCGCGAGAGCGTTAGTGAGATTGGACAGAGTGTCTGTGAGTGGGACAAGAATAACTTTATGATGACGAAGAGGCCAGTATCAACAGCTCACTGCGTTTCAACGAGGCCGTGTTATAGGGCTACGTGAAGACGGTTTTCCTTCCACGCTATTGCAGAACGACTTGCCAGGAATATCTCCACTTTGCATGCTTGCTGGCAGCTGTGGTTACGAGAAGGTACGGTCCCAAGAAGACCGAGCTCTGGACGTCCCCGTGGAACCACCGAGAGGGAAGAGCGCCGTATTCGGTGTACGGCTTTGGCGCATCGGACGGCGTCTGCAGCAGCAATTCGAGCGGCAGTTGCCACCACCGTAAAGCAACGAACTGTTCGAAATCGGTTACTTGAAAGACAGCTCCGAGCCAGACGTCCTGTGGCGTGCATTCCGCTTATCCCAAACCACCACTTCTACGGCTTTAGTTGTGTCAAGCGAGAGCTCATTGGAGGATGGAGTGAAGGTCCGTTGTGTTTTCCGATGAAAGCCGGTTCTGCCTTGGTGCCAGTGATGGCCGTGTGCTGGTTAGAAGGAGGCTAGGTGAGCGTCTGCATTCCATCTTTCTGCGACGTCGAAACACTGGACCTACACCGGACGTTCTGGTCTATGACAGCAGGAGCACTCTCGTGGTTATCCCATGTACACTTACCAGGGCCAGGAGCGAACCTAAAAACTATTAAATATGCATGCAATTATGCACTAAAATGTAGAAAATATGCATTAAAAATTGAAAATTATGCACATGACAATAAGCCAATCATAATCACTCTTCTTTCCCTCCTTTGCCGTTATATGTGGCATGCTGAGCTTCTATGCCCAAGATCGTGGGTTCAAACCCGACCGAAGTCATCGGATTTTTTAAGAATGTGTTATGTCTTCCTTCGGAGGGGAAGTAAAGCCGGCGGTCCCATGTCATCAATTTATGGCATGTTAAAGAACCTTCCACTAATTACACCTGTGTGAAGCTAAATTAATATAGGTTAAATATCTGACTAACGTTCTTAGGTTCCTATGTTCGCGTCAAGAGCAACAGGCATGGAACTCCATCCCACAAGCTGACATCCGGCACCTGTACGACACAATGCATGCACGTTTGCATGCCTGCATTCAACAGTCTGGCGATTACACCGGTTATTAATGGACCAGCATGGCACATTTGCGATGGCTTTTCTCGTTCGGTCATTAACATGTTGTCTTGAACCTTTGATCAATGAAATATGTTACCTCGCCAAATATATTGCCGAAATCCCGACTCTACATTCCTTATTTCATGGTGTTAGGATATTCTTGTCCTCCAGTGTATATAAGGCCAGGTTCAATTCCCGACTCTGCTAAGAAATTTAATTCTGGTCCGAGAGCTGGAACGGGGTACACTCAGCTTCGTAACACAGAACTTAGAAGAGATGGGTTCGATTCCTATCTCAGCCATCCTGGATGTGGCTTTCCATGGTTTCTCGCTTCTACTCCAGGCAAATGCAGTAATGGTTCCTAACTAAAGGCCACGTTCGCCTCCTACCCAATCCTCACCAATATCTTTACAAAAATATCACACGTAACTAACAAATCTTGACAAGTTGCGCTAGTGCATAAGAACTGCTGCAACTAAATAGCCTAAGTGTACAGTATATATTGTAAATACCACCACCCACATACTTGTAGACATAGATTTACACCTGCAGTGTAAAGGATCTGATGATGATCGCTTGACGGTCGAAACAGGTTATCCAAGTAAATTTATTAATCTCATGTAAGTTTTCAGAATTCAAATAATTAGGCAGCACCGTAGCAAAGGACAATCTAGCCAAATATGAGATAAACAATAGAATTATTAACACAATTCTAACACCAGGTCAGTCATCTGTTATGGGATGAACATATACCCATGAAAGCTTGCCACGGTGAGCGAGTGGATAGCGTGTCGGTCTACTAACCCCAAGATTGCAGGTTCACTCCTGGCCGTGGTAAGTAATTTTTGAAGGGCGGAAAAAATTACGACACCATGTCATACGATGTTGGCATGTTAAAGAACCCATTTGAATTCAGTAGGCCGTGTTCATAATGGCAAAATTAATCTCGGGAGTTCCCGCCAGCACAAAGTTCCTCATTTCTCTACTAGAAAGCGCTATAGTGTTCAAGGAGCTTAGATATCTAACCTCCTTGACTTTCATAGTGCTTCAAGGAACAACGAAATTCGACATGCAAGCTACCCTCTGGGTGTCAAATAACAAAGCTTGCACCCGGCACCTGAGGCCATACGATATAAAAATACCCATGAAAACCAAGAAGACATTATATACGTAGGTAAGTCCTATTATACACCAATTATTCTTACATACAGTCTCGAAACCACAACACAGACCAATAGGGATCATTCTAAACTCCAGGCAGCTGAAATGAAGTTCCTACGCACTATGGTTCAAAAAAAAAAAAAACAAGAAATACAAGATCAGAAATGAGAAGATTAGAGAAGAAGTAGGAATAAGATATTCTCTTTTACATAAGATCCAGGAATCAAGACTGAAGTGGTTTGGTCATATGAAGAGGATGCCTGTCAACAGAACTGCACGGAAGGAATTTGAGAGAGAAGTGGAATGAAGTCGACCAGTGGACAGACCACGAAAGAAGATCTGGTTAAGAGTTACGTTCTGCAGAAAGGTCATGATTGGGACAAGATGGTGGAGGAGGAATGCTTTGGGGACAGAACGAGATGGAGGGGACTCATATACCACACCCGGGCAACTGGAGATGGTTTCGGATGATGATGATGATGTAAGTTTTCTCCGGGATTAGCGAAGCACCCATTACAATTGGGTACATTCGTGATTACCAACTGAAAAGCTTAAAATCCCATTATTAAGGCAACACTGAAAAATGACTTCCAACACGATACTAACAATTGATCGATAACCTTCAGTCAGTCAACACAAATGCATGCCTCATTAGCTCACGTTGACCAATTGTAGTTAAAAGGGACGTTGTTGTTGTTGTTTGAGTCTTCAGTCTTTTGACTGGTTTGATGCAGCTCTCCATGCCTCCCTGTCCTGAGCTAATCGTTTCATCTCTACATAACTACCACACCCTACATCTGAGGCAATCTGTTTAACATATTCTAACCTTGGTCTACCCCTACAGTTCTTGTCCTCGACCCTTCCTTCCATAACTAAGCTTGCTATTCCTGGGTGTCTTAGTATGTGTCCTACCAACCTATCTCTTCTCTTCATTAGCAGTCGCCAGAAACATCTCTCCTCTCCCACTCGTCTTAATACCTCTATGTTTGTAACCCTATCTACCCATCTGATCTTCATCATTCTCCTGTAACACCACATTTCAAATGCTTCTATTCTCATCTTTACTGCTGCACCAATAGTCCAAGTTTCACTTCCATAGAGCGCCACGCTCCAGACAAAGGCTTTCAAAAATGACTTCCTAATACCTAAATCTATATTCGATGTCAGCAGATTCCTTTTTTGTAGAAAAGCTTTCTTTGCCTGAGCCAACCTACTTTTTATATCCTCTTTGCTTCGTCCATCACTGGTTATTCTACTTCCTAAGTAACAGAAGTCTTCTATTTCTTTCAGCTTTTCACCTGTCAATTTGATCTCCATAGAGGTTTCTGATTTATTTCGACTGCATTCCAGTATTTTTGTTTTACATTTATTAATTTTCATCATGAATTCTTTCTGTAAGACGGAGTCCATACCATTCAAAAACTCATTCAAATCCTCAGGCTTGTCGGCCAAGATGACGATGTCATCAGCAAATCTCAGAGTTGAAATTATTTCTCCTTGAATCTTCACTCCCACTTTAAATTTTTCTCTAATTTCCTTCATTGCTTGTCCAATGTAAAGATTGAAAAGTATGGGTGATAAGTTGCAGCCTTGCCTTACACCTTTCTGAATACCAGCTTCTCTCTCATGTCCTTCAACTCGAATGACTGCTGTCTGGTTTCTGTATAGATTGTATATCACCCTCCTATCTCTGTACTTTATTCCAATCGATTTCAAAATGTCAAACAATTTAGTCCAATCAACGTTATCAAAAGCCTTTTCTAAGTCTACAAAAGCCATGAACGTTCTCTTATCTTTCCTTATTCTACCTTCCAAAATCAGCCTAAGACTTAGTACAGCTTCCCTTGTTCCTACATTTCTCCTGAAACCAAACTAGTCTTCACCCAACTCCGTTTCTATCTGGCTTTCAATCCTCTTGTAAATTATCCTAGACAGGATCTTTGAAGCATGAGTAATCAAGCTGATTGTACGGTAATCTTCACATCTGACAGCTCCCACTTTCTTTGGTATAGGGATGATTACATTCTTCTTGAAATCAGGGGGTACCTCACCTGTCTCATAAATCCTACACACCAAGTGAAATAACCTGATCAGACCTTCATCTCCTATGCAGCGTAGCAACTCAATCGGTATATCATCTATGCCTGGTGCTTTGTTCCAGCTTAAGTCATCCAAAGCTCTATCAAATTCTGATCTCAATATTAAATCTCCTTTCGCATCCTCATCAATTTCCTCCTCCCTTTCCATTACATGATTCTCAATCTCCTTTCCCTTATACAAACTCTCTATGTAAGCTTTCCATCTCTCAACCTTTTCTTCCCTATCTGTTAGAGGCTTTCCATTTGTGTCCTTAATATTACAGCACTTAGTCTTCTTTTCCCCAAAAGTATTCTTAATCCTTCGATAAGCTGTGTCTACTTTACCTAATTTCAGACAATTTTCTATACCTGCACATTTCTCTTTCAACCATTCTTCTTTCGCTTCCTTGCACTTCTTGTTAACCTCATTTCTCAGACGTCTGTATTCTGCTTTCCCCTTCTCATCTCTTACATTCTTGTGTTTCCGCCTTTCATCCATCAATTCTAGTATATCCTGAGTGATCCACGGTTTTCTACCTATTCTTTCTTTCCTACCAATGTTTTCCTCTGCGGATTTTGTTATTTCATTCTTCAAAAGTGCCCGTTCGTCTGCAATCGAAGTTTGTTTAGGGTTTTTCATTAGTCCTTCCTTTATACTCTTCTTGAATCTTTCGTTTACATCCTTCTCTTTCAGTCTGTCTATTGCCCACCTTTTTGGCTTTTGACTTTTCTTCAGTTTCTTCAACTTTAATCTGCATTTCATTACGACCAGATTGTGGTCAGAGTTTATGTCAGCACCAGGATATGCTTTACAATCCAAAATCTGGTTTCGAAACCTCTGCTTGACCATAATGAAGTCGATTTGGTAACGCCCTGTATCTCCTGGTCTCATCCATGTGTATATTCTTCTATTGTGGTTATTGAATAAGGTGTTAGCTATGACCAACTCATGCTCGGTGCAGAATTCTACCAGCCTGCTTCCTCGATCATTCCTTTCACCTAATCCGAAATCTCCTACTATTTTCCCTTCTCTCCCTTTTCCTACCACAGCATTCCAATCTCCCATTACTATAACATTTTCATCACCCTTGATATACCTCAGAATTTCGTCTATTTCTTCGTAGACCTTTTCAACATCCTCATCATCAGCTTGACTGGTAGGCATATAGACTTGTACCACTGTGATGCAGGTAGGTTTAGTATTGATTTTTGCTACAATAATCCGTTCACTATATTGTTCATAATATTCCACCCGCTGCCCAAGTTTCCTACTCAATATGAGGCCAACCCCTGCTTGGCCATTGTTTGATTTAGTGCTAATGACCCTATAGTCTCCTGACCAAAAGTCCTGTTCTTCCTGCCAGCGCATTTCACTAATCCCAACCAAATCCAACCTCAACCTATCCATTTCCCTTTCTAAGTTTTCTAACCTTCCACTTCCTAGCAGACTTCTAACATTCCACGCTCCGATCCGTAGAATGTCAGATTTCCTCTTTGTCACTTCTGTGATGTTAACCCGCTCTCGAGTAGTCCCCACCCGGAGATCCGAACGGGGGACTAGTTTACCTCCGGATTGAAATTTTACAAGGGAGGAGGCCATCATCACATGTAATTATGCATAGAGAGGTGCATATCCTCGGGAATAGCATACGGCTGTAGTTTCCCGTTGCTTTCAGCCGTGCAGCAGGACGCAGTGTAGCCATTATTTGGCTTATATTATCAATATCTTAACCGTCTATAAGACTAGTAAAGAATTGATTTATTCTGAAAGGCTGCTACTCCCTTTCAGAATAAGTAAAGAGCAATTCTACTAAACAAAAATACTAACCTTCTACCGTACTAACAATTAAATACCAAAATTCTACTAACGAAAAAATACTAAAGTTCCACCAACAACAAATACTACCACTAAAACAGTCTGTCACCAGGCACACTCACATGCACCCTCACACATCACAGTCTACTGAAACAATGAACTAGAACTAATAAACAATGCAACTGCTACCAGACACACTCACACACCACAGTCTAATAGGACAATGACATATATCTAATAGACAAACTAACTACCTACTTACAACTAAAACTAACATTACAACATGTATAAACATTTGCTGTACAATGTTTCACTGCGTTCGGATGGTTAAATCGCGAGAAAAGTATATTTAAATGTTTCAACTTCGCTTCGCTTTCAACTGTGCTATTATGAATTAATTATTTCAGAGATAAATAAAGGAAAATTATATGAATTGCATGAGTATCAAATGTGAAGGAAATGTGTCAAAGCAAGAGGTATGTTTTGAAAGGGATTGATTCTTATTTCATTGCGTGTTTAATGCTATCTCGACCCCGAAGATTATTATAATATTTGTAATAAATATATCGAAGTTTGCCACCTCAGGGTAGCGGAGGGATATACTCGCTAAATGAATCACACAAAGTACAGTACACAGACTTCACTAATATACATTTTTTAAATTAATAACTAATACTAGATACATAACACAATGACAGTTCAAATGCAAATACCCTGAAGAAACGTTGAAATCACAAACGTATAGTGATAATATTTCTTCTCCACTTACAAATTCTTCTTTTCTGGTTGTTCTCTGGGAATCAAAACTATCAATATCTGTTTGTCGACATGTAAGCAAACTTCCGTTACCTGCATCTCTCGTACAGTATCTGTAACTACCTTCATAAGGGAAAAATACCCCTCACACAATTCTTAGTATTCTTCTGCTTCATTTCTTATTACTCGACTTTTTCATAATACTTGATAGTCTTCTTTACTTATTCTTGTTACTTCAATAAGCCTCTACCATACATCAAAACATAATATTCTCATAAATGCCTACACAAATCATCCCCACAAACAGAAAAGAAATAACCTCTACATCACCATCTCAAAACTTAACATTTTTCTTGCTTCAAAATAAACCTTGCCATTCCTCAGAACATAACCTAATGTCGTATAAAAACATGACATCACCGTAGTAACATTGATCTTAGTCAAAGCCACCTGTCACCCACTGGTGGACCACCACCAAGAATCTCTATGGCACAAAACCCAAGACTCTCAGTGGTGCTCCATCAATAGGTGGCCATGGTTGGTAACCTCAGTTACCCACATCACACACCCATGGCGCTAAAACATACATACAGTAACCCAAAGGTGACCTCTGTAACCAAAAATCGGTTACAGAAATGCCCCCTCGAGAAGAAATCTCTAACTGAAGGTAATAGATTCATTCTCTACCATCACACAAAATACATAAATTTAAAAGAATACATTAAGCATACACAGACTAGAACAAAAAAAATACAAAGTGAAACAAATTATAGATCATCTTCTTTAGACGTTGCTTTATTCTCTTCGCCAAAGTGGCATCGTCATCTTCAATTTCAATGGCGATGTCATCCTCTTCAGAAAGAATGACAGGATCATCTTCGTCATCAACAGACGTGGTTACAAAACCTTCACTGCCAGACATATCAATGGCATTGTTAACATAAGGTGTGTCACTACAAGCTTTTTCTTCAGAAGGAACGGCAGAATCGTCATCAGACCTGTCTGTACTGTTATCATAATCATCTTCGTCATCCTTCCGACCTCTCCGGGGCCCGTCTACATTATTTCTTCCAAAGCACTGAGTATCACCAGTACCATTTTCATCCTTATCACGTCTTCGATATACACCACCAGAATCCAAAAACATGAAGTTATCAAGATTGAGATCTTCATCTTCAGCGGGACTATTATTCTCCTCATTCTTCAACCTTTCTGCACGGCGCTTCTGTCTTTTCTTCTGTTTCTCCTTCCTCTCCTTTCCCTTCCTGCTTCCCTTGGTTTGAAATATCCTCTCCGGATAAACTTTGCCTTCATAAGCCATATGATGAGGGTCTTTCCCCGCTATGGATTGGCATGGGTTCCTTAAAAAGTATATTACGGTAAATTTGGCTTTGCATACGCTATGCCTTCTCGCCGCTATGGACTGGCGTGTTTCTTCGATTTTCCTCTTGTGGTAAACTTGGATTCACATACACTAGAAGAAAATGGCAACTCGCCACTATGGACGAGCATGTGTGTCTTCAAATTTGCTTTATATTTGACATGAATTGTGTCTTCTCAAAGGAGATTTGAAGCCCAGCCTTCAGTACTTGATTTTTCAGCTGGTTAAGTTGTTCTTCTGCCATATCAATGGAATCTGAAAAGATCACTAGATCATCTGCAAAGGCTAGACAGTCGATTGTAAGATTCATATACTTGTACCCTAGCCTTACGCCATAAATATCGAATAACTGGCGAGTGTTATGATGATCGAATTTTCAGTGTTTGCCTTCTTAAGTTAGAGAACGTACAGCTTGGAATTCTAACTGAAATGAAAATGGTGTTCTATAATCATTTGGTTGAAATAAAAGCATAACAACCTTTCTCCTTAAGTCACTCATTATAAACCTATTGGGGAAAGTATGACAAATGAACATGCGAGATTTCTCGCACGGGTCTGCTAGTATTATTGTAATTTGCTATCCGGTTGTTATATTAGTATATTATGCATTAACGTGACCCGTTTAAATGCTACATTCTGATGGAAGTTACGAGTTATAGGCTATTCGCCGTACCGGTAGGCCTAAAATACTAACAACGCGTCGTTTCTTCTTTAATATTTATTTAATCATTATAATTATACTAGCCTATCTATTAACACTTATTTAACCAATAATCATTTTATAATTATATACATATTCCAGGTATTGCAAGAAAGCGATACAGTATTTGATAGCACATGCGCTTCCACCTTAAAATCCAACCGTGCCTAGTTTTCAGTACCGTACCTCTAGAAAATATTACTGAAGTTATAAACCAAACAACTGACAATTTTTGTTAATGCTCATTTACATCTTCACCCTAGTCTATGTAAAGTAGGCCTACCATACAGCAATCACTGAGAGGGTAGGGGGGTGGTTATGACCTCAATTTCACAAACGAACGAACCTCATTTTGCATGAATTATGGAACCCGAATCCAAATGGAGGCATGGATTGTCTGCAGTTAGAAATATTTTAGTCAATAATTTAAAACAAGTTGCCGGAAAACTAAATACAAAAAGCTGCGTGCCTACTACGGTGTAAAGTTGCTCTGTGAAAAAGACCACCTCGCCAAGATTATACGACGTGCATACAGTTAAATACAATCATCCAATTGGAGAAACACTTTTTGTCATCATCTTATAAGCAATTCAAACATAGACTGTTGTAAATTTACGGGAAAATGTGCAACATTTAGAGACTACGAGTGTTGTATGCAGCACAACGTTAGCTGACATTTCACATTATATACATAAGGAATGAACACATGCAGAGCTTTCTCTCTGCTCACAGCCGAAGATCATTCTTGGTGCATTTTAAAACTTTTATTTCTCCTAACAACAATAATTTGCTTAGTTACATGCAAGTAAAATTGTAGTACCTAGTTCCCATTGCTTCCATTACCTGACTACTAAACCGGAAGCTGGTAATGCTTAACCATATGCCAGTGGCGCATTCTATGACAAGTGAAAGATCGAAAGAAACTGTAAGCTCTATAGGAGCCCGGAACAAGGCGAACAATTTTCTACACTACTGAAAATAGACAAAATACACTTTGTAATAATGAATAATAATTTTGGGAGTCATGTAGTAATAGATGGAGCCTCCGTAGCTTAGGCAGCAGCATGCCGGCCTCTCACCGCTGGGTCCGTGGTTCAAATCCCGGTCACTCCATGTGAGATCTGTGCTGGACAAAACGAAGGCAGACAGGTTTTTCTCCGGGTACTCCGGTTTTCCTCGACACAATTTCATTCCAGCAACGCTCTCCACTGTCATTTCATTTCATCTGCCATTCATTTAATCATTGCCCCAGGGAAGTGCGACAGGCTTCAGCAGCCAGCACAGTTCATATCCTCGCCGCTAGATGGGGGCTTCATTCATTCCTTCCCTAACCCGGTCGGTCGACTGGAAGCAGGCTGTGGATTTTCATTTTCATGTAGTAATAGATGTTACCCACCCAATATCCCTTAGATCACGACTTGTGTAGTAAAACTGGAGGTATTACGCGCATAAATTAAGGGACAAATACAGTATTGCTAACCCTGAGCAATCGGTACTGGCAGCCTTCCTGTCAATTTGCCCCGCTTTTCCTCTCCACAACCCACGGTCGTCACATAACAAGACCCTACATCTAACCGCCACACGGCAAGAATTCTGAGCATGCTTCTCACCTACACCCCGTATTTCAAAGGAAACAACGCAAAGGATATGTCGGGAGCTATGAACAGCTGATCTGTGCTGCCAAGTTGTTAGTGTTGTTGTAAATCAACTGATTCGAACAATAGGCTACACATCGTTACATTTCAGACATTATGTCTGTACAATTATACGTAGGTATATTTTAAAACGCCGAGGACATTCAAACAGAGAAATACAATACCTTTAGATGAATAAGTAAATTACACACCGAAGCTATTATACCTTTATCATCAGTATTCAATTCAATAAAAACGACAAAGAGGGCAAACACTCTACAGCTAATGAATATAAAAACATTCACCATGCAATGATTATCCTTTAACATGAAAACCTTTAATATATTAATCTATTTTGACATAAAAGTGAAAGGTTGTTCTTGCACAGAGTTCAGTAGGAGAGCTAACGTAAGAACGAGACACAAACCAGGATATCAAAGCATTGGATGATGATGATGATGATGATGATGATGATAATTGTTGTTTTAAGGGGTCTAACATCTAGGTTATCGGCCCCTAATGGTTTGGGTGATTGTGAAAATGTAAATGAAATGAAATGAAACTATAAAACTAACTACATATTTACAGACTAGAAGAGGAAATGTAAAACAAAAATAAGAATAAGTGAAACAAAAGACAGGAGGAACCATAGAGGCATCACCCAATGCACCATGGTACCAGGAAGTCTAATTACTGCCGGACACTCAAAGGCGTCACAACACTTATGAGGGGAACCCACCAAGTGTAACAACCCGATTTCCCAGAAACTTCGTTCAGTGAAAGAAGGGTCGAAATAAGCGAACATATGTTTTGGCTTATCCATACACACTCAACAGTTTCCGAGAAAATGACGGTCAAAGTGTATCCGACGTGCTTTACCTGTCTTTTAGCGCGTAATATATTTAACTGACGCGGTGGCGCAATGGTTATCGCTGCGGCTTTACACTTTGGCATCCCGTGTACAAATAATGTTTTATTTGTTTATTATTTTTTTCTACTAATGTCCATTGACGATTACTACACGAATGCTTCTCATCAAGTTAGTGGATACAAGGGCGTTATGTTGATTGTAAAACTACAACTGGGGTTCACATGAATTGTGAATATGTACTATGATGAGAATGGTATTTAGAGAATGGAGTAGCCTGCCTGCTCAATAGATTTGAAATGTATAGACCATGCTTGGTCATTGCTGAAAAGGAGTAGTAACCATTCTCATCCGCCTCAGACACCTCAAGCCCTAATTAAGGCAGCGTTGGAGGAATGAAACAATCGCCAGATGGAGTCGCTGATTACATTGGTAAGAAGTATGTTGTATTTATCAAACTATCACTGTTTTTGAAAACGTGGTGGTCATATTGAGAGTGTGCCATGACAAATCAGAAGCTTGAGTTTCGTTGGACGTCTTTTATGGACACCCTTCTTTTGTTTCAGTTGTGGGTGAAAGGCAGACAAGAAATCTCTACATTTGAAAATGTTTCTTTGTCTCTTTTGTTCTCTGAGCTTTATTGAACTTTTTAGTTTAAACCATGCAAAGTTTTGTTTGACAGTGGCGGTCCAATTAGGGTCTTAGATATCGTGGTTATTTCAGCCCCATGTATTTGGGTGTATGTAGAATGTGTCTGATAAACTATGTTATACAATCAAATGTTCTCGAAAGAGAATCAAAATGAGTATTGTCCTTTGAGCCATTATAATTAACACAAAAAGTGATAAAAATGTCCAGCATAACTGAAGAGCCCAATTGGCACGCTGCACAGTGTGTCGAATCCCATATCTAGGTGGAAAAAATTCACTGCCGCAAATGAAAGCGAAAATTGGCCCATTCGATAGTGAACAAACCAGATGGTAACATTGGGTCTTCCTTTTCGCAGTCTGGTGCGTAGGAGGGAGGGTGTAGGTGATGAAACGTCTTCCTGGCAGTTATCAGGCATTTGATAGGAGGTGTCAGAGTGAACCGAGCGTTGTGATTCTAGTGAGTTCAACGAGGTGTTGTCTTCTGCGACTCATGGAATAGTGAAAAGAGGTATGTGTTCTCACTTTTATGCATAATACAAGCCTTTGCACTAAATAAATTATTTACTTTATGAGTGCCTCATAGTGCCACTTTACTTTAACGTCAATCGATAGGAAATTTAATGTAGATTCAGGATCTGTAGTGGTTTGGTTGCGCACGAATGTGCATGATGGTTTATTTTCTTATTTCCAGTGACTATGCGGGCATTACCGCGAGAAGAATTTATCAACGTGTGGCGGTCGTGTCGTAAAGAGGGGCGTACAGACGTCATATTTTAATATGTTATGAATAAATGCGATCCTACAACTCTTACTGTCACTCAGGTTCGGGAGCTAAGAAACAAAATTAAGTTCATATCCCATAATATAAACAACAAGTGGTTCCGTGAAGAACTATACAGCCTATTTTCATATATCCTACTTATGTTAATTGCCACTATCAACATACAAAATGTCAGTTTGATTGCTGTAATAGATTCGTAGATATTGAGAACCGACTAAATATTTCGGATGGTCGCCATGTTGGATTTTATATATGTAGGTCCTAGAGTTATGTACTGTAACATGAAGATTATTGTGTACGTGTAGCATTCAAACTTCAATCGCATGATTAGGACACAAGAAGTAACAAAGAGATTTTAAAATTTCGCACAGCTGCCATCTTGTGGTATGGAAACAATTGAAATAAATTAGATGCCAGTGGATTAATATTCGTAAAAGGATTTACTGTCCCAAGTTTCACTGCACTCGGATGGTTAAATTGCGAGAAACGTCCATGTGAATATTTATAATTCGCGTCGCCACCATGTTGGATTTGTGATCACCAGGTTATTTAAAGTCCTATAGGTGAACTTATGTTCATAGCCCCTATGAACATTAAAAAATTCAATTTGATTGCTATAATAGATCCGTAGATATTCAGAGCCGTCTAAATATTTCAGATGGTCGCCATGTTGGATTGTTAAATGTATAGGCCATTGAGTCATGTACCATGAAAGGAAAATTATTGCGTAGGTTCATAATTCAAACTTTCACTTCTATCGCATGATTAAGACACAAGAAATAAAAACTTAATTTTAAAATTCGCATGGCCACCATCTTGAGGTTATGTAAACAATTGAACTAAATTAGATACCAGTGCATTACAATGTGTATAAACATTTCCTGTACCAGATTTCATAGAGTTTGGAACATTAAATCGCGAGAAAGGTCTGTTAGAATGTTTAATTCGCTTGGCCACCATGTTCGTTTTGTAGTTAACCGGTCTTTGAAAGGCTTATAGATGAACTTCCAGTAGTGCCCTTTATCTCCGTACAACCTTTCAGGGTGATACCGCTAATAGTTTCAGAGATATAGAACGTCGGTGAAATATTTTGCACATCCGCCATCTTGTGGTTATGAAAACAATTGACGAAGTTTGATGTCGGTGCATTACAATGTGTATAAACATATACTGTACCAAGTTTTATT
Source organism: Meconema thalassinum (assembly GCA_946902985.2). Classification (NCBI taxonomy): domain Eukaryota; kingdom Metazoa; phylum Arthropoda; class Insecta; order Orthoptera; family Tettigoniidae; genus Meconema; species Meconema thalassinum. Next base: position 206,803,710 of record OX336394.1, on the reverse strand, counting down.
GCGTTTGGTTGGTTAAATCGCGAGAAATGTCTATTTAAAAGTCGCAAATTCGCGTAGCCGCCATGTTAATTCTGTAGTTACCAGTTTTTCAAAAGTCACATAGGAAAACTTCTAGTAGTTCCCTTTATCTCCGTAAAAAAATCCAGGGTGATATCGGGAATAGTTTCTGAGATATTGAATGCTGGTGAAATATTTCGCACAGCCGCCATGTTGGTTTGGTGAGACGTAAAATTTGAAGGGCACGGTCGGGGTCGTGCGGAATAGTGCTATGAACTTACCGAGTTTCATTGAAATCGCTCCAGACGTTTAGAATTTATTAGGGGGGGGACACACGCACATCTCACACACACACACGCACACACACACGGACAAAAGGTGATCTCATAAGCCTTTTTTTTTTTTTTTTTTTTTCAAAATTGAAAATAGGCTAAAAATGGGAGAGTGCAGGAAGAACAATGCCACGTAAAACTCCTGGTAATCTACCTATAGAAGCTATTGAGTTACTTCATTACTCCCATGGAACTTTGACATCAAATGATGAAGACCAGTATAGCAATGACTACGATGCTCTGGACTCTACAGAAGAATCAGGTGACGAATGAACATTAGACATTTTGTTATTAATAACGGGAATGAGATTAATGAGAACATTACTTGACGAATGGACGTTTTCTTTTTATTTGCAATGGGAGAAATATGCCTAACATTCAATATATGTTGTCTTTATTTCCATGCTTTTCTAGAGAAATAATATTGTTTTCGTGTGTGAAGTATGTTTACTAAAACTAGGTCATAACAGGACTATAAAATGATATTTTGTTATAAAGAAATTGTTTGTATGATTTTGACGAATATTTTTATTTTATTTTTAGAAAATAAGTGTTATTTATTGTGCTATTTCGTTGTTCTATGTTTAATAAAAATGTAATATACGATTTTAATCTGGATGATTTTACATACAGTGACTTTGTCTATTCCCTCAAATAAGGTGTAACAAGAATACTTGACTGAAAGTCATTGATATTCATATCTTATCCAGTTTTAAATAGTATGTTTGCCACTGTCATAAACTATAATATACACATCCAAATCGTGATTTTTACTACCGAAAATGGATGTTTCTTTTGTTGCTTTCGGTCATTTTTTACACCTCCCCTTACTCCTCATCCCTATATGTTTACCCCCGAAGATCGTACTCTTAAGACAATGCCAGAAATTAATTCAGCGGCCTCGAAAACGGTATATTGCCAACTTTTAATAGAATCCCAGCACTATTAACGAAGTTATTAATTTTTTCCACCTAGAATTGGGATTCGACACACTGTGCGCTGGGGCGAAACGCTAGCAATGTGTTGAGTTATGCCGGACATTTGTATCACTTTTTGTATTAAACTATGTTATTGTATCGAGTAAAAAAATTGCTAAATTGGTAACACTGGTGTGAGCAAGAAATGAAATGAGTAGTTTGAAAATTGAAGCAGTAAAATGAATAAAAAGTAAACCTACCGTACTTGCTAAAATACATAAAACACCCACGTAGTATATGCATTATTTTTCCAAAAAGAATATTCTGGTGGGCATACATTTCCTGATTAAGTGACCTGATCCACCTCTAGGTCTACCACTGCAAATATACATTGATTAAGGAAATCCTTGCGTCTATCAAGTAATGAACAAATTTGTTTAAAATTAAAATTCCTGGGGGTGCCCTGAACATTTCATACATTACCTATCTGTGTGTACTCAATGTGAGCATGTCTGCGCACCAGGTCCAAGGTTTCGTACAGTAAGATATCCAGCATGATGAAGGCAGCTGGTGTCACCATCTCCAGCAGCAACCGTATAGTTTGAGCTAGCTGACAATTATCAAATATGATTAAAACCTGACTACAAAACTTAGTAAGGCTATTTATATTATTGAGAAAATGCAGTGCTTAATATCTGCTGTAATTGCTGGGGAAAAGTGATCCTTCACCCATTATGGAGTGCTCCCAGTTAAGGTGTCCGGGTTAAAGGTATAATATTATAAAATTTAATAACTTGAGAAGTAGTGGAGATATTCATTGGCGGTTTATTTCTATGAATAGGGTAACTCAAAATGTTTCTTTAAATACCTAATACATCTCGATATGCGCACCATTAGTGGTGATACAGACATCTAATCTGTATTTCACTTCTCTCCAAGTGCTCTGCAGCATTTTAGGCGTAACATTTGCAATAGCTGCACGAATGCGATGACGCAGATCTGGTAGATCACGAACTGGTGTCTGGTACACTTGATTATTGACAAACCCCCACAGGAAAAATCAAGTGGCGTAATGTCGGGACTTCTAGGGGGCCAAGCGATTGATGGACTACCTCTCCCAATACAGCGATCTCGGAACTCACGATTGATTGTTACGTAAGTGGGAACATCATCAGTTGGTAACAGTCCATACTCACGCCGAAATCTACGTTGTACTAGTGTAACGGATTTTAGATCTGCGAGCGAAAGCACACAGAACACCTTCTGCTGTGGAGTCCACATGGCTACTGGCGCGCTTCTCGTGAACAATGCAGTTACGCGCATGCGTAAGTGGTACCACCGCAAGCTAACATAGAAAACATTTTGAGTTACCCCAGTTGTAGAAACAAACCGCCAATAAATAACTCCAATATTTCTCAAGTTATTAAATGTTATATTATTATACCTTTAACCCGGACACCTTGTATTTATTGTGCTCCCACCACCTCCATCTATTTTCCTTATCTTTGTTTTTATTTCGGCTTTTAAACAGCTTTATATTTTCTCAGATTAAGGACATATTATGAAGACATCTAACGAGGTAACTGTACAAAGTTCTATTTCGAATTTCTTGTCAAGCTAAATCATATTTGGGTTGTTCAATTTCTTGCTAACCCTACTTTATCTGTAGATATAAACAATATTTTTTGTAATTTTGACAAAATAATGTCTTAAATTGATAAGATTGTGTCTTCTTTTTGTCACTTAGTTATTCCTTTCAATTCAAACTACAACGTCTGTCTGGAAAGTTCGGTAAATGGGTCTATATTACGAACGGATTGTTGGCTTACCTGAAACAGCAGTTACTGTCCTGCGAAGTAATCCCCGTGGATGGTTATGCACTTCTGAGAATGTCTGAACAAGTCCTGGAAATTCTTTAGGCATAGCCTTCAGCTGGGTCGCCACATTACGTTGGATGTCCGAAATGTCTGAAAACCTCTGGCCCTTCAGGGCTTTTCGGTGACCCTGGACCTGGACCCCGCCACTCCATACTTCGACGCTTCGTACCTCAGACATCAGGTCTCGTCGCCCGTGACGATGATTTTTAGAGCCATTCAATTCCACAGAACATTCACCCTTCTCACTGCCACCCGCCGAACAGGTGTGCATGGTAGGTTGCATAAATTCATCCTTCTAAACACGCACTGTGTCAAACAGTTGCGTTGTGTGTCTCCAATGTTGACAGCTCGACCGTTCTGACTTTATTCACCGATCGCAACGAGACGAGGCTTTTGAACACCATCTCAAAGGACGCCTTCTTGCAAAGTTTCCAGGACATGTATCGCCGATCTCAGCATTGCATAGCTACGGGAGGGGACTATTTCGAAGGACAGTAGGGTCACTGTCGTGCATTGTTCATCTATGTTGATAGTACAGGACTATTCACCGAACTTTATTGTCACAGGTTGCATTTATCACTTTTAAACATTACTTTATTTGATAGTCTGCTTACAGCAAAAGCACACTGAACTTTCTGGTTAAGCCTGTGACTCATGATCACTTAAAACTACAAGTTCCCTTCCTTATTTGGTTAGGTTATGCACCATCCACAGTCTGTTAATATTATGGTCATGTATCCATTTGTGCAAATATCCTTGTTCCTTGCAATTCCGTAGCCAGGGGATGGTCCCACATCTCACTCTGGCTGTGAGCACTGATATTTAACAACTTCCATTCAAATACACAAGCCACTAACCTTAAAAAGAACTAGCGATTGAAAATATCTTCACAAATATATGTTTTAATATTTCAGAATGTAATGTCCAACTTCGTATTATTCCCTCGTCATAAGTAAGAAAAATATATAATAAATAACCCCTAGCACTACAGCCCATGAAAGGGCCTAGGCCTACCAAGCGACTGCTGACCAGCCATTTGGCTTGCAGATATTGGGGTGACACGTGATCAGCGCATCGGGTCCCCTCGGCCGTTAATCTTGGTTCTCGTGATCGGGGCGCTGCCTCATTGTCAGACAGCTACTCAATTGTCCTCACGAGGCTGAGTGCACCCCGTTCCAGTCCTCACGTCAGTTTCTAAAATCCCTGACGGAGCCGGGAATCGAACCCGGGGCCTTCGGGCGAGAGGCAGGCGCTCTACCCTAACACCACGGGGCCGGTGTAAGAAATATATATAAGACAAATTATTATTTGAATATGAAAGTGTCATTTTGTATTAATAAACTTGGTGAATATAAACATTTAGGTACTTTAGGGAAGAAAGCTTGTTGGTTTACACGATCATTAATATCATGAACATGTGTTGATGCGTGAAATAACTCATGTCAGTGTTTGTTTTACATTAATTATCTTTCATGCATGTAGAGATTCTAGAGTTCAAAGTCCAAACAATTAGAACGTAGAGATATGACACTATATTAGGAATACCCCAACATCCCCCCCCCCATCGCCATCCTGGTCAATCTCGAGAGGTATGACAAGTTGAATTGGTTGGCTGATGATAGACCCATCAGACTGGCGGAGAATAACCGTTCGCACCTTGCCGTCTCTCTCATGATGTAACTCCTGCACGTACACCTCCTTCCACATGTGTCAAAAACTAATATTCTCCTGAAGGAGGACAATATATCCTACTCTGATTTTTTAAATGTCCTCTTGGTCATTTGACCTCGTGGAAGGCGCAAATTTGTAGAAGGTATCCCTTCTTCAATCGTTGAAAGAAATCTTCTGTCATCTTCATTTTAACTCGACATTTCTTTATAAGATCCTCTTGTTTGGTTTGGGTCCATAGGGGATGATGGTAAGTTTGTCACCAGTCAGAAAGTGAGGTGTCAGAGTTTCACTGTCGGTGTCTCGAGTTATAGGACTTGAGTTCATGGCGGCTTCAATTCCAGCCAGAATCGTATTCAAGTCCTCAAGACTCCATTACATACTGTATGAAAGTCTACCACCTATTGGGGTCGTTAAGTATCCATCCGAAGGTGACAGTAAAACCACTCTACAGAGTCACCTTAGATATATCAAAGTCTGTGGATTTATGGTAATACTAAAGGAGACGGGAGCCTAGTAAGGCAGCAAGTAGTTCCAACCTATAGAGCATCCAGCGTTGAGAAAAGATTGTGGATCCTTATGGTGACAGTGTTGCTAACTCTAGGCAGAGGTAGCACTGACGTCATACGTTATCTTCACCCGCTTCAAGTACTGCGCTTTCATAAGTTAGCGACACAACACAACCCCAGCAGCTACCTGAAATAGAAAACGCCCAGGAAGGAACAGTTTTGCAGGTATTAACGGACTGGACTATTATTAAGGATACGTGAAGTGAACCAATAACGACATTCATTTCGTTGTGATATGACGCATTACTGATTGACAGATGTCGAGATCACAACTCTTCCTTCCTTCTCGGATGTATGCTGACGATGTTAACAATTTGTACGTCAGCAATACTGTTTCTTATTAGGTGTCGCCAGGTGGGCACGAGCCGATTCACTGCGCAGTTTGAACACTAATGATCTGGATGTATATGTAGCAACTGCAGTTCCGTCGGCGAGTCAACTCACTTTGGCCGGGATTTCTACTCTTTATTATTATTATTATTATTATTATTATTATTATTAGTATTAACTTTATTGGCCACATTGGACCACTTGAGTCAGCTTGCCACGGTGGGTGAGTGGATAGCGTGTCGGTCTACTAACCCCAAGCTTGCATGTTCGCTCCTGGCCGTGGTAAGTGATTTTTTTTAAGGCGGCAAGAATACGACACGCATGTCATACAATGTTGGCATGTCAAAGAACCCATTTGAATTCAGTAGGCCGTGTTCATAATGGCAAAATTAATCTCGGGAATTTCCGCCAACACAAAGTTCCTCATTTCTCTACTAGAAAGTGCTATAGTGTTCAAGGAGCTTAGAAAACGGGCGAGCATCAATTCCACCCGGGAATTCCAGTCAGGTAGCCAGGGTTACCTCAGTTCCATCCAGTCCTCCAAGGGACCCAGAAATGAGTTCCGCATATACAAAGAACGGTTTCAGTTGGATACGAAATTGACGCTGCCCGAATGACAGTTAGATGCTTTGAATTATCACTTGTCGCACACATGTTTTTGTAAAGGTCTTGCTTCCATGTCGTCATAAATCTTGTAAAGTCGTTTAGGGTCATTGTGGCTTAGCTTCTGACGGGAAGATGTCGACCATATTGGCATCAGACGTTGGAAGTGTGTCCGAAAACTAAAATTATAAGGGGCGGCTGACTCACCTGGTATAAAAATATGTTCAGAATTGCCTCATGACGATAGGTCAGGTAAAAAGACCAGTGTAGGAGGGGGTTTCCGCTAAAAGCGAAAGCCTGTAAGACCCAAAGTCTTTTCTCAACGCTGGATGCTCTAAGGAAGTGTGACCTTTTTGATGGGCGGTAGCCATACTTTGCGTTATGAACTGATCTTACTTAAAGCAAGGCTCGTTCGGATGCGTCACAGAACTCGTGTATCTGTGAATCGCATTTAGTGCTGCACTGTATATGCCTGTCCATCTTGAAATATGTACAGTACATCTGATAAAACGCATAGTTTTGATGTTCAAGCTCAAGATGCGCAAGATCTGACAGTAGTACTGCCCCCGTAATTTGAATTATATTGAGACCACGATGGCTGTATTGGAAAATATGAAGAAAGTTATGGCTGTCATAGTTGTGACGTGGATATTCATGACGTAGGCACGGATGACGCAGCCTTCACGCAAGTAGGCTGCTTGAGCTGAGATTCTTGGTGACGTCATGATTTTGTTCGAGAAAGATCTGAGATTTACGACGCAGTCGCAGGGAAACATGGAATTGTGCTGAGGAAGAAGTTACGCGATTGGAGGAAAGGCTCAAACCAATGAACGATAGTTAGGAGGGAGACGGAGATTACTGAAACTATCATATTTAGTTACTTTTGGCATGCAGAATTGTGGAAACCTATTTTCAGTTATGGCATTGATTTGGAATTTTGAAGAAATTATTTTTGAGTTTTTGAAATTTGAAAATCCGTCAAGTATAGCCAAAGTTAGAAATTCGAGCGATGACGGAGAAACAAGCTATGGAAGGGATGGATACGCCCCTTAAGAAGTTGATAAAAGGTCTTGCACAGCGAAGAGGAGCTCTCATAGATCATATCTCATGTGTCTGATACCGCATATATATTGCTGATGTTATAGTCGTTTTGGAGTGATAAAGTGAAACAAGTCGTCTTTAGCGTGTGGTAAAGCCAACCGCATCGAACGAGCTTCGAGCGCGCCGCAGTTCCATTTTACGGTATTTGAAACTAGGTGAAGTTGAAACGCACTCATTTTCAAGTCTACAAGTTAACATATCAAGAGTTGACTAATGCCTTTAAGCTAATTCGATTGTGCAGTACTATATCAAAGTGTGTAGAAAGGTTGAACATTTTCAAGAATATAATTCGAAAGATATAGGCATTTTAAGACGGCAGACAAAAGTGATTTTCTCGCCATCTGAGAAGCACTTGTAAAATATATCACATTGTACGCTACGGCTGACACTGGTATTGCAACAGTGCTACTACATTTTTCTTTTGATAATATAACGCTGCATTCTAACATGGAACAATATAATATGGCAGTTCTTTCAACTATTATAACGGAAGTGGAGATGGAAGACTAAGGACTTTAATGCAATTGGGACATATATCGATGGAGTGAATTAACAGCATGGAACTTCGCTAATCGTCTTTCTACAAAAGCGAGCATGTAGTGAACATCCAACTACACTCATGCATCGTAGTCCAACGCTGAATTATTTCAAATGGCAGTGGAAACATATTCATACTCCACAAATATGAATATTTCTGCGGAAATAACTGCAATAAACTTCATGGCGAATTACTACCAGAACTTCAGGAACTATCAAGAGAGGCCAGGGTGGACCCGGCTCACACAGAAGAGTTTTGCCAGAAGGATGTCTATCGTATGCACGGAGCAGTGCAATTTCCGGAGGAGGAAGCAGTTCGATTCTCCGAGGGCGCTGATTCCAGGTTCGAGGACGGAGCACATCTTTTTGGTGAAATGGAACCATCACCAGTCTTCTTTGGAAGATTTTCCTCTGGAACTTCAATCAACAGATAAGGTAGTCGTGAACGTTTCTTGTTTTATTTGAGCCATTTAGCGATGTCTGAGCAACCATTTTTCCCATATTTTTGTCCCATATATATTTGCCCCATTTTCTTGCTGGATATTCTGTACTCAGTACACTTAGATGATTTATGCCTTTTTCTACGATTTATTAAGACATTGTTATGTCAGTGGCAGATTTAAATAATTTTGGATCAGTTGAGACTGACAATTAATATTCTTTCAGTAATTTGCATATTTTTGAAGTCACGATTTGACCGTAAAGTTAATGATTTTCTATGGCAGATTAGAATTCAGACAGCGTGTCATTATATTAAAGTAATTCTCTTCAGTAAATTACTTTGACCAATTTTCTGTCATCCTCAAGAAAGAAGAATAATTAAAAGATTTTAGGGCGTTAAAATCTATTTCTGTATCGACGATCTTGGAAATACTAGTCGTTATATGAACATGATTGCAACATAGACATTTATCGTCAGTTATCGTCATTACCATTGCATTATAGACAATTTTATGAAATATGAACATCGATTACGATTTATTGAATACACTATAGTAATGAACATTTGATAGGAATTTTTCTCAATACTAGATTGGAACAATAATGTTTGCATTCCAAAGTCTAATTGTATTCTATTCGACTATTTATGCAGTTTAGATGAACTTTGTTTAAAGATAGTATTTTTATACTATATTACTTAGGAGATATTAATCTCAAATTTGATAGACCAGAGAGGCGTGTATAATCGTATTTGCTATTAAATTTATTTGTGATTGGCAAATTTTTACTTCATATCGATTCATGAATGAAACCCACGAAGGTTAAATAAAATAACTGTTTTGAAACAATTAAAGAATATAAGAATTTTTAAAGTGGAACTATGGATGTATAATCGTTAGTTCAGTGGACATGTAAAAGTCGCTGATGAATAATGCCCTTGAATAATTGAAAGAGGTTCCCACAGTAATATTAATGATGTTGATGAGATTATAAGTGGAGGTTTTGTGTATGGATTATGGAAGATTTTTATGCCATATATGTTGAAATATATGATGAATTCTGGGCCTATTTTATGCAATTTGTGCATTTGAAGCGAAGTATTTTTCCGCTGAGTTTATTGTCCAGGTCCTTTGAAAATTAATCATGTGAAATTACTGTTAAAATTAACAAGAGTGTTAAATAATTTGAGATAACGATTTTGAATGGAGGTTACTGTCACTAATAATAATAATAATTATTAAAACTTATTAAACCTGGATTTATAACACTTAAATATAACTAACCTTCATTGGTCGATTATGTTAACCTGATTTGAGTAATTATCAACCGGATAAACGTGTGGTTTAATGTATTTCAAAAATAAATAAATATAAATATTGTAAATAAATTATGTAATTATCTTTAATAATAATTGGAAATGAAAGGAATTAAGAGAGGCGTGTATAGATTTTTGAATTGTCATTTGACAATATTATAAACAATTTGTAACTGTTATAAACAATTAATGAGCATTTGTTATAAACATTAAGAGTTTTGTTAATATACTCTAAAGAACGCTAATTATACAAGTGGATTATGTAATTAAACAAGTTTTGGGATTATTAGAGTAATCCAGTAACATTTGATTGAAGCATTTAAAAGATTTGCGAGTTAATATTTGAGTTGAGTTGAGGACATTTAAAGCGTTTGAAAAGGAGCTAAGCTCTGAAGTTACGAGCATATGCTAGCACTAGCCGAACAGGTGGGCCCGTTTGACGACGTGGGCATCCGACTTGTTGAAGGGTGGATCGCAGCTGGCCTGACAACTGTATGTTAGAGGCCAAGGTCAATTACATAACAGGCCTGCAGTTATAAATAAAGTGTGATGTTTATGAAAGAGGAAAACAATTGCTACGTGTCTTGTCCCAATTTCCTCATCCATTCCAAGTGTATTACTATTATTACGTTCTTTATAAGCAAGTGAAAGATAAAATTTTGTATGTAACGTCTACCAGTCCTACAGGAGGACATGATTATATTGACAATGGCTTCTGATTGCCACGTGTATTTTGTTGAGTTTTTGTTAAAGTCATTCCCTTTATGTGAAATAAATTGTTGTACAGTTTAAAGTTTCTTGTCTTCGTTTTGGTTCATTTTAAATATCATGGCAGAAGTTATTGCAGTAAAATTGGCGACCCTATAACGTGGGGCAGGTTCGACAAAACTGGATTACCAGGTTGAACGCCAGTAGGATTGGCGCCGCAATTTCGTGGGGCACGATCAGCTCGATCAGCTCGATTGGCTCGATTGGCACGTTCAGCAAAACATTGGATTACCAAGTTATTGATGTCAATGGGATTGTGAAGACTCAAATAAAGAGGTTGATTCTTTGTTAGATGTCTTGGCCAATTGTAGAATTTGAGAGTGTGATTATATAGGGATTAAATGTTGTGTTGTATTAGGAAAATTACACTCAGAAAAGATCAGATCTTATACAACTTGAGAGAGGTTAAATAGGCTGGAAACTTAGAAAAATCGCCTATGATCTGGAATCTTATTTTATTTGACCCGCTAATGACATGTTTCGTCATATTAAAGATAAAATTAAATTATTTGGATTATAAATGTAAATTATTTGTGTTAGGATATTTTAAAATGAACCAAAGAAATTTGAACATGTGCTTGAGTTTATTTCAACATGAAATGTCTACGAAGGTTAATTATAAGGTAATTAGAAGTTAGATTTAAGACAGAAAATTGCTCAAATTTATATATGGTGAAAAATGTTGCTCAGATGTTGTTATTTTGCTCTTTTTGATGTATGTCCCTAACGCAGTCTATTTTTGAATAATATTGAAATGGCAGATGAGAGTATGAGGATGATGTTAGAGGAGTTGAAAGCTAGCATGAATGAAAGTGCGAGGGAGAAGGAAGCTAGGAGTGCTAGTAGAATGAAGCAGATGATGGAGGAGAATTATAGTAACATGTCTGTTAGGCTGGATGAAAGCATGAAGGAGATGGAAGTTAGGAATACTAGTCGAATGCAGGAGATGATGAAGGAGAATGCTAGTAATTTGTCTGCTAATTTGTCTACTAGGATGGATGAAAATTTGAAAGTTATTCAGACCAGTTCTGCAAACTTAGAAAATGATATGTCGCGTTTACAGATCAGTACCCAGGGAATCGAGAATGCTGTAAGTGACATTCATAAAGATGTTTCTGATGTTAAGACTGATGTTTCTAAGGTACAGAAAGATCTTACTATGTTGAATCTTGATGTTGCTAATGTTCGGGGTGATATTTCATGTGCTAGAGCTGAAGTAATTGTTGTTAGGAACGATGTTGCTACTGTACAAGATAAAGTTGAAGAGGTTCAAAGAGGGATTCAAAATGTTCGAACCGATGTGTCAAATGTTCAAGTAGACATTAATAACATTCATACCGATGTAAATGAGATGCAAAGCGATATAACTAAGATACAAGTAGAAGTTAACACTGTTTTTGTAGACATTGCTAAAGTTCAAACTGATGTCAATAAAGTTAGAGAAGAAATTGAAACTTCAAAAACACTTTGTACTCGTAACATTAGTGCATTAACAACTAGGTTAGTTGACGAGTCTGTTAGGACAACAGCTTCTTTAGCAGGTTTAAAGTATGATGTAGAGGTCATGAGAACCCAAGTATTAGATCATAATCGTTTACTTAAAGAAGATATCGAAGTAGATATTGCGGAAATGTTAACTGCAAATGTAACGGTATGGAAAGATGAATGGAACAGGTCAAGTGGGGAACATGTAACTCAGATTCAGGAACGAATTGAAAGAAAACTTGCCAGTACACAAGTAGACATTAATAATGAGGTAGTGCAAATTAGGAAGGATTTGAGTATAAGGATGGACTCGCTATCCGAAAAGCAGGTAGAGGATAGAACGCAAATGGGTCAGGACGTGCAAGCATTAGAATCCACGTTAGAGGAACAGATTCATAAGATTGTCTCTGATGTTAATGAAACCACGAGCAAACTTCAGAATTTGAAACTAGGAGAAGCCAGCATGATGGAAACCTATAAAGAAGAGTTGATCAGGAAAGTCATCACGGAAATCACGGATAAGGATCCAGAAGGCTTGACTGGTGACGATGATAGGAATTACGTCAGAAGATGTAATCTCGCTACAGAAGAGAGAGATATTAGTCCTGAGGAACGTATATCTAGATTCCGGGAAGAAGATGAGGATAGGAATATTGAACCTGAATGGAGATATCGAGATAGTGGGAAGAATTACATGGATTCATATCCGAGAAATGTGACAGTCATCCGGAACTTCGAGGACAAACCTCAAAAATTTAGCAATACTGATAGTCTAACACCGATAGAATATATCAGGAACCTGAAAGACTATTTCATTGAAGCTCACATTCCCAGAGAAAGAGAGATGAGGATAGTGGAGAGATTTCTAGCTGGAGGACCCCTTGAATGGTTCAGAGCATTTCGCTATACGTTCAGTAATTTTGACGAATTTGCAGAGGCACTGATAAAACGATTCTGGTCCATCGAAGCGCAGAATTCATTAAGAGCGGAGGTATACTCAAGGAAGTATTCAGGTACTCTTCCAACACGGTACGCTGATTTCTTCACGAGCCAATTATCACGCTTGAGATTTTTGCAACCCCCATTGTCAACAGAGCAGTTGATAGATGCGATTTCTCGTATGCTGCCTGTGGAGGTGAGAAGACTCATCATATCATCAAACATTAGGGATTTGACCAGTATGGACGAATTGTTGAGGAGGCTTGACTACACGAGTCCAATGCCAAATGTGGTACAAAAAGGTCAGAGGCACGAATTCAAAGACATCAATACTGTCTATATGGATCAAGTTCAGCAAACTGACAAGCCTGATGAAGAAAAAACTGAAAATGTAGGTCCTCACAGGAATAATCACTTTCGCAACCACAGATCGCAAGGTTACCGTCCATATCAGCAAAGAAGAGGCTGGAATAATAATAGAGGAAACTACAATAATGGAAGAGGTAGATACTACAATAACCAGGGTTACAATAGGAATTACAATAGAAATTACCAGAATCAAAATCAGAATTCTCAAGGTCAGGTTATGACACCCGACAAATATCAGGAAAGAGAGAAAGAAAGTCAGCAGTATCTTAAGGAATTACGGGAGAAGGAAGCTGGAAACCAAAAGAAAAGACAGGATGTAGTGATCGATCCTGGTCCTTCTACAAGCCAGCAGAACTTTGAGATTGGTAACACAAAAAAAAACGCCGATTTCTCAACGACAGTGAGAAACCATAAATACATTGCCACACCAAACCTAATTACCATTAACGAAATTTATGAAGTAACTGATGAGGATTTATTAGAAGAGAGGGGAATCGTCAAAGAGGAAAGACCAGGTGCCTTACCTATTATTTCTGTACTGATAGATGGCCAACAGTACAAAGCTCTTATGGATACAGGCGCAATTATTTCTATCATTTCTGATGAATGCTATCAAAGTCTGTTAAAAGGAGAAAACATGACAGTTTTACCTGTTTCCACCGTCAAAGTGAGAGGAATTTTCCAAGACAAGGCAGTGAAATGCAAGATCCAAGTGTTGTTGAACTTTGAAATTAATGGAAGGAATTATGAACAGATCTTTATTGTGGTGAACAAGATCCATTTCGATATTGTGCTAGGAATCGATTTTATATCGAAAGTTGGAGCCATTATTGACATGAAGAATAGGATTATTAGCTTTAATGATGGGTACATGATCACAGAAGAGATCGAAGAACAGGACGTGAAAAACAGTCTGGAGATAGACCTTAGGGAAGAAATTTTAAATACTATTATCAATGAAGTGGAAAATCTAACAGAAATACCCAGTAGAAAAACTGAAGGATTTGAAGAAATTCAGGGGGAATTTGAGGATTTGATAAAGGAATTCCAAGATATTTTTGATGAAAAGCCTGGATTGATTAAAGACTATAAGTACAAGATAAGGTTGACCGATGAAACCCCTTACCAAAAGAGAATGTATCCCATACCTGAGAAATACTATCAAGAAGTACGAGGGTTGATCAGAAAAATGGAGGTAGACGGGATTATTAAAAAACAGGCGTCGTCTTACATAAACCCCATCACTGTAGTGAAGAAAAGTAATGGTCAGATACGTCTTTGTCTCGATGCTCGGACCATCAACTTGAAGATTCTTCCAGAAAATGACCGACCACCTAAGATTAGAGATCTGCTTCGAAAGTTCAAAGGGAGAGCATGTTTTAGTGTTCTTGACTTGACATCTTCGTTTTACCAAGTTCAATTGGAAGAAGAAAGTATGCAGTACACTGGATTCTTATTTGACCAGACGTCATGGGTCTTTGTGAGAATGCCTTTTGGAATGGTCAACAGTGGACTAGCACTTATTCGAGCACTTGATAGTCAACTCACTGACGAAGTAAAGGAAAATGTAATCTGCTACATTGACGATTTAATTGTATCTTCACCCAATGCCGCAGAACATTTAGTGCATTTGAGAAAGTTGTTTGAAAATTTAAGGGAGGCCAATATCAAGGTCAATTTTGGAAAATGTCAATTCTTGAAGAAGGAAATCAACTACTTGGGGCATACGATTGATAAAGATGGATATCATCCAAACATGCAGAAAGTAGATGCGATCACAAGATTCCCAAAGCCAACTAAGGTGAAACAAGTCAGAGAATTTGTAGGCGCATGCCAATTTATCAGCAGTCACTGTCCGAGATACTCTGAAATTATGGCTCCTCTGTATGACTTACTCAAGAAGAATAACAGATGGAAATGGAGTACCGCAGCAGACGAGGCTTTTGAGAAAGCAAAGGAGATGCTCAGAAACAGCGTTAAACTGGAGTACCCAGACTTTGAGAAGGTGTTCTATATAGAGTCTGATGCATCAAGAATAGGCATTAGTGCAGTCTTATACCAAAAAGACGAGGCAGGCAACAAGCACTACATTGCGTTCACTAGTCGAAAGTTAAGGAAACACGAGGAAAACTACTTTACGACAGAACTAGAAGCGTTAGCTTTTGTAACAGCTTTGCAAGCGTGGAAAAAATGCTGCTGGGACACAAGGTTATCATTATTACAGATCACAAAGCACTTCAGTTTATGCTGCAAACTGACATGTCTAGCGATAGATTGACACGTTGGGCTTTGTTCACCCAACAGTTTAACGCCACTATCGTCCATCAGCCTGGGAAAGATAACTTACTGGCTGATGCTTTATCACGTAACCCTATCAAAAATGTGCAGATACACCATGTACAATTGGAGCAGCAAGATCAAGAGACCGTTAGGAGGTTAGCCCGAATCGGTGTGTCACAGAAGAGACACGCTCCAATCAGGAAAATGTACAGGTTCCTTAAGGGTTACATGGACAATACTGATGTTGACTATGCAGCTACACAGAGAGAATCACGACACTTTGTCTTGAGTGGAGACATCGTATGTAAGTATGCTGACTCTGCGCATACAAAGCTCCGAATAGTCGTGCCACCTAAACTTGTTGTCAATTTAGTGTGGGTAGCTCATCACGCAACTGGACATGCAGGTTTAGATAAAACTCTTGACACTCTTAAAGAGAGGTTTATTTGGACTAACATGCGTTCCAGCATTGCTAATGTCATTCGTTCATGTGATAAATGTCAAAGAGCAAAGTATGCTTCCGCTCTATTAAAAGGAAAACCTAAGGCTATGATTCCTTCTAAACCAAATGAACTCATGGCGACAGACATATTTGGTCCCTGTCCGAAGGGATATCAGGGTAATCAGTATCTGTTGGTTACCGTGGATGTCTTCTCGAAATTTGTAACGATGAGTTCCATGCAAAAAGCTAACACGAGGAATGTTGTAAGCAGACTGGAACATGCTGTATTTCCAAAAGCTGGTAAACCAGAATATCTACTATCGGATCATGGAGCTCAGTTTACATCCTTAGAATTTGCTGCAGATATGGAAAGGCTTGGTATTAAGCACTTATTTTCAAGCGTGAGATATCCAGAATCGAATTCTTCAGAAAGATATATGGCTGAATTTTCGAAATTTTGTCGAATTTTCTGTCCGAATGATCACTCTGGTTGGGTGAGATTTGTACCCCTTATTGAGGAATGTCTGAATTCTACAGTGCAGGAGAGCACAGGAGAAGTGCCAATGAGACTTCATTTAGGAAGAAACCCAGAAAGGCCGTGGGATAATCTTTTTAACCACATTCCTAGAGATCCCGACCTAGGAAGGCAGCAGAGAATAGACAGAGCGAAGGAACAACTCCAGAAAGCAGCAGAGAAACGATTGAAAAGAGTATCTGGAAAACGTTTTGGTGCTCCCTTAGAAATTGGAAATCTAGTATTACTACGCAGACCTGTCAAGGCTGATGTGAGTAAGAAAATCTATCCCAAATTTGGAATAGTGTTCATGGGTCCGTTCAGAATTACGAATGCTTATGGCAACAACTGTTATGAACTCTACGATGATGAGAATAATGTCGTTTATGGCAAGTTCAATGCTGGAAACTTGAAGAAATACTATCCAAGAGTAAGCCAATGATAATTCAATTTCGTGTTCAAGTGAATTGAGATATTTATAACACAGAGTTTAAAAACAATTTGCAACTGTTTTTAAAACGTGGTGAAGGGAGAATGCCCCCGTAATTTGAATTATATTGAGACCACGATGGCTGTATTGGAAAATATGAAGAAAGTTATGGCTGTCATAGTTGTGACGTGGATATTCATGACGTAGGCACGGATGACGCAGACTTCACGCAAGTAGGCTGCTTGAGCTGAGATTCTTGGTGACGTCATGATTTTGTTCGAGAAAGATCTGAGATTTACGACGCAGTCGCAGGGAAACATGGAATTGTGCTGAGGAAGAAGTTACGCGATTGGAGGAAAGGCTCAAACCAATGAACGATAGTTAGGAGGGAGACGGAGATTACTGAAACTATCATATTTAGTTACTTTTGGCATGCAGAATTGTGGAAACCTATTTTCAGTTATGGCATTGATTTGGAATTTTGAAGAAATTATTTTTGAGTTTTTGAAATTTGAAAATCCGTCAAGTATAGCCAAAGTTAGAAATTCGAGTGATGACGGAGAAACAAGCTATGGAAGGGATGGATACGCCCCTTAAGAAGTTGATAAAAGGTCTTGCACAGCGAAGAGGAGCTCTCATAGCTCATATCTCATGTGTCTGATACCGCATATATATTGCTGATGTTATAGTCGTTTTGGAGTGATAAAGTGAAACAAGTCGTCTTTAGCGTGTGGTAAAGCCAACCGCATCGAACGAGCTTCGAGCGCGCCGCAGTTCCATTTTACGGTATTTGAAACTAGGTGAAGTTGAAACGCACTCATTTTCAAGTCTACAAGTTAACATATCAAGAGTTGACTAATGCCTTTAAGCTAATTCGATTGTGCAGTACTATATCAAAGTGTGTAGAAAGGTTGAACATTTTCAAGAATATAATTCGAAAGATATAGGCATTTTAAGACGGCAGACAAAAGTGATTTTCTCGCCATCTGAGAAGCACTTGTAAAATATATCACATTGTACGCTACGGCTGACACTGGTATTGCAACAGTGCTACTACATTTTTCTTTTGATAATATAACGCTGCATTCTAACATGGAACAATATAATATGGCAGTTCTTTCAACTATTATAACGGAAGTGGAGATGGAAGACTAAGGACTTTAATGCAATTGGGACATATATCGATGGAGTGAATTAACAGCATGGAACTTCGCTAATCGTCTTTCTACAAAAGCGAGCATGTAGTGAACATCCAACTACACTCATGCATCGTAGTCCAACGCTGAATTATTTCAAATGGCAGTGGAAACATATTCATACTCCACAAATATGAATATTTCTGCGGAAATAACTGCAATAAACTTCATGGCGAATTACTACCAGAACTTCAGGATCTATCAAGAGAGGCCAGGGTGGACCCGGCTCACACAGAAGAGTTTTGCCAGAAGGATGTCTATCGTATGCACGGAGCAGTGCAATTTCCGGAGGAGGAAGCAGTTCGATTCTCCGAGGGCGCTGATTCCAGGTTCGAGGACGGAGCACATCTTTTTGGTGAAATGGAACCATCACCAGTCTTCTTTGGAAGATTTTCCTCTGGAACTTCAATCAACAGATAAGGTAGTCGTGAACGTTTCTTGTTTTATTTGAGCCATTTAGCGATGTCTGAGCAACCATTTTTCCCATATTTTTGTCTCATATATATTTGCCCCATTTTCTTGCTGGATATTCTGTACTCAGTACACTTAGATGATTTATGCCTTTTTCTACGATTTATTAAGACATTGTTATGTCAGTGGCAGATTTAAATAATTTTGGATCAGTTGAGACTGACAATTAATATTCTTTCAGTAATTTGCATATTTTTGAAGTCACGATTTGACTGTAAAGTTAATGATTTTCTATGGCAGATTTGAATTCAGACAGCGTGTCATCATATTAAAGTAATTCTCTTCAGTAAATTACTTTGACCAATTTTCTGTCATCCTCAAGAAAGAAGAATAATTAAAAGATTTTAGAGCGTTAAAATCTATTTCTGTAACGACGATCTTGGAAATACTAGTCGTTATATGAACATGATTGCAACATAGACATTTATCGTCAGTTATCGTCATTACCATTGCATTATAGACAATTTTATGAAATATGAACATCGATTACGATTTATTGAATACACTATAGTAATGAACATTTGATAGGAATTTTTCTCAATACTAGATTGGAACAATAATGTTTGCATTCCAAAGTCTAATTGTATTCTATTCGACTATTTATGCAGTTTAGATGAACTTTGTTTAAAGATAGTATTTTTATACTATATTACTTAGGAGATATTAATCTCAAATTTGATAGACCAGAGAGGCGTGTATAATCGTATTTGCTATTAAATTTATTTGTGATTGGCAAATTTTTACTTCATATCGATTCATGAATGAAACCCACGAAGGTTAAATAAAATAACAGTTTTGAAACAATTAAAGAATATAAGAATTTTTAAAGTGGAACTTTGGATGTATAATCGTTAGTTCAGTGGACATGTAAAAGTCGCTGATGAATAATGCTCTTGAATAATTGAAAGAGGTTCCCACAGTAATATTAATGATGTTGATGAGATTATAAGTGGAGGTTTTGTGTATGGATTATGGAAGATTTTTATGCCATATATGTTGAAATATATGATGAATTCTGGGCCTATTTTATGCAATTTGTGCATTTGAAGCGAAGTATTTTTCCGCTGAGTTTATTGTCCAGGTCCTTTGAAAATTAATCATGTGAAATTACTGTTAAAATTAACAAGAGTGTTAAATAATTTGAGATAACGATTTTGAATGGAGGTTACCGTCACTAATAATAATAATTATTATTAACACTTATTAAACCTGGATTTATAACACTTAAATATAACTAACCTTCATTGGTCGATTATGTTAACCTGATTTTAGTAATTATCAACCGGATAAACGTGTGGTTTAATGTATTTCAAAAATAAATAAATATAAATATTGTAAATAAATTATGTAATTATCTTTAATAATAATTGGAAATGAAAGGAATTAAGAGAGGCGTGTATAGATTTTTGAATTGTCATTTGACAATATTATAAACAATTTGTAATTGTTATAAACAATTAATGAGCATTTGTTATAAACATTAAGAGTTTTGTTAATATACTCTAAAGAACGCTAATTATACAAGTGGATTATGTAATTAAACAAGTTTTGGGATTATTAGAGTAATCCAGTAACATTTGATTGAAGCATTTAAAAGATTTGCGAGTTAATATTTGAGTTGAGTTGAGGACATTTAAAGCGTTTGAAAAGGAGCTAAGCTCTGAAGTTACGAGCATATGCTAGCACTAGCCGAACAGGTGGGCCCGTTTGACGACGTGGGCATCTGACTTGTTGAAGGGTGGATCGCAGCTGGCCTGACAACTGTATGTTAGAGGCCAAGGTCAATTACATAACAGGCCTGCAGTTATAAATAAAGTGTGATGTTTATGAAAGAGGAAAACAATTTCTACGTGTCTCGTTCCAATTCCCTCATCCATTCCAAGTGTATTACTATTATTACGTTCTTTATAAGCAAGTGAAAGATAAAATTTTGTATGTAACGTCTACCAGTCCTACAGGAGGACATGATTATATTGACAATGGCTTCTGATTGCCACGTGTATTTTGTTGAGTTTTTGTTAAAGTCATTCCCTTTATGTGAAATAAATTGTTGTACAGTTTAAAGTTTCTTGTCTTCGTTTTGGTTCATTTTAAATATCATGGCGGAGGTTATTGTGTGGGCATACTTTAAGTGATCCAGTTGGCAACCCATTCCCGAGATTAATTTGAAGAGGTAAGTAAAGGTAAGTATGAACCCCCGTATATTTTGGTGTGTTCCACAATAATTTCTTGTTAACTGCTGTGCTCTAATCTCGGTAGTATCTGTCAGAGCCATTTTCACTGATGTAGCTGTGCCGGTGCGTTTGATTATTGGCAATCCGATTGAGGGGGCGGATATCTGACAGCCTACTATCCGGATTTACGGGGACAGTACTTCGTCCCATTGAAACCTTCGTAATATCTTCGAATATTATCTTGGGTATAATCAACACTGGAGCGCACAAATCTAGAGGGTCTTAAAATTGGTCTGTCACTCGGAAAACATTTCGTTTAATTCCAGGTTTCCCAAACATTACTTCACAAATGCTATGCTCATGGATGTAGATGTGGTCTTCCAGAGCATTCCAGTTTATTCCAAGTTTCAGATTTTCTTTCTCTATTCTCAACCACCATATCTGTTTCAGAGGTTGTGAGTTTGAAGACCATTTTCAAAGAGGAAGTTTTATGTTACGTAGGAGATCCGTGGGTTCATAATATAAAGGTATCATCTGCTACGCTGGCAGTAAAACCACACACATTTGGTAGAGTGGTTGAGAACTAATGCTGCGTTCATTGCATACTGATAACCAGAACACTTTTTTTATTGAATACGATATAGAGTGAAACTTAAAATTTTTAAACTGTGTCGTGAATAAACCTCCAATCATTCCAGATTTTTCGAAACCAATTTTAACCTTGAGGCGCGAAAGAAAATAACTCGCTTTCATATTTGTTTTACGTTAATTATTATTACCCATGCACACATAATTACGAGCAAAACATGTCATCATATTAATCCCCACCATCTGTTAGAGAAGAGTGTTAAAGTATTAATAATTCATGTAACATTTATTTCAGATAATAGGGTAATAAAATAAAAAAAAAATGCTCATCACGTCTTCCCTTTTCTCTTCAAGTCTTTTTAATCCCAGTTATTTTCTTATGTTTCGATGTTGAAATTGCTTTACGGCCCAATCTATTTTGGACTCTTATGATGTCCAACTGAAGTGTAATTCTGTTGATTGATAAATTATATTAGTCCTTATTTCTACACATAAATGCAAAACTTCCTAATTTGTTACAAAATTGCCACAAAACACTAAATTTGAAAATCAAAATAGTTACCGGTACTAAATTCGGAATTCAAAATTTTGGATTAATATTTTGAGTCATACCAAGTGTGTTCTCTCTGTGGCAGCAGGAACTATGGAATATGGATCGATGAATTCTAGTTGCTCTAACTTTCTCAAAGGCAACAACGTCAATTCTTCTCGTTTGCGGCGTCTAGCATCGATCTTGCGAAAATATGGTGTCAGGTACTTGTTATCGAACTCGATATCTGTCAGGAACTTGTCATGATATCCCTGGGCCCTGAACACACAGAATAATTAAGATATGAGTTGAATGCCACATAGAACAAGTGAGCATAATGAACTTTCCTATTTAAATTATAATAAAAACAATCCTGTCTCTCAGTACATTAAGTGGAGATAAGATATAGAAAAATAAAATTCTGATAATTAGCCAACTTTAAGAAGATGAGAGGTCTTTAATTGAAAATTAAATTGAGGTGCAGGAGACCTACAGAGAATTGTGGAAAAAAAAGAATGACAAATATTCGAAATGAAATGTAAAGTCACATGACCTACAGGAAAATCCAGAGCAGATTAAGGCATATTTGGGAAATAGAGGTGTTTAAACAGGAATGGTGGTAAGGATAGGAGTAGATGGATATTACCGATCCACAACCAGACCAAAACTTAATTGGAGAAGGAGAATAACAACAAACTGGAGTAAAATTTTCCTTCCTCAGAAAGTGGTTAAAAAATTGGAATAGTTCACCAAGGAACGTCTTAAACCCTCACACAAGAACAATTTGATAAAGTCAAAGATGATCTTTCATGCCATCAGTTCCAATTAATCACTTTTAAATGTTATAGTCGCTGATGAGCTCATTTTGACCTTGTGATCCTGTCAACAACTCAACCTTCAGTCACTGTATACTAATGTTATGTGGCCTCCACAGAAGTCTGGTGAAGATATTTTAAGTATTTGTCCATCGGTGACGTAAACATCACGAGGATGAAGTGATTAAGACAACATAAACTCCTAGTTCCCAATTCAGGGGAATTAATCATATGAATTTAAAAATCCCTTAGCCTAGACGGGAATTAAACCTTTTTCAAAAACATGCTATTAAACAAAACTGCGTGAAAATTTAGAGAAAAAAACACATCAATTTCATTTATTGTAACAGTTCTGGCCGGCTGGAGGAGAGAGGACGGAGTTGTTGTGCCGCACCCGGCTAGGTAGCCACGTTGAACCCGGGGCCATCAGCAGTGTCCGCTTATACCCTCACACAACGTCCTGTGCCGCACAACGCTCATATACACAAGCGTACTGGCAGATGGCCCCGTAGTTCCGCCCCTTAAAACAACAATAACTAACTCCCATCTCCACCGTACATATGCCTACCCGTCAGTCAAAGCTTGCGCTCTATACTCTAACTGCACTCAACTGCTCAACTGAACTGTCAACTCAAATCGCCCTCACCTCGCGGATCTATTTTATACTTGCTAACGGACTCTCCAGAAACTTCTCACCTATCCCAGAGCTATTGCCCAATGATCTTTGTCCCGAAATGTCTGGAAGCAAGCCTTCGTTTAACTGTTTCCAGAAATAGAACAGTCTAGTAGCACCCAGTGCGTCAATAATATGCGTGACCCACAGGGTCTTTTGTTTGCGAGGGTGCTCCAGCGGCCAACTAGACGGGTGCATCACTGGACCTCCGATCTCTATTCTCCAGCCGGGCAGAACTGTGACATTATTATTATATTATTATAGTATTATTATTATCCAGTTATCTTCGTCTTCCAGTGACATAATAACATTTAAATGATACAAACTCGAGAATTATCTTGA
This sequence comes from Meconema thalassinum, assembly GCA_946902985.2. Lineage (NCBI taxonomy): Eukaryota > Metazoa > Arthropoda > Insecta > Orthoptera > Tettigoniidae > Meconema > Meconema thalassinum. The sequence continues at coordinate 206,780,008 of OX336394.1, read as the reverse complement.
TAAAGATGAAGGATAATGCCCTCTTGATGACCATCAGGAAAGTGTCGACTATAGTTTTCTTGGCCTCGAACTCATTCGCTATGGCTCCTGCAGTATCAATTGCCTGATGTACATTCAGCTGAAACAATACCACAAGGACTTTAGGTTATACGTTGAATGAAAAGTAAACAGTACAGTATGTGTTGTAGGTTGTATTTTTAGCCTTGGAAGCTAGAACTAGATAGTCTCCTTAACCAGGTCCATGAGATTAGTGTCTACATGGATGGGCAACGATACTATAGTCGGAGCTATAGTAACGGCTAAGTTCTGATGAGGACGCAGTCCTATGGGGTACAACATAGGCCCCATGCCCAATGATACGTGCGAAGACCTCAACGACAGTGATGGCGGAGAATGTGTAATACGGTACGGCAGAGCTGGCGGAGGAGGCAACCCATCCTTCTGGGGCTGGTACAGATGGAACCCGCTGCCTTGTGGGATGAGAAGGGATTCTCAAATGCTAAGGGAGTAAACACTAAAAGAAAACCTTCGGCAGCGTTAGGCCTAGCAAGCCAGCAGTTGGATTAATATAGTTGCTTTCAATGCCAGAACAAGCCTCGGATCGAGTGTTGATAACACATTAAGGAGACGACCCCATGTTGGAGTGTATGATGGCTACAAGCCTGATGTTCTTCCAACAACAAAACTCAAGTATCGACATAGTTCTCGGATTGGAACCTTGAATATCCTATCACTGACGAGTAAAATTGAGGAATTAGTGGATCCAATGGAAAGAAGGAAGTTACTATACTGGGCCTGAGTGAAACTAAATGGAAAAATGCGAGTTCCAGAACTTTGAGACATGATTACAAACTATACTGGAGTGGAAATGAAACTACAATTTAAAAAATTGAGTAGGTTTTATCGTCCACAAAGATCTGGACGTACACAGTCTTGTAGAGTGTATCAGTGATGAATAATCAAACTCACTGTTACTTGGAACAGACATAAACTCCATCAACTACAGGTCTGTGCCCCCCAGGTGGGTTGCTCAACTGAAGACAAGCTTCACTTTCTAGATAAGTTAGATGACCAAGTGGACACCAACAACTTAGTTGCAATGGGAGACTTCAATGCACAAGTCAGAAGAAATCGAAATGGATGTGAAACTGAAATTGGCCCCCACAATTTTGGAAATCGGGAATACCTTCTTTATTTTTGTGCAAGGAAGAGCTTGGTTATTGGCAACAGTTGGTTTGAGAAGAGAGATGCTCATAATATCACACGATACTGCTGGGATGAAACTAATAGAACAGTGATAGATTATATATTGTTCGATCAACAAATTTGGAAGTTGGTATGTGATGAAAAAGTTATCCCTAATGAAGACCTGAATGGTGACCATCGTCTTCTTGTTGCTGACATGAAAGAAGAAACCAAGGACAGTAAAAATCACAAGAATACCAAAGATAAAAGTATGGAACCTTTCTGAACCAGCAAAAAGGGAGAACTTTATAGAGGAAGTGAAGAATAAAATTCCCAAAGATGAAATGAGATCAGGGAAAGCAGAATGGGAAGAACTTAAAACATCGATTGTAACTGCGGCTGAAGAAATTCGTGGCCGGCAAAGTAAAACAAGAAAACCGAAAGAGACCCCATGGTGGAATAACAGTATCAAACAAGCTATAAAAGAAAGAAACTAAGCCAAATCAGCCTTACATAAAGCAAGAAAAACCGGAGACTCCCCGGAACTTGGTAGAAAACTGGACCTGTACCGAGAGAGAAAAAATGGAAGTTAAAAAAATGGTACAGATAGAAAAAGAGAAATCGAATCAAGAGCTAGCTGACAAAATACAATCAGACAATACCAGGAAATTTCTTTAGAGTATCATAAGAAATAAAAGGAAAACAGCAGAGGGAATTAAATCCATTGAATGGAGTACTGTAATGGCGTTAGAGCATATAACTTAGACAATATAACGGCAGAATTCCAAACATATTTCGATAATCTTCTCAACAGAAATGGAAGAACCAACACAAGTGAGGTGGAAGGATGTATCCCTTTTATCAATTACAATGAAATATAACCTGGGGAGGTGTTGAACAATCTATTAAGAAAATGAAAAGCAACAGATCGGCAGGGATAGATTAGTTTAACCTAGACATGATAAAGACACTTGGGCCAATAGGAGTACAATTGATGTACCGAGTTTTAAGAGCCATATGGAAGGAGAATGATATACCCGATGATTGGAAAAAAAAGGAGTGATTATCCCCCTATTTAAAATGGGTGATATGAAACAATGCAAGAATTACAGAGGCATCACACTCCTCTCCCATGGTCTCAAGATCTATGCATCAGTGCTATTAGGAAAGATCAAGAAAATAATAGAACAATATCTTGAGGAGGAACAACATGGATTCTGACCAGGGCGGTCCACTGTGAATCTCATCTTTGCTACCAGGATGATGTTTTAGAAATATTGGGAGAGAAACAAGACTGTCATAGTTGTCTTCCTTGATATAGAGAAAGCGTATGACCATATCCCTCGCCATCACATTTTGTAGGTACTGCTAAAGAAAGGTTTCCAGAAGACTTAGTGGCCCGAGTAAAACAATTGTATGCAGACACCAAGAGTAGCGTCCAAGTTCAAGACAGAAGATCGAGCTGGTTTGAAAATAGAAGTGGAGTTCAGCAAGGGAGTTGCTTGTTTCCTCTTCTTTTCATAAGCATTATGGATGAAGTCCTTAAGTTGGTTAAGACGAGAGATATGACATCCAATGCAATGGTGTTTGCAGATGATGTCATGATCTGGGGCGAAAAGGAAGATGACATCCAACAACGACTAAATTGGTGGAAGGCAGGTTTTGACAAGTTTGGATTACAGATCAGCCAAACGAAAACCGTATGTTTGTTAATGAGCAGGGAAAACAAATCTATCAAGCTGAAATTGGGACAACATGACATCGAAATAGTTCAACATTTGAAATACCTTGGTAGCGTTTTGTCGAGAGATAACAGGTTAACCCAAGAAACCAGCAGAAGGGTTCAAGCACCTGCGAACTTTTACACTGTGTTTCACAGCTTCTATGGCGCAAAAACTTTACTCAGGAAGCTAAAATATCACTGCACAAATCCTACTTATTTTCCATATTGACCCATGGTCTAGAAGCTGCTACAATGACTTCCCGGGACAACAGCTGGATACAAGCAATCGAGATGAAATTTCTAAGATCAAGTATTCAGAAGACCAGACGAGACAATTAGTAATGAGTCAGTCCGTATAAAGCTAGGGCTGAAAAGAAGTGTGCTTGACATTCTTGAGGAGTCGAGATTGAAATGGTTCGGTCATCTGATGAGGATGCCCTCTTGTAGAACACCTAAAGCCTATTTTGAAAGGGAGATAATTGGCAAGCGACAAAGAGGTACACCTCGAGATGGGTGGATGAAGCAGGTCCACAGTGCGTTGACTATGAGGAACGTAGAATGAAGGACAGTGGTGGAAGGGGAGTGGGGGCAGGACAGACCGCTATGGAAGGGGCTTGTTCATTCCCACACCCGGCCTGTTGGAGAGGAGAATCGATGATGATGATGATGATGATGATGATGATGATGATGATGATGATGATGACAAATAAAATCAAGTCAAACTGTGAGGAACATTATTGTGCTACCGATTTGGGTATAGAATTATGCTCGCGACAAAATATGCTGCCGATATAATCTTTCTGTGTCTGTTAGGTAGTCAGCCCGAAGGCTGGTTGGATCCTCAAACAGTACCGCCGTTAGGGTATGTGAGTAGATACCCACAAAAACCCAAGGCAGCGCTATATTGAGGCGTACTAGGCAAAAAGAGGAGTGAGGTAGTTTGCCATTGCTTTCCTTATCTTCCAGAGGAGGCTGAATCCATAAATATAAATCCATTGTTGTTAATTCATTTTAGGAGCTTGCTAAATCTTGGTCTTAGCCCTGTATAGTTGGGTGTGTGATGAACTTGTCAGACAACCTGTATTTATGTGATGACTGTAGAAGTGTGTGTAACTGTATTATGAACAGGGATGAGGTAGGTGCCCCGGGATTTGACGCAAGGTACTATCCTAGCATTTGCCTGGAGGGAGTGTGGAGAACACCCTACAGCAACTTCGAGATAGGGAAGAAGACCATTGAGGAAGTCTTAAGCAAATGAATAAATGGAAGGAACTTGTAATGACAATCAAAGAAAGGAAGCTAGGCACATCGGGTAAATCATAAGAGGTGAACGAAAAGAACTCCTCCAACTCAACCTTGAAGGTAAACTCGAAGGACGATGATCTGTGGGGAGATGAAGGAATTCCTGACTCAAAGACCTAAACCGATGGTATGGACAAACATCTATAGAAATATTTCGAGCCGCTACCTTGCGCATAAACATAAATAAATTGGATCGCCAACCTTCGGAGGGAGGCAGTTAGTTAGTTATTGTCGTTTTAAGGGGAGGAACTACGAGGTCATCTGCCCCTCGGAGGGAGGCAGCGTCCTAAGAAGAAGAGATCTCATGTTCGAATCATGGTGCTGACAGCGGCTGTCCTGAGTGTGGTTTCAGGTAGATTTCATTAGAAAGCTAACTATTGTTATCATTTCAAATGTTCTTGTCTACTTCGTCGTTATGCTTGGGTCCAACGTTATGCGTTACGGAGACGGAAGTGACGTCATGCAGCCGCGCGGGAAGTGACGTCATGCAGCCGCACGGGAACTGAGTGCGTGATGTCATGCAGCCACGCGGGAAGCAGAAGCTAATGGTTATTGGAGTCTGTTGAAAGAGTCCTGCGGCGTCGAGCGACCTGGGGCTTTGAGCGAAGCGAACACAAGAATACAGGGTGACTTCTAAAGAGATATAAGATGCCATATAAGAATATAGGGTGCCTCCTAAAGAGATGTGCAGGATGTCAGAGCAAAATACAGTACAAGATGCCAGATAACAATACAGGGTGACTCCTCTAGAGATATACAAGATGCCAGATAAGAATACAAGGTGACCCTTAAAGAGGTGTACAAAATGGCAGAGAAGAATATAGGGTGACTCCTAAAGAGGTGCACAAGATGTCAGACAAGAATACAGGGTGCCTCCTAAAGAGGTGTGCAGGATGTCAGAGCAAAATACAGTACAAGATGCCAGATAAGAATACAGGGTGACTCATAAAGAGAAATACAAGATGCCAGATAAGAATACAAGTTGACTCTTAAAGAGGTGTACAAGATGGCAGAGAATAATACAGGGTTGACACCTAACGAGGTGCACAAGATGTCAGACAAGATTACAGGGTGACTCCTAAAGAGGTGTACAAGATGTCACACAAGAATACAGGGTGACTCCTAAAGAGATATACAAGATGCCAGATAAGAATACAGGGTGACTCTTAAAGAGGTATACAAGATGGCAGAGAAGAATACAGGGTGACCCCTAAAGAGGTGCACAAGATGTCAGACAACATTACAGTGTGACTCCTAAAGAGGTGCACAAGATGTCAGACAAGAATACAGGGTGACTCCTAAAGAGATATACAAGATGCCAGATAAGAATACAGGGTGACTCTTAAAGAGGTGTACAAGATGGCAGAGAAGAATACAGGGTGACCCCTAAAGAGGTGCACAAGATGTCAGACAACATTACAGTGTGACTCCTAAAGAGCTGCACAAGATGTCAGACAAGAATACAGGGTGACTCCTAAAGAGGTGTACACGATGTCACACAAGAATACAGGGTGACTTCTAAAGAGATATACAAGATGCCAGTTAAGAATACAGGATGCCTCCTAAAGAGGTGTGCGGGATGTCAGAGCAAATTACAGGGTGACACTTAACGAGGTGCCCGCGCGGGAAGCCTAAGTTAATGAGTAATGGAGTCTGTTGAAAGAGTCCCAGCATTTGTAGCATGCGTCATTTGAAATGATATAACGTCTAGTCTTTCAGACTGACTGTAATTTTTTTCTCTATGTTTTTCTATACACCCCTCTATGCAATTTCCGGGATAGTGCCTTATTTCATGTCCTAGAGCATCTACCCCTTCTCCAACCCTAATAATTACTGTTGCACTCATTACTACAGACATCACAATATGTTAGCAGACAAATTAAACACACACCTAAGTAGGCAGGGCTGACAACCAAGATGTTCCAAGTCCCTAAACTGAATTAATAACAATTGATATTTTCAAGTATATTAGCAGAGGACAAAAAGAATAGGAAATATTGATCTTAATATCTGTGGATTTTTTTTTTTTCAAACGGAAACAAACATTATGGTTTACATGAATGTTTCTCAGTTTTTACCAGAAGTGATGTTTGTTGTTAATTCATTTTAGGGGTATGGACTCCTTGGTCAGTAGCCCCGTGTAGTTTTTAGTTTGTCTGATAATCTCGTTTTATGTGATGACTGTAGTAGTGTGTGTAGCTGTATTAGGGACAGCGATGGGGTAGGTGTCCCGGGACTTGAAATAAGGTACTATCTCGGTATTCGTCTGGAGGAATTGTGGAAAAACCCGGGGGAAAGCCACACTCAAAATAGCTGCTGTCAGCGCCGGGATTCGCACATAAGATCTCCGGACTTGTTACAACCACCCGCGCCATCGTAGTAGAGAGGTATGGTGACATTTTCAAAAAGCAGCACTATGTGTTTTGTGGCTATAGGGAAACTATAATAAGCCAAGGCAGAGACATAGCCTACTAATCCACAAATCATGTGTGGTAGTATGATCATCTCTTTTCCCTCTCATTCTGTATACATTAAAGACAAATTACAGCAAATAATGCATTCTCATTTGATGTTCTGGATTAGAGAAAATATAATTGTTCAACATCAAGTGAGGGGCACTGCCTGTTAACAGACATACTGTGCCCGTTTAGACCGGAGTCCGCACGACCACATATGCATTTTACCAATAATCAGTCAGCACGAGAGTCAAAATATCCCGGAGCGCCAGATGGGTTAAAGCAAATCGCAAAAACGACATCAAATTAAAAAAATGCTTTACTGATTTTTGGCTCAATGCAACAATAAGGATAGAAGGAGATTTAATTGGGAGTAACACATCCTGTAAAATTATCTCAGTTTATTTTGAAGTTAAAATTGACTGCAAAGATGCTCAAAGCAGTATCATCCACGTGTGGCGATCCACACTCTTATTTACACAATATACAGAAATTTTCCAAACACATTTGACAATCTTTTTGGAAACACAAGTCCGATTAATAGTCCTGTAGACTGTGTTCCAAAATTATTAATCATTAATTCCAGTTCAAAGTTAATTGTCTCTACTGGAAATATCGTAGATCACTGTTTGAAATTTTACATAAATATTAACACTCGTAGAATAAATGTTCATAGAATTTTTAACTTTCACTTTTTTTTCCAGTTTCAAAAATATATCGTCGAAAAATATTATCATCATCGAAGCAACATAAATTATTTACACATATTAATAACATCTGAAAAGTATTTGACCTTGAGCATAGCATCGAAGAACTGTGCGAAGCACAACAACAATTAATTGTTCTTCTAACATTAAACATTCGAGAAGTGACTCGATTATGAACTTCAAGTTCCTAACAAAATATATGATTTCTGATTCATCAACTTGATCAATAAATGGTTGAACCATTCAACTATTCAATTTTCCACTTGGAATCATTATTATAAAAATATTTATATTCATGGCCATTTTTAGCAACTTTCACAACTTGCAATTCTTCGACAGAATGCGGAAATAAGAATTGTAGTTTTATAATGAATTCATTTAGTTCATGGCACTAGGATTGAAAACATCCTTCAAATTATTCGTGGTTAAAGAATTATTTTTTAATTGGCAGTGGCCCATTCTATTATTTGTGTAAGAACACAATATTACAACAACAACGGCAAAGGTCTTCCTCTGTAGAAGAATAAACTACTATCATGACAAATCCGGGTTCTAGCAAAATCAAAGTCTAAATGGAATTCGTAAACAAGGTTGAAATAAGAACTGATGGTTTTCAAGAAATAACCTTCGGGTCATTCATACGACGAAATGTGTAGTTCCAATACTCCTACTATAAACCTGAGCCATCGAACCTGCTATTTGATTGATGCTCGAAAAAACCTCTTCATTCCTGAGACTTAAACATGCGCACCTGGGAATGGCATTTCAACTACTCCACACACATAAATTTTCTTCCCAAAATTTATACAATAAATCAAGCCTCTGCTTGTTATCAACACTGGAAGATTTATAAACTTACAAGTTTATTTTATTTTACCATTCAGTTCAACCCGTGAATTTACCATACTTATGAAAATCTTTATTTCACTTTCGAGTGTATTTACGTCATGATTTTATATAAATACAAAAATATCCTATTTGATACAAATATCAATTGCTTCCCGTTTCATGCCTCTCCGTGTTATCTGAAAAATATATTTTGCTCAATGCAAATATCAACTGTTCAGCCAGGACTGAAATGTTGGTTGAATGCGGGCTTGCGCTAACCACTTTCCTTCGGAAAATCTCCTGTTCCAGACTAGAAATGATTAAACTACTTCACAGGCTCTTTCTCAATACATATGATTATTAGAAAATATAATATCCAAGAATTATTTAGAAAAATTATGAAAATTATTATTATTATTATTATTAGTGGATTATTATTATTATTATTCGTTATATCATTTTAAATATGTTTAATTATCATCTCATTATGTGAGAATCCACATGTTCGAACCTTCGAATATGGAAAAAATATCCATTCCTCAACAAAAATAAATTTAACTTTTACAGTTACATCGGCTGATTACCGTGATTTCCCAAAAATATGAAATATTCAAATAAATGCTCGAAATGCTCGGTCATCGATCCTAAACTGTTCTGAGTGCTGAAAATACTCAGAATAACCTAACAAGTCTTGCGTAAATCATTGCTAGCTTTAAATACGAAGAAAAAAATGTGTTGGTCATCTGCAGAAAAATAGTTTGTTCCAATTAGCTAGGCATAATATAATTCAAATGTGGCTTACATTTCTTGATGGTCTTGAAGCGTAGTAAACCTGGTCTGTACCAGATTTATCCGTAGACATGCCCTATTGGACAAGCACGTATAATCCTTGTATCCGCCGCCATCATATACCCACAATTCGTCTAGTCAGACATAGTGGTAGTATCTTTCGACGTTTGAATTAACTGTTGTTCCATTTTAATATGGGCTTCTATCAAAGCCATAACAGTTTGTTTTAAATAGGGTCAGATCTAAGTGATCTCTTCTTAGATATGTCAGTTGTAACATAACTCACGGTAATCTTATCAGTACAAGAAAAACACTGACAGTCTAAGCAATTAACGGCTGTTCTGAAGATCGTTCCCTGGGCATGGTTTATTATATCACCATCTACCATGCGCTAAGCAACCTGTAGTTTCCCTTGCGTAGACTAATGAACGCCACCGTTATAGACTAGTCTTCAGTGTACTGACAGATCGAAGTGGTTAACTAGTTACAAATATGAAAACTGACTTGAAATGGATTTAAATATCCATGTATTATGTTATTACTGGACTGTGAGAAAATACTATTTTCTAGACAAAGTCTAGCATATGTCCTTGTAGAAATATAAATATTTCCACCAATGTCTGTAGAAAAATCAATCACCTCAGTGATTCTCCTCGCCGTAAACTTACTAAGTTCCACCTCGTAGCGCAGCACTTTCGTGACTATCACGACTTTGAAAAGAACTTCTGCGTAGATCCGGCAACCATGTGCCTTGGCTCAGCGTCACAGCAACTTGCTCGCCAAGTGCTTGTGTTAGAATGAGCTGACCATGCCTCGGCCAGCTGGCTTTTATTCAAAACTGCCAGGGTCACGCGTCATCACGTTTTAATCTAGAAATCCTCATATCTCTCGTATCCCTGGTCCGATTTACTTGATACTAATTGCATTCTCTTTCTTTTGGCCGTGCCAGTAATCTGATCCAAGTCTCAAGTCTCTACTCCATGGTTAACTATTTAATCAATAAATAGCCTCGACCTCTGCTATTACTCGCTACGTCACTTGACATCCAAGTATCGGTAAATTATTTCCAAATGCTTCAAGAAGCAATGTAGCGCGATATTCAAATATCTGAACTTTCAAAAGCGGCTACAGCCTTTCCCTTGATATCTAGGTGTCTGAATCTTGGAATACCCATTCCTAGAGTTGGGCACATCCACCCGACACCTAGCAAAAAATAAAAATTGAAAAAATTTTATTTTTCCTATCTACACATTAAATCATCTGGTTCTTGAATAATAAATCTTCAAATTCGATGCATTATAAGTTCCCACGATGTTACCAGTTCGTGTATTGGCTACTTCATAGCTTCCATTGTTGTTTACTTCCACAATACGATAGGGTCCAGCGTAAAGGCTTGCAAATTTCGAGTACACTCGATTTTGCACGTCAGAGGGTGTAGGTCTTTTCACTAAAACAAGAGTTCCTACGCGCAAGGGTCTGCGAAAACGCTTTCCTCTCACTCTGCGCTCTCTCTTCTCAGCTTGGCTCCTCAACTTGTCTAAAGCTAGAGTTTCCCTCATCTGACGACTTGGTTCAATCTCAGGTGGAATAGAGATGATTCGATCCCATAATCGTGTTGGTTTAATTCCATGATGAAGCAACATGGGAATCTGTCCAGTACTCTCATGAATCGTAGAGTTGATGGATTCGGATGCTAAAGAAAGAACATCCATCCTTTTCCAATGCTCATTTGGACAATAGAGGCGGCAAAATTTTGCTATTTCAGCCATCACGAGTTCTGCTGGATTGCTCTCTGGATGTCTAATAGAACAAAATAATTGTCTAATCCCAAGATTATTCATGATGGTTCGAAACTCCAAAGATGTAAATTGAGGTCCACGATCTGATAAAAGGAATTCCGGTTTGCCTGCTTCCGGAATTACGCTGTCTCTAATTCTCTTCGCACAATACTTTGCGTTTGCCTTCTGAATTGGATGTAACATGGTGTATTTGCTGAAAACATCCATAGTCACCAAAATATATCGGTTACCTCTTTTAGACTTTGGGAGAGGACCATATAAATCAGTCGCGAAGATTTCGCAAGGCTTAGAAGGAATAATAGGCCTTGGTAATTCTCTCAGTAATCTAGAATTATGTTTACTCCTTTGGCATAAGTCGCATTCTCGAATAGTGTTTCTGACAGTTTGTCGCATTCGCTCCCACGAAAATTTCTCTTGAATCATGTTGACTGTCTTATCTACTCCAGCATGACCTGCGATTCTATGTGCCATCCAAATAATGGGTTTTTGCAATCGTGGAGGTATCACTACTCTCAGCTTCGTATGGTCGGGATCTGCAAACTTGTAGATTAAACCATCTAACATCATAAAATCTCTGGAAATTCTTTCAGTTTCCACAAAATCATCATCATTTGGATCCATGTCTCCCCGTATAAAACGAAAAATGTTCCTAAGACGTCGGTCTCTCCTCTGGGATAAACGCAACAATCTTAACCTTCTCAAGGTATCTTCATCCTCCTGCGTCAGGTTAACTTGAAAAACCTTAGATGTAGACTCCACTGCTCTACTCAATAAATCAGCTCCCACATTCAACTTTCCAGGAGTGTGTTCAATAACTAGGTTGAATTGCTGAATAAAAAGTGACCATCTAGTTATTCTATCACTGGCAAAGTTTGTTCTCAAAATAAACTCCAATGCGTGGTGATCAGTCCTCACAATGACTGAATGTCCAATTAACATTTTCTTCCATGACTCCAACGCGAATATTACAGCAAGTGCTTCTAACTCTGTGGTGTAATAATTCCTTTCTGATGGACGAAGTTTCCTGCTGATGAACGCCAGGTAATGTCTCTTGTGGTCTTCACCCTCTTGAAGTAGAATAGCTCCAATCCCTACGGTGGATGCATCAGATTCTATAATGAAATTCTTGGTAAAGTCAGGATACTCCAATTTCACACTGTTTACCAATAACCTCTTGGCATCTTGAAATGATTGTTCACAATCTTCATCCCATTTCCATTTGTTTCCTTTCTTTAACAATTCCTGCAATGGCGCAACTGTCTTGGTGAAGTTCGGACAATGCCCTGCAAAGAATTGGCATGTCCCGAGAAAACTGCGGACATTCTTCACTCTAGTAGGTCTAGGGAAATTTGCAATTGCTTGTATCTTCGTCTCATTGGGACGGTATCCTTCTCCATCCAAAATGTGACCCAAAAATTTTATTTCCTTTCGAAAGAACTGACATTTTCGAAGGTTTACTTTGAAGTTCGCTTTTCTCAAATCTGCGAATAACATTTGAAGATGAAACAAATGTTCTTCCTTAGTCTCGGATGCAATTAAGATATCAATATAACGAATTGCTATCTCTTTTACTTCAGGACTCAAATTTTGTTCCAGTGCTCTGATCAAAACGGATCCAGATGTTTTGACTCCAAATGGTAGACGGCGGAATACATATGTCTGCTGGTCAAACATAAATCCTGTAAACTTCTTGGAATCTTCACTAAGCCTAATGTGATGGTAGGACGAAGTGAGATCAATATTAGAGAACCAGACCTTGCCTTGGAATTTCCTTAACAGTTCCCTAATGATTGGTGGTCTGTCATACTCTGGCAGTAATCTTGAATTCAAATTTCGCGCGTCTAAACATAGTCTCAGACTTCCATCTTGTTTAGACTCTACTGCTAATGGATTGACATAAGATGTAGTGTATTTTTCAATCACATTGTTGCTTTCCATCTCCTTGATAAGCACTTTTACCCTTTCTCGGTGCTTTTCTGCTACTGGATACAATTTAGCATGAAAAGGTGCATCATCATTTACAGGAATACGATATTCAAAATCTTTAATTCCACCAGGCTTAATATCAAAAATATCGTGATACTCTTCCAAAATTTTCCCTAGCTCTGGGGACTCCTTCTCAGTGTAGACTTCTCTTCCTTCAGCTTCATGAAAAATCAGAGACCATTGAGCATCTCCCTCGATGTCTTCCTCTTCTTTTCCCTCGAAGTTAATCTCTTCGGTATTCTTGAATCTGTTCGTCTCTGTCTTCATATCTATCACTGCTTGATATTTCTGAATGAAATCTGCTCCCAATATCATGTCAAAAGCCATGTCCTTCATTACAACAAATACATGTCGGAAACCATGTCCTCCAATCGTAATACATAAGTATAATTGTGTTTTACACAGAGATATTTTATTGGGTATTATTCCTTGGATCTTAATTCCTGATACTGGAATCTCCTCTAAATTCTCTTTGAGTTTCCACAGAATATAAAGCTTCTCACTCACCAGACAAAGCATAGCCCCAGTATCGATCAAAGTATCGACAGGCATACCGAATACTTCGCATGATATAATTGGCATTCTAATTCTTGTACCCATTTCTTTTCGTTCGTCATTCTGTTGAATTAAATCATCATCCTCTGCTTGCCATTTAATAATTCTGGAAGTGAAAGTGTTCAAAATTCTATCTTCTACTGTGAATTCGAAGTTTGTTTTTTTTTCGTTACCATTCCCCCGGGATTGTTGTGTTCCCGATGGACCTGGTTCATTGGGCCTCTGCTCCACAAATTGCAAGTTATCTTGGTGTCTTGTTCCAAATTTTTCCTTGTGTCCTTGTTAAACTCTTCATTGGACTGACGAGTATCTACATTCCCTCTGTTATTGTAGTTGTTTTTTACCATAATATCTTCTTTCCTGGTACCTTCCTTGACTATCTCGTGGTCTTCTCCATCGAGTATTGTATCGATTACCACCATCCGGTCTCGCATATGGTTTGTAACTGTATCTGTTACTGTACTGGTTCCATCCTCTCTTATTGGAAACTTCCCTCGGCGTTTTCTCTTCTCGCCCCTCTCGAATCTCTCGAGGTGTCTGAGAATAACTATCAGCCATAACAGCGTACACAGCGTTGTTATTCTTTCCTCCCTTCTGATGGAAGAATTGAGCGTTTGTATGATCCAGCTTCTGTAATACTTCATCAAATTGTTCCATATTATAGATATCGGCAGCGATCAAAGTCCTCTGGACGTCTGCTGGAAACTGACGTATCAACGCAGTAATCAACTCGTTATCTGGCATCGGCGGATCTAAATGTTGGAGTTTAGACAGCTGTCCAGAAAAGTACGTAGAGTATCGAGTAGGTTGTGACGTCGAGAATCTCTTCGAATATAACTCTGCTCTAACTTGCTGTTGGGTTTCCGGGGACCAAAACTTTTTCAATAGCCCACGAGAAAACTCCTCAAAAGTGGTTAGAGTGGATCTAAAAGCTCTAAACCAAAGAAGTGCAGAACCTTCCAAAAACTTCCCTATCACTCGGATCTGTCTTTCTTTAGGGATCTTAGAATCGTTCAGGTAATCACCTGCTTCTCTCAAAAATTCCACGGGTGTCACAGAATCTCGCCCTGAAAATTTAGAAGGCTTATCCTCTATATTCTTAAATACAGTTATGGGGTTGGATTGAAATACTGTCCTGACCTCATCCTGTTTTTGACTATCCGTGTCTCTAGCTCCTCCTAGATTTATCTGTATCTGTTCCTTTCCCCTTACATTTGGCATTTTAACAGATGGTCAGACTGTTTCTCATCCTTGATTTGAGTTTTCATAGCCTCAAGTTCCTTCTGGTTTTCTTCTGCCATTTTCTTAATTGCTTCAGTTTCTTTACAATTCTCCTTAACATCAATGGATATCTGGTTCATAACAGCCTCATGACTTTTCAATGACCCTGTCATATCTGATATGTCCTTCTGAGTTGCTTGGATATCTTTGGCAATTACTTCAATATGGGATGACAAAGATTCCCTAATCTCCTTGATTCCCTCTTGATTCTCCAGCTTGAGTGTGTCTTTAATTTCATTGACAACTGTGGTTTTAATTTCAGTTTGTAACTCATTAATCACACCTTCTCTTATTTCTCCCATGACAAGTTCTTTGAATTGTTCTGTCAACCGTTGAACAACTAGAATTCCCATCTCGTTACTCTCCTTCTTCACTCTGACTTCCAGGTTGACCATGTCTTCACCAACTTTCCAAAGACCATGTTATATCCTATCAGCTAAGCTTTGAGATCGAAGATCGGCATCGCGAAATTTATCGTCCATTAAACTTGCGTTAGTAGCTAATGAAGTTTTGAGCTCATGTGTTTTTTCGCATAATTTATTCATTTTACTCTCAAGTGTCATTTTCAAAATTTCAGAATTCTCTTTAAATTTACTTTCCATTGAATTAAATTTACTATTTAAATTTTCTTTCAAATTACTTTTTAAAGAATCAGAACTTTCTTTAAGTTTATTTTCCAAAGAATCAGAATTTTCTTTAAGTTTATTTTCTAAAGAATCGGAATTTTCTTTAAGTTTTTCATCTAAACTTTCTTTCAAGTTATCTTTTAACCTGCTTTCTAAAGAATCAGAATTTTCTTTAAGTTTATTTTCTAAAGAATCAGAATTTTCTTTAAGTTTTTCATCTAAACTTTCTTTCAAGTTATCTTTTAACCTGCTTTCTAAAGAATCAGAATTTTCTTTAAGTTTATTTTCTAAAGAATCAGAATTTTCTTTAAGTTTCTTTTCTAAAGCCTCTGTATTTTCTTACATAATAGCGGCTACACGCCATCCAGCTTCCTTTGAACTCTCCTCCAAACTCCTCATCATCCTCATCATTTCTTCCATAATTTTCAATTATTATTCAAAACTTAGGGGTATACAACAGTGGCAAACACAAGCTTATAACTAGAACAAGAAATATGAATAGCTAATTGGAACACTCTAATAAAATGAGATTTGTCCTAATGTCGACGTGATGGAAAAACAAAATTCTCTACTTTTAAGAATTACATTTACCATAATATCACAAGAAAAATATGCAAGTTCTCAAATATCCTCCACCTGGATTCTAATAATGTGTATGTCCAGTCATCGAACGTTTACTACTGAATTTACTTGACGCCCTAATGGTTAAGCCATTGTCAAAATTATCAAACCCATTCTAATTATTAACCAAGTTAAATTTTTAATTTTCCCCACTAATTGGGTTTCCTACTAATTTATTCATCCAAACCAGACATCTCTCAACTCCCAAAATATTTCTATAAAAATTATCACAATTTAAATCGGCATGCGATTGACCATGTCTAAATCGGGACCCACGTTCGAAGCCATTTCTCTCTCTATCTTATTTTATGTGCCCGTTTAGACCGGAGTCCGCACGACCACATATGCATTTTACCAATAATCAGTCAGCACGAGAGTCAAAATATCCCGGAGCGCCAGATGGGTTAAAGCAAATCGCAAAAACGACATCAAATTAAAAAAATGCTTTACTGATTTTTGGCTCAATGCAACAATAAGGATAGAAGGAGATTTAATTGGGAGTAACACATCCTGTAAAATTATCTCAGTTTATTTTGAAGTTAAAATTGACTGCAAAGATGCTCAAAGCAGCATCATCCACGTGTGGCGATCCACACTCTTATTTACACAATATACAGAAATTTTCCAAACACATTTGACAATCTTTTTGGAAACACAAGTCCGATTAATAGTCCTGTAGACTGTGTTCCAAAATTATTAATCATTAATTCCAGTTCAAAGTTAATTGTCTCTACTGGAAATATCGTAGATCACTGTTTGAAATTTTACATAAATATTAACACTCAAAGAATAAATGTTCATAGAATTTTTAACTTTCACTTATTTTTCCAGTTTCAAAAATATATCGTCGAAAAATATTATCATCATCGAAGCAACATAAATTATTTACACATATTAATAACATCTGAAAAGTATTTGACCTTGAGCATAGCATCGAAGAACTGTGCGAAGCACAACAACAATTAATTGTTCTTCTAACATTAAACATTCGAGAAGTGACTCGATTATGAACTTCAAGTTCCTAACAAAATATATGATTTCTGATTCATCAACTTGATCAATAAATGGTTGAACCATTCAACTATTCAATTTTCCACTTGGAATCATTATTATAAAAATATTTATATTCATGGCCATTTTTAGCAACTTTCACAACTTGCAATTCTTCGACAGAATGCGGAAATAAGAATTGTAGTTTTATAATGAATTCATTTAGTTCATGGCACTAGGATTGAAAACATCCTTCAAATTATTCGTGGTTAAAGAATTATTTTTAATTGGCAGTGGCCCATTCTATTATTTGTGTAAGAACACAATATTACAACAACAACGGCAAAGGTCTTCTCTGTAGAAGAATAAACTACTATCATGACAAATCCGGGTTCTAGCAAAATCAAAGTCTAAATGGAATTCGTAAACAAGGTTGAAATAAGAACTGATGGTTTTCAAGAAATAACCTTCGGGTCATTCATACGACGAAATGTGTAGTTCCAATACTCCTACTATAAACCTGAGCCATCGAACCTGCTATTTGATTGATGCTCGAAAAAACCTCTTCATTCCTGCGACTTAAACATGCGCACCTGGGAATGGCATTTCAACTACTCCACACACATAAATTTTCTTCCCAAAATTTATACAATAAATCAAGCCTCTGCTTGTTATCAACACTGGAAGATTTATAAACTTACAAGTTTATTTTATTTTACCATTCAGTTCAACCCGTGAATTTACCATACTTATGAAAATCTTTATTTCACTTTCGAGTGTATTTACGTCATGATTTTATATAAATACAAAAATATCCTATTTGATACAAATATCAATTGCTTCCCGTTTCATGCCTCTCCGTGTTATCTGAAAAATATATTTTGCTCAATGCAAATATCAACTGTTCAACCAGGACTGAAATGTTGGTTGAATGCGGGCTTGCGCTAACCACTTTCCTTCGGAAAATCTCCTGTTCCAGACTAGAAATGATTAAACTACTTCACAGGCTCTTTCTCAATACATATGATTATTAGAAAATATAATATCCAAGAATTATTTAGAAAAATTATGAAAATTATTATTATTATTATTATTATTATTAGTGGATTATTATTATTATTATTCGTTATATCATTTTAAATATGTTTAATTGTCATCTCATTATGTGAGAATCCACATGTTCGAACCTTCGAATATGGAAAAAATATCCATTCCTCAACAAAAATAAATTTAACTTTTACAGTTACATCGGCTGATTACCGTGATTTCCAAAAAATATGAAATATTCAAATAAATGCTCGAAATGCTCGGTCATCGATCCTAAACTGTTCTGAGTGCTGAAAATACTCAGAATAACTCTAACAAGTCTTGCGTAAATCATTGCAAGCTTTAAATACGAAGAAAAAAATGTGTTGGTCATCTGCAGAAAAATAGTTTGTTCCAATTAGCTAGGCATAATATAATTCAAATGTGGCTTACATTTCTTGATGGTCTTGAAGCGTAGTAAACCTGGTCTGTACCAGATTTATCCATAGACATGCCCTATTGGACAAGCACGTATAATCCTTGTATCCGCCGCCATCATATACCCACAATTCGTCTAGTCAGACATAGTGGTAGTATCTTTCGACGTTTGAATTAACTGTTGTTCCATTTTAATATGGGCTTCTATCAAAGCCATAACAGTTTGTTTTAAATAGGGTCAGATCTAAGTGATCTCTTCTTAGATATGTCAGTTGTAACATAACTCACGGTAATCTTATCAGTACAAGAAAAACACTGACAGTCTAAGCAATTAACGGCTGTTCTGAAGATCGTTCCCTGGGCATGGTTTATTATATCACCATCTACCATGCGCTAAGCAACCTGTAGTTTCCCTTGCGTAGACTAATGAACGCCACCGTTATAGACTAGTCTTCAGTGTACTGACAGATCGAAGTGGTTAACTAGTTACAAATATGAAAACTGACTTGAAATGGATTTAAATATCCATGTATTATGTTATTACTGGACTGTGACAAAATACTATTTTCTAGACAAAGTCTAGCATATGTCCCTGTAGAAATATAAATATTTCCACCAATGTCTGTAGAAAAATCAATCACCTCAGTGATTCTCCTCGCCGTAAACTTACTAAGTTCCACCTCGTAGCGCAGCACTTTCGTGACTATCACGACTTTGAAAAGAACTTCTGCGTAGATCCGGCAACCATGTGCCTTGGCTCAGCGTCGCAGCAACTTGCTCGCCGAGTGCTTGTGTTAGAATGAGCTGACCATGCCTCGGCCAGCTGGCTTTTATTCAAAACTGCCAGGGTCACGCGTCATCACGTTTTAATCTAGAAATCCTCATATCTCTCGTATCCCTGGTCCGATTTACTTGATACTAATTGCATTCTCTTTCTTTTGGTCGTGCCAGTAATCTGATCCAAGTCTCAAGTCTCTACTCCATGGTTAACTATTTAATCAATAAATAGCCTCGACCTCTGCTATTACTCGCTACGTCACTTGGCATCCAAGTATCGGTAAATTATTTCCAAATGCTTCGAGAAGCAATGTAGCGCGATATTCAAATATCTGAACTTTCAAAAGCGGCTACAGCCTTTCCCTTGATATCTAGGTGTCTGAATCTTGGAATACCCATTCCTAGAGTTGGGCACAATACAGCCCGAACCCCTTTCAAAGGGGTCTTTCGGGGAGACCTAGGTTCTATTCCTGGCTCTGCCAAGGAATTTAATTCTGGTCTGAGGGCTCCTTCAGGAGGCAAAACTGAGAAGAGGCGGGCTCGATCCTTACCTCAGCCATCCTGGAAGTGAATTTCCGTGGTTTCCAACTTTTACTCCGGGCAAATGCCGGGATGATACCTAACTTAAGGCCACGACCACTTCCTATCCAAATCCTACCTCAATACACACACAAGTACAGACATGACAGTGACACAGGTTATCATACAACTTCTACACACATCCAAGTACACGGGGCTACATGACCACGATGTCGCAAATCCCCTAAAGAATCAATAAGGGAGGAGACTTCCATATCTATTGAATAAGACTACGGTATATCAGCTGTTATTGAGATAATAATAATAATAATAATAATAATAATAATGTTAATGATTTTACGTCCTGTTTAACTAACTACTGTGTCTTTTAGAGACACCAGGGTGCCGAAGGGGTAATTGAGATATAATGCACTCACATCAGGTGGAGGTTTCTTCAGTTGATATTGTATCTTAGCCTTTTGGAAGCTCTTGGAGAATGAACTGCCAGCTTTCTTCAGATAGGAATAACCCTCACCAAAGCCTGGCTCTAACCCTGCTGCTGAGGAACAAGTTTTACGACCTCCAATTGCTAGGAATAAAAATAATAAACTTTGAGCATTTCAATATTTTACGTCGTATGCATACACAGTGAAATCTCTATACAACAATAGTAAGAACTTAGTGTTTTCAACTCTAGAAAATAAAAACGAAATCTAACCTAGAAATTTAGCTTCACACAAGTTTAGTTAGTGGAAGGATTTTTACATGCGATAAATCTATGACATGGGACCGCTGGCTCCCCCCCCCCCCCGGAAGGAAGGCATACTGAAGGATTTAACGCTCTTAAAAATCCCACGGCTTCGGTCGGGTTTGAACCCGCTACCATGGGCACAGCAGTTCAGCATGCTAGCAACTACGCCACCAAAGCCGCTTACAAAACACTAGTTAGTTAGTTAGTTATTGTTGTTTTAAGGGGTGGAACTACGAGGTCATCTGCTCCTCATAACTAGGGACCGGATTTTTTAAATGCATATACGCATATGCATATGCATATCTTGACATATTTTGAGGTTTAGTGCATATTCTAGACGTAACAGCATATTCCGGTATATATGTCTGAATTTAAGGACAATTACAAGAACTACTAAAATAAATCTGGTTTTTGCATCCCTTGCTAGTTGCCTATATTATGTGCATCCCTCACTAATTGGTGTTTTCGATTCTCTGTGTAACGGCACTTTAATTTCACAACTGACAATGGCAACAGATAGCTTAGGTAAGGGTAGGCAGGCTGGCTGGACTTCCCGGAATTCCTTTCTCTACCACAGTAGATAATAATCTCAGGGGGTTGGGCAATTGGTCAGAACAGAAGTATCTTCAGTTCACTAGTTACGTTCCAGTTTAATGCCCTGCATCTCAAGTGTTAGTTTCTAAAAATGCCTAAGGAAAAGAGCAGGAGAAGAGATTTACTAAATCAGTGGGTGTCGGGTAATAGGGACTATTCGACAGATGGTGTCATCGTGTACTGTCAAGTTTGCTCAAAGGAAGTAAAATGTGAAAAGAAATTTCAGCTTGAACAGCATTCAAAAACAACTGCAAATATTAAAGCAAAGGAGGGGAAGAACAGCACACCACAACAACTACTTCTTACGCAGGTAAAGCCTAAGTCCGGTATTCTTAATACATTTTCAAATGATCTTTGTAGGGCTTTCGTATGCAGCAACATTCCATGGAATAAATTAAACAATCCAGTTCTGCGATCATTTCTTGAGAAATATTGTGTAAATCAAAAAATACCAGATGAATCAACTCTTAGGAAAAATTAACTACCTCCGCTATATGAATCTACCCTGGAATTGATCCGTTCTTATATCGGAAGGAACTATGTCTGGATATCGGTGGATGAGACAACGGATTCATGTGGCCGTTACATAGCAAATTTCGTGGTTGGTAAATTACATCCAGACGAACCCGGTAAGCCGCATCTTCTTGCTTGTAAAGTACTAGAGAAAACCAACCATTAGCACAATAGCAAGATTTGTAAATGAATCTCTGCGACTATTGTGGCCACCTGAAATTGGGGATAATTGTTGTAAAGTGCTTGTACTGCTCACAGATGCAGCTTCGTATATGTTGAAAGCAGCAAAGGCCCTCCAAGTATTTTATCCGAAACTCATACACGTATCCTGTTTAGCGCACGGATTACACCGCATTGCAGAAGAAATACGCACACAGTTTCCAGCTTTAACAATTTAATTGTATATGGGAAGAAGCTGTTTCTGAAAGCACCAGCTCGTGTCCAGTTCTACAAAGATTGTCTACCTGAAGTTCCTTTGCTACCTGAACCTGTCCTGGGGGACATGGTTATCTGCAGTATCATTTTATCAGGAGAATTTTAATGAAGTGAAAGAAGTGGTTACAACACTTGAAGATGAGCATATTGTGTGTGTCCGTGATGCAAACGTTGTGTTTGAAACCGCTACTGTTTATCAAGATGTGAATTTCATTTTTCTAAACTTCCAAAAGCCATTGAGAGCTTAGAATCTTCTGGTACTCCCCTCCATGAATCACTTGATCTCGTTGAGAAAGCTGCATCTTCATTGAATTCCGCTCCAGGCGAAATTGGAGAGAAGATTAAATGCAAGTTAGAAAAGGTGTTGAATTCGAACCCAGGACTGAAGAAGATTAAGTTAATTAGTCAATACTTGAGTGGAACTAGGGTATCCTTGCCAGATGTATGCTCCGAAACTTTGGTGCCCGTGTATAAGTACTGTCCAATCACGTCATTTGATGTAGAACGATCATTCTCATCCTATAAACTCATTTTGACGGACAATAGACATTGTTTGTCTCCAGAAAACATTGAAAGACTACTAGTTACGTATTGTGTTGCTTCTTTTTGCAACAAATGATACCTGTAAATAGGTAAGTGAATAAAATTGCATTTTTAAGTGCATATTTCATTATTTTCCGTGCATATATTCTAACTTTTTAGTGCATATTTGCAAGCATATTTTCAGGTTTTTTAGTGCATATAAATCCGGGCCCTACTCATAACACAGATTAAAGAAAACAAATTGGGAATTGAATTTAAAATTTTGAGGTGGACACCTAAATTTAAAAAGACCAAAAATTAATCAAACAAAAAAAAAAGGAAAAAAAAATATCATTTAAAAACGAACAAGTCGTTGAGTCAATGTACACCGGAAAATTTAGATTGCTGGCCCTAACCCACTCTCACTTATAAAGCGGATAACGCGATCAGCAGCCACCGCGTCATCGGCTAATATAAGTTTGAGTGTCATCTGCAAACCAAGGTTTCTTCGTAAGTCAGCAAGATCCACACACTCGGTTAAAATGTGGGCCACGGTGAAAACGGCTCCACAGGTACAAAGTAGGGGGTCTTCCCTTCTTAAAAACACTACCAAACCTGCAGACACTCAATGACTAATAGTTATAATTACCACACTTACTAAGTTTTCTGACGGGTTTTCTTGTATTTTGTTTTTAGAGGGCAGAGACTATTTGTGGGTGTCACTGTAGGTTTGATAGTGTTTTGTAGAGCTATTCGTCTTGCATATTTGGATTTTATGATGCGGAACATGTCAACCCTAGTTTTCTTCTTCTTCTTCTTCTTCAATATTCCTTAACAGTATTACTTGTAATTTATTATAAGGTTTTTCACATTTTCTAGTAGGTAATTGGAATGATTTTTATGTTGACTGACTGAAAGCAAAAATACTGTATTAATTTTTCATAATAATTGTTCTTTTAACAAGTTTCAGGCAGCTGACTTCCCCCATGTTTTATCTTTGAAGTCATGTTTATTTGTAGAAATTGATCGTGCTCGAAACATCAATGATAGCGTTACTCTACGCATGGGACATTTTTACATAATTCAAAAGTATCATCATGCATATAACAGAATATATTATTTAATATTTTTGGTAGACTGTCAAAATTATATTAAATATCCTATTCAAATTAAAAATATCCAAGTATATTTACTGAAACAAAGTCATCATCATCATCATCATTTCCCCTTATCCAGCTCCTGCCGGGTCGGGGTATTTATGGCACTTCTCCACTTTCCTCTTTCCTTCCACCATTCTTCTTCCACGATCTTGTCCCAGTCCAGATTTCTTTTTCTTACGCTGTTCTTCACTGAATCAATCCACCTTGTTCTAGGTCTTCCTCTTGCTCTCTTACCCTTGCACTTCGCCTCCAGCATCTGCCTTGGTATTCTATTTTCCTCCATCCTCTTTACATGTCCAAACCACCTTAGTTTATTCTTCTCAATTCTCTCATTTAGTTTTTCCATCCCAACTTCCTTCCTAACATCTTCATTCCTCACTCTGTCTTTCCTTGTCTTTCCTATCATACTTCTTAGGAATGTCATTTCACTGGCTTGGATTCTACTCTCTTGCCTGCTTGTCAGGGTCCAAGTCTCAGCTGCATAAGTTAATATGGGAACATAGTACACTTTATACATTACCTCCTTGCTTTTCCTTGGTACTTCCTTATTCCAAACAAGTTTTCTTACACTTTGATAGAATGCATTGCTCTGCTGTACCCTCCTGCCAATCTCCATGTCCTACCTACCAGTTTGCATCAATTCACTTCCTAGGTATTTGAACGTGTCCACAATTTCCAAACACTGACTTCCAATTTTCACAGTGCCCTTTCCTTGTCTTTCCCCTCTTGTCATCACCATGGTCTTGCTTTTCTCTATACTGATTTTCAGGCCGTATTTCTGAATATTTTCGTTCAGTGCATCTAGTTGTTTCTGCACTTCTTCGGTGTTCCTTCCCCAGACCACAATATCATCTGCAAATAACAGTAACTTCATTTCTTTATGTCCATATGCTTCCTTTGTTTCCTTTACAATTTCATCCATCACCATTATGAACAAGAGAGGTGACAGCACACTCCCCTGTCTTAGTCCAGTCTTGTTCCTAAACCAATCTGTCTTTCCAACTGGGGTCAGTACCCTGCTAACACAGTTGTTGTACATTGCTTGCACCATTTCCAACATTTCTCTTCCCAGTCTCTTCTTAACCATGGTTTACCATACCTTCTCTCTGGGGACACTATCATATGCCTTTTCTAGATCTACGAAAGTCATGATCAAATCCTCTCCATATTCCCAGTTCTTTTCCATCACCTGCCTCAAGCTAAAGATTGGGTCCACTGTGGATCTTCCACTCCTGAAGCCATACTGTTCCTCTTGCAACTCTCCTTCCACCTTTCTTCTCATTCTTCTTACTAATATCCTTTCCAGTATTTTTACTATCCGTGATATCAGGGTGATCCCTCTATAGTTATCACACACCTTCTTGTCCCCCTTTTTAAACACTGGTATTATTAGCCCTTTCTCCCAGTCTTCTGGTACACATTTCCGTTTCCACACACACTTTAGCTGTCGATACAACCATTGCATACCAACAGGTCCAGCAGCCTTTATCATTTCTACACTGATTTCATCCACCCCTGTTGCTTTTCCATCTTCATTTTCTGTACTGCTAATTCCACCTCCAGCATTGTTATATCATCTTCTGTTATAGAGTCGTCAGGTTGTGTCACTTCCATCTCACCAGTACAATTGCTCACATTCAATAGCTTATCGAAATACTCCTTCCATCGTCCCTTTATCTCTTCTGGGTGTGTTAACAACTCTCCATCTTCCTTTTTCACTAGCTTTGTAGTAACTCTTTCTTTCCTCTTACTTCTTAGAAGCCCATACAGCATCCTTTTACTGCCACTTACATCTGTTTCCATTCTTCGTGTAAATTCTTCCCAACTTTTCTTCTTTTCTTCTCCTACCACTTTCTTACACCTCCGTTTGCTGTCGTGATACTTCCTTTTGCTTTCTTCTGTTTGATCTCGGTTCCATTCTTTCCATGCAGACTTCTTTTCTTTCACTGCTTTCCTCACTTCCTAATTCCACCACGGTGTCTCCTTCTCTTTCACTCTTGTTGACGTCCTACCACAAGCACTCTCTGCTGCACCAACAAGTGCCTTTTTAAAGTGGGACCATTCCTCTTCTATGTTTTCCATTTCAGTAACTGGGATTTGTTGCTTCAATCTCTCCTGAAAATCTTCCCGTACAGTTTTGTCTTTCAATTTCCATACTTTTATTTTACTTTCTCTGATCTCCTTTAGGTTTTCCAATTTTTCCCATCTAAATTTTGCCACCACAGCTCTATGGTCCCCATCAAATGCTTATCCTGGTAAAGCTGCCACATCTATCAGCTTTCTGCGATTAGTCCTTTCCACCAGAAAGTAGTCAATTACTGATTTTGTTCTTCTATCGCCCCAACCATATCTCGTATTTTCCTGCTGTTTTTCTTCCGAAACCATGAATTACCCACTATCAGTCCATTCCTTTCACAAAAGTTTACAAGTTCCTCTCCTTCCCGGTTCTTTTTCCCATATCCATATGGTCCAATGACTTCTTCCTTTCCTAGTCTCTCGTTTCCGACTTGTGCATTCATATGTCCCATGATCACCACTTCTACATTTGAAATTACTCTTTCTACATCATCCAGGAATACTTCAATATCTTCTTCTCTGTTTCCAGTCCGTGGTGCATACACTTGTATGAAGTCCATCACGTCATTTTTCATCTTCATTCTAATTTTCATTATTCTGTCACTCACACACTCTACCACTTCAACATACTCCTCCAGTTGTTTCGAGGTTATCAGTCCCACGCCATTTTTTGCCTCTTGGCCACCACTCCAGTATAATGTATATCCTTTCCTCAATTTCTTCCTTCCTTTACCTTTCCATTTCACTTCACTCAGCCCCATCAATCCAACATTCTCCCTTTCCATGAAGTCTACCAACTCCTCCACCTTGCCTGTCAGCGTCATGACATTCATGATTCCCACTTTCATTTCGGTTACTGGTCGCCCATTTCTCACAGTTCCCCCAGTACCAAAAGAACTGCGCGTCGCCTGCAGGGTACGCCCTAACCTTCTCCGAAACATTTGAAGTGCCATTTCCATTTTAGGCTATTATTACTATGAGGTCGCCACTCCCAAAGGCATTTTATGAAGCTACTGCCAGCTATTATACAGGCCGCCCCTAACATGGGAAACAGACGCCCTTGCAGCCGCCCCTAACCTGGGAAACAGACGCTGCCGATTGATGCTGTACTCATACTATTCCCTGAGTACTGGGTTGCCTCTTCCGCAATCTCCAGCGTTCCGAAGTCCATCTTCTCCGCTACAGATTCCGTTGAGGTCTTCGCACGTAACCCTGTGCACGGGGCCTATGTTATTCCCCATAGGACTGGGTCCTCACCAGAACTTAGCCGGTACTGTAGTTCCATGGTATATTACAGTACCGTTGCCCACCCCCGCGACGTGGACGCGGCTGGCAAGAATTACCCATGTAGCCAATTAAAATTGCCTCATGGACCGGGTTAAGGAACTGTCTAAATCCAGCCTCCAAGGCAAACAAAGTATTAATTATTTACCTGATATGAAGAAAATATCAATATTCTATCTTAAAATTGTAGGTAGGGGAGAGTTTTTATCAAGAACTTGTAATCCCACTAAACTTGGATTGACATTGTTAACATAACCACTCATAATAACTTAGCCTCTTTAAAATATAGGGGATGTCTCGTAAGTAACGTCATTTTTTTAAGAAAATTTTACTTGGGAGGTTTTCCGACAAGAAATTAAACTATTCTTCAAAGTAGAGACCATCAGATTCTATGGTCCTGACCCATCTTTCAGCGAGGTTTCTTATCCCGTGACAGCACCAGTCTCTGGGGTTTGATGCGAAGTATTCGGCGAGATCCACTTCCATAGTTTCAATGATTTCAAAATGTCTTCTACGCAAGAATTGGGCCATGGATCGAAAAATATGGTGACCTGAAGACGAAAGATCAGGACTGTATGCTGGATGTGGTAGCAGTTTGATTCCTTCCAATTCCTGAAGTTTTGCCATGGTTGCGCGTGCAATATGAGGGTGGTCTCGCATTGTCCTGCTGCAAGAGAACTCTATTTTGGTTAACTAATGCTGGGTATCTCCGTCTCAAAATTTCATGAACTCGTTCCATTTGTTAAGAATAGAGATCCGTATTGATTGCACGCCCAATTGGAACAAACTCCCAGTGAATCACTCCTTCAAAATTCCACCAGACACACATCATTTTGGGGCCGAACCAATCCTTTTTTAACGATGACTTTGGCAGGTTGACGGGGATTGAGCCACTGTTTTGAGGCGTCAGTGTGACAATTAACCTGATAAATCTATCAACCACGGGGTTACCGATAAACTGACGACAGATATCCACTTTACGTTGAGCCGGTTCAGGGATCAATTCATGAGGTACAGCTCTACAGTTTCTGTTTGATTTTCCAAGTTTCTTAATCTGGCGATGTATGGTATCTTTTGATGATACATTCTCGCGAAATACGCAATTCTAGTCATGGCCTGCTATAAATAGCATTGGTAAACCAAAGAAAACTAATTTTATTTTATAGAACAGCAAACAGCAAGATGTTCAGCAAAGGACATATAGCCTACTTTCACCTAAATATCATTTTCAAGGAGTAGCTTGTTGAAATATAACGTGCTATATTATACGTTGATTGATTGAATCTTGACCTGAATTACAAATACAGGCATCAAAATAACACAGGTCATCACCCAAGTACACGGGGATAAATGACCATGATGTCCAACCCTCTCAAATGAAACAACGACAACAACAGCTTCCTACCCAAGTCCTTCCTCGTTTAAAAAAAAGTCCTCTCGGCACGCCGGAAGGCGGAGGTAGATTTCACCGGGCAAACTTGGGGATACAAGATGTATAACACAATGTAATTTATAAACTTGGGGATATGCGAAAATAGGCAGAATATGCGGGTTTTCGTAGAAGGATCAGACCTCATTTATTGCGAGAAAGTATTTTATAATTGGAGATTAATTAACTTTGTTTTTCGTCATTTTATGCATATTTTAAACATTTTATTGTCTTGTTGTTGTTTGAGTCTTCAGTCTTTTGACTGGTTTGATGCAGCTCTCCATGCCTCCCTGTCCTGAGCTAATCGTTTCATCTCTACATAGCTACCACACCCCACATCCGAGGCAATCTGTTTAACATATTCTAACCTTGGTCTACCCCTACAGTTCTTGTCCTCGACCCTTCCTTCCATAACTAAGCTTGCTATTCCTGGGTGTCTTAGTATGTGTCCTACCAACCTATCTCTTCTCTTCATTAGCAGTCGCCAGAAACATCTCTCCTCTCCCACTCGGCGTAATACCTCTTTGTTTGTAACCCTATCTACCCATCTGATCTTCATCATTCTCCTGTAACACCACATTTCAAATGCTTCAATTCTCCTCTTTTCTGCTACACCAATAGTCCAAGTTTCACTTCCATAGAGCGCCACGCTCCAGACAAAGGCTTTCAAAAATGGCTTCCTAATACCTAAATCTATATTCGATGTCAGCAGATTCCTTTTTTGTAGAAATGCTTTCTTTGCCTGAGCCAACCTACTTTTTATATCCTCTTTGCTTCGTCCATCACTGGTTATTCTGCTTCCTAAGTAACAGAAGTCTCCTACTTCCTTCAGCTTTTCACCTGCCAATTTGATCTCCATAGAGGTTTCTGATTTATTTCGGCTGCATTCCAGTATTTTTGTTTTACATTTATTAATTTTCATCATGAATTCTTTCCGTAAGACGGAGTCCATACCATTCAAAAACTCATTCAAATCCTCAGGCTTGTCGGCCAAGATGACGATGTCATCAGCAAATCTCAGAGTTGAAATTATTTCTCCTTGAATCTTCACTCCCACTTTACATTTTTCTCTAATTTCCTTCATTGCTTGTTCAATGTAAAGATTGAAAAGTATGGGTGATAAGTTGCAGCCTTGCCTTACACCTTTCTGAATACCAGCTTCTCTCTCATGTCCTTCAACTCGAATGACTGCTGTCTGGTTTCTGTATATATTGTATATCACCCTCCTATCCCTGTACTTTATTCCAATCGATTTCAAAATGTCAAACAATTTAGTCCAATCAACGTTATCAAAAGCCTTTTCTAAGTCTACAAAAGCCATGAACGTTCTCTTATCTTTCCTTATTCTACCTTCCAAAATCAGCCTAAGACTTAGTACAGCTTCCCTTGTTCCTACATTTCTCCTGAAACCAAACTGGTCTTCACCCAACTCCGTTTCTATCTGGCTTTCAATCCTCTTGTAAATTATTCTAGACAGGATCTTTGAAACATGAGTAATCAAGCTGATTGTACGGTAATCTTCACATCTGTCAGCTCCCACTTTCTTTGGTATAGGGATGATTACATTCTTCTTGAAATCAGGGGGTACCTCACCTGTCTCATAAATCCTACACACCAAGTGAAATAACCTGATCAGACCTTCATCTCCTATGCAGCGTAGCAACTCAATCGGTATATCATCTATGCCTTGTGCTTTGTTCCTGCTTAAGTCTTCCAAAGCTCTATCAAATTCTGATCTCAATATTAAATCTCCTTTCGCATCCTCATCAATTTCCTCCTCCCTTTCCATTACATGATTCTCAATCTCCTTTCCCTTATACAAACTCTCTATGTAAGCTTTCCATCTCTCAACCTTTTCTTCCCTATCTGTTAGAGGCTTTCCATTTGTGTCCTTAATATTACAGTACTTAGTCTTCTTTTCCCCAAAAGTATTCTTAATCCTTCGATAAGCTGTGTCTACTTTTCCTAATTTCAGACAATTTTCTATACCTGCACATTTCTCTTTCAACCATTCTTCTTTCGCTTCCTTGCACTTCTTGTTAACCTCATTTCTCAGACGTCTGTATTCTGCTTTCCCCTTTTCATCTCTTAGATTCTTGTGTTTCCGCCTTTCATCCATCAATTCTAGTATATCCTGAGTGATCCACGGTTTTCTACCTATTCTTTCTTTCCTTCCAATGTTTTCTTCTGCGGATTTTGTTATTTCATTCTTCAAAAGTGCCCATTCGTCTGCAATTGAAGTTTGTTTAGGGTTTTTCATTAGTCCTTCCTTTATACTCTTCTTGAATCTCTCGTTTACATCCTTCTCTTTCAGCCTGTCTATTGCCCACCTTTTTGTCTTTTGACTTTTCTTCAGTTTCTTCAACTTTAATCTGCATTTCATTACAACCAGATTGTGGTCAGAGTTTATGTCAGCACCAGAATATGTTTTACAATCCAAAATCTGGTTTCGAAACCTCTGCTTGACCATAATGAAGTCTATTTGGTAACGCCCTGTATCTCCTGGTCTCATCCGTGTGTATATTCTTCTATTGTGGTTATTGAATAAGGTGTTAGCTATGACCTACTCATGCTCGGTGCAGAATTCTACCAGCCTGCTTCCTCGATCATTCCTTTCACCTAATCCGAAATCTCCTACTATCTTCCCTTCTCTCCCTTTTCCTACCACAGCATTCCAATCTTCCATTACTATAACATTTTCATCACCCTTGATATACCTCAGAATTTCGTCTATTTCTTCGTAGACCTTTTCAACATCCTCATCATCAGCTTGACTGGTAGGCATATAGACTTGTACCACTGTGGTGCAGGTAGGTTTAGTATTGATTTTTGCTACAATAATCCGTTCACTATATTGCTCATAATATTCCACCCGCTGTCCAAGTTTCCTACTCAATATGAGGCCAACCCCTGCTTGGCCATTGTTTGATTTAGTGCTAATGACCCTATAGTCTCCTGACCAAAAGTCCTGTTCTTCCTGCCAGCGAATTTCACTAATCCCAACCAAATCCAACCTCAACCTATCCATTTCCCTTTCTAAGTTTTCTAACCTTCCACTTCCTAGCAGACTTATTGTCTTATGATGACGGTAACCTTCTTGTCATTTGGTGTCCATTTTTAGCCTACTTTTCACATTTTGCAAAAATGAGGAAAAAGTAGACTTATGAGATCGATCCGGGAAAATGTGTGTATGTCTGTCTGTCTGTCTGGCTGGCTGTGTGTGTGTCCCCCCCTATCAACTCCTAAACGGCTGCAGCAATCAAAACCAAATTTAGTATGAGTAAAGATGTGCACCGGAATATCTCACGTCCGTATTTGAAAATGATGTCAGTGCTACCAACTGCCGAAAAAACGCACTAAAAATTTGAGCTCCATGTTGGATATCTTGCAAGGTAAGCATGGGAGCTATTCCAAAATTGGCACACTTGTAGATAATACTATTTCAGTTTAATTTCCAGGAGGCCAACCATGACAATGTTGCCAAAATAATGTTAAGCCTTCTGATAAGTCCTATGTTTAAATGCATATAACTTCTACACTATCAATTGGATTTCAACCAAATTTTGTATGTATTATCTGTACATAAACGGATATAACTGAACGTATTCTTAAGAGCCACCAGGGCTGCCAACTGTTAATAATTGCTCTCTCTATTTTTTAATCCAAATACCAACATATCAGAAAGTATGCAAGCCAACAGCTTTAAACTATGCACACGTATATTATGACATTTTAGATTAATTTCGAGTAACTTATATACGTCAGTTCTACCAACATGATTATAAGCCTGCTGATAGTACCAATTTTTAAATACATGTAACGTCTGTACTATCAGTTGGATTTCAACCAAATTTCGTATGTGCTATGTGTACCATAACAGATATGAATATAAGTATTGTTAAGAGCAATCAGGGCTGCCAACTGTTAATAAATGCTGGCTATATTATTTTTACCCTAACATCAATATATCAGAAAATATGCAAGCCAACAGCTATATACTTTGCACACGTATAGCACCTGAAATTCTAGATTAATTTGGAGTAATTAATACAATGCAGTGCTGCCAACATGATTCTATGCCTGCTGATATGTCCAATTTTAAAATACATGTAACTTCTATACTAACGAATGGTTTTCATCCAAATTTGGCACAACAAGATATCATAATATTTCAGATTATTTCTGAGCAGCACACGCATGGTATTGTTGGCAACATGCTTTTACGCGTGCTGATAGATCCAGTGTCTAACTGCATGTAACGTCCATTGGACTTCAACCAAATTTTGCATTCTGTACCTTAAGAGACGGAACTAAGAATATATTCAGTCACCAGGGCTACCAACTGTAGTGCTCTATTAGGCTACATTATGCCCTGTATATTTTGAACTAATTAGATATTTCGATATTACCAACTTAATTTCGTCATTATTCTAGATAGGTTCATATACTGTAGAATAATCATTGGCATGAAAAGTAGGCTGTATAGTTCTTCACGGAACTTCTTGTTACACTTGTGGTCACACTGTCCTTATGCAAGGTTTCGACACTGATGTTTCAGTATGTAACGGTCTGTTACTTCTTCACGCAAAATTATATCTCCCGCAGAGATTTTGGTTGGTTCCTCAGTTTAGGGGCTGCGACAACGCGGTCATGTAACCCCGTGTACTTTGGGTGAGTGTAGAATCTGTCTGATAAACGGTGTGAATTTTGATGGCTGTATTAGTCTGTAATTCAGGTAAGGACTGCAGACGGTCAATTTTAAGCAGTAGTTCCTAATGTTGCTACCAGATACTACCGTCAACGACACCTAGCTGTGAACTTGGCTACTAGATGCCACCGCAACCATCAACTCGCAAAGAACGTTGGAACTTCCCCTCCAAAGGAAAGAATACTGAGGGATTTTAGCGCTCTTAGAAAATCCGATGACTTTGGCCGGCTTTGAACCTGCGAACTTGGGCATAGAAGTTCGGCATGCTACCAGTTACGTCACCGAAGCCGCTTCACACTTAGTCAGATGGAAATCTGAATCTGATCTCGTGCAAGTGCGTTGTCATGGCAACGTCTGATGGCTCATCCCTCATCAATTTAGTAGTGTTGCCATGGCAACCACTGATAGCTCTTGGCATTTTCTTATAATTCCGAAATCATTTTTCTCACCCCTTGGCGTAATGGTGGGTCATATCAAAAATTCTTTCAGACAAAAGTTTTAGGTAATTATTAGGGGAATATTGTCCATTTTGTACGGTTTTGATATTGTGCCTATTAAGAGAGATATGATAAATGTTTCCCGAAAAACCCACTTTTTCCCACCCCTTTGATCAATGGTTGGTGCTATAAAAAACTCTTCAAACATTAATTTTTGGACTTTATCCGACACATAGTATGAACTTTGAACGGATTCGATATTTCACATATTAAGAGAGTTATAGCAATATTTCCCTTTTTCGAAAATAGCCCCCCTTTTTCACCCCCTTCGACCGATTTAGCCCAGTAACGAACTCGACCAAGATTTTATAGGTATACATATTCGGTAAAAAATTCAAAGTGATTGGAGCAAAATTACGGCAGTTATCGTGTCCACAAGAAACTGATATACATATATATACATATATATATATATATACATAAATTATATATAAACTTTTGAACTGACGGTGGTTTTGGGGTCTGGGGGATGTGAAACGCGAAGATATGTCGAAATTTTCCGGAAGTCGGAACATGGTACCCACAGCAATAGTTAGCTTTCTAATGAAATCTACCTAACTACACACACTAATACAGACATCACAGTGATACAGTTTGACAGACAACTTCTACACACACTCTAGTACACGGGGCTACATGGCTACGATGCCACAAAGCCCCTAAAGAATCAACAACAACAACAACAATGGATGGAGGACAGTTTCCGACACAAATCCTACT
The DNA here is from genome assembly GCA_946902985.2 of Meconema thalassinum. Taxonomy (NCBI): domain Eukaryota; kingdom Metazoa; phylum Arthropoda; class Insecta; order Orthoptera; family Tettigoniidae; genus Meconema; species Meconema thalassinum. The sequence goes on along the minus strand of OX336394.1, from coordinate 206,745,711 downwards.
TCATTTAAAAGTACACACACTAGTACAGACATTACAGTGACACAGGTTATCAGAAAACTTCTACACACCCCCAAGTACACGGGGCTACATTACCATGATGCCGCAAAGCCCCTAAAGAATCAACAACAACACCACCAACAGAGTGGACCGTGAATCAAGGACAACGATTCTTAATCGCTGTAGTCGAGTGTTGAAATATGTGGTGTACATAATATTTTCGATTGCAAATACTCACTATATATGCTTAACATTATAACGTGTGAGTAGTTATAAATCAATATATACCAAAAAAAACAGGTAAAACTTTGAAACCCTTTGAATTCTATACACGAACTTTCCAGTTAAGAGTGAAACACGCTAGCCCGCTGCTAAACATGACCAATGCTAGTATTGCGTTAAGAACTGGTTTAGTATAACTGTACATCATATTTTGTCTTGGAAAGAACGATTTCTCTAGCGTTCTCTGCCGGTTTTTTTATAAACCATTTGATACTAATTTTATATTATTTTGTTCATTACATTCTTAAAGGATATCAATTTACTGAAATATTGACTAAGCAAGCAATATCCTCCATTTTGTCCCAACGGGGCGGCACGGCCCAGCACGATACGGCACGGTCAGCCTGAACTATTAGTCACTACTACGAAATATTATTCTATTATAAAATGTTAATATCCAACAGATCACCTCTTGGAGGACAGTTTAAACCACCCTCTGTACGATAAGCCGATTTAATGAGGCAGGGCCTTGTTAAATCGTAAGTTACGCTTGGGCTATGATAATTGCATGATTCATACATCCGCCATCTTGAAACTATTTGGCTGATGACTTTTTAGTTTGGGCAAAAGCCGCTTCCCACATTAAGATATATTGATTCAAAGTTTGGTAGAGATTGGATGATTAGGTTAGTCGTAATAAGCTTAGAACATTTGGGTGGCCGCCATTCAGTTTCCGTCAAGATGGTGGCGATATAAAACATTACACTGAGGTGCCCTTTGCTAGTGCTACCTCTGTACCAAATTTGGTTAGTTCGGAGGGGGGGGGGGCAGATATACACACTCACGCACACATTCACACACAAACAGACTGACCCCTTTTGGCGCGTGTAGATCTCATAAGTCTACAGTATATTCATTTTTTTGCAAAAATCGAAAGTAGGTAAAAAACGACTTTATGAGACATCCTAATAATATCGTACCTAATCCTTTACTATCAGTACTCAACAGTAGGTATATTACACTAACATAAATGTTACTTACCATCCACGATGTTACAAACAAAGGTGATTTTCATAGGCCAGCAAAGCAACCAAGCTGCCAACCAGGATATTTTATCATAACATGCATCATACGCGTTGGAGAAAGCCTTCCTACAACGAGAGGCAGCTTTGTCCAACATTTCTGAAAAAAAAAAATCAGGTAACTATCACCTCCAGCATTAAATGAGTTACCAAGATGCAATATCATTACAGTAGATACCATAGCTCAAAGTGAATTTAACTATAAAACACACCATTTCATAGCTGTGTCTGGAAAGGATCATTATGTGAAATATCATAAAACCATACTTGTGTAGGTCCATAACTAAGATCTACTTCCAAGGGGGAAAATTCATTGTTATATTTCTGTTATTACTATACAATAACCATTAGTTAGTTAAGGGGTGGAACAGTGAGGTCATGTGCACCCTCACACAGATTGCATTATACAAATTTAAAATACAAGTAAATTTTTGTGGATGCCTATATGAAAATAGCCTAAATTTAATCAAATTTTAAAAAAACAATAATTATAATAATAAACAAAAATATAAGGAAAAATAGAAATTCAGAATATCAAAAAAGAAGAAGTTCTTTGAGTTAATACAATAACTATTCATAGATTCTTAAGCATGACATTTCAATTATTTAAGGTAGGAATGGAAGGAAGTTTGTAGTATTGCGTAACCGTTAATCTTGAAGTCATGAGAGAGTTTTTTTAGGGGCCTAACATCTAACATCTAACTGTTTGGATGAAAATGATAGATGATGGGATGTAAACTAAAAGTAACTACAGACTTACAACTAACTTATGTAGCCTACTACAAGAAGAAAAGGAATAATGGAAATAAAAGTTACAGAGGGGAAATTCCCTCAAACCACGAACAATGAGGACAGAGAGACTTGGAAGGAAGGAAGGCCATGAAAGGCAGATAGGAAAGGGATAGGATCTGACCCAGAGTCACTGGAAAAAGGGGAAAAGCCAAATCCAGTTCAGGAATCCCTGGCGGTCGCCAACTCCCAAACCCACCAGCCGTGAACCCTTGAGGGCTATAGAGCTGTAGAGCTATCCATGGTGCACCATAAGTGGTGGGACTACACACACCCTGTCCCCTTTAGGGCCTTGAGCAGAAGGCAGGAGATACAGTAAAAAAGAAGTCTAGTTAGTTATTTTTGTTTTAAGGGGCGGAACTACGACGTCATCTGCCACAAAAAAGACTAACCCCTCGAAGAATGAGGGTATCAGGAAACATGAGACAGGAGCCAATTAAGGCGGGAAATTGAAATATTCCCTAGGTTTTGGATACCCTAATACCGTGGGGGTCTGAAGAGAACAAGTTCTGACCAAGGGAGGTCGACTGGAAAGGTGAAAGGGAGGATCCCGGCACAAGTAAGTGGAAGCAATGCCGGACTCGGCTGGGGTCTCGTGGTCGCCAACCCACATCCTACTAATCGTGAGCGCCTGGGGCATCACTTCTATATTAAACAGTGGTATAAAGAGTGATGTTAAATATTATTATCATCAATAATAATACTAATAAGGAACTCGGTAGGAAAAACTAATTCATGACGAAATCAAAGATAAACCAAACGTCCTGGCTACAGAGGGTAGTTGCAGTGGGATCAGATCTCTAAAATGGACAGAGCATATGATTTGACAAAAATAAACATCTACAATAAGAAGGACTTACCCTGGAATGGCAATATAAAGCATTAGAACACCGTGGTGAAAACAGAATTTCTATATGCCAGTGAGTGGCTGTCCATGAACTACAGTATTAGCTGGAGAAGCTAGAGGTCTTGGAAAGAAGACATCTCAGAAAAAATATGGGAGCAGTTCACACTGAACGCGGATGAAAACTGCAGAGCAACAAAGAAGTTTACCAGAAGGTTGAAATAATCTTGATGACTATGAAGAAAAGGTGATTGGAGTTCCTGGGACATCAGTTCAGAATGTACGACAAAAGACTAACCAAACAGATATCTAGTTACTTCTGGAGAGGCAAGACCCATACAACATGGAATAAGGAAACAAAGAAGTAGGCTATATGGGAAGATTCAACATCTCAGAGGTCCACTTGCTAAACAGAAATACATTTAGGAACACATTGAAAATTTTTGAAGGGGTTCAAGCCGCAGAGCGAAGACCGCAAGAGCCGGGACAGAAGAAGAGTATTGGGCATAGAGAAAACTCCGTACGAGGGATAATAAAAGAAGATGTAGCGTGATCGTAAGTGGTCAATTCGCTTGTAAAATTAATAATAATAATAACAACGAGAGTACCCCCAGGGTCTCACAACTTGTGGGACGTGGGTCGGCGACCACGGGACCCCAGCTGAGTCCGGCATTGCTTCCACTTACTTGTGCAGGGCTCCTTTCAGTCATCTTTCCTGTCAGCCTCCCTTGGTCACCACTTGTTCTTTTCCGACCCCGACGGTAGTAGGCTATACGAGGCCTTGGGAGTATTTCAATTCCTGCCTTAATTGGCCCTTGTCTACCTTTGGGTGTGAGCGGCTTCGGTGGACGTAGTTGCTAGCAGGTTCAAACCCGGCCGAAGTCGTCGGACTTTTAAGAGCGTTAAAAATCCCTCAGTAAGCCTTCCTTCGGAGGGAAAGTTAAGCCGGCGGTCCCATGTCATAGATTTATGGCATGCTAAAGAACCTTCCACTAATTACACCTGTGTGAAGCTAAATTATATAGGTTAAGAATGTAAACAACGCTCCTAGGTTCCTACGTTCGTTGCCAGGAGCCAACTGCGGTGGCGTCTAGTAGCTAAGTTCTGAACTAGTAGTCGTTGATGGTGGCGTTTGGTGGCAAAAGTAGGAACTACTTGAAAAAATCAAAGTCTGCAGTCCTTCCTAGAATTAAGAAACAGATAATGCACACTAATACAGTCATCACAATTAACACCGGTTATCAGACAGATTCTACACACACCAACGGGGCCACATGACCGCTTTGTCACAGCCCCTAAACTGAGGAACCAACCAACCAACCTACCTTTGGGTGTGGCGAACCCATCGTACAAATAGCCTAAATATGATAGTGTGTAAGTCGAGGCCTTGGATGGGCGTCCTAGATTCATGCCCCGACCCAGATCACTGGAACCGGGAAATGAAGAAGTAGAGAATAATAAGAGTCATATCGCGTAATGCAAAATTACGACACAACAAGACAGTTGTTTTGACGGAAGCTTTATACGTCTCAGATACCATTATATCTCGGTGGTCACTCTAAAACTATAGAAATTGAAAAGCAAGAACCGAAAATTCTCCGGAAAGTTATGGTCCCACAAGAGAAAATGGAATGTGGATTAAGAGGAGAATAGCGGACCACCATTCCTTAACTGACTGGTTTACTGATGCCGTACGCAAGAGACGCCTGAATCTATAGAATGGGCGGCGACAGACTGGTTGGTTGATTCGTTAGTTTAGGGGCTGCGACAACGCGGTCATGTAGCCCCGTGTACTTTGGGTGTGTGTAGAATATGTCTGATAACCGGTGTTACATGTGGTAACTGTATTAGTGTGTGTTTCTGTTTTCAATTCAAGTAAGGAGTGCAGACATTGAATTTTTTCAAGTAGTTCCTACTTTTGACGCCAAACGCCACCGTCAACGACTACTAGTTCAGAACTTGGTTACCAGATGCCATCGCAGTCGGCTCCTGGCGACGAACGTAGGAATCTAAGAGCGCTTGTCAAATGTTTAATTATAATTTAGCTTCACACAGTTGTAATTAGTGGAAGGTTCTTAACATGCCATAAATCTATGACATGGGACCGCCGGCTTTACTTCCCCTCCGAAGGAAGGCATACTGAGGGATTTTTAACGCTCGTAAAAAGTCCGACGACTTCGGCTTTGAACCCGCGATCTTGGGCATAGAAGCTCAGCATGCTACCAACTACGCCACCGAAGCCGCGACAGACTAACCAATCGATTATTTAAAGTAATCATCTCAAAGAAGATCCAAAATAAACAGGCTAGAAGAAACTAAGGCGGACCGCCAAGCAATAAATACCATAGACGACATCATAGAATATCGAGGAGCCATTAATACAACAGTAGACAAATTCGTGGAGAAAACTGGTAGGAAGTGGTCCACAGAACGCAAGATGCAACTCAGTGCTTTCATGAAGAGTTTTTGAGAGGATGAAAATCCACAGCCTGCTTCCAGTCGACCGACCGGGTCAGGGAATGGAATGAATGAAGCCCCCATCGAGCGGCGAGAATATGAACTGTGCCGGCTGCCGAAGCCTGTCGCAGTCCCCTGGGACAATGATTAAATGAATGTAAGAAAGCAAAAACCATCAGGCCAACTAATAAGTTCAAACGCGCTCTTTGAATGGGCACAACAAAGCAGAATAAGAAAAGGAATAATAATCGTTCGTTTCCAAGTCCGGTTAACAGTACCAATGTTTTGCTGCCGCAATGGCCTTGTCACTTCCTCTGTAAACATCTTCTATAATGCTGAGCCTCTATGCCCATGAGCGTGGGGTCAAACCCGGCCGACGTCGGCGGATTTTTTATCAGCGTTAAAAATCCCTCAGTATGCCTTCCTTTGGAGGGGAAGTAAAGTCAGTGGGCCCATGTCATAGATTTATGGCATGTAAAATAACCTTCTACTAAACACAATAATCTGTGTGAAGCTAAAATTTGTGGGTTAGATTTGAAAACGCTATATTAGTTCCAACGTTCGTCGCCAGGCGTTGGTTACGATGGCATCTAGTAGCCAAGTTCACAGCTAGGTGTCGTGGACGGCAGCATTTGGTAACAAAATTAGGAACTACTTGAAAATTGATCGTCTGCAGTCCTTACCTGAATTACAGATAACACACACTAATACAGCCATCACAATTAACACCGGTTATCAGACAAATTCTACATACACCCAAAGTACACGGGGATAAATGACCGCGTTGTCGCAGCCCCTAAACTAAGAAACCAACCATCTTCCATAGTGCAAGGATTGTCCAGAAGAGGGCAGATCAGCAGGTGTCTTGGATCTTGTTCGACTCCACATTCACAAGAAGTTTCCAACGGAAGAATGTCCCATTTCTTCAAGTTAGTCTTGCATCGGGGTACGTCCACTCTTAGACGATTATGAGACTTCCATACATGGTAGGGAAGTTCGCTGCCAAGAGCTAGTTCTTCCTCGGGTGACATATCTTGGGACACTGAACTTCTCTATCTGTTACGACGATTTGCCTCCTGTGTTCGCTGCAGTGGAAGAGTTCTAGCAATGAAACTATTTCGGGCGAGATTTTGCTGCCTGGTGACCGAACATTGGGTGTCGAGGGTCAGTCTCCTGCTTTGTTCTCTCGGCATCTACAGGAATGGCTGTCCGAATGTTGGACGTTGATATTCCTACAAGTGGGTACAGTTTCCATACTGGCGTTGGATTCAGGCATCCAGAGATTATATGGATTACCGCAATATCAACCTGCTCTGCATGAACAGATGCATTCCACACAGGAACAGCATATTCAGCAGCGGACGTACACAAAGCAAGTGTAGAGATCCTCAGAATGTTGGTTGGTTGGTTGGTTGCAAAGTTTAGGGGCTGCGACAACGCAGTCATGTAGCCCCGTATACTTGGGGTGTAAGTAGAATCTGCCTGATAACCGGTGTTTATTGTGATGGCTGTATTAGTGTGTGTTATCTGTTTTTTTAATTCAAGTACGGACTGCAGACTTTTGAATTTTTCAAATAGTTCCTACTTTTGCCGCCAAACGCCACCGTCAACAACTACTAGTTCAGAACTTATCTACTAGACGCCACCGCAGTCGGCTCTTGGCAACGAACGTAGGAACCTAAGAGCGTTGTTTTACATTCTTAACCTATACAATTTAGCTTCACACAGGTGTAATTAGTGGAAGGTTCTTTAACATGCCATAAATCTATGACATGGAACCGCCGGCTATACTTCCCCTCCAAAGGAAGGCATACTGAGGGATTTTAACGCTCTTAAAAATCCGACGACTTCGGCCGGATTTGAACCCGCTATCTTGGGCATACAAGCTCAGCATGCTACCAACTACGCCACCGAAGCCGCCGCCTTCTCAGAATGTGTGGACTGGCTCCCCAAGTGCTTCCAATCAACTTCCTAAGTATACCATTACGGGAGTTTACTTTCCTTCTCGTGTTCAAACAGTGTTGTTTGAATGTCTGAGCACGATCCAGCATTACTCCTAGGGAATACTGGTGTTGAGCAATGTCTCAGATGCTCCCCTCCAGCTGTCACCTCGCTTCCCTGTTCCACAGATGAAACGCACACACCTGTGTTCTGCTAGGGTTTGGCTTGAGATGGTTATCATTAGGGCCAGGATGTTGATGCCGTAAAAAAGTTAAAAATTGCACTTAAAATTTTCAAAAATGACTGTAATAAATGACCTAAAAAAATCGATAAATGCACTATAAAATGGAGAAAATGATTTTATAATAATAGCCTAAACTCACCAATATTTCAAAAATTTGAAAAATGCACTATGAAATTGAGAGAAAGATCTTATAATAATAAAGTCACCAATATTTCAAAAATGACATCTTAAGCTCAAACTGAAAAGTCAATCAAAATAGATTTCTAGCACGTAACAAAAGGTTTAGGTTCATAGCTACTAGCTTCTTCTTAACTCTGAGAGACGCAACTCCCTCATATAAAGCAGTGGCATGACTAAATTGAAAAAAAAAAATGACCTTAAAAGGCTAATTTCTCAAAAATATAACCCAAAATCTACCCAACTTATAACAAGATGTTCAGTAAAGAACATATAGCCTACATTCTCCTAAATGCATGGGTATTGTTATAACTCTTTGTCCTTTTCAAAGAGAATAATTGAATGTTGGTTGTAGTAGCTTGTTGAATTACAACGTGCTATAGGGATATTAAACATGAATATGAGGTGCCCTTTGCTAGTGCTACCTCTGTAAAAAGTTTCATTCAATTCGGTTTCACCGTGTTTGAATTGATATGGGGAATGGATTTGCACACATGCATGGCCGCTATTTGCAAACTATTGGGCTGATGACCTTGTAGTCAGTCATAAGATGCTTTCCACAAAAAGGCATGTTGTTGCAAAATCTGGTAGAGATCAAATGATTAGGATGGTCGTAATTTGATTTAAGCTTTTAACATTTGGGTGGCCGTCATTCCGTTTCCGTCAAGATGGCGGCGATATAAAACATGACACTGAGGTGCCCTTTGCTAGTGCTACCTCTGTACCAAATTTGGTTCAATTCGGTTTCACCGTGTTCGAATTAATAGGGGGAATCGATTTTGACACAAAGATGGCCGCCATCCGCAAACTATTAGGCTAATGACCAATTAGTTTGGTCAAAGGATGCCCCCTCCATAAAGGTATGTTGTTGCAAAATTTGGTAGAGATCGGATGATTAGGTTAATCGTAATTTGATTTAAGCTTTGAACATTTGTGAGGCCGCCATTATGTTCCCGTCAAGATGGCGGCGATATAAAACATGACTCTGAGGTGCGCTTTGCTAGTGCTACCTCTGTACCAATTTTCGTTCCATTCGGTTTCACTGTGTTCAAATTAATAGGGGGAATCGATTTTGACACAAAGATGGCCGCCATCCACAAACTATTAGGCTAATGACCAATTAGTTTGGTTAAATGATGCTTCCACCATAGTGGTATGTTGTTGCAAAATTTGGTAGAGATCGTATGATTAGGTTAGTCGTAATTTGATTTAAGCTTTGAACATTTGGGTGGCCACCATTACGTTTCCGTCAAGATGGCGGCGATATAAAACATGACACTGAGGTGTCCTTTGCTAGTGTTACCTTTGTACCAAATTTCGTTCAATTCGGGTTCACCGTGTTCGAATTGATAGGGGGGGGGGACAGACATTCAGAGCACACACACTCACACACAGAGACAGACACACAATGTTTCGCCCTGTGTTGATCTCATAAGTCTACTTTCATGTTTTGCAAAAATCGAAAGTAGGCTAAAAATGCTCTTAAAATGGAAAAATAGCACCAAAAAATGCCAAAAGATGCAAAATTAAAATGACATATTTGAAGACGGAGTGGCCCGTCCGGAGTTTCTATGTACGGTACTTCAGCATTGTTTTAGACAGCTCAGTAAAAAGATGACCTGTCATCAACATCCGGGCCCTAGTTATCATCATAGTACTTGGAGAATTCTTTCATCATTGAAGACAGCTTTTCCTCTGCTTCTTCAAAGGATGAAGCCTGAACACCTACCGCTGTATCATCGGCATATATGAATAGTCTGGTGTTTACTGGGTTTGGCTGGTCATCAGTGCAGATGTTATACAATGCTGGAACGAATACGCTGCCTTGTGGGAGACCATTCTTCTGGGTTCTCCATCTAGTTTTCTTACCCTGCAGTGAGACCTGGAATCTTCTGTTTTGGAGGAAGGATGAGGGATGTTAGATGGTGGTCCTTGGTAAGGTCGTACACATTTTTCAGCGATTTCCTATGATTCAAAGTCTCATACGCAGCAGTTAAATCAACGAATGCTACTCCAGTTATCTCTCCTCGTTCAAACCCATCTTCGATGTGTTGGGTGAGATTCAAAATCTGACTGCAACATGATTTACCAGCCCGCTTGTTGTGGAATGAGATTTTCTTCGAGAACACCAGTGATTCGATTAAGTATCAGTATTTTGAAAGTATGGCACATCAGACATATACAGTAGGTCTAAACCTTTTTGGGTACTCTGGATCCTTCCCAGGCTTGAGCAGCGCTATAACTCGAGATTTCAGCCACATCTTAGGGATGTGTAACCTGGTGACGCATTTATTCATTAGGTCTAGTAACCACTGCAATGCTTTCTGACCAAAATTCTTAATTTGCTCAACACGCAATTCATCAACACAAGCAGCCTTGCGCATCTTCAGATTAGAGATAGCAGTTTCAAGTTCTACTATGGAAAACGGTTCCCAAAGGAAGTTATTCTCCGCTTCCAGATCACGTTGAAAAGGCTCCTTTGGCACCTTCCCTCCGGTCTTACCATTCAACAGGAGCTGGGTCGCTACCTGATCAGGTGTCACTCCGGTAAAATTCTCCTGTGGTTTCACGGGGTCACCACTTAGGTTTTTAAACAATTACCAAGCCTGCCGACTATCCAGCTTCATATCAAGGTTCTCTACGAGGTTGGTCTACTTGGCCTTACAGGTTGGATTGCATCTTCAGAAAAGGGATTATCTTCATAAAGGGTCTGATATCTATTCAACAGTGTTCTGTCATCAGATAGTCTTCTAATGTACTGCGTTCTACATTCTCTTGGAATAGTGTTCCTTGAAACTCGCTTAATGCATTCTATGGAGGTGTCGTAATAATCAGGTTCTGGTGGAGTGTTTATTATTTCTGAATCTAGTAATTCACTAAACCTCTTCCAGTTAGCCTTCTTGAAATTAAACCTCCACTTGAATGGTACCTCTTCAGGAATTACCACAGATTTTACAGTGCAAATAACAGGTCTATGTTGAGTACGAGGGATGGGTTCTGCTATAGTGTTCACACACTCTCAGCTATCTTTGATGACGCGAAGATATTGTCTGGATTGTAGCCTCTTTTCCACCTACCGGTACCACTGTTGAAGGAAGACGGGAGCTCCGGATCGTGGATCAAAGATAAATCGTGTGCCTCTACCCATGTTTGTAAACTTGCTCCATTACAGTCAGTATCTGGGTAACCCCACGCTGTACTTTTGCAGTTGAAGATGGCAGGCATTTCAAAGTCGAATGTGGTCTCAGGTGGTTTGTAGACTGAAGCGATGCAGAAGAAATGAGTGCGTGCTGTAAGTAGGTCGATGTTGTTCTTTTCAGTCAATGAAGTCGAGATGATATTCAAGTTCAGACTGGTAAAAATAGCAATGCCATATTTGTCATGAGGGCTTTCTAGGATGAGTTTCATTCCAGAAATTCTTGGATGATATTTAGTACTACCCCTATGAGTTTCTTGAACAAGCAGAATGTCACATGCATGGTTCTTACACAAATTAGCCAGTAATACTTCCTTTTCTCAGGAAAATCCTTCTATGTTTATAGATAAAAGCACAAGCGGTCTTGAAAAAAGACCAATTGGAGCAATACTTTGATTGAAAACCGGTAGTGAAAGGATCTGCTGTCAGCACATTTGGTGTAATCTGACTTTGCCCAGGGTACGCCCGATTGCTAATCATTATGTACTTAGTTATGTTAGTATTTGTTGTTTTAATAGGCGGAACTACGAGGTCATCTGCCCCATTATGTACTTATATATTAGCAGTCTTCGTGGAGGCTCCTTTCATGTAAACCGAAATAATAATAATAATAATAATAATAATAATAATCCAAATAATTAAAAAGAGTCATACATTAATACATGAAAATCAAGTATAATTATTGTTGTACATGGGTGCTAAAAACATGAAAAATGTAAGTCTTAAGTGATCGTAAACTGATGATGTTCGCAAGATGGACGAAATATGTCATCCAATTAAAGCTCTTATTTAGAAATGTGTTGGTTGGTTGGTTCCTTAGTTTAGTGGCTGCGACAACGCGGTCATGTAGCCCCGTGTACTTTGGGTGTGTGTAGAATTTGTCTAATAACCAGTGTTAATTGTGATGACTGTATTAGTGTGTGTTATCTGTGATTCATGTAAGGACTGCAGACATTCAATTTTTAAGTATTTCCTAATTTTGCTACCATCAACGACAAATAGTTCTGAACTTGGTTACTAGATGCCGCCGCAGTCGGCTCCTGGTGACGAACGTTTTAACTTAAGAGCGTTAGTCAAATCTAACTTATAACTTAGCTTCACACAAGTGTAATTAGTGGAAGGTTCTTTTACATGCCATAAATCTATGACATGGGACCGCCAGCTTTACTTCCCCTCCGAAGGAAGGCATACTGAGGGATTTTTACGTTAGAAAAGTGTATCACAGTGTAAGAAGTGTATTTAATGTATGTTACTACATTTCGGTAAGAAAGAGAAGAATGTGCTGTGTATGCTTCTCTCTGAGGAATGATGGTACTAAACAAAATCATTGAATTGTCTTGATGTATCTTAAGCTACAAGCTTGCACATGCAGTAATACATACTACTGAATAATAATGTTTACCTTCACAGCGCATATCTAGCTTTAGTTTGTAGCCCTTCTCAAACACTGCTTCTTCTTTATCAAGTGGTTGGGGTTTATACTTGGCTTTGAGCTCATCCCAGCGTTTGGTGTCTCCCTGTGTAAATAAGTAGATAGCTGATGTCAACTTATAGAATATCAATATCAGATACTTACATAGCGTGACAACGAGCTGTAAGTTCGTAACATAGCTTATGAGCCTGATAAATGACCAAGCAGAAATTTTAGACATCATTGTGGTATCCTTAAACGATAATTGCTGACTGGTTCTAGTCAAGTGCTGAGCCAGTGACGTCTAGTGGCGAGGGATAAAACTGTGCCAGCTGGTGAGGCCTTTCACAACTTTCCCAGAGCAATGATAGAGGAACAGTAATGTGAGTAAAGTGAGCCACACGTACACAGTGACGGATTGAGGCCTTGAGGGGCCCTGGGCGATATGATATGATGATATATTGTGGGGCCCACAACAATAGGAAATTAAAAAACAAATTAAATCAAACGGAAAATAGTTTGGTAATAATAATAAAATAAAGAATAGTTACAATATTTTAAATACACTACAGTATATTTTTTTAATAATATGAAAGAAACCTTTAAGTCCCCTTAAAGAAGATTATGTAAAGTATGAAATATTAAAATATTACTTTGCGACTTTTTTCCCGGCTGAAGTCTTCTAACATTTCACTGAAATCTAAACTTGCTAAACGGTCAAGGGAGGTCATAGCTGCACTGAAAAAAGAATATGAATTATAAATTAGTTTGAAAAGTTTGAAAAGTATAATTAATTAATCAATTAATTTTTTTAACATTCATAGCGCGGGTCCCCCCGGACCGCGGGGCCCTGGGCGGTCGCCCTCCTCGCCCTCCCCTAGATCCGCCCCTGCTACACACTGAAATGTGTATCAAGAAATTGGCTCATGAAACGCATTTCTGATATCAGCAAGCCTCAAGATTCACTTATCTTGGTTGGGATTTATCTTTTAATGATGATGACGAAGTGAAAGAAAAGCTTCATCGATTTGAATATATGTGTGGGACAATTGGGACAATTCGACGAAGGTACGAGAAGAGACACAACTTAAATTCTATACGAGCTGTGCTGGACCTTTCTTGTCATTGACATTTGAGGGTACGGAAATGTGAGGGAGCCGTCTCCATAGATTTACTGGCACGTTAAAGATCCCCTTCAGGGGAAAATTCTCGCACCCCGGCGTCTCTAAAAGCCGCAATAGTTAAAGAGACGTAAAACCCTTAACATTAATATTATTAGATCTATAAAAGGCTGATAGGAAAGTGAAGGAGCAGAGTGTCTGCCTTCAAATCACTGGAAAAGTGGTAAGTGGAATCTCACAGGGTTGTCAAATCCTAAGTTCATTAGGTGTGAGCCCTTCAGGGTGTAAGATTATTTAAGATGGTGAGGCTACACATACCCCCACTCCTTTCATAAGATCATAATTATTTAACATTTTCCTTGTTCGAATGGTCCCCTTTCGCTTTGAATTGTGTTTTTATATGAATTAGTCTATTCGATTAAATAACCGAATTAGGTATTTTAGGCTCTATCACAAAACATAGGTCTTATTAGGTCCTAACGTAAAATTAGGTTAATTTAGACTCTATAAAAATTGAAGTTTATACTCGTTGGTACCTAAAGCATTCAAATTAACTGAAATTTGGAGCGTAAGAGGCCAGGAATAAATAAGGTTAGAACCTAAGAATCCGGGGCTCGGTAATTACTTTCTCGCTGAACTAAAAACTCTCAACATTCTACTCCACAATAAAGCTTCAATCTGATTTAATTTCGTTTCCAGATGAAACACAGACTAATGAAATGTGAGAGGAAATAGATCGGATGAGGAAGTGCTTAAAAAGGTAAGGTAGGATGTGTATCTCGCCAAGGAGTGGCTAACATTTCTATCTCCCATAAATAGAGATAGTGACAAGGCTTCAGGAAGCTAAGAAACATCCGTGTCCTCGTATTTTATGTCAGCGCGACACAACCCGGCTAGTAGGTTATGGATTCGCTGCACTAGGGTGTGTTGCGAGAAACATGTAGCAATTGACTGCAACGAACTCAAAGAGTACACGAGAAAGTGGATTCGTGCATCCTGTAGTGCAAACTGCAGAGCTTCATAGATGGCAACGAGCTCCGCAGTAAAGACACTACAGGCCTCAGGCAAAGAGATTTTAGTACTTGCACCATCAATAACGTAAGCACAACCCACCTTCTCGACCACCTTGTAACCATCCGTGTAGAGAATGCCAGCGTCCAGAAATTGGTGAACTATGCTGTGGAAATGCCTCCAGTAAACGAAAGCATCCGTGTTCACCTTAGGGCCCCGGCTCTTCCAAAGAATTTTAAATCTGGTGTGAGGGTTGGTACGGCGTGCACTCAGCCGCGTGCGGCAAACCTGAGAAGAAGAGGATTCGATTCCCACCTCAGCCATCCTTGAAATGGTTTTCCGTGGATCCTCCACTTCTACTGCACCCAAATGCTGGGGTGGTTCCTAACTTAAGGTCATGGTCGCCTCCTTCCCATTCATATCCCCAATTTACAAATACACACACTAGTATTATTAGTCACAATAACACAAGTTATCACACCTAATTCCACACACACAAATATATACGGGGTCACCCCTAAAAAAACGAACTTGCTGGCCTTGAATTTGACTTAAAAGCTTTCAAACTTTGGAGGCAGCAATTTCATCGCAGACTAGTGTCATCAGTCCTAGTTCCTAATTTCGCATTTTAGTTCTTCCGAACGCTATGCTTATTAATCACAAATAAAAATCACAGACAGAAGATCATCACTGAAGGGTTCTCACATACGTGAGGTTTGAATTATATTCATTGAATGTACTCTAATCGTCTAGTGTGGTAAATAAATAATACATTAGTATACCTGGAGGACATCGAGGTATTCATTTTCTTCCTTTATTTCTTGTATCTCGGACTCATCCTCCACTTCTTCAACTATGGGTTGTATAACATCTTGAATAGAATTCAGAGTCTGCTTCACTTCTCTCGTGTCTGCCTGCAAGAACAATGCTCAATCTTTTTACCATGTTCTTATTTTGAACTTTTGAGAAAGTGGGGCTTCTGTTGAAACCCGAGATACATTACAAAATGTCTCATTCAGCAGGTTAATTAGCCAGATGATTATCATTATCGAATCTCTAAGGAAGACTTCAATGTAAACACAGTGCTTCTCTAAAACCGCTAGGGTCAAAGGAAAACAAGACTCGACCAAGGGAGGTTGACAAGTAAGAGGACGGTAACGAGTCCGCCACAAGCAAGTGGAAGCAATGCTGAATGATTGAATTTTAACATCGGAAGAGACAATGTTTTATGTTTTTTGTGACAAATATAAGTTTTCAATGATCTTTTAACAATGGAAAGGAAATTTTGACGAATATTTGATATGAGATAAAAATGGTAATAAGAACGTTAAGTCAATAAATGTTGCAATTCCAATTCAAAAAAAATTGTTAAAGGAGACCAGATGTTGTTCGAAATCATCATCATCATCATCACCATCATAGAGTATTCAGTCCACACAGACGGACTGTTGTCACAAAATGATACCAAGCAGTACGGTTGGTTGCTACTCTTTTAATTGTTGCGTAGTTCCTCAGTCCGGTATCTTCTTGGATTTGCTTGAGATAAGTATGTCATGGTCGTCTTCTAGGTCTCTTCATTTAATGAATTCATCCACAATAAGTGGCATCAGCTTAGAGTGGCGTAAGGTATGACCCCACCAAGAATGACGTCTTTTGCGAATCACCTCTATCTGAGTCGCTTTTGATTTACTCAGTGCATTACCTCAGTATTAGTCACCCTATCCATCCACGAAACCCTAAGTACACTGAGGAAACACCATATTTCGAAGACATCGAGATACTTTACACAGCATTTGCGTATTGTCCATGTTCCAGAGGCATACAATGGCACCGTCCAAATAAATGTTTGCAGGATTCTTATATGAAGGGGTAGAATTAAAGTACAACTTGAAAATGAATTAGGAGAATATCAAGGAGGTTTCAGGCCCTGGAGAAGTTGCCCAGATCAAATTATGAGCCTAAAATTGATAATGGATTATAATAGAAAAAGGAATAGAGATATGGTGATAACATTTATCGACTTTAAAAAAGCATATGATTGTATTCATAGAGAATCTTTATTAAAAATTCTAAGACACATGGGATTACACCCCAAATTGACAAATCTCATAAAACTAACTCTTACAGGCACCAAATCAAAAGTTAAATTCAGAGATGAATTCTCTGACCCATTTGAGGTCACAACCGGTTTACGACAGGGTGATGGCTTATCACCATTACTATTTAATTGTGCATTGGAAATGGTAATGCGAGAATGGTCTAAGAAATGCCCTCCAAATATAAAAATAGGGAGAAAAATTCAAACAAACTGTCTTGGTTTTGCAGACGACATGGCATTACTGGCGAAAGATTTAGAGGAAGCCAAAACACAGATATCAGAGCTTCAGACAATTGCAAATAAAATTGGCCTTAAGATATCATTCGAAAAAAAACAGAAATCATGCCACAAAAACCAACACCATTAAAGGAAATACAAATTAATGATACAAAAATTAAAATTGTAACACGATTCAAATATCTAGGAGAGCTAATAACAAACAATTTAAATGAGAAAGCGTCAATTCAAATAAGAACCAACAAGTTATCTAGGGCACAAAAATTAACATGGGAAACTTACAAAAAGAAATGCTTATCAATTAATGCAAAAATTAAACATTAAAATACAGTCATAAAACCGGAAGCCACATATGCAGCAGAAACATTATTCCATCTAAATGAACATTCTAAAACCGACAGATTACAGAAGATCGAAAGGCGAATTGGAAGAACTTGTATCAATAAAGGATATAAAAAAGATGGGCAATGGCGAATAATACCTAACAATATGGTCTATAACAACCTAGAACCCATTACTGATACCATGCGAAATAAAAGACTAGGATTCTTTGGGCACATCATGAGAATGCCAGATTCACGTCTTCTAAAACAACTAGTACAGTACAATCTTGCTTCAAAAAACACAACAACTGGATGCCGATGGTTAAAAGAAATCAGAGAGGACTTAAAAGAAATTGGCCTAACAACAGAAGATGCTGCAAATAAGAAAAGTTTAACTACAGCACTTAAAAATATGACGTTTCATTTTCCACTCACAAAGAAGAAAATTCCTACAAGAATATTTTCCGCCGAAGAACGGGCAAGACGTCAATACGCATGAAGAAGTACTGGGAGGACCGCAAGGCTCGTACAGTTCCTACAAGTCGACGAACTAATGGTTGGGTAAAGTGATCCTTTGTGGTCTCAAAAGAAGAAGAAGGGGTAGATTTATTGCTACATAATAACTAATATGAGCATTTATACAATGAATTACAAAATAGTCAGAAATATTATTGACAAGGTGGAATAATTTAAAGATAAAAAACTGTTTTGTTATAAACCTACCAGTCAGATACAAGTGGGGAGATGGAAGTGCTTGAAGAACATCCCCGAACTAAAACTCAGCATATTTTTCTAGGTTTGTGCCGTGTCTTGTGCGGGGTTTCGCCTATAAAAACCTAGACAAATTGCTGAGTTTTAATTCCTTGGCCGTGAAAGCCAATATACCATCCCCTAACTACTTCAAATATTCAGACTGGCTAGCGTGTACGCCAAAATACCAACAGAGGCTTATACTCGCATAACCACCAGAAGGACATTGATACCAGAAGCGAGTGAGAGAGCAGTACTTCTATTATATCACAGTTCAACATTGCCAATTTAAAAATAAGACTCGCCAATAATCCAAGGAAGAATTATACAAGGCCCATCCAGAAATTAAGTTTCCCTTTTTTAAGTACAAAGAAAACATAGTTACACCAGATACAGCAATGTTTGAACATTATCATCACCAGAATTGAGACACCTGTTATATCGTGGAATCATTTTTTGTATCCCTGTGTCGAAGAAGTCTGCCTCCTGGGAATGGAACCAGCGTGTTACGTTCCTCTTCAGCTTTTTGTCAATGTGAAAATTCTGACGAGAGGACAGGAATTTCGTGAGGTACAAGAAAAGAACAGAATCACTGGGAGCAAGATCAGGACTGTACGGTGGATGATCAAACAGCTCCCAGCCGAACTCCTGCAAAACAGTTGATGTGCGCCGAGCCGTATGTGGTCAACCATTGTCATGCGCCTCGAGAAATCCACAATTTATTTCTGTTCCTAGGCTCCAATAATATCTACAGCATGCAGATATCCAACCTAGAGGAGATAAGTTTTGAAGCCAATTCTTCCCAAAGATTGGTTGGGCCTTGAGAACAATCACCAAATAGCTTTTAATGGTAAGCGGCGTTTTATATAAATTAAACAACAATACTAGACTATATTCACATTAAAGATTTTCAGTCTATTGTGGGCTACTAATACAACAATAAAGAAATGTTTTCTGCCTTATAGGCAAGTCTCAACCATCAAGAAGCATTATGGACAAATTTATTTCTGATCAAAGGAGGACACAAAATTGTTTCTTTTTTTTATGAAATACAGTTAAGTACAAGTTAATTTCAGTATTTACTCGTCTGTTCAGCGCATGAGTGATAATCGACTACCTCGACGGATCCTGTATAGTGTAATTAGTACAGGCAAGAGACCTTGTGGCGCCCCTCTGGAGAGCTATAAGGACTAGCTTAAGAAGACCTTGAGGAGTACAGGTATTGAACCAAGTGCCGCTGCGGAGAATCGTCCTCACTGGCGCTCGACTACGGCAGCTGCTGTCGCATATTTTGAGGGTGAACATCGAAGGCAAACTGTAGATAAACGCCAGAGGTGTAAACTACGCCGAGCTTAACCACGACCTCCACTCTCTGTAAGATGCAACCAATGTGATCGTTTGTTTCATGCCCGGGTTCACTTAATAAGCCACCAAAGACATCTCCATGTCTGAATGGATATTGAAGAAGAATTTCAGGAGAGAAATGAATACTCGGACATGAATATCAGCGACGACGATGACTCGTCTGATGAGTCTGTGTCGTTCTGATATGAGCGCTGTCAAATCTTTACGTCAATCAACGTGTTAGTACGAGTGTGGTGCTAGAGGGAAGTCATGTTCATTACGCGTCAAGCGTTATTGACACGAGTAGATTGTGTGCTGTTCAGCTACTGAAACTAATATACCTAGTATAATATAAAACTAACAATACTGTTACGTGCCACCCCCTTGTGGCACTTACGTTAACTGGATTACGGTGGGCGAAAAGCACAAACACAATTGTTCCTTTAACGAAATATAATTTATTACAGGCCTACAAACATACACCGTGCACACATACACACACACTGAGTCTAACCTCAGAAAACACTACTAGTCACTATTAGTTTCCACATTTACAATCTACCACTGTCCTCGCTGTTTATGTTCTCTCTGTCCGTGAGGCGTTACAGTGTTCCAGCTTACACTCACACGTACAGTCTACACATGTACTCTACAGCCTTGCCACTGCCTCTTCACTTACTTCCAGAGTCCTCTTGCTGCTCCTTGTGCGCTCTTGCTCGTCCCGTGTCGATCCCACGACCACGTATTCCACGAAGCACCACGACCCCTCCAAGCACTCACAGTCCTGACTCAAAGTTGCACCCTGGCAGGAAGGCTTCCTATCTGTTACCGTAGACGTCCAGTAATAACCGCTGTACTGCTCCGTACGCACTCACTCGACAACACTTCAGTACACACTAGCACTGACCAATACTGCCCAATACACCGTCCAATGCACTCCCATACACACTGCAATACACACTGCCCAATACACTCCAATACGCACTGCAATACACTGCCTCCTCGCCGCGGCTCGCTGGTTTATATGGGATCAGTCCCTGGCCTGGAAAGTTCGAATGTCACAACCCATTGCTGCATTGAGTCTGTTCTGGTTGGTTCCACATCCAGAATTTTCGCGTATTCTCTGGCCCGCCCGCGATGACTCACAGATGTCCCGCTATTGTGTCTGCCGGTGGGAGGGGCCGGGAGGATGTGGGAACTTTCTCTCTCCGGCTGATGGTTCGGTTCAAGGCCAACGAGACAGCTGCTTTGGTCTGTCACAATGTCGCTCACCCGAAAGTCTCCTGCCGGTTCGCGGCGGTTCGTAACACTGCTCCCCTCTTTAAAGCAACTCGCCTCGAGTTGTTCGTCGTAAAAGCTGTCCGAGGTCCGAAGGGGCGGCATCGACGGTGCTGACAAGCCCCTGTTTTGGCTGGCCCTGGCCCTCGCTCGCTTTTTAACCGTGAGGCTGTTCCTTGCCGACAGCGGCTCATTAGATGGCCCCTTTTACACCGTAGCCAACAGGTGGCTTTCCTACTGCAACGGCGTCCCGGTGATGGTTTACGCCGCTTTGGTGGAGGGTAGCCAACCTCCACTGCCTCTTCGTCTCCGGCGGCGTCACTCCTCCTCGGTGGCGTTACCCATGTTGTCCTCCTCGTCGCCGCCATTCCCAACGCGATGGTCTTTACCTGCCGCGGGTAGCGCCTTCTACTGAGCATCGAATACTCATGTACCATGGCGTCGCGATGCCCATCCACGAAGATGTACGCCGCCTCTCGGTGCACGTGCTCGGGAGGCGAGCCAGCCAGTGCGAGCTCTTCATTTGACTTACTCGCGCGCCCGTTCCTCCCTTCTAGCCGTAGGTGGTACATGGCAGGTAGCTGGTAGTCCCCACAATGCTCCTCCAGCGTCGCGACGATCCCGTTGTACCCAGTCCCCGTCCGGACGTCGTGTAGCACCTCCGTCATGCGAAGTCCTGTGATGAGCTGAACGGCTCCGTCCTCCAGCGTGCACCTGGCATGGTTCGCCACAGTATCGAACCCGGTCCCGAAGATCTGCCTTGATGAAGCCTCATCGACGTGCGGCGTCCTCATACTCGTGACGCTGTTCCTGCCATCAGAGCTGCTAAGCCTTGGCCCGATTTCCATGCCCGTGGCGCTTCCCAGTGGCTCGTCCCTGACTCGCTGAGCATTCCGAACTCCGGACTCCACGAACTGTTTGTCTTGGCCATCAGCGTCCTCGGCCGCCCCACTTTCCATATCACCTCCAAGCTTGTTATACTCCGGTCTTGATTTCAGGTCATATTTCAGCTCGTCCTGACTAGTTCCCTGCTCCATTTTCTTTTCAGAATCTTCGGAACTTTCCCCAATTTTCTGTTCCAAATTTTCCGAATATATCACCATTTTCTTTCCCATGTTTTCAAAATGTTCCGTCATTTTCTTACCCACTTTTTCGAAATGTTCTGTCATTTTCTTTTCCATATCCTCTATCTTGGAAGTTAACTTTTCTAGCAGGAGTTGTATTTGCGCATCCATTTTATTTGTCTGACTTGTGACGGGCATGCACTCGCAGGAGAATAATGAACTGTGATACAAAGACCTGCACGATTTTGAACCTAGGACCTTCAGGTGTTGTGCTTGCTTGGGTTCGTAATCCCACTTCTGACACCAGTTGTTACGTGCCACCCCCTAGTGGCACCTTTGTTAACTGGATTACGGTGGGTAGGAAGCACAACACCAATTACTGCTTAAAGAAATAATTAACTTTATTTGCGGCCAGAAGGATACAGCACTCTTCAGTAAATACAAGCAATTATTACCTTACTCCAGTTTCCTTACGGCGAGAACACTTCCCCTTTCACTTGTCAACAGACCACAGTTAATCCTCTTCGCTAATGAGTCCGGTCCCGTATGCTAGCTGGAAATAGCTGCACCCAGCCTGTCACCGTACTACACACTGTTTCACAATGTAGCACAATCACTTCTGTCGCACTCGCTCAAGACACAGTTCCTCTGTAGGAGTCTCACTTCCCGCTCCACTAGGGGTTTCGCAAGTCACCACACATCTGTCGCTCAGGATAATCGCTCACACTAGCTCGTAAAACACAACAACAACCACTGCTTGACAGGTCGCACTTATATAGCAGGCCGGTGACTCAATAAATGCTTCTAGATCCATCCAGGGTCCACGGCTTCTCGAGGTTTCCATCGCTGGTCCAGTCACGAATATTCTGGACTATCCCTTTGTCCTAGTAGCCCGATTGCATAAGGAGCACGCAATACAGGAGGCAGGGCACAGCCCAACCCTGGGGCAGTTGTGACTCATGCGGCGAGCGATGACACAAACTCACAGCCGTAACAATACTAATACCAGATTACTGTAATAATAAATTTATATTTCGTTAACCGTACAGAAAATTTTAAACAATCCACATACCAGAAGCTTAGAATACCCATCTAGCCAAACGCAAACCCGTGCCACGAAGATTTACGACATGTAGTGCCCATGTCTCCAGCAAAATAGACTGCGGCACACGGCTGACAACTCGTATAGGTCTGACGTTTGTTTTTGCCGCTGGCTGTGAAATTCGCGCATTCACTGTGCTAACCGTTCAACCAATTTCCGTCCTTTATCCGTTCCTTCTGAGCGTGCCTGCGTGCGTGATGCAGTTGTTACTGTGCATGCTCACAATAAAGAGGCTTCCTGACTGGCCGCATAGCTCTACGGAACAAGCAAGCACCGGCCAAAAACAAACGTCAGACCTGTAGTTCATAAGTCATGTACCCTGCCTAGCGACCCAATTAATATTCAAAAACCAGCCCGTGTCTTCCGCTAATTTTGGGTTTTAAATGTTATTTTATTATTCTTATTATTCATTGGAAACACAGAGCTATATTCTGTAGCAACTTGCTTCAAACGTGCAGAGCACATTTTCTGACCAGCAACTTGGCCAAGCAATTAGCTCTCTCAGGTATCCGGCTGCGCCTCAGGGCAAACCCTTCTTATAAACCTAAGTGTAAAGTCATGTATCACCACTCAAGGAAGACATGATCCATTACTCCCAGGACACAAGTCCGATATTCATTTCTTAGAACGACAGACCGTCTCTAGTCTTGTGACAGATATTACCTGGAAAACAAAGCAGTCGCCAGTCCATGACTAACATTCTTAGAAATGGCCAGTCCTTCTTCCTGCTTACTCAGAGTTCCCAGAAATCCTCTTTTCCAAGAAAGTCAGTAAGTCGCCATAAAGCCACGCCTGACCAACTCCCCAAACTCCATATTGTCATTGGTTATTGTCCTTCCCTTTCCACAGTCTTACCTCTTATTGGTGAATTCTGTTCGGATGAACCGACTAGCTTCGGCTCATCCCCCACCAGACTAAACTAGTATTTAAACTCATGTTGAAGCTGTTCCTGTCTCTTCAACATTATACTTCTTACTATGTAGTAACTGTGTTAAGCTTTGCTAAGCCAAGCATGATAGGCTTCGTGCCAAATGTATACTTATGTAAATATTTGGTGTTTGGTTTAAACTGGAATAAACAACTATTCTCAACGTCTTCGTATTCTTTCTGAAATAACATAATAACTCAGACGCGAGGAGAACCTGTGAGGACTTGACTAGTAGATTCTCACTCAAGTATCTAAGCATTCAAATATAAATTTCTATAAGTTGACCATTCGTCTAGACAGCCAGCTAGAGATCTACAAACTTATCTCATATACCTCCCGCCGGCAAAGATTCGTTTGACAGATAATATCAGTACTGTTTACTACACATGTAACAATTACGGTGCCCGTCTTTAAAAGTGTGTCCACAAATCTTCGTGCTTCTAAAATGCAAAGATTTTATTGTATCGATGCAAATACAGTACTATTTTATAACATAATTTACCTCGTTGATCACAGATTTGAAATCGTCTTCGTTGGCCACGTGACTACTGCATAGACCAAACTGACAAATCAAAAAGAAAACAAACTAAGCGGAAGTGAACACTAAAGCAAAATATTTGATCGATTCAACGATAAGCTCGCACACGATTGTAGGTCTTGGCTTCGCTCACACATAACCAGTGGCGCTGTCATAGACAGGGACGTAACCAGAGGGTGCTGATAGGGCTGCAGTATTCTCCGAAGTGCTCCCAAAATTCGTAGAAAATGAGACTTTAAAAGCAGCGGTGTGTTTTGGCATTGATCACCGAGAAGTCTGGTCAGTTTATAAAAACGCAATTGGAAGAGGTATAGCCAGTAGTGTTACCTTCATTTGCAAAAGCCCCTCCTGGAAAGGCCGCGCCATGAGCTCGAAGCGCGTCCGGGTCATGTTGAAGGTGAGAACGGAGGCGCAGGTAAAGACACGAACCACTTCATTGCAGTTGATGGTCAGGTTATGGAAGGGTCCTGCTATCAAATAGGCCAGAACCACCGCCTTCAGAACCCCACGACCAGCATGTCCACAGAACGAAGGGATAGCAAGCAGAGAGATACAACGGATCTGCAAATTATAAGAATGGAATTACATATTTAGCTGCAGTGGAACAGAGGATTACAATTTCACATGTGGACAATTTAGGGGGAAATATGTTCTGACAACTTTTGGAATATGTTAATAATAAAATAAGTTGACTGTGGTAGCTACGCTATACTTTGACCAGGTCATCCAAGGCAGGGGCGTATATAAGGGGGGTGCTGAGGGGGTTCGAGCCCCCCCCCCCCGAAAAAGCCAATAAAAATTAAGAAAGTGTTGCTTTGGTAAGAGCGGGGAGCGTGATGGCGCAGTGGCTTACCTGCTCGTATTTCACCCGGACGGCCAGGGTTCGAATCCCGGTGACAGCGGGGTGGAATTTCCACCTGAAAAATCACGTGGCGTCAGGAAGAGCATCCGGCCTCAAATCCCCGGCCAAAACCAAAATGAGTCTGGTTGGCTCCGGCGACCCCAATTAATTGGGAAAAGCCGAAGAAAGTTTTGCTTTGGTAAGAGCATAAAATAATTGTAAATTTGGTTGTACCCTAATCTTAACTTATTGGCTAAGTTATAAACAATATTAAGATTGAAATTATACTAACTCGTGGAGTAGTGGCTAGCATTCTTGCCAGCCACTCCCGGAGGTCCAAATTCGATTCCCGGCTCTCCCAAGAAATTTTAATTCTAGTCTGAGGGCTGGAACGGGGTACACTCAGCCTTGTGAGGCAAAACTGTGAATTCCACAGTACGGTACTTTTGATAAATAAATTATCAACTTGTAAAAAAGAAGAAAAATCTGTTTATCTTTCTGCTTAATAAATTGACAAATATTTAGATATTTGCCATTCATACTCCATAGATCATAATAGAAAATTCATTAATATAAAATTGTATTTGTGTGGTGTGTTGTATTTTACGACTTTTTTTGTATTGCCAGTAATTGTAGGCTATATAAACTTTGAATCTTACCTAAAATAATTACACAAAGTTATATGTCTAAGATATCGGTTGATATTTCTGGGTATTTTGCGGTGACAATCCCCTGAGAATACTCACAATTTTCCAGGATAGCCAGCCCCCCCCCCCCCCCTCCCGAAAAAATGTATATACGCCCCTGATCCTAGGTAAGAGACCAAGGGGGGCCTCGAGACATTTGGAAGAAGCAAATCTAGAGAGACTTGGCCAAGAGGGATGCCGATTGGCAGAAGAAATCGGAGCGCAGTGCGTGGGAGGACCAGACAAACTGGAAGAGGCTCATTTATACCCGTACCCGGCTTGCTGGAGCGGAAAATGGATGATGATGTGGAGCTAGGCAATGGATTCAAGCTATCTCCAGACTCTGTAGACGAGTTGATCTCTCCCTTATCATTCCATCCAGTTCTGGAAGAGTATAGTATGTGAGGTATTGTTATCCATTGTGGGTATCGAATGGGAAGCTTTTTTTCCTTGAGATATCTGTCGGCAACAGATGGGACCCCCAGACTGGATATCATTCGGCAGAAACCTCAAAGCCCCTGAAGTCTCCGGTTGATCCCAGGCTCTGCAAAATAAAATTTAAAAAATAATCTGGTCTGAGGGACGGAACAGGGCTTACTCAGTCTCGTGAGGACAACTGAGAAAGAGGTAGGTTTGATTCGCACCTCATCCATCGTAATTTTCCGTGGTTTCCAACGTATACTCCTGCGACTACTCCCGCCTCCTTCCCAATCCTAGCCTCCCCTTCCACATATAAATTCACACATTAGTACAGGCAGTTAGTTATTGATGTCTTAAGGGGCGGAACAGCGAGATCATCGACCCCTTATTAGTACAGGCACATCAAGGACAAACTGCTTCCTATTTGATAACCACTGTACCTAGGTAGAGTTGTTGTTTCACGTGATGGCTCGACTTTTAGCGGGGCAAGACGCGGTGAGGAGACGATGGTTGAATAATTCAAGGAGTGTTCTGCGCAAGTGTCCCATTGAACTGTTAGGCTGCGTCTATTATACACAGTTCTGTATGTAAACACCGTTACATTCCAATAAATTTTGAAAAACATTATTATTGAATGTCTTTGTATCGGTTAGTAACTTAAAATAAAAAATGGCATTCAATTACAATTTTGTATTTTCTATGGATAGGAACTTGCCATGACACATGATGATGATGATGATAATTGTCAGTCAGGTTAAGGAAAAGACTTGTAATCCAATCTGAGACCTTTTCAAATAGATGAATTTCGGTTGCCTAAAGACTGCTAGACCTGACCACCTATCTGTAAATTAACGACACAGAGACTCTGGAGAGAGCCAATCTTCGTGTTGCCATAGCGGAATGGTTTCTGGCTATGTTTAGTGCCCAGATAATATAACACCATATCGTGCGTTGCTGCTACCTTAGAGGTCCAAACTGACCAAGAGGCTTAAAGCATTGGGAAACCCTCGTGCCACTGTCACAGAGAGTATCAGTAACAGTGTCACCGTATGATTTTAAAATACGGGCGGGAAAATCCGTGTACAGGGTGATTAGAATTATGGCAAATGTAAACACTAGAGAATCATGTAGACCTTTGTTTAAAATTTTAAATATTCTCCCACTGCCCTGCATTCACATCTTTGTATTATGTTTTTAAAAGAGAATTTAATGAATACAGACGTTTTTCTTAAAACAAACAATGATGTTCATAGGCATAACATAAGACAAAATCAAAACATTCATATTTCACACACACAAGCATATATCAAAAAGGAACTTTTCACACAGAAGTTAAATTACAGAATAAACTACCCCAGTATATAAAATTTGCCCCAAAAATAAAAACCTTTGAAAAAATGTTGAAAGTTTATCTGCAGTGCCATTGTTTTTACTCTGTAGTTGAATATCTTGGCATATAGGAGCGATGAAATCTATAATTATATTTTACTTTTCTATTTTAATTGTAATACCTAGCTGTAATTTTTTGTATTTATAGAGTTACCTGGCCAACATATAAGAAACAGTCTCTTTCGATTAATGATAAACTTCGTCATTATTTCTCCGTCGTTAAGCCAGAAGCAACATATGCAAGTGAAACTTTATTTAAACTAAACACCCGATCAACAACTGACAAACTACAGAAGGTTGATAGACGGATTCTTCGGACAATACTCAATAAAAAACACCAGGTTGAGGGCCAGTGGAGACTTTTGCCCAATTCAATACTTTACAAGGAAAATGAATCTATCATTGACACGATGCGAAAACGAAGGATTGCGTTTTTTGGACACATATCCCGCTTGCCAAATACTAGACTCTTGAAACAACTTTTTGACTTCTTTTGGAATAGTAAAACAAAAATCACATGGTTTAAAGAAATACGAATGGATTTAGACGAATTGAAAATTACTAAGCATCAAATTGAACATAGAGAGGAGAAACGGCTTCTGAATAACAAATACACTCGACTAACATTCAAAATTTCACAGCGTAAGCAATATGTTATATCTGCCGAAGAACGGGCTGCAAAATCTTCCAGAATGAAGAAGTATTGGGAAAGGAAAAAATTATCAAGAATTAAGAACTGAACTTACTGTAGTATTTGAAGACTTTGTATATAAGGTTTGATTTTTGGTGCTCCAATGTGGGCGTAAACAGTGTAAATAATAAATAAAAATAAATAGAGTAAGGTGTAAATAGCAGTCCAATAAGATTGTATCTCTTAAGATCTGTTATTATAATACGTTATAAAGTTATTGTATTAGTAATAAATAGGCTACCTGTAAGTTATTTTATTTTATAGATGTAATTTCTGACGTGTCCTATATCAAAATTGTATTGTACTGTATGCATATAATTGATCAAATGGATAAATAAAAGTCTAATCTAATCTAATCTAAAGAATACACAGCTCACCTGAGTCGACACAGCGTTACCCACGGCAAGGGTTAGACAAATCACCAGTCCCAAGAAAAATAGGTGAACAGGTGGGAAGTCCAGGTCGACGAGAATGAGAGCATAGAATGCTGAAAGGAAATTTAATTACCGTAAGTGTTTATTTTCAGACGCAAGCTAAATAATGAAGTTCAGTTTATTTTTCTCAACTTCATCTGATATGCGGAGCATATTCCGAACTGCGAACATGCCATCTAAACAAGCCATTGAAATATGAGGGCTGATAGGGAATCCGTCATGGTTTCATTACATTCTTTATCTGCATTACCGCGGGGGTAATACATTTGAATTTCGAAGGTTTGAATTCTGGCGCTGACAACAGCCACCCTGAGGTGTAGGGGTACATGACCTAGTAGTTCCTCCCCTTAAAACAACAATAACTAATTAACCACCCTGAAGTACTTTTTCTTGTTTATTAGTTTGGTTGGTTAGTTTCTTTCTCATATTTTCTTCATGCTTTTCGTTGTTGTTTATTGATTTAGGGGCTTTACGGCTTAGTGGTCATGTAGCCCCGTGTACTTGGGTGTGTGTTATAGTGATGGCTATATTAGTGTGTGTAGTTTAAATTCAGGTGAGGATTGGGAAGGAGGCAGCCGTGGCCTTAATTTATGAAACAACCCGTTATTCTCATGGAGTAGAAGTGGGAAACCACGGAAAACCACTTCCAGGATGGCTGAGGTGGTAATCGAACCCACCTCTTCTTATTTTGACCTCACGAGGCTGAGTGCACCCCGTTCCAGCCCTCAGACCAGAATTAAATTTCTTGTCAGAGTCGGGAATCGAACCAGGGCCTCCACGGTAAGAGCCAAAAATGCTAGCCATTACACAACGAAGCGGACTTTTCTTCATGCAAATGCCTTATTACTTTATTTCAAGTCCAATGGCATTTACACCAATCCTTGGCCCTAAATTGCAGTTACAAACAATATTACATTCACCACTTTGAAGAAACTGTCAGACAAATTCAACATACACTCAAGTACACTGAGTTGATGACCAAGCTTCTTCGTCTTCTTCGCCTTTTGAGACCACAAAGGATCACTTTAACCAACCGTTAGTTCGTCGACTTGTAGGAATTTTACGAGCCTTGCGGTCTTCCCAGTAGGCCTACTTCTTTATTCGTATTGATCTTCTTGCCCTTTCTCGGGCGAAATCTATTCTTGATGGAATTTTCTCATTTTTTTTTCTTTTTTTTTTTTTAGTGGAAAATGTTAAGTCATATTTTTAAATGCGACCAAGCCTCTAAGCCTATATTAATGAAATACAAATTAACCACCTTCCTCAGAAAGAAACTTCATTCGATTCTTTGCCTGAAAATTATTTACACTCTAAGTCCACCTTGTGGTGTAGTGGCTAGCTTTCTTGGCTGTCACTCAGGAGGTCCGGATTCAATTCTCAGTTCTGACAAGAAATTTAATTCTGGTTTGAGGGTTGTAACGAGGTTCCTCAGCCTCGTGAGGTGAAACTGAGAAGAGGTGTGTTCGAGTCCCACATTACCTTTCCTGGAAGTAGTTTTCAGTGGTTCCCCACTTCTATTCCAAGCAAATACCAGGAAGGTTCTTATCGTATTTCGATGGCCGCCTCTTTCCCAATCCTAGTTTACAAATACACACACTAATAAAGCCATCACAATAGGCTAGTACAGTTTATTAGAAAAATCTCATAGGCTATACATCCAAGTACACGAGGCTACATGACAACGGTTTTGCAAAGCCCCTACAACAGCAAGAATACACAGAGAAGAGACTGTCACTGTCACATTGCCAATTCTTTTGTATTTTGCCTATTACTGTTCTTGTTTGATGTAGCCTTCCATGTCTCCTTGTCCTGAGTTAAGCGTGTCATCTCTACATATCTACCACACCTTACATCCAAGGCAATCTGTTTAACATATTCTAACTTTCGTGTACCTCTACCAGTTATTGTCCTCAACCCTTCTTTCCGTAACTATGAAAGTTTTCTATTCCTGAGTGTCTTCATAAGTGCTCTACAAATCTATATCTTCTCTTCATTAGCAGTCGCCAGAAACATCTCTCTTCTCCCACTTGCCTTAATACCTATTCATTTGTTACTCTACCTACCCATCATTCTCCTGTAACACCATATTTCAAACGCTTCTATACTCCTCTTTTCTGCTGCACCAACAGTCCAAGTTTCACTTCCGTAGAGTGCCACGCTCAAGACAGAGGCTTTCAAAACTGCCAACATCTACACACATCAAAAAAAGTTTTGCATCACCTCGGTTCCCAGATCTCCGGCATATAGACGTTGACTGTGTATATTGTATCCAAGATACAGTCCCTTTGACTGTTCATAGATGTCACTAAAACTGCTCAAAGATGTAAACAACCATGCATGAGCAGGGCCTATTAGACGGAGGGGGTACGACAGCCGATCAGTTCCAGTCATTCCACCAGGACGAAGGTACGCTGCTCATGTTGTCTGTAGTTCTACCATGCCTAGAAGGTCAATACCGCAGTTCGATCGCGTCCGCATTGTTACTTTGTGTCAAGAAGGGCTCTCAACAAGGGAAGTTTCCAGGCGTCTCAGAGTGAACCAAAGCGATGTTGTTCGGACATGGAGGAGGTACAGAGATACAGGAACTGTCGATGACAGGCCTCGCTCAGGCCGCCCAAGGGCTACTACTGTAGTGGATGACCGCTACTTACGGATTGCCGCTCGGAGGAACCCTGACAGCAATGCCACCATGTTGAATAATGCGTTTCGTTCAGCCACAGGACGTCGTGTTTCAACTCAAACTGTGCGCAATAGGCTGCATGATGCGCAACTTCACTCCCGACGTCCATGGCGAGGTCCAGCTTTGCAACCCCGACACCATGCAGCGCGGTACAGATGGGCCCAACAACATGCTGAATGGACCCCACGGAATTGGCATCACGTTCTCTTCACCGATGAGTGTCGCATATGCCTTCAACCAGACAATCGTCGGAGACGTGTTTGGGGGCACCCTGGTCAGGCTGAACGTCTTAGACACACTGTCCAGCGAGTGCAGCAAGGTGGTGGTTCCCTGATGTTTTGGGGTGGCATTATGTGGGGCCGACGTACTCCACTGGTGGTCATGGAAGGCTCCGAAACGGCTTTACGATACCTGAATGACATCCTCCGACCCATAGTGCAACCATATCGGCAGAATATTGGAGAGGCATTTGTCTTCATGGACGACAATTCTCGACCTCATCGTGCACATCTTGTGAATGAGTTCCTTCAAGATAACGACATCGCTCGACTACAGTGGCCAGCATGTTCGCCAGACATGAACCCTATCGAACATGCCTGGGATATGTTGAAAAGGGCTGTTTATGGACGTCTTGACCCACCAACCACTCTGAGAGATTTACGCCGAATTGTCGTTGAGGAGTGGGACAATTTGGACCAACAGTGTCTTGATGAACTTGTGGATAGTATGCCACGGCGAATACAGGCATGCATCAATGCAAGAGGACGTGCTACTGGGTATTAGAGGTAGTGGTGTGTACTGCAATCTGGACCACAAATGCTGAAAGTCTAGCTGTATGATGGTACAACATGCAATGTGTGGGTCTCATGAGCAATAAAACGAGCTGAAATGTTGTTTGTGTTGATCTCTATTCCCTTTGTATTTAACGGTTCCGGAACTCTTGGAACCGAGGTGATGCAAAACTTTTTTTGATGTGTGTATATTTGATGTCAACAGATTACTTTCCTATAGAAACGATTTCCTTGCCTGAGCCAACCTACTTTTTATAACCTCTTGCATCGTCCATCACTAGTTATTTTGCTTCCTCAGTAGCATCAGGAATTAAGGTGAATGTTAAACTTGTAAATACATAAATTAAGATTTGCTGTCGATACTCTACTAATCGCTGGATGTCTTGAAGATCTACAACTGTTGACGGATAGAGTGGTAGAAGCCAGCGAGGAAAGTGGTTTAACTCTAAATCTAAATGTTAAGAAACCCAGTTTCACAGTAATTTCGGAAGAGAATAAAGAACATATAGCCTACTTTCTCCTAAATGCATGGGTATTGTTATAACACTTTCTCCTTTTCAAGGAATATAATTGAATGTTGGTTGTAGTAGCTTGTTGAAATACAACATGCTATACGGATATTAAACATGAATATGAGGTGCCCTTTGGTAGTGCTACTTCTGTAAAAAAAAAATGATTCAATTAAGTTTAACCGTGTTTGAATTGATATGGGGAATCGATTTGCCCACCTACATGGCCGCTATCTGCAAACTATTGGGCTGATGACCTTATAGTTCAGTCAAAAGATGTTTCCCACAAAAAGGTATGATGTTGCAAAATTTGGTAAAGATCAAATAATTAGGTTGGTCTTAATTTGATTTAAGCTTTTCACATTTGGGTGGCCGCCATTCCGTTTCCATCAACATGGCGGTGATATAAGACATGACACTGAGGTGCCCTATGCTAGTACTACCTCTGTACCAAATTTGGTTCAATTCGGTTTTACCGCATTTGAATTGATAGGGGGAATCGATATACAGACAAACATGGCCGCCATCTGCAAACTATTGAGTTGATGACCTTGTAGTTTAGTAAAAAGACGCTCGCCATATGAGTATATGAAATTGCAAAATTTGGTAGAGATCGGATGATTAGGTTAGTCGTAATTTGATTTAAGCTTTGAACATTTGGGTAGCCGCCATTACGTTTCCGTCAAGATGGCGGCGATATAAATCGTGACACTGAGGAGCTCTTTGCTAGTGCTACCTTTATTCCAAATTTGGTTCAATTCGGTTTCACCGTGTATGAATTGATAGGGGGAAACGATTTGCACACATACATGGCCGTTATCTGCAAACTATTGGGCTGATGATCTTGTAGTTTGGTCAAAATATGCATCCCACATAAAGGCATGTTGTTGGAAAATTTGGTAGAGATCAGATTATTAGGTTGGTCGTAATTTGATTTAAGCATTTAACATTTGGGTGGCCGCCATTACGTTTCCGTCAAGATGGCGGCAATATAAAACATGACACTGAGGTGCTCTTTGCTAGTGCTACCTCTGTACCAAATTTTGTTCAATTCAGTTTCACCGTGTTTGAAAAGATAGGGGGAATCAATTTTCACACAAACATGGCCGCCATCCGCAAAGTATTGGGTTGATGACCTTGTAGTTTGGTCAAGAGATTCTTCATACATAAAGGTATAATGTTGCAACATTTGGTGGAGATCAGATGATTACATTGGTCGTAATTTGGTTTAAGCTTTTAACATTTGGGTGGCCGCCATTACGTTTTCATCAAGATGGCGGCGATATTAAACATGACACTGAGGTGTCCTTTGCTAGTGGTACCTTAGTACCAAATTTTGTTCAACTCGGTTTCACCGTGTTTGAATTGATAGAAGGAATCGATTTTCACACATACATGGCTGCCATCTTCAAACTGTTGGGCTGATGACCTTTTAGTTTAGTAAAAATGACGCTCGCCATACAAATATATGTTGTTGCGAAATTTGGTAGAGATCGGCTGATTACGTTAGTCGTAATTTGATTTAAGCTTTGAACATTTGGGTGGCCGCCATTACGTTTCCGTCAAGATGGCGGCGATATAAAACATGGCACTGAGGTACCCTTTGCTAGTTCTACCTCTGTACCAAATTTCATTCAATTCGGTTTCACTGTGTTCGAATTGATAGAATTGATAGAATTGATAGAATACACACACACTCACATTTTTTGGCCCTGTGTAGATCTCATAAGTCTACTTTCATTTTTTGCAAAAATCGAAAGTAGGCTAATAATCCAGGAAATTTGATAATCAAAGGTGAAGCATTTCAAAGAGTTCAGAAATACAGATATTTAGTAACCATAGTTAATGATACCAATGATTGCTCTCAAGAAATTAAGGCTAGGATAGGACAAGCCAGAAGTGCATTCAATCAAATGAGAAATTTATTGTGCAATAGAGACCATAGTATAAATTTAAAACTAAGGTTGCTAAAATGTTATGTGTTCTCGCTACTCGTCTACGGTATGGAAGCTTGGACATTCAAGAATTAAGAATTAGATATGATTAACAGATTAGAGGCGTTTGAGATGTGGACATACCGAAGGATCTTACGAGTGAGCTGGATGGATAGAGTCGCAAATCTTGAAATATTGCGTAGGATAGGAGATAATTACCTGTGTCAAAATTAGGAAGTTACAATACTTGGGTCATGTAATGACAGGAGACAGGTATGGTCTTCTAAACAAGAAATTATTCAAGGGAAGGTTGAGGGCAGAAGGATTCGAGGAAGAAGAAGGATCTCTTGGTTGGGCAACCTAAAAAAATGGTTCAAGTGTAGTTCCAGTGAACTCTTTGGTGCTGCTAGATCCAAAAACCGGATTGCTGTGATGATCGCCAACATTCTTAGAGGAGACGGCACATGAAGAAGAAGAAGAAGAAGAAGAAGAAGAAGAAGAAGAAGAAGAAGAAGAAGAAGAAGAAGTCTCTTACTTCCTTTAGCTTTTCACCTGCCAATTTGACGTCAATTGGGGTTTCTGAATTATTTCGGTTGCATTCCGTTATTTTTGTTTTACATTTATTGATTTATTTATCTGGTGAATCAGCTAAGATGGCAATGCCATCAGCAAATCTCAGCGTTGAAATTATTTATCCTTGAATCTGTACTCCTATTGTGGGGTTTGAAGCCATTTTCCAGTGTTGCCTTAGTAAACAAAAGTTTGGTGCTTTTCAGTCGGTCAACACGAATGTACCCCAAAAGATCTGGGTTATGCCCTAATCCTGAAAAAAATTACATGAGATTAATAAATACACTAGGATGACCAGTTTCGATCGTCAAGCGATCATCATCACATCCATTACACTTACGCTGTGAAATCTATGTTTGAAAATACAGGTGAAAATATGTGCAATATTTACAATTATTTAGTTGCAGTATTGGTAATGCAACTTGTCAGTGTATGCTAGTTGTAGTATATAGGAAGTTAGGTGGAATGCTAAAATGGTGATAGAAATCCGGAATTTGTCTGTTTGGAGTGACTATTTGGTTGTAAAAGTTAGTATGGCTGTACTGTATAGTGCAAGCTATTACTTATCTGGTTGGATGTCTTCCGTTCTGTAGCTGCGAGTAGTATCATCTTCTCTCTTGGAACAGTGACGATCGACTGAATTGGAATGTTGTCTCACTGAGACACAGCCTAAGTGTAATGGATCAGATGATGATCGCTTGATGATCGAAACTGGTCATCCTAGTGTATTTATTAATCTCATGTAATTTTAATCTCATGTAATTTATTTCAGGATTAGGGCATAACCCAGCTCTTTTGGGGTACATTTGTGTTGACCGACTGAAAAGCATCAAACTTTTGTCTGTATTCCTACTTTAATTTTTTCTGTGATTGCCTTCATTGCTTGTTCAATGTAGCCTACATATTAAGAAGTATGAGTGATAAGTTGCAGCCTCGCCTTACACCTTTCTGAATACCAGAATATACCTACATATATACTGTGACCGTTTGACGAACGTCCTACGACCACACAAGTGCACATCCGAACAACAGTTGAGCACAAAGACTCAAAAACATCTCGGGGTTAACAGTGAGCATTCTACAAAGGTGTAGAATAAAGAAAAAGAAAAGCTCTGCTGTTCCCCAGATGCACACTACAGCAAGGATAGAAGGCATATTTCAAGTATCATGAATGACCACAGTATCAGTTAAGATAAAATTTGCATCAATTTAATTGATCCATTCAACCATCCTAATCTTTACGAGGGCATCCTCAGGGAGAAAACTAAAACACCACCTGGAAAAAATAACATCCTGCGCCCCCCCTGGGATCCTATACTATTTAATCGCAGGTGTTGAATAACGTTCCAAAAAAAAATGCAACGAAAACGTCAACTTTTAAACATTTCATTGTGTTAGAATACCCATGAAATTAATAGTCCATCATGGTATTCTATTATATTATAAACGATATTTACAGTATTCAAGTTGTGTAGATCACTGATCGTCCTATCACACTTGAATAAAATTTTATTTCTGAAGTTCTACACATTTCCATATTTCCAAAAATCATGGATAATCCTATGGGATATTCTCTTCCATGAAACGAGAAGAAATTCCAAAACATACTAGAATTGTTAATTATACAACTTGATGCAAGTCAGACCAAGTCGAACAAAGATGGACCCATTAGAAACGTAATACCATTTATATTTCATTATTCCCACACAAGGAATATTCATATTAGAAATTATAAATTATGGATCTGTGATTTATCCTCGATAATAAAATAAATTATGGGATTAATTATTCAGCGATATTAATTGCAACTCAACCTTATTATTCCAACCAATTTCAAACACTTATGGATGATTCGTAGCTATTTCAAGATTTTCATCGGAACATGAGGCCACATTTTTAAATGTCCCATTTCTTTAGGCACTTTATCAACTTGGTTTATTCCTTGATATCACAATATGGCAAAATTATTAGGCATTTTAATCTATCTGCAGGTTTATATCATTCAACCAGAAAATATGTAATTATGGTTAGAGCAAATTAAAGTAGAATCTAGAATTCCATTGGTGACAAGATCTAGATAGCGGCGTGGGGCTGCAACAGCGGCACCGCCCCTCTTTTGAGTAATATGAGGCAACATCCTCCAAATTCCAACATTTCATTATATTCAACAACTATAATTCTTTTACATATTATTTTCACATATTAACTTCCATACAGTCATATTTACTGTATTTAATGGATTATCATAATTATTAATGGGACAAATGCCTACGCGCATTCCCAATTCAACTCATCACCCTATCAGATTTATCATATGAATGTTATAAGTAACTGTCTCTAATTAACCTGTTCAATTATCCGCTTGTCACCATAACAAAAATCCTCCTAATTGATACACCTTGCTCTAATAACAAAACTACGTTACGATTGCTTTATCAATCCAATGTGCATTAATTCATGTTAATTTCGCATATTTGTTTTAAAGAAACATCACCTAAATAATCCAAACTCATTCATTTATTATTATTATTAATATGAAATTCTCATGGATAATTACCATGTTCTATTTTTCATAAGATCCATTAAATTGTTATGAATATGCCTCCTTAATTCCCCATGTAAATTCTCATACATGATCATTCCGCATTATCATTTTAAAGAAAATCCTTAACCACCAGAAAAATCGAATCATTTTACGATAAATGACAATCAGAACTCATCCAAGACGAATTGCATCAAAATGATCAAGAACTACATTTAAATAAACAAATTACCAATAAACTATCTCAAAACGATCGCTAAAATAACAATGTGCCATAAAAATATGCACGGAACTGTACAACAAAAATCAGGATGAAACTCCTGTCTAATTAGAACAGCCGGATGCCTTCCGAAAATATACTCATTCTACGATATGCCCACCGTGGATATGCTATCTCAAAAGAAATAAAATAAAATTCGAAGAGTGGACAACATCACAAAGATCCATGCTTATGTCCCAATATAATGCAGAAAATAAAAATCTATGGCGTGTAAAACGATTCCTACATAGTTGAATGGTATAGTCTAATTGTAAGGTCTGATATTCACCGGTACTAGGTATTAAGAATAGAATAAGGGGCTCACGTCCATTTCAGATGTTCTTGAAGAAGGTCCAAGTTCCTGCGGAATGCCCTTAGTCGGAGCATAAAATCCCTCGCGATCCTCCGCACACGGAAATGTGTACGGCTCGACTTCATGGCTCCACTGATCCAAGTCCCAAGTATCCAGACGTCAGCATCCATCGTACGCCCAATTCATATTTAACGCACCATAATACTGGCTCGACTCATGGTAGATTTCAAAAGTTCATACCGGCGCACAGTGTGTCGAATCGCAATTCTAGGTGGAAAAAATTAATAACTTAGTTAATACTGGTGGGATTCTATTAAAAGTTGGCAATATACCGTTTTCGAGGTCGCTTAATTCATTTCTGGCATCGTCTGAAGTGTACGATCTTCGGGGCGTAAATATATAGGGGTGAGGGGGTAAGGGGAGGTGTAAAATATGACCGAAAGCAACAAAGGATCGTCCATTTTCGGTAGTAAAAATCACGATATGGACGTTTACATTATAGTTTATGACATTGGAAAACATACTCTTTAAAACTGGATAAAATATGAATAACGATGAGACTTTCAGTCTAGCATTTTTGTTACACCTTATTTGAGGGAATAGACGAAGTCACTGTATGTAAAATCATCCAGATTAAAAACGTATGTTAAATTGTTAAATTGTTCTTTTGAAATCTTGCTGAATTTGTATTTTCCTTTGTTCAAATTCTCCCCTTATTTGTGAACGAACCTGCCATACCTTAAATGGAATTCTGTAACCGATGTTTTTTTAGAATGGCTTTATCCACGAATGTAATGTCGATAAACTATACACGTAGTTATTGACATTAACACTTCTAGACAGCATTGAGTTCATTTCGCTAGGCTTCGCGCCACAAAAAATAGCAAACTTGAGAGCCTGGGGTATATGTCTAAATATTGCAGATTTTTTCATCTACCATGGTTTGCAGAAAGCTATGAATTACAGTCCAATGTCCAGCCAGAGATGGCATCAGCTCTTTTATTTGGTTTTCAATTAACTGAACTTCACGTTTGACCATTTCAGATGTTTCCTCCCCAAAACGAAATGTTATTGGCCGGCAATAACGCGTTGACGAAGGCCTGGGATTTGTCCAAATTTTATTGGCATCATTCAGGTGCAGTTTTAAAGGAACAAAACAGATTACAAACAAATACGCATCTGTATTACTTTGGTCCTTAAATCTCTGTTTGTACAAACTGTGACCTGAACTTCCGTCACATCCCCATTTACTGATAAGGGTGGCAGAGGAGTCAGTACATTGCACAGGCAATGTGTCAACTAAGCGTTTTACCGTTAGATCTAATATTGCCTGTAACTTTACAGTAGCTGAGGTATCGCTAATAGTCATATCTTCCTCCACAGGATAACACGCAGCTTTAGCTTTCTTTAGAGCGTAATATGAGGGGTAAATGAAATGCCCTAAATCCATGGCACGTTTCCTCATTAATTTATAACCGTACGAGGTAGACTTGGTGTCAACGTATAACGCCAACGCTTCATACGGTGTAAATGGACGCTTTTCCTGCTACTTTTTGTGGGCAAATGGAGCCTTCTTAATTTTTGTGCCTCTTGTTGGGGATGAATAAAGCTCTTTCACGATGTTTGCTGCATCTCTTTTCCCGTTTGATCGAAAAGAATCTTCAGCAGCAAACGCTACTTCCTCCAAACTACGCGATTCGGTAATATCACAAACTTTTTGCTTCTTTGTCTTGGCGGAACAGTCCTTAAATTCCTTCGGGATACAATTTGTTTTCGGATCATACGCTGGATCGATGTCTTCTTGTTCACTGGAAACGATGAAATCCGCCCCATTTAACCAATCACCGAATTTTTCCCGGAATCGTTGTACTCTTCTTCCTGCACTCTCCCATTTTTTGTTAATATTATGGGATATCAACTTAATTTTATTTCTTACCTCCTGAACCTGATTGTCGGTAAGAGATGTAGGATCAAATTTATTCGTAACATATTGAAATATGACGTCTGTACGCCCCTGTTTATGACAGGACCGCCACGCGTTGAAAAATTCTTCTCGCGGTAAAGCCCACATAGTCACTGAAAATAAGAAAATAAACCATGATGCACATTCGTGCGCAACCAAACCACTACAGATCCTGAATATACATTAAATTTCCTATCGAATGACATTCAAAGTAAAATGGCACTATGAGGCACTCATAAAATAAATAATGTATTTAATGCAGGAAGCTTGTATTAAGCATAAATTTGAGAACACATACCTCTTTTTACTATTCCATTAGCAGCAGAAGACAACACCTCATTGAACTCACAAGAAACACAACGTTCGGTTCACTCCGACACCTCCTATCAAATGAACTGATAACTGCCAGGAAGACCTTTCAGCACCAAACCCTTCCT
This sequence comes from Meconema thalassinum, assembly GCA_946902985.2. NCBI lineage: Eukaryota > Metazoa > Arthropoda > Insecta > Orthoptera > Tettigoniidae > Meconema > Meconema thalassinum. The sequence goes on along the minus strand of OX336394.1, from coordinate 206,705,098 downwards.
CCTGCGCACCAGACAGCGGAAAAGAAGACCGAAGGTCACCTTCTAGTTCGTTCACTATCGAATGAACCAGTTTTCGCTTTCATTTGCGGCAGTGAATTTTCTCCACCTAGATATGGGATTCGACACACTGTGCGGTGTCTCGCTACCATGACTTCCTGATCGGATTGTCTTAACACCATAGCTTCTGCTATGAAAAAGCACGTGTCTAATACTGTCACTGATTTTACGACAATCACCCGGTGTTTTAACGTCCCGAAATACTCCGAATAGTCACAGTAATGTTCCCGATTACTTGATTGTAATCCTTCTGTAGTTATTGCAGTACGCTTACACACCTGTTTAGCCTTAATTCCAAGTCAATTGCTAGCCAGAAATCTACCCTGGTATGAGGTATTATATTCACATAACTCAAGTAAGGAGTTACTTCCAGCCCATATGCCTTAATATGCTGTGAGCTCTGGCCATACCCAACACAACCTTTTGCATTTACAAAAGCTAGTCCCATCTAGTAAAACTATCCTGAGCACATTTTAACAATGCCTCGTTTGTAGGCTAATTTTGGCTTCCAGGTCAGGTACTAGTAACTTAAGTTTGATTAAGCCACCCGCTTATGCACGGATTAACTGCACAAACACGACTGTGTCTGTCATAACAGCTGCCTGCTCGACCCTGCAGACCGTCAGGTGTTAACATACATACGCGCATCACCGTCCGCGCATCTCATCCAGCCTGCAACCAACGGCAGTGAAACTCAGCTCAGTCAGGCGCTCGCTTCAAATTCAAAATATAGCCGCGACAAAAAACAAGATCTCCATAACCAGCAACTGACGCTCTTTCACACGGTTACAATACACACACACACATTGTTCGACCTCGACCGTGGTAATACCAAAGTACTTACTGTATAAGTTTGGCCACTCTTAGCGTTTCAATGCACGGAGCCTATGGCATTATTTTCCGGTGTTTGTGTAGCCGTACCGGGTGAATGGGCTTGAAGGTAGTATATTATGGTAGTCACCAATACTCACCCATACCAAGGAATATCCCAAAGAAGAATCCGAGGATTCCCTTGACCACACGACGCTCGCTGGTTCGTGAATAGCAGATAAAGGAGAGACATGGGCAGAACGTGCGAATGCACTTCTCAAATCCTTTAACATACACAGAGAACAAGTTACTTTATTGTCTGCCATAACAACTAAGAGTTATTTTAAATAAATGGAATCACTTGACATCGGGCATAAGTTAGGTACCATCCCGACATTTGCTCAGAGTAGAAGTGGGAAACCACTGAAAACCACTTCCAGGATGGCTGAGGTAGGAATCAAACCCACCTCTCTTCAGTTTTGCCTCACGACGCTGAGTGTACCCCGTTCCTACTCTTGGACCAGAATTATATTTCTTGGCAGAGCCGGGATTCAAACCCGGGCATCCGTGGTGACAGCTAAGAATTCTAGCCACTATGCAACGAGGCGGACAAACAGTAAATGAAATCGAAAAATTATTATTATTAGTATTAATAATAATAATAATAATAATAATATAGAACCTAACATGTCCTAAACTGAAGCCTTTACGTCACATATGAATAAAATTGAAATGGCCTATCATCAGACAAAAATGTCTACACATAAGAATTACGAGAGCTAAGGTCAGAAGTAATTTTGGCAGATATCCCTAAATCCAACACATACGACATCATCTGTGCCTGTAGCTATGTGATCAGCATGCTAGAGGCTTAAACCCGAAGGTCACGGGTTCGATTCGTGACAAGGCTCTAATCTCTGGAGGTTAACTCCCTTGGCTCGGCGACTGGGAGTTTGTGACGTCATCATCGTCATTTCATCCTCATCATGAAGCGCAGGTCGCCCATAAGTGTGAACCACAAACACCTGCTGCGCCTGGCTACTACTACACTTTGATCAAGTTATGTTTGCTCAATTTTGCTCCATTTCAGTTAGTTATTGTTATTGTTGTTTAAAGGGGCGAAACTACGAGGTCATTTGCCCTTGCTCCATTTCATTTCTAAGTGTTGAGCATAGGCCTACTATATATTTTCCTACACTCCGGCCAGAATTAAATATATTGGTCGAGCTGGACCTCAGATTATTCGAAATAACATGGAATTAAGATCAGTAATAGGTAAAATAATTATCTTCATTTTATTCGTGAATAATGTAGTGTGTACGGTAACTAATATAGATAAAAAGGAAGGAAGCTTGTAGTTTTACGTTCATAAGCCACGAGACTTCATTTTTACGTGGAATCCGAACCACACAACATGGCATTTCACTTCGAAAATCCCACAGACTTTGACCGGGAATTGAACCCTGTCTACATTGGTGAGAGGCATACAACTTGACCGCTGCGCCACTACGCCCCACCTACTAATATAGATACCGGTACTGCATTACCGTACCTAAAAACACTAGATGCATAAAAACTAAATGGATAGGAAATAAAGCGATGGGTCATAATTTTAAAAAGAAAACAGCTATATAAATACTTCTAACCACTACGCCACGAGGTGATCCCTATGGGCAGATGACCTCGTAGTTCCGCCCCTTAAAACAACTATAACTAACTAACGAGGTGATCCCTAACAAGTTTCAAGGTTAAGTTAGAGCAGTATTTCGCCCTTTATAACATTCCGAATATTTGTCAGTAATTTTAGCATGTCTCAGTTCATTGTATATTCACAAGAGTTTATTATTATATGGGGTGAGGGGAACAGTAAGGCCAAGAGATTATAGGGCTAAGAATAATTGAAACGCGTACTATTAACACACTTTTAAGATGGTTAGAGAACTTAAAATACCTTGCCAGAAACGTCCACAGTATCTTCTAATTACACCACTCATTGCTTCAGAATGTTGTTTTACTAATAGCTGCTCTTTAGGCGAAATCGTGTTTTTAAAAAAACAATTAAAAAGTATTCATAGGAATTCCTACGATTACTGTACAGGAGCAGTGGTACTCATTGTTAATCCAGGGAGTAAAGAATACTGGGAACTAAAGTCCTTGCGCAACTGCCTGCTAACTCGTGCTCCCGATGAAAATGTGACGCCCGTCTCCAGAATATGGTTGGTTCCTTTGTTTAGGGGCTACGACAACGCGGTTATGTAGACCCGTGTACTTTGGGTGTGTGTAGAATTTGTCTGATAACCGGTGTTAATTGTGATGGCTGTATTAGTGTGTGTTATCTGTGATTCAGGTAGAAGGACTGCAGACAATTAATTTTTTCAAGTAGTTCCTACTTTTGCCACCAAATGCTACCATCCACGACACCTAGCTGCGGACGCGGCTACTAAATGCCATCGCAGTCAGCACTCGGTGGCGAACGTTGGAACTAATAGAGCGTTATCAAACTAACCTACAAATTTTTGCTTCCACAAGTGTAATTAGTGGAAGGTTCTTTTTCATGCCATAAATCTATGACATGGGACCGCCGGCTTTACTTCCCCTCCGAAAGAAGACATATTGAGGAATTTTAACGCTCTTAAAATATCCGACGACTTCGCCTGGGTATGAACCCGCGATCTTGGGCATAGAAGCTCAGCATGCTACCAACTACGCCACCGAAGCCGCTCCTCCAGAATATACTAGACAGTTTAAGTAGACCAGTAGACTCTGAACAGTACATGGGCATGCTTATGTCTGCTACGGCATATACTGTGTTGCACGTACAATCTCGGGTAATTTTAAAGTTTAGGAAATAACACCTAAGTTATGAAAATTATTAAAATTCATGTTGACTGACCGACTGAATGGCGTTTACACATATCAAAAAACGTTTTGCATATTGCTGGTCAAAAGTCGTAGTGGTCTCCAACCCATTAGTCGTTCTTGCGTGTGTGTATATCGGCTGTGTACAGTCGCCTGTGGCAATGATGATAGATCTGTACGAGCGTGGAGACGACCCGGTGAACGTATGCACGACCAATACATCCGAGACCAATACCAACAGGGAGGAGGAGGTGGTGCAATGTATTGGTATCATGTATGGTCGCCGAACACCTTTGTGTACATCCCAGGGCGTATGACAGGCATACGTTACAGGGATACTGCCCTGGCACCTGTAGTGAAACGCTATACTGACAAATTTCAGCCCAAATTTATCTTTCGTGGACGATAACGGTCGCCCGCACAGAGCTCGCAGTGTCAATGCCTTTCTTCAGGAGAATGGTATTCACAGAATGGAATGGCCTGCCTATGCTCCCGATCTCAATGATTGTGCAGATCAGGCGTGGACACTGCTTAATAAATAAGTCCGTTCTCACTGTGCTCCATGGCAGTATGCAAAAAAATAAAAAATATATGTGTGTGTGTAAATTTCGTTTACTAAGGCAACACCGAAAATTGGCTCCCAACACGATATTTCAGATTAATTTTCTGTATTCCATACACGGCAGTGCTACCAACATGGTTCTATGCGTGCTGATATGTTAAATGTTCAACTGCATGTAACGTCCATACTATCGATTGGACTCCACCCAAATAGCGTCTGTGCTTTCTGTACCATAGTTAGTCATCGAGGTTTTAAGGGGTAGAACAGTGAGGTATCTGGCCACATTTCTGTACCTTAATCGATACGACTATGTGTATTCATTAGAGACGCCAGGACTTCCAAATGTTGATAAATGCTCTCTATAATGTTGAACAATAATCGCAATATATCAGAAAGTATACAGGCCAATAGTTCTAAACTTTGCACATATATGGAACATAAAATTGCAGATTAATTTTGAGGAACCCATACTTGACAGTGCTGCCAACATGATTCTACGCATCTTGATAGTTTCAATGTTTAACTGTCTGTATAGTAACTTCCATATAAAAAAGTAATTTCTTCCAAAATTGACACATATATAAACACATTATTTCAGATTATTGTGCAGTAACCCATACATGACAGTATTGCCAATATGACTCTGTGCTTTCATACTAACGAATAACTTATTAACAAACTAAACATCAGTCCTTCTGAAAACAATAACAATCGTGGTTAGATAACAATGAAACGGTACAAAAACAACGCGAACTTGCTTCTAAGTGTCCGTTTTGAAAAGAAAAACATTGAAAATCTGTATCTCATGATGAAGTGTCAGTCTTTAGTAGTCCTCCCCGTAGACGGAGGAGACATGCCCTGAATGAGACCATCAAGTTTATCTTGGGGTAAGATATACTCCTCTATGGCAGCGTCAGCATACAATTGATGAAGGTAGTCCAAACTTTTGTTGAGCAGTGAATATACAGTAATAGCCTATAGTAGTATGAAACATGAACATAAGGTGTGGTTTTTTTTCAGTAGCCTACCGTACAGCCACATTTCTGTCCATGCTAACGTCCCGTTATGAGTGCGAACATTTGTGTGCGTCATATTGCCAGTCCTGAGAATAAGAAAACCATTGTATCTGCGCGTCCATGTTTGAAACTAAAAATGGCTTTTGTCCACATTTGAAACAAATTATCCTTCCAAAAATATATATCAGGATGGCATGAAAGTTCAACTTATGTATTTCCTAAAATACTTAAGTAAAAGTGTGAAGAAAACAATAACATGAAACTTCCAGACATGCACTCGCAGGGGAATGTTAACAACTGGTCGCCATGTCAGTTTGAAGTCATTTTATAGAAACCTGATTGGTTGAAACGGCACTGTCCGTTTTTTATAAAAACTAGTCTACGTTTGGAGGTCTCGGATTATGAAATAACGCACGTACTGTATATCAATGTTAAAAAGTAAGTGTAAATTAATATCCGTTTCTGGATTAAACGGGCCAAGGATTCAGACAGAGCGCTAACAATACTAAAATAATCTACCTCTAACTCAATTTCCATATAGGTGGCGGATGACCGTGTTTGTTATTAGGCTACTGTCAGTTTTACCAAAATAATTCAACGTACCTCTATGTTTAACTGCGTATTATTATAAAATATCGTCCTTCTCATTGAATGCTCCACCCTCCTTCAGCATACCCAACTTTTGAAGTCTGGAGGCGGTCCTGGGTCGATAATCTATGTGTTAGACTCTATAAAATAGAAATCATCACTATCGTCCGACGACAGCAAAAGGACATTATCATCAGAGCTGAAACATTCATACGTGGATATTTTGAAAGTCACATGCTTACGTACCTGCTACGTGTGTTCATCGCTTCAGTTCATAATTTTCTAGTCGGCTATTCACAAAGAAATCCACGGAAACCAGTTCTATGATCTGTATTTCTAGCCCTTGCTTTTAAAACGGCGCGTAACAACTCAACCATTTGGATATATTTGAAATTTGACAACATGGCGAGCTCATTTGATGTTGAACAGCAGTGCCTCTAGCGACAAACGTACGATACGAGTAATTGACAACCACGTCGGCCGTGTGACAACACGGGGTAATTCAGCGCCACCCCACTACGAGCGCTGCTAGGCCAAAGGTCGCCTCGTAATTGGTTGATTTGGCCTTGTTATATTTGGTGTTCTGTGCATATTCTTTGGTTCTGTGTTGTTAACATGGCGGCTCCACATGCTTGAGACACGTAACGGTAACTGTTCATTATCCTGATTTGGAGAGATATTTAAGTCCCTTATACGTTCAAACTACTCGCATTGGCAAATATTGTTTCTGGGTAACACTATATTATCGTATTTCTGCAGCTTATAATCGTGCTCTATACTTTTCATTCGTAAGCCGTATTTGTCAAATGCGGGTGTTGCTCATGCCAAAGAATATGCGTCATACGACATCAGCGTGAACAGTTCAGAATAAAACCATCCAGACCAAATTCTCAAGTTGGTGCGATTTTTTTACATGGAAATGTGTCCTTAAGTAAAGTACGAATTGGAGTTACCCAGTTGAATAAAATAAAAACATAAAATGAAAACTTATTTGGGAGCTAATATTTCCATACTGGTTATTTATTATTTAGCGTATGACATCATAAAAATGCAAAGAAACACAATCACAAATTAAATATACACTATGTACAGTAGGTTACAGTCTTAACTTCAAGCTCTCAATATAGTCTATGCAAGGCGGATTCAGATTTTGGAAGTTTCCATCACGGCCGACTGAATGCGCAGCTCGTATTCAGTCGGCCGTGGTTTCCATACTGGTATTTGGCTGCCACTCCACAAGGCGTGCTGCAGTAGTTTCTTGTTTCCATGCTTTACCATGCGTCATTCACTTCTATTATATTTGGTGTTCTGTGGCAAACAGCATGATGAATATCGGCTTGATGTGTAGGCCTATGTTACGTGTTTTTTCACATTTCATCTACTACTAGCCTAATAAGTTAATTGGATATATTGCGTTTATTATGTACTGTTCAGTACGGTGCGAGCGACTTACCATACGTCTTTTCTTCAAGGATTACTGTTTCTGTAGTCAAGACTCGCTTTCTTCATTAACCTGCGAAATTAACGAGAATAATTTCGATGAAGAGGATAGGCTCCAAGTTTTTTTTATTAATAATACGTTTATTACAGCAAAATTGCCATATAAATTAACATAACACTATTTACAACAAAACTAGATCAATGATACATATCTATTGTTTGGTATATTCACTTATTGATTTCGTTCTTTTGCTGCAATCCAAGATATATCTGTCGCATTGTTTATTGCACAACTCGCATACGCAGTCAATCACGGGTTCGTGAAAAGATTTATTTTTACATAGCTTGTGATGGTATCCATGCACTGCTAAACTTGTGATGATGTGACGAAGATGCTGGATTGGTCCCATCCATGCTCTATTTATCATCGCGTCCGACGTATAAAACTCTGGCCATATTTCTCAAAGATAATCGCCACTTAAGTGGAAAAGAAGCGCATCAATGCGGTTCTCATCAGGAGGAAAAATTGAATCCAAGGTTTATATTGAACAGAAGATATAATCGATCCTATCTCATGTGGCTCGATAGCAATAATAGTACCGGTAAGCTAGTAGCATTTGATACGGTGGTGATTTTGTTTTAACAAGGAATGACATTGAGTTCATGCGCCTTACAACTCTTGACATTGTTTCTATTTTCATAACACTTTCCTTGGGACTACGAGCAAACTACTCATATACAGTAATTACTTTTCTTAACATACCGATGTCCGGTTCTTCTATAGGCCTAACACTCGTAAGGGTTCACAACTGATGATGGGCTACATGTTGAGCGACCACGGAGCCCAGAGCTGCGATTACTCCCTCTGGCTCGCATCTATATAGTGGACATTACGGCTCTCGTGTAGTGAACGGGGCGAGTTTTTCATACGTTGCAATTCTAGATGCATCACTTTGAAAGCTGTTTCTACTTACTTTAACACGGTTATTGAGCTAATTGCATCCAGGAAACTCTACATTCGGACTTATATAAGGAAATTATCAACGTTTTGAGGCAGATGACCTCGTAGTTCCGCCCCTTAAAACAACAATAACTAACTAACTATCAACGTTTTAACTTTGCAGTAGTAAACTGACGAAAACATTCGTAGTCATATTGGAAAAGGCAAGATTGAGGTTCACCGCACTCCCCCTGGAGCTACTGACTAGACGAAACCATTGGTCGCTACCGGATTATATTAGTCTGGGTGAAACCATTGGTCGCTAGTGGGTTAAGCCATTGTCTCGGCGAAACAATATTGGTCCACTGTCTGGGCGAAAATGACAGTAGGCTACACGCAAGGGGGTTAGGGGCGTAAGCCCGTGGTGAGGCATGCTTTTCCATGTGTAAAGCCTTCCGTACTCACTGCACTAGCTCCATACACCTCCCCTTAGGGGTAGATGACCTCGCTGTTCCGCCCCTTAGAACAATTACTACTACTACTACTACTACTACTACCACACCTCTCCTTAAGGCGAAGATGACCTCGCTGTTCCACCCCTTAAAACAACAAGAACACAACATAAAACCTCTCCTTCACCACCGCACTTCCCGCCCTAGCTTCAGCAACTTGTTCACTACATTTTCGTGTAGTACCGATATTTTACATTTCTGACAAAACATACATTTCGCCAGATATTATGAAACTGTGTCTTCGTACGGTGGTGCGCCTGTAAGGAAGCCTTCACAAGATGACAAACCAAGTGCTCTCGATAGTGTCGGTGAGAGCATGGGTGTCAGGGTCCACAAAGTTATACGTGCCAGTCATATCAACTATTCTTATAGTAAATACTTGCGATTGGCATGGTGACTCGCCCCGTATACTACACGAGTAGCGATATTGCTTCTACTCATTTGTGCCAGGCTCTTCTCTTTAATCCTTCTTGTGTGATCCCTCTTGGTTAACCCTGGTCCTCTTCCGACCCTGACAGTGTTATGGGAGAAGACCTAGGAAGACTCAGTTTCCCGCCTTTCACGGCCCTGCTTTTCTTTTCCCGTCACCCTCGAACTTCCGGTAGACAGACCTCTTCAGTATTCCATTCAAAGGAAATTGTATATTACGAAGTGTAGTTGGCCTCGATGTTCCATTCTTAAAACAATAATCACCATTACTATTTCGATTCAACCTATTACAACATGAAATAGGTCAGTTTTTATAGTCAGTGGTTTTGTTTGAAGGAGTTTCACTTCACATTAAAAATACGTACCGGTAGCTAAAAGGAAAGGAAGAAAGCTTGTAGTTTTACGTGACCGTTAATCTCTCAATCATGAGTCACGGGACCTCCAATTTTACGTGGAATCTGAACCACAGGACGTGATATTTCACTTCAATCACTGCACCACCACGCCCCACCCCCTTATTAAAATAGCCATCACACTGAAAAAGATATTATTACACTGAAGAAAATGGAAATTGCGACACCCAGAAGGAGTGCTGCAATTGAACATGCAGGACGAGTGTTCGGTTGTGATTCGATGATTACACTTTCAGGACCCTCTGACCGCAAGTTTGGACAACAATCAATACAGGATGTGCCCACCACGAGCTGCAATACATTGATGAATTCGTCGAGGCATAGAGTCAATAAGGCCCTGGATCGCTTCCTGAGGAATTGTGGCCCATGCTTGCTGCACTGCACGGGTCAGTTCTTCCAGAGTTGTGGGTGGCTGAGGACGGTTGGCCAGTTGTCGACCCATCATGTCCCACACATGTTCAATAGGACTGAGCTCCAGGGATCTGGCGGGCCATTCTAAGGTTGTGATGTGGAGAGTTTCTCTGGAGATGCGTGCAGTGTGAACCCAGGCATTGTCCTGCTGAAATATCCCATTAGTAATGTTCGTCATCATAGGGACAACCACTGGAATGAGTACCCTATCAACGTACTGTCGAGCAGTCATAGTGCCCTCAACAAGCAGTAATTGTGATTTCACATTAAAGCCAATAGCTCCCCAGACCATAATGCTTGGTGTTGGCCCTGTGTGCCTCCCGACAATAAGGTCTGGGCGGCCCCTCTCCCCGGTACGTCGGCGCACACGATTCCGACGATCACTGCGGGCAAGACAGAAGCGCGATTCATCACTAAAGACGACCCTATGCCATTCGTCGACCCACGTCGTTCGTTCTCGACACCAGGCCAGCCTTACACGTCGCTGTTGTGGGATCAACGGAACACCTTCTGCAGGGACACGGGATCGTAAGCCAGCTGCACGCAGGCAACTACCAACTGTTTGTTGTGTAACGTGGGGTGCCACAGCTGCTCGAATTTGCGCTGCTGTTGCATGGGGTTCCATCCGGGCCATCCGAATGATGCGGCGATCCTCTCTCACAGTAGTCTGTCGCGCTGGGCCTCTACGAGTACCTTCATTTGACCACTGCTGTCATACTCGTTGTACCGTAGATGCCTGTCGGCCACCATGTGCAGCGACAGTCCTTAGCGATAATCCAGCCTCACACAGCCCAATTATCCGAGCCCTCTCAAACGGCGACAGTTGTTGATAGCGTGCTCTTCTCTGTCGTCGAGGCATGTTTGACGGGGAACACTTCACTGCACAGACTGCAAGTCAACTACGCTACACCAGAGTCCGTATACTGGAGTTGATTCCTCCGCGACCAATCACTTGGGGAGACCTGTAGCAACAATCCAATGGGTCTGAAACGTTGATCGTTTAGGCCTACATACCTACATGGCATCGTTCCTTATCTTGAAAATCAACACAAACGACCCATGCCTTCATGGTGTTGCAATTTCCATTATCGTCAGTGTATTATAAATCGCAAGTTATAAATTTGCTTATAAGACGAGTTCATAGTTCACATTAAATTCAGCATATAAATTCTCCAGAAGTTAACAAGTGGGACATGAGTTGACAACCACACGGTCTCATCTGAGATCGCCATTGATTCCACGTAGGCCAACTTGCACTGGACTCCTCTCTTATATTTCCTGACGACCCCTCCTCCGCAGTCAACTCATTCTCTTCCTACCCATCCCCCCAGGGGCTCACATCTAGTGGGACGTGGGTTAGCCACCACGGGACCCCAGCTGAGTCCGGCATTGCTTCCACTTACTTGTGCCGGGCTCCTCTCCGTCTTCTTTCCTGTCGACCTCCCTTCGTCAACTCTTGTTCTCCTCCGACCCCGACGGTATTAGGGTATCCGAGGCCTAGGGAGTCTTTCACTTTCCCGCCTTAGTTGACCCTTGTCTCATCCTTCCTGATACCCTCATTTTTCGAGGGGTCAGCCTTCTTTTTCTTTTCATTATATTTCCTTTTCACTTTAATATTCCCGCACGTGTTTTTTTTTTAGCATCTACACTCCATTTTGTAGGTATTTTCAATCTATGTTGCATTTTGTAAGTTTTTTCGATCTAAGTTGCATTTTGCGAGTGTTTTCAACCTCAATTGCATTTTGCAAGGATTGACAATCTATATTGCTTTTTAGTAAGTCTTTCAATATAGGGGATGGGACTTTTGTGAGTTTTTTGAATTTCAATAGCAATTTGTAAGTATTTTCAACCTAAACCGCTTTTTGCAAGTATTTTCAATCTAAATTGCATTTTGTATGGTGGGCATTTTCCAAGTAGCCTATTTTGATTCTCAATTGCATTTTGTGGGTAGGCTATCTTGAATCTAAATTACATTTTGTAAGTATTTTCAATCTAAATTGCATTTTGTAAGTATTGTCCATCCAAATGAGTAGTTTGAATCTAGCGTAGGTCTACATTTTGTAAGCATTTTCAATCTCAATTCCATTTTGTAAGCATTTTGAA